>OX438799.1:12770457-14138472 GCA_949316475.1 Hypomecis punctinalis
TAATATTCTGCATGCGTGAAATACATTTTCTGCTCCAACCATGATTTAGTAGGTAAATTATCTTTCTTCTTTCTCTCTCTCTCTCTTTCAAGAGTACAATCAATATTGTGAATTCATCGACGTAGCATTTTTTCTGTTTCCATATTGATGTATGAAATCTAGATATACACTATAATAGGTTATGTATATATAGTGTCGCAAGACCTTATAATAATTACTGTAGATAGGTACGATACAGAATATGATGTAACTTAAATCCTAGAGGATGCCTTGTGTACCTACTGTGTAGTCTAATTTTACAAAAAAAAATGTGGCCAGCTCGTCATTATCATGTTTAATCTAAGAATTCTGTTTTCATAATTTCTATCTGCTTTATAAGTAGTTGAAAATTGCAATAAGTGAATACTTATTTCATTAACTCATTAACTAATATGACTAACCTACTAGATATATGGCCTAAAGTGTTCAATTTATCTGAGTAAAGTGATGAGGACAAACAAGGAAGAATATGTCACCATGTCTTTTTACTATCCATCATCATTGACCTAGCCACAGCGCAGATATTAGGTCAACAATTTACTAGGGCACGTAAACACTCCAAAGTAATTTGTGTAAGTGCGATGCGATCAGACTTACGTGTGTCTTGTCTGGCGTTAAAATCAAAAAGCTCATCGTTTGTCGATGAGTGGTTGCACGGCACTTAACTTGATTATAGGAAGCCGAAGCCGTATGGCGGGCGTAACTTTGGTACCAACATTTACAAGCCAGGGAATATGGTGGTCCCTATGGAAAGGGCACGGTAGCCACGGCGTATGCGCAGCGCCGGTCGCGTGCCGACGTCCTTCACAAAACCATGCCACGTGCCGCCTCTGACGATAATTGTAGCGTACGATATGAACATCGGTACAATAGAAATCGCATGTGTTTTATTGAAGAAGCCGTCTGATGAAGCTTGATTGCGTTTTTGGACCTATTTGGGACTTTAAGAATTGCAAGTAGTACCTGGGCTAGACTGGCATAGCAGTAGTTATAAGCGCACAATCTGATACCTAAGGCACAATTCCGTAGCCGATTGTACGCTATGGAAGCATACTGCAGTGTCATCGACACAAATGTAGGCGTTGCCGCAGACTACGGAATGTACGTATTTCACAGAAATAACGTACCTACCATTAGTATTGCAGCGCCACTGTAGTTTACTGCTGTAACATGCCGCCGGCAACAGAATTGTACCTTTCTACTCAGCAACGGACGATTAAAAGCAAAAAAAAATTATTGCTCTGAGGCAACAATAGCTTCAATCGCATACGATCGCTGATTATGCATTCTGTCTCAATGCATACGGTCTCTGTTTCAAGGAGAGCACTCGCGTGTTCAGCGCTTAGTTTTAGTGCAAAAGCGTTATTGCAGGAGTGCTACTGCGAAGGAATAAACCTTTGAGCAGGTAATAAGTTCAAATAATGTTTTGTTTACTTCTGTGAAACATATTATAAGTAGGTATGTACGAGTATATATCATAATGATATCTAATCCTAACAATGTCATTGCTTATAGCAGTAATACTTTTGTGCCAGAGATACGATGGTTTTGATTGCGTTATACATATATGTAGATAGCTAGGTAGAGAGGTATATGAATGTGACGCGGTGCGGCTCACCTTCCAGAGCCTTGTTGCGGGCCAACAGCGCGAGCAGCACGTCGGGCGGCGGCGGGTCCAACGGGTGCATGTCGAGCGCGGCGCGCGCGTCCGCGGGCTCGCGCTCGCACTCCACGCCGTAAGGCTCCATGGCACTACCGCCGCGCGCAGCCGGCCGCGCGCGCTGCCATCCCGCGGCCCGCACCGGACACCTGTGCATGCTCCCGGCTGTTGTCCCGCGCCGGCCACGTGGCGGCGCCGCCCACGCCCGCCCCTCGCTCCGCCGGCGCGCGCCGCCCTTCGCCTCCCATTGAGAACTCATTTTTTACCCCCTGAATCTGATAAACCCCCGGGCTGCGGCGCGGGGCTCCCCCGCCCCGAACTAATTTGCCGGAGTCGTACGACACACCCCGGGTACTTACATCCATCTACGATATTACTCTAGCACGTTATCCCGTTCGCGGGGCACTTCGTTTTTACTCATGCAGCACTGAGATGGAATTTAGAAAATATAACATTTCTTGTTGGTATTATTTAGTGAGCACACTTACTTTAAAAGAATCTATACGTATTGTACTATAGTAACTTGTAGAAAGTAAATTAAAGAAAGATACATTTTTAGTAGTCACAAGTGTTCTGTCTGTCATGGGGGAAATACAGCTGTACAATATGAACAGTAATATTTTTTGAATACATTTGATTATTTTCAACACCACGCAAAAACGATGTTATAAGTTTGACGTGTCTGTGTGTGTGTAAGTGTGTGGGTGTGTGTGTCTGTAGCTCCCGAATGGATGAACTGAATTTCATTTTGTGTTTTGACAGGTGACTTAGTCGAAAGTGTTCTTAGATATGATTCATCGAAAAAAAAAATTATAAACAAACACGAAATTATAAAAACACAAATTAAACTCAAATATTAGACGGAAGAATTACTTGGAATTACCAATGAAAATTACTGAATGCACTACTTGAAATACTGGACCATAGAGGAATTAATCACTATGTACATGCTATGTACTGAACCTCAAAATAAGATGCCTTTAGCATCGCTTTAAGCCGGAAACATACTATCGGACGCGGCTTACGGACGCGACTGACAGCCGCGACTTAGCAATGTGCACAGTCTTAAGACATCCGGTGTGCCAGATCGCTCTCGGACGTCCGAACGCTCAAGGTCGTCCGAAGGTGACGTCCGCGACTTATGTCCGATAGTGTGCACGACTCAGTGTACTTTCATAGTATAGGTCGCGGCTGTCAGTCGCGTCCGTAAGCCGCTTCCATGATTCGAGCTTTAAGCTGGAAACAAACTATCGGACGCGGCTTACGGACGCGACTGACAGCCGCGACTTAGCAATGTGCACAGTCTTAAGACATCCGGTGTGCCAGATCGCTCTCGGACGTCCGAAGACGTCCGCGACTTATGTCCGATAGTGTGCACGGCTCAGTGTACTTTCATAGTCTAGGTCGCGGCTGTCAGTCGCGTCCGTAAGCCGCGTCCGATAGTATGTCTCGAGCTTAAAGCCGAAAACATACTATCGGACGCGACTGACAGCCGCGACTTAGCAATGTGCACAGTCTTAAATCATCCGGTCTGCCAGATCGCTCTCGGACGTCCGAACGCTCTCGGACGTTATGTCCGATAATGTGCACGGCTCAGTGTACTTTCATAGTCTAGGTCGCGGCTGTCAGTCGCGTCCGTCAGCCGCGTCCGATAATATGTTTCGAGCTTTAGTTATTTCCATGTTATTTCGTTATTTCTGTGAGGACTGAACCAAAGAGGATATAATAGGTCTAAGGAAGTTACATACAAGTTCTCGTATGTAACTTCCTTGAATAGGACAACAATCAAGCTAAACGTAGTGATTAATTCCTCTATGAATGAACCTTCTCTTAGATGTACGAGTATGTTAAACCAATAGACGTGTAATTATGAAATATCACATCTTTTTAATCAAAAACAAGATCTATTTCATAAGTTTTCTTTTGTTTGTGGTCACTTTTCATCTGTGCTTGATTCCTTTTCAATGTCTTTTCAATAATCGTATCATTGACATACAAAATCAAGAATGTATGTTTAGCGTTGTGCGATAGGCGATAGTTTAGCTATCGATAGTCAAAGTCAAAATTCAGTTGGACTATATCGACAGTTCTATCAAAAATATCTAAGTTCATTACTTAGTATACTTTTTTTTGTTATCCTATACTGTCCCACTCCTAGGCAAAGATCTCCTCCATTTCCTTCCATGAGTCTCGATCCATCGCAACTTCTTGTCAACCCCTCTCAAATGAGTCAAGATCGTCACGCCAGCGCTTCTTGGGCCTGGTGCACGTCGGGCACCCATTCCGTGATGATCCTGGCCCACCGATCGGGGTGCATCCGCGACTCACGTCCCGCTCAGTCTCACTTTAGTTTGGCGGCTTTTCGGCCGACATCAACTACCCCTGTCATAGAGCGCAGTGTGCTGTTGCGGACTCTATATATTGTAAGCTATGGTGGTTTGACAAGTGGTCGATGCCTCCCGGAGATTCTTCGCACCCCTGGCTCCATCATTGTTGTTGATGGCACCGTCGGGCACTTGGGGCCTTGTTTTGTTTTTACTTTCCATACTTTTCTTTAACCCGCAGGGTTTGGACCGTAGCCCGCCGCGCTAGTCCAGTGCGTGTTGGCGGATCGCCAGAGCCTCGTTCGTTTGTCAGCAGGATTATGTTTAGGAGTTATAGAAGGGAACTTTCAAGGAACATTCGAATATCTTGTGGATAACAAGTTCAGTAAAGAACATAAATATTCCGTTCAAGTTGGCAATCCCGCTTTAAGGCTACAAGATGACAAAATAAAATTTGGAATGATCACAAGTGACACTTTCATCACCTCTGTTCCAATTATAATGTGCAATGAATTTAATATTCCAGTCAAATATAGGTGGGATGAATTAAATTCAGATGTACCGTTTGACATGATCCCTAGATCAGGGTTCGTTCCAAAACATTCGTGCAGAGTATGCGACGTAATATATATAAGTAAGCTCACTAAAACAAAAACTCATGAAGTTAACTTTATATCTGAAGGCACGATAAAAAGAGTTATTCCTGTCGAACTAAATATAATTACTCGTAAGCTCACAGTAAAGTTTCTGCAGCAAGCTGTTTTATTTAAAGATATAGCACTTAATATTGAAACGAAAGAGAGAGTAAAATTGGAAAACTCATCCAGAGAAATAGCGTCATTTTTTGTGGTGGAACCATTATTACCTGGAATAAGAGTTGAACCTATGCATGGGAACATCAGACCGAAAATGGTTATAACGTTTGAGCTAATTGTGAAAATTTCATGCGTACTTGAATTCTCCTTTGATATTGTTGTGAGAATTAATAATAAAGAAAACATTGCGCTGCCAGTTACTGGAAATGTGGTTGAGCCTAAAGTGACCATTTATCCTAAGAATATATTCTTGACGAGAATTCCTTGCGGTATGGTAACGTACATCCCAGTGACATTTCAGAATTTGGGTTCAGTCAGAGCAGTAGTCGACGTGCTTGATACAGGCGATGAAAACATATTCGATGTTTGCACAATTGCACAAGGAAACGAAAAGCAGAAAATATTACAGTTTTTCATAGACAGTGGACAGTCAAAGATAGTATTTATAAAGGTGTTTGACATATTTCGTAGGGAATATGATATGTATATTCCGTTTAAAATCAACGGATTGCTAGGGCCGCCAGATGAGAATGCTTGGTCTATGGAGCTTCAACTTTGGGAGAGTCCTCTTTCTTATTGCTTAATTATTTTTAAGTTATGTTTTTATATTTACATATCGTTCACATCCTTCCTACTAATATTATAAACGCGAAAGTTTGTGAGTTTGTGAGGATGGATGGATGGATGTTTGTTACTCTTTCACGCAAAAACTACTGAACGGATTGAGATGAAACTTTGCAATAATATAGCTTATATATCAGAATAACACATAGGCTATAAATTATTATGATATTGCGTCAAAAATCAAAATATCATGCGGGCGAAGCCGCGGGTAAAAACTAGTGTAATATATACATTACTTAGTATACTTACAATCTAATTAATATAAATAGTCAATAAATATTGAATACCATAACAATGTTATTACCTGAAATGTTATTTTTAGACTGTATTCTTTTTGTTTCAGAGAGTACGATAACAACATTAAAGTCAAAATTAAAAGTTTGAACAAAGATATAAGCTACTGTCGTATAATGGGAGTGATTACTGTACCTTGGATACAGTTTTCAGTGGAGAAATTTGAAATAGAATACAACCCAAATAGTAGCAATCAAATTGAATTTACTATGAAGAACGTATCAAAATATTTTTTATATGTAACAGTGGTGATTGCTAAGTTATCTCCAGCCTTTACATTAGAAATAAGCACAGAAAACAGCGAATCCATTAGCAATGACAGTCATATTAAATTTGATTTGTCTCGCGACGTAGAAGTAGGGTTTACTTTAAAATTTCACCCAAAGATGCACGGTCGATATGTTTCTACAGCTATTTTGTTTTTGGATAAGCACTTGGCCACACCTTATTATAATTTAACTTTTGTTGGAAAACGCCTGAATCCTGTTATGACACCCAGTACATATCATGTATTATTTCCACCATGCCATACCGGGACGTCGATGGCTCGGAATATAACGGTGAAAATGGGATTTATGGCAGACTTAGATCAATTTTCTTGCCTTTCTAAAGATAACCCGGATTTATATGTAAAATTTCTGAGGTGCGAAATTTTCCGCTCTGAAGATGATGAAATTTACTCATTGTTGTCAGTAGAAATAAGAGTTAGCTCTAATACGTCATACGCTGATCATCTGATACTAACCATTAATCATGAATGCGGTTCTGGCTGTGAAATCGAAATTACTTTTTGTTTCACTTGCTGTATTTTAACGTTGCACACTCTTCCTTTTGTACGCCCAGAAGATAGCCCTTACCCGTATTACCCTGTCAGCGCCCAACCTAGGTTATACAATTATATGGAGTCCTGCACGCAGTTTCTAGAGAAGTGGATGTTTCAGCAAGGTTTTCGTAGAGATTTATATCCAGAAATTCCAGATACTTTCCATGCTATTTCTTCGTTTTTGGCATCGCAGTTTAATGCGGGAACAACGAAGACAAAAGGCATAAATGTGACCTACTTAAATTTCATGAGAAGAATAGCCGGGCCAATGATGAAACATATACATAAACCAAAGTAAGAGATAATTTTAACAATTTACTTAGACAACTTGATAAAAAGCAATAAACATATCTTCATGCTAATTAAATTTACCCAAAAATTTGGCGGAGTAATGTTTTCTTGTGTTTATAGTATAGCTATTAATTGGGTACCAAACAAAATTAATTTAAATACAATTTTTGTTTTATAATAATAAAATAAATTTATTCTGCTTTTAGTGCTCTTGGAGTAGATGAATCATTTAAGAGTGTGAAAGAAATTCACGATACTTACAAAGAAATTCTAAGTTTATTGAGATCTCGTGGCTCAGATTTGTGGAGTCTACAAGCAAAGTTTTTGCTCAGCTATGATCAATTTGTAATATACTCCGAGTATGTCACGCCAACATGTAACGCTGATATTTTATTAACACGGCAGCTTTTGGGAGACGTCACCTTATTCAACAGGTTGAGCAAACAAAGTTGGATCGACATTATATTGCAAAGTTACAGAGTTTTCGTTATAGACAGCTGCTTCTTTGATTGCACATGTGTCAGCAATCAACCTAGAGATATCGTTCGTATTTTAATCGAATGGTATAATGCACAAATAATACTACAACACAAAAAACTTAACATAACAATTAAAGAAATAAGTAATCTTACCACGGATTTAAGTGACGGCGTTGCTCTGACATCCGCGTTATTAACTTACTGTCCGTTTTTGTCAGATCAATTTGCAATGTTTTCTAATTTCAAGAATGAAAACAGGGAAGCTGGAATCATAAACAACGCTTGTCTTATAATTGAAGCTATGAATCTATTACGATTTTATTTCCCTTTAAACAGTACAGATTTTCTGGAACCAAATTTTTTGCAAATGTTATTTCTGTCTGTCCATTTGTACGTCGTATTGCCAATGTTCAAACCAAGAGATATTATAAAATTGAATCCTCCACTTTTGAGAAGCTCAACGCGCACCGTTGGAGTTTATCCGGTGACTCAAGAATCATTAACATTTCACTTTTCCTTACTTAATAATACGAGAAACTGTTTTACAGTTGAAAAAATGCCGTCAGCTGAAATCGGGAAGAAAATGTTTTTGAGTGTAAAGTTCGTAGCTAACTTTGTTAATGAAGAAAATTGTGTCCTACTTGTTCATGGATATAATAAAACGAGAATATTTGATGCCTACATGATTTTCTTATTACAAGGAGGTGTCGGTGCTCTGAACCCTGCGAAAAAATGCAAAGTGACAGGACTTCTATATCGTACAAATAAAGTCGATGTTCCTGTGCGCTCACCGTTTAAGACGACTGCGACATTCAGTATACACGTAACAGACAACGAACCAGTTTTGCCTGTAGTATTTGAAAATACTTCAAACCCGAAATTTTTCATTCGTCGACTCAATCTTATAGATAAAGAAATCGTGCTAGCTCCCACGCCCAAAGACGGTGCTCAAGACAGTAGTACGATTTACAAAGTCTTTCTGCAACTAACTTGCCTCAGCACTACTGTGAGTAATTCGTGGGTTTGGTTCAGAAGTAGCATCGGAGAGTTTTTTTTACGAGTTACAACACAGCCTCGTTGGGACTTGGCTATAGACACATTGCAAGCCAAAGTTGATACTTGGCCCCTGGACCCGTGCAGTTGTGGTGAAGCGTGTGAATGCTACCGCACTACTATTCTCTTGATCCCTCACCGTAATGATCTCATGATTAAAGCACTTCGCTACTCCTTACTTGAGTATGCTTCGGAAATTATGATGCAAATATTTGAGCAATTAATAGGTGAGCCTTTTGAAATAGTATACATACCTATTAATAATTTTGTAACTAGTAGTTGTCCGAACAGTACACCTCGTGGTATATCTCTTTAACAGCATCTTCATAAGGCCATTACTCAACTCGTTTTTGACCGATTTGGTTGATAATCTCAAAGATACTAAAGTTTAGTATCTAATTTTTTATTAACTAAACGATCTCCCTAAATATTATTGGAATTTGCTAATAAATAGCTTTACAGCAAATTTCCAGCGATTCCCATTTTATGAATTTTATGAAAATGCTCCCTTAAATCTTTAATCTTAAATCGCCGACGACAAAAATTAATTAATGAGAACCTCTGTACCAAGTTTTCGATGAAAAATGCACCCTGTAGAAGGAAATCAACATCCAGATAGACGAAAGAAAAATCATCGAGATGAACCTTCACTTCGTCAGTATTTTTTTCTAAAATTACGTACTAAAGACGCTACATTATTTTTTTCACTAATTACGCCATGGGTTGTAGGAACAGTAGAGAGCGTATACCTTTGCCATATACTTTGTAAAAATGTCTTTCTAAGGTGGATAGGCACACGGCATAATAAAATACTCATAACACCGCGCTAAATAAAGATTCTCCCACTTGATCATTTTGGTATCAAGAGGAGAGAACCTATCATCAAACTTAGCATGCTAATATCCAGCGCTTGACATTCTACAATATGAATGACTATGATCTCGACATGAGTTCCTCACTGCTTATACTTAGCTATCATATGAAATTAGACCTATACAGCTAATATCACCTTTTAATTACAGATACAACAACAGGGAGAATAATTTTAGGCATGTTGCTGCAAGAGGGCGGAACTAACATGCAAGATGTCAACCACATTCTTCGAGATGAGATTAGATACCGTATAACATCAAAAGTTCTCTCGCCACAGTTGGATAGAGTAGTTCTGAGTCACCACACAGCGTCAATCCTGCCGCTACCGGTAACTCTTCCAGCTCAAGGAGAATCTGAGAAATACTCCGTCACTTTCATGTCTGAATGTGGAATGGACATACGTACGTACAAAATCATCTTCATGCAATCAAACTACAAGTTATTGCCTTGCTAACTACGCCTGAGTAACAGGTACTACTTATCTTGTATTATGTAATCATTGTTATTGAGTGGCAGCGCAGTGTGCATCTATTTTTTCTGCCCTTGACTCAAACAGCAGTGCCACAATGGCAGATCAATGAACGCTAACTACACATTTAAAAAAACAAGAATGAAACCTCAGTTACTAATAAATACATTCTTTCCAATTTTAAAAAGTGTGGATTTTGTATTATTCTCATGTTTAATTTTATCAAGTATTTTCATGCTAGGTATTTAGTATATCAATTTTCGTACTTGTTTGTAATATTATTTCATTAATTTAATTTTGATTTGTTTTTACATGATTGAATTCTAGATTAAATTTAATATTCCACAAAATTGTTTTTCTCATTGGTATTTTAAACTTTTTACTTACTAAGTGTATAAATCTATCATCTCAAGATTATCTACCATAATCAAATTATCCTTACCAAGAACACACGTACCTACCTAAAATTATTAATATCCTCAAGTCTAACTTCTAGACAAGCGTGTCATACATATCTATCTATCTATCTATCAGCCGTAGGATGTCCACTGCTGGACATAGGCCTCCCCCATGGATTTCCAATAAGGCCGGTTGGAAGCGGCCTGCATCCATATCTTAGCAAATTGTAGAACTGCGCGAATGGCCACTTCCTATCTGCCTATCTGACGCAATGCAGAGATACTGTTATTTTATGCTGTTAGTTTTAGATATCCTAAAATAATCCTCAATCAAACAAAAACACAGAATTAGCACAGAGCCCAGACAAATGACCCCGTCAAAGAGAGGCCTATACCCAATACCCCATCAGTGTGATAGAGAAGGCTGCGGATAATGATGATGATGAAACAAAAACAGATACGGAAATGTAGTAAAGTGCAAGTATCGGAAGCGAGTGTTCGGCGACATCTCTAAAATGGCGGTAGCGCGGTCTGGCTGCTACCTTGACCGAGCCACTGAGCCGTGGGCGGCTGCGACCGGTCATCAACGCACCTAATCGATCATCGCGAACATAGTACCCAGTCAGGGACTTCTCACGCCTTCCTCGACTACTTAACTCGAGTAACAATCGAATGGGAATCGATGAGTATATTAATTAAAAAAGAAAAAAATATTTGCACCGAGAGATAATAGAAACTAGAAAGGTACAATTTGTCTGTGAAAGAAGACATCTATAATTAAATTAACTGAAATGTGGCAATCGATTTAACAGCGAGCCCCAAACTCTGTAAGATCGGTCTCCTGGCAGCCCTTTATAAGTATTTTCCATGGGCTGATTTGAGGGTGTTACTCGTTGGGAACAAATGGATTCACACGTTATTAGACTTAGGTTTCATGCTTACCTTACAGAATGTATATGAATTAAGGTATTGTAATTTAAGATATATTTTGAGATAGCCGCAGCATATTTATAGGATTTCTAAATGCCTACATTCTAATGATTTTAAATCTTGAAAAATCTATGGTGCTTTTTAGCCACACCGGAAGGCAAATTTCAGGTGTGTTTGTCATATTTAATTACGATTACTACTTTCTGAACTATTTTTGGCATAATGGCTATTATATTGCTCTTCCAAAAAATCTTAGTTTACTTGAGCAGTCTACTATAGTTTGGGTATAAAACTGATAAAACTCTAGATCCCGTTACTTGCAAGTACTAACAGAACACGTACAAGACAAGTGATAGGTACCTTTTGATGGATAATCCTAGCTCTATGATTGTCTATTAGAAGCAAACTAAATATAATCTACAGGGTTATCCAGAACGGGTGCACCTACTAAGCCGAAAGGAGGTCATTCAGACCATCATTTTGAACAACTTTTCCTATGGGGCTAACTCAACATCATTTCAGCCATAGGACGTACTCTGCTGGACTTAGGCCTCCCCTAATGATTTCCAATAAGACCGGTTGATAGCGGCTTGCATCCAGCGCGATCCTGCGGTCCTAATAAGGTCATCCGTCCACCTTGTGAGTGGACGTCCTACGCTGCGCTTGCCGGTAGGTGGTCTCCACTCGAGAACTTTTCGACCCCATCGGCCATCAGTTCTCCGCGCTATGTGCCCTGCCCATTGCCATTTCAACTTACTAATCCGCTGAGCTATATCGGTAACCTTGGTTCTTCTACGAATCTCCTCATTCCTGATTCGATCTCGCAGAGAAACTCCGAGCATAGCCCTCTCCATGGCTCGTTGGGCTACTTGGAGCTTACTAATAAGGCCTATAGTGCGAGACCTCGTTTTTGTGCCACAAGTCATCACTGGCAACACTGGCAACACACACTGGTATATGTTGCTAGGGCCAGTCGTCGTTGGTTGGGGTGGCAGCCGGATCTCTGCCGGGGATAACTCGGAATTAGAGAAAGAAAATTAGCTGTTTCATACATTTTATCGACTCTGAGTTGTAATTTTGTTTGGAACAGCGGATTTTTTTTTCTCGAGTTTTGTTTGACCCCTTAGTAAAAGTTGTTCATAATGATGGTATTAATCCCTATCGGCTTAGTACATGGTAAGCTAATAGCTCTGTCGAGTCGAAAGAAGTTAAACACATTATAGGTGTGTCTAGGTCCGGCTCATCTGCGAGTATACCTGTACACTGACAAAAACGTACAGAAAATCACGAGTGCAAATCTGATTAGACTAACGTATCGGATTGTGACCTCGAAATCTCTCATCTAACTTCAACTTTCCCTGTCACTATCAGCTGATTTAGTTTGTCATTTCCTCAACGAAGACAACTTGCAGCTTTGAAGGACATTGAATTTTTATCGGGAGGAAATTAATTCACATGGCACGCTTACCATTATGTAAATTGTTAACATTTGAAGCTAGCTACTAACAGAGAGGGCTATGCTCGGAGTCTCTCTGCGAGATCGAATCAGGAATGAGGAGATCCGTAGACGAACCAAAGTTACCGACATAGCCCAACGGATTGGCAAGTTGAAATGGCAATAGGCAGGGCACATAGCGCGGAGGGCTGATGACCGATGGGGTCGAAAAGTTCTCGAGTGGAGACCACGTACTGGCAAGCGCAGCGTAGGACGTCCACCCACAAGGTGGACGGATGACCTCATTAAGACCGCAGGATCGCGCTGGATGCAAGCCGCTTCCAACCGGTCTTATTGGAGATCCATAGGGGAGGCCTATGTCCTGCAGTGGACGACCTTCGGCTGATGGATGGATGGACTAACAGTTAACTTCACATTGGGAATTCACATAAAGCAGTAAATGGGTGTATCAGGTTTTTCAAAATACATATCTTGTGATAGATAGCTTTGGGAAAAGGATCTTCGGGTGTGCTGTTTCGCTCGACTTGATGGAGCGCTCTACGGGCTCTACCGTGTACCCACATGTGAGATCTGCCGGTAAGCATATAGATATTTTGGTGAATTTATGGCCCTTTTATACCGACTTCCAAAAAGGAGGAGGTAGTATGTTCGTCTGTATGTATTTTTTTTGTGTATTTTAATCGATATTTTCGCTAATTGTCAACCGATTGAATTTTTTTTTATTCGAACTAGTATACTACCGATTTTATCGAAATCAGCTGAGCCGTTATTGATAAACCAACAAAAATGTACATGGATGTCACATCGATTATTCGAATTCTATGCACGGTGGAAGTCGATGTTGCGATTTTTTGCGAAAAATAATTATTGTGATGAGACTTGACTTGAGCTCAGCAAGAAGAGCCAAAAAAACATGTAGACGTGTCCATCGACGCCTCAGAGACAGGCGGTAGTCTTAGTGACTTGATATTTACAAAGGTTTTATTACATAGCACTTTATTATCAACTACACTTTTGCATTGTTCGCATAAAATAGCTATTATGATCAAGTTCGGTATTATGCCTATACCTACCTATCGTCCTTCACCTTATTTACGCAATACCTAATTGATTTTCCTCGTAGTAGTTTACGAATAAGGAAATGAGCTTTTATCGAAGCAATTTTACGGGATTGTAAAAAATGAGAAGTAATTAGTCACGTTTATCGTAACATTCGTCAGACTAAAATAGAGTATCTCTACCTAAATTCAGTTAAATGTACACTTCCATGTACAGTACCCATGGTGGTCTAGTGGTAGTGACACCCGCTTTACAATCGTGAGGTCGTGGGTTCAAATCCCGATCCCGTACCAATGAGTTTTTTCGGAATTTATTACCATTATACGGAATTTAACACCACTGGCTTTTCGGTGAAGTAAAACATCGTGAGGCAATCTGCATACGTCCGTAGAAGAAATTCGATGGCGTATGTGAATCCACCAACCCGCACTGGGCCAGCGTGGTGGATATGGTCCAATCACTTTTCGTGGGTAGGCCTACGTCCTGCAGTGGACTAAAAGGCTGATACAGTACAGTACCTACACTTCCAAAACAACAATAGTGAGTGCCTTTAGTAACCAATAAATAAAATAATCCTAGAGCTTCAGCAATTTTCTTCCTCTTTCTGAGGGAAATACTACCCAATAAAAAGTTACTGACTACAAAAAATCTAAAAATATAGTTATAGAACGATAATTATATTTTTACTACTAAGGATAAATAACAGAAAATTTTGCGAACCCAAAATAGAGGCGCTTCAGGGCTCTTGGTGAATAAATAATAATATGTTTTAGTAACGTTAATAACAGAGCTTATTTATGAAATCACAGTTTAATAAGTATGCGGTGTTACACCCCCAACTATGTATGTTAGTAGTAAGTTAGCATGTTAGTTGTATGGTTGCAACCCCCTAAAAGTAAACTTAGTAACATCCATAGAGTATGGTTAACTAGCCAAGTATAGGGTCTATTAGACTACTCGATATGCAACTACAGCCCTAAGTAGGTATAGGCCTATTAGACTACTCGATATGCAACTACAGCCCTTAGTATAGGCATATTAGGCTACTCGATATGCAACTACAGCCTTACACGTTGTAACTATATTATCTAGTCTCTCCACTGGCTCATTGCTTGCTGACATGAATGATGCATTCTCAGTAAGACTGTCTGTATAGTCGTCGTCGTCGTTTCGGCCATAGCACCTAGCGTGGATGTCTTCAAATCCCGAGTAAATAGGTATCTTCTAGGTAAGCGTGCTACACCCTAGACCGCATATCTGCTCAACATCAGGCAGTATGTAGTCAAACGCAAACCTATAAGGAATAAAAAAAAAGTGCACGAAAATGACCAACTATATGTCATACAATCTCAACGTAAAATAAGTCATTATTATCTTAACACAATCTCGAGGGCTATGGCTGGGCAATAATGTTGTATAAAACTGCCTCGGGAATAAAGTAAATTTGGAATTTATAATTCGTGTGGAAACTTCTTTACTTATAACATATATGGGCATTGTTAAGTGGTTTTATTCGATAATCAAGTTGGCCACAACAACAGATATTAGGTATATTATTTATTTACATTTCGGATTTGGTTTGCATTTCTACGAAAAATGTTATAATTTTTATTTTATTGTGAACAATACCGAGTTGCTTAGTGAGTTTACATAGTGAGGTTATGACAGTGTTTAACATTATTAAAATTCCTGGGTTTTTATTGTCTCGCAGGAGGTATGAAAAGTAGAGTATTCAACGCTGGAACAAAGCCTGTTCTTGTCTTTCGCAGCTTGAACCTTGAGCTAGAGTCCTGAGTGAAGCGAGGGCGCTTCACTCAGGACTCTATATAATTCCCTCGCAGCAAAAAGTCAGTAGGTACTTTGTCCCCATGTCCAATTTACTATTATTAGAAACATTTTAAACATAAAAGCTAACACTTGAAAGAAACATAATATTACAATTTAATTTTAAGAAGATGGTTTTTAAGAATTGATACCTACATGGAGTCTCAGAGCAAATAAAAAAATCCAGAGGGAACGTCGTTGAACAGTCAAGTGAAGCCGGTTTTTTATACATGTGTGAGTGCGTCACTGTTGCGCCGCCATAGTTTGACTGACAAGCCAAGGCTTAGTTTCATAGTTACCTAGATGTGTGTGTAATTGTCTGGTCACGGCGAGGCGTAGTTTTGGTTGGCTTCACTTGTTTGTTCACAACATTCTCTCTTGATTTTTTTATTTGCTCTGAGCATGGAGTATAAATATATGTAGAACATGTGATTTCTCATTTCCATACAAACCAAATGATCTACAAATCTTCTTTTACGTCATTTGCGACAGGTTCTGTCACAAAAGACGTAAAATAAGATTTCATTTCAGATAAATTTTAATACTTATAATAATTATGTACAAAAGTTAGTTCGAAATCTGTACCTACGATAAATGAATCTTTTAAAGTCTTTTTGCCCGACTGCCCAAGATAGAAAAGTTATCCGTAGCCTTTCTGGTACATGGAGTCAGTGAGTTTGTATACGACTCTACCTATGTAGATAAATAAGCAGGTATGTTTTTAGGGTCCCGTACCCAAAGGGTAAAAACGGGACCCCATTAATAAGACTCTGCTGTTCGTCCGTCTGTCTGTCACCAGGCTTATGAACCGTGATAGCTGAAGTTGAAATTTTCACAGATGATGTATTTCTGTTACCACTATAACAACAAATAGGTATCAATAATAGAATAAAAACTAATATTTAAAGGGGGCTCCCATACAACAAACCTGAATTTTTAATCGTTTTCAGCTCAATATTAATAACGGTAACAAGTAGACTCTTCATATATTTACAGAATATTTAGATGTATATTCACTTTGAAAATACCTAAATGGATGTTCATTTTAAAAATAAAAAAATAAATTAAAATAAAATAAATATTTAAGGGCTCTCATACAAAACGTATTTTTCGCTCGATACTTATTACGGCAAAAGGTAGATGCTCGAAATATTCACCGAGTATTAAGTTGTAAATTTACTTCAAAAATAAATAAATAATTTAAAATGGGACTCCTATACGGTACCTACTAATATTAAATATTAAGGGGACTCCTATACGGTACGGAACCCTACCTGCGCGAGTCCAACTCGCAATTGGCCGATTATTATACGTATTATGATTTTCAGCTTCTTAGACAATAGAAATTGATTTATTTGACGAAAACAAAACGCAGGAAAAAATACAGATTGAATTACATAGAAACTAGCTTACAACTTTATTACCCTGTAATACAGAGTGTTTTGCGTTATGAATCTGTAGGGATCTTTAAATGTGTAGTTGTTCTTCAAGCTTCATAACAGGCTTGAACGATTTTGAATCACGAGGTATTATTTTTTTATACCGGAGTGCTAGGTATAAGCTATTTTATGCATTCTGGTTTCTTGTTCAATATTCCAATAAAAAAAATAAAAATCTTACGAATAAATATATCGAGGACTGCTAAAGCTCACACAAGTAATTTCTGGTAGGTCTGCGCAAACGCAAGCCGTGTAGAAAGCTGATCTGCGGCTATAAAGGCACTACTCGCGCGCGCTCGCTTCCATTGTCTCAGTGTTCTTCGCCTCAGTGTCTCAAGATAATAAAATTAATATAAAGATTGTGATCAGTTTAGTGTTGTGCTTGTGGTGAAAATGGACGCTCAACAGTTCCGCGAGTTCGGCAGGGCGGCTATAGACCTGCTCGCCGACTATGTCGAGAATGTTAGAGATAGGTGAGTCTTATCTCATACTTTTCAATAAAATTTTGACAAAACTTGGTAGAGACAGCTCATGAAATGTGACGTCGATAAAGTTTTTTCTTAATAAGTTTAAATTATTATTTTCAGCCTGCATTGTCCCACAGCTGGGCAAAGGCTCATGCGATAAGGCTTTATTTCCGAGAATTTTAAAATCTTTTTACTGACCTTATAAATATATTTTGAAGAAATTTTTACAAAAAATTTTTACAAAAATTGGTTGACGGGGCTTATGAAATGAAGTGTTTAGATGAAGATTTCTTTATAAGTTTATATGTATAAGCTTAATTTCTGAGAAATCATAATTACATTTTTACTATCTTTATTTACCTTACTATTTTGAAGAAATTTCGATATAACTTCGTAGACATCATGAGATGTGGTGTTACACAAAGCTTTTCTTTATTCACTTCTCTTCTGGTACAAAAGTTAGAATTCTTACGAAATGCTAATTTCCATTTTTTTATCTTTGTACCGAATAACAAAATGCCCGTCTTTCAAAATTATTGGTTAATTGAGTTTTTTGTTAATTTTAATTAAAGTTACGACTAAAAATGTGCAAAAGTGATTTTTACATTTTTAGTTAATATATTTTTCATTAAAATTGCTGTAGAAATAAAATATTTAGGTACCATATTTATGTAATCAATCGTATGTAATAGCTACAAGCTTTTACACGTCCTTATAATATTTTTTACTCAATTTAAAGAATTAAGGTTCTCAATTCTGAAAAATTTTGACTGAAATTTTTGTTTTTAGTATCTACTATAAATATTTTTTTGTACTTACATACTTACAAAAATCCTACCAATGATACGCGATTACTATTACGCTAATTATAAACCTTTACTTTTCCATATACATTTTATAGAAATCGCCTGAATCGTTTTTGAGAAATCAACAATATCTAATGTGAAAATTACATCATCGATGATACCTACATTGACCTGTACTGAACAGTTGAAGTCGGAAATGCCTCTTTTGGCGAAAATAATTATATTTATTAGAGTTTAAGGATCAAAAAAATTCAAGTCTTGTAATCTTACGATTAATAAATACACATAGAAACATAAGTTGGTGTTTTTAACCGACTTCCAAAAAGGAGGAGATTCTACGTTCGTCTGTACGTATTTTTTGTGTATGTTCCTCGTTATTTTCGCCAATTGTGAACCGAATCAAAAAATATTTTTTAGTTTAAAGGGTCCAGAGTATTCAGACGTTTTCTATATAATTTATATAGGGCCATATTATATAGAAAACGTCTGAGTCGTTTTCGAAAAAAATTGTAAACATCGAGTCGAGCGAACTATTCGAATTTTGTACACGATGGAAGTCGATTCTACCATTATTAGCGAAAAATAATAAATTATTTTAAGTAGGTCTCTAGGTAGTTTCGAGAAGACGGTATAGGTAGGTACATAAATAAATAGAGTAACTAGGTTATAGACCGAGAGCAAGAAGCTGATTCGGGAGATTGGGCAACGGATCAGGGAAAGAAACGGTGACCCCCGCTCCGGTTGTTTTTTGGTGCAGAGGTTGGCCATTGCCATTCAGCGCGGTAATGCAGCCAGTGTGATGGGGACCTTTGCGCCGGGGACAATCAGGGGCGGGCTTTTCGATGAATTTTTTGTAAGCTAGGCTTGAGTTTTGTATTTAATGTTTTAAATGACGCAATGTAATTTGACTTTTAAATAAATTAATTTATATACTAGGTTATTCATTTAATAAAATTGAATATGTATGTAGATACACTGAAATATACAGGGTTATTGTTAATCAATTAGCATCCTTTTAGGTGCTTATTAAGCCCGATTACAGAAGCGCCAGCGCCGTAACTATATTAGCTAAATAGCATAGTTCTGTTTCTTTTTCACTTTAGACATTCGATAGAAAGAACGCTTTTTACGCTGCTATTTAATTTACGCTGGCGCCTCTGTATTCGGGCTTATTCTATACTTACATCAAAACTAACAACATTTGATCTACGACTTTTGTCAAAACTCAAAAAAAATCAGCTGTTCCATTTCCATTCATTTTGTCAAGGGTGAATGATATTTTTCTATGGAACAACAATTATTTTTTCAAGATTTGATAAAAGTCGTTAAATATAAGTTGTTAGTTTTGATGTAGGTACAGAAGAAGCCCCTAAAAGGATCCTAATTGATTAGGAATAACCCTGTATAGAATAGAACTCTTGTAATCAATAACATCATCAACGAACTCAATGAAGTAGGTGCCTACGGCACTACGGCAATGAAGGCATAGGAGACTATTTCGCGAGTAAAGATGAGCATACACGGTGCGATGAACTGATCAGTTTTTCGCATAAAGGTGGGCACACACGGTCAGTTAAACTGATCAGTTCTTCGCGTCACTCCAACTGGGTGCTCATTCAGTTAATGAAAAGGTGGGAATTGGTGGTTCCATATTTGAAGATAGTGATGCCACGATGTTTCTTCGATAACTTGTGTTATTTCAATTTTTCATGAGTAATTATCGAAACCAAAGTTGTTTGAAATTTGATTTCCTACAACTTTGATTCCCATCAACTTTTTCCAGGATCGATATTTTTTTTAATAAGTTAGTGGTTCTATTTTGTTTCTTCCATAACTTGTTTTTTCAATTTTTCATGAGAAATTATCGAAGCCGAAATTGCTTGAAATTTGATTTCCTACAACTTTGATTCTCATCAACTTTTTCTAGGATCGATATTTTTTTAATAAGCCAGTGGTGCCATGATGTTTCTTCGATAACTTGTGTTATTTCAATTTTACATGAGAAATTATCGGAACCAAAGTTGTTTGAAATTTGATTCCCTACAACTTTGATTCCCATCAACTTTTTCCAGGATCGATATTTTTTTAATAAGTTAGTGGTTCTATTTTGTTTCTTCCATAACTTGTTATTTCAATTTTTCATGAGAAATTATCGAAGCCGAAGTTGCTTGAAATTTGATTTCCTACAACTTTGATTCCCATCAACTTTTTCCAGGATCGATATTTTTTTTTAAAAGTTAGTGGTTCCATTTTGTTTCTTTCATACTTGTGTTATTTCAATATTTCATGAGAAATTATCGGGACCAAAGTTGTTTAAAATTTGATTTCCTTACAATTTTAATTCTCATCAACTTTTTCTAGGATCGATATTTTTTTTAATAAGACAGTGGTGCCATTTTTTTTTCTATAACTTGTGTTATTTCAATATTTCATGGTAAATTATCGGAACCAAAAATGTTATAAATTTGATTTCCTATAACTTTGATTCCTATCAACTTTTTATAGGATCAATATTTTTTTTAATAAGGCAGTGGTGCCATTTTGCTTCTTCCATAACTTGGGTTATTTCAATTTTTCATGAGAAATTTTGGAAACCAGAAATGTTCGAAATTTCATTTTCTACAACTTTGATTCCCATCAATTTTTTCTAGGATCGATATTTTTTTCGATAAGACGGTGGTGCCATATTGTTTACATTGGCACCACTGTCATATTCGAAAAATATCGATCCTACAAAAGTTGATGTGAATTAAAGTTGTAGTAAATCAAATTCCAAACAACTTTGGTTAAGATATTTTTTTATAAAAAATTTAAATTACGTGAGTTACTGAAGATTCAGTTAATCATCGAAGTGGTACAAACATGCAAACTATCGCAGTACATATCGGCAATAGTTGGCTACATTAGGACCCCGCTGCAATTATTTGATAAACTGATGCGATCATTTCATCATGTGTGCCCAGCTTCTGGTAGTGGTTTATACATGGAGCCACCAATTCCCACCTTTTAATTTACTGAATGAGCCCCAATTGGAGTGACGCGAAAAACTGATCAGTTGAACTGACCGTGTATGTCCACCTTAACTCCAACTGGGAGCTCATTCATTGATTCAATAATTAAACGGTAGGTAGAGATGGTTCACGATTTGAACTGAGTCTTGAAGCTGGGCACACACGATGCGATGATCGCATCAGTTCATCATTCCAGCGGAGGCCTAATTCAGTTAACTATTGCCGGTAGACTGCGATGATTTTCTTGTCTTGACCACCTCAATGATTAACTGAATTTTCAGTAATTCGCGTCATTTCAATATTAGACGAGAAATGGTCAGTAAGTACCTACTGAAATTGTTTAGAGTTTGATTTCCTACATTTCTGTTTCCCATCAACTTTTTCTAGATCGATATTTTTCGATTAAAACTTAAAAACGTAGGGATTTAATTTTCTCACTTCAGTAACTCGTGTGTAATTTCAATTTTTCATCAGAAATTACCGTAACCAAAATTGTTTGAAGTTCGATTTCCTACAACTTTCGTTTCCATCAACTTTATCTAGGATCGATATTTTTAGGGTTCCGTACCCAAAGGGTAAAAACGGGACCCTATTACTAAAACTCCGCTGTCTGTCCGTCTGTCACCAAGCTTTATCTCATGAACGATGATAGCTAGAACATTGAAATTTTCACAAATGAGGTATTTCTGTTGCCGTTATAACAATAAATATTAAAAACAGAAAAAAAATTAAGGCGGCTCTCATACAACAAACCTGATTTTTTAACCGTTTTTCGCTCGATATTAATGACGGTGACAGGTAGATGCTTGAAATATTCACAGAATATTTAGCTAAATATTCATTTTAACATAAATAATTAATTTAAAATTCCCAATTCCATACAAGAAACGTGACTTTTTTGCCCGATCTTAATAACGGCAACAGGAATATGCTTGAAATATTTACAGAATAGCGAGTTGTATATTCTCTTCAAAAATAAATAGTTAAATTAAAATAAAATATATTAAGGGGGGCTTCACTACGGTAGGTACAGATCCCTTCGTGCGTGAGTCCGACTCGCACTTGACCGATTATTTGATAAAGACACGAGGAAACGTAGGAATGCAATTTTATTAACGCACGAATTGCAACACTGTATTCACTATCTTTTAGAATTTCTTCCGAAAGGTTTGTATCTATAATTTATTTGTAGCCGAACGAAGCCGGGATAGGCGGCTAGTTTGACATTACACATAAATAGATGTGTTACAATGGGCGGCCTTATCGCTGATAGCGATCTCTGCCAGACAACATTATAAATTTAAACTGCTAAATTGACAACTTCTTTCTTTGCAGAGTTAAATGAATAATCCGTAGTTAAATCTAGTTATAAATGCAATGATTAATGACCTATGTAATTGGATGGGTACCTACGTTGTAAAAATATTCCATTAGCAAAATCATTGTTCTTCGCAATGAAGCCGTCCAACCACAGAATATACAGAAGTTCTAAAGTAATCACGTAGGAAGTATGAGTGCATTCACTTTATAGACGCAAAATGTTCTCCATTGTTTGTATACACATGAAATACAAAGTTTTATGCAAATAGGTAGGTAGGTAATAATATTTATGAGTAACCAGCTGATCCAGCGAACTTCGTTTCACGCAATATCTTAACAAATTATAGCCTAAGTATGTATTATTCTGATGTATAAGTATTACTATTGTAAAGTTTCGTCTTAATCCGTTCAGTAGTTTTTGTATGAAAGAGGAACAATTGGAACAAACATCCATAGATACAATATACTTTCGCATTTATAATATTAGGTAGGATAACCAAAAATATGCATGTTTTTGGCTTCAATCAATGCAAACTAAGATTGCAATTTACGTGCAAAATTCGATACTTCGAAATCGATATACCTAACTAAACCATTTTTTGATTGTTGTTGATTTTTCAAAAACTGTTCAACCGATTTCGTTAAAATTTAAATCGGACTACCTATTAATGGTCTACCAAACAAACGAAGAATCATCAAAAGGCGGAGTATTCGCATCTAATTAGCATCCTTTCATGTACAGAATATGCCCTCTGTACATCAATACAAATAACTTTTGTTCTACAACTTTTCCCAAATCTCCACAAATTACCAAAAGAAAATATTGCTTTTTACAAAGAGTTAATTATGTTTAGAGTTTTGGGCCGGTCAATATTTTCTTATTTTCTAAAAAATAACGAATTTGTAGCAGTCGTGGCACGAAAGATATTTGATTTGATGTACAGAATATGCCCAAAAAAGGATGCTAATTGATAACCAGTAATCCTGTATACTAATAAAATAAGGTTGTTACCGTGTATACCTACTATAACAATGTAATTTTTATGCGTAACGATTGATTCAAACAATCAAGCCGCCCTGCAGGCCAATCGCACTAAAAAATTACAGCTGAACTACAATTGAACTTTAACTGAACTTCGACTTTTTGTCTATTTTCGTATCGCACTAATGATTTTGATTAAAGTTGAAACGCAACTCGATCAGAGTTGGAACGTAACCGGTGTCAAATTAACGGTTGGTGTATGATGTTTAGCGCAATACCTAATTCCTTGAAGCTGAATCGAAACTTAACTACAATTGCAACCGAACTTTAACTGTATTACAGATGGAACTCAGCTGTTTAAAATTAACGCGATTGGCCTGCTGGATGTCTTCGAAACAAAGTAATATTTTTTACTTTACAAACAGATTTTTCGCTATTTTGTAGAGCTGTTTTAAAACTACTATACTAAAACCAATGGCAATTTTAGTGAACCACATAGGAAAATTCTTTTATAGATTAAAAAAGGCCGTGAATTAAACAAATGGACGAGCGATTCCGAAACACAGGCACAGACAAATTAAAAAAAAACCGGACAGGCGAGTCAGTCTCGCACACCGAGGGTTCCGTACGAATCCAGAAAATTTCACAAAATTGGGAAGTAAGGTGTTAAAATCTCTACACCTACTATGATCATAGACAAAAAAAAATATTTTTTTTCACTTTTCTCGTCATACATCGAAAATTACACATTGTTAAATAATTAAAAACCTGTTTCAGCACGTGCTATCTCTTTTATATGATACCTCACATGATACGATATACTCACTTTGAATTTTGAACCCATATTTTGTGAATCTAGGCCCTATTTTTTTGCGTTTTAAATAAATATGTACAATTTTTGAGATTTATTCTTATATGTGTTACTCTAAGACGATGCTTCTCGCCAAATTTCATAGTTCTATGTCAACGGGAAGTACCCTGTAGGTTTGTATTTTTGTGAGTGTCGAAATATGCGGTTTTTTACCACATAAACGTCTCTAACGTTTTTTATCCGATAACTGAGAAGTTTTACACAACTGCAAGAGATATACGTATACAGTTTAAATTTCAACTCGATATCTTTACGCGTTCCCGAGATAAAGAGTCTTGACATACAGACATACATACAGACGGACAACAAAGTGATCCTATAAGGGTTTCGTTTTTTCCTTTTGAGGTACGGAACCCTGAAAAATACAGCCGAAGCAATCAAACCTCCTTTTGGTAACCGTTTGAAAATTGCAATGTGTATTATACAAGGACTGCACTGTCTTATCTTGTCATTAAATCGTTACCATTGAGATATTACGTACCACGTACAATAAAATATGGCCGCGATAGCACCACTGTTCCATTTCAATTAAGAAACCTCTAAACTTTGGCCACGTGTCACGTATTATCCGCATAAATATATCAGACTATGTAAAACACACCAGACCGGTGTGTCTGAGACACCACCGGCATATTGTAAGCATCGTAAGGCCAATGCTTACGTTCGTAGAAGAAATTCGATGGCATCTGTGAATCCACCAACTCGCACTGAGCTAGCGTGGTGGATACGGCGGTACGGCCCTATCCTCTTTTTGGAAATGACTATATGTGCAGCAGTGGAATGTTACAAAAGCCAGTACAGTAGGTACAGGAATAAATAATAGTGAGTTTAATTTTCAACAAAGAGGAATAATGCATCTGCCACGGTCAAGGTTTTGTAGTAGGTATATAGAGAAAAGACAGCTCAGATCGTGTTATCCACAGAATAGCAGAAGTGTTACCCCTTGCTTTTTGACCGACGACACGGAGGAGGCACCTACTCAATTCGACGCGTATACATTTATTGTTAGGAATAAAAAAAAACATTTATACGCGTAACTTTTTACATAGTAGTCCGATTTCGATATTTATATTTTTATTGGAATTGGTCGCATTTAAATTTTATTGAAATTGTCTCAGCCATTTTTGATAAATCCTACTAATATTATAAACGCGAAAGTTTGTGAGTTTGTGAGGATGGATGGATGTTTGTTACTCTTTCACGCAAAAACTACTGAACGGATTGAGATCAAACTTTGCAGTAATATAGCTTTTACAGGGTTATTTTTAATCAATTATCATCCTTCTAGGGGTTTATTCTGTACATCAAGACGAACAACTTTTGTTCTACGACTTTGGTGAAAACTCAAAAAAAATCAGCTGTTCCATACATTTTGTCGCGGGTGAACTATATTTTTCTATGGAACAACAAAAATTTTTTTGAGGTTTGACGAAAGTCGTAGAACAAAAGTTGTTAGTTTTGATGTACAGAATAAGCCCATAGAAGGATGCTAATTGATTAGAAATAACCCTGTATATCAGAATAGCACATAGGCTATAAATTATAATGATATTGCGTCAAAAATCAAAATATCATGCGGGCAAAGCCGCGGGTAAAAACTAGTCAACCATAATGTGAAAAATGCTACATCGATCCGTGCGAACTATTCGCGAATTCTGAACACGGTTAAAGTCGGTCATGCCATTTTTTACAAAAAATAATCATAGTAGCTACATAAATAGATATAATATGCAATAATTTCATATAGACCAGAGTAGAAGCCTTTAAAAATAATAAAGAGTGAAAAAAAATAATAGTAGGATGAAACCCATTAGAAAAGGAGGGGAATATTATAAAAATAAAAGGAAAAATAATTTACGGGCGATCTGAGGTCGGGAAGGGGATGGGGGGGGGGGGGTTTTAAAGGTAAAAAACGGTTTTTCTCGATTTCCGGCAAAACTAAAAGTCCTATCGAAAAAAGTCAAATGGCAAAGTTGTAGGTAATAAAAAGATCTAAAACTTTTGTATTGACATTTTATTCACATAACCTCAAAATTTATGTGAAAAATACAAAAAACCAAGTTTTTGGTTTTTTATTTTTATCTTTTACAAAAAAAATTTTTTTTTAACGAAATTTGGTGAAAACTTACCTTTTTATGTCCCAAATACGCTGAAATTTATTTGATTAAAAATATTTATTTTTTCACCTTATTTTGAATTAATATCGAAGAAACACCCTAATTTTCAATCGAAAATTCACCCGTCAAAATATCAGCTTTTTTCAAAAAATTGGTATGGTTTCTGTTCGTTGAAATCTCTACTTTCTGATGGTGAAAAAAAAATATATGTTACTATAGTAAATCTTCTCAGAAAATGCAAAAAATCAAAAAAAACTCGAATTCGAAAGCTTTTTTTTAATTATTATAAATAATTTTGAGCTATTTATTAAAATTTACACTTTAATTACTCGAAAAACGTTAGATTACATGTGACATTGATAACAAAAAAATTGCAAATAAAAATATACTACTATAATTAACAAACAAATAAGTTAATAAAATTAATATTTAATAAGACATCTACAATATTTGGAGTAAGTTGTTGAATCTTCTTTAAATTATATGCGTAGATGCCTATTTATAACTATTTTAAAATAAATTATATATACCTGAGTAGATATACCTGAGTGACCTACGAAAAATTGTAGCCCATCAAAAGGTATTTCGTGGAGAAGTGGGGAAGGGGCTAGGCGGGTCTGGGTCTTACTACATACTCGTACATACCTACTATTATATACTATATATTTCGTAGCAGCTGTTACAACCGTTAGCCTAACCAGTATTCGAAATACAGTACAGTATACAACATCGTTTATAAAAATACACGTGCACGCTGAGTTTCTTGAAGATAATTGTGACACAAGTTAACTTAAAAAATTAAAGTGGCAATGGGCAGGACACATTGTTCGAAGAACAGATGGTCGATGGGGCCGGAAAGTTCTCGAATGGAGACCACGGACCAGCAAGCGCAGCGTAGGACGTCCACCGACTAGGTGGACTGACGACATAATAAAAATCGCAGGAACGCGCTGGATGCAGGCCGCTTCCAACCGGCCTTATTGGAAATCCATGGGGGAGGCCTATGTCCAGCAGTGGACATCCTACGGCTGATAGATAGATAGATAGATAGAACTTAAAAAAACAAAAAAACTTTTCGATTCTGCATAGGAAGGTAAATACTGTCTCTATTTATATCTGTATCAATCAACTCAAACATAAAAATCGTAATATTTTCTTTAAAAAATAGTATGCTTAACGTAACATAATCTAACGATTGAAATTAAATGATATTTTAGTACAAGATAAAAAAATAATAATCTCCTTAATTTTGTACTAACAAATTTAGTTAATCCCATGAAAAAAAAAATATTTCAAAATACCTACATAAAAAATATATTAAAAATCTATATAAAATATATATCGTAATAACAAACTTTTGGCCGATTTCCATATATATTTTATACATTTTTAATAGATTTATAATATATATTTTGTACATTTTGACATTTATTTCTTTAATATTTTTATTTGATTTTTTGCATTTTCTGAGAAGATTTACTATAGTAACATATTTTTTTTTTCACCATCGGAAAGTAGAGATTTCAACGAACAGAAACCATACCAACTTTTTGAAAAAAGGTGATATTTTGACGGGTGAATTTTCGATTGGAAATTAGGGTGTTTCTTCGATATTAATTCAAAATAAGGTGAAAAAATAAATATTTTTAATCAAATAAATTAATACGTATTTGGGACATAAAAAGGTAAGTTTTCACCAAATTTCGTAAAAAAAAATGTTTTTGTAAAAGATTAAAATAAAAAACCAAAAACTTGGTTTTTTGGATTTTTCACATAAATTTTGAGGTTATGTGAAAAAAAAGTCAATACAAAAGTTTTAGATCTTTTTATTACCTACAACTTGCCATTTGACTTTTTTCGATAGGACTTTTAGTTTTGCCGGAAATCGAGAAAACCCGTTGTTTACCCTTAAATTAATTTTCAATGTAAATAGGTTTTAATATTTATTTATACACTGTTAGGTACAGTTGGAAAAAATTGGACACGCGTCAAAGAGTATAAACGCGTTGAGGTAATACGGCTTTCGTCTTAATATCATTAACAAAGCATGCGCTCTTTAACCCTAGAAGCCCAATCATATTTTTAAAGCCATAAAGCCCAATCATACGTCAAATTGACGTGTAATATTAAAAGTCGTTATATTTGTTTGTTTTATATTGTATATACCAATTTTTTAAATTATTCAGCTTAAATATAGTTTAATAAAATATAAAAATGTAAATTTAAATCAAATAGTTATTTCTTGATACTTTTATAATCAAATATTAGGAACTATAGTAAAATTACACAAAAATTGTTATCGTCTTAGTTATTTCTTGATACTAAAAAAGTTAATGCAAAAATCAATCTTACTTAAACATTTTTCAGTAAACAAATCAACTCTTTTCGATATAAAGACAGTTAAAAACAATTATTCAGTAATTATATACAGTTTTGACATATGTAAATATCGTGTTCTCCGCATATTGCTTTTTTCACATTTGAAGCACAGTATTTTTGTCATCCACCTTTTTTACAGGTACAAAACCCACAGTAGCGTCCTTTTTTGTTCTGGATCATCACATATAATTGCTGCTGATGTTTCTGGCACGGTTTTCAACACATTTGCTATGTTTTCACGGAAAGTTTTCTCAAAGTTGGTGTTTCTAGAAGTTTTTGCATCCGAGTCGATTCTGTGCTCAATTTTTGCACTCCCTACGGCTCAAGATCAACATATTGTAGCAGGGACTTATGCATTCACATCAGCCATGTTTAGCATCCCTTACAAAACCGCCTAATCGAATAGAAGCCTGATGTATTGTGATGATTCTGTGAAATGAAAGGTGTTTCTTCAAGATTTGCTGACTCTGGAGACGGGACAGGGCTTTCAAGATCGTCATTTCTAGTTGCCGAACTTGTATTTCCAATAAAATCCACCATTTTTTCTTCACTATCACTCCTGATATCATCTCGAGGAACAAAATCTTGAGGGTCACATCAGCGGGAGAAAAATCATCTTCATGTTCCAAGTGACACAATTTCGTCTGGATTAAGGTATCTAGGAGACGCCATTAGTATTTTATTTCCTAAAAATAACATATTTAGTAATAACATCAAATGCAACAGTACGACAAGCAAAAAAAAACAACAATACCGAAAACTTATAATAATCGCAAAACTTACACAAAGCCCAATCATACGTCAGATTGACGTGCATCATTGTGCTTACAATTAATTGGAGCCACTTACCGAAGCGACACAGCCTTCTCATGTTAGGTTTCGACGGGCACTAGGTTGGTTTAGAAGGTCGTGACGATTCAACAAAGTTTGCAAAAGATATAGCGATTTTTTGTCGGCGTGTACGTCAAAACGACGTACATTGGGCTTCTAGGGTTGATACGCGTACCTACATGCTTAAAAAATGATATGACTACTTATAAAATATTTTAAGTGATAGTTTATGGACGTGGATTATGCCCTGCAATGTGCTGAAAAAAGTAACGATGTTATTCGTTCAAAAATAGGCACTTGTGCTGAAAAAAGGTGATGATGTCATTCAGTCTGAAGAAAGGTGAGTTTAATTTTTTGTCAGGCGCCTTATAACACTGCAATGGCAAACCACATTCATGAAAATAAAAGGCGCTATAAAAATAATCAATCAAACTAAAAAAAAAGATAGGCAGGAACATAATTCAAAATTTAGATAGGTAGGTATACTCAGTCGGTTTATGCTGGATTAGCCCGCTGAATCCAACTGCTGAGCAAAGGCCTCCTAACGACTGCAAATTGTAGCGATTCTGTACTGCACTGGTCTCTTTAATAGTCCACTGCTGGACATACCCGCAAAGGCCACTTTTTATCTTAAAATCTCTAATTATGTTTTCAGAGACGTACTGCCTTCAGTGGAGCCGGGGTATCTGCTGCAAGCCTTGCCAGAATCAGCGCCCGAAAGTCCTGAAGAATGGAAAGAAGTCCTAAAAGATTTCGATCAAAATATATTGCCTGGCGTAAGTATTGACATCTATTTTCTCGACTATTTATTTAATTATTATTTATTTATTATTTACAGTAAAATATAGCTTTACAGATTACACGAAATCCAATACGCTACGTTTTATACTTTACCTAATATACTATATACGTAACAGGTACTTAACACTCTGACTGCCGGCTATTGTATTGAATTTTCTAATGCAGCAAGCCATGCGGGCGGCCGGCGGCCCGCGGGGTTACTTATCTTAGCAAGCCGCTGTGGAAAATCTGTAACGAATGTTGCAGGCCATACGGTCTGCCAGCGGGCTCAGTGGTTGTCTTTGATAGCAGGCCGTGCGGTCCGCTTCGACCTCGCAAATTCATATATTTTTTTTAACGTTTGGCCTGCTGTTAAAGAAAAATAAAGTTATCAAATGACGACTTTGTATCTTTTTCTACACAATACAAAAAATAATCGTTTCTATCGTGAAAATTTGCTGATTTATAGGGGATTAATTAAAGAACTAAAAAACCGTTTTAAATGAATAAAATGTAATTTAAAACTAACAAAAAAAACAAATTTATTGTTTAATAATATCTTTATGGATATTGGCAAAGCATTCGGAGCATACACTGGGATGTGAGGGGCAATCTTCGATGGTACTGGCGGACGAATTTTCGTCAGAATCACTGTTTAGTTGATCATCCGATGATGGCTGATAGTCCGGGTCGTCATCGGAGTCCGACATGATGAACATAACTCAGTAAATATACTCAAACTAATAAACTCAATAAAACGCGCGCGTAAAACCGACCGTTGCAAGCCACGCGAGCGGCCGGCGGGCGAATGATTGGTTATTAGACGTGGCGTGACAGTATCGGTAATTGTTTAAATAATAACGACAAATTTTGATTGCTTTAGGCGCGAAAGTTACGGTACGCCGGCGACCCGTATGGCCTGGCAAGCCTGCTCAACGCAGAATAAGGTGGCGCGCAATACTTGAAAACTTACGACCTGCCTGCAGACCGTATGGCGGTGAGAGTGTTAAAAAATATTCTAAAAAATACAAATCAACAATTCAAAACATATTTCTAATTTATCAGTCTAAACAATTGCATATAAGTATTATGAATAAACCTTAACCTTTAATCTTTTTATATTAGCTATTACTTACTTATACATTTTTTGGCCGTAAGCAGAGCAGCATCTTTCTATGACGGTCCAATTAACCGCGAATTAGTCCAATTGAGGATACGCTGTCATAATCCGGTTCAGGTGTTTTTGGACCCGGAAAAATGGAGATTGTTGTCGCGCAGCTGTTCGCGCCGGGATGGACGCGAATGGCGGCACACTTCCATCTCGAAATCTAGAACGCTGCTCAGGCACACATAGGCGACTTGCCTCACATATAATGTCAGGGCAGTCAATGTATCCCCGCAAAAGTATAGTAAGTAGACTAGTATTTACCTGCTAATTATTCTCAGGATCTTTTAATATTTCTGAGGCACAAAGCCTATGACCCTTTCCGACTTTTAAATTAGACTATACTACTATAAATGCTTGCGAAAAATCAAGTAGAGCCGTTGCATTGCGCCGCTGCAGGTAGTATATCTTTGCCTGCAGTGTGCAAGAGTAACAAACAAACCAACAAACACACATTAGAATTGAAATACCTATTAGTGAAGATTGTGAGGCTAGGTATTATTGTTACTAGTTTTTGAAGGCATTTTGTAGTGGTATGTACTACATACACGTCTATGGAGGATGTTAACGATTGGACATTTTTAGGGTTCCGTACCTCAAAAGGAAAAAACGGAACCCCTATAGGATCACTTTGTTGTCCGTCTGTCCGTCTGTGTGTATGTCATGACTCTTTATCTCGAGAACGCGTAAAGATATCGAGTTGAAATTTAAACTGTATACGTATATCTATCTATCATCTCTTGCTGTTGTGTAAAAGAAAAACTTCTCAGTTGTCGTTTACAAAAGTTAGAGTCGTTTATGTCGTAAAAACCGCATATTTCGCACTCACAAAAATCAAAACCTACAGGGTACTTCCCGTTGACATAGAACTATGAAATTTGGCGAGAAGCATTGTCTTAGAGTACACATATAGGAATAAATCTGAAAACTGTACATTTTTATTTACATCACAAAAAATAGGGCCTCAAGATTCACAAAATATGGGCTCAAAATTCAAAGTGAGTAAATCGTATCATGAAAAGTGTCATATAAAAGAACTTCATTAGCACATGCTAAAACAGGTTTTTAATTATTTTAACAATGTGTTTGTACGGAACCCTCGATGTGCGAGCCTGACTCGCACTTGTCCGGTTTTTAGTTTTAAGATCTATAAACTCAAGACTTCGATTTTACTTTAATGATAGCATGAACACTACGGTGGGTGCAAACCGCTTTGCTCCGATTCAAGGGAGACAAAAATTTAACATTTTATGTTTTGTTCATTTACAGGTGACTCACTGGCACTCTCCGCGGTTCCACGCATTCTACCCGACAGGAACTTCGTATGCCAGCATGATCGGCAGCCTCCTCTCAGACGGATTGGCAGTTGTCGGTTTCAGCTGGGTATGTACAACATCCGCCTACACTCTTTGTGACTTTATTAAAGAATAACGGCACGTTGTGGAAAACTGAAACACATGCTGAAAAATATTTTAAGAGAATAACCTCAATTTCCAATTTCGAGGATGGACGGAAGACCCGCACAAGGCTGTAGTCTGCAGGGTTGCAATGGCCAAATATTAGAAGAATAAAGTTTAATGCCTATAAACCATTGGCACAAAAAAGAAGGATTCCAAAGAGATTTTATTATCACCTAATTTTCTAATTTTCAGATGGCCAGCCCTGCGTGTACGGAATTAGAAGTAGTGACTATGAACTGGCTCGGCAAACTTCTTGGGCTACCTGAAGAGTTTCTAAACTGCTCTTCTGGACCAGGCGGTGGAATAATACAGGTAATATTTTTGATATATTAAGCAAAAACACCGTACCATGGTGTAGCGATAACAGCCTGTACCTACCTGTACCCCGCGTCCCACAGTAAAGGTTATTCATAATATAATAAATCTATTTACCTCGGTAAATTTGGCAAGTATGCAATTTAAAATTTTGCATGTTGTAATTAGACATAATTATATAGCTCAGTCTAGAGAGTAAACCTGCCACATTTATGATTCGAGTAACTTGCAATCTCTAGCATATATTATATGGCGTTTAAAAAAAAAATGTTTTCTGTTCAACAGGGCTCCGCAAGTGAAGCTACATTGGTTGGCTTACTGGTAGCCAAAGAAAAAACTGTCCGTCGACTCGTGAAACAAAATCCAGAACTAGACGAAGATGAAATCAAACCTAAACTTGTGGCATACACTTCAGACCAATGCAACTCTTCTGTTGAAAAAGCGGGATTATTAGGGTCCATGAAAATGAGGTTGCTCAAAGCTGATCCCAATGGAAGACTACGCGGCGAAACCTTGAAGCAGGCGATGGAAGATGACAGGGCTCAAGGTCTGATACCGTGTTACGTTGTCGCGAACTTAGGCACAACAGGAACGTGTGCTTTTGACCCGTTGTATGAATTAGGACCAGTCTGCAACGAAGCTGACGTATGGCTCCATGTTGACGCTGCCTACGCCGGCGCTGCGTTTATGTGTCCCGAGTACAGGCACCTGATGAAAGGCATCGAATATTCCGACTCCATCGACGTAAACGCCCACAAATGGATGCCCGTCAACTTCGACTGCTCCGCTATGTGGGTCAAGAACGCGTATGACCTGATCAAAGCTTTTGATGTCCAGCGAATTTATTTAGAAGATGTAAAAACTGACACGAAGATTCCAGACTACAGGCACTGGCAGATGCCCCTCGGGCGTAGGTTTAGAGCTTTAAAGTTATGGACCGTTATGAGGATATATGGTGCTGAGGGTCTCCGGAATCATGTCAGAACACAAATCTCTCTCGCTCAGCATTTCGCAAATCTCGTGCGAGCTGACGACAGATTCTTGGTAGAGCCAGAACCATCGATGGGGTTAGTCTGCTTCAGGCTAAAAGACGGCGACATCATTACCAAGAAGCTGTTACAAAATTTAACAGATAAGAAAAAGATCTTCATGGTAGCGGGAAGTTTTCGAGATAGATACATTATCAGATTCGTGGTTTGTTCCCGTTTGACCAATAAAGAAGATGTTGAATACAGCTGGAACCAAATTAAGGCAGAAACAGATGTGATATACGCTGAGAAAATACATGCTAAAGCCCAAATGCCAGCCATTGATCAAATTGTTGCAAGAGAGTTATGTGAAAAGTCTAAGTAATAAAATAGTTTTTATGTTTTAGATTTAAAACAACCATTGTCAAAGGGCGAGTTTAGATCTACGGAACAGAATGTACATAGGCAAAATTGAGAAATTGACAGCAACGTAGTTCCGTGTTCAGCACACGCGACGTATTATGACCACGTACGTTACCTAACTGTGTTTGCCTAGATCTAAACGCGTCATAAACTACATGCAAATGCGTAATATGTTGGTACTAAATCCATTAGTGTTGAGGAAAGTACCTAACCATGCATGCCTATAATAATAGGAAAACAATGAAGGGAAAATAATGATTCAAGTCAAGCAATCGAGGTTCCAAAAGTACTAAATACACTTTTTTAAGGGAAAAAATAACAGGTATATTAATCATAGTAGGTGTATTAAGCATCGGAAATCTGGCGAAGGACTTTCCATGTTTTCAACCCAGTTTAAAAATAGGCAAAAATACAAGTATTTATGATATAATAGGAGTTTTGATAAGTAGCAGTCAGTAAATAACAGGTAAGTACTTATTTTAATTAATTATCATTTTAAAACCTACTCGTACCTACAGTTCTGTAAGCCTATTTCTAGAACTCACTTTCAGTGCGATTAGTATAATTATTTTTAAGCTTCAATGGGCTGTGTAGCTAAATTAAACATAAGTGTGTAGGGAGATAGAATAGTTATAAGAATGTTCTGTTGGTTAAGCGAATAAAACATATCCAAGAAAATGCGTTTAATTTACTTTATGAAAAATAAATATGTCGGTAAATGTAAAGCGTAGTGAACATTTGATCTACCATAATCCTAAATTACATATATATTATTAGGTAAATGAGTTTATTCTTCCTAATATATCCAGTGGTGACAACTGAGAAACTGCCTAGCCAGCGCTTCAAAAAAGCATCAAAAACAATTTTTGTCCTATTCGTTTCAAAAGGAAAAAAAAAACAACCATAACGAAAAAGGTATATAAGTTTAATATTATCGACTTTTAAATACAGCTACACGTTTTACTGATACATAGCCCATAGGAGTATCCTTTCGGCATGCAATGTTCTAAGCAGACCTCGTCTTCTGTGGCTTCTTCGTGGGGACAACTGATGCGACCGGGCACTTCCACTTCTGCAACTAAAACAAAAAATCATCCTTATTAATATGGCAAAGCCGAAAGATCTTTTGATATTTTTATTACTATTTCATGCAACAATGGAGCGAGCGACGAGGCGACGGACCGTAGGGCTACTTTTTTGTTTAAGCTATAGTTACCCCGAAAAAATAAAGGTTTCCTTAGGAACAGCACAAAAACGGCGAAGCTGCGATTAACGGCTAGTTTCTTACAATATAGAAATTGTAATGCATCATCTAAAATGTCAAGGCTTTTATAAACAATACTACGAAAATCAAAAGACAAAAAGCATCAAATTGAACATATTTTCTCTTAGGAGAGCACCGTGCCTTATATTTTTATAATATTCGAGTCACCGATCGAATCTTATGAAAGTCTCCACTTCCATGTGCTCTTATTAACTACGGTAGAACACAAGGCTTTTTTAAAATAGGTGTCCACATTTTTATATTTAACAGACAACGGTTTTGGTGGTTTTGGACAATGGATATAAAAAAAATAATACACTTCAAGATATATCTAGATGATGCTTAGTCATACCGCCAAAATAGGAGACAGAACTCGAACTCGAGCCCACACTATATTTGCAATAATTATTTCATTCTCCTTCCATACATTTGAGTCCATGAAAGCCAAACTGGCCGAACTGCATTTTTCAAATATATTTAGGCCACTGTAGTTTTATTACTTTTATCACGTAGAGCACATTCAAAGATTGATATTGAAAAAATACAGTTAGTCCACTTTGGCTTTTAATTTGTTCAAGTTTATTCTTTTATATTTTGACAGTATCATCATCGTGATCTTAGCGTCGTCGTAGTCGTCTATTGCTGGAAATAAGACTCCTGCAAAGATTTTCCATATATCTGATTAGTACCTATACGAACCTACTTACTTACTTTATTAGTACCTAGTTAGCGTTTAAATATAGCGTTTACACAGTACTTATCATATTGTATGTTCCTTTGTGTACTTCAGTCCATTATGTGCGTGTACTGATCATGACCAAGAATCGCTAATCAAACTGACAATCAGTCTCTTTAACTCGTTCTCTACAGGAATAATTCTACTTGAGTTAGGTCAATGAGTGACATGAACTTCTAAGTACCCGATTTATAATTGCTTAGCTCATTAAGGATATGACTACTCAAGCGGTACATTACCAAATGACTTGCAATACGTACTTAGCAGGAAAAATAAACTTTCTTTAAATAAAACTTATACCTACAACTACAAAATCCCTTTTCACTGATAATGACAACTGATTCAACAAATTCATCGAATTTAGTTGAACGTGAGCATTTTAAAAATATTTTAAAAACCACTAAAACGAAATAGGTATAACTAGGTAGACATTTTTAAATGATTATTATCTATTTGCTTGAGTCCTGCCAGTCACACAGAGTTGTAGTTAAGTACAACGTGGGTGTCTTTAAATCCCGAGTAAATAGATATCTTCTAGGTAAGCGTGCTACACCCTAGACCGCATATCTGCTCAACATCAGGCAGTATGTAGTCAAACGCAAACCTATACGGAATAAAAGAAAGTTATCTTTTTGGATGGCCGTTTTAAATAACGTAACTTAACAACTTTTAATTATACATATTTTAAACAAAATACTTATATATTATATAACTTAAATTACTTTTAATTAAATATAATCTTATTACCTGTAAACTGATCTAAACCTAATATTAGAATAAATTAAGTACACAAACAAATTTTTAGAAATCTAAACTTTGTACCAAAAAGAATTTAAAGCGAACACAAATTAATAAATAATATTAGGTATATAGAATGGTCAATACTATTTATAGCTTATTTTAAGATTCGTATACATGAATTGAGTCACTAACTACCAATATAAGTAAAAAGAATTGTATTTACCTCTATTTTCCGTTTGCGTCGAAGATTCCGCCTTGTTTTGTGCTTGTGAGTCACTATTTTGCGTTATTTCATTACTCGCGTGCACTGCAGTGCTATCTCTGGGTTTGCACACAGCCACGCTCACCACAAGCAAAGCGACGAAAATCACGTCCCTCGCAGCCATTTTAAATTAAACAAAACAAAGGAACGAAGCCAATGAATGCAAAGAAATGAAAGGTCAACAACGATACCCGCGCTTTATATACGTAAGACTGTAGAAACGAGGCGATGTGTCGTCTGCATGTACGTTCCTACTAGTTATACAGTAATGAAATGAGGCACGGCGATGAGTAATGTTATACAGAAGTGTCGGTTGGTTGGAAGTGATTCAGCGAAGGAGCTGTCTGTCATTGGGGCGCTACTTGCAAAAATAACTACTTAAACTTACGCAGAACTGATGATATTTGAAGTTAAAATAGATGGTTTGGAGAACTGGTTATTTTCAATTTAAAATAAAGGACATGTCCACAAAATGTATGGAGGCTGGTGTAATAATAATCAAAAATTCTAACCACAACACTCGTTACATTTCGAGAAACTTCATATTTTTCTGAGTCTATTACAACAGTTAAAAACAAAAAAGACACCTCCGATTTTTTTAAAATTAATTTTGAATTTATTAGAAAAAATTAATATATTTCGCTCAATAGGTAGTTTATCTCTAGCAGCCCTGATAAAGTAACCTCCAAATTGTTAAATAAAAGCATTTTTACCAATTAGACACACTTTTAAGTGATTTTTGTCACATTGTTCCTACTAACTCACACACACTGGTAGGTTATAATTTTTAATTTTAGCAAATTAAGAGATGAATGTGGAAGAATCAGCTACGAATGCAAGTAAAATAACGATAGAAGCACTTTATTATTGCTAAACTAAAAAAAATAATAAGCTGTATTGTTATTTTTCATACAATTTATTTTTCGCATTTAAAAAAAATGGAGGGGTAAAAAAAAATTAAATTAAATATTTTTGGGAAGCCCATATAACAAGCTTTCAAATGATGTATATATCACCTTGGTTCTATTTTTCTCTGAATAATATAACACTTGTGGACGTCACTTTTAAAGTTTAATTTAAGATGATTTAAGTACCGTAGTTACCAATAAATAGACTTCGATTAGTAGCGATCATTCGGTTTTTTTCGTTTAGGAGCTATGATGGCACGCAAAACAACGCACGGAAACTAATAAAATATTTTTACGTCGGAAGTGAGTGCTGCTGATTTCCCAACGTAAAACCGGAGTAAGAAAGACCTCTAAGTTATATAATCATCAAAAGCAAATAAAACTATTTTCTTCGGTACTTACGAGATATGCAGACCTGGTACGTAGGACTATTTTGTAATAAGCAAAACCAAGGCGCAACAATAGTAAAATGATTAGTTGATTACCTACGCAAATACACTGTTAGATAGATCATATTTATTTGACTAGCTAATGTGCACAAGCAGTATTTATCTACCAGGTAAATTCTTAGTCTAATAATGGTAATTAGGTGTAATAAATATATTACTTTTAGTATGTATTATTATTATATTTTATCTTCTTTGCTTCTACAGAAAACGTGACATTAATTTTATGGTGCATTTGCGTTATTCAATGTCCACTAGGTAAATTTTGTTCAAGCCCAAAGATGTAAAAAAAATATCTGTAGGTATAGGTAGGTGTATTTTGTTCCAAAACTCAACGTTATACCGGCAATGTTGGAACAATACTTAATTATGTAAATTAAATGGGGGTTTAAAACCGGAAATATCAGAAAACATCATCCTCTTGGTCCTTTAGGTACATTGGATCCCATTCCCATAGTCCTTTAAACGATTTATTAAATGTGGCAAAAATGCCACCTTGCGGCACTCCATTTTATGATTTTTATGCTGTGACGTAGGTTTTCAACATTCTATTTTAGCTAGGCTAGCACTGTCATGGCATGGTACTTTATGGTGGGCATAAACCTTTATTTTAAAACTACTTGTTATTTGATAATTCCAAATCAAATCAAAATTCGTTTATTTGTTAGAATATTGTCTTACAATGTAGATGTTAAAAGAACAATAGTGTCTCAAATATTCTACCTTTACAGGTGTACACATATTTTTAGAAAATATATAGAGGTATTTGGCTTAACATGATTTATACATTTTTTTCTTAAGTGAGTCTTCTAAAAATTCGTTAATAGTGTAATAACACTTGTCAATAAGGAACTTGTGTAATTAGTGTCTTAAAGTAACATAATTAAGTTCTTTAAAACAATTTGGCAACTTGTTGTATACCTTAATTAAAAACGACCGCATTTAAAAAACGGAGTATTTTACCTAATCCCAATAAATCCTAAATAAAACCCGGCTGCATTGTACCCCGAAGAAGTAACGTGCGAAGATTTCCCCTTCGCAAAAAAATAAATGTACCCATAGCAAAGAAGATATAATAATACTACCCCATAGTATGTTATGTTGATACCTACATTTGCTTTATAGCCTACAATAATTGTCCTATAATTACTGTGTACACATCTATTGTCTTTCTGAGACCACATCATAGGTATTAAGAGGTAAATATTATATGACGTGGCCATATTCGCAACGTACTTGATAGATGCTGACTATTACTGACGCAATGTGGCGTCATTATTATACGAGGTGTTGCTTGACAAAGTGCAGGGACTTTCAGGGGTATTATTTGTATTTATTATGAACAGGTTTTACTATGGGCTCAGCCCCAAAATCGCAATAAAGAACAGCTATTCCCAGTGGCGTAGCGTGCCTTGGAAGCGCAGAGGCTGTATCAAAAATATTCATATTCGTTGGGGGCTTTTTGCTAAAAAGTTTGACAGTCACGGCAACGTTCTGGATTTACTGAATATTGTTCTATAAAAGTCCCGTTTAGTCGTATAAACGTCGAGTCAACGCTTACACAACGCGAAAAAGCGCAGATTACTTATAGCACTAAAAATGCTGTAGAAGAATAACTGTGAGAACAGGAGTTGAAGTGACCATATTGCCACTAATCAGCAATAAAGCTCAGTAAACGGTATTCATATGCTACAATTAGATGTTTTTGTTCGTTAAATGCCAAATTAAAAAAATGAAATAACTTTTATTGACTTTTGTTTCTGAAGTGAAAAATCTATAGGCACGTATGACTTTTATTTTTATAGGTTTTTTTTTTCAGGAAGCCCGTGATTAAGTGAGATTTTTACTGATTTTTGCTTAGACATGTTTAGGGGCCCCTGTAGCTCGGGGGCCCTGTATCATTGATATGGCTGATACGGTGGTACAAAATGTCTTAACATTTTCTCGAGAGTAGAGTTCATAAACGTTTTGTGTGGAAACCACAAACGAAAACTATATTTATGGGAATAGAAAATATATATTATGATGATGAGAACTGATACCCCTAAAAATCCTTGCATCTGCCTATGAATCCTAAAAAAAATATCTTTTTGGAAAGAAAACTGAATATAATCTCTAGGTCCTGTTTGTGTAAGTACATTTACGCAAGCTTGCATAACAGGACCTAGAGATTATACTAGTTTCTTTCCAAAAAGATTTTTTTTAGGATTATGACCTAGAGATTATATTTACTTATACCAGTTAAAAAATTATACCCACATTCTGTATTTAGAAAAGTCTTAATATTTTGAAATACTAAAATCTTAATATTTTGAAAGTTCTTTACACAACAGTTTTTTTTCTCGATATTTTTCCAATCTAACTTGAATCCGACAAGGACAAGCGCAATAACTAAAGAGGTCTCAATTTAAACTGGTCCCATACTGATAATGCACGGAAAACCACACAAAGTATCAATTGCACTCTCTTCGTTTGTTCTTTGCATGCAAGTGAGAATTCCAAGAACTTTATTACGGTAAACTTATTGTACTTGTTTACTTACTAATGGTTATAAGCGTTAAGATTTAAGCGTTCAATAACCCTGTGTAACTGTGGCGAGATACCGCGACAAAATGTTCGAAACAACACGATGGTATGGACCAATTGGCAAGAGAGGAAGAGGAAGACCTAGGAAAAGGTGGACTGACGATATAAGAGCGACGACAGGGATATAATGGAGAACAAAAGCACAAGATAGAAACATTTCAACAACATGGGTTCCTATCCAGTATCCATGAAGAGAGTGAAAGTGAATAGATAAATTTTATACATTGTAAATTTTATTATTATTATATACTACGGGACTGATAAAAATACCCGTGACCACGATCGATGCAACTCGGTCGAAACGTCGGGATGATGAGGTATTATAGTTTTTACAAACTCTAAAACTATAATAATATGCACAATAAGACTAAAAATTACTGGATTAGTTTTGAGTTCAAATCTCAAAGCACACATTTCTGACTTTTCGTACCGTTTTATTTATGGTTTTTAATATTGCAAAAAGCTTAAAGCTCCAAATCTTATTTAGAATTCCTGGTCTTCCTTGTTTCGAATTAGGTATTACATAGAACGTCTTAGAAGACGTCACTTTGCGGATACGTTCGTATAAAATTTTCCTGTTCTAATCACGAACAGACCTTAGGTTAAGGATATTTGTCGACTAAAAATCCTTAATACGAAGACAAAAGGAAGACTTAAAAACAACTGTAAGTAGGTACGTAGGTACTAGGTACATAGTAATGTAACGCAGTAGGAGCCCTTTGTAGGTATGCAGTAACTATGATGTAATCTGCGGTGTATACGATTCTGGGAAGCTCTATTGTTTCGCGTTTTTTTATTGGTGCCTTTTGTATTCGGTTTTATGGCTTAATGACTCGAGCGGGATCAGTCTTTGTATCTCGTCTTTTGTTGGGTGTTTACGTAAATGAAAAACAATAGGGATTCTCGAACTTTCAAGTTGTTTACTTGTTAACACAATAGCGTTTATTAAGATCGAGTAATGTTGCGAAATATCTCGTAGGTTCGAGACTGTAACGAAATAACGGATATAAATACGCCGGCCGACCCTTGGGGATCAGTTTATTCGTTTACCGTCGAAGCGATAACTACTCGGGTTAGAGTGCGATACCAGTGATTGTAAAGTGACTAGCTTGTGTGAATATCAGTGCCAGTGTAAAGTGTTTGTGCGAACCAGTTGTGTCGTGTGTTTTTGTGATTTTTGTGAAGTGATTGTGTGCAATAAAGTGCAAAGTGAATAATCGGCGTTTTAACTGACTATCCAAGAACCCATCTCGTAGCACTTGGTGTCAGAAGTGGGATAGCCTGGTGCTTCAAGAGGGAGTGCTGTGCCGAAAATGGGAAAATGCTCGAGGCAACCAGTGCCATCTCCAAATGGTTGTACCCAGAGCAAAAGTTCCCGAAGTTTTGAAGCTGTACCACGAAGGGTTTTCGGGAGGACATCTGGGTGTGAAACGGACACTGTTGAAAATTCGGGAAAGGTTTTACTGGATCAACTGCAGAGACGATGTAGAAGACTGGGTACGGAAATGCACGAGCTGTGCATCAGTGAAAGGTCCGCATACCCGCAGCAGAGGAGCAGTAAAGCTGTATAATGTTGGAGCACCATGGGAGCGAATCGCACTGGATGTGGCCGGACCATTTCCTGTGAGCGAAAGTGGCAACAAGTACTTCCTTGTCGTCATGGATTACTTCACCAAGTGGCCGGAAGTCTTCGCAATTCCAAACCAAGAGGCATCGACGATAGCAGACAAATTGGTCCATGAAGTATTCTGTCGTTTTGGAGTACCATTGGAAATCCATAGTGACCAAGGAAGAAATTTTGAATCTCAACTGTTTCAAGAGACGTGTCGGCTAATGGGTGCACACAAAACAAGGACAACGTCATACCACCCGCAATCAGATGGAATGGTGGAGCGATTCAACCAAACTCTGGAGAGATACCTGGCAAAAGTAGTCGAAAGCAAACAACGGGATTGGGACAAGCATATCCAACCATTTTTGCTGTCATACCGAAGTGCTGTTCATGAGAGCACCAATGTCACTCCTGCTTTTGCCAATTTTGGACGTGAATTACGGCTACCCGCCGACTTAATAACTGGCGTCCCACCGGATTCTCCACAACCCATAACTGAGTATGCCAGTGACCTCCGGAACAAGATGAACGACATCTATGAGCACATTAGAGAGTATGGCCAGCAAACATCAGAAAGAATGAAGACTAGATACGACAGAAGGACTAACAACCCTGGGTTCGAGGAAGGCTCGCTGGTATGGCTACACAACCCTATACGCAAAAAAGGGAAATCTCCAAAGCTACAAGCCAAATGGGATGGACCATACCGAGTGGTGACCAAGATCAACGACGTGACGTTCCGCATACAGGAGGGACATCGAGGTGCTCCCAAGATAGTTCATGTGGATCGATTGGCGCGATATTACGGGTGCAACGATGCTCGGGACGAGCATGTCTTAGGAGGGGGTAGTGTAACGCAGTAGGAGCCCTTTGTAGGTATGCAGTAACTATGATGTAATCTGCGGTGTATACGATTCTGGGAAGCTCTATTGTTTCGCGTTTTTTTATTGGTGCCTTTTGTATTCGGTTTTATGGCTTAATGACTCGAGCGGGATCAGTCTTTGTATCTCGTCTTTTGTTGGGTGTTTACGTAAATGAAAAACAATAGGGATTCTCGAACTTTCAAGTTGTTTACTTGTTAACACAATAGCGTTTATTAAGATCGAGTAATGTTGCGAAATATCTCGTAGGTTCGAGACTGTAGGAAATAACGGATATAAATACGCCGGCCGACCCTTGGGGATCAGTTTATTCGTTTACCGTCGAAGCGATAACTACTCGGGTTAGAGTGCGATACCAGTGATTGTAAAGTGACTAGCTTGTGTGAATATCAGTGCCAGTGTAAAGTGTTTGTGCGAACCAGTTGTGTCGTGTGTTTTTGTGATTTTTGTGAAGTGATTGTGTGCAATAAAGTGCAAAGTGAATAATCGGCGTTTTAACTGACTATCCAAGAACCCATCTCGTAACAGTAAATTAAACCTTGCTAATATTATAAATCCGAAAGCGTACTTATTTCTTGGTTTGCTTGTTACTTTTTCACACAGCATTATCCGTTATTCCGGAACGGATCAAGTTCACTTTTTGCATGGATATAGTTTAAACTACATATGACTATAAATGATAAAACTATATTAACGGGTGAGAGGGGTACGGGGGTGGGGAGGGGAGGACTTAGGGGGGGTAGGAAGCAGACTGCTCCGCGTACCCCTCTTACTCACCCGATAACATCTCCCCCCGCTCCCTTCTTCCGCGCAGGCGATACGCGATGCGGTCGGCCTATAGGTCAGCGCACGATATTTTTATAATATTTTTGGGTTTTTTGGCATTTACAGATAAACTGCTCGTTATAAGTTTACAAAAACTCATTTAGCGGCCATGAATAGGTACATAGTCTTGACGAGGTACATACACCTAGAAACCAAAACAGTGGCCAGTTTATGCATAAGAGTCCACTTAAAAACTAAGGTTTTTCAGTGTATATAACTCGTAAACGCTACCTATTCAAATACGCAAAATGCTAAAAGGTAGAGTTTTCGAAAATTTAAAATGAGTAGTTTATATCTGTAAATGCCAAAAAACCCAATAATATTGAAATTGCACGCTCTGACCGAGACGATCAGCCTTAAAGCAGATATCTTACGAATATTCTCATCAGTATTCGTAATTGCGGAACTTCTTCATTGATTATGGACATCTGCATCTTTAGCCGCAAAAATAAATACGGAAATGCGGATGTAGATGTTGCTTTATTAAAAAATATAGTCTTTAATATAATTAATGTGGCGGCAATGGGTAAAATAGTTATTTATTAAACAAATTGCCTGGGCATTATATAAAATACCAAATGTAGATTAGATATATCAAATGAAAACAAAATTAGAAATCGACTATTAAAATTATACTAACACAGCTGATATGATTTTAATGGCAAACATATTGAGTAGAAAACCACGTATTAATAAATATTGAATCATGTAACTTTCGCAGAAAACCCATCGTGCAATCTATGTACTTCTAAAGGGCAAAAATCAGACGTGACCGTCGTTGACGTCAGCGAAACAAGGTAATTTACTATAAAGCTGTAGGCTGTAGGTACCTTGTTTCTAACACAAAACTCAACAGGTATTTTTATTACTATTATTAGGATCAGGCATAGAATATAAACATAATATGACCATTATTGCAGTTTATTATATTCGAAGTTTAAACTACATAATAGTATACTATTTAGTTACTTAGATAGTAAATATAAAATAACTTAAAATATTAATCCTATACAAATAGATAGTATGATTACAGCTTTTTTAAAAAAAATAAGGAGCAAGCGCTACTCAATATACTGACAAGGTTTGATGAATTCGCACAAAACAACTTTTTTTAACATTTCGCTTGTGTAGATTAACGCACTTAAAATTACTATGCTGATTATCACAGCTGTCAAGTTGTATAATTCAGCGAATAATTAATAATGGTTGGGACCAAATACCTTAAGATGTAAGCACCAACTCGCGCTGGTCGTCGTCCAGTCGTCCAGTGTCAGTTAGTCTAATATATCGTAGTAAATGTACAAATGTTCGTTTGCCATCTTCTAGCAGCGATTCGCAACCGAAAGGCACCAGCCGTCTTACAGTCGTCCAGTATCAGTCAGTCTATTATATCATTAACTAGTAGTAACTGAGCAGCGGCCGGTTCTCGTCTTTTGACGGGTAGTTGCGACAAACACGCAGGTTGTCGTCCAGTGTCAGTGTGCGTTAGTCGGAGCGGCAGGCGGCGCGTCACGGTCACGCGCCAGCCGTCGTCCAGTTAGTCGAAAATATTGTCCTAAGTCAGCAGAGTTCGTTTCGTGTCTTTATGCGGTGAGTTCCTCGGCGGCGCGGTGGGTGCCCAGGAAGCTTGCTGCTTGGCGCGGTGCCCTCGTCCAGTTAGTCGAATATGTCGTCATAAGTGAGCAGCGTTCGTTTCAGGTCTTTAGGCGGCGGGTTTCGGGCCGGCGCGGCGGGCGCCCAGGACGCCTGCTGCGGCGGGCGGCGCGCCACGGTGACGCGCCAGCCCTCGTCCAGCCCGTCCAGAGCGGTCTGCGCCTGCGCCGCTACCTCCGGCTTCTCGAACGTTAGGAATGCTCTGCAACAACCATACCTTATTCAAAATATGTACTTATACAAAACAATTGATACATAGGTGTTGTATTTTATTTCTCATAGCATTTTATTTTAATTAGAAAATAAAGTCAGATACATGGAAATTGTGTAGCTGAATGCGGAAATAAGTAAAGCTGTCAAAATAAACGAATAAATCGCTTATTTCAGATAAACATGTTTCAAATAACTTTTATACCTTTTAGGGCTTACAATATATACAAAGCTTTATTACATCAATCTAATGACATGACATGATCATGAGGTATTAGTAGCTGTCCAAATGTGCTGTTTTCATAGCAATATTTAATTTACTGATTATTCAGTAATAAATGGCGTTGATAAACCATAAAACAAAATGAAAATAGTCTTTATTCCTAACAATCAAATGATTATTACATTTTCCTTACCATAAAAGCCCTAAATATGAGGCCATCTTGGAAATAGGCCTTTTCTAGTACCATGCTCCCTAACTCTGGCTTTTCTTAACACTTTCACTGTCTCAATACAAAGTTATAAACTATTCATACGTCCACCTACATTTTGTTCTAGCTTGATGAAAATGGCAATAATTTACAGCAGTTCTTAAAATTTTTGGTAGCCTTGCTACTTAACCTTATGTCCATGAGAATCTTTTTGTACTTGTTCATACATACAATCAAATCAAAATCATCAATATTACCTTTATTGGCCTATCAGAAAATATGTAGTAATAAAAGAGCACTAAAAATATTCCAAACAACATATATAGAAATACTAACTTGTCATCATCACTTTCTTGAGTGAATGTGAACTCGTAAGCGGCCAGGCGCCTCCGGATAGTTTCCTCGCTGATCCTGGGGCCTGTCACTTGGAGAGTGCAACTGCGGCCCACATTCTGAGTAGGGGTTTCACCTCCGGCTCCAGGGTGCCGTGGAGTTTTCTGCTCTTCCCTGTAAAAACAGTAACACAGTTGCTGAACAAATTCTTCATTTAAAGAAAGAAATAATAATCTATATCATCAAATAAATTATAATACCTAATCATGATATCAATATTTAGGCATATTTCATACCAATATTATCGGACGATTGCAAGTACATGTAATGTGTCTATGAAAATTTGAGATATTTTGTTTTTGACTTTGCAAAAGAATCGAGAGTTACAATTGAATGATTATGGGCCTCAAACTAACAGGCTTAGAAAAAAGTAAACGGCAGCAGGCAGTTAAGCCATATTACATATTGGGTTTGTACATATTGGGTTTATGTTTATTGTGGTTGCAAGTAAGCTAGCTGAAAAACTAAAGAGCTAGATCGACTTTGCCCGCTTTCTCACATGAGCATTACATTTTACAAGATACAAGATCCCTGGAACAGATTTTTAAAAATTATAATTTTTTTTCTATAAGACAATATTGTAAATCTTTTCTCAGAAAATTGTGTTGTGTTGTTGTTGTTGTTTAAACTTCAATAAAGTTGAAACAAAAAATAATTACCAATAAAATTTTAGTTTAATTACATACTTCTTCAAATGATGAATAAGATTATTATTTCACTATGTAACTATGTTCCAAGAAAATAATTACTTTATTATGTTAAACATTTTTACTAATGACAACAATCACTACCATATTATGAATGTAACAAATAAGTGTAGATATAATATTCTGATAACTCACTTTTCTCTAGCAGTGACAAATGAGTCATACAGGTACTTGACTCTCGGCGCTGGCTTCTCTTCAGGTGGCGGAGGCTCCTGTGATGCACTAAATGGTTGATATGAGGCCACTCCACCAGCCGCCCCGGCTGACCCACTAAGTTTTCTTTCTCTACCTGCAAATGTACATACAAACTAAATTATATCACACATATTATGATGTAGATGTTTTACAATATCTTGCTGTTGATAGGGGGTAAGTAACATGATAATTACATCTTTAATAAACAACCTGTACTGTACCAGCCTTTTTAATAGTCCACTGCAGGACGTAGGCCTACCCACGAAGGGTGATTGGGCCATATCCACCACGCTGGCCCAGTGCGGGTTGGTGGATTCACATACGCCATCGAATTTCTTCTACAGACGCATGCAGGTTGTCTTATGATGTTTTCCTTCACCGAAAAGCCCGTGGTGTGAAATTCCGTACATAAATTCCAAGGAATTCATTGGTACGGGGCCGGGATTTGAACCCACGACCTCACGATTGTAAGGCGGGTGTCATTACCACTAGACCACCACAGCTTCAACAACCTGTACAGGACCAATAATACAACTTAGCAGCGGTGATGTTAGCTACAAGCTGTGGATAGCCCAATCTAGACTGCAGCTCACTTATCAACTGCGCAAAGATTGGGTTATCGGCAGCTTGAAGCTAACCAAAGCAACCTCTATGTATACATTCAATCATCAAACCGAATCAAACAAGTTGGGGGATGTGAAGTTAGCCAAGAGCTGTGCATTTGATTGGGTTTTGTGCAGCTTGTAGCTAACTTCACATCCGCCGACTTGTATGATTTGGCCTATACCTATAATAGGCACTTACCTATTAACTATTAATTACTAAAGTATGGTGAGGATATATTGTAGTGTTTTACCTGCTCGTGGCCTCTTAAAAGTTGCATTTTGAGGTTGAGCTGGTGGGCTTTTAATAGCCTGAATAGCACCACTTTTGATCAGCTTTCTTGCTATCTCCCGCGCGTCTCTCGCCTCTGTGGGTCGTTTAGGTAAAATCGGCTTTTCAGGCTCTTGTTTAGGTGCCTTTAATGCTTGGAGAGCCTTCTTTTTCTTTTTGAGCTTCTGATACTTTGCTTGTAACATCAACTCTTCCTCAGTCAAATGATTGGGGAAATGTAAATACACCATTATGCACGATCTTGTTCGTTTAACCAAATAAAACGTGAAAGAAATATACACTTTCTTCGGTTAGAATTAGTTATATTTGTAAATAAATACTTTTACATTTTACAACAATACGAAAATAAATAAAGTTTTCTTCTTTTTTTTTTTTTCTTCTTTCCCCATTTGGGGCATTTGGCTTCGCGCGATCGGCGCATTTGCCATATTCAAGTTCAAATGGATGACGGAATTATTTTTTATTTACAAGGTAGGGAAACGAAACACGAAAAATATACAAGCAAAATTATAAAACAGATCAGTAGAGTGGGTTATGAAAATGATATGAAAACTTACAACTAATATTCACAACAATAGATACAGTATATACAAAAATTACAGTTTTAGATTATTAGAAATAATAAAACAGCTCAAAGAATGATAGATATAAAAAGAATTAGTACATAGAAGAGAATTTATATTAATAGGCAATGGAACGTGTAACGATAGTAGGTCATTATAGAAGGAAGAATGGTCATATAGAGGACATGAGAAAAAAATATGATCAAGATCGCCATAGTCACCACACTCGCACTGTGGGTTATCAATAATATTAAATCTAGCAAGATGTGCAGGGCAAGTAGTATGACCAAGGCGCATCCTTATCAGTACGGAAGTTGAGAGTTTATTGAGATTCATAACAGAGAACCATGGTTTGCTAGGAATACCTGATTGTATACTAGCATAGCTTTTGCCTTTTCTTGTACTAGTGTTTGCCCAAACCGCTGACCAGGATTCCCTGAGGTGCAGCCTGGGCAGGGCAAGCAGGTCATGACAATAATTTATGTATGGGAAAACGTCACCACTCTCCACAGCCTCATTGGCAAGTCCATCCACTTTTTCATTACCAGTTATACCACAATGGCTAGGGATCCAAATAAAGTTAAGAATTAAATTGTTCAGATTGCAAGTGTATAGTTTCTCCCTTGCTTCAATGATAAGAGGAAAATTTGATTTACATTTATAAGGAGACCTTGAGAGAGCTTGTAAGGCACTTTTGGAATCACTAATAATGAGGCTATTTTTAAGTTTAAATAAAAGTACATACTCTATAGCTTTAACGATGCCAAGACATTCACCCGTGAACACTGATGTTTCTGGGGGACATTTGATTTTTTGTACGATATTATACTGTGAGTGGTAAACACCCACACCTACACATTTATTTGGCGAATGTTTGGAAGCGTCCGTATAAATATGATTCCAATTGGGCCATTTATCGTTCACAGTAAATTTAAAATATGCATTTGCATTTCATTTTTCTATTTCTAAGTCAAAGTGGATTATTGGTGATTGTAATAAGGATTCATAGTTACAGGTAAACATGCTAAGTGTATGAGATCGATGTATTGGGGAGTGTAGTGCAATAAACTTGTTATAACTCTGCACTAAGCAAGGAATAGATTTATGTTTCCAATATTGTGCAGACACTGTCAAATCAGAGAGAACCCTGAGTTTCGAAATAAGTGGACTGTTAGAAAATTGTAAGTCCCGGTAAAAAAGACGATCGGAAAGAAATTGTCGTCTTAAATAAAGTGGGGGTTCGCAACATTCCACCTGTAATGCATTTATTGGACTAGATTTCATAGCACCTGTGATAATCCTCATTGCTTTTGATTGGATATCATCCAGTTTTTTAAGGCCAGCTACACTACATGGCCCCAGTAAGAAAGTCCCATAATCAAGAACACTTCGAATCAAAGCGTTGTAGAGGAGCTTCAAAGAAACGGGATGCGCACCCCACCAAACACCTGTCTGACATCGTAGTAAGTTTAGAAGTTTTTCACACTTAGTTGCAATATAGGTACAATGTGGTAAGCCCGTAAGTTTTGAGTCTAGATATATGCCCAAAAATTTCACTTCGTTGACTGTTGGAATTAAGTTGTTATCATAATGAACAAAAACTAAGGGTGGAATACGCTGACGAGTAAATAAAACTGCGGAACTCTTAAGTGGCGAGACACTTAAGCCGTTCTTAGATACCCAGACTTTGAGATAGTTTAGCGACATCGATATTTGGCTACACATATCATCGATCGATTTACCAGTTACATAAAGTACAAGATCGTCGGCATATTGTAAAATATTAGCTGTTCCATAGAGTGACGGTTCCAGATCGGATGAATAAAAATTGAACAAAATAGGGCTGTTCACTGATCCTTGAGGCAGACCCTTCCATAAAAGTCTGCTTTGGTCTCTTGCATGGTCTAACTTAATTATTCTACCAGCTAGAAGATTAATTATGAAGCATGTTAGGATTTCAGGGACTTGTTCTTTGCAAAGTTTTGTTTGAAGGATGTCAAGGAGAACATTGTCATACGCTGATTCTAGGTCTATAAATACAGCTAATACTGATTCATCTCGTGAAAACGCTATTCTAATGTCAGTGAGAAGCGTACCCACACTATCCAATGTACTTCTGCCTTTTCTGAAACCAAATTGAGTTTCAGAAAGAATTCCTCGATTTTCGATAATCCATTCCAAGCGATTTTTAACCAGGTTTTCGGCGACTTTAGCTATTACAGAGGATAAAGCAATTGGTCGATATGATGATGCCTCAGATGGATTTTTCCCTGGTTTGATTATAGGTAACACTACTTGTGACTTCCAAGAAGTAGGGATATTTCCTGTCAACATCGCGGTGTTTATTACCTCTAGGTAATAATCGAGGGAAGATTCAGATAGGTTAGCAATAAACGAATATGGTATACCATCTTCGCCTGGTGCAGAATCTTTCACAGTTGCTATTACCGCTTGTAATTCTTGCATAGAAAAGAGAGAATCAAAAATACTGCGATTCCTTATAGAAGGAAATAACTTAACTGCAATTTCCTGTGGTGGTACTGAAGGAGGAGCTAATCTATCTAAGAATTGGTGTGTCAGATTTGGTGGTAAAGTAGTCCAAGAGGTTGCAGCTACACCACATCTAAATCTTTTGATATTACGCCACACGACAGACGCACTTATATTCGGAGAAATCGAGAGACAAAATTTTTTCCATCCTAAAAATCTTTTCTCCTTAAGTAATTTACGCGTTGAGTTTAAAACGTCGCTTAAGGCTTGAAAATTATCATCAGTCATTTCACTATTATAGCATCTCTCAAATTCTTTTCTTTTCTTAACTGCCTCAGTACACTCCTTATCCCACCAAGGTGGGGAAGGAATTCGGCCGGTTGCTGAGTTTTTATGAGGAAACGTCTCATGTGCAGCTTCTAACAAAGCATTACTAAATGCGTTCGAGCAATCCATAACTCCACGAGAAATTTCAGGTAGACTTGTGACCTTATTTTCTACCTTACTTTTAAACTTAGACCATAATGTATTATCACTAAGATTAAATTGTAAACGTGGTTTTCGGGGAGGATTACGTTGCCAAGCCTTTGGAAGGGTGATAAGTATAGGAAAAAGATCACTATCAAAGGTAGAAGTCAATGTTTCCCATGTTGTGGATGAAGCTAGCTTTGGAGAACATAAAGAAAGATCTATAGCACTGGTTATTTCGTGCGGAGCTGTGCGCCGAGTTCGGGAGCCGGTGTTTAATACACAAAGTTCATGTGTATCGATTACCTCTAGTAGTTTTTCCCCATAGAAAGAATTAATGGAAGATCCCCAGGAGATATGATGGCAATTGAAATCTCCTAAGATAAGGAAAGGTTTAGGAAGAAGTGATAGAAGATTTTGGAAATGTTCAAAAGCAATTAAACGTGGAGAGTGGAGATAGATAGAAACAACACAAATATTACCTACTTGAGCTGCTACTACAGAAAAATTATCATAAGAAGGAAGGGAGATAGGAGTATGAGAGATGTTATTTCTGATAATCAAGGCAGCACCACCGTAACTATCAGTCCTATCATCTCTCAAAATGGAAAATCCGCGAATTTTGAAAACGGAGCCCGGCTTTAGCCAGGTCTCCGATAGTGCTAATAAACAAGGATCATACTTGTTTATTAGATAGATAATTTCCCACTTTTTATGAACTGCGCTTCGGCAGTTCCATTGTATTGCTTTTTGAAAGACCGCCATCATAAATGGCATTATTATAATTACTAAACATTTCGATTATAGGGGCGACGTCGGACGGTATTTTAATGTTATTATGAGCAATTAATTTAATCAATAAATCGATGATGTCCGATGAAGACATGGTTAAGGGATTATTATGTTTCTTTAAGAGGCCACAACCATCACGTGGGGTAGGTATTTTGTAATCATCAATAACTTTTTGATGAGCTGACTGATCATAACCTGGTTTTGGTTTAGAAATCGGTCGACGGCTTGTAAAGACTGTCTTTTTATATGAAGTTAGAAGAGGTTGTCGGCTATCTAGCGTCTTTGTTTGAACAGTGCTATTAAAAACAGGTTTGACAACATCGGCATATGATTTTAACGCTGGAGGAATTAATTTCGCAGCCTCACTGTAAGAAATATTATTCTCTGCCATAGATATTTTTATTTGTTTTTGACGGGAAAACTCCGGACACGATTTATCAGTCGCAAAATGCGCTCCTGAACATAGGAAACATGACATATTTTCTTCTTCTGATACACAATTTTCCCCAGAATGTTCCTGGCCACATTTGTAGCATCGAGGCTTAGATCAACACTGCAGCTTTGTGTGTCCGTAACGACAGCAGTTGTAACATTGAATAGTGGGATACGTGTAGAGCTCAACTGGTAATGCATTATAGCACATACATATTCTGCTAGGTAGTATTTGCCCATCGAAGGTAACAACAATACTTTGCGTTGGCTTCCATACCGGAGCGCCATCTACAATAGTTTTGTAATTAATTCTCCGCACTTTAAGGATTTTACCGCATCCGTCTGGAACTGTCACATTTTCGATCACCTCTTCTGGTGACCATTCCGCTGGTACACCTCGTACCAAGCCCATCCGTGTCACGTTGTATGACGGAATAAAGGCTTTCAGATTGTCAGAAGTCAAAGTGCTACTAGAGATGAAAGAGTTGGCATCGCTAAGGTCAGAGAATGCTAATGAGATTCTATTGCGACCAATTTTCTTTACTGAGCCATTTATGATATTCTGGAATGAATTCCGTTTCAGGAACTTACCAAAAGTGACCGGGTGGAGAGTCGTTCCGTCATTCAATTCCTGGGTTACATGTTGTACGTGTACCATGTACGGCGCGGTATCAGTATGCTGGTAAAGAGTCCTCGCTAGAGTCGCTGGAGGTTGGCTGTTAGGAATAACAATGTCAATTTTATTTTTTTTTGTCAATTTATTCTCATGGTGCGAATCACTGTCTTCCTTAGGCGATAGTGAGGGATCACTACAAATACAGCCCATTTTGCCGTCAACGGTTTGAGCATGCTTCCTCTTTTTCTTATTACAATGTTTACATATTTTATGAAGGCGGGATCTTTTGAGCCCAGACCGTTGACTAGCTGAGCAATCTGTGTCCATGCCTGATTCGTTTGAGGTGATATTTCCATGATTGCTGATAGTTACAAAATTATTAGCCGGAGGGACCATTAGGCCTCCTCCGGGGTCAGGCGGTTCAGCCATTGAAAAGAGGATAAAAACTTACCGGACTCCGGAAAAAATGCTCTTAATCTAAAATATATACAATAAATACAAGTTTTCTAAATACTATAATACTCTACTGATAGTTATTTACAAAAAAACAAATAAAATTAATTTCGAATGGAAAAAATACGCCCGCCTAAACCGACGTTTCCCGCGCTTTTTAATAAAGTTTTCGTTGAGACTTGAGTCCATTTGATGACACCAAATTGTATGGGCAGGAAAGCACGGCCCGTATTTCATGTCCCATGCCACCAATTATCTGTACAATACGGGTCGTACAATACTGGCCGGACGCTTGTGGCGCTTAGTATATCTCTGTGGAACTGGCAGAATTCACAGACAAATCAACCAATAGGAGCAAATATTCTTCATGCAAATAATGTACAGCCCATATTTTGTGACCTAATAATGTACAGCATGATAAAACGTGTCCCAAAGAAAAGGACACGAAATATCATGCTGTACATTATTGTGCTGCAAAATACAGGCTGTACATTATTTGCATAAAGAATATTTGCTCCTATTGGTTGGTTTGTCTGTGACTTAGGACAGGATAAGGACAGGTTGTTTCTGGCGCTTCGCCAGCCGCTGCCGTGGCACGCTCGCTTCGCTCGCTCGACTCGCGCATTGTTGTCACTGTTCAAACCTAACCTAACTAACTGATTCGAATTACCTTAGAGAACTCATACCTTGCCTTAAAAATAACCAAGAACCAAAGACACAAAATATCAGGCCGTACAATATCGGGCTGTACAATACTGTGCGTTGAGTACAAAGGTCGATAATGTACAGCTTGTATTTCACAGCCCAATATTGCACAGCCTGATATTCCATGGCCAGGGACACAAATTATCATGCCGTACAATCTCAGGCTGTACATTATCATGTCGTGAATTACTAGGTCGTACATTATTGTCTCCCTAAACAAATCTTCAAACAGGGCTGCCAGCACCTACGTCTTGAATTTCTCTCAAACGTCCAAAAAATCCTCACATGTCGTCGGCCTAATTTTCAGATGCGTAACTCCATTAAATACCAAAAATAGACTTAAAAAGCCTTTTTTCTGGTGAAGAATTTTGAAGCCTATCGATCGGTATAGGTACTTCATATTTTCAAGAAAAAAATCGAGTAAATTGCTATGAAGGATAAATAAGACCTATCTATCTATTGATCGAAACTTTCAACTTGAGGGACCAAGGTGTCGGACGAGTAGACACTACACAATTTTCCGCATGCTGCCCAATCGAGTTGGATTCAACGGTCGACTTCTTGCTTGAAATCGGACCTACCTAATTGGGCCCCTTAGCCTAGGTAGACGTACGAGCCAACGACTTCAAGAATCGAGCTCTCAACAGGTATCGGGGTGGGTGCAACATGGACGTTACACATGACCTTCGTCTTGTCTCTGTCCATTTTAAGGCCCACCTGTTGAGAAACTCTATTGATATCTTTGAGCGTCGTAGATACTGAGCTCATACATCGACTTCACCATGACAACGATATCGTGGGCAAATCGAAGGTGAGTCAATGATATTGATGCCGAATCGTTTCCATTGCCGGGCTTGAAGGTATTTTCCTCTGATAAACAGTTTCGGAAATTATACCTTTTTTCTGAAGCCTCTATTCAAATGAATTGCCTAGTAGCTGTCTTCCTGAAATCGGACCAACATGGTGGCGTTATTACAAACACTTCAATACTTCGATGTACCGATAGTCAATACGGCATCGTTTGAGAGCCTCGAGCATAGTCCGTGTCTTGACTAAATCAAAAGCTTTCTCAAAGTCTAATTTATGCCTCATGCCTCATCTAGCCCACAGTTAAGAAGTATGAATAACTATGAACTCGCCCGAAGCCAGTAGTCTTCTTCAACTATTACTAAAACTAAGCTGGCAACACTGACCCAGGCCAAATAAAAGGGCTACTAGCATTGTATAAGTTTCCTCAAATTAATAGGAAACTTGTACAAACAACTCATTGGGCAAGCTGCGACGTATTTTAAATTCTCTCTATTCGACAACTTTGCGATCCTTGCGATTCAAATAGCCCTGGAGATAAGCTCAAAGAAATGCGACCATTTTATAAAAGCTGAATTTTTAGTAATAAGTTACTATAGTTGTGTAGAAGCAGTCACTTCGGTTCCTTACCATTTAATTTTGGTGAGGGAATATACATTTTGTTTCATAATTAGGTCTTGATATGGTTCGGCCGTCACTGTACATTTCGTTTGCGCGAAGCAGACTCCGGCTTCTGATTCGCTGAGGCACGGAGATACGCCCTGTGACTGGCGGGCGAAAGAGCTCGTAGCTAAGCTAGCACCATCTTGTAGCGAAGTTAATCGCTATTTACTGTTTAGCAACAGTCAGTCACCTGAAAACTGTAACAGGGCCAGTCATGTCATTTACGCTTCAAAGTGGGTGCATAGTGCAATAATTACTTTCTAAAATTTGAAAAAAAATAAAAAATTATGTTATTATTTTTATCAAAGCAAAAAAATTGTCATTGTTAATTGAACAACATTGTTTAAATGAACATTGTTATCAAAGCAAAAAAATTGTCAGCACCGTTCAGTGGCCATCAGTCAGCCATTAAAAATACGTGTTGTCATTTTGACTGTACGCAAATGTTATGTGCGCAAATAGAATTTGTAATCCTAATAAATCCTGCCTACAGATATTATAGTTACTACTTTTTTTTACAAAGAACGGTAAGGTCCCATGCCAAATGGTAAGAAACCCAGTTGACTGATTTCAGGTTATACTGTAATGATACTTTATGTAGTTAGTCCATTAGCAAAGAGCAATTTGTCGTTATACCAAAAATTCAGCATTTAGTAAATGGGTTTTGTCAGACCCATGATCATGCTACTTAAAATGCCAAAAAATTTACAAATAATTACAAAAAAAACTGTGTTTTAACTATTTTCATATCTTGAAAAATGGCTGAGATATTAACGATCAAAGTGCGTATTTCCGGCCGAAGGTTTTTAAAAACTCTGGTGGGAGGTCACTAGCTGCTAACGTCACAGCTCCGGTCATTCGACAGTCGCGCTCACGTTCGTATGCCGCTGCGCAGTAAAAAACAAAATTATAAGTTCTCTGTGGTAAACATAGGAAAAAAATACTGAATATTTTAGTGCCTCGGTGCTTCAATTCGACAGTTAAACACCCGATAAACTATTTTTTTATATGATTGAGGACCCAAAAATGAGGAAAATGTGGATGAGAGCCATAAAAAGATGCAATAGGCCCCAAAACTATAGCGCACTGCTGTGAAGACCATTTCGATGTATTTGTAAATAGTAAGTTTATTGTGCTTCATTTTCATCACATTTGACCGACTTTACCTGCCTACTTGGCCACTTCTCATTGCTTAAATAGGCATCTTGCCTACTACCTAGAACCTACCTATGTAAATAGAACTGACATAATAGTCATTATGTATCAGCCTTTTAATAGTCCACTAAAGGACGTGGGCCTACCCACACAGGGTGATTGGACCATATTCCACCATGCTGGCCCAGTGCGGGTTGGTGGATTCACATACATCATCGAATTTCTTCTGCGGACTTATGTAGGTTGCCTCACGATGTTTTTTCTTCACCGAAACGCCAATGATGTGTAATTCCGTACATAAATTCCAAGGAATTAATTGGTACGAAACCTGGATTTGAACCCATGACATCGATATTGTAAGGCGGGTGTCATTGCCACTAGACCACCATGGCTTGCTAACTTATTACTTAGAAGATATATAAAGTGCTCGCATACTGAACGGCTCCATAATTTTGATTATGAATCATTAGAATCACTGAATGGTTAAAATATAGGTAGATATATGTTTGTACCTAAAAACCTGTCAGACATACAGACAGACACACTGACAGACATACTGGCAGACACACATATAGACATACAGACAGACAAACATAGCGGTCAAACTTATAACGCACCTGTTTTTGCGTCGGGTGTTATAAAATAACCAATAAATACGTAAAAATTTGCGGCCCGCAAGTTGATCAGCACTGATTTCTTAACTATTATTTATTTTTATAAAAAAAAAAACTAACGCAGACATTGCATAAAATCAATCAAAAATATCTAGTTTAGTACAAAAATGTTTAGATATTTGCCTACTTAGCAAAATGATAACTACGTAAGTAACTACTTAAATTTACCTAGACATCTGTAAATGGATAAATAGTACTAAATAGTAACATTTTCTTTAAGTTTACCCTAATAAAACATGAAATAATCATCAACAACCTCGAGATGTTGATTGTGAGTACCTACCTCGTACCTCGCCGCCGCCGCCCCGTGTCGCGGTCGTGGGATGACCGGAGTTGTGACGTAATAGAGTGAGCGCGCGATCAGAAATGTCAGAAATTCAAGAAATGACAAACTTCTCGTCTCTATAACTTCGGAAATTCATTCATTATATTATTTCATTAAGTACCTAACCAAAAGGAGTCGACACGCCTAAGCACCGAAATCTGCCATTTCAGTGGGGGTGAAGAAACGCACACAAACCAAAATATAAGCATGTTCACACGCACACAAATGTAATTAACTAACACTAGCTGAAAATTAACGCAACATAAGCGCAACCAGACCGATATATTTACATAATGAGCATGATCGCCGGTCGGGTACTTTTGGCAGAGAGGTACGCTTTACAGTGTCGACTCCTTTTGGTTAGGTACTGTACTGTATCAGTATCATCATCATACATATATTATGTACCATTATCGTACGTACTGTACTGTACTGTACCAGCCTTTTTAGTAGTCCACTGCAGGACGTAGGCCTACCCACGAAGGGTGATTGGGCCATATCCACCACGCTAGCCCAGTGCGGGTTGGTGGATTCACATACGCCATCGAATTTCTTCTACGGACATATACAGGTTGCCTCACGATGATTTCCTTCACCGAAAAGCCAGTGGTGTGAAATTCCGTACATAAATTCCAAAGAACTCATTGGTACGGGACCGGGATTTGAACCCACGACCTCACGATTGTAAGGCGGGTGTCACTACCTCTAGGCCACCACTGCTATCCCTCTAGCTTTGGTTAGGTACTTAATGGAAATACTGCATGCACTGAAGTGAAATAAAAATTAATGTTATGTACATGATCTACGCTCCAATACTAGGTATCTTTAATAGTAATATTTTGACCCTTTTGTGCCCATTCTTGCATTTTTATTCAATCACCTTCTGAATTTAAAGGAATTAAAAAATTAACGGCTGGCTGCAAGCTACACAATTTAAAAATGGGTGGAAAAAGATTTTAAATGCAGATATTTAAAAAAAAGATATTCTTCCTGTATTATCGGATTTATCGGGAAACATTAAATACGAAGGTGGAAACACCATATGAAAATGACAATGTGAAGACTTAAAATCTTAAAAATAACAAAAAAATTAAATAAACTAATATTAATTAACTGTTCCAATAATCAAAAATCTAGAAATGTTTCGTTTTGCAAGTACACTTGTTCCGATTTTTTCCAACAATGTAAAGATAGGGCTCTCTCGTGGTCAATATAACGAAGTATTAATTGCGCTGCAAGGACAACGGTTGTTTTCAGATTCAAGTAAGTAAATATGATATTTTTAGATGTTTTAAGAAGCTATTATACTGTGTATTTGCACGTAGTTATGACAACATTTTTATAAATTTTTCCATACGAAAGTTTCTAATCATTGTTTTAATGCATTTAAACATAACCTGTCAAAAAACTTACATCGTAGACTAAATCTTAACATTTAAGTTTTGGTCTCGTTTAGAACCGTTTCCATAATATCATGTACTATAACACTGTATTCTAACTGTTTACGTTAAATTGCATTGAGCATTCTGCCCAATATTTTCAGTTCCCTTTGTAAAGAATTATATTTTAATTCTGCATTCTGTCTACATTGTCTGGCAGAATTGGATTGGAAATGTACTTAGACTTTAGTTAAAATTCTTTCTGATGTAAAGGATGAATGGTCTACTTTTGATTGCATTATAAGTATTTATGTGTTTTAGGTGAAAGCAACAAGTTCTCGGTGAAACATGAAGATGTTGGTAGGCCTCTATATTTCGATGCTCAGGCTACAACACCTGTGGTGAGTTACCTACATATAAGTGTATTGTGACTTTCCAAAGATGCCATATTGATTTCATGAAACTTCAATTAAGGGTAAAAAAACAATAGATGGTACTCTATACGAGCATTTCTTAAACTTTTTCAGTCTGCGGATCCCTAGAAAATTAAGCACAATTTCAATGACCCCCTTAATACTAGAAATTTTCCGAATAGTAGACCTCGCATCTGTATAAGTGAAACTTCATAAGCCTATATCTCGACTCAACCGATATTTTTCATACTCACAAATCTTGTGTAGATCGCGAGCAGTACAGGGGCACAGAGGATTGATTTATTTGCTAATACAAATGTTCATAGATAAGATGGCGGACCCACATACTTGTATACGGATACACATACTCGTGGACCCCTAAGGGTCGGCAGACTACAGGTTAAGAAATGCTGATCTATGCCAACACTCTAATCATTATTTCCATGTAATCGCCTACAGCTTGGCATGGGCCTCTCTTGTACACCACTCATCTCTGTCATGTGCCAATCAATCATCTCTAATCTAGGGAATGCAATTTCGATCTCGCGAGATCTCGGCCTTTTTAGCGAGATTGATCTCGGCCGAAAAATGGACGAGATCTCCCGAGACTAACGAGATTCCACTCGGGTATTAAAACTTCATATCTGAAGTGTGATAGCGCATGACTAGCGATGAATCCGAAAAGGCTGTCTCAGCGGCTGGCTATTGCCTCTCAAAATCAGAATCCGTTTGTTTAGTAGATGGATCTTTGAACATTTTTTTTCTTCTTAAGGAGCTACTTTAAAAAAAATGTAATAATAGTGTGTGATGAGAATTAACTGAACAAGCCATTCTTTTGATTAGTAGGTATAAGACGCCATAAGTTCCTCTTACAGCCTACATCTTCACAAACCAACACCGCACACCACATCCTCCGCAACAGAGTGGTTTACAACTGGAACAGGTTGCCTGAGGATGTAATCACAGCTAGGACTATTAACACATTTAAGACAATAGACTGGATCTTTGGATAAAGAAGGAAAAAATTTCCTTGACAGATAAATACTAATTTTATTCGACTCTGCTTGATATAGGCACATCAGTTTATACTGCTCGCCTATAAATAAATAAATATTTTGTTAATTAATCTCATTGATCTAATAGAACTCTGAGTAACTATATTTTTATTTAATTAATAATAATATCTCAGTTTCAAAGTCAACTCACCATAGTTAAAGTTTTATTTTAGTTTTTGTCTTTTTGTTATGAAATACCTAAACTTTTGTTTAATACATTAGAAGAGAAAACTGGTGGTTTATTTCATTTCTTATTTTATTAGATACATCAAAGTTCACTACATAAAACTTTATATAAAAATGATAGATCATGATCATGATGTCAAACAAATGTTATATACCTACATAAAAGTTTATTAAAAAACATCGTCAAAATAAATGCATGATACCTATTATCATTATTACTTATTTCCGAATATGTTCAAATATTGTGATTATTTGCAAAAATAAACACACCAAACTGCCAATCTCGCCAGATCTCGAAATTGGCGAGATCTCGCGGTATTGTTATTTATAAACTCGCGAGATCTCGCCTGAGCCCGAATCTCACGAGGTTGCATTTCCATTCGCGAGATAATTAATTATTGCGTAAGTGCAGAGTAAAAAATGTCTTTATCATAATATTTTGTTTCACAGGATCCGAGGGTACTGGATGCTATGTTACCATACCTAGTGCATTATCATGGCAACCCTCACTCTCGGACTCATGCATATGGCTGGGAAAGTGAAACAGCGGTGGAGAAAGCCCGCGACCAAGTAGCACACCTGATCGGTGCTGATCCCAAGGAAATTATATTCACGTCGGGAGCTACAGAGTCTAATAACATCTCCGTGAAAGGAGTAGCTCGTTTCTATGCACCCAGAAAGAACCATGTGGTTACAACTCAGATAGTAAGTATTGTCCACAGAAATAATATGAAATGAATTCATATCTTTAGAAAAAATGTTCTTTTGTAGGTATTGAATAAAATTAATTTGTTAATTAAGGTGACGCATTGATAAACTATAGTTTCAAAATCGAGTACCGCGCCCCTTCACTCGGACAAAATTTTACGCGGTCTCACTTGACAGGATCACGCCAGAGCGGCGGGCGGCAACGCTGGGCTAGCGTACGTGGCGCTGCTAACGGCGCGGCGGCGGCACGCGTCAACTCAATTTGCCTAGAGCATAGATAATCATGGAGTCGCCTTGTCCTTAATCAACAATTTAAAAAAAAGGCAAAAATTATTTTGATCTTTTTAATGTTTTTTTTTTTCATACAATACAGGGTTATTTCAACTGCTGTTTTTAAACTTTCGCGATTTGAACACATTATTATTATATACTACGGGACTTATCGCGCTCTGAAATTACGAGATAAATAAATAACTCATCATCCCGACGTTTCGTCCGAGTTGCATCAACCGTGGTCAAGGGTAGACACTCCGTAGAATAGTGAGTCTACCCGTGACCCGCAACAAAATGTATGGAACAGCTTTTTTTTTTTAATTTTGAGAAATGTTGCAGAACAAAAGTTGTTAGTTTTGAGAAATGTTGCAGAACAAAAGTTGTTAGTTTTGATGTACATATACAGAATAAACCTCTAAAAGGATGCTAATTGATTAGAAATAACCCTGTATACAAATTAATGTTGATTATGTGATTATGACAGGTATCATAATCAATGAACTTATTTTTATCGTGCTTCACACACTTAGAAAAGGGTTTGGATGCCAGAAATAAAATATTTAGTTAATCGGTTTAAAATATAAATCATTTATTTACCGATATTTGGTAGGATAGGTGCGAGTGCGGTCTAGCACAGCTCTATAAGAACAGTGGTGAGGAATTCATAATAAGCATTAAAGTTGTAGAACAAAGGGGTATTTTACTATAATGTAAACGTCGTGAAGGAAAGAGAAACACTCACATACATTACATGTTAGAGTGAGATAGATTAGTTTTTGTATCATATTCCAACACGCCCCCTCAAAAATTAATCTATTTAAAAATCAATTCCTATTTTGATAACGAAATTTTATACAATTAAAATAACACAACACACCTTCCTACCTTGTCTGGGGATACATTCAAATTGGTTCAACATTTGTTGCGCAGGATTGGGGAAAACCCAGAAAAACCCAATCAAACCAATTATTCATCTTAAATATACTGTTTCAGTAACTCTACAATTTAAATATCAAAATGTTATTTATTTATGCATACAGTGAGTTACATAGGCTTCAGTAATTGAAACTACCTTTTCAATAAGGTATAGTATTGTACTCTGATTCATATTGTTCAAAGAATTCAAACAAATAGTGTGCTTTGATGATTGTTCTAATACACTACCACTATAAATATCATAACAACATTACTTCTCGTGACATAAATATTTGGCTCAGTTCTCAAATGTCCTTTTTAAATTAAATCTGTGGTCCCTTTCAACTCTTTAGACTTTATTATTAGGGCATTAGAGTGCAACTATTTATTGCAAGTTTATTATATATGTAATTCGACTTACCCAAACATTCCGTCATTTTTTTTAGGTTTTCTTTTTCGTTTTTGTAAAAACAATTCTTTCCGCTTATTTTTCCTCCCCATTTTCTATGCACACTTGTTCACTACTATTTACACACTACCAAATAAAAATACTAAGTACCTAACTTACTACCTACTATAATAATGTTCTAAAGCTACAATATAATATAGTACACTAAAGTCTAACTTATAATTTTGAAAATAATTCTGAAGTAAATTACTAGGTTGTCGTCGCACAGAGTACCTAGAAGACAATAACCAAAAACAAACAGCACGCATCTCGCGCCGTCCGTACTTTGCGGCGTTGCCAGCCCGACGCTGAGCGAATCATGCGCTCGTCGGAGTCGCAACGTCGCACCGGTACGGCGGCGGCGGCCCAGATAGTGCCGGATCAAATATTCTGAGCAAACACTGTAGAGTAAAAGATAAACTAGAGTAGGCGCGAAGAGATTTGATTGAGTTTTTAATTAATTACTCATAATATACAATTTAAAAAAAAAAAATTCTCGGTTTATAATAAAGAAAAGGGATCTGGCTATTTTATTCGTAAAAAATAATGGGGTGTTGTCGCTGATAATTCTGAGCATTCGAATTACTAAAATTTTTTTGGTGAGCAATTTGTTTTATTTTTTTTTTAATAAAGCCGGTTACTTTTCAAAATTTTGTCCGGTTCATTCAATTTATTAAGATTTTCCCTTATCTATGACATTTTTTAAATTTGAATCGATATCATTCATCCTCTCACATCGCGCATTCAAAAGTACTCGTTTTTGCCGTTTTCGTGTTTCTCGGCCCGGTGCCTCGTCTTAAAGGTAACACTTTAAAGACATTATAAACACATTTAAGAACAGAATGCACCTTTCGATAAAGAAGAGAAAAATTGCCTTTGATAGATAAGTACTAATTACTCGACACTGCTTGATATGGGCTCATCAACACAATATGCTGCTCATCTAGGCATGAAATTATTAATTTATCATTTGCTATAAAAATACTGAGCTGTGCTTGGTTTTTTTGACAAAACGGAGGAGGTACACAATCCGACGCACATACATATAGGTATATGAAAATAAATGTGTATAAATATATATTTTTTACACGCACAACTTTACATTTTCGTCGATTTTGATAATTCTTTATTTTTTTAAAGAGTATACTTCGAAGTTTGTCCCATTTAAATTTTATCGAAATCGGCTGAGCCATTTTTGATAAATCAACAATAATGTGAAAATTGCTACATCGATCCATGTGAACTATTTGCAAATTCTGTACATGGTTGAAGTTGGTTGTGCCATTTTTTGTGAAAAATAATTATAGTTTTAAGTAGGTAGCCCCTCCTTCTTGCATTTCATGTCAAAGCTTGAAACTCAATTTGTATTTCAGGAACATAAATGTGTGTTGGATTCGTGCCGTGCTTTGGAAGGAGAAGGCTTCAAAGTGACTTATTTGCCTGTTCAAGCAAATGGCATTATTGACCTGGAGGAACTAGATAAGGCTCTCACCCCAGAAACAAGTCTTGTGTCCATTATGACTGTCAACAATGAGATAGGTAAGTTTTAAAAAAATATACCTACTGTACTAGCCTTTTTAATAGTCCACAACAGGATGTTTGCCTACCCACGAAGGGTGATTGGGTAATATCCACCACGCTGACTCTGTGTGGGTTAGTGGATTCACATACGCCATTTCCGCCGAATTTCTTTTACAGATATAATATGCAGGTTGCCTCACTATGTTTTCCTTCACCGAAAAGCCAGTGAAACTCAGTGGTACAGATGGATTCCTAAGGCGGGTGTAGACCACCACGGCTAAAAGGATAATACACATGATGTTTTTAAACTTTCGCGATTTGAACACATTATTATTTTATACTACGAAACTAATCGCGCACTAAAATTACGCGATTTATTATGTGCGATTAGTCCCGTAGTATAAAATAATAATGTGTTCAAATCGCGAAAGTTTAAAAACAACATTTGTTAAACGTTACGGGCCGGAGGTTACAAATAAAATTCGTCATCTAGTATAATACACATGCTTTCAGTTTATTGTAAGAAATTGTAAGAACTCTGTATTAGTAGGTTGTGCCAATAGTACATGGCCACAGGGTCACAGGAAGGATATGGAATTAAATAAAACTTAATTTTATAAAACAATGGAATTAAATAAAACTTAATTTTAGAGCAAAAATAAAAAGTCACACTAACGGCATAAAGGTCAAAAATGAAGTGTTCAACAGAAAATGCATACAAAAAACTGTCTGATTTTATAAAAAACAAATATTCTTTATTGATATACATGTAAAAGCATAATTACATCTCAGCATTAAGAAGGTACAGTTACAAATTTTAGAGCGAAATTCTGAACTAAATAAAATTATTTACCTACTACTAATAGTATGTGAATGTTTTGTTTAGAAATTTTGTATTGCTCCTTCCTTAGTAACAGCAAATATAAAGGTGTTTTGTTAGAACAATCTTTATCTCTAAACTCCTTTATCTCACCTTATCAATTTGATATCTCTATAAGTGTAAACACATTATGATACAATATCTTTATCTACGTAAACAGTAAAAAAAATGCCAAATCAAAAAATATAATCAAATCAAAATACTTAAATAATTATTTTTCACAAAAAATCACAACACCGACTGCCACCATATACAGAATATGAATAATTTGCACGAATCGATGTGACATCCATGTATATTTTTGATGATTTATCAAAAACGGCTCAGCCGATTTTGATAAAATTTAAATGGGACCAGCTTTGAAGTCAAACTCTTTAGATCTTTTTTTTTTTTTTTTTTTTTATTTCAAATAGGTTTGCGTTTGACTACACACTGCCTGATGTAAAGCAGATATGCGGTCTAGGATGTAGCACGCTTACCTAGAAAATACCTATTTACTCGAGATTTGAAGACACCTACATTGTACTTTAACGGAAAGACAGACTTAGGCAAAGCGTTCCACATTCTGGCAGTTCGTATGAGGAATGTGGACTCAAAACGCTTTGTTCTTACGCGTGGGATGTCCACCATAAAAGGGTCGCGTTTTGGTCGCGTCTGTCTAGCCGTACGATAGAAGAAAGGGGCAGGTGGGACCAGATCGTGCAACTCCTGGGCGCACTCACCGAAGTGTATCCGATAGTAGGCAGACAGACACGCCACCCTACGTCGATGCTCAAGACTTTGCAGCTTCGACTCAGTCAAGGTTTCGTTGCCTATCAGCCTCCTGGCTCTCCTTTCAATGGACTCCAAAGCCTCCAACTGGTATTTGGCAGAGCCATCCCAAAGGTGAGAGCAGTATTCCATGCAAGACCTGACTTGCGCTTTATAAAGACCAAGCAGTTGCTCAGGTGTGAAATACCGTCTCACCTTAGAGAGAACACCAAGTTTTTTTGAGGCTAATTGGGCTTTTGACTCTATATAAGACCCCAAGTTGAGAGTCGATGATAGCGTAACGCCTAATAGTTCCAGACTGTTAGTTACCGGAACGGATACACCACGGAAAGCAGGAGACAGTTGGAAGGGCCTCTTTTTGGCCGAAAACAAACAGCTTTGCGTTTTCGTGGCATTAAACTTGACCAGGTTAGCATCACCCCAGTCAGATACCGCCTCCAGACTCAAGTTGAGCCGTTCGACCATAGCCTCTCTGAGTGACTCGATCTGTGCCCCGCTCGTTTTTGCTTCGGATGTGTAGCTCTCCATGACTGTACTGTCGTCTGCGTACCCAAAAATACCAGGCTTTAGCAAGTCGTTAATATGCAGTAGGAAAAGCGTCGCAGAGAGCACTGACCCTTGAGGAACACCGGCATTGATATCCATTTGGTCTGACGAGAAACCATCTACAACCACTCGTATCGACCGATTCCTCAAGAAATCTGATATCCATGCGCAGAAATCAGCAGGCAGGCCGTAAGATGGAAGCTTGCCAATAAGGCTCTCATGCCAGACCCTGTCAAAAGCTTTCGAGATGTCCAAGGAGACAGCCAGCGCCTCCCCGTGCTTCTCAATGACCTCACTCCAAATGTGTGTGGCGTACGCCAGAAGGTCCCCAGTAGATCGGTTTCGGCGAAAGCCGTACTGGCGGTCACTGAGTAGGTCATTTGCTTCCAGGTAGGCCAGGAGCCTGTTGTTAAGAACACGTTCCATACTCTTGCAAAGTATGGACGTGATCGAAATCGGTCTGTAATTGGCAGGGTCAGCACGGCTACCTTTTTTGGGTACAGGCTGCACGTTAGCAAGCTTCCAAGATTTTGGCACTTGACCCGTCTTCAGAGAGAGGCGAAAGAGGCGGGTTAACACAGGCGACAGCTCAGGCGCACAAGTCCTTAGTACAATAGCTGGAATACCATCTGGGCCACTGGCCTTGTTCACATCTAGACTGCGGAGAACTTTGAGAACCTCCTTTTGCCGGATAAATAATAATTTAAATCCGTTTACAATTGGCAAAAATATCAATGAACATACACAAAAACACACAGACGGACAGACGGACAGCAAAGTGATCCTATAAGGGTTCCGTTTTTTCCTTTTAAGGTACGGAACCCTAAAAAAATACATACAGGCGAACATAGTACCTCCTCCTTTTTGGAAGTCTAAAAAAAACGTAAAATTTCAGGTGTCCTACAGCCGGTGCAAGAAATTGGAGCATTATGCAAGAGCAAGAAGATATTCTTCCACACGGATGCTGCTCAAGCATTTGGTAAAATACCTATAGACGTGAATAAGATGAACATAGACCTCATGTCTATATCTGGTCACAAACTGTATGGGCCTAAAGGAGTTGGGGCGTTGTATATTAGAAGAAGGCCCAGGGTTCGTGTGGAGCCTATTCAAAGTGGAGGAGGTCAGGAAAGGGGTTTGAGAAGTGGAACCGTCCCCACTCCTATTGTTGTTGGCTTAGGTAAGTTATAATTATCATAAAAACCTAAAAAGCACTATTTAAAATGTTATCTCATTATAACTAACTGTTATATAACTAACTGTGTACTGTGTAACCTTTCTTAAGTTGGCTAAGTTGTGTGCGGTTGTAATTGGACCTAAGGTTCTAAATGTTGTACTAAGTCTATTAATGTTATTTATTGTTAACCTTTTGTCTGTAACCGAACCTATTTAAATAAAATAAAAAAAATAAAATAAAATATCATAATTATTATAAACATATGAGTGATAACTCTACTTGGAACACAAAGCAATTACAGTAGATAACCTCGATTAACCGAATTAATTAGTGTCGTCAAGGGTTCGGATAATCGAAAATCCGGATACTCGAACGAATGAAAAAAGCGGTTATTTAGTTAGACTAACTAACTATTAGTTCTTCCATTTTTAATGGATCAATGATATTAATTTTATCTTTAAGCGACAACGATTACACTTCGAAATATTTAAGTTCAGATATTGCGCGACAGCTTAGTGAGCAGTGGAGTACACTTAACTAAAACAATAACAATTTGTGAACAATAGAGAAAGAAAGGGGTGTGGGCGGTTTATCTTCGGCCTGTCTATTAGGGAAAATACAGGCCGAAGTTTAACCGCCCACGTCACGCAGTTTCTTCATATTTATTTTGAGAAAATAATTATATTGATCGTGTGTTAGTTCGTGGTCCGGATAGTCAGAAATTCGTATAACAGAGGGCCGGATAATCGAGGGTCTATTGTAGTTTAAAGGTGAGGTGTCGGGTTCTGTGTTGCTTGTAGTGCAACTTCACTGGCGAAAACTTCATAAAATTTGACGAAACCTCCAATCTTAGTACCTCATTTGAGATATTCTTTGTAGGTTTCTTGAAATACTTGGTTCATGACTGATGACAATAGATATCTAAAAAATATTTTAGACCAAACCATTTAAACAAGTGTAGATGCAAAGACCTTCGTATAGATGATACCTATACTTTTTCTCTACAGGAGCAGCATGTGAGATAGCAGGACGCGAAATGGCGTACGACCATGCTTGGGTACAGAAGCTCTCAGAAAGATTTCTGGACAAAATATATTCCAAGCTGTCTCATGTAATACGGAATGGAGATGTTAAACAGACATATCCTGGATGCATTAACTTATCATTTGCTTATGTTGAAGGTGGGTATATTATCAGCAAAGAACTGATTGCAATATGATTTACTTATCAGTAGTGATAAGTAAGAGTTTGAAAATGTATTTTCTGGGACCATTTTGTAATCTAGACACACCTCTAAAAATGCAGTGCATTTTTTGCACAAATATATCCTACTAATATTACAAACGCGAAAGTTTGAATGTATGGATGTTTGTTACTCTTTCACGCAAAAACTACTGAACGAATTGAGATTAAACTTTGCAATAGTAACTAATGGTTATACATCAGAATAACACTTGTAAATATATTGAGTGAAACGAAGTTCGCCGTCAGCTAGTTATGAATATTATTTTTGTCTTCTCAAATTGGTTTCATCCAAAGGTTTCATCATTCAAGTAACTTAACAGTGAACAGAATTTTGTTAACTGAAATGATAGCCTCCTATTTTAGTTACTAAGTAATAAACTTTTCAATTTGAAGACAAATCCTATTAACATTGATGATGATTGAACTTGTTTATGACGAAATTGAGTATTTTTTTTATCATCTCACTAATTAGTTTAGTTACAAGTTTGATATTTTATTAGAATTGTAAACGGGAGCCTCAGAGCAAATAAAAAAATCAAGAGGGAATGTCGTTGAACAGTCAAGTGAAGCTGGTTTTTTATACATGTGTGACTGCGTCAATGCTGCGACGCCATAGCACAGGCCATAGTTCGACTGACAAGCAAAGGCTTTGTTTCCTTGTACGTTGATGTGAGTGTAATTGTCTTTACACGGCGAGGCGTAGTTTTGGTCGGCCTCACTTGTTTGTTCACAACATTATCTCTTGATTTTTTTTATTTGCTCTGAGACGGGAGCGTACAAAATTTTTCTAAACCGCATGATTGGACAATTTATATTCTGGATTCTAATTTATTGCAATAAACATCCTCACAAGATGTACTGATAACATGCGGGAGGCAAACTGTTCCCAGTCATATATATGTATAAGGTCCGTAAGGGATGCCTATGTCCAGCAGTGGACATCCTATGGCTGATATGATGATTATTTATTCCCATATCACAGGCCTAATCAAGCAATAAAAATATGAGATATATCATTGTGGTATCAAATGATTATGATTATAAGAATAATAAGCTCAATTTTAGAGGCGCCTTCGTAATTATAATAGCAATTTAGATTAGCCCTGTATCTTTTTCACTATATGCATTTGACAGAGAGAACACTATTTTACGTTGCTATTAAATTTACGATGGCGCCTTTAAAATTGGGCCTTATGTGCTCGAAAATTTTAGAATAACATGATGACAATTTCTTTTTAATTTAATTTTGCATTATACTTTGGATTTGCAGGTGAATCCCTACTAATGGCACTGAAAGACATAGCCCTCTCCAGTGGATCAGCTTGCACATCGGCTTCGCTCGAACCCTCTTATGTACTGAGAGCTATTGGAACAGATGAAGATTTGGCACACAGTTCTATCAGGTAACTATTTCTCTTTGAAAGAAAACAGCCCAGATTTTTGAGATTGTGCGCGTACATATTATGTAATAAACCAGGGCTGTCCAAACTACACCGCTTTGAGGGCCAATTAAATTCACCACAAAAACTAGAGGGCCGCAGAAAAAAATATTTTCAGTTGTCAAGTAAAATTTTTTTATTTAAATATCCCGTCAGCCTTTAGACAGATTTTTTCCCGTTCTCAATGTACCCAAATCTGCTAGATTTGACGGGAAATCAGTTGAGTTGGCAACTCAGACTGAGAAAACAAAAACAAAATACTTTTCGGTAACTTTCAAAGAAAGCTTCACTTTTAAATGATGCCATGCGAATATAATGTTGCAAAAATAATGATAAATAAATTATTTTATTGATTACTAGTTTCTACCCGCGGCTTCGCCCGCATGATATTTTGATTTTTGACGCAATATCATTATAATTTATAGCCTGTGTTATTCTGATATATAAGCTATATTATTGCAAAGTTTCATCTCAATCCGTTCAGTAGTTTTCGCGTGAAAGAGTAACAAACATCCATCCATCCACACAAACTTTCGCGTTTATAAATTAGTAGGATATTATGTTTTGACAAACAATTCTATTATCGAAACTATTTATCTCCAAACCTATTTTCTGACTAAACGTGAGTCGCGGGCCGCATAAAAACAAGCCGCGGGCCGTTGTTTGGACAGCCCTGGACTAAACTGTCAAAATATGCATGTATGCTCATGCTTCATATTACTTGGGCCGTTTTGCTCAGCCAATTCGGTATATAGCGTTCGTAGCGTACTTTAGTTTACTAGGTGTTTGTCAGCGATCACCGAAATTAAGCAACATTCTGCACAGTCAGTATTTGGATGGGTGACCGCGGGTGGCATTTTCCAACAGAGTGCTCCGTGGCTCGGATGTCACGTTAAATTGTAGGTCCCAGTTGTTTTAACCGTTTAGTCATAACAGAGGTCATCAGGCGACCTAAAAACTCTGACACCAGTATGCTGAGTGTGAGTTTTGTCGTAAACATGACGCGCCACTAGCGGCGCGTTTTTGAAACACAACAAGTTCATACAAATCACATGCCTACGCGCTCGCCGAAGAGCGCGTCGTGTTTACGACAAAACTCACACTCTGCATACTGGGCTAGCCACCCGGCCTATACGAATTTATTTTTTTATTGACTTGATTTTATCAGTAGTTCGGCATTTGTGTAGTCCATAAATTAGCATGATAATGTTTAGATGATAAAATATTATGCAACATTCTCAATATAACAGAACATACATATTTACGTAGTAGTCGATAAGTAGCTTAGCGACATTGAAAACATTTTTATGGAGTGGTGACTCATGGTATCTAATTATGATTTCAGGTTTGGCTTTGGAAGATTTACAACTGTTGATGAAGTAGACTACACCGCAGAAAAAACAATTCAACACGTGGAACGATTGAGAGAAATGAGTCCATTGTGGGAAATGGTTCAGGAAGGCGTAGACATCAAGACAATTCAGTGGTCGCAGCACTAGCTAGTATGTAAATAAATGCAACAGTTAAACTATTCCAAATATAGAATTAGGAAAAGGCAAAGATCTGGTTTAGACGAGTAAAATTAACAGTTGCCTTATTTTATGGTCAGACTACATTGTTATTATTTGGATGTGATCTTTTGTTATAATGTATTCTTAGTGCTCATCATAGTATTCAGATTCAAATTATGAAACAAAATTTTGTGATAGTTATAGTTAAGTTATTTTTAGAAAACTGGTTGAAGTTGGCTCTTATAGTGTAGCACGGCAATAATATCCAACACATTGTATTAAAAATTTATTTAATTGCAATAAAAATATATTGTATAAACACATGTTGCAAACTCATACTGTTTAAATTTAATTCATTTGTGAAATGTCTGTGCAACCTATTATCATGTTATGTAAATGTGATAGAAAGTTAGTTTCATACAGTCAATTTTGCTTTGTTAAAATAAAGATTAAAATATATTATTCTGTTTCATTTTGATAGATAATATTAGGCAGCTATAAAATCTATGTATAAATTCTGCAATAGTTCAGTATAACCAAACTACATCTACCAAAGGTAGTTGATCAGTCTACTTGCTAAATAAAATTACCCGCTCATTGCTGGGTCAAAGTAAACATTTAAAGCTTCAAATTGTCACTAATTGAGAGCAAAAAAACAAAAGGGGACACATCCACCTATAGGCAGAAAAAACTTATTGACAGCTGTGATCTTAGCTACAAGCTGCGGATAACCCTATCTCGACGAAAGCTCACTTAATAGCTTTCGCACTGCTTGTAGCTAATTTTACAGCCGCCAACATTTTTGATTCAGCCTATGATTTGTGAAGGAAAAAATATTGCAAATTTTTCAAAGATGTCCCATTTTGTTAATTTTCTAATAATTAGGTATCTACATAAAGTTTTGAGTACAAGATTATCTTACACAAACAATACTTTTACAAACATTGAAGAGATTTTCAAGCCCATTCATTCTAAATATGTATAATACCAATTAAATAACAGGTACAAAACTATACATGCAAAAAGCATTACTGGTTTTGGAATTAATAAAACACTGGAACTGTTAAAATTGACTTATAAAGTCATAAACCCTCAACAACTACAGTATAATTATGAACTTGTTTCTCTAGACAACAGTTATATTCTAACATATCATTGTATCTCATTAACCATCTAAGGTACTGGAGCAGTTATGAGCCATGTTCCATTACTTTAAGGAGCTGGGCTGGCCGGGTAGATGCTGAAGGGGGAAATCCACAATACACCCCATGCAGGACACTTCAGTACAGGACTTATCGCCCCTACTTCAATTTAGAATTACAATATCATTATACTCATCTTATGACCAACTTTTACTATGGTTCTAACCCTGAAATTTCAAAAATATTAGAGCTGTATCATACATCATAACCAACTCTCAATAAACTATTTGGAACAGCTGATTTCTTCATGATTACAGGATAGGACTATGTAATAGTAAAAAGGCTCATAATGATGAGTACAATATCCTAGAATATCTCCATCGCCTAAAGAAACACTCAGTAAATATAATACTGTAATATGGTACAGTAAAAAAAATTGCGAGCGTGATTGTTACCTTTCTTTTCATGACATGAAAACGTACCAATAAAATCTTAGTTCTGTTTGATTTCAATACACAAGGAACAGAATAGATATTTATGTATAGAAAATAGATTGTTATGTATTGAAAAGTAAATATCAAATTATATAAAACATTAACTATACTGGTGTATCTTTACTACTTTCAATATAATCATCCTCATTTAGACTTATCATCAGATCTTAGCTGCACAAAATATAATAACATGGCATCAATTCAGTTGTATCATTTTCAAAACTAAATTTGACTGGCAGCCTTAATATTGTTATAATATTTAGCTGATATGTTGTAATGTAATAAAACAGACAAATTCTCTTAAAATTATACTACTTAATTTGCTAGTCATAGTACCTAGTACATTCATTTTTGTCTGTGATGAAATTATTATAGTTGAATAACATAAATATGTACCTTATTTGGTTGGCAATTTTTATGTTATAGGGATGGATAAACACTGGATAAAAGTAATAAGTTAATGGTACAACAGAATCAATGCCAAGAGCTACCTTCCAGGTACATAATTACAGTGCAATTCACACATCTAACTTATAATTAGGCAAACAAATGAGGCAGTATTTCAAGTGTACTAAACAACTTGTTGTAGAATTAACAACTACATGTCGATTCCTCTTGAGGTTCAGGGTTTGATATCTTGAAGCTGTTGTGGTCGAGAGTCTGAAGTTCGATCCTCGATCGATTTGACTCCACCAACTGCTGAGCAATATCAGCAAACATTTCGTCAACTCCTTTTCCGGACTTGCATGAAGTTTTGTAGGTGGTGTTGATAAGATTATGGCATTGTTCACTGAAAAGAGTATAACAACAATTTTATGTGTATTTTTGATAATAAAAAGGACTAAACTGAAATCATTTTCAGCCTGCTTTGTCTCACTGCTGTACAAAGGCCTCCCTTAATTCCCTCCTTACAATCAACAAACACTAGGCCTACAAAGCAGTAGAATGTATTTAGAACTTTAGTAATACAACATACAAAAGACTAGTTATCTTCATTATAATAGCCAGTATCTTTAGTTATCTGTACATTAAATATAATTAAGAAAAAAATTACCAGAACATTTCAATATCAGCATCAGTAACTTGCGGAGACGTTCCCTCTAAGTCGGACTTGTTTCCACATAGGAATATCTTTGCATTCTCTGCATAAGTCACAATGTCCAACAAGTGCTGGCTCAGGATGTGAAATGATGAAGAATTATCTAGAGAAAATACTAGAATGGCTGCTTCTGCAAACTTGTAATAGCTTGATGTGACTGAAGCAATCCTCTCCATGCCACCTGTGTCCCACAGCTGTAACTGAAGTACAAATTTTCAATGAGTATGATGTTAATTGGATTAATTAGCAACTTTTACGTAAGCCATTGAAGCATTGACCGGTGTAAAGTAATTAATTGAGCATAGGAGGGTCAATTGACAGGGAAAAGCAAATGAGCTGAGCTAAGCAGCAGGTAGGCGTTAAGATTCAATGGTAAACAACCTTGACATCTTTGTCAGCGACTTGAAATACTTTTTCGAAGTGATCCAGCCCTAATGTCGACCTTCTATCCGAGTTTGGGACGAACGTATTATTTATGAAGCGACGGAACAAAGAGCTTTTTCCGACTCCATATTCACCGCACAGTATCACTTTTAGCACAGGTGTTTTCACAACAGCCATCGCACGGTTCGTAACGTTTTAGGGAAATCGATAATCTCTGTAGATTAACGGATAAACACACGATATAAATAAAACTCGCAAATTAAAGCCACAACCACAAACAACATCAATCGATGATCAAAATTAATTTATTTTCTTGCTCGATTACTCGATTTTATTTGATTGACTGACCGAATGAAAAAAAGAAAATATTACCAACTCCAAGCTCCTAAATTCCCCATCCGTAGTCAAGAAAAACCACAGGGATACCAGAGGGATAATGTGGTCGATAAAGAAAATCTGAAGGAGATGCATTGATTCAATTGGCATAAGTTAGAAAGAGACATGAAAAATATCTCGTTTCAATGGCTATTACTGGGTCTTTTCTCCAACTCGCAAATTAAAGCCACAACCACAAACAACATCAATCGATGATCAAAATTAATTTATTTTCTTGCTCGATTACTCGATTTTATTTGATTGACTGACCGAATGAAAAAAAGAAAATATTACCAACTCCAAGCTCCTAAATTCCCCATCCGTAGTCAAGAAAAACCACAGGGATACCAGAGGGATAATGTGGTCGATAAAGAAAATCTGAAGGAGATGCATTGATTCAATTGGCATAAGTTAGAAAGAGACATGAAAAATATCTCGTTTCAATGGCTATTACTGGGTCTTTTCTCCGGATAGAGTCAAAATCCAATTCACATTTTGACAGTTTTGACAGCTCAAAGACCAGCAGAAAGGTTTTCAATACATTTTGTGGTTGAGAATGGCCTCACTCAAGTAACAACAGCGCTATCTTTCTGGTTAGTCAACTCTGTGCGAAAAACTACTATTTTTTACAAAATAATTATTATATTTGTCAATTACTTGAGTGATCTAGTTTAGAACATACTTACATGATCATTTAAAGTAAGCAAATCTTACATTCTACTATTAATCATTGCACTCATCATTATGAGCAATTTTGACGTGACAACGTCTTATAAATTGGTTTGCCGGGTGACACTTCAAGAAACTGCGTTACGCTCCGCTCACGTTATGCGCTCACAATGAGAGCGAGTGAGAGGCACGCGTCATGGTTAGCCCGCCTAAGAGCGAGAGAGACAGACATTTTCATCCTTCTTCCTACTATACGAATGAATATTCACATTAAAATTATTTTACCACTCAAAGTCGTTGTCACGTAAAACTTTCGCCGTATACCGACTTTACAGGCAACCAATTTTTTACTAAGTTATATTATTAGTGAGTGATATTATCTAAGATTTACCATTTACCTATTTAATTTAATAAATCACCAGTATGTGTATTGTAAACAGTAATATATCATAATGTCGAGATAGTCGTATCATCAACCGTAAAACTGCAAAAAAACGCGATATGCAAAATAGTACTCGTAGTGCAACATGTAACTTAGCAACACAAGATATTGCTTAAAAACTTCATCTGTCCATACTCCACATTAATGTTCACTCGACCAGTCGTTGACAACATCTTTTCACAGTTTTGATATGGTTCGATTTATATAATTATTATGCACTCGTTCGTTACACCACATTACAGATATTTTTGCTTGTCATTTCGCTACTTGACACATTTATGTTGCTCAACTGCATGTTGTATTGTAACAAACATTAAGCTGCTCGTCAATTTATCGTGCCAGCTAGCAATGTCTCATGTTGTAACGTCGCCAATCATGTTCAGGTCACGGTTTTGTTCGTCATTTAATTAATAATTGTTATTGCCTATATGTGGATTTGAGGCTTTATAAATGTTGATTCAATCATCAGCCAAACTTTGTGGAGAATAGGAAGTGCCAGAAATAAATATAAATTACTTTCGTTATCGAAACAATGATAACAATTTATAGGTAAACTCAATTTTACCGTCAGGTTGTCTTCGTAATTTAGCATTGCTTGTTAATGTTGACTGAATTTGACAATATGTAAAATGTAAACTAAATGAACCTGGACAGATATCTTTTTTTAAAATTATGTAAAGTTTTCAGGAGGTTGTGGTTATGTGATTTTTCTAAATCTTTCTACATGATTTCTCTTTTTAAGTATTTCAATCAGTTCAATTTTTTTTTAATTTTCCCAATAAACACAGAATTTTTCATTAACCTGGCAGCTCTGAAAATGACGGCTTGACAGCCATTTTGACATTTTCTTGTCCTTTTTTTGTAGGTTTCCTGCCTGGATAATATTTCACCATAGAGCTATATTTCACTGAATATTAAAGTCTAATAAATCATAAACCGATTTAATAATAAATAAATATTATAAAAAAATATTGTAGTTGCTACGTTGCTACGGGTAAAATAATTTCTTTCAGTAGCATCGATTGGTAAAATAATATGTAAACAAATGTGACGGCAAAGATTTGCCTGAAAAAAAAACAGAGAAAGAAAATAAAGTAGGGATGCTCAACATGAATAATGTATGGACCACATGTTCGATCAATACATAAACATATATGTGGATTGTTCCAGTTCTTTCTTTTGATCGTAATCATATTATTAATTATGATCGTAATGTCTCGATGCGATCTACAGATTGGATAGATTTTCAGATAAGAACTAATCAAAATGATAAATCAACTGGAGACGAATATAATTGAACTTCGAATACGTTCGAGCCGCTCGAAAATCAATAAAATTATAAATCCCCAGCTGGTCTGGTAAAACTGGTGGCTGATTTTCGGATAGGATCGACACACGATCCGATCTGTGGATCGATCGATTCATCGTTATAGAATATCAGATCACAGTCCAAACAGTATTAATACGCTTCGGCAGTCAATGCTTTAACTGATACTCGAAAAAATCGGGTTCAGATTGGATCGACTCGACTCACTCAACTCAATGTGTATCTCTAACAGTGATTGATTGATTGGGAGCCAATAATGTACGACCCAGTAATTCACGACATGATAATGTACAGCCTGATATTGTACGGCATGATAATTTGTGTCACTGGCCATGGAATATTAGGCTGTGCAATATTGGGCTGTGAAATACAGGCTGTACATTATCGGCCTGTGTCAATAATGTCCGGCACAGTATTGCGCAGCCCGATATTGTACGGCCTGATATTTTGTGTCCCTGGACCTTGGTTATTTTAAGGCAAGGTATGAGTTCTCTAAGGTAAATCGACTCTGTTGGCTAGGTTAGGTTTGAATAGTGACAACAATGCGCGAGCCAAGCGAGTGAAGCGAGCGTGCCGCGGCAGCGGCCGGCGAAGCGCCAGAAACAACCTGTCCCTATTACGAGTTAAGGATACTTTAAGGATACATATATAAGGATACTCTCTGGCTCCCGTGCATACCGCACGGGAGCTAGAGAAACGAGACGTCAGGGCACACCCGCCCGCCAACCTCATGCCCCCCGTGAGCTCCCTTCAGCCGTGCTCAACACTACGCCACGCTGCGTCGGCATTGTGCACACATGCGCAATAATTAGCGAATCACGGCAGTGTCATCTGCGGCTAACTTCTCATCCGCCGACTTGTGTGGCGCTTAGTATATCTCTGTGGAACTGACAGAAGTCACAGACAAACCAAGCAATAGGAGCAAATATTCTTCGTGCCAATAATGTACAGCCCGTATTTTGCGACACAATAATGTACAGCTTGATATTTTGTGTCCTTTTCTTCGGGACACGTTTTATCATGCTGTACATTATTGTGTCGCAAAATACGGGCTGTACATTATTGGCACGAGGTGATAATGTCCGGCCAGTATTGTACGACAAGTATTGTACAGCCTGATAATTGAAAGAAAGAAAGAAAGAAAGAAAGAAATTTATTTATTTACAACAAAAATAATAGGTACAATAACAACAAAATACAACAAAACAAATCATAAAACACAAACAAAAACAACAGTATTATACCTAAAATCCCTGTCACAAAACTGGTCCCAACTCAGCGTAATGCTGGTTGCGCTTGCGAGCAACCAGCGCTGGTATTCTGTTGGAACCAGCAAGTGACATTACGCCCGAAATAATGCGCGGACAACAAGTAAACAAACAAACCAAAAATAAAATACTAAATCAGTCAACAACAAATTACATACCTTACATACACATTATATACATACTTATATAGATATAAAACCTCGACGGACATATTGGTATACACGCTACACGCCCTAACCATGCTTAGATATTTTAATTTATTATAACTGCATTTTCAGATAACACTAATGCCAGTTCTAAGGCTTTCCTCACTTTTTTGGTGGACAAGAAGAAATTGTTTAAGACTACACCTAAAACCATGTACACTTTGCAGGTTCCTAATGGGTGGAGGTATGTTGTTCCAACACTTTGTCGCTGCATATCTGAAACTGCCCCTAAAGACAGTTTTGCTGTGACGCTCTGTTCTGAGCAAAGACAGCTTCTGACATGCACGTACTGAGTGAGGATTGCGACCTTTCTTCCACGATAACTTATCAAATAGATAACTGGTGATAATTGGTGGCATGGGACATGAAATACGGGCCATGCTTTCCTGCCCGTACTATTTGGTGTCATCAAATACGTGCCGTACAATATAGGGACTGATAGGGACTCGATTGATTGAAACATGAAAGGATTTTTATTATTTTTATTTACATAATCACAAGAATTTTAGTAAATAAACTTAATATCTGGTTAAAGTAATATTAAGACTGACCAACTGACCTCCTCTGCTGACTGAGCTACTAAAAAGGTTCTAAACTCAACACAGTGATCTTGCAGCGGTAATGGATTTACAAACATCCCACTTAGCCGCAGCGCTAATGTCGGGAACCTCATACAATAGCCCTGTTCCCGAGCCGCCGCCAGCACCGGCCCCACCAAGCGACGAAAGCAAGATGAAGAAACCTCCCGAACCACCAAAGGAACCAATGGAAGAGGATAAAGAAGAGATAGCAAGCGGTGAAGATTTCTCTGATGAGGTTGGTAAATACAAAGTACAAAATTATTTGGCACAGCTCTTAGAAGGAACTTCTAACTATTTGGGATGTTTGGGATATGGTGGTGTGTATTTGTTTTGTTTTCAAAAAAATATTTAAAATGACAACTAACTAATAATAACTCGCACAAAATAGGCACAGATAGTGGACCTTGGTATCGGTGGACAAGACCCACTTTAGGTCTCTGTGTCAACAATGATAGACTCTAATAATAAATTGTATAATGTCAAATATGTATCTACACATAATTTGGTAGAAAAGTTCTTGTAATATTGGTTACATTCATTCATTTGATGTAGGAAGCTGAAACTCAAGCAGGAAGTAAGTCAATGCCCGGCCGCGGAGTCACTCTGCAGATGTTGCTTGAAGAGAAAATGCTGGAGCCTGGAAACGCTGCCATGACAATTGAATACCTGGTAAGAATATTACTATTCTTTGAATATTAGGTATTATGTATAGATTTATCGCTAAGTCTTATCTTAAATTTTATAACAAAATTTTATAGGATAAGACTAAAATCACATTGTGGGAGCACAATGAAACCTCCTGATAAAGTCTAACTTTATCAGTAGCAAAGAATACCGTAAGTTAGTATACAATGATTCTGAAAGTACCTAGACTATAGGTAGGTAGAAAAGGTAGACTGCTCATTTCTAATATACATGGTTTAGTAGAAATTCATAGCAAAGTTAAACTAGATGTTTGTCACTGAAGACTTGATCATCAAAAGTTAAGCAAAGCTCGACATGGTCTGCCTTTGGATGGGTGACTGCGGGGGGAATTCTAACTGAGTGGTACTGTGGCTCGGATGACACCTTAAATAGTAGGTCCAGATTTTAACTATTTAGTCATGTATGGCTTTCAGGTGGCTTAAAAACTCTAACCCCAGGGCTAGCCACTCGGCCTATATGAAGTTACTGACTTAGAGGAGATTGTAGAACTCATTATTTCATTGTCTCTATTAATCTAACATCTTCTCTTGCCTTTCTAAGTTTCTCGTACTGACTTCATACTAAATTATTTCAGGGTCAAAAGTTTGTTGGTGACCTTCAAGCTGACGGCAAAATAAAGTCTCATGAGACAGAGACAATATTCTGTTCTCCATCAGCATGGGCCATCCACTGCAAGAGGATAATAAACCCAGACAAGAGGTCGGGCTGTGGATGGGCGTCTGTCAAGTATAGGGGGAAGAAATTGGACACTATCAAAGCTACATATCTCCGGAAGAAGCAGATACAAAGAGAGAATATGCATTCTGATGGTATGTAAGCTTATCTCAGCCTCATTATGAATATTTGACCGATGAAATGGAGGAAGTACTCAATTCGACAAATATATATATATATTTTTTATGTATAACTATGCATAACTTTTACATGGTCCGATTTCGATGATTGTTTGCTTATTGGAAACAGTATACTTAGAAATTGGTCCCATTTAAATTTTATCGAAATTGGTTGAGCCATTTTTGATAATTCAACAATAATGTGAATAATGCTACATCGATCCGTGCGAAATATTCGCGGATTCTGTACACGGTAGAAGTCGGTCATGCCATTTATTGCGAAATATAATTATAGTCAAGTTAATCATACACAGTCATGTAGATTGTAATTGACAAGTTTTCATATTTCACAAGTCTATGAAATTCCAAAACCATTTCGAGATATCTGGATGCTGATCATTATGCTTATTTTTCCAAAATTTTTAGTGCAGTAACTGCTAAGATATTAGATAAAAAGTCTCACCCAAGCCGTTTCGGGATTCATACTAAAAGTTCAGTTGCCTATGATAAAAAAAATACTAGCAATATAAAATGACAGTTAACACTGACAGTGTTGACACATAAAATGTAGTTTAAAAATAAAATGTCAGTGTCATTTTCAAATTACTTATTTTGCTTTAGCCCGAGAGGTAAACGCAAAAAATGCAAATACTTGTCAAAAGCTGAATTATTGGTACATAGTTATCAAAATGGTGTACATCAATAACCTGGAGTAAGTCAGCTGGGTTCCCTAGCATTTGGTGGAATAGTCCGTTTGAATTTTAAAAGTATCTTGGAACTATTACTACTTATTCTTCTTCTTTTAAGTGGTGCTAATTTAAAGCCTATATGGCAGACCCTGTTACATATTTCAGGTGATTGGCAGTTGTTAAACTTGTTTTATACTTTTCTTCCCATAGTATACCGCGGTACATAGTGGACTTTTTGCGCTGACCTCCCGGCCTATTTGTTGTGAATTGTGATGGATTGATTGGCATTGACAGTGACAGTAACGCTAGCACCTATTTTTTTCTAATGTGGCTTCAGTAAGAAGGTTTATGAGTCCTAAGTTTTGCAGTTACGTCCTTTTAGAATAAGCAACTTTTCAAAACTTAATTTTACGGAAAATATAAGTCGTATTAGAAAAATAAAAAATACGTATATGTTATTTTGCAATATTCTTTCAGATAATAAATAAATAATACTATGTTAAAAATTTGAAATGTTGTCAATTGTTTTACAGTGATTGTCTAGGGCCCCAGATTATAACCTGCTGTACTGTATTAATCTTTTCAATAGTCCACTGCTGGACATAGGCCTACTCACGAAGGGTGATCGGGCCATATCTACCATGCTGGGTCAGTGCGGGTTGTGGATTCACATACTCCATAGAATGTCTTCTATGGATGTATGCAGATTGCCTCATCATGCTTTCCTTCACTGAAAAGCCTAATGGTAGATTATTGTATCAAAGGCTGATGATGGAGAACTTGAATTGAGAATAAAATTTTCTCAAGCTAATTTTGGATTCATTATTTTTTTTTTAACTGTAACCTCAGAGCAAATAAAAAAATCAAGCGGAAATGTTGTTGAACAGTCAAGTGAAGCCAGTTTTCTACACATGTGTGAGTGCGTCGCTTTTGCGCCGCCATAGTTCGACTGTCAAGCCAAGGCGTAGTTTCCTTGTATGTTGATGTGTGTGTAATTGTCTGTACACAGCGAGGCGTAATTTTGGTCGGCCTCACTTGTTCACAACATTCTGTCTTTATTTTTTTATTTAGTCTGAGCTTGTAGCCAATTTTTGTAAGGTGAATCATCCACAGTTGGATGTCACTATTGTGTTTAGTTTCATTAGAATCAATTTGGTCCGTTGGAACTGGATATTTCATAGTAATTCTTCACACATATTGTTGTAATTTGCAGAAGAGACAGAAATGGAAGTAGAAAGTCCACCAGAGCCTCCACCTCAGAGGATTGTGATGAAACACAACACAGTGCCAAATAGGATGATGCAGCAGTAAGTAGCTTTAGGTTTTGTGATTTTGACACTGTGAAATTAATGTTTATAAAGGATTTTATGTATACTACCAGTGTGTGTACACTACACAGACACCTTGAGATCATCTCATGGCTTAATACTCTGGCCTAATTGCAATCTATGGCAATATTGTGATTAAACATAAGAAAAGTGTTAACTAAACAATGATCCATAGACATACTAACATAGCCCAATGTATTTGTAACTTGAATTGGCAGTGTAGATGGTCAATAAGCCATACCATTTTCGAAAAGAGATTCACCTACGTATATGGTGCACCAATGATCTGATCAAACCTGTAGGAACACTGAATGCTATTTTCAACCAGTCTTATTGAAAATCCTCAAGGGAGAAGTGTATCCAGAAGAGGATGTCCTAGAGCTGATATGATGATGGTCTGCTAAACCATATGGTCGAAAAGGAAAATTGTTTTAAAAACAACAAAAATTATTATCCAAATGCTAGACGAATTTTTAAATTATAATCTATAATCCTACCGTCTAACTCAGTCCTCGTCTGCGCGGTACAGGGGCGCGGGGGTAGATGACAAAGGGGACTGAGACAGGTACGGGAGGCGAGGACCCGCCGCCCGTTAAGCGGTAAGATTATAGAAAACGTAATAATAAATTGTTCCTAAACAAATAATTGCCATACATATAAGGTCATATGTTTAACTATACAAAACATATTTATAAATAAAATGATTTTTATCGTGCTTCACACACTAGGTGTATAGAAACTTTCTTTTTGTGATAAACATTTCAAAAATTGACGCGTTCGCAGGATTTGAACCTGCATCTCTCTGGGATTCCGGCCCAGATGCTTTGTCCAATTAAGCTAAAATGCTGTGCGAAGGCGCCGAATTAGTGAAAGTTTATCATTTTTACCAACTACTACATTGTTGGAAGCGCCATTTGTGAGAACTGCTTTAAACCAGTCAGTCACTTAATGTGAAATTATTATACTTAGACATTTATAAAGTACCACATGTAAATTTCATATGTTGCAATCAATGGTTTGAGTCTGAATGTTTTCTTTTAGCGATTCTAATATGCTAATAGAAGCGGTATCATTCTCATCGGCTGGTAAAGTCCAACCATTCATGGTGTCTGTGAGTTCCAATGCTATTTTGGCGCTCGACATACACTGCCACTTGAAGAGAGAAGAAGTGTATGGGTACTTGGCTGGGACATGGGATCTGACCACTCACAGTAAGTGTACTGTAGATTTTTATAGCATTCTATGTTATGGTTATGTGTATTGCATTTTATGCATATCTAGTCTTGAGTACAAACAATACAAACAAACAATAACACTTTATTAGACAACCACATCACATAAAAAACAAATTACAGGGACAAAACAGTACAATTTATAGGTTTCTAACTGGCGGTCTTATCGCTTTAAGCGATTTCTTCCAGGCAACCAAGTAAAGAGTAATCAAATTACTAGTAGTTCTTAGAACAATAGCGGCACATTTCTTTAACTGAATCTTCATAAGGCTATATCTCAACTCGTTCTTGATCGATTTGGTTTATACTCGCAATTTCGCAAATCTTGTTAGGATTTAGATACTAAACAGATTGTTTAATGATATGCTAAATACTATCAGAATCGACTAATAAATAAAGCGATAGCAATACCACCCAATCACAAATCGACGACGACAAAATAATTCCATTAATATATTAGAACCTGTGTACCAAAGATTCGTTGAAAAATGCGACGAAAATCAACATCAAGACAGATGAAAGCAAAATCGTCGAATTGAAGCAGAGACCTTCGCTTCGTTTTGGTCAATCAGATAGAATGTGGATTCTATTTGATCTGATATTTTTAATACTTATTTTATTTTTACACTTCCAATAAAAACAAAAACTATGTAGGTACCTATTTTCTAATTTTTAACATAAAAAAATAACGCTTTACTTTTGCAGACTTGATGATCACTCACACATTCCCATGCCTCGTGAGCAAAAACGACAGCAGACCTCGAGTGATGGTCGAGTTAGAGATTCAAATGGAGATAGACAAGCTGGGTTTAACTCTACTGGGCTGGTACCACTCGCACCCGACCAACCCAGCCATGCCGAGCCTCAGAGATTGTGACAACCAACTCGAGTACCAGATTAAAATGCGCGGACCGACTGAAGTCTCGTACATTCCTTGTATCGGCGTCATATGCTGTAAGTAAACTTGGATCTAAGGATCTAAAGCCGATGATCGACGAGTGAGCTGACGAGCTTTAAACCTGATTTTAGGGCTCGTCGACCAAGTTCGCCTGTCGATCCCAACAAAAACCGCGGTTTTAAAAACCGACGAACAATTCAATCATGTCAAACTATGGCTCGCTTATTCGATCAGTGTCGACGAACCAACGAGTCGAGCTAAATTGTCGAACTTTAATACCAAGTTTTAAAAGTTGTACGTCGAACAGCGACTAAACAATATCTAAGAATGTTCGTATCGGGCGAATGGCTAGCCCTTGTGTCAGAGTTTATAATGACATGGCTAGCTAGAAACAACCGGGACTCACAATTTAACGTGTTATCCGAGCCACGATAGCGTTCAGTTATAAATGCCACCCGTCCGAAGACTGATCGTGCTAAACGTTGCTTCAGTTCGGTGATCGCTAAGAAACACTTAGTCAAACTACGCTGTTAGTGTTACAGTAAATATAATGCAATAAAATTGACGTTTTGTCCTTTCAGCGCCATATAATCCGGAGAGTCCAGTCTTGGAATCGTCTTTAACATTTTTCTGGGTAATGCCTCCACCTGAACAAAGACCCACAGAATACCCCAGACCTCTCCTACTGCAGTATAACATGGCGCACGACAGCCATCTCTCGCCACACGCTATGGAACAAATTAGGAAGTCGATTAAATATTACTCATCATTTGCTGATGAGTCTTTCATTGATTTCAAACAGAGCTTCAAACCGGACATCACTTATCTGGATAAACTTAAATGTACTTTGACTGCGAAGTTTCCGCGGGAGCAAAGCGATGGTCTGTTGTGGCATTTTATCAAAGGAGAGCTCGGTTGTGCATCTGAACACGATGATAAGATGGATTTGGACGCGTTGCTCGCTGTTCCTCAGCCGATCCCGGTGTCAAAGCCGACGCCTCCGACTTCAGTGCCAAATTTCCCATCTGTGAGTACTTTGCAGCAGATGGTGAGCCGACCGGCTGGAGTCCCGCCTATCAATGTCTCGTCATCTATCGGGTCAGCCTCGCCACATAAGTTCGAGACTCCTCAGCTGAACATTCCAGTGCTGCCAACGTCTAAGTCATCGTCGTCCAAATCGGCAACGCCCACTCTCCCGCCTTCGTATCCGACAGGGTTGGATATGCTCACCAGCATGGCGCTCGGCCTCGGAACGGGCAATATGTCTATGCCGTTAGGAACGAGTGGGTTGGAAAGCCTCGCCGCCGCTAATAGTATGTTGAGCGGTCTTACGCCCGGATTGCCTTCCAGTTTGACAGCCAGCTTGACAGGCAGCAAGTTACCGGATCCACCTTCGTATGCCGCGTCCCTTCAAAACTTGACGAACAGTTTAGGATCTAGTTTCGATAAAACTCCGAGTAGCACTTCTACTAGTACCTCGTCGACTCCTATCCCAGCCAGCATTGCGTCCAACCTCATGATGAGCTCAGCGGATATTGCCAATGCCCTCTTCTCAGCTACAAAATACTCCAATGCGGGTATACTTGGAATTCCTGACCCGATGTCGAAATCGACTCTGGCAGCTAATAACATGTTTTTGTCGCCATCGTTGATAAAGATGCAAGAATCATTGATGAAACCGCTGTCATCGAGCAGCCCTATATCGTCCAAAGTTGGGCTCGATCAGAGTGCCCTTATGAAGTCTCCACATGAGTTGTTGAAGGGTACTAAAGATTACAACAAAGATTATGGTAAAGATTACAACAAAGATTATGGTAAAGATTACAATAAAGATTATGGTAAAGATTACAATAAAGATTATGGCAAAGATTACAATAAAGATTATGGCAAAGATTACAACAAGGAATATTCTAAAGATTATAGCAAAGAATATAGCAAGGATTATAGTAAAGAATATGGTAAAGATTACGCTAAAGAATATGGCAAAGATTACGCTAAAGAGTATGCCAAGGATTATGCTAAAGAATACGGCAAAGATTATGCCAAGGATTACGCTAAAGAGTATGGCAAAGATTACTCTAAAGATTATGCAAAAGAGTACGGTAAAGATTATGCAAAAGAGTACGGTAAAGATTATGCTAAAGAGTACGGCAAAGACTACAGTAAGGATTACAGCAAAGAGTACTTGCCGCCCGATTTTGGTAGTATCGGGAAAGGGAAGCCCGAAACTAGTTCCGTCAAACCGATGGAACTTTCAGATCCAGCTATTGCATCTAAAGTTGATACCTCAAAATCTGAGCCGATGGATACTCAAGCGACAGATTTTAGCATGCCGCCTCGCGTCGGGGGCGAGTCGTTTTTGAACCAAATGATGGAGTTGACTAAAAAGACGACAATGCCCGATTACATGCCCGACTACAGTAGACCAGAACATCAACCGATAAAGCTCTCTAAGGCTGAAGAGCTCGCGACTTCGATGCCTGCATCTAGTCATTCTTACTTGAACTCAGGCAGTATTGTAGACACCATAGCGCAGGTCGCTATGGGCAACTTTTCTAAACAAGATCAGCCATTGGACTATGGCAAGGAACAAGATTATTCTAAGCACAAGGCCAGTGAAAACGATAAATGAGATTCGGCCTTTGATTTCTGGAATATGGATTATTTTCAACTATAAAAGTGATGACTCACTGGCTTATAGTTTAAATAATGATATTTCGGAATTACATCGTCATGCAGTGAAATCTGTGAGGCAAATGTACTTTGGTTCTTTAATCGCTTTTTAACAGACTTTCTATCGATGTCGTAGATAATTAGGAAGTTATGACTGAATTTAGTATGTATTTTTAGTTCGTAAGAGATGCAATTAGATGTATTTATTACTCATAGCCCTTATGGTAACTTCATAATAATTGTTAAAATCAATTACACATTAGCCTCAAGGCTAAAACGTAAGAACTTTTGTTCGGCTCGTTTTTATTTTTTGATAGTATTTCTTCTGATCTCTACAATACTGTGTATTTCTTTATAATATTTACGAATAATAAATCGATTAATCTCTTTATAAGTATTAATATGATAATCTCAGTATAACTATTCTAGTAATCGTATTGACTCAGGTATTTAGAGGTTCGTATTATTTATTTTAAGTATTTATTAAGAAGAATTTTCTGTACATGTCATATACAATGTGTTTGTCTAGCGGTGTCGTCTTACCGGCATAGCCCAGCGGAATAGCAAATTGAAGTGGCAGTGGGCAGGGCACATTGTTCGAAGAACGGATGGCCGATGGGGCCGTAAAGTTCTCGAATGGACCACGGACCAGCAAGCGCAGCGTAGGATGTCCACCGACTAGGTGGATTAACGATATAATAAAAATCGCAGGAACACGATGGATGCAGGCAGCTTCCAACCGGCCTTATTGGAAATCCATGGGAGAGACCTATGTCCAGCAGTGGATGTCCTACGGCTGATCTATCTAGATAGATAACCATGTAAAAAATAATACTGGTTAAAAATCTTTACAGTTGAAGTTGACTTTCTTTACGTAATATAAGACTGTACATTTTCGGTAGTAGGGATTTTGAGTAATTTTAATTTTGAGCAAAACATTTTACTTTGGGATATTGTATTACACAAACATAAAAAATCGTGAGTACCTATTTCTTAAAATGAATGTCTTTCATTGATCTTTCATCATTGTTTTGCTTGATGATACCTACATAATTTAGTTAACAGCTGAATCTCTTTGCATTTGGTAAACATTCTCATAATTGTGGAAAATGGATGCAGCGAAGGGCTCTTCGTTAAGATGGTGATCGAGTAACAGCAAAATTATTATCAGTGTGTGTATTATGAGTCACATGTCACCCGAGCGAAGCCGGGTTGTCATGTAGTATGGCAAATTTTGAATAACTTCTACTGTGGGATCAAAAAATCAGCTATTCCATACTTTTTGTCGAAAGTCTATAAAAAATAGTATGGAACAGCAGTTTTTTTTTACGTTTTCAGAGTTGGTCTCATAGTAAAAGTTGTTCAAAATTTGCCTTAGATGTCACCGCTTAAGGCTCCGACACCGATAGACAAACACATTGTATGTATGTATATATTTTAAAGAATACAGCCCGAACCTGCCTTACTCAATGGATGATTCTTATAAATATTTTTCCAGTTAATTGTCCTATGGACGCTTTACTGAACAGGTGGGTGATTCTGTATGAAAACAAGCACGTAACGCGCTCTAACGTGCTCTTTGTTTTTAAGAAATTAGTATGAAAATTACTTATTTTTCAAATAGCATAACTTAAACTCGGTTTATAATTTATTTTAACGTAATTTTACATTTATCAAACAGTTCTCCAAATGAAATTCAAGGAATAAAAAAAATTACTTACCGCGTTACGTTACGTTTTGTCGATAGAGGATCAGGCCCCAGTCTGGCCATATTGTTTTTAAAGGCCTCTGGGAATTTTCGTAAAATACGATTACTTATTTTATGATTGTGATTATTAATTTTATATCGGTACGTGTTTTCCTAGGTTACGCAACTTTTAGGGGGACGAGGGTACTAAACTGAAAGAAGTTTATGATTGCATATTAATGTACAGCTTTTGCTGTAAAAATCACCCCTGAGATTTCAAAAAATAAAATTAGTTTTGTAGTGTCAATCTCACATAAATTAACGAAAATCTAATTTTGCTTTTATTAATTTCTGGATTCCGGGTAAATCTGTTCATTACAAATAACTATCATATAGGTGATAATTGGATCCGAGCTGTCGACTGCAATAGGCACGATCTGTACTGTCTGTACCAGCCTTTTTAATAGTCCACTGCAGGACGTAGGCCTACCCATTAAGGGGGATGATGACATGATCACTGGGTAATAAATCGTTATTATAATTAGTCCGCGAGTTAGATTATCAAAAAATATTGGACACGTATTTTTTCTTTTGTCAATCAAACAACGAATGACAAATATAAACCTTGTCAAAGTTTGGGAGTGGGGGTCGTGACGACACCTGTCTTACAGAAGTCTATACATTAGCATAGCACTTGTGACTTCACGCGGAACTTTAACGGACTATATCTTCATAAAGGACATGTCCACAAAATGTATGGAGGCTGGTATAATAATAATCGAAAATTCTAACCACAACACTCGTTACATTTCGAGAAAGTTCATACTTTTCTGAATCTATCACATCAGTTAAAACCAAAAAATAGCACACCGTTTTTTTTAAAATTAATTTTGAATCTATTAGGATAAATAAATATATTTGGCTCAATAGGTAGTTTATCTCTAGTAACCCTGATTAAGTAACCTTCAAATTGTTAAATAGAAGCATTTTTACCAATTAGACACAGTTTTAATTGATTTTTGTCACATTGTGCCTACTAACTGGTCACACGTAGGTTATAATTTTAGCAAATTAAGAAATGAATGTGGAAGAATCAGCTACGAATGCAAGTAAAATAACGATAGAAGCACTTTATTATTGCTAAACTAGAAAAAATACATAGTTGTATTATTATTTTTCATACAATTTAATAAAAAAAAAATTAAAAAATTGAGGGATAAAAATTAAATATTTTTGAGAAGCCCATAAATCAAGCTTTCAAATGATTTATATATCATCTTGGTTTGATTTTTCTCTGATTATTATACCACTTGGGGACGTCACCTTTATGTTTAATTAACAAAAGAAAAAATACGTTTTTAATCATTTTTGATGGTCTATCGACGGACTAATTATATTGTTAAGTGGCTGATAAAAACTAGAATCTAGTAATGTAGCTGTAGCCGATTTAAGTTTTGTCCACAGCTGTACTACTAGTTTGTATGAGCCACTGCAAGTGCTGTCGGCAGCTGCGGTTGCGGTTGGCAGCTCGGTTCCAAATTACACCTTATGTTAGTTGTCTTTAATGTACAGATTGTATTGTGAACTTCTCTTAGCTTAGTACTGCAGTGTACTGCAGCTATTATTATTTATATACGCATTTACTGCCAATAAAATTAAACGCATAATATTTACGGGCAGTAGAATAAAGTGATTTTTAAATGTCTTATTATGTTTCCTTGCACTGTAACCATCCTATTATCTTATTAGCCGGATATATAGATTTGGAATGACTTAAGGGAATATACATAACCCTTTATCTGATAAGGTTCATTGTATTTCATATACGTCAATTTTATGATTGCGATTGTATTATTAGAATCTCTTTGTTTCTTCAATGTGGCTTAATGTTTAAATGTGTAATTCAGTAGGAATTTGTTAGGGTCTATTTTAGGTTTATTTATCTAGATATGCCAAACCGACGATGATAAACTAGTGGAGCGACCGTGGAGACAATACTTTTTACAATGCAATGCTTTGTATTCATCAGGGACGTTTAATTCTCTAAGTTGTTAGACAATAATAGATTGTAAGGTATGGACATAATATGGCTGAATGTTGCATAAACATGGGAGGATATGATTCTCGATCTTTGGCGGAGACTCCATTACTGAATCGATATATTCGATGCCGGTCCGAGTGAACTATTTTAAGTTTTTATATAAAAATAAGCTTCAATGAAACAAAAAAATACTTACATGTGAAACGTTACACCATCTTTTTGTAAATTTGAGGTATAAGATTTATTTTCACACGTTCTAACTGCACAAGCTGGCATTTTTTCAATGAGCACTTCGCGCAGCGGATTCAATCAGATGACTGTTGAAATATCGATTGGTAAGTGGTTTTTATAAACGTGTAAGAATTATAGTTCTCATACCATGACAGAGGGGTGCGCGCGTAGAATTCTATTCCCGAGGATAACTCTTCCAAGATATTCATCGTAAGTAAGTCCTGTCTGGAGATCGTCTACTACGTGCTGAACTGGCGACAATATACCGACATAATTATGATGACGTCGTAAAAATATTTGCTTATTAAATCTGCGTCTAAATAATTATTTTTGCAGAAAATGGCAGTACCGACTTGTATCGTGTACAAAATTCGAATAGTTCGCTCGAACTGATGTATTATTCCATAATTTTTGATTTTTCAAAAACGGGGCAGCCTATTTCGATAAAATTTAAATGGGACCACCTCGGGAGAAGTCCCTTACCCCTTTGAACCAAAAAAAGATTTATTTGATTCGGTTCACAATTGGCGAAAATATCAAATGAACATACACAAAAAAAAATACATAAAGACTAGCTTTTGTTTATTTTAGATATATCTTTGTATAAGTATGAACTGTCTACAGTTTAAATGGTCTGTGACCCAGTGCTACGTATGTTATTATAATTATTATCAGAACGATAATATCAAGAACAAATCAAAGCATTCCGATAGATATGTGATCATAGATAAACTTATTAATCGACGATAAGGTAATCGCGCTCGATTTTAATGTGAATAATTTTCGAGTGCCTTTTGAATGTTATTAGTACTATCTGGTGTTTGTGACGCGAAGACGCGATAGTGCTTTTCATTGTTATAGCAAAGTGTAATTTGTGATGTGACGTGTAAAATATGCTTCCAGTAAAGTGAAATTAAAGGTAAAAACTACCTCTACAAACTTATATTTTTTCAAAAATTATAACAGTGATCAAAACAAAATTAAAAAGGTTTTGAAGAAGATAATGAAAAACATTGTTTCAGAAATATGGCTGCCACAACATCAGGCTTTAGAGGCATCCAAGATGATTCTGAGGAATCGGATTCCGAATTCGCACCCCTATACGATGAAGACGAGCTAGAGTAAGTGGAAATTTTCGTTCTTTCATCATCAATGTATTTAGATGCCAGTTAGGCACTTCACTTTGATTACCTAGTATAAGTATAGGTAAGGTTTTGGAAGAAAAGAACTGTCGAAAGTTTTTCGGCTGTACTTTTTGGAAATCGGCAAGGGTAGGTAGGGTAGGAAATAATGTACGGTATATTCTGCAGTGAAAGTACGGAGTATGGTTGAGACTATGATTCATCATTTGTATAGGCCGAATCATTGAAGTCGGCGCATGTGATGTTAGATACAAGCTGAGCAATATCCAATCCTGACTGAAGCTCACATACCTGTCTGCGTGTTGCTTGGGTTTTGTGCAGCTTGTAGCAAACTTCACGTACGCAGACTTGTATGATTCGGTCTAGTTCTACTAGATATTTTACGTACCTATTTCATTATAAGCAATATGACCGTTTCACTCACGAAGTCGCGCCCCTCCACAGTAAATTATTGGTTTGCATTTATACGCGTAGACCTCGTTTGTACACGCAACGCCTTAGTGTGCGTGTAGAGGCTAATAGTACAGACAGTAAAAAAAATAAAATATCAATACAATTTAATCGTCGGATAAGTTTACAACTACATTCAATAAATATGGAGGGGCGCGCCTTCGTGAGTGAACAGATCTGTACATATGTGTGTTTCGTGATTTTATCCGGATAACGATGTTGCGCTCCAGAACGCTGTTATAATACTAATGTAGATTTCGAAGCTGTCATCGTCAAGCAAGTTTAGGTACGCGAGCTGCAAATCAGTGGAAGGAATTACCTGTCTATATAAATTGCGCCTATAATATTATTAAAGCTATTACGACGTTTTTAGCATTGCATTATCTGTGTCAGCTATCATTGTAGTGTAATCGTGGACAATGGCCGTGTTATGAGCTCTTAGGCTTTACTGTATTAATATTTATGATGTCATATTTTAAGGATTTCGTATCCAAAGGATAAAAACAGGACCCTATTACTAAGACTCCGCTGTCCGTCTGACCGTCTGTCCGTCCATCTGTCTGTCCAAGCTATATCTCAAGAACCGTGCTAGCTAACGTTAAATTTTTCACAGATGACGCATTTCTATTGCCGCTACAACAACAAATACTAAAAACAAAACAAAAAAATTAAGGGGGGCTCCCATACAACAAACCTGAATTTATAGCCGTTTTTCGCTCGATATTAATAACGGTGACAGGTAGATGGTTGAAATATTTCCAAAATATTTAGTATAATATTTACTTTAAAAATGATTAAATTAAAATAATAAAAAATATTTAAGGGTTCCCGGTACAAGAAACGTGTTTTTTTTGCTCGATATTTATAACGGCAAGTTGTATATTCTCTCCAAAAATAAATATATAATTAAAATAGAACATAATTATTGGGGAGGCTTAGGTTCCCGTATGGGGGAACCTAAGGGTTCCGCACCGTATGCTTGAGTCCTACTCGTATTTAGCCGATCATTTAAAATTATTTTGCGTAGTAGCATTAGACGACTTATGGCTGATGAATAGAGTACAATTTTGTGTAATGTAATTCTAAGGTGAACTACATAGATATCATAGACATGGAAAAAATAACCCAATGTTCTGATAAGATTACGAGGAAATGAAAGAAATCAGCTTACGGCTTACTGGAGGAATGCATTAAGACATAATAAACTGGAAATAGATATCATATCTCGCATTATTTTGCTGTTGAGCCGCACGGTTTGGTCTAATTGCCAGAAACAGTACATTTAGTTCCTTTAAAGTAAAACCTAGATAAATGTAATAATACTGATCAGAGACAGCAGCTTTTCGGTCCGTCGGTACTGATTTAAAATCTGGTTATTTTTAGGAAAAAAACATAATTATCTTGAAGGCGTCATTTTCATAAATTCAGCCATAGGACGTCCAGTGCTGAACATAGGCCTTCCTTATAGGTTTTCTAATAGGACCTATCATAAATGTACAATTGCGTAGCGACTATGACGTAGTCAGCAGATTACAGTGTCGCCGTGACGCTGTTGTTTTTTATGGATTTCTTTGAAATACATTTCATAGCTAGCGTAGTCACTCGCAGCACCAGTTTACGTGTTTACCGACACACCGACGACACTGTAGGCTGCTGGTGCGGCACCATAGGCTGCTGGTGCGGCACCAGCAGACTACAGTGTCGTCGGTGTGTCGCCAACACGCACCAGTGCTGCGTGCGTTCGACTACGGAATTATGCGCGGTTTACATTCAGCGCGATCTTGCGGTCTTATTCAAAATAGGACGAGCACAATAATTCTGACTGGTATCATGGCCAAACTGATTCCTTCTAGCCTTCGACTATTTCATTGTCCCATTAATTAATAAAATATATAGGCCGAATCAAACTTAATGGCGTCTGTGAAGTTAGCTACGAGCTGCGCAAATGCCCACTTACTGCCCCTGACATTTGAATTCGATAGGTACTGCCCAACACTCGCCTTGTATGCTCAGACGCCATTAAGTCTGGTTCGGCCTAAACCATAGCCTACGGGTATATCATTAATAAAATATATCTAATGTACCTTCCGCAGCCATCGCACGGCCCAAGAAACAAAAGGATGGAACCTGTTTCGCGAAATACCAGTAAAGCAAGAGAGTGGTTCTATGGTTTCCACAGAATGGGTGGAACTAAGCATCAAGATCCTCAAAGTGCTGGCCTATATCGTGATCTTTTTGATCGTGCTGGGGTCGGCGGTTATAGCTAAGGGCACACTACTCTTCATCACGTCGCAACTGAAGAAAGGCAGAGAAATTATGCACTGCAATAGAGTGTTAGGTAAGTTGGAAAAATACACGTTTCACGATGGCACGTGACCAAAAATCGGAACTAACGCCGCCACGTAGGATTATTGCACACGCACGTCTCATATCAAAGTTATTCTAATGCCAGAAGACCTTGGTAGCACTGTAAATAAGGAGTCCCGCAAACATCTGCGTCTCGGACATCAACCAAACATCGCTTCATTTCGGGCTCTGGTAATTGGTTAGACACTTCTGGAATTAGTCAGCAGTAGTTTTAGCACGATTCTAAAACGTGATTGAACCATATAATTCTTGGTGGTGCTTAAAGATGCCTTGTGCTGAACTAGACGCGCCGCAGTAACCTCATACGTTGCAGTCTTCAATCTTTAAATGAACTCGTATACAATGTCGCAAACTTGCATGCATTTCCGTCAAATGCTGTAGATATACGGCACGTGCAGCTTTTGTGGCTTCTAGGACATTAAACACGCATAAATAGAGGAGTCAGGAAACACATAAGCAGTACAAGAAATTTTCTAATTTTATTTCGGTTTTGCTAAGGTATGAGCATTCTTTAGCGTATACCGCCACAAGCGTTATCGATTTTTCAGTTTCACTACAAACTAATGTTTTGTAGTACCTACCACCATTAATCGATATTTTTTTCCGTCAGCATTGGACCAGCAGTTCATCACGGTACATACACTAGAGGAGCGCATTACATGGCTGTGGGCAGCCCTAATAGTGTTCGCGGCGCCCGAGCTGGGTATCTGCTTCAGATCCGTCCGGATATGCTTCTTCAAATCCTTCAGGAAACCCAACTTGACAACATTTTTATTTGTAAGTACTGTGTGACATTTATGTAATTTGCTTATTTTTCAGTTAGGTACATATTTTACGAGTAAAGAAAAATGTAAATAATGTTCATCGTGCAATAGTTTCACCAGTTGTAAGGTCTGGGCTAAAAATTAACATTTTTTCAAACTTTCACGTCTAAATTGGTAAAACAACGAATCACTCCAGCCTAGTCCACTGCAGGCATTCCTAACAGAAACTCTCCTAGCTGTTGGGGTTTTATGTGATTAATAGCAAATAATTCCAACAGTCTGTTACATCCACTTCAGGCATTCGAAACGGAGACGCTCCAAGCCGTTGCCCTGGCACTTCTAGTCCTTATAATCCTGTCAGAACTAGACTTAGTCAAGGGTACCATGCTAATTAATGCCATGTACATAGTCCGTGGAATATAGCCTTTTGCCGTGGCTTTTAGCCGCGACCCAGCAGACTCCAAATACTCCATCATAGTGGTTGTGGATTGTCTGGGCCTGCTGAAATCACAATCTTTTAAGTCCATTCCTCCTAGCTGTTGGATTTGTATGGGATTAGTAGGGAGTCACAATAATAACAGTCTGTTATGTCTTCTTCAGGCATTCGTAACGGAGACGCTGCAAGCCGTCGGCCTGGCACTTCTAGTCCTCGTTATCCTGCCAGAACTAGACGTAGTCAAGGGCGCTATGCTAATGAATGCCATGTGTATAGTCCCTGGAATATTAAACGCCTTCAGCCGCGACCCGGCTGACTCCAAATACTCGATCAAAGTGATAGTGGATGTACTGGCGGTGTCTGCGCAAGTGACTGCCTTTGTCGTATGGCCTTTGAAGAGCCACGAGCCAGTTCTGTGGACAATACCGCTCGCTTGTGTCTGTATATCGCTGGGCTGGTGGGAGAACTTTATTGATGGTGTTGATATGAACTCGTCAGGTAATTTTTTGTAATTATTTTAGTTATCATAAGTTACTACATTCTAAAAGATCATCAAAAGGGGAAAAAGCGGCAATTTTAAAATGGAGCTGGGCTGGCTAGGTCTGTCGATTGCCGAATGAACTGTGGGCTAAATCTACAACAGAATGGCTCCCGCATACTATTCAACCACTTGAGTATACCCAGGCGACAATGGTAAGATGACAATGGCTACCATGGCACAAAATAGAAGTGGAAATAAGATATTGCTGTAATCTAACGAATACAGCTGAAATAATGAAAGTCGCCTCCACACTGTTTCAAATAACTTCAGGTGTCGAACAATCAGATGACAATATGTCACATAATCTACTCATTTAAAGGATGTTTAAAGGTTTCCTATAATGTATCAATCTCAGCGATACCTACAACTGCATTTTTTGTCTTATAATATTATCTTCTGTTACTTGTATCTTTTTATGGTATTAATAATCTGTTGTCTATTTAAGGTACCATGTTATATTTGCAAGAAATTCGTGAGAACTTGAAGAAAACTCGCTATTACACTCAGAGATATTTAGCGCTATGGAAGATAGTCGTGTTCATGGTCTTTATCCTGGTTTCCTTGCATCTTCAAGAGGACGATCCGTTTTCTTTCTTTACGAAATGCGCCGAGAGTTTTGGTCCGAGATTATACAACGTTTCAGAGGTATTTACAATGTTAAGTTGATTACCACAGAGGAAATAATAGTACCATGTAGCAATATCATCCAGCATCTCTCTCATAGGTTAATAGGAATTTCAGCCGTAGGACATCCACTGATGTACATACGATTTAAGTGGTTTACTACCATCGGGATCCTGCGGTCATTATCAGATCATCTATCCTTGCGAGTGGACGTTGCACTTTTGGATAGCACGGTGGTGTCCATTTCTATTTTCCAGGGGATCTATTTTTGAACCGATAGCTCGCTAAAAGGTATGCGTAAATGTCTCTATTAAATAAGAAACATAGCCAGCATTGTAAATCCTTGTTAGTGCGAAAGGTATGCGATTGTAAAAGTCATTTTCTAAAGTTTCTAAAATTAAGCTCTAAAACTTTGTGACCCCATCGGTAGCTATCTATGTGCTATATGCCGTGCTTACCGTCATTTCTTATTAATCCGCTGTTTCTTAAGTTTTATTACTATTTCAGATTCAAGTATTGCTAGAAGATGTGTACAACGGCATAGTAGAGTATGAGATCACAGGAGAAATTCCCGACTTGCCAATCTCTTGGGCATCGTCCCTTTGGGTTGCGCTCATCCAAGTTGCAAGTTGCTACGTTTGCTTTGCCGCTGCAAAGTTCGCCTGCAAGATTCTCATACAAACCTTCAGCTTTTCCTTCGCACTAACACTTGTCGGACCCGTTACTGTGAATTTGCTGATAGTTTTCTGCGGACTGAAGAATAGCAACTATTGCGCTTTCTACGGCACGATACCTGATTATTTGTTCTTTGATATGCCTCCAGGTAAGATTTAGTTCCGTTCAGACCTAATTAGGACGCGTTGAGGCGTGCTTTTTATACGATAGTAATATGATTTAGCACTTTACTAGCTTTTGTCTGCGGCTTCGCCCGCGTGGTATTTCAATTATTGTGCTTTTCCATGGGAATATTTAATTTTTCTGAGATAAAAAGTATGTCACTTTCCGTCTTTCAAATTATGTCCATGCCAAAAACAAGTCAACCTGTTGCTCCCTCTGGTTGCTCCGTTGCTGCGCGAAAGAGGAACAAACCAACAAACACAACGCGAAGGTGGCTTAAGCTGGCACACCTACTATACGTGATCAGTTACAGTTTCCGCTAAGTATCATTTCACTTTCAATGAAAATAATATTCCGATTTTCCTACAAACGTAAAGTATGTTTGTTTGTTTGTAAATTTCAAGTAACGGCTATCGTCGTACCTTACAGTGTATCTTCTCCGAGAGTACACAGGGAACGTAATGGCATGGGTATGGCTTCTCCGGCACATAACTCAAGCGTAGATCAGCCTGTACGCGTGACAACCAACGTGCGAGCGGCTGGCATTAACTGACAAGCCGTTTTCGAAAAAGTTTTTGACGTGATCTTCTTATAAATCGATGAAAGCCGGCTGCACGTGCGGAAAACCATGACTCATTGTCACGTTCCGCCTGAGCCGAGCGTGCAATCGAGAGCGCGGAACATGAGATAGAGGGGTACGATTTGCCTAAGCGTTCGGATCGTGACGCATATTTATGACATTATCACGTAAAATTATTGTCCGTAAACCTTTAACCGTAAACCTTTAACCATAAACTTTACAGACAACCAATTTATTTTGCGCAAATTTAGTACATTATGATATAAGTGCGGTAAGTTGAAAATTACAGCCGAGGCGATATTGCTAGCCCGAGCCGTAGGCGGGGGCTATAAGGAAGCAGAGGCTGTAATTTTCAAAGCGCACGTATGTCATACGACGTTTTATAACATATTTGCGAGGAAATTAATAAAACTCTTGACTTTCTTAAACGAATAAATCTTTAATTACTTGTTAAAGCAGTTATAGAAAAGTGATTGTTACGTTGCCAGAATATTGACCACTTTTCTGACATAAAAACTCTTTGCTAAGATTTTAAAAAGTATCGTTCATTTTTAGACGGAGCATCTTAAAAAACCGTGCATATAACTTTATTAAAAAAAAAACTCGTGCGTTTTACATTACAATAACGCACAAGTGCGTAATGAAATACATTACGATATTGAAATTTTTGTAATTACAGCCACTTTACGAGCAAATATGTTATAAATTAATTTTTATCATCACGTCTTACAGTGTATCTTCTCCGAGAGTACATAGGGAACGAAATGGCCTGGATATGGCTTCTCTGGCTTATATCCCAAGCTTGGATTTGTCTGCACGCGTGGCAGCCGTCGTGCGAGCGTCTAGCGTCTACTGACAAACTATTCTCTAAACCATGGTACTGTGGACCTTTGTTGGACCAATCCTTACTCATGAATAGGACAAAGGATAGAGAGATTGATATTGCTGTCGAGGTAAGTCAAGTTACAGACATTCGTTCGTTTTGTAGCATCATAGTCACAGATGATTATTGGATTATACACAAACTTTATGATTGAAATCTGTCTCTGAGTTCAGGTTTCGTTTTTACCGCTAAAGCCCTGATAATATTCCATACCATTTTATATACCAAAAAAGCGCCACCCCTTTATGGTGGACATCCCAAGCGTTAGAACCAAGTGTTTTGGGTCCACATTCCTCATACGAACTGCCAGAATGTGGAACGCTTTGCCTGAGTCTGTCTTTCCGCTAAATTACAATGTAGGTTTCTTCAAATCTTCTAGGTAAGCGTGCTACATCCTAGACCGCCTATATCTGCTTAACGTGTTAGCAGTGTTTAGTCAAACGCAAATCTATTTGAAATAAAAAAAAACTGTCTATTTATGAATGTGTGATTGAGTTACGTGATTATGCCAAAAATTAACTGTTTTAATTTTGATTTCGACTGATTTGCGAGCGTAATTAGGATAGTTACAGCTAAAATAAATGAACCCAAGGTTTGATTATGGTATATAATAATTCCAACCTATTTTTTATGCTTTCACACATGTTTTGGGCACATGCAGTTGCAATGTTACTGTTTTTCAGGATTTGAAAGGAATGGACGACGATATGTCAGAGGCAAGTTCAGATATTAAGGCAAAAGATGTCAAACCATCGGACAGCGTAACAAGGTAGGTAACTTTCCACCACTTTTATGGAATCCGCCGGATTATAATTTTGTACGAGACAGATAAATCAGGTCAATATTAAATTGTATTGGTTATTTTATGTAGAATATACGTTTGCGCGACTATGTGGCACGAAACTAAAGATGAGATGATGGAGTTCTTGAAATCTGTGATCCGAATCGATGAAGACCAAAGCGCGCGTCGAGTCGCTCAGAAATACTTGGGAATCGTCGACCCGGACTACTACGAATTTGAAGGTAAGCCAACCAGTTTCACCAAAGTATCGAATTTAATTGCTTTGGTTTTAGACAGCTTTTGTGTGAAACTTCTATGATAAAATCGCAAAGTTCTGGAATAGAGATCACTAACCTACCGACAAGCTCAGCACAGGATTTTCCACTCATGTATGACCAGATCAAGACTGTAGGATCGCGCTGTATGCAGGCTGTTTATTATTGTTACGAGATAGGTTCTTGGATAATCAGTTGAAACGCCGATAATTTACTTTGCACTTTATTGCACACAATCACTTCATAAAATCACAAAATACACGACTCGACTGGTTCGCACTGATACTGATTCGAATGAAAGCCATCGCTCTATTTATATCTGAATAAAAGTTGCCACGAAAACTCTAGAATAATCGATGCCATATGAAAAAAACATAAAAAAAAACGAATACAATAACGTTGTAAACAAAGCCGACCAGCTTATGTCAAAGTTACATCCACACGTAAACATCATAGATTACGCCGTAGTTACTGCGTGTGCCTACCACGTGACAATATTATTGTGAACCATATGCTATTTGAAAAAAAAACTAACGTCAATTTTCAGCTCACATCTTCATGGACGACGCATTCGAAATCTCTGATCACAGCAGCGACGACATGCAAGTGAACCGCTTCGTCAAATGTCTCGTCGAGACGATCGACGACGCAGCGTCTGAAGTCCATTTGACGAACGTCAGGCTCCGAGCGCCGAAGAAATTCCCCACGCCATATGGTGGCCGCTTGGTGTGGACGATGCCCGGGAAAAATAAGCTCATCTGTCATTTGAAGGACAAGGCCAAGATCCGGCACAGGAAACGTTGGTCTCAGGTAATTTACTTATATAATTTTACTGTTCTAACCTTCTGTGTCAAATGTCTCGTCGAGACGATTGACGACGCTGTGTCCGAAGTCCATTTGATGAACGTTAGGCTCCTAACGCCGAAGAAATACCCTACTCCATATGGAGGTCGCCTGGTATGGACGATGCGATGCCCGGGAAAAGTATAAACATTTCAATTGTAATTTCAATTATATAGCAAAAATCCGGCACATATGGTCTCAGGTAATTTACTTAATATTACTGTTCTAACTTTATTCGTCAAATGTGTCGTCGAGACGATTGAATAATGCAGCGTCAGAAGTTCATTTAATTTTGACGAATGTTAGGCTCCCAGCGCCGAAGAAGAATCCCATTTCATAGGGAGGCCACTTAGTGTGGACGATGCTCTAGTACATTATTGACTCGGTTACTTTGACCTTATTAAGACTTACGTTACGCTTACAAGCATGCTAATCATATACTAAACTCAGAGGCGGCGCAAGACATGTGAGACGTGGGGCACTAGCCACTGCTACGCACCTTATGGGCCCTGCACCTCGAAGACGAAGTTCTTTAGTAGAGCCTGCGTTGACCAAAGTAGCCTCGCCAAAATCTCAATCCTAGGGAACTCGAACTGTATAGCGTAGATTTTATTGGTATGGGTTACGCAGGGAAATAAAACTGACTAAAGTCCGTCTCCATTCTCAGGTGATGTACATGTACTACCTGCTGGGCCACCGTCTCATGGAGCAGCGAGTCTCCGTGGACCGCAAGGAAGTGATCGCCGAGAACACCTACCTACTGGCTTTAGATGGAGATATCGACTTCAAGCCCAACGCCGTCACTCTGCTGGTTGATCTCATGAAGAAGGATAAGAACTTGGGGGCAGCTTGCGGCCGTATTCATCCCGTCGGATCAGGTTTGTTGTTGATTTAATCAAGCCTGACAGGCTTTTGATGTTTTGTGGGTTATCCGAAGCCAATCTATAAACAAAATCCTCACATTCGGTGGATTTTTTTTGTACGTTTCATCGCCTGATGGTGCTTACCAATATAACGAATTCGCAAATTCATCTTCGACGAAGCGTAAGGCTGGTTTTTATTTCAGTCCTTATCCTGTGATAAAAATTGATCATAATGATGAGTGCAATGTTATTCTAGAATTCAATTGAATTCACAGGCTTGGCCTGGTCCTTTATTAGGCATCAATGGGGCGTGAGCCAACATTGAGAGGCTCTTTTTACAATTTTGAAATATAAAAACAGCAGTAGGTATAAAATGGATAGCGTGAAATGGAAACTATGGCATATAAAAAGACTTGAAATATTGAAATCGGGCTATTGTGGTGAAATTTTAAATGTTGTGTAAAATTAAACTATGGAATGAGGTTCGGCACCCGCTATATATGCCCCATTTCAAAATGTCGTAGCGGGTGGTGACTTGCCATCCACTAAATGGCCCCCCCATAAAGGCTACCGTAAGTTGGCGCCGGAGGAGAGGTGTGCTGCGCTTTCACTAGACGCTACTCGCGGCGTTATGCCCTTTAGCACTTCCACCCTGGAGCTTAGGTTCTTAGCTCTTGCGGTTTCCACTCCAAACCGGCCGGTTAAGGCAAGAGAGGAGTCAAGGGTCTCATTTAGCCCCAAGGAATCAGGGTTCGCGGTGTCGCCACTCACCGACGGCTCGACACAAAGCCGCCCCTGCGATTCTAGATATTATTATGTGTGAAGTTTTCAGTTTTCGTTAACCTTGGCAATATCGGGGTTATTACTAAGTGTCTTTAATATTTTTTGTCAGGTTTCATGGCCTGGTACCAGACGTTCGAGTACGCCATCGGCCATTGGCTGCAAAAGGCGACCGAACACATGATTGGCTGCGTGCTCTGTTCCCCGGGCTGCTTCTCTCTCTTCAGGGGGAAGGCGCTCATGGACGATAACGTCATGAAGAAATACACGCTCACTTCTACTGAAGCCAGGCATTACGTGCAATACGATCAAGGTAACTATACTGTGGTACCGAATTTTGAATACGCCATTGGCCTAAGTAACTGTTTAGTAGGTACATACTGTACTATACTGTACCAGCCTTTTTAATAGTCCACTGCAGGACGTAGGCCTACCCTCGAAGGGTGATTGGGCCATATCCACCCCGCTGGCCCAGTGCGGGTTGGTGGATTCACATACGCCATCGAATTTCTTATACGGACGTATTGCAGGTTGCCTCACGAAAAGCCACCGATGTGAAATGCCGTACATAAGTTCCAAAGAAACTCATTGGTACGGGATCGGGATTTGAACTCACGACCTCACGATTGCAGGTCGGGTGTTACTACCACTAGACTACCACGGCTTCATAGGTACATACGTAGTGGAGATAATTTCTTTAAATTTTCTCGTTTAATAATGTCGTTGAACTAGGCTATAAAAAAGACACTGCGAGATTTCTGAACTGAACAAAATTTGATATTTTATGTACTTACACTTAGTGTTTCTTTATTTCAACTTGCATAATTATACTTAATTATAACAGCAATGAGCCGTGGTGGCCTAGTGGTAGTGACTCCCGCCTTACAATCGTGAGGTCGTGGGTTCAAATCCCGGTCCCGTTCCAATGAGTTCTTTGGAATTTATGTACGGAATTTAACACCGCTGGCTTTTCGGTGAAGGAAAACATCGTGAGGAAACCTGCATATGTCAGTAGAAGAAATTCGATGGCGTATGTGAATCCACCAACCCGCACTGGACCAGCGTGGTGGATATGGCCCAAACACCCTTCGTGGGTAGGCCTACGTCCTGCAGTGGACTATTAAAAAAAGGCGGAATCAGTATCAGTATAACAGCAATTTTGTTGACTGACATAATAAGAGACTATACTAAGGCCACCTGTTGGGCGGTTGCAAGCTTTGTCTTTAACATTCTGACGAATTATTCCTTCATCTCAGGCGAGGACCGTTGGCTTTGCACACTACTACTGCAGCGCGGCTACCGAGTGGAGTACTCGGCCGCGTCAGACGCCTACACGCACTGTCCCGAGCTTTTCGACGAGTTCTTCAACCAGCGCCGGCGCTGGGTGCCTTCCACCATGGCCAATATACTGGACCTGCTAGCGGACTCCAAGAGGACTGTCCTAGTCAACGACAATATATCTACCCTTTATATCGCATATCAGGTAAATCTTTAGGGGACGAAATGCGAATGTGAGGGGACAACCAAAAAAGTGTGTATGAATTGTATGAAAGATGATATGCGAGAGAAAGGAATTGATGATGAGATGAAGTATGATAGTGAAGTGGCGAAAGGAAACGTGCAGTGCCGACCCCACCTAGTGGGATAAGAGCAGGATGATGATGATCAGGTAAATCTTTACACGTCTCGAGCTTTTCGACAATTTCTTCAATCAGCGCTATGGCTAATATATTGGATCTGCTAACGGACTCCAAGAAAACTGTCCAAGTCAACAATATATTTACTATTGATATGGCATATCAGGTAAATTCGCTTTTTCGTTTATTAATCGGTGCTGGGTGCCTTCCACCGAGGCTAATATACTGGACCTGCTCGCGGACTCCACGAAGACTGTCCAAGTCATCGACAGTATCCACCTTTTATATCGTATATTAGGTAAATTCGCCTTAGTTACCCATACTTGACCAGCATTTCCGGGCGCCAACAATGTTTGTAGTCCTCAAAAACCGGACCAAAAATTAAACTAAACTTGACCGCGGGTTACATTTTTAACGAAACGCTGAAGTGTATCAGATTACACGTTAAATTGTGGGTCCCGGTTGTTTTAACCGTTCAGCCAAGTCAAAAGTCTTCAGGCAGAAAAATCTGACACCAGAGCTAGCCACCCTGGCTTATATGATCTTAACTTACTTTCTAGTGCGATAAGAAATTAAAGCTTTTGGATAAAATACTTATTTTTGTGTTGTTTTTGTTGCAGCTCCTTCTAATGATCGGTACGATTCTGGGCCCGGGCACCATTTTCCTGATGATGGTGGGAGCCATGAACGCTATAACCGGGATGAGCAACTGGAACGCTCTCATCCTGAACCTCGTCCCGCTCGTCATTTATATCATCGTGTGCATGACGTGCAAGTCTCAAACACAGGTAAGAAGCAGTATTTTGAATATGTTTTTACATAGTGCTTCCCATAATAGGTTTATCTCAAAGAATTGTACTAAGCGCCACACAAATCGGCGGATGGGAAGTTGCTGCGCAACGCTGTGCAAAAGCCGAAATATAGGCATGCGCGGGAGCCAGAGAGATGAGACCCTCATCAACCTCATGCCTCCCGCGCGCTCCCTTCGCCCGTGCTACGACACGCGGCGAATTGTGCACACATGAGCAATAATTAGCGAATCACGACGAAGTGTTACACAGTCACAAGTGGCGCCGCCAAAACTGTAAGTTGGTAAAAAGACTTCACAAGCGTGGGCGTCGGTAAGCGATCTAGCTTAATTGAATAAAGCGTTTGGAACGGTATTCCCAAGATGCAGGTTCTGCGGTCGCGGAATTTTTTTGAAATGTTTTTCACAAAAATCACTATTTAGGAATATTTTATTCTGAACCTTACCTATTCCTTTAGTCGATCAACTTGTCGAAAACCTTGTACTTGTAAAATAAAATTACACGAGTTATTGAAGAAACTAAATTTACACATTCATTTATTTTCTTAAATCTAAGTTTTTTTACAATATTTATATAAAAGAACAAAATACTATAAAAAACCTAAACCTAGAGTGCCGCCGGCAGCGGGGCGGGGCTCAAGCTACCGGTGGTTGGGCCTACAGAGAGAGGAACCTTCTGACAATGCGCGCTGTGTCCAGGACGACCGCCTTCTGTATCTGACCCTTGACCCAACCGTCTAGCGAGAGCCTCTTAAGGTGGTGGTCGAGACTCTTCGCTATTAAGCCGTTTACCGAAACTAAATTTTATTATTACACATGTCATATACCCATACTCATAAAATTGTACTTTTGTTTCAGCTAATGTTAGCCAGCGTAATAACATGCGTATACGCCATGATAATGACGATGGTAATGGTCGGTATCGCGCTACAAATAGTCGAGGACGGGTGGATGGCCCCCTCCAGTATATTCTTCATAATAACCATGGCCAGTTTCTTCATTACCGCCATGTTACATCCCCAGGAGATTATGTGCCTTCTGTACTTGATCATTTACTACATAACTATCCCCGCTATGTACATGTTGCTGATCATATATTCTCTATGCAACTTGAACAACGTTACTTGGGGTACGCGTGAAACTGTTGAAAAGAAATCGCCAAAAGTAAGTATAATTATGTTCTATCAATATTTTTAGAGTTTTCTTTCAGCTAGCGATGGATTTATACAAGTTGTTGTTTTGCATAGTGCAGGTATTCTTGGACATATACGAATATTTAAAAAAAAAAAATCTATACGACTAACCGTTGATTTTTTGTCGTGATTTTGGGGTTGGTCTCATAGTAAAAGTTATTTACCTTTGAAAATCCTTGCAATTTATAAAGCAACAGCCAGGCATATAATGCCTCGGTGGCCCAGTGGTTAGTGACCCTGACTAATGTGCCAAACAGGTGTGGGTTCGATTCCCACCCAGGGCAAGTTATTTTTGTGTTTAACATAAGTGTTTGCTCTGAATCTGTTGTTATCTAAATATATATGTCTATTAAATCTGTCTCTGGCAACCATATTACCAATCTTTATTTAGTTTGGAGTTAGAGACTTGTGTAAGATGTCCTTAAAATAATTATTATTAAAACAAGAAGAAAAAGGCTGTATATTATGTTAATGCAGCCTCAGAGAAATATTATTAAACCTCTCTTGCTCTAGTGTTATTGTGAACAATTTTTGCACTAATAATGTTGCTAATTTCTCTACATTTTGTTTTTATAATATAACAATTTTGTGTATTTTTAAAGGAATTAGAGTTAGAAAGGAAAGAAGCCGAAGAAGCAAAGAAAAAGATGGAAAGTCAAGGGATACTCAAATGGTTCGGAATGAAAACCGAAGAGGAGAGTGGTAATCTGGAATTTTCGATATCCGGGCTATTCAAGTGCATGTGCTGCACCAACCCTAAAGATTTTAAGGACGATTTGCATTTGCTGAAAATTGCAACTTCCATCGAAAAGATCGAGAAGAGATTGGAGTCTCTGTAAGTATCTAATATTGTCGTTTACTTGATTTTTGTTTTCATTTTATCCCGATCTATTATATACTGGGTCACTTGTAAAACAAGATTTTGGTAGGGATGAAGAGGGGATGCCTTGTCTCTTTCCCACAATGCATAACATAGTATGGCGAATGTATGACACTTACGGGCAGTGACGTCATAGCCTGCCACAGTGCGCTCTTTGTCTAACAAGAAAATAAATATGCTTGTAACTTCTTTATTTCTAAGTTGATTTTACTTTAGTTTTTGTTAATCGACCCTGTTCATGGTTAGCGTTACAATAGGACATCAAAAGATATTGTCAACTAGCCTCTTGTAATTTAGTATATGTTTTGCATAGTTTACTTAAACTTGCGCGTTTACGTGTGGCTCCATACATTCCTGTTAGTTCTTCCCCGTTTTCACCAGGGGCGCTGTACAAAAATGTATAGGGACACACGGAAACTACTGTAGTTTCAATTTATGTGTAAACCTGTACTAACCCCTCTGGTGTACAATGAATGGAGGTGATTCAGACCATCATTAAGAACAACTTTTACTATGGAGCCTACCCGGAATTCGAGAGAAAAAATCAGCTGTGTCATATATACGTAAATATTCATTGTCTTCCCGTTAAAGTACAACGTGGATGTCTTCAAATCCCGAGTAAATAGGTATCTTCTAGGTAAGCGTGATACACCCTAGACCGCACATCTGCTTAACATCAGGCAGTGTGTAGTCAAACGCGAACCTATTCGAAATAAACAAAAAAAACATTCGTCGATTCCGAATTGCCGTTTTGTATGAAACAGCTGATTTTGTTTTCTTGAGTGTAATGCGTGATTTGTCCCGTAGTATAAGACTAGGTATTGGTGTTGTGTCTTAGGGGCGCTCCTGTAGACCTGCCCGAGCCCGTGCGCCGCTCGACAGTGAACCGGGTGCCCGTGGCGATGGTGGTAGACTACGAAGAAAGCGAAATATCTACTGAAATACCTCGGGTAAGTCTTTACTACCGTCCGTTTTTCTACTAGACGGACGTACAAAATACTTTTTTGAAGTGAACACTTCTTTAGTTCTTTAGCAGCGTTGTGCACTTTTTGGGATGGGTAAAAATAGTACATTGTACACCGAGGGCAGAAAACGATCTATTTCTGTTCGAGAGTATGTTTCTTAAAGGAAACTCGAGAACAGAAATAGAACTTTCTCCCGAGTGATACATAGTGCTTTATACTACACCTACGAGGAAAATAAAATACAATATTTCTTTGATTAAAGTTTAGGAAGTAAGTTATTTTTGACTTCTTGGGCTGTATTTTTTATTTCTGGTGGCGTCATCATTACAAAATCGTCACTTTCACTATCAGATGACATTTTGGAAAATTATTTAGAAAATCATAAGCTAGGTACTGTTGAATTATCAATTTAGTTAAAAACAAAATTTAACGCAACGAAATAAATTGCCGCGCTTTTTTTCTCATTGCAGAATAAGGTTGCCATCCTCATCTCATTAAAAATAGAAAACAAAAAAAAATCCGCCTCTTTTCTCTTTTTTATTTGATATAAAACCTTTTTGAGATTTGAGGTTTATATGTTTCCCGCCTCTTTTTCTAATCATTCAAAACCTTTTTGAGGTTTGACGTTTGTATTTTTTTATGTTCGCTGCTAAAAAACAAAAGAAAGCTAGCCGGGCAGAAATGGATTTTCATACAACATTCCTGCCCTGCTTCGGAGGGCATTAATGAAATTCCATATAACTTTTCGAGCCGCACATTTTTAAGGGAGAAATTACGAACTTTGTAACCCGTTTGTGAACGAGTAATATGGCTTATGTCACTATCCAACCTTTGAACTATATCTATACCAAAAATCAAGTCTATCCGTTGTTTCGTTGCTGCGTGAAAGAAAAACATACTGCGCCACATTGCGCAAGGCAACCCTATAATTCCTATACAATATAATACCTATGTGTAAATTATCCTATTCATATAATTACGTAAAATAATAAAACTAAAAATATTAATACTATTGTAGAAATAAACGTGGGACGCTATGTGCCAAAATGTTTCGTAAATCGAGCACCCCACGCTTTTTTTTTACAAGTTTTTAGTATTAATATATTTCGTTTATTATTATCTTCTGCTTATATTGAAAATTATTTTACACTTTTAAGTTTGATATGCTATGAAGGCGTGTTCTTTAGTTTTTTTTAACTATATTTATTTTTCACTTTTTAGTAATCAAATAAATGCATTCATCAACACCATTTCGTGGCAATGGTTAAAAAGTATTTCTTTTATGTAAATGCGTTGTCATCGGTCTTTAATAGGTGAGCAAAGTTTAAAGAAAATCTGATCGCTCAACGTAGGTCTAAATCGAGCTCAAAAGAGTTGGTTACAATTACAAGCAAACAAACAAGCAAGCAATCAAACATACAGGTGAAACTAATAAAAACGCGTTAAAAATTGATTTGAACCGTGTACGCTGTGACCCTGCAGTGGGGCTACAACAAGTACTCGTACACTTTCGGATTTATAATAAGGATTCTGATTTTACTTCCAGGAAGAACGAGACGACAACATCAACCCGTATTGGATAGAAGACCCGAACCTCCAGAAGGGAGAAGTGGACTTCCTAACGACAGCCGAGATCGAGTTCTGGAAAGACTTGATCGATATGTACTTGAGGCCCATCGACGAGAACAAGGCCGAGTTGGTGAGTTTTCTTAACTGACTTCAATAAAAGAAGGACGTTCTCAATGTACCTGTATTTATTTATGTATGATGTTTATTTTATACAAAATATACAAAATGCGAGTCTCACATCGGGCCATGGAGCGTGATATGCTAGACATCACGTTACGTGATCGAATTCGAAGTACGAAGATCCGTAGGAGGACAAAGGTGGCAGACATCGGGTCCCATATAATCAATCTCAAGAGGCATTGGGCAGGACATTTAGCCAGATGTGATGATGGCAGGTGGAGCAGGTTTCTGACTGAATGGTGGCCCCGTGACGGGAAGCGCAGTCCCGGTAGACCCTTACAACGGTGGCGTGATGACATCCAAAAGTTTTGTGGCAACACCTGGATGGGACTGGCACCGGACAGGTGTAGTTGGCGTAAGGGGGAGGAGGCTTATTAGGCCCTGCAGTGAGCTGAAATAAGCTGATTATGATGTTTATTTTGATGAATATTTTTTACTCGAAAGCTGATGCTTCTCATATAGTTTTTGAGCTGTCATTGTTATTGCGTTAAATTGAAGACGGTTTTTACGATTTATATAAATATGCAATATTGTTTATATTTTGATTTCGATAGGAAGAATTTTATGTAACGAAAAGTAACCTAGTTCTTAATGTGTCATCCGAGCTTCGGCAGCGCTCAGTTGGAAAATGCCACCCGCGGTCACCAGTCTAAATACTGACCGATATAGTATTGTAGGTCCCGGTTGTTTTAGCTATGTCAGAGCCATCATCAGGCCTAAAAAATCTGACACCAGGGCTTACATATACGAACTTACTTACCTAGTTACTTTATCTATCAATCGTAGCATGTCCATTTGAGCATAGACCACCCTGTATTATTGCAAGAAGACTGGATTAAAGCCGCTTGCTTCCTTCATAAAGGCATTATGAAAGAAGCATGCGGTATGAGGCTATCGTCTCTTCATCTTGGCGGTAAATATTCTACGCTGCGCTTGCTGGTACGTGACTTGATTTGAGAACTTTAACGATAACCGAAAATGCTCAAATAAGTATCGGCTTATAAAAATAACGTCATGGATCGATAAAATGCATTTTCATTATTTTGAGAATCTCATTGATAACGCAAGGTTTGGTACTTTGGTGATAAACTGATAATAATGATTAAATTCCTAATCTAAAGAACTTTTAGGTATTTAGTGTATTAAATTTAATTGTTTTATTTTTGCACGTGATTAGTTACTATTTTGGAAGAAAGTGCATCATGCGTGTAAAGTGCATTCAAAGTGCATCATACGTAAATTGATGATTATTATTTATATTAACATGAAACATGAACCATAATTCTATCTCATAGTCATCGCATCTCGACTCGCTTTTGACTGATTTGGTTCATACTCGTATATCTGGTTGGAATTTGAATATTAAACGGTTTAGCCAAATATTGTCGATATCAGTTCGTGTAAGTATAGCGCTATAGTTAATTTCTTCTCAATCAAAAATAGCCGACAGCAAAAAAATTAACAAAAATGTTACCTTTAGAAGAGAAGAAACATCCGCACATATGACAGAAATTTTGCCCAAACTCGAAGCATAGACGCTTCGCTCGTTTGCTTAAAAAAGTTGTTTCATAATAATGCTCTGAATCACCCCCTTTCGGCTTAATCTACCCTTTCTAAAACTCCGTATCTCTTTGAAAGTATTATTATTATATACTACGGGACTAATCGCGCACTAAAATTACGAGATAAATAGATATCTCCTTATCCCGACGTTTCGGCCGAGTTGCATCGACCGTGGTCACGGGTAAACTGATCTCTGAAAGTACTTTGCAAAGCAATACATACGAGTATTTCTTTTCTACAGCACAGTTACTGTTAACAGGCCCGTATCGCCCGCGATTTGAAAAACCTTCGCAACACGATGGTGTTCGCATTCATAATGCTGAACGCGCTGTTCGTGCTCGTCGTTTTCCTGCTGCAGCTCAACCAAGACCAGCTGCACATCAAGTGGCCCCTTGGACAGAAGGTTTCTATCAGCTACGACGACGAGTCTAACCTTGTAAGTGACATTCACGCAGCTTAAGGTGTTCTAGGGTAGGCAATGAAGTTTCTGACATGGACAATGACATTTCTAGGGTGAGGAATGAAGTTTCTAAGGTGGTCATTGAAGTTTCTAGGATGGGTAATGAAGTTTCAAGAGTGGACAGTGAAGTTTTTAAGGTAGACAATGAAGTTTCAAGGATGGGCAATGAATTTTCTAGTGCAAGCAATAAAGTTTCTAGAATGGGCACTGGCCACCCGTGACTTCTCCCTAGTTACCCCCATGGTAAGTGATCAAACTTATACAGTTACACATCGCTGGCGATCTAATGAACTTTCAAACACAATGGTGTTCGCCTTTATAAATGCTAAATGCGCTGTTCATGCTCGTTCCTGCTGCAGCTCAACCAAGACCAGCTGCACATCAAGTGGCCCCTTGGACAGAAGGTTTCTATCAGCTACGACGACGAGTCTAACCTCGTAAGTGACATTGACAGACTTAGCAAGCGCTTGGAAGCTTTTCAAATGTACATGTGTAAATGTAATATTTGAATCCTGAGCGTTAGCGAGGGAATTAAAAGAGCACAAGGTAAAAAATCTTTGCGCTCCAATGCAACACGTAACTTTTCATCCCACCACAGCGAGGAAATAACTAAAGTCGTCTACTTACGTTCGTACGGTTTCAGATACCTATACTTCTCGCGTGATTGTTGAGGGAGAAAGCTCATTTGCGCATTATTTACTGTACTTTTTAGTTACTTTTGTACAGGACCTAGCTGCAGCTACACCCAAGGTAATGGACCAAATATGAATGAATACATAATGTTACGTAACGTTATGTAATTGTTTGAGCTACGACGAAGAATCTAACCCCGTAAGTCACATTGATCTAGCTAGATATTTTCTCAGCCCAGAAAATAAGAAAGTAACTTTCAGGTACTTTGATGTGGGCAATCAAGTTTCTAGGGTGGGAACTGCTCAGCCAAGACCAGCTGCACATCAAGTGGCCCCTCGTACAGAAGGTATCCATCAGATACGACGACAAATCTAACCTCGTAAGTGACATTGGCGTAGAAAGAAGAACAGAAAGAATTTTCGTAAGTGGCATTCATGTAGCAAGCGTATCGTATCGGCAACAAAAAGTAAACGTTCATTTATTAGTGGCCAATGATAGAGGTGGCCAATGAAGTGTGTCTATTCTCCCTCCCTAGGTAACTGACGGATTAATTATAAAAAATGTATTTACAAGGAACTACGAAAAAAACTTGTGTTTGTTTTCAGATCACCATAGAGCAAGACTACCTGACCCTGGAGCCCATCGGGTCGCTATTCGTGATTTTCTTCGGGTCGGTGATGATCATCCAATTCATCGCCATGTTGATGCACCGCATGGGCACTCTCACTCATCTACTATCTTCCACACACCTCAACTGGTACTTCTCTAAACGGGTAAGGAAAAAAAATATAATCGTGCCCTTCCATTGCTCGTTCCGCGCTCTTGCTTGCACGCTCGGCTCAGGCTGAACGTGACACTTTCCTTACATACAGCCGGTTCATCGATTTATCACCTCAAATAAAAACGATTCATACAACTAACGAGATTTTTTGCCGTTTTTTGCTCAACATTAATAACAGCGATAAGTAGACTTGAAATATTCACAGATTATATTTTGACCAACGAACCAACCGGAGTACCTCCGTACTCAATTCGACGCGTATATATTTTTTATGTATAACCACGCTTAACCTTTTTTCGTATTGGTCCGATTTCAATAATAATTCTTTTTATATTACTATATTTTTAAGTATATATACTTCGAAATTAGTCCCATTTAAATTTTATCGAAATCGGCTGAGCCATTTTTGATAAATCGACAATAATGTGAAATATGCTACATCAATCCGTGCGAAATATTCGCGAATTCTGTACACGGGTGAAGTCGGTCATGCTAATTTTTGCAAAAAATAATCTTGTATTTTATGTATAACCACGCATAACTTTTTTCATAGTAGTCCGATTTTAATAATTATTTTTTATTGAAAAGACTATACTTCGAAATTGGTCCCATTTAAATTTTATCGAAATCAGCTGAGCCATTTTTGATAAATCAGCAAAAATGTGAAAAATGCTACATCGATCTGGGCGAAATATTCGTGAATACTGTACACGGGTGAAGTCAGTCATGCTATTTTTTGCAAAAAATAATTATAATTGTGTACGATTCAAAAATAACTAAATACTCGTAAAATAAATTAAGGGAGCTCCCATACGGTACGGAACCGTTCGTGCGCGAGTTCCAGTCGCACTTGGCCGATTATTTTATTCTATTTTTTCCCCACAGCCCGACGAAATGACAGAGGATGCTTTACTAGAGAAGCATGCCGTGGAGATAGTGAAAGAGCTACAACGTCTGAACACCGACGACCTCGAGCGCGGCGGGCTGGACGAACAACACGTGTCGCGCAGGAAAACACTGCACAACCTCGAGCGCGCGCGCGCTACCAAACAGAGTGTGATTAATCTCGACGCTAACTTCAAGCGACGGATTACCATGCTGCAGAGTAATGACACAGGTATGTTTTTTATACTACACCTGCTCGGAAAGTACCTTGATACTTTATCAAATTTACGGTAGAAAGTACGTCATTGCATATCGAACAAATATGCGGCGAGTAAACGGGAGCGGGAGAGAAAAGTGTATGAAAATCCATTTCTTACGTGGTTTTTCTTTTTTAATTTTGGGTAAGACTATGCGCTGGTAACCTAAATATCAAAAGCCAAAAAGTTTTTACAGTGAGTTTTTATCTCCAAGTTCGCAAAATGACACTGGCCACTAGCTGTGTGTTGGATGGTGTCAAACAATTTGAAAAAAGAACATGTGAAAACTGCAGACGCCATTGGCGCCATTTTCAATTTGTGTGTTGTTTGAGGATTCAGTTTTCGTAGAATTTATTTTCCTCGTAGGTGTAGTATAAAGCACTATGTATCACTGGAGAGAAAGTGCGATTCCCGATCTCGGGTGTTTTAAAGCCCTCGCCTACGGCTCGGGCTTCAAACGACACCCTCGACGGTAATCGGTCACTTTCTCCTCTCGGTGAACAATGTACTATTTTATTTCAAATAGGTTTGCGTTTGACAACACACTGTTTGCCTGGAAGAGATTGCTATAAGCAATAAGGCCGCCCTTTGTTGCACTATTTTATGTCGCTTGTTTCTTTTTTCCTTTCTGTGTATTTTTTCTGAATTGTATTTTAGTGTTAACAATAAAGTGTTTATCTATCTATCTATCTATCGTATCGTGGATCTTCTCCTCCTTACTTGTAATGGAGTCAGGTATCAGCGTCAGGGTGTCCCCTCTTGCTGGGGCTGGACGCCCTGGGACTCTGCCCAGGGGGCAATGTAGAGGGGTGGTCTGTTACTCTTCCCCTCCAACGGAACGGTTATTCAAAACATCCGTGCCGCGATGGGCGGAGACTGCTAGGCTTCTTCGAGCCCTGTTAGGGCGTCATCTTAGTGGTTGCCTATTAGCCCTCTTCTTCTTCCTCTTCTTCTGCGTCGGCCAACAGCAGATCTCTCGGGAGGGCTCGCCAGGTACGTAACTACACACATGCCTGATTTTTAAACAGATATGCGATCTAGGATGAAATACGCTTACTAGAAGACATCTATTTACTCGAGATTTGAAGACACCTACATTGTACTTTAGCGGGAAGACAGACTCAGGCAAAGCGTTCATCCTGGCTGTTCGTATGAGGAATGTTGACTCAAAATGCTTGGTTCTAACGCGCAGGATGTCCACCATAAAATGGTGGCGCTTTAGTCGCGTCTGTCTAGCCGTACGATAGAAGAAAGGGGCAGGTGGACCAGATTGTGCAACTCCTGGGCGCCACTCATCGAAGTGTATGTTATAAATAAATAAATAAATATTAGGGGACATCTTACACACGGCCTCTGACCCCAAACTAAGCAAAGCTTGTGATATGGCTGCCAGAGACTGATATACTACATATACATATTTTTAAATACATACTTATATAGATAGTAACTAAATAACTCCCAGACACAGAGCAAACACTATGTTCATCACATAAATATTTGTCCTGGGTGGGGATCGAACCCACGCCTCTTCGACTCCGAAGTTAGGATCACTAACCACTGAGCTACCGAGGCAGTCATGTTAGTTATCAGTTGTCAGTTATAATAATGTTACGATAAGTGAACGATAGAAGTTGGATGAACAACATGTACCGCACAGGAAAACATTACACAACCTAAAGCCGGCGCAAGCTATAGCGCTGTAGATATAGCTACATAGCGTCTGAATATCGACGAGCTCGAACTCGAACAGGGCGATGTACACTGCTGTCTCGTATGTAATGTTTTGTGCATTTTCCGCACCAGTGTCTGGCACCAAATAGCAGGCACTACTTCTTATGTGGTACGATTGTGTACGATTAATTAATACATATTATACTATAAAAAAGCCGTGGTGGTCAAGAGGTAGTGACACCCGCCTTACAATCGTGAGGTCGTGGGTTCGAATCTCCGGTCCCGTACCAATGAGTTCTTTGGAATTTATCTACGGCATTTCACACCACAGGCTTTTCGGTAAAGGACAACATCGTGAGGCAACCTGTATACGTCCGTAGAAGAAATTCGATGGCGTATGTGAATCCACCAACCAGCACTGGGCCCGCGTGGTGGATATGGCCCAATCACCCTTCGTGGGTAGGCCTACGTCCTGCAGTGGACTACTAAAAAGGCTGGTACAGTACAGTATACTATATAGAAATCGTATGTGGTTACAGAGATAATGAAGCGTCTCTCGGTGCTGGGTGGGAATGAAGCGCACCGGCGCGCGACGTTGCGAGCTTTGACGTCACGGCGCGACTCGGTGATAGCCGAGCGGCGGCGCTCGCAGCTGGCGGCCGCGCGCGACTCCGCCGCCGGGTACCTCTACGACTTGCCCAGCTCTACGGTAAGGACGCTCCACGGTGACGTCACGTGACTCGGTGCTGGCCGACTCGGTCAACTTTGACCGAATCTCCCCCAGAGTCGGTCCTGTCAACTATCTAGTAATCACCGTTTGCTTGGTAATTAATAGACAGACAGGCGAAAGACACTAGATTTCGCGACACAGGTCCGCCTAGTGCGAAATCTAGGGTTTAATACAAAAGCATTTACTATTACCAGTCTTAATATAACTTTCATTAAAACAAACAAACAAAATTATTCTAATGTCTGAATTGTGCTTATTGCTGAAAATGCCAATGACAATGATCGAGTTAGCCGTTAAAATTAGTTGATAAGAATCTAGACTATTAATACATAACATGTTACTTCAAGGTCATTATTGTTGGTCCTGTTGGTGTGGTATTACCTAACTGCAATTCAGACAGCAAATTCTTGGTGTTACCAAGTATGCTAAGTTTTCGATATTAGATTTAATATACCAAAATAGAAAATTTTTCGTAACGTTTAAAAATATTTTTAGCCACTACTTAAGTTTAATTTAGCTTGTACTGTAATACTGTAAAAATTATAATGTAATATGTATTTATTTGTAAATAAATAAAATATATTAAAAAAAATAAAAATAATAAATATCTAAAAAAATAAAAATATCTAGTTGATAATGTCAGAATACATTCTAGGAAAACAACCTCTCAGAAAAAGAGTACCGCTCCGCTTGAACGTCTCTAGACGAGTATGAGATCTCTGTTTGCTGAAATATCCTACAAATTTTGATTGGTATTCGATTTCGTGTGGCGCGATTCATGTTCAAGTTCGTTCGGCCTATAAAGTATATGTATATTATGTATTGTGTAATTTTCAGATGGATCTGTCGGGTCGTCCGTCTGCGTCGGCATACATGACGCGCGGCTACGAGCCCGCGTTCGGCGAGAGCGACGAGGAACAGACGCCGCGGCCGCGCCGGAGCACGGTGCGCTTCAAGCGCGAACACTACGCCTGACACACATTTCTAGACAACATTGTGATGTTAATTTTAAACTTTCGCGATTTGAGCACATTATCTTATTATATTAATACGGGACTTATCGCGCAATAAAACATGAGAAAATATGTACTAATTAATTATACCTCTTTTTCTCCCGACATTTCAACCAAGTTGCATTGGTCGTGGTCACAGGCAGACTCTAGTCTGCCTATGCGACGCCGTACCATTGAAATTGTTCCGTATTAATATAGTAGGATATGATTGTGATGATTAATGACTATTTCAGGGAAATATTTTGGAGAACATTGTGATGCAAACTAATTTAAAGAAATAAAATTACGTATACTGAAATTATAGTTTTACTTGACCAGTAAAGTTTTGAGATGAGTGAGGCTTGACACATGTGTTCGATCCGGGCTCGATCGGCACTGCCGGGCGGTAAAATCAAGTATGTATGTGTAGAAGAATGTTCGGGTGAAAAAACCGATCGGATCGGCTAGGCTGGGCCGCCATATATAGCCGGCACGTTCGGCAATATCTGGCGGCAAAACTGATTTTTTGTATCTAGAATACCTAGATTAATGCCGCGACGCACGGAGAGTTGTGACTTCAGAATGACTAGATACCAATGAAGTGGGAAACTAATATGTACTTTATTGCTAGATTACTTACTTAGATTCCTCAAGATTCGAAATGATCCCTACAGGAATATCATGGTCGTGGTGTGGTGTGTGTACGTAGTGCAAGTACGGATATCCAGTTACGGGACAGCGACCATTAGCTGAAAGCCGCCATGGACCAGATACCCTGAGTGTACCGATGCAGTACTGGCTTTCCCTGCTGCAAAGGGTGAGGTTCAAAGGGCCCGAGGTTGTGACGGCCGAATGAAAATTGAATTGATCCGGTCAACCAGAAAGAACCACCCGATCAGTGCTGGTCGGTGGTCGGCGCAAGCCGAGTAATGCCGAACGTATATAGTACCTAGCTACTTCGGGTCGGTTTTATCATTCGACGAATTGAGACAACCAAACCGACTGCGGTACCGAATATGCGTATCTAGCTTTGTGAATAAGGAAGTGTAGCTAGCTCGAGTGTCGAGCGAGTGGGAACGAGCTATTAAACAAGGCGATCGTCACTGCGTAGCCGTGTGTATTTTATACTATCCTATCTGTTATTGCTATTAAGTCCACCGACGTAACAGCTATTTTGTGTTGCTTTTTTTTCTCGGTATCGAGAAACATACATATGAAAAATGTCGATTTCATCGATAAGATAAGCATTTTGGATAGTATTGTACAATCACACATAATAATATTATGTACAATTTGTACTGAATAAACGTATTTAGAATAATATTATAAGATTAATTATACATTAAAAGTTTCTGATTAGTGGTGGTATACTTATATTATATCTTAAAACAACATTAGCATTGTCCAGATATAAAATTGTCATCATTGATGGCTTGTTTAGCCCAGTGTAAAGCACAATAACTATTTGGCCAATAGTCCGTAATGGTCTTATCTTGGTAAGATGGTATTCAGAAGAAATGCCCAGTTGAGCTTCAAGTGGACACTTGGACAGAAGCTCGCCGTCAACTACGCTATTTACAAAGTGAGTGAATCTCCAGTATAGGCCGAGTCACGTAACTTCACTTCTGTGATGTTAGCTAGAAGCTGCGGATAGGCCAATACTCGCGCAGCTATCAAGTTAGGGTTAGATTATCCGCAGCTAGCAGTTATCATCACAGCCGCCAAGTTGTGTAATTCGGCCTGTAGATCGTTATATTATTTGCTTATAAGAGTAATTTATAGTAAATCAGTTCTCATTTCAAGCTAAGCGTGTTTACCTGCCGATTGCATTTACAAAGTCATAAAAGTTTAATTTGGAACTCTAATGAAGAACTGAATGGTGTAGGTATATCCATTATCCGCTAAGATACACTATTGATACTATGTATATAGTATAGTTCATAATTATTGGCAGGTGCACCGGTTCTAGCCGCTGCACTAGCTGTGGCCATTTCTATATTTGAAGCTTTATAAATAAGAAACAGAAAAGAATGGTTTTGAATAAATGGGGAAAAATAGTAGTTCCAGGCTTTTTTTTTGGCTAAAAAAAATTTATGCGCATGCGGTATAAATGTATAAATATACCGCATGCGTATAGATTTTTTTATGATTTTTATAAGCGAAGAGTGATCTTCAGTTGATTTTGTATAGAAACCATTAAGAGCTCCTCCTATGTAATTTGTAATTATTTCGATTATATTACATGCAAGTATTTTGTATATGAATATGTACTTGCATATAGTCGAAATCAATCAAAATCTACTAAATCATTTAGAATATTTATAAGATAATCTGGATAAATGTATAATTCTTAGTACTTCAACATAAGGTAGCCAAAACCGGTGCAACAATTTTATAGCTGTCACGGGTTTTGGCCATTATGCTGATCTGAACTGATTGTTGAAATTGAAACTAGGTATTTCTTCGTAACATCACTTTTGGCCACTTATTTTAGTTCACAACAGCACATGCTATAGCCACACCGCGTGACGGCTACAGCCGGAGAACCTACCCTATAATTTTTACTTATTACCTAAACATAACATTCTATATATGTGTAGTTTGCATGAAGGCTAGTCATCGCCTTGAGTGGCGAGACTATAAACGGAGTTGCCACTGTACCTAGTACCTACCTAACATTGGTATTTGTTCCATGATTTAAAATCTGAATATAATTATTATTTTCTACAATTTGCATAGACATGTATTAGAGCGGCAGATTCTAAGAAAATATACCTATTTGCCTACTTCGCTCTATATTTAGGTGACTTTTTTGGTTTCCATATCGATTTCATTACTGTAGAAAGGCCTAAGCCAACACATGCCACGTACCCGGGTTTTCTGGTTAGAAAACAAATTTTTTGTTTCAGTTCACTATACAACAAGATCACCTGACCCTAGCTTTGATGGGTTGTGTGCTAGTGATATGGTACTTGGTGTTACATTTCCTTGCTATTCTGCACCACCGGATGGGAACAATTTTAATGCTCATATCCTGTTCAAAGGTAAGCTGGTGCACTACATTCATTGTCATGCTAATAAAATTATAGGTATGTACCATTTTATTTCAATAAGACTATCGTCCAACCCGTATCTGAGTTAAGCCGGAAACATACTATCGGACGCGACTGACAGTCGCGACTTAGCAATGTGCACAGTCTTTAAACATCCGGTGTGCCAGATCGCTCTCGGACGTCCGAACGCTCAAGGTCGTCCGAAGGTGACGTCCGCGACTTATGTTCGATAGTGTGCACGGCTCAATGTATTTTCATAGTCTAGATACCTATCAGTCGCGGCTGTCAGTCGCGTCCGTAAGCCGCGTCCGATAGTATGTTTCCAGCTTAACAGCTGCTCCAGTCTCCGCATTCTCTTTCCCGGGAATACGCCTGAATAGAATCTAGTAACCAGCGCCCCGCCAGTAGTAGAAATCTGCCTACAAGACAATTACCTATATTTTCATCACATCTATTCGAAAAGGACTACTTGGTTCGCCTTTAAGTGCGCCCCAAGGTGGTGTTTTCTATAAGACACTTTATAAGTGCGCTGGAATTATCTTTGCCGCGCACTTTTTGAATTTGGAAATTTTTGTAATGTTAGTGTTCAGCGCCAAGAAAATGAATTAAAAGAATGTAAATATAAGTTATCATTTGTTTAATTATTACATACCATTTAACTTCAATTAAGTTGTTACTCTACATTTTATTAAATAATAATATTACAATAAAATATATAGGCGCCTTTTATTTTCTCATAGAGGTGATGAAAAGTAGAGTGTACCCTTGGAAGAGTTATCCTCGGGAATAGAATTCTACGCGCGCACCCCTCTGTCATGGTATGAGAACTATAATTCTTACACGTTTATAAAAACCACTTACCAATCGATATTTCAACAGTCATCTGATTGAATCCGCTGCGCGAAGTGCTCATTGAAAAAATGCCAGCTTGTGCAGTTAGAACGTGTGAAAATAAATCTTATACCTCAAATTTACAAAAAGATGGTGTAACGTTTCACATGTAAGTATTTTTTTGTTTCATTGAAGCTTATTTTTATATAAAAACTTAAAATAGTTCACTCGGACCGGCATCGAATATATCGATTCAGTAATGGAGTCTCCGCCAAAGATCGAGAATCATATCCTCCCATGTTTATGCAACATTCAGCCATATGTCCATACTTTACAATCTATTATTGTCTATTGTGGAGAAGAATTCAGTACGCGTACCCCTCTGCCACGGTATAAGAAAATTGTGCCTACACGTAAAAGAGACACCGGACATTTTATTACACAATTTTAGACTTAAGCGTTCAAGCAATTAAGGTGAAAATGGATTATCAGCATCTGGGTGCATTGTTCTCGCTCGCTCCGCTCCATAAACCCGTCACCCGTTAACGTTTCGACTTTACCCTGATATGTTTAAGGTCGAAATTTCAGTGAACATCTCCTCCCCCGCGCCTCACGTAAAGCTGACAGAATGTAGTGAGTGCGAATGGTAGAGCGTTACTAGTCCGGAGATAAAACGTCCCTGAGTGTACCACTCGGGCGCAAAGTATATTAAAATATATACCTATATATAAAAAAATATTTTATTGTAATATTATTATTTAATTAGACGTAGAATAACAACTAAATTGAACGCCGCAATACCCGAAATTAAATGGTATCTAATAATAAAACAAATGAAAACTTATATTTATATTCTTTTCATTCATTTTCTTGCCGCTGAACACTAACATTACAAATACTTCCAAATTCAAAAAGTGCGCGGCAAAGATCATTCCGTCGCACTTATTTGTTGAAATGATATTAAAATCGGCTTAGCCGTTTTTGAAAAATCAATAATAATGTGAAAATTACTACATCGATGACACATTAATCTGTGGGAACTATTCGAATTCTGTACATGGTTGAAGCCGGTTACCGCATAACCGGTAACCGGTTGAAGCTGGTTACCGCATAACCGGTAACCGGCTTCAACCATGTACCTACAGAATTCGAATAGTTCGCACAGATTAATGAACATTGTGAAAAATTCATTTTTGGCGAAAAACAATTCTAATTGTTTTCCTCTCACAGTGGCAGCGCGAAGAAAATACAGAAGACGCTTTACTAGAGAAGTATGCCGCAGAGATAGTGAAAGAGCTACAAAGTCTGAACACGGATGGCTTTGAACGCAGGGAATTGGACGAACAACACGTGTCGCGCAGGAAAACGCTGCATAATCTCGAGCGAGCGCGTGTTACCAAACAGAGTGTGATTAATCTCGACGCTAACTTCAAGCGACGGTTTACCATGCTGCAGAATAATGACAGTGGTGACGCCAACATTAAATGAAATTCTATAATATATACCTTTCTGCTCTTCAAACCTTCGACATATTTTGAATAAATAAAGCTAATTACTTAGTTATGTACAATTTTCTAATACATCATTTTGGAGCAACCTGTAAACTGAACAGAGTTCTACTGCGCGGCGTGGCACTGCTGCATCTGGGATATTATTAAGCATAAGGATAAAATAAATCTGTTTCATACCACCTGCTCTAAAATGACTAATAACATGTCATTATTATTATCGTAACAAAATCTCTAGGGCTATGGCAGGGCAATAATGTGGTATGAAACTCCCTAGGGAGTAAAGTGATTTGAGTTTTCTATTATTTTCTTTGATTTTTATAATTTTCATTTCAGCTTTAATTTGCTTTTACACGAAAATTTGTAGTTATGCCCTAATTTAATTTTCATACCACCTGCTCGAAAATGACTCATTATTTGTCGTATAATCTCAACGTAAAACATATACATAATTAGTAGTGATTTAAATTTGGAACTTATTCGTATGACTTAACTTAGAACATAGCCGGAAACATACTATCGGACGCGGCTGACGGACGCAACTGACAGCCGCGACTTAAGCTGGAAACATACTATCGGACGCGGCTTACGGACGCGACTGACAGCCGCGACTGATAGGTATCTAGATTATGAAAGTACACTGAGCCGTGCACACTATCGGACATAAGTCACGGACGTCACCTTCAGACGTTCTTGAGCGTTCTGACGTCCGAGAGCGATCTGGCACACCGGATGTTTTAAGACTGCACATTGCCAAGTCGCGGCTCTCAGTCGCGTCCGTCAGCCGCGTCCGATAGTTTGTTTCCAGCTTTAATGTGCAGTCTTAAAACATTCGGTGTGCCAGGTCGCTCTCGGTCGCTCAGGTACTTTCATAGTCTAGGTCGCTGCTGTTAGTCGCGTCCGAAAGCCGCGTCCGATAGTATGTTTCGAGCTTTAGGCTTAAGAACATCGAAAAAACCTCTTTCCATTGCACGGCAACAGGCATTCTAAGAAGGTTGTACCTATTCGATTTTATAGAAGAAAAAAAAACATCTTTGGTGCCCGTACTGTACTATAGCAGCTTTTTAATAGTCCACTGCACAACGAAGGCCTACCCACGAAGGGTTGGCGCCCGTATCAGTTCGATTTTGTATCTCTCCCTTTTAGGCCACGATAATCGAGCTGGCCATGGTCTTATGTTTTTCACGTAGTATTTACATTCGTTATTTTATTACGGATTTGTGTGATTTTCTATGAAAATTGTAGGTACATTCTAATTTGTTTTATTTTATTGTGAACAATACCGAGTTACCCAGTGAGTACCTACACTTAGTGAGTTTATGACGTATTACTCATATTCCTGGGGTTTTATTTTCTCAAAGGAGGTATGAAAAGTAGAGAACGAAGTATGTCTTCCTCTTGAACCCCTCGCTTCATTTAGAACTCTAAATAATAATTTATAATCTAATAACTTAAAACACCCTCGCAACGCTCGGGAGAATCCTTCGAGAATTAACTCTAGAGTCCCTTGCTACGCTCAGAGTCCAATGTCACCAGTGACATAATACACGACTCGGTTCCCTTGGTACATAATCTACTATTATTTTTAGGGTTCCGTACCTCAAAAGGAAAAAAACGGAACCCTTATAGGATCACTTTGTTGTCCGTCTGTCCGTCTGTGTGTATGTCAAGACTCTTTATCTCGGGAACGCGTAAAGATATCGAGTTGAAATTTAAACTATATACGTAAACCTATGAATTCTTGCAGTTGTGTAAAAGAAAAGCTTCTCAGTTACCGTATAAAAAAGTTAGAGCCGTTTATGTCGTAAAAAACGCATATTTCAACGCTCACAAAAATCAAAACCTACAGGGTACTTCCCGTTGACATAGAACTATGAAATTTGGCAAAAAGCATTGTCTCAGAGTACACATATAAGAATAAATCTGAAAACTGTACATTTTTATTTAAATCACATAAAAATAGGGCCTCAAAATTCACAAAATATGGGTTCAAAATTCAAAGTGAGTAAATCATATCATGTAAGGTACCATATAAAATAACTTCATTAGCACATGCTAAAACGGGTTTTTAATTATTTTAACATTGTGTTTGCACGGAACCCTCGATGTGCGAGCCTGACTCGCACTTGTCCGGTTTTTTGTGAACAGTACCGAGTTTATTAGTGAGTACACTTAGTGAGGTTACGATACTGTTTAGGATTACTAAAATTCTTGGACTTTTTTTTCTCGCAGGAGATATGGAAAGCAGAGTATGCATCGCTGGAACAAAGTTTGTCTTTTGTCTTGGGCGGCTTGAATCCCTCGCTTCACTCAGGACTCCAAATAATTCCCTCGCTCTGCATGGGAGTTAACTCTAGAGTCATGTCTCTCTAGAGTGAACTCTAGAGTCAAGGGACTCCAAAATTAACTTATTGCATTACCCATGTATTACGCTCAGGGTCCAATATATTGCCGGCAACAGAAGACAGTACTTTTGTCCCTTTGTTGTATAATTTACTATACTTAATTATGCGACGCCTGTGGTCTAAAATAGAGCCACTCATTAATACTACACTCAAAGATTTTATTAGGCGCGCTCAAATTCCATTATTATGAAATATAGATGATATATTATATGCTTTTTACGTAGTAGTAATTTTAGTTTAAGAAAGTAGTAAGTATTGTATTTTGTTGTAAGGGCACTTGCCCTAGGTATATTATAAAAGCAAACACGAGTAAGTTGGAATCAAAAATCAGGACCTATGAAGTGGTAAACCAAAACAAAGGTTGGTTTTGGTTTTTAACGAACGCAGATACTTAGGTCTCTACCTGCGTAAAAATATAAATAATTGATTGCTTTGACTGAATAGTCTTACTACAATACCTAAATCTAATAATAAATGACAAAAAATAGATTATTGATTGATCTCATCATATGTAAATGAGACAAAACTTTTAATATTATATTTTTTTTATTAAATTCAGTTAGCAATGTTCATAATTTTAATTTTAATAAATTGTTTTAATACCCACGTTTTTTGAATCAAATACAAATTAAGCTATCCAACTGGTCAACACCTTTAGATATTTAAGGTTCTACCTAGGCGGCCAGTTCGCACAAAGGTCTTAGCACGACCGTTCTCGGATACTGTAAAGAAAAAAGTTCGACAAGCTTGAGTCAGAGCGAACCCAGAAGTGAGGGGTCGAGAGTCGCGGCGAGAGCCAGTGAGCGCGCGACCAGCAAACCGCACGCACCGACAATGCGGCTGCCACCACCACGACGCGAGTGCAAAACATAACATTGTGAAGTGTCTCTAACCAGGATTACCCTATCATTCGTTCCTACAAACTAATCAGGTAAGGAAATCTACACCGAACATATAGATTTACGTACACTTCCCCTTCACTTTTCTTAAGCTTGAGATCTGACCTTTTACAGCTTCCGAGGCTGTGCATGATCAGCTGCGAAAGTATGCGGACTGTCAGACTTGCATAATAGACGCATGTAACCGTTAATTGTATGGATTAGTCAACGCACCACAATTAACGTGGATAAGATCCCCGAGCTTGCTCGGTTTCAGAAATAATGACATGATTTATTAGACCTCGACTTTTGTTTCATAAGAATGCTGTAAGTGAGTATTCAGTATTTGCGAAATGTCTCACCGGAGTTTCTCTTTCGATGTTTCGTAATCATATTATTTATGTAGAAGACATGCGAAATGGTTTTAAGTCGCGGCAGTTTTCTAAAATCTCTACGTCTCACGGTCTTAAAATATTCTTAATCTTTGTAAATGGCATTCGTAAACAAACGTGGTGGTGGGCGGGCGTATAGGAGAGTTAATGGGAAACAAAGAGTCGCGTCATATCCTTCTTGCTTCCACACTGACCTTATAAACCGACTTAATAGAGGCTAGATCGAAGGATCCGATATAAGTTTCACGAGATACCTATCATTTAATAAATGATACATACGTAATATCTGCTTGTTTCTAGCTTATTATTTCAATTAATCATGAACAACCAAAGCATATACTTACTCTGTACCTACTAAGCCGGAAAGGGGTAATTAAGACCATAATTATTTATACACGAACAACTTTTACTAAGGAGCCAACACAAAAATTGAGAAAAAAATCAACTGTTCCATATAAAATTGCAACTCGGAATCGACAAAATGTTGCTGATTGTTTATTCGTGAATTTTGAGTTGGCCCCATAGTAAAAGTTGTTCATGATCATGGTCTTTCGGCTTAGTACACCAGTTCTGGATAACCCTGTATATTAATTACCCAACTGTCATAGAATGGAAGGTAAGGTTCTTTGCAGTGAATGCCAGTCTCTATGTGCGTACTCGTATATTTCTACGTGACCTCTAATCACCTAAACGACTTGACCTACTGCATGTGGTTAGATTTGTCTTTGTATCCGGACTATGTTAGACCGTATGATGCAGTTAGTTTAAATTTTATAAAAAAAAACTGTAATATTGTGATCTTACGGCTGATCGTAGAAGTTCCATTGCTTGACTTGACACAGCAGTCTTATAGGTTTCTAATAAGACCCGTTGAACTGTCTAGTTGTATGTAGATTGTTCTCGAAATTCTAATCAGTTTGCCTGCCCACTTTGTAGGAAGACAGATGTCCCACGCCACGCCTGTCGATACGTGGTCTTCATTCGAAAACTACGTAAATACTGCAAGAACTTGACAATGAATTGATTAGTCCAAATTGTACTATCAACTTGTCAATCTTTTGGGCTAGGTATTTATTTTAATATCTAGACCTAGTCAGTTTATTTATATTTAGTTTATTGAACATCTAGTCACTTTAAACTAGTTTCTTTATTTGGCCCCGAAAGTAAGTTGCATGTTCCCATTTTCTTTCGACATTGAGCTCGTTAATCGTTGGCAATTAAGACAATTGCCGTGTTCATTTGGAAATAATAGATTGGCCATATTGATCTATTTCATAATAGTTACTTTATACTAGTTTACTTGCGCGATAGTACCGATACAGGTTTACTTGTAACATAGTAAAGTATGTTTCATTAGAGCTGGGAACCTTCTTTACAGTATTATGTTAGCACTCGTTTTGGCGAAATGAAAACAAAAGTATCGTTTTTTATTCGATATGTATCGCTTTTGTGTCGATAACGCAGTTGCCACGTTTCTTGGTAGAGGATCAGGAGTTGCGAACATATTTTGACCAGAGTCGTACCACATGGGCCTCATTCCGACTCGAAGTACTCTAGCGTGAGCGTTCTCAGAGCTAATGATAGCCTCGTTGGCTCAGTGGTTAGTGAACCTGACTACTGGATCAAAGAGGCGTGGGTTCGATCCCCACCCAGGGCAAGCATTTTTGTGATGAACATAGGTGTTTGCTCTGTGTCTGGGTTATTTAGGTACTATCTATATAAGTATGTATTTAAAATATGTATATGTAGTATATCAGTTTCTGGCAGCCATATCACAAGCTTTGCTTAGTTTGGGGTCAGAGACCGTGTGTGAGTTGTCCCCCAATATAAAATAAAAAAATAAAAAATATAAAAAAATGAAACAGGTCATACAATACCTATCTATACTTATAAAAGCCGAGCCTATAAAAGCTCTAGTATCAGGGTTTAAACCACTTGAAGCCCTCTGACGTAGTTAAAATATCCGGGAAATATAGTTTATCATAACATCTGAGTTATTGTAATGCTGTTATAAATGCCACCCGCGGTCACCGCACGCATCCTAAGGCTGACAGTGCTGACCGTTGTTGTAGGAACATCAGTGATCGATTACGCATAGTTAAGATAAGCTATGAAGGCTATAATGATACTAGCTATCACCATCATCATCATTATCATGAGTAGTATCATCATGATAAAATGATAGGCTTTATTAACAATCAACTTAAAAAACATTTTGTGCCTAAATCTAATTACCTACCTTATTACTTATGCTAAGAAAATATGACGTCCGGTCTATGTCAATAATTTGTTTTATTGGTTACTTCAGCTAGTCCAGCATGCGACCACGAAAAACCACGAAAAGAACTCTTTTCGACTTGTGATAAAGTGACAGATATATACTTTGCCATAACGCTGTCTTGTTCTGACACTACGAAAGAAATATTTCGTGGCGCGCATCCTAGCCCGGTTGATCGTTTTCATTTTCAGCATTGGCCTCCCCAAGAAGCATATATGTATAGCATAATACAATAATGTCATTAATTTTTTTTACTATGGAAATTAACGTGGTTTTCACACATTTTATACTATATATAACGGGACTGAACTCACGTGTGGGGATAGTCGTTACGACTACTATCCCCACTATCCCCACACGTGAGTTCAGTCCCGTTATATATAGTATAAAATGTCATTAGTCGTTACTAAGGCGTCGGGTCATAAAACTTTGTTTTTGTCTCGTTTACACTCTCTCGGCGCAGGGAACTGTCTTGTCTCTCTGATAATTTATAGACTCTACGCTTCAGTTCACGGTGATGCTAGTATAATACAAGTTTACTCGTATGATAGTTACGAAATGAACGCTCCGTCCTAAGGCCTCGAATATGTCCGGTTCCGGTAGAGGGTCGTTCTCACTATTTACAAGTATTTTGTGATTTCCGCGACTCCACGCGAAGTAATTGTTTATAATAACACCGCCTAATTAAAAGTCTGCTCGCGTCATAGGCTATCCTTGTCGCACATTTTCTACATTTTTTAGATATTTTTTAGGGGGACTTATGAAAAATCAACAATAATGCTTCTGAGAATGTGTGATTTCAATCACAAATGTTTGTTTACAGTTATTGTCTGGTTTATTTTATTGAAGTTTTTTTGTGGAAATTCCTTAATAGGATTCCTTGGAATCATACTAATATTATAAATCCGAAAAGTTTGTTGGTTTGTTCCTCTTTCACGCAGCAACGGAGCAACAGATTGACTTGCTTTTTGGCATAGATTAGTTCAAGGGCCGGAAAGTAACATAGGCTACTTTATATCCCGAAAAAATAAAACGTTCCTGTGGGATAGCACAAAAGTCAAAACCCACGCGGGCGGAGCCGCGGGCAAAAGCTAGTATACATATAAATACTTGATTATTTTCAATGTAAGTATTTCTATTGTCAAGAATCGAAAGTTACTTAATACCATTAAAATTGCAAATACATATATATATTTTGTAGATAAGGGTGTTCTTGCATGAAGTAGCTTAATCAATTTGACTCGAATAAAGTTGCTCTCTCGCCGGGAGTATTTTCCTGTAATGTAACATTACAGACTCGAATATTTACATCAGTGGGGGACGAGAACCGAGCATTACATTACCTTTGTAACGTAATGCAAAATCAGCAATTTATATAAGACAATATAAATTGTTAAATTACAGGCGAATGCTCATCAGTCAGAGAGGCAGTATTGTAATGCAATGCTCAGAGTCAAATTCAAGATATTACAAGTGAATGCTCCTGGTACGGGAGCTGCTTTAAGCGCTGCAAATCACACAGCGCCGAATGTGAATATTATAATGATTTGGAGTTCTACAATTTTATTTTTTTAGAGTCACGAGTGCTGTTTGTATCTAGACATAGGTTATTAAAAATATTTCGTTGCGCACTCGCCCGACATTCACGTGCAATAGTTTAACAATGCATAATTAGATGCCAAGAATTTTCGCTTACAAATCTTGACTCGTAACACTTAACGAGCCATACGTCGGTATTTACAAACTTGTTTCGTTACACGCGTTTTGTGTATTTTTCTTTTGTATATTTCGGTACCTCATGAATATACCTTCAAGCTTTTAAATACGCAATACGTTAAATAAGCAGCCTGCTACTCTGAGCTTGTTATTTTTAGTCTTACACACCCTAAACTGATGACACAATTACTTTATCTTGGAAGTCTACTTTTCAGTTTAAATGATTTCAATTAAATTATATAATTCAATAACATCTTATAAATTACCACAAAAAGTAATTTAACAAAAGTTACAACATCTCAAAGTCTTATTTTAGTCACGATTTTAATATACATAGTACCTACATGCTTGAAATTAATAAATCAAAGCTACAAGAGACAAACAAGTAAATCTCAGCTGTTTAATTTTATAATTAGTTTAAAGGGGCAGCAATGAGGTCTATTGATTTTCGTCACAGAAAAATGAATTTATCTTGTTTTGTGATGTTTCGTTTCCCTTCTCCTCCACACAACATAATATCCTTACTAATATTATAAATCCGAAAAGTTTGTTGGTTTGTTCCTCTTTCACGCACCAACGGATCAACGGATTGACTTGATTTCTGTCATGGGCATAGTTTGAAAGACGGAAAGTGTCATAGGCTACTTTTTATTCCGGAAATAAGTTCCCTTAGGGATAGCACAAAAATCAAAATATTACGCGGGCGGAGCTGCGAGCAAAAGCTAGTCGACTATATTTGACAGATCGACCTATTTTATTTGTAGAAATTAAGCACTTATTAACATAGACAATAACTTTGACATAATTTTTATCATGAAAAAGTGGCGTGGCAGTGTCATGGACACCGCCAAATGTTGTACGTGAATACGTTTAGGTAAACAAAATCAACTCAAAATGACGGCGTTTCCCCCTCAGCCCTCCACTCCCCGCGACGATTCATCACAGTCCTCACTTGGCGTTATATTTTTTTTGACTTGCCTCCCTATGTATCAATTTTATAGACGTATTCACGTAAAAATACAACATGTAACACGTCTTTGTCTACAAAGGTAAAATCCTGCTGCAACTATCGACGAGCTTACTTGATTCGATTTTATGATGCTCGTACTGTATGATTATACTCGCTTGGTAGGCAGCAGGACCTTGACAGTCTTGACCGGAAGAAAGTGGAGTACGATTAGCATTTGCCTCGCGTTATACCACATTTACTGCATTGAGTGTGCTAAAATCGTTTTGTAAAGCAAATAAAAACAATTTCAAGGCGGAAATTCGTCCACTAAACGTGTGCGGTATTAAGATTATAATTTTCATGGGCGCAGGTTCTGAGATCGTTTTTGGATGACCATTTAAAGATTTGTCTTGTCTTAGTACTGATTATTTTGTTTCCATACTACACTGTTGTTTAGTTACTTATGTATAAATTAATAATTTGTTTTAATGCATGGTACCTATCCGCTTTTATAAAATAGGTATACAGGGTAACTGATAAACATTTAGAAACCTTTTAGGGGCTTATTCTGTACATCAAAACTAACAACTTTTGAGAAGTTTCACCAATATTTTTTTGACAAAAGTCGCACAAAAAAATCGGTGTTGCATAGAAAAATATCGTTCACCCGCGACCAAATGTATGGAACAGCTGATTTTTTTTTTGCGAGTTTTGACAAAAGTCGCAGAACAAAAGTTGTTTTTGATGTACAGAATAAGTCCTTAAAAGGTTGCCAAATGTATATCAGTCACCCAGCATAAATAAAGACTAACGCACTTGCATAAGTGCTCACATTGAATTAATTTCGAGACAAATTTAAAATGGTAATTATTTTCGTGAACGGCAACTTAGTAATCTCAGGTACAGTTGACGTTAGCAAGATTACAAATGTAAAATAACAAATAAACCATTGCAATAAATATAAGTTACCGATAAGGTATCACAATGGCGTAGGCGAGATGTAGTGCACTAAGCTGCGAACATTGCTCTATAAAAGACATCAACGCACGCCCACTGCTACGGCCGAGCTACGAAGTAACATTTTTAGTATAAATATATTTTATTTTCGTACTTTATACATATCTTTTGTTACTGACTATGTAACATAAAATATAATGTTTTTGGGATGAAACATAAAAATCCATGATCCACATGTGAAGTATGTACTTATAACGAGTTAGCTGTAATAGTATGTATGAGTTGAACTGTGGCAATTTACAGTGCTATTTATATTATAATATCTATGTGGATAATGTGGATCTTTCATTAAAACTGTGCTCTTTTTATTTGATTGCTTTGATTCATGACAAATATTAATGTATTGCAACTTATTACTCAGTCACGTGAAATAAATCTTGTACAATAAGCTGTACACGCACTTAAGTGAAAACTTGAAATATTTAATTTCTTTTTACGAAATTTTATTTTATTATGTAATTTTGTAGACGGATTATTGGTTGTTCAATACTGCCTACAGGTGTAATATTTGGAAACAAAATATTGACCGTTCTGAGATGGCCCAAGTGTAAGAAATTTAACAAAAGTATATTATGCAAGCTATTCTAATTTATTATGAATAAGTGGTTACATATATTCAAATGTTACATTTTGATGCCTATAAACGTTTTTCGAGTACGCCTCGCAACAGCCAAGTTCAAGTTTCAGCGTAAACATTGCGCTAATAAGACCCACTTTCTCTTTTTGTAAAGATTGTCTGGTAACTCATGTGTCAGTGGGTACACGTAACACTATTAGCTGCTTTATAGTACAATAAAACAATATAATGGTTTATGTTCGAGACAAAACATTATGTCAACGTTTTGAAGGTTTTATGAAGAAGGCGGAGAGAAAACAGCTTTTGGTCTTCACAGAAGTGTACTTTGACGCAAAAAAATGTATAGGCCAAATCATACAAGTCGACGGATGTGAAGTCAACTACATGCTGCGCGAAATCCAATCAACGCGCAGCTTTATGTAAGCTTCCGTCGGGATTGGATATTTGGCAGCTTGTAGCTCACTTAACATCCACAGATTTGTATGAATCGCCCTACAGAAAACTTTTTAGATAAAAATTCTATGTAAAATGCTAAAAATTTGACCTTGGTTTATTCAATTTGATATTAATTGCGTCTGCAAATCTAGCTAGGAATGCAAACAATGTTAAATGGCGGATATGCAATTTGTTCCAAGTTGAGCTCTATATGTAAAGGTCAAAATATGGGTAATGTCGACGCTTGTCGAAGAATTTATATGACTAACGAAACTAAAGGTTATTCTACACATGATGCGTTTCACCTTCAATAAATAGACAATAAAATTCTCAATGCATATGAAACAATAAGAAATGTACAAATGGCATATAAATCGTGCTTAGAGTATGTTTTCGAACGAATGTTGTGCGCACACGCAGCGAGGTCGCTCGCCGTAAGCGGCGCGCGGCGGTCCGCCCCGTACATTACTCTGTAGTGCTGCGCAAAATTATCCCTAATCATTAATTTATATTGCATTTAAAAAAAAATCAATGCTTCTTAGAGGTAAGACGAGAATTAACTAAAGCAGAATAAGTTATTTAAGAGAATGTCATATTTTTTTTCAAATCCGGTTAGAGACTGCCTCATCCATGGTATTTAATATGATGAATTAGTAAATATTTTATAATAGAGATGATAAGATTTTTTTAAAGTTATTGTAAAATTGTTGTTAACAAGTAGTAGCTATTTATATTTCGGTATTCTTAATATAGAGCTAGTTGAGCTTAGTAATATGAAGACAATGTATTGACCTAGTGACAAAATAATGTTTTATTCTTTTAATCGTGGGATGAAAAAATTGAATACCAACTCGATTCAAAGCTAAGTATGCATAAATCAGGAAGTATCGAAAACAAGTATTTAAATGACTACTAGTACACTTTTAACTACCTGATGTACCTATATTAGTTCACCTGCTCATAAAGGATAAGTCTGCGCCTTAATAAATAAGACAGCTCTGCAGATGCACTTATAATTAGCCCAAAAGGCTTAGCTGCAAAAAATGACCAGTCAATAAAAATAAAAAGAAATCAGTTGATGGCACAGCACTAATGTCCACGCTTGGACGACTTTCTGGCACGCTGTTTTGCTACATTTGTATATTACGTCTTGATTTATTACTCGATTTTCATATTGTACATAATACATACAACAGTAAAATTAGTATTCCGAATAATCAATTAAGCAATTTATATTTATTTATGAGGAGCGCTTCCTAATACTTTCATCCAAAATTAAATTATTTGCTCTTGCAACTTCTATTCCCTAACTCGATATTAAAAATCAATCACTCGATGTTACTTTGATTGCATGTCAGATAATCTAAACCTTTTTTAGTTTCTAATGCGTTTACTAATGCACTTTTTCATAAATAGTAACTTGTTTTTTAATCGTAGCTCACATAAATTGAGTAAAAATACCTACCCATTACGAAGACTCGTTTACTAGCGTTAATTGCTCGTTTTGACTAATTTTCTATTCCATTACGACGAGCATTACGTTCTCTCACGAAAGTACGAGTATATATTAATATCATGAAAGAATTGAAAACATTGCTAAGCTAAATCATACAAGATTTCCAAACAATAACGTGTTTGATGCAATTTAGATACAAAACAGTGCAAATAGAGTTCCGCGCATTACAATTACATTAGAGAGACAAGTGGTCGTCATTACATAGCAAAGAAGGTACTTGCGGCAAGCAAGCAGCAGTATCGATACAAGGCGGTGTTGCGCAGCTGAGAGGGGGGTAAGTGGTGGGGTAGAGAGGGGGGGAGGGACCAGCTGGCGGCCGTCAACAGTGAAAGTAAGCGCCGGCCCTCGCAAGTCCGGCTCTACTTGACGTTATAGATCACGATTTGATACATAGGTATTTGCCGTCAAAGACAAACAACATTACAAAAATAGTCATAGCACTTGTATTTACTTTGTTACTTTGTATTTATTCTGTTTGGTATTTTGAAACAAGTTTTGATTTGAGAGATTCAATAAACCATAATAAATATATTTTGATAAAGACTTGATTTTAAGTTGCGATGTTATGAATTGATCGAAGGTAGGATACAAAACCGAAAACTGCGTTTATAATATTAGTGGTATTCACTTGTTTTGAAATTGCCAGGAATTGATCCCAATGACTTTTATTTATTTATTTCTCTAAATTAAGTAATCAATTGATATAAAAGATATGCTGTTTATTGTTAGGAAACTAATTTCAGTAAATCTATTGAAAAAGCTTGTTATAAATATATTAGTAGTCAATTTAAGTAAAAGGATGGAGAGGAAGTATCAAAATAGTGTTATTAATTTTATGAGTTTAAACAGTGTTGACAGCATACTCTAAACTCACAAAAGAACATTGTTTCTAACTGTCTATGAATTAGGCATTTTTAAATTCAGAATAAATAGACGACCGTATTCGGCTTGATGATAGAGAACATCTAGGAATACATCTCTCGTCTACCATCAAGCGATTATCGTTCGTATCAACTAGGTATAGCCTTTAAATTAAGCTCAATACCTAAATCACAACTACATGCACCTATAATAGATCAATAAACCCACGATAGATCCGTGAGGGTAGGTTCTTTGTCCAGCGGAGGCCGCCGTGGGAGTCGCTGACCTTGCCTGCGCCGGCGCCGCCCTGCTCGATGGACAATGCAATAAATTCAACACGCACTTTATTCTCATTGCTTTGCTATTGAAGGAGACAAAGTACGAAGGATATTTGCGTAAAGCTTTCACAAGACTTTATAGGATAAATGAAAAACATTATACAAAGTAGAGAGGAATTAATCTTTCGGCTTTGTAAAGGGAAATCCATATCGTCTATTTTAAATGAAATTAAATTAACAAATTGTCAAAAGGCAAATTCCTATCGTGCAAGTAACCGTACCAGTATACTTTTGCTTATTAGATATGTATGCTGTATCTTAGAAATCATCATTGGTAGGTATTGGTGAGTCAAGCAGACAAAAAAAAATATTATACTTATTGAGAAAAATACAAGGTGAGTAGAGTCAGACGAATTTCAGGAATTCGAATATCAGACCTAGGAGGTAATTCGAAACGCTCAAACTTGTCTGAAATATCGAATTAATGGTACTAGTCACATATAGGTATGTAAATAGTACCATCAGTGGTACTGATCAATGGTACTAGCGACGTAGAGGATATTAATTATACGTCGCTAGTACCTTGATGGAACTAATCAATGGTACTACTGACAAAAAACCTGAAATACTTTCACTCTCATAGTATTTGTGATGATTTATGATGGATGATTCATAATAAACAAATGAAAATAAAACAACGGATGAGAAACAGAGACGGAATTAATATTAAGCGTACAAACAAATACTTACACAAGATTATTTATTGCAAAAAAATGCATGATCGACTTCACTCGTGTACAGAATTCACGAATATTTCGCACGGATCGATGTAGCATTTTTCACTGTACTGTACCAGCCTTTTTAGTAGTCCACTGCAGGACGTAGGCCTACCCACGAAGGGTGATTGGGCCATATCCACCACGCGGGCCCAGTGCGGGTTGGTGGATTCACATACGCCATCGATTTTTTTCTACGGACGTATGCAGGTTGCCCCACGATGTTTTCCTTCACCGAAAAGCCTGTGGTGTGAAATTCCGTACATAAATTCCAAAGAACTCATTGGTACGGGACCGGGGATTCGAACCCACGACCTCATGATTGTAAGGCGGGTCTCACTGCCTCTTGACCACCACGGCTTATTTTCATTTCATTTTCACGGAATTCCTCCGGTTCGTCGGTCAAAAAGTTATGACAATGGCGCTAAACTTATAGACACTGATAGTCAAAATATACGTAACTATTTGTGAAATCATTGACATGCTTTATGTGACCTTTTAAAAAGAAGATTATATTTTGAAACTTTAGTCGTAAAAGGCATAATCTTTAACGTAAATACACATATAGGCAACGTCTGATTGGTAGAGGAGTACGTCATTATCCGATTACTAGTTTAACTATCAATAAAGTGTTGTAGTTTACGACGAGACTCTTTTTTTTTTTTTTTTTTTTTTTTTTTTTGAATGACTAAGAGCTGTTGGCCTCTGAGGCCTCTACAGCTTACCGGGCATGGGCGAGCGCAGAAGGCGGCTGAGCCCTAAGATTAGGTTATAGGGTGACTAGCGCAAGGGCACCTGAGAAGGTACGGACCTCGGCTTGGGCCGTCACCCGGCGGGGGAGATCAGACTTGCCCGGGCACCCCAGAAGGGGTGTGCCCTGTGGCCCTAATAGGTTGAGCTGATTGACTATTTGGAGAGAATCTAACCGATCTTCTAACAGATCCTGAGGGTCCTCGACCTCGCCGGCGGGGTCGGTGTCTGACTGTGTGCCTTTGGTAACCGGCGCCTATACCAAATACGGAATACTTCCTGTTGCAGGGAGCTGTCGGATCGGGTGACCCCAGCGCCGCAGAGGTGACTACGGCGATGGGGTCATCCGGGTCGCCCAGGAGGTGTTTGGGGCGGCGACGGAGAGGAGGTGGGTGTGTAGTGTCTGGCGTGTAGTCCGAAGCTTGGACTACGAGTGGGTTGGGGTGATGAGGAGCCCTATCAAAGTAGCGGCGAGAAGTGTACTTGATGTACTGGGTAATGGAGGGGAGTTCGAGGTCGCAATGCAGGTCAGAGTTTCGCATAAACCAGCTAGCTCCGACCGCTTTGCGAATGAACCTATTCTGGATGACCTGAAGCTTGTTCAGGTCGACGACGAGACTCGAATTCGTGAACAGGTCATATTGATTTTTTTTTTTTTTTTTTTTTTTTTTTTTTTTTTAAATAAAAATGCTTTATTGAACCAAAGGATTACAAGCTGTACAAAAATTTGATACACAATATTATGACGCATTTAAAATGAGATTAGGTACAAATTTTTGTTTTTATAAATGACTGGCTGGCGTCCGTACTAGTAACGAAACTGTGTTACAGACGCCAGAGCCCTCCATTGTGATCTTAAATATTTAGGTCGTATTAATATATTAAATATATTATTAATATATTATTATTAATAAGGCTTTAGCACTACTGCTAAATCAGTGTTTTAACCCAGTATAAAAAAAATTATAATAAATATTAGGGGACATCTTACACACGGTCTCTGACCCCAAACTAAACAAAGCTTGTCATATGACATTTAACATGTTAAGGGCAGCATCAACTTGGTTGAACTGTAATGGTGCTGTAACCTGTGATGAATAAATAAATAAATAAATAATATGGCTGCCAGCGACTGATATACTACATACATATTTTAGATCCATACTTATAGATAGTACCTAAATAACATCCAGACACAGAGCAAACGCCTATGTTCATCCCATAAATATTTGCCCTGGCTACGTAATACTGGGTAGGGGATCGAACCCACACCTTTTTGATCCAGAAGTCAGGGTCACTAACCACTGAGCCACCGAGGCAGGAAGCTCAATAGAATTGACTAGGTGTTAACAGACTAATGATTTTGTGATTTAATCAGATGCTGATAGTACTATGACTCGGAGTCCAGCTGGTCGGAATTATGGCAGTTGCCTTTTCGGAACTAATTTTATTTCCAAAAATTTGGCAACCTTATTAAGGTTTTGTCAACCTTTTTAACATCTTTAAGAAGTGATAAATATTCGCTCAATATACATCACACAGACCTATTTCACCATCATTTCCGTATAACGTTGGCTAAAAATATGAACTCTACTTAGATTCCAAATTGATACGAAGATCTAAAGTATGGAATTTATAATTAAAATCTTTGCTAACAAGATCTGGTTATCAAAGCACATGTGTTTAGTAACAACTTTTACTAATTTAAGCACGCGCACATGCCATCTCTTTTTGCACTAGTGGAAGCGTATGGCGCTATCTTCTTCTTATTAGCACCTTTTAAAGCCTTAACTAACTCATTTGAATGAGGCTTCTATCGAAACTTGTTGCTTGACAAGTTTGTTCCAAAATACACCGAATATTTATTATTAGTGACGACAGCTACTGCTGCTTGTTTGAATCGAAATCGTTGGACATCATTTTAGCAGATTTACGGACGTGGTTTGTGCAAGCCATGAAAGCGAAATATTGTTTACTAGCTGACCCGGCGAACTTCGCTTCACGCAATATCTTTATAAATTATAGCCTGTGCGTTATTCTGATGTATAAACATTATTATTGCAAAGTTTAATCTCAGCCCGTTCAGTAGTTTTTGCGTGAAAGAGTAACAAACATCCATACATACTCACAAACTTACGAGTTTTAATATTAGTATGATAGAAAGTAGGATAGCAGGATTTAATATGGTCAGCTCATATTTTTGATCGGTCAATAGTTTATTTGCGCAAATTGTTGCGCCTTTTTTATTTCGTGTAGGTTTGCGTTTGACTACATACTGCCTGGCGGTCTAGGGTGTAGCACACTTACCAAGATTATACCTATTTAATCTTAATTTGAAGACACCTACGTTGTACTTGAGCGGGAAGGCAGATCCAGGCAACTGGCACCTTTAATAAGATGAATATGTCTCTGTGAATATTGGGTATACATAGAGGGATATTTTGTGTAACTCTTAAAAAAATAAGTGTAACTCTACCGTCACAGTCTACTGTAATCGAAACGCTTCGTTTGTTTTTGAATGACGAAGTGTCATAGGTTTGTCTTTGTCTACATTTTTTAGTTTTGTTATTGTTTCACGTCCAATAAATTCGACTCGCATTGGTTATTCTTCCATAAAACTTCCTTACTTTGGTTAACCGTATCTCAAATTGTTTATTTATTTATTTCGGTATACAATTGCTTTATAATATGTCTAGTTACAATTACACTTATACAATAGTAACACAGTACACATTATACTCTGTCGTTAGGGTGTCGCAAATGGTATAATAAACAAAGTAGGTATAACGTACATGTCAAAATTTAGCGTTATTTTGTAATGATTTGTGAGTTTGAAACTTTTTCGTTCATGTATTCTTCAATGGTATAATAGCATTTTTTTGTTAAAAGTTTTTTGAGTTTATTTTGGAATTTTTTGGGGTTAGTTTCTTCTTGTAGGTCTTTAGGTAGGTGGTTGTATGTTCTTATTATCATATACTCCGGTCCTCGTCTAACTATTTCTAATATTGGCTCCGGGGCTATTAGTTGTTTTTTTCTGCGAGAGTTTGTGTTATATGTAAATAGTTCTGGATTTTATTTAAAATTTAGGCAAGATTTCGTTTAAACAGTCCTTTTGCTCTGCAACGACATAAAAGGAAAAATCCTGTTTATATTTAGATATTTTTGCACGATTCCGTTTATTTTTAGTTCAGCAACAATTCAAAAAGTAGAATGCACACTAGGTACATTTTGCCGTGTTTCCGTAACTTATTAGCAACATAAAGCACCCGTTAAGTAAATGTTTCCCACATTTTTCTCGGCAGTATTGAAAGGGACTATTACTCGGGATGAATGACCGGCAAGGCCGAAGCCACGGAATGTGCAACTCTTGCGCAGGGTGATTCACCAAACAAAACTAAACCACAGATTATGTAGCAGTTAGTACGAAAAAATCGCAAAATTTTTTTACTGGCTGTTTTTCAAATAGTTTCATACAATTTTTAAAAAGTTATCACTGAAATTAATTGAGTAGAATTTCGAATTCAATTTAAGATTAGGCGAAATGTTTAAAAGAAAGTGCTGCACGTCAGCGGACATTAAAATGAAAAATATCAGGTACTTATTTTATAAGTTAACTGGGTAGGTTAATATAATTCATATAAATTGTACGTATTATATGATAATTATTTTTTTTCTCAAAAAATGGTATAACCGATTTTCGAGAATTCGAATAGTTCGCACGGATCGATGTAGTAATTCTCTTACTATTGTTGATTTATCAAAAATGGCTAAACCGATTTCAATAAAATTTAAATGTGACCTTTGAAGTATGATCTACCAAACAAAAAATAATTATCAAAATCAAACCACTCTGTAAAAAGTAATGCGTGGTCAAACAGAGAAAAAAATAAAAAAATCCTCCACCGTTTCGTTGGCTAAAAACATTGAACGCTTACAGTGAGTACAAGATAATAAACTGTTATACTGTACTGTACCAGCCATTTTAATAGTCCACTGCAGGACGTAGGCCTACCCACGAAGGGTGATTGGGCCATATCCACCACGCTGGCCCAGTGCAGGTTGGTGGATTCACATACGCCATCGAATTTCTTCTACGGACGTATGCAGGTTGCCTCACGATGTTTTCCTTCACCGAAAAGCCAGTGGTGTGCAATTCCGTACATAAATTCCAAGGAACTCATTGGTACGGGACCGGGGATTTGAACCCACAACCTCACGATTATAAGGCGGGTGTCACTACCTCTTGACCACTTATAAATAAAAACTGTTATAAATCTTAATTAAATTTGATAATCTGACCGACTTACTTTCATTGTTATGAACACTTTAAACAAAACAATGAAAGATTCGTGAGAAAATTGTTTGAGAAAACTAGTTTATAAATCGTCGTGCTCTAGAAACAAATTGTTTTCATCGGTTGATGAGCACTGTTGTCATTCTGATATTTTGGAAAGTACAAGTATGGAATAGTTTCATTCAGCGTTGAAGAACGCAGTCGGGCTATCACGGAACTGATCGAAGCTAAGTACAGTTTTATGCTATACTGTTTTTTTTTTGAATAGGTTCGCGTTTGACTACACACTGCTTGATGTTAAGCAGATGTGCGGTCTAGGGTGTAGCACGCTTACCTAGAAGATACCTATTTACTCGGGATTTGAACACACCCACGTTGTACTTTAACGGGAAGACAGACCCAGGCAAAGCGTTCCACATTCCGGCTGTTCGTATGAGAAATGAGGATTCAAAACGCTTGTTTATAACGCGCGGAATGTCCACCATAAAAGGGTGGCGCTTTGGTCGCGTCTGTCTAGCCGTACGATAGAAGAAAGGGGCAGGGGGGACCAGATTGTGCAACTCCTGGGCGCACTCTCCGAAGTGTATCCGGTAAAAGGCCGACAAACACGCTACCTTGCGACGATGCTCAAGACTTTGCAGATGCGACTTAGTCAAGGTGTCGTTGTCAATCAGCCTCCTGGCTCGCCTCTCAATCGACTCCAGAGCCTCCAGTTGATATTTAGCAGAGCCATCCTAAAGGTGAGAGCAGTATTCCATGCAAGACCTGGGGCCTTATTTTGTAAGCGCTCTGGCGTTCGGCTTCGCTTTTCCTCCCGCTCGCTCTCGCGGCGTGAGTAACTGGCGCGAGCAGGAGAAAAAGCGAAGCCGAACGTCAGAGCGCTTACAAAATAAGGCCGCTGACTTGTGCTTTATAAAGACTAAGCAGTTATTTACATTTCTACCCACGACGGAACGGAGACGGTATATGCGTTCGGTTCGGGGTGAGAGGATGTTTGTGCATGTATGTTTTTCTCCAAAACTACTTATTTGATTTTGGTGCAGTTTCAGTTATGGGTTTAAATTTAATTGGTGAATGTTATGAGACAAGTATTACGGTGATAACTCGCCAGGGAGCGCTGCCGCAAGCATTTTTTGTGAAAATCTGTTGCCAATTTTCTCCAAAACTACTATAGTCTGAATTTGATGTAATTTTCAGTTATGGGTTTGGGTTTTATTGATGCATGTTTTTAGATAGATGTTACGGTGACTACTTACCAGGGGGCGCTGCAGCAAACATTGTTGGATATTTTATCCTTTTTCAATTACTTTCTAAAACTCGTGAATTTTTTCAAAAAAAATTTTAGTAAGTAGTAAGATTATTAATTAAGATTATTTTTCTGTTGCACTCGCTCGTAATCTTGACCAGGATTCTCCGTATTAGTTTTCCCATTGTTTTTTATCGGCATTGTAATTTCCTTGCATGAAATTTCATCGTTTTAAAAATCAGGCTTCTAATTTTTTTCGGTTTCATGCATAACTTGATCGCTTCTTTCTCTTTTAGTTCCGTCTAAAACATGTGACTCGGTCTTCATAGGCTTTTTCTATTTCACTTTTTCCTATAATAGGTAAGTTTACATTCGTTAGACATGTCTTAAAAGTAACGTTTATTAGTAGATTGTATCATATGGGAGCAAAATAATATTTTTTACGGCGAGGGCGCTTTTTTGAGAGCGAAGTGAGGGATTCTAGAGTAGAATCCCGAGCGTAGCGAGCGATTCTTTAGTAGAATCTTGAACGTAGAGAGGGATTCAAAGTTCGTCGCCCGAGCCAAAAATATATTTTGCGCCCGAGTGGTACACTCTACTTTTCATCACCTCTATGAGAAAATATAAGGCGCCTCATATTTTATTATAATATAATTATTTAATAAAACGTAGAGTAACAACTAAATTGAAATTAAATGGTATCTAATAATAAAACAAATCAAAACTTATATTTACATTCTTTTCATTCATTTTCTTGGCGCTGAACACTATACACACATTACAAATACTTCCAAATTCAAAAAGTGCGCGGCAAAGATCATTCCGGCGCACTTATTTGTTACATATTGAAAAAGTGCGCGGCAATGATAACCCCAGTGGACTTATGAAGTTCCTTATAGAAAACACCACCTTTGGGCGCACTTAAAGGCGAACCAAGTAGTACTTTTAGAATAGATGTGATGAAAAAATATTTCGTACCTTTTATTTTCCTTATGTTCTCAATATTCATGGAAATAATTTGACTAAACTTACAATACTTTCGGTCACGGACAAATAGCTTAAGTACTTACCTATAAAACTAGAACGTACCTACCGAGGGCACGTTAGATTCAAGGTGATATCCTACTATCTATTATAATGCATTCGATTTGAAACAGTTTTAAGAGCTATTAATGTGTATTCTACGTTCATGGATACACTTAATTGAAGAAATTCAGGAGTTGCTGATGGGTTGACTCATTTTTAATGGCTTAACCATAATATCAATAGCGCATGGAATATTTTTGTCGTGTAAGCGCAAAGCCTTTGGAATCTGCATTTCATAGGAACGAGGAGTACTTACATACCATACATACTAAACTAAAGTATATTTCATTTTGAAAATTTTGTATCAATCTGTAACGTATGAAAATTTGAAGTACCGAGATTTATAAACTAGATCCGGCGAATTTCGTTTCACTCAATATCTATATAGGTAAGTTACAACTCAAAAACCTTCTTTGGCTCATGCACAACAACTTTGCTAAAGATCATGATATGGTCAAATGCATTAAGGACATACAGACGAACATTCATTTTTATGTATACTTAGAAGATTTCTAATGTGTGCTCAAGTACGATATGACTTCTCTGGCTTTCTATATTCATCATAAGAGTCTATATTGTTTATGTAATTGTACATAGCAATGCATCCAGAGGTATAGAGGCTGCTCTGTGGATATCAACGAGGGGACAGAGAGAGAGAGAGAAAGATAGAGAGTTTTTAGTTTTTTTATTCCTTTTTCTGAAATATTTTTTTGTTTCAGAATAGCCAAAAATGGCTGCATCCGGGGGGAAGAGGCGAGAGGATGCCAGTGACAACTCCGACGATGAACTCACGCCACTTGCCAACGAGATATATGGCGGAAGGTAATATTTACCAATATCTACATTATTACAGAAAAAAGTAGTAAAGCGCACGAAATGTAGCTAAAATCATATGGGAGATCTAGCTATATTCACAAACGTAGCTAATAGCGAACTCAGGTCATGGAATTTGGCTTCGACATATTCTGTCTGAGTTTTTTCTGTATTACCTACTTTTATATCTGATTTAGAAGTAGAGTAGGTAGGTAGGTAATACACATGAATACGCTGCAAAGGTGATATACATACCATTATTTTTTTAAGGTAACTTAAATAACACAAACTCACACAAACGTGATCTATGGCGGAAGGTGAAGCATCGGATAAATTTTCTCTATTGTCAGTAAAAGTAAAAGAAACGGCTTTCATTGCGTTTGTTCCACTTAGAGGCCCTACAGAATAAACAGTAGTAGGTACTAGCTACGTATCTAAACGATAGACAGATAAATTCTATCTAACCACTGATATAAATGCAGATGCATTTAGTGGTGAAGATAAAGGAAAGATAGGCATTAATGTGACAATATCTTTATTTTAACGATTTGTAAGTACATTGTCGATGAATTATATTGTCGATATCTTCAAACAGCTGGAAAACTAATTTATATTATAATTTAAAAACCTACTGTCTCGAAGATAAAACAACAAATGATTTATTTCGAGCGCTTGTCTGTGTTTTAAGTTGGCCAGCTCGAAATAAATGAATTGACTGACCAATGTAGGCTTTATGGAGTGTTACGGATACATTTCTGATTCGTACCGCCAGGGAAAGGAACAGTCTTCCTGCTTTCCTATTTCCTAAGAGAATATAATCTAAAGCTTTTCAAGATCAGAATGAGTAGGTATCTTCTAGGTCTGCGTGCTTCATCTTCGACCACAAAGTCGCTTACCAGCAGGCGAGTTGGTGGTCAAGCGCGAATAAATCCGCGATAAAAAATATTTTAAAAAAGGGAAAACAAAATACTTAATACGTACGTCAGAGAAAACATACTAAACGTACTATTTAATAATAATAGTGTCTGTAGGTACTGCAACGTCACGTTTTTTACGTCTCAAGTGTCGATGATCAAGATAATTTTCTAATTTACTATCGAATTTCGTTTACCTATTTGTACTTACTGCTTACATCTGCAAGTCATTACTTTTCATTTCACATAGAGCCCCTACATTTCGTAACGATTTCACTTTCTTTAGAAGGCAAAAGATAATTTTAGATCTGTTAAATTAAGATCGTCATCGCAAAATATAGTAACTTATTTACTAACGTTACTAGCAATGCCCCGCGTTCGCACCCAATTTAAAAAAAATACATTCTAGTCCGTAACTCTGGAATATTTAGTTGCCTTGGTTGCCTGGAAGAAATCGCTTAAAAAGATAAGGCCGCCAATTAGAGACCTATTGTTTTAATTTGTCCTTATAATCTGTTTTTTATGTAATGTGGTTGTCTAATAAAGTGTTGTTGTTTGTTTGTTTGTTTCAGGCAATTTAATAAGACCAAATATATCAAAGCACTTTTAAATCCTTACTACCCTTTTACTAATTATTATAAATCCGAAAGTTGTTTGTTGGTTTGTTACTCTTTCCCACAGCAACAGATCAACAGAAAAACTTGATTTTTGTCATGAATTTAGTGTTATACTCGTAAGATTGGAAAGTGACACACTTTTTATCCCGAAAATATAAAAATCAAAATATCACTCAGGGGCAAGCTAGTTATAGGTAAATAAGAAAGTATTTAGTGTTAGTTGCCAACTTAGTTTTAGTAAGTAAGGTGTTAAATAAAATTTGAGTGCTATTATACCTGCATTTGTAGAAAAAAAGGATTTTGAGCTTTGTTGTGTGTATGAAGTGACGTTTTACGTTGGTCCGAGGAATATAGAAACTTTTAACCCACTTTTAACTTCGGTCTTTTATTACAAGACATAGATTTGCATTGAATCATGTTCAACAGAGCTGAGATCTAGGATTTATACGTTTACCTAAATATACCCGTTTGCCTGGTTTTTGTCTATATTTTATTAGCTTTGATTTATTAGACACGATCTAAGCAAATACCGTCATTGTATAAAAATCTATACCTCAAGATATAGGAAAAGATTAAGTACAGTTAATCTTTACAGTAACCTTCGTAGCCATGACATCACCGACTTCACACGTCATCGCACCCAGCGCGGTCATTGTCAGGGAAAAGCTCTGCAAACAATGAAAACTTAACAATTACCTACTTGAGTCACATAATTTCAGTAAAAATGTTGATGGTATATTTTAATTAATTAACTTTTACAATTTCAGCGACTTCCTAAGTCAACTATTATGACTTTGTTTTTTTTTTATCGGGCAAAAGTGTCTTTATTAAGTCAATGAGGATGGTATGGTCGAAATGTATTTAGTTTACGTGAAATAGTTGGCTAGCTGACAGTATTTTTATAACAAAATACCTAAATATTCATAAAAGCAATCTACATAATTATTTATAAAAAAAATGGTAAAACCGGCTTCTGCCGTCCACAAGCTATAACACCGTTAAGCCACAGGCGGTCATTTTTCACTTTTAAACACATTCTTATAGAGTTTAAAATTATCTATCGGTCACTATTATAATTATTTTTATTACGTTAATAGTTTAGAAGATAGAAATTGTGAAAACACCGCTATTGACATTCTTATTTCTACTTTACAAGTCAATGAAGTCGTCATCCAACAAAACATAACTTAAATACCGCTATGATCCCATAATTATTTGAAAACATCATTATTTTACAAATAATAACTTACCTTTAAAGCCGTTTCTGCAAATAATTGTCTAAATCATAGTTCTTTATCTGTCTAGTCCCGCGTTTTTCGCTGATACCCAAAAATATGGTTTTGTGGTTTAACGGCTTTTTAGGCTATAGACGGCAGACTTCCATCGTGTACAAAATTCGAATTAGTTCGCTCGAAATAATGTAAACATTTTTTACATTATTGATGATTTTTCAAAAACGGCTCTGCCTATTTCGGTAAAATTTAAATGGGACCACCTCGGGAGCAATTATATCCTTTCAAACTAAAAAAACGATGAACATACACAAAAAAATACATGCAGACGAACATAAAACCTCCTCCTTTTTGAAAGTCGGTTAAAAACTTAACTCAAGTAATTGTCACTTAATTTCAGTAAAAAGTTAATGTTTAATTAAAAAGTTAAACTTTAATAATTTCAGCGACTTCCTAAGTCAATGAGGATAATATGGACGAAATGTATTTAACTATTTAGTCTTTGTGAAACAGTTGGCTAGTTGACAGGGTTTTTATAACAAAAAATCTAAATATTCATAAAACAATCAACAAAAGTAAAACATGTTGAACCATAAGCAATTCAAATTTAAGATAATAATCATTTCGATTTCACAGCAAATAAATAGTTGTATAAGATGGTCCATGAAGCTTTTGTATACATGCACCAATACGTGCTATCAATACTAAAGATTATTTATTAACATTGTGTTTTCAATAATAATCTTTAATACAGGTTTTTGAGAAGCACTATTTCTTCCTGAGTTCTGAAAAAAGGGTCTACTTAAAATATCAATTAATTTTTTTCAAAAAACCTAACTTAAAATTAAGTCACAATTTATTAATGCTTGATTCAGCATTAAACTTCACAAGTTATCGTACCTACTCAGCGCGGTCATTGTCAGGGAAAAGCTCTATAAACAAAGAAAACTATTTTCCGTTCACTTGAATACAGCAAAAAGTTGATTGGTACTTTTTACCGCCTTCCTCTCTATAATTAACTTTTGCGACTGTCTAATAAAACAATTGAACTTAGTAAAACAATGTGCGCTAACCAAAAAATAATTAATTAGGTAGACTTATTGTATTGTAGTAATTACGTAGCTATATTTTTAGAGTTAGATTCCGACATAGTTTTAAATTCCGATGAAACATTTATTGATCATGGTCTCTGAGATCATGGTATAGCTAATAACATTTTTTTAAATTCATAATATCACCTGTAAGACATCGACTGCTGGACATAAGCATCCCCTATTTTATTCAATGTTACATTATAAATAATTTAGGTACACAAATCCATTTAGAGGTAAAACGGAACCTTAAGCACTGCGGTTCGACTTGCACTTGATCTGTTTTTTATGACTCAACCGGACCTAATATTAAAGTAAGTTATATAAAAATATAAAGTAGAGTAAACTGACAACAATGCGATTGCTCAATACAGCAATTTAAGTAGAATGCAGTTGATCACATCATTAGTTGCAGCGACTCAACCTACAACAACGCTTGGCATGTCCACGCTACGAGTACTTCTGGGAACGATGATTTTACTCTTACTAGAGTTTGTGCAACAAGAGAATCGTCGTAGGTAAGGTCGCCCGTGTGCCATTTTTAACCGACTTCCAAATAGGAGGTGGTTCTATGTTCGTCTGTATGTATTTTTTTGTGTATGTTCATCGATAATTACGCCAATTGTGAACCGAAACGAAAAATTATTTTTTAGTCCAAAAGGGTGGTCCCATTTAAATTTTACAAATCTTCGGCTTAGCCGTTTTTGAAAAATCAACAATAATGTATAAAATTCAAGCGAAATATTCGAATTTTGTTCACGATGGAAGGCGGTTTTACCATTTTTTTGCGAAAAATAGTTATACTAATTTTGTTACGTTGCCAACACTGCTCTGTCATTGCTTGTAGGTACCTACAACTAAAAGTGATCGATACTAGGTAGACAACTAGACACATTAGCCATGTCAGAGGTCTTCAGGCGGTTTGAAAGCTCTGAAATCAGGCTAAGCATAGGTATAGGTAGGCTATACGAACTTACGTATTGCTAGGATTATTTTTTGTTAAATTCACATGTCACATACATGTGAATTCACACATGTGAATCAAATATAGCTAAAATGAGTCCCATAGCGTTCAGTTTAAGCCACATGTGGTGTAAATTGTAAATGTAAATTTCACAAAAAAAAAAACTTTAAGTTGGCCTTAATTTCTCATTTACGACTTACGCGTACTTATTAGACCACTATATCTGTTGCGTAATTTTTTTTTTGCGTTTTTTCTCAAAGCTATTAAAATATCAGCAATAACTATGCAAAATGAGACCTAAGCCTAAATGTTATTGAAACTAGAGCAGCTGCAACAAAGGCAGTGGCTATTGAGTAATAGAGCAATGAGATGTAAGATCGGTTCCGCTTACGCTAACGTGACCACTTTTTTTGTTAAGGCGGGACATCTGCGGAATTAAATAATAAAGTCTTTAGTGTTATACATACATTCATCCTTTAGCCATAAGACGTCCACTGCTGTATATAGACCTCCCTATGTGACATGGATTTTCAATAAGTAAGACCAGTTAGTAGCGGCTTTTATCATTTGTCCATTTTTTGTTTATTTGTTGACCGACAAACTGGAGGAGATACTCAATTCAACGCGTATATATTTTTTTAAGTATAACCACGCACAACTTTTTTCATAGTAGTCCGATTTCAATAACTCTTTTTTTATTGGAAAGAGTATACTTCAAAATTGGTCCCATTAAAATTTTATCGCAATCGGCTGAGCCATTTTTGATTAATCAATAATAATGTGAAAAATGCTACATCGATCCGTGCGAAATATTCGCAAATTCTGTACACGGGTCGATCATGCTATTTTTTGAAAAAAATAATCTTGTGAAAACTCTTTTTCAACGGGTGCGTTATAAAGTTTGAGTTATATTATCGTTTGGTCTCTTTGCAATAGCGAGACTATGTCGGTCTCGCAGACTGTCCCGCCCAAAGCGGGACGGATGGTCACGTCAGCTTAAGCAGCAGTGATTCAACCAAGCTCTCTCTCACGATTTTTCCCAACCTGAGATACGTACTCGTAGATTATGTCTCACCACGTGTGGCGTAAATTTTGAAGGACGTTTTTAGACGCATTTATATTTGTGAAATTTTCTGATGACTAACTGACCAGTTCATTTGCATGAAATGACAATAAATATACTATCGTGCTAGGAAAAAACGGCACATCTAATATTTTTTTTTTCTAAATTGACATAAATACTTATTCTGATTCACGAAAGAAAGGAGAAACCCAGTTTAATTTCTTAATTTTAAGATACACTTAGATGTGCCAAATTTTTTTTAGCACGTCAGTAAATAAGAGTATTAGTTATAATAATAGTCAGGCTGAAGAAGAATTTTCTTCAAATCATGGACTGTACTGTACTGTACTGTATCAGCCTTTTAATAGTCCACTGCAGGACGTAGGCCTACCCACGAAGGGTGATTGGGCCATATCCACCACGCTGGCCCAGTGCGGGTTGATGGATTCACATACGCCATCGAATTTCTTTTACAAACGTATGTAGGTTGCCTCACGATGTTTTCCTTCACCGAAAAGCCAGTGGTGTGAAATTCCGTACATAAATTCCAAAGAACTCATTGGTACGGGCGGCCTAAAAACTCTGACACCAGGGCTAGCCACCCGGCCTATACGAAGTTACTTACTTACTATTGGTACGGGACCGGGATTTGAAGCCACGACCTTACGATTGTAAGGCGGGTGTCACTACCTCGAGACCACCACGGCAAATCATGTGAATGAAAGAAAAAAGTATGGGAGTGAATTGTGTTACAAGTCTTTATTTTTAAATACTAAAATGTTTGACATTTTGAATATTTTGTTCAAATACCATAAATAATCATCTTACTACAAACTAAATACTCAGTTTCTTTGTTCTTAACATACAGCATTGAAAGCGAAAGGCACCGATGTTGATTTCAATTTTACCGTGCCAGTTTCTCAAATTCATCTCTAAAATATGCATCTCTAATTCGCTATTTTCTTACTTACGGTAATAAAAAAGACTAAAGAAAACCTTTACATACAGGAATGAAGAAACGCTAAGGGAATCCTAGATTTATTTAAGTATACATAACGTGAAACCTCATTGATTTCATTTAATGAATAGTAGCTCAGAATTGATTTGAATCGATAAGCTTTAAGATACAACAAGACAATCTACAACAATGTCAAAAAATTAATTAAGGCACAGACTTTAAAATTAGTGTCCCCGAAAGTCACGAACCAATCTCGTGACTGTTAAAGGACTAAAGCTAGCTCTACAATGTATAAACATTTTTGTTTTATTAATCGAACTGGTAGAGGTCTCGTCGGAGCGGTCACCGCGGCCGGAACCCGCTCAAATGCCAAGGTTGTCAACTATGACGACACAACTTTCGATACGAACGACGCGCCACATTTTTGCGCCCCACTTTGCTTGCCGCGGCCTCGGGCGATCACTCAGTGATCAGAAAAAAGCTGCAAATTGTTAATAAACGATTTCACTGTAACGTGTCAATGCTATTACTTTTTTATTTTGATAATTTTATCCATTAGAGGCGCCCTAGCGTCGAATTGCGTTGAATTTTTGGGGCAACAAATATGTATCAGAAGCAATATTTTTTTTTACTCCAAAATGAAATTAGATAAAACGTATGGGTTGGGTGGCTAGTGGCTAGCCTTGGTGTCAGAGCTTGTGAGCCGCCTCTGACATGGCTATATGGTTTAAAACAACCGGGACCTACAATTTAACATGTCATCCGAGGCACGAGTTGTCCTGAAGCTAGATAAAAAACTGTATGTATATAATTTCGACAAATACTTGGTTCAACTGATTGGCAATTCACGAACCAATACGCAGGCTAAAACAAAAGTAAGTGAAACAAAAAACAGCAGAAAATGTCATAAAATATAAATATGAGAGAACTTTGATCTTTTTTAAACAACTTTTGTAATTTGTTTTATTTATTTGACTCTGTAAAATAATAGCGGCGCTACATTGATTATGCTAATTTTAAGCAAAGCAGAAAAATACGCGTCGAGTAGTTTTCTATTGCTATGTGACGATAAAAAAACCATTTAAATTTTATAGAGAAGACATCAATCGTAGAATTTATTTCAGCACCGATTTTGTTAAATATAACTTATTTACCGAAAAGCAAAATAAAAAGCAAGTTACGTTATCGTCATGTTTTCGTAATAATCGTGGCATACCTGTTGGACATTGATGAAACCAATGTATAATAGATAACAAACAAATTAAAGTACATTAAAAATACATTCTCTAAGTCTCTGCTTTTGTTTGCATCAGGTATTATGAGCTTGTTATTAAATTCCAATGGAACAGAATAAAGTTTTTATGAGACTTTTCGGAACTTATTCTAAATAACAAAAAGTTAAACAATTTATTTAAATTGGTTTATAATAATTGGCAAAGACATGTTTAATATGAGTATTTACCTACACAAATCAAAACAAATTAGAGCAAGCTGAAAAATGTCACTATAAAAATACAGTGTAAAATGGCGAAGAGTCATATATCAAATCATTGTCTACGTGAGCTGACTCAAGGGCTAAATCAAATTAGATACATCGCAACATTAAAGTTCATCTTCACACGTATCAAGTCAGGTAGGTACCAACTTCTCTGTTGAATTGAAATAAAGATTATTTAGTATTCACCTTGGTATTTATTTAGAAATGCTAAGGTTAGGTCCGATGTTGATTCTTCATTGAATTTCAATCACAACATTGGAATACCACTTCAATGTTTATGGCTGCTTTCTGGAGATAGATTTGAGAAGTTGATTTAATTTGATGGAAGGACCTTGTGTATTCCGTACGGATGATTTCGTTGATAGATTTAAAATCGCTAAAAATATATTATACTGTGGTTTAAATTTCAAATTATTAGATTAAAACCACTCATTTAAAAATTAAGTTTAGTGCCTTAAATGCCTTTTCATTTATTTTTAACTAGCGACCCGCCACGGCTTCGTACAAGTGTATTATACATATAAATAAAAAAAAAACATTTATTTTGGGCTACGAGGCCCATAGAAAACAATACACTGTACTGTACCAGCCTTTTTAATAGTCCACTGCAGGACCGTAGGCCTACCCACGAAGGGTGATTAAGCCATATCCATCACGCTGGCCCAGTGCGGGTTGGTGGTTGGAAACAATACACATAAACACACCTAAATACATATAAACCCAATACATATAAACCTTCCTCTTGAGTCTATTAAAAAAACCGCATTAAAATCCGTTGCATAGTTTTAAAGATATAAGCATACATAGGGACAGATACTGGGAAGCGACTTTGTTTTATACTATGTAGTGATAGTGATGATGCGTAACTTTCTTTCTACCTACTTCTTCTTCTTCTTTGTGTCGATGGTTCTAAGGTGATAGATCTAGATGGTGATAATCTATTTAGATAAGCTTTGTCCAGTGGTTAGCGACTGCTACTCCAGGAGGGGTGGCCTCTACTAGGTCGCTCAGTGAGCAGGTGTAAGGTGTAACTACCTACTAAGGTAACATAAATAGTAGAAACCTATAATTTCTAATCTGGTAAAATACACATACGTAAGTGTTATCTGAGCCTGGTATAAACTTCTTTGTTGGTACCCAAACAAAACGGTATCTAGTCGGTAGCGCTTTCGTAGGGTCTCGTACGTGGTCGGCGGACGCGCGGGTCGGGCGTGCGCTGCATATCTATCGAGACCTAGTAGGCAGGCGTTTACCGGTTTTACCGATCTATGGGTGGGATTTAATAACAAAAAATACTACGATAAGCCCGCAACATACACATGTAGGTGTGGAAATACCAGTCAGCTGCTGTTGATCTGGTTTAACCAAACTTAAACACAAGTACTATTAGTCACCAGTCTAGATTTAGAAATCAGGTTGCTTTTTATTTCAGAGTTAAGTTATTAGGTTTTACCTATGGTTCGTACAGATCGGATTACAAGCTTCGGTAGAGTAACTAAGCCGCCTAAAGGCTTCTGACGTTTTAGACAGATTATAACAGACGACAATAATTTAACTTGTGATGCTGCTAGCTACTAGCGCTCAATAGTAAATGCTACACGTATCTCTATCCAGAGGTTTTACCTACAATTTCTCTATTTAGCTAAATATTTGTTGACTAGGTTGTGGTAGCAGCTTTGTGAGTGACTTTGAGTGAGAACGTATACGTACCTACAACCAAAATACCTACTAGTACCTTCTACTAATAGAATCTCGAAGGAAATGCAGTCTCCTACGATATAATGTTCTTAGTGTAGGTGTAGCAATTGTCATATACATAGTGCGTTATACAAGTTGGTAGTTCATCGTTATGAGTCTCTTAGTTGTACCTAGGCAAAATTTTGAACCACCGGTCTACTTGGTGGACGACCGCAGGAATGCGCTAGACGTAAGTAGCTTCCAATCGGGCTTATAGGACATCTATAGGGGAGGCCTATGTCCAGCAGTGGACGTCCTAAGGCTGATAATGATGATGAAGAAAATTATGAAAGCTATTTAATAGTTTAAGCAATAAAAAAGTAATAAAATGACATATTATAAGCTCAGACTATAGAATTTTAAGTAAATTAGATGTTAAATAATGTCTTTATAATGAACTCATATCAATAGGCATGACGACGAAATATAATTAGTATACTCTATAAAATTTAACTTGATCTCTGCGACAGCTGTCAGAAAAATATAGCCTATGAAGTCCTGAATTTCTTAAAAGTACAGACAGTACCTGTCAATGTCATACTTTATGGACATGCCGATTAGTGATGGGCGACGAATGATCGTGACCACAGAGTGTTAGATAGAGTTTTAATTAAAATATCGATAGTTTATACTGACGATATTTTAAATAAAACTTGATTTATCATTAATTTTATTGCATATTTTAATATCATAACATTTTTTACATGTGTATTTAAATTAAACCCAATTATATGTTACATTAGCATCGATAATAGCGAAAAACGTCGATAAATACTATCGTTACATTATTATGAGTATATAATTAATATCATAACATTATTTACATGTGTACATACTTGATCTTAAATAATAGTAAGTAAATGAAATCCAAATTCGATTTCATTACAACATTGTTTGAATCTATTTTTTCCACCACTATCCCAACTCTAAAAATGTCAATCTTCTACTGTCGCAGAGATCAAGTTAAATTTTATAGAGTATAGTCTGTCAGATAGATTTTTTCTTTTGTCAATTAAACAAAAATTTATGAAGATATAGTCCGTCAAAGTTCCGCGTGACGTCATAAGTGCCATACAAATGTATAGACTTCTGTAAGAGAACGTCACGACGCGACGTCACGACCCCCACTCCCAAACTTTGACAAGGTTTATCTATGTCATTTGTTGTTTAATTAACAAAGAAAAAATATGTGTCTAATATTTTTTGATAATCTAACTTACTGATTAATTACATAAATGATTTTTTTACCCAGTCATCGTGCCTATTGTAATTATGTTGTGGCTTTATTCGAAACAAGTAGGTATTACTACAATTTACGTGTAATTGCTTCAACCTTAGCTTGTTACAGAAAATAAGTCTACTTCCTAATACATGCATTTGTACCAGACATCTTTCACTAAGCCAGTTAACAACTTTCGTATGCGACGCAGTTCCGTGAAATCTAAACAGCTTTAAAAAGCTACCAGGCAAGATAAGTATTATTCTCGAAATCTGTGCAAGTCCGATGAAGGTCAACGCTGCCAAGCCTCTGTCGTTTTATTGTAGAGCTAGAAATAGAATATCTAATGATGTAATTGTCACAAGTCTAGTCAAAGTCATCAAAGTAAAGGTACGCATTATTTACCTGGAAGTTTTTGACAGTATCGTCGTTAACTGTCCAATTCTTATTTGTGATAACTCTTAGTAGAAGTACCAAAGTAGAAATAATAATCCACGTACGAAATGATTTTAATACTAATAAATTCTATGACATCTAGTAGAGAAGAAAGTAGTTTTTCTACTGAAAATGTAGACGCTGTAAAATGGTACATACCTAAGTACGTTTTTCTGAGTATCTACTCTAAAAAGTATCAAGTCTATGCATAGGAATTTGTAGCTGGTATATTTTTAGCCCTCCTAGATTAGCATATGTTCTGTAAATTTTATACAGGGTTATTCCTAATCAATTAGCATCCTTCTAAGGGCTTATTCTGTAGGTACATCAAAACTAACAATATTGTTCTGCGAGATTTGTCAAAACTAAAAAAAAAATGGGAGTTCCATAGAAAAATATCGTTCACTCGCGACAAAATGTATGGAACAGCTGAATTTTTTTTTAGTTTTGACAAAAGTCTCAGAACAAAAGTAGTTAGTTTTGATGTACAGAATAAGCCCCTAAAAGGATGCTAATTGATTAGAAATAACCCTGTATAATAGGTGAATATTAAGTAGGCTAGCTAGTTAGTAAGTACTGAAAACTGAAAATACTGTTCGTTAAATTCAAATTCAAATTTATTTATTTACAATAAATATAGCTAAGTTCGGATAACAGAAAAATAAAATAAAAATCAGTCAAGTACGAGTCGCGCATGAAGGGTTCCTACCGTATGGGAGCCCATCGGCAAAAAAATCATGTTTGTAGTATGGGAGGCCCCCCTTAAATATTTATATTATTCTGTTTCTAGTATTTGTTGTTATAGCGGCAATCGAAATGCATTATCTATGAATATTTTAATTCTCTAGCTATTACGGTACATGAGATATAGCCTGGTGACAGACTGACGGACAGCGGAGTCTTAGTAAAAGGGTCCCGTTTTTACCCTTTGGGTACGGAACCCTAACAGCACTTCATACAATCACAGCTTCAAAATATCACTGTTTTACCTGTACAAATAATAATATTTTCGAGATGGTTGCAGATATTTTAAATTACTTTGAGTTTCCAATATTTCGAGTCGTATACCTACACGGTCTACACCGTGTATACGACTAATTACAGTACGCAAGTCTAACTGAAGACTGCCATTACGGAAATCTCAGCGAACATATCATAAGTACCATTCCAAGTAAAACATTACTATCATATGAAATACTAGTTTCTCAATGAACCAAGCTTTATGGTTATGGCGTTATATGTGACAAGTACGGTCAGTCGTACCTTCCCAGACCATGGTCGTTGACCCTCGGACATTGGGCATGAACCTGGACGGAGCGTTTCGCATAACAAAATAAGTGTTGTGCCGATACTTTCCTTCTTATGTAAGGGATATTTGCAAGGAATTCAAAATAACTACACGTACTTACAGAGTTATTTTGGAAGTAGGTAAACATAAGGTGATGAACTTTCAGAATGCTTTAGTATAATTTGGTGTGTGGATGATACGGCGAGGCAATGAAAATATCCTTATTTTATTGAAGCTATGTACTTACAATTATCCGATTTATTAGTATCGTACCATCAAAATATTCAGTATTTTTAAAATAATGTGCAACGTAATTTAAAACTGCAACATTAGCTTCATCGGAGTATTTTAGGCGATTGTATCTATGCCCTCATAGCTAGCATGGCCTATACGAGCTTGCTTTTGAATGAAATGTAGAGCCTATTTCTCTTGTTATAACTAAAAGGTTCCAAATGATCAAGAAACTGTAAGATATACTTCATTGGCTGAATAGTGGTCATCTAAGACACTTGCTATTAAATATTAGTAAGGAGCTAACTCATTCCAAAAAAATGTGTTCAATATTTCGACAAACGGGAAAAATATACTCTAAGAAGTCTAAGAAATATTAGCAAGCACTTTCTTATATCTAAAGCCATTATTTAAATCTTAGGCTAAGACCTTATAGTTACAACATCGACTGCCTGAGCGAGTTATGTTTTGTAGCCAGGCGCAAGCTTTCGTAAGTTTTCGTGAGTTCGGCCGACATTGATGGATCTATTGTTCGGGCGAGAGCTTTATGTGGCTGTATGTCTCTCTACAAGGAGCTTTTTAACAGCTAAGGCGCTCTCGTGAATTTTGTACATTAATGTACATGTAGTCTAAACAATATGTTTTTACCTAATTGTAGGTATAGGTTTGATAGTAATAAAACCGTCGTAAATAGTTCTTATTTTGATAGAGTTGAACACGAACGTATTCTATAGTCAGCATTAGCGTTATTAACGTTTTGAATTAGTTATTCAATAAATGTTAATTATTATTTTTAATTTTATTTATTTTTATGATGATTCTGCAGTTGTGAATTGTCTGTGCTACGTTCTCAGTCGTAGTTATCTTTTCACTCTCGTGACCTTTTTTATTTAGTATATTTTTAACGACATATAGTAAGACCTAAGCTTAAGTACACGTATACATACGTGTGTTTAGATCTTAGTGTAGTATTATTATATCTTCTTTGATCTTAGTCTCATGAGTGCTTCCTAGCTTATTAAAAGTACCTTGAATAGAACTCGGGTGTCTTAGCTGCCTCTACCGAATGCCTATCTAGACTGCTCCGTCTGGATCGTGTGTCGTGGAAGGTCACAAACATTCATTTTAGACATGCTCTACCCGCGCTTAATCATACCTCAAACAATTATAGACTCTACTATCCTTGCTCTACGGGCAACAATAGCATATAGCGCCAAATTCTGCAGGTTTATACCCATATTAGAAGCAGACCCAGTGCACGGTCTGATTTGAATTCTGACCTCGGATTTGCAAATGTTGCATTGCAGCCAGTTAGATGTGTCGATTTAATATTCATTTTAGTTTATTGAAGGACTTTAAAGAGTTATTTTTCCGTTTCAGTAACTCGAAATATGTATTTGTATTAGGTATAGGTAATGTATGACACTGGAGCTGTGGTCTAAAAATATCGTTACAGTTTCTTCAGAATATGGTAATAAGAGATGGATGAAAAGACCTTCTAAGATAAGTGTGTGTGAGGATCTAAACACCTAGAATACCAAGATAGGCGGGCCAAGGAAGACTACGGTGCGGTGCGCGTTGTGATCCATATCGTTTCAACATTTACATACACAAAATACATATATCGCAACAGATTTACAATTTTAATAATATTATATTTATATACTACGGGACTAATCGCGTGATCCTCGTCTAAAAAAAAACAGCTGTTCCATACATTTGGTCACGGGTGAACGATATTTTTCTATGGAACACCAACATTTTTTTTGAGTTTTGATAAAAGTCGCAGAACAAAAGTTGTGAGTTTTGATGTACAGAATAAGCCCCTAAAAGGGTACTCTGTTAGGGGCTTATTCTGTAATTGATTAGAAATACGTATACACGTACGTGGTGCACATTCTATATGCTTGCATCCACACTTGCAAGTCTCTTTCCAGCAGTCTTATTGGAGATCAATTGGAAATGCCTACGTCCGACAGAAGACATCTTAGAACTTACACTTACCGGCTTTTTAATAGTCCACTGATGCACAAAAGCGCAAGCCTTTGTAAAGGGCTTCTTCCATGTTGGGTAAAAGTAACTTTCATCAGAGAGGGCGCGGTGCTGCGGTTGTTAGTGATCACACGGGTAATTACCGCGGCGACTTAATTTCCATTGCTCACTCCCGCAGAACGAAGAACTCACTGCACATTGGATTAGGTAGTTTCTTCTTTAGACAATATTGAAAAAAATAGACAATTTGTTTAGAATTCGGATAGAACATCTGGCGGTTTGGGTATCGCTGAGAGGAATAATAATACAACTGGGTAGGTTGTGTTATACAAACATACAAAAAATTCTAGAATAAAAATAAGGCTAGTATAGTACTGTAACAGTAGCGCAGTACAAGAATTTTACATCAATATGTGGAATGTTAAAAATGTTTCATGTCGATAGATGTAGACTTTTAGGTACCCATACTTTGTACATTATAATGTAAATAATGGCACTAGATTTTTTGAACCGACTTCAAAAAAAAAGGTTATCAATCCATCTGTATGTTTTAAGGTCTTTTTTAAAAGCACACGTGTGATAGGTATTTAAATTGGTATTAAGAATAGTCCCGTTTTCATTGTCAGTGTTGACCATGTTGTGATGCAAGTAGGTAATTAGTAGTCATGTTTCATGTAGCTTTTGTAGCATATACTTTGGGCGCGGCCAAGTGTCTATAGTGTGCCATGGTCAATATCCGTTAGTGATGCCGTCGAAGAAAGTACATTACGTAAAAACTCATAAAATTTAAAATATGCTCGTATAGCGCTCTCATTTCCACTATTTTTTACTACCTTTCTGCCTATCTCCAATTTGCATAATTAAATATTCATAGGGAGTCCGAATATCCATAACACGTACTGCAAATTGATCAAAAAAATTAATATTCAGATTTTGTCCAGAGCTGATACAATGGCGAACCAGCGGGCAGTCGGTGGACGTGTGTCGTCCAGTCTTCGCCGCGATCGCACCGTTCGCTGTCCTCATAACTGACAATGAGTTATTGAATATTTCTATTGTCAAGAACTTTTCTAAAATTTCTCCAACAACTAACTTTGGCTATATTTGGGAAGTTTTCGTGATGTGCACCCGTGTGCTTAAGATGAGATTTTAGTGTTGTGACAGTGAAATATGAGTGAGCAAGAGCGTAGGAACCACTATGAGAAGGAAGAGCTGGAGTCCCTATATGCGCCCAATAACAATAATTCGATTTACAGCAATGGGACTTTGCACTATTGTAGTATTTACAGGTACGACTGTTGTTATCTGGAAATATGTTTTGGTTTCCGCATTTCTGAAATATCGTCATCGCGTGTCTAAAGTCGAATGTTTTATGTATATGCGACTGTTTAGGTACATAGTATTCCTTTGTGGAAAATTTTAAATAGTTACTTATGTTTCATCTCTAGATTCTTATCACCCTAGAATTTTACTGGAAATTTATATGGAGCAAATATTAAACAGGTATCGTTTAAGTAATCTACTATGTCTCTGGTTCTTTACTGCTCATCCTCATCATGCTTATATAGGTACTGGTTGCCTGGACGCCATCGCTCTTAGCGATAAGGCCGCCACTTGTGGCACTTGATCTGTTCGCATTCTTCACTATCTATCACCTACATCCTTAGATAGAGATTTAATACCAGGTTGTTATTACTTAGGTACTAAAACTATGTACGATAATTATGAATCGTACATGCTCAAACTGCATTTTTTTTCAACGACATCAGGTCAAAATAGACTGTGTTAAAATCAAGGGGTTGCTAGCGGGTAATAAATATATTCTAGTACCTACCACTGTAAAATAACTATCAATTACTTAATACTTGCTTTCTTACAGTAATTATGCTGTAAAACGTCGTACATTCTGCAAGTGCGTATGTAACATCGTTACGCTTAATTAAATTTATACAATCAACAACTTTCTAAAACCATACCACGTCGTAAAGAGCCATACACATTGCGTTACCAACATGTAGTCTTCGACAATAAATCATACTCGTAGTGAAGACTTTTTGCCGCATGACTTTATACTAATAGTTTTGTGAAACACATACTATTTGATGATAACACAGGTATAGATCTTATGGGAAAAGACCTCAGCTGGTCTAAAAGTGGGGTGTAAGTTTGTGGATGATGATTTATTTTTATTTCTTGTAAGCGATTAAGTATAAGTTTAAATTTTATTATATTTTGATTATGTTATTTTTGATGACTCCCAATAAAACCAACAACAACTCTAATTAATCTTAATTAATAGATAATAAAATTTCCGACTCTCATCACAACATTACAACAAACAAACAAAATCACATGTACCACCAAATCGTATGGGGATGCGGTAGCTTTGTAGGTGGTGATCCAAAAGAGGCAGGTTAAAGTCCAGGGTTCGCGACAAAGATTTGAAATGTTAAGGTATCCCAAAAATAGCTCTTTGAAATAAATCTAGTGTGTAGTAGTAGTGGGAAAGCACTATAAAATAGATCAATAGTTTTAAAGGTACTTGTGGAGTTATCTTACTGTGCAAAATACAAATATCTATACTTAGTGTCTTTACTTCAACAACGCACATATAGACTAAAAGGAGAAAAGAGAAGCAAGAAAGCAAAGAGAGAAGGAAGCACGAAAAGTCCTGATTTTTTTTTTGACCGACGAACCACCAGAGGAGATATACAATTCGACGCGTATATATTTTTTTTTATGTATTACCACGCATAACTTTTTTTGTAGTAGTCCGATTTCAATAATTATTATTAATATATTTTGATTGGAAAGAGTATACTTCGAAATTAATCCCATTTAAGTTTTATCGAAATCGGCTGAGCCATTTTTGATAAATCAACAATAATGTGAAAAATACTACATCGCTCCGTGCATAATATTTGCGTTCTAGCGATGCGCCCCGGCTTCGCACAGGTATTTTATACATATCAACATTTCTCTTGAATTATTCTATCTATTAAAACAAACTACATCAAAATCCGTTGCGTAGTTTAAAAGATATAAGCATACATGTGGACAGACAGCGGAAAGCGACTTTGTTTTATACTATGTAATAATTCTGTACACGTGTGAAGTCGGTCATGCTATTTTTGCAAAAAATAATTATTAGATGTCGCGTCGTTCGAAAAAAAATCAGATGTCGGTCATAAAAGTTGTGGACGCAACATCGATTTTCTTACGGGTAATTGCTTAGACGGCGAGATGAAATATCGTTTCGTATTTCTAGTAGGCATTCCTGATAAAGAGAGTAGGGAGCAATAAGGCGTGAGGATGTTAGTTACTATTTGTACCTATCTTAAATACAATATTTGTGACACATACACCAATTCTACTGTGGAAATAATGGCCAATGATTGTCAGGAATGGGCAACGGGCACGCGACCGGCGCGCGGCGGCCCACTTTAATTGGGTTACCGACCACCGTACCGCCTTGCCTTACGTAAAGCCCTGTCACAACCGCCAAGTACGCGGGTGTCGAAACTTTATACTGAGTTTTCTATCCGCATTAGTACGCGCCTTTGCTGATTACTCGTATGAAGGTCGCACTGCGTTGCTATTGTTACTAGATTTAAGAATTACAACGTTCACATCAGCCTACAGTTAGACGGTCTTACATAAATTGTAAATCGAACTGAATAAGGTAACCAGAAGGTATGCAGGCAGTAGGTATTATGTAAAACTAGAACAATGTAATTTTTGCCTTTCTTCTTTATATGAATAAATGAAATCACTACTATAATTAGGTACTTACGTCTAATACCTGGCTTATCATCATCATCCATAGCTTTCTCTATCCCACTGGTATAGTTAGGTTTTTTTAACTTGACCACCAACTCGCCTGATGGTAAGCGACGTTGTGGTCGAAGATGAAGCACGCAGACTTAAAGGATACCTATTCCTTTGCCGAACTACAAGTAATCGAAACCAATGTGGGAGTATTACAAAGTTTGTTATGTAAACCCGTCTCTGAGGAGGCTGGAGTGATTTACAGACTGGTGGAGACCTTCTTCCAGTCTCTAAATCAGGCCAACTCCACAAGACTGCCTCGCTGGCTTATTGTATCTTAATGTATGTAAAAACATGTGTGTGTATAATATGTAATAAGCTTGTATTTATAAGGGTACGATGGGGCTGACATGGACTTTCGGTCCAAAAGCTCTAAAAAAAATAGAATAATAAAAAAAAAGATACCTATTCACTCTGATCTTGAAAAGCTTTAAAAGCTTTTATCTCTTAGGATGCAGGAAAGCAGGAAGACTGTTCCATTCCCTGGCGGTACGAATTAGAAATGTTGAAACAAACCGCTTCGTACGAATCGAAGGAAAACCGACAGTCGGGTATCTTTTAGAATTGCCACCTGCATCGGTCGTGTGCCAATCTTATTCAATACAGTTGATTATGAAAATTGATTTATGAAAGTTCTTTATCGTTCTTTATATTATCTTTACAACAATGATTTATCATCACTATAGTCAAATGCGGTTTGGCATATTTTACATATCTTCAAGAACACGATCAACTTTCAGATATGCAGGTTTCCTCACGGTGTTTCCTGTAACGTTTGTAAAGAGCGGCAATTAGCAATAAGTACGCATGTAGGTAATGCAGAGTTCTTATTCGATACCTACATCCCGTAGATTTAGCGACCGATAAGAAAACATATATTTTTAGTGCTACGTAATTACCTATTAATAGGTACTACTTAAATGTATAAAAATCATGAGATTGATAGACTATCCATTTTTTAATTTTTTTTTTATTACACTAACTGTAAAAAGGTTATAGTAATAATAATTACGTGAACCTGCGCGTTAATTCCACGATCGAACGATTTTGAAATGAACTTTATCAAGATTAAATGGACAAAGATTATTACGGAATGGCATCCACGCGATGGTAAAAGAAGAAGGTGAAGACAAATAAAAAGATGGATGGATGACATCAAAAATACTGGAGGGGCATTTTGGCTTAGAAAAGCCAACAACAGAACAGCCTGGAAACAGCTGGAAGAGGCCTATGTGTCACAAGACACGCCGACCACTAAACCCGAAATTCCGATGTGTTAGATTAGTATTAGGTTAAGTTTCATATTACCTATGTTTAGTTTGGCAATAAAGACTTAAATAAATATAAAAAGAGCACTTAAAGTGCTTAATTACTAGTACGACAACTAGCGGCACCACCTATGCCACTTTTCACTATGACATCAGCTATATGATCAGTATGACTCTTACAAATAACTAGCGAAACTTAATATTCCAAACCTAGAGAGACTACGTCATTGTAGAGACATCAATATACTGTTCTCAGAATAATAAGAGTACCTACTTGTAATCCATAAGATACACAATACTTATAAAAGTCCTAGCCCGTAATTATATTTTAAAAAGCACCTACTTACCTTGGAAAAATCCTGTATCTACACATAAAGTAACGATTCAATAACTACCAATCGGAAGGAAGTAGCGACGGCATGAGAGTACGCGAGATTTCTCTGCGGGAGCGTGTGAAAGTTGTTTTCCTCGCGTTGTGTTGACGATATTTTTTGCGGCAACTACAGATACTATTGAGCAATGACAATTCTGCATTGATAACTAGATCAGGTTTATATGTTTTATGTGGGTTAGTAGACTTATTTTACACGCAGATTTCGAGTTTACGTTCATAAAGTTTAACTATTGGGCGAAAATGTGATTTATTCTTGTAACTAATTACCATTCGGCATTCGGATTGTTTTCCCATTTTGTAAGAAACCCTTTCACACGCAATAAGAGTAATGAGAGTTAATACGATTTAAAATCAAAGTGAATTGTATACAGCATAAAATAGCTGCTCTAATAACAACAAAACCTTTTACGTATTCGCAATCGCTAGTAGATGCGATATATTTACGCTTTTATAAGGCCCAATTATGAAGGCGCCATTGTAATTATAATAGCAATTTAGAATATTCCTATCTTTTTCACTGTATGCATTCGAACTAAAGCACGTGCCACTTCTCCCATTCCACATGTTCTGAGTGCCTTCAACAATCTTTTGACTATGTCACCCGACTGTGATCTGTTTGCGGATGAATGGAAGCATATTCTGTCGGTGTGCCTGAATTACTGCGAGAAGAAGACGTGTAAGGTGACTGTAGTGGAAGATGACTTTGAATGAGGTATATATATTTATATATGTATGATTTAGTTCTAATTATGAATATGTACAGTACCTAATTTTATCTTTAATTGACATTTATTTGACATTATGTAATTATTATTCTTGTAAAATTTGTGTTATATTGAATGTTTGTAACTAATGTAAGTGGTACCTTATGTGCCGTTTTAGTTATTATTAAATAAATAAATAAATAGAGAGAACACTATTTACGTTGCTATTAAATTTACTATGTACTATACTGTATCAGCTTTTTAATAGTCCACTGCAGGACGTAGGCCTACCCACGAAGGGTGATTAGGTACCTAGAAAAATTACTAGATAAATTACGATTAGGATTAGAAAAGCTACGAAACACTCACGGGCAACTTTTCTCGGACACATCTTCTGGTCCTGATTTGTTTTTTTGCCGATGAAGGGCTTCTGTATAATGTATCAACTCTCCACACCTTTTTCTCGATAACACTAAAAATATCAATCCAATCCGTACGGACAAATGCTAATAATCTAAATTGTCTCATTCCAGCCAAAGAACAGTACACGAGACGAAAGGATGGGACGTGTTCCGGGAGTTTCCGCCGAAGCAGGACAGTGGGTCGATGGAGAGCCAGAAGTGCCTGGAGTTCACAGTCCGGCTGCTGAAGGTGCTCGCGTACATCATAGTGTTTGTGGCTGTCCTCGCCTCTGGAGTCATCGCGAAGGGGACCACGCTCTTCATGACCTCACAGTTACGGAAAGACAGGCGGCTAGCTTATTGTAATAGGAATTTAGGTAAGTCAGCTGGAATACTTACTTACAAGCTGTTGTTTTGGATCCTTGCCATATTAAAAGAGGTGGACATACTCGTAGTCATGAACAACTTTTACAATTCCCTGGTTAGTCCCACTAACCAGGGAATTGTAAAAAATCTCTTGTTTATTATTTTATGTATCTAAAACATTCAAAAATTCTGAGTTCGGAGGATAGAGAATATTTTCCAACAATATTGTCAGATAAGAAATGCAGCACAGATGTACTGCGTGTAAATGTCTTTGACAAATATTTTATTAGGTATACATAAGGTAATGGCACCTATGTTGGACGCGGACCAGTCATGGACATTTTTTGAATTTGCCTCCAATATTAAGGAAACGCGAAGTATTTTTTTTCAAATGTCAACACCGGTCAGTTGTGCCAATATTATAGCTGTCATCTAAACTGTTTTTGACAGCCGACAGCCATTTTGATTGCGGCCATAACGGTGTTTAGTTACGCGGTGTTATTTGGTGTCGGGAATCGTAATTTATTATAAGAATCGCGATGCAAGTAAATACACTTAACATCTTATTTTGGGTCAGGTGTATGCTAATTGTTAAAATTCATATTATTTAGTGTTTTATTAATAGTAATACGTTCCTTTTATATTATAACTGAAAATGTCATTGGCATTCTAACCCTAAAATTAATGGTGTCCATAACTGGATATTATTCAAGCACATAGACCCATCATGGACAGTGTGTCCATAAAGTGAACTTTCTTATTTCTATTTTTTTTTCATGTATCATACGTCTGGTCTAGTATATGCTCATGTTTCTCTAGAAATCTGCTTTTTGAATAATATTATTAAAATACATTTATCTAATTTAAGTTTAACTATTTTTGAATAATTATAGTGCATGATTGTAGTGAGATGTTTTATTTTGCTTAAAGTTGCTGAATGAGAAATGATGATTTTTCATAGCGGTTTTCGAGTAGATATTGTTTTGATATTAAGACTAATATGGATAATAATGTTCGACTGTTTTTACTCTAATAAATAAAGAGAAGCATTTATTTCATAACGAATACTTTTCTTCTTTATTTAATTACCTATTCATATTTCCATAACTAGCTGTTTATAATTGGGGGTCCTACACCTCATTTCATTTATTTATTGCTTATCATTATCACTGGATTGTTACTGTCCATTAATGGCTGTTTATAATTGGATAATGTCCAACATTGGGTGTCCGACACTGGATTATTACTGTCCATTGCTGGTGTCTATGCAGGAGTGTTGTTTATTTGTAATATTTTATTGTACTGAGTACTAAACACAAACTAAACATTGAATAGTGATTGAGAAAAGAGCTTTTTATTTACTTCCAAATTCCAAAGAATGTATATTGATAAATGAAGAAATTACAAAGCAAAAACAAAAAAAAAATCCTTATACTGTCCATGACTGGTGACTTTACCTTACTTGATTGAGAAAATAAAGGCAACATAATAAAAATAGGTATGCTATGCTATAGCATAAGTTACGGATAAAATTCTCGTCGTCTGAGAAATGTATGGAAAAAATCAAATTTAGTCAAAAACTACCTAGAATGAACTTTTAGGCTGAAAAGATAGATACATAAAATAAAAAATAGTGACAAAGTTAAAGTCTATACAATGCTATTCATTGTCATATTTTCTACATTGCAGGTAGAGATAAACAATTTGTAGTATCGTTGCCGGACGAGGAGCGCGTGGCGTGGATGTGGGCCATCCTAGCCGCCTTCGCGATTCCTGAGCTGGGCGCGTTCATCCGCGCCGTCAGAATCTGCTTCTTCAAGACCTCGCGGAGGCCCACCAGCGCGCAGTTCATAGTTGTAAGTTTAATTTATTAAGTCTTACTTCCGTATCTGTGGGGCTCTTTTTTGTAAATTCTTCTTGCAGTTTCTTACTTCCGGGGACATATGTTTTAACAACAACATACGAGTACCATTCGGCGGTTCATAATCACAATTTATTGGAAGAAAAGAATGAATATTGAATTATATCCAGATATAAATCTTTTTTTTTTCAAGTTAGCCACTTGCCGATCATGATGTTTCGCCTGCATAACATGCCGCTTAGAAATGGAAGCTTTGAATAAAACATTTTACGAGCTCTTGATCAAGCAAGTCGCTGGAGCAGTTGTGTTGGGGTCTACGAGCTTTACTCCATTATTTTAAAGAGCTAGATTGGCTCAGGTAGACTCCGGAAGCGGGAAATGCACAATACACTCCATGCGGGTTGTCAGTGAATGACCTATCGAATAACATACATTGAATAACGTCTGGCCACAATGCATGGAAAATGCATGGCCACACCGAACAAGAATTAGGTGCTCAAGACTTATTTTTCACGTTTCAGGTGTTCATAGCCGAAACGCTTCACACCATCGGCATGGGCTTACTCTTCTTCAAAATCCTGCCCGAACTGGACGTAGTGAAGGGCGCCATGGTGACCAACTGTCTCTGCATCATTCCGGCGATTCTCAGCCTCCTATCGAGAAACAACCGAGAGTCGAAGCGGTTCGTCAAAGTCATCGTGGACATAATGGCCATCGTCGCGCAGGTCACCGGCTTCATCGTCTGGCCTTTACTAGAAAACAAACCAATTCTATGGCTGATACCAGTATCTTCTATCTGCATATCGCTTGGATGGTGGGAAAACTACGTGACGCGCCGCAGCCCACTTGGTGAGAACTCATGCTGACTCATTGTTTAGCGATTTCACCCGTAATGTGCATTATTCATGATCAGTAAGTTATGTGTGAGATTGCCGTAAACTGTGACGGATGGACCAGTGATTTGAGCTCTATGTCAACGCGTTAAAGTTTGGTTCGTATCAAGCAATAACGTAGCAATTTTTACCGAAAGATAACAGTGATAAAGCGAAAGTTGATCTTTAGAGCATGAAGATTTGTAGTGAAATTGAGCTTAATAAAATGAGCCTAGATGTAATTAAGCACAAGATGAGGTGAACCTTGGTGGTACTTGGTTCCAGGCTCATAATATGTGTTTTTATATCTTTGACAGGAATAATGAAGAGCTTAGGAAGATTGAAAGAAGAGTTGACCCATACACGCTACTTCACATACAGGTTCATAACACTCTGGAAGATCATGGTGTTCCTAATGGTCATATTATTCAGTATTTGGACCGATGGCGACGACCCGGCGATGTTTTTCCAGCTATTCAATACAGGGTTCGGGCCGCATAACATCGTCGTTGAGGAGGTTAGTTTGTTGTTTCATATATGTACATAAAAATATTGGGTATATTTTCTAATCTCTAGTATTTGACTTTATTAACTTCAAAATACATAGATAACGCTTTACATTCATAGCACCCTATTAAGCTCCTGTGTCGGAAATCGGGAATGCCACAGAATATAGTCATAGTATAATTAACAGTCAGACTCGGAACAGATGTTTAAATTAATTAACGTACTTTTCTTGAGTGCCAATAATACGAATTGATTGCAATTTCGTGTGAAATATACTTCGGTAATGCGCATAGGTACGAACTATATAATACCGACATATATAAAAGCAGTTTACGCAAAAACAGCCACTCATAAATTAATCACAAGTGTAATAAAACTGAAAATCGTAGGTTGCCAAGCCATGCAAGCAACTATTTTTTTCATTAGAGCAAGTTATGTGCCTTAGCGTTCGCAGTTTACCAGCCAATAAACACAAGCCCCTGTGGCCTAATGGATAAGGCATCGGCCTCCTAAGCCGGGGATTGTGGGTTCGAGTCCCACCAGGGGTACAGGATTGGAGATAATTTTTTTAACGGTTTCCAATAAGAGCGATCTCAATATTAATGTTGATGTTTTTTTGTGCAGGTATACATGTCACCTCACTTGAGTTTTTAGATTTTGCTAAAGATTTTTCTATTTCTTCTTTTAAATAAAAGATTAAAAATACTTGCGAAATTGTCCCATAAAACACTAATTTAATTTTACTTTAAACAATTAGAATAATATTCGGTATCTCGCCGGGTACGATCGTTGGACATGAATATTTGAAGTTAGTTTACATTTTTGCTAAAGGATAACTTTACTACTTTTTCTCTAGATCCAAATTCACTTGGGCGGAACAGTAATACCAGATCTGGCGAACGTGACTCTAACAGGAGACTCCGTGGAAGTAGCAGCCGCATATAAATCTGCAGTCTACGTGATGTTGATCCAAATATTTGCGGCTTACATTTGCTACATCTTCGGGAAGTTTGCGTGCAAGATCCTCATCCAAGGGTTCAGTTATGCGTTCCCTATAAACCTGGTGATACCTCTGGTAGTGAACCTGTTGATTGCTGCTTGTGGAATTCGGAATGGTGACACGTGTTTCTTCCATGGAAGTGTCCCGGATTACTTGTACTTTGAGAGCCCTCCAGGTTAGTATTATTGTGTAGATATCTATTTTGCTGCTATAGCTAAAGGTTGCGTGTTTAAAACAATCTCTGAGTAAATTAAGGCAGATCACAATTATTATCAACACAATTTAATTTGCTCATTTAAACCGCTCGAGGACTCAGCAACTGAATTCTACCATTAGATTGATACATGATGTTAAGAACATTCACAAAAATGCACTCAAACATGTAAGAAAAATACTAAGCTACGAGTATAAACAAAAAACGATTAGGTAATTTCAATAGCATTATTTTCAAATAATTAATCAATCAGAAAGTGCACTAGAAAACGTTTAGGTCATTCGATAAAATTGTTCGACTATGATAGCTTTGATGAAGTAAAGTATACTAAACCACTTTCGAAATAATATTATTGTAACGCAGTAGGAGCCCGTTGTAGGTTCGAGACTGTAGGAAATAACGGGTATAAATACGCCGGCCGACCCGTGGGGATCAGTTTTTATTCGTTTACCGTCGAAGCGATAACTACTCGGGTTAGAGTGCGATACCAGTGATTGTGAAGTGACTAGCTTGTGTGATTATCAGTGCCAGTGTAAAGTGTTTGTGCGAACCAGTTGTGTCGTGTATCTTTGTGATTTTTACGAAGTGATTGTGTGCAATAAAGAGCAAAGTGAATAATCGGCGTTTTAACTGACTATCCAAGAACCCATCTCGTAACATTTGGTGTCAGAAGGGTGGATAGTTGAAAATGCCGGTAACACCATACGACGAAGAGACCCCTCGCACAAGGAGTCAGCGCCGACAGGAGGAAGCGCGCCGACAAGAGGAGCAGGAGCGCCGCCAGGAGGAGATCGACCAGAGGCGCTTTGGAAATAATTCGCTGTTAATGGAAGGCAGTGAGTCCGAGGCAACCAATGACGACTGCAGAAACCCAGGAGCACCTGCTGCGGCACCTTCTGTGGTACCTGCTGCACCACCTGCTGTGGCACCTGCTACATCACCCGCTGTCCCTGTGGCATTTGATATGGCTGCTTTGATGTCGATGATGCAGTCCATGACGCGGCAGCTAGAAGATCAGGCCCGAAACAACGAGAAGCAGACTCGCCAGCTGGAAGAAAAATTGGACCGCAACAAAGAAGACCAGGCTCGTCAACTGGAAGAACAGGCTCGCCAACTAGAGGAGAAACTGGATCGTGGACAAGAGGGTCTGCTTTCAAGCCTACAAGCGACCATGGGAAAGGAAATAAGAGAAATGAAAGAAAAAATGGACCAGCACGATACCAAGATGAAGGAGTATGAATCTCGCATCTTCGAAGCGGAAACACAAATCGCCGACGTAAGAAAGACCTTGAACGTCATTAAAACTGGAAGTGGAGCCATTCCACTTACAAACTTCTCGCCAGCCTCACAAAAGATCAAAGTGACGCCTTACGACGGGACATCATCATGGTCAGCTTACAAAGTTCAATTTGACGCCGCCGTTCAAACCAATGGATGGAACAAGGACCAAGCTAAGAACGCCCTCATCATGAGCCTTCGTGACGAAGCCCTGAGTATTCTGGATGCCGTGGGTAAGGAAGTGACCTACGATAAATTAATGGAAACGCTGGAAAGTCGCTATGGTGATGAGCACCTGGAACGTGTGTACCGAGCGCAGTTGAAGAACAGGGTGCAACGTCGTAATGAAAGTCTTCAACAGTGGGCCGTCGAGGTGGAGAAACTATTCCGGAAGGCTTATCAGTCCGCGCCATTACCCAACGACGAACATCTAGTGGAAGCGTTTGCTAACGGGATAGCAGACTTCGAGGTAAGAACTGCAGTGAAACTCGGGCATCATAAAACACTAAAGGAAGCTTTGGCTCAAGCCTTAGAAGTCGAGGCTGTACGAAATCCAGCGAAGGATATCCAACATATAAGGGAGGTAAAGGACGCATCACTTCGTACAAGGTTTGGCCCTAGATGCTACAACTGCGACGAAAGAGGCCATTTATGGCGGAATTGCCCAAAGCCACGTCGACCGAGGGAGGATCGACCATTAGAAGAACAGGAGGAACGGCCGCACCGTGACACCACACAGCAGCAGGGAAACGAGTAAATGCCAGGACCAAGGGGCGGGTGCTGGCCGGTCTGAAAAAGGCCCCAAAGATTTTGATCTCACAAGCTCATGATGGGAACAGCCTGATCATCAATGGTGCCATCAACGGAACTTCTTGCAAGCTGACATTGGATACTGGAGCTTCTCGCACTGTCGTCAGTTCCCGATTGGCTAAGCGCTTTCTTCCAAACTTCGAAAGCTGCAAAACAGTTGAACTTCTGACAGCGACCGGCCAGCACATATACGTCCGAGGAGAGAAGCTGGTGGAGTTAAAGTTGGGTGAGAAAACTTTCCAACATAAAGTCATTGTGGCAGATATAGTTGACGATTGCATTCTGGGTCTTGACTTCATGCGAGAACATCATTGTGAGATTGACGTCAACCAAGGAATCTTGAAATGTGGAAGAGAAGAAATCTTCATGGAAGGCGCCATATCAGGAAAGGTTTATTGTCTGCAGAGAACAGTCCTTCCACCTAGATCGGAAACCATTGTGGCAGTTAGATTACCGCCAAAGTTGGGACATCAACAACGATGTGTGCTAATAGAACAATCGGAAGGTGATCAACCATGGTTAGTGGCCCGAACTTTGGTGAGGACTACTAATACTGCTGTGGTGCGTGTGCTCAACACAAGTAACGAGGAACAACTCATCAAAGGAGGAACCCCGATTGGTACATGCGAAGAAGTAGACTGGATGCGCAGATGCCAAGAACAACCAAAGGAGGAATACAACTGTGCTGGGAGTTGCAACGTGTCAACACTATTGGAAGATTCCCGGAAAGATCTCTCTGAAAAAGAACTTCTGATGGCGAAGAAGATACTACAGCGCTTTACCGACATATTTGCCCTCGATGATACTGTCAACGGGAAGACTGGCTTAGTGAAGCACACGATAAATACAGGAAACATGCCACCGATACGACAGCGGCCAAGAAGGATACCAGTGGCTCGAGAAAAAGAAGTTGAGTCAATGATTGAAGACATGGCGCTAAATGGTGTGATAGAACCTTCATCCAGTCCGTGGTGTTCGCCAGTGGTTCTAGTGAAAAAGAAGGACGGCAGTATGCGGTTTTGTGTTGATTATCGACGACTCAACGACGTAACGAAGAAGGACAGCTACCCTTTGCCGAGGATTGATGACACGTTGGATACACTGACGGGCATGAAGTGGTTCACTACGTTGGACTTAAAGAGCGGGTACTGGCAAGTGGAAATAGACCCTAAAGATAAGGAGAAGACCGCATTTTCTACGGGAAAAGGCCTGTGGCAATTTAAAGTGATGCCGTTTGGGTTGTGCAACGCCCCCGCTACGTTCGAAAGGTTAATGGAGTTAGTTCTTGCGGGACTAATTGGTGACGCATGCCTTGTCTACTTAGACGACATCATAATTGTGGGAAAAACCTTCGAAGACCACCTGCAAAACCTGGAACGAGTCCTAACAAAAATACGTGCTGCCAATCTTAAGCTGAGTCCTAAGAAATGTTCCTTCTTCAAGAGGCAAGTGAATTTCTTGGGACATGTGATTTCCGAAGCTGGTGTACAGACGGATCCAGGTAAAGTCAGTGCTGTGAAGGATTGGCCTGTTCCAAAAGACAAGACGGAAGTCAGAGCATTCTTGGGTTTATGCTCCTATTACAGGCGATTCGTGAAGAACTTTGCTGACATCGCTAAGCCGTTACATAGACTGACTGAGGAAAAACGGCCCTTCCTCTGGGATGAAAATTGCGACGCAGCTTTTCGAGGTCTAAAGGAGCGACTTTGTAATACGCCTATTCTCGGTTTTCCGGACACCGAGAACGAGTTTATCGTGGACACTGACGCCAGCAACACCGGCATTGGAGGAGTATTGTCGCAAAGAAAAGGAGACCAAGAAGTGGTGATTGCGTATTTCAGCAAATCCCTGTCCAAGCCAGAAAGGAACTACTGTGTGACAAGAAAGGAGCTACTTGCAGTGGTGAAGACATTGCGTCACTTTAGCAAATACCTGCTCGGGCGAAAATTCCATCTGAGGACCGACCACGCTGCTCTAAAGTGGCTACTGCAGTTTAAGGATCCCGAAGGCCAAGTGGCAAGATGGATTGAGCAACTACAAGAGTTCGACTTTACCACGGAACATCGCAGTGGAAAATCTCATGGCAACGCAGATGCACTGTCAAGAAGGCCATGCTCAGAGGACTGCAAGCATTGCTCAAGACAAGAGTCGAAAGATCCAGTACCTGTCAGAATGCTCAAAGCTGACATCGGCGACGAATGGAAAGAAACCCTTCAGGCTGAACAAAAAGAAGACGTCGACATCAAGCCGATTCTTGAATGGATGGAATCAGATGCCCGTAAGCCTGACTGGAGTGCTATTGCTTCACTGAGTGTTACGACAAAGAGCTATTGGGCGCAATGGGATAGCCTGGTGCTTCAAGAGGGAGTGCTGTGCCGAAAATGGGAAAATGCTCGAGGCAACCAGTGCCATCTCCAAATGGTTGTACCCAGAGCAAAAGTTCCCGAAGTTTTGAAGCTGTACCACGAAGGGTTTTCGGGAGGACATCTGGGTGTGAAACGGACACTGTTGAAGATTCGAGAAAGGTTTTACTGGATCAACTGCAGAGATGATGTAGAAGACTGGGTACGGAAATGCACGAGCTGTGCATCAGTGAAAGGTCCGCATACCCGCAGCAGAGGAGCACTAAAGCTGTATAATGTTGGAGCACCATGGGAGCGAATTGCACTGGATGTGGCCGGACCATTTCCTGTGAGCGGAAGTGGCAACAAGTACTTCCTTGTCGTCATGGATTACTTCACCAAGTGGCCAGAAGTCTTCGCAATTCCAAACCAAGAGGCATCGACGATAGCAGACAAATTGGTCCATGAAGTATTCTGTCGTTTTGGAGTACCATTGGAAATCCATAGTGACCAAGGAAGAAATTTTGAATCTCAACTGTTTCAAGAGACGTGTCGGCTAATGGGTGCACACAAAACAAGGACAACGTCATACCACCCGCAATCAGATGGAATGGTGGAGCGATTCAACCAAACTCTAGAGAGATACCTGGCAAAAGTAGTCGAAAGCAAACAACGGGATTGGGACAAGCATATCCAGCCATTTTTGTTGTCATACCGAAGTGCTGTTCATGAGAGCACCAATGTCACTCCTGCTTTTGCCAATTTTGGACGTGAATTACGGCTACCCGCCGACTTAATAACTGGTGTCCCACCGGATTCTCCCCAACCCATAACTGAGTACGCCAGTGACCTCCGGAACAAGATGAACGACATCTATGAGCACATTAGAGAGTATGGCCAGCAAACATCAGAAAGAATGAAGACTAGATACGACAGAACGACTAACAACCCTGGGTTTGAGGAAGGCTCGCTAGTATGGCTACACAACCCTATACGCAAAAAAGGGAAATCTCCAAAGCTACAAGCCAAATGGGATGGACCATACCGAGTGGTGACCAAGATCAACGACGTGACGTTCCGCATACAGAAGGGACATCGAGGTGCTCCCAAGATAGTTCATGTGGATCGATTGGCGCGATATTACGGGTGCAACGATGCTCGGGACGAGCATGTCTTAGGAGGGGGTAGTGTAACGCAGTAGGAGCCCGTTGTAGGTTCGAGACTGTAGGAAATAACGGGTATAAATACGCCGGCCGACCCGTGGGGATCAGTTTTTATTCGTTTACCGTCGAAGCGATAACTACTCGGGTTAGAGTGCGATACCAGTGATTATCAGCTCCATAAATATTTCCAATCAGCTGAATACTAATTCGTAGTTTGTTTTGATGTATTTTAACAAGACGTTCAACAATTTCATAACAACTGTTGAACTTATTGTCTGAAATTCTGGACAATAAACGATTTTGTTTTTTTCTGTTGTTTTTATAGTTACTGTTAGGGTTTCGAACTGATAAAATATGCTTGTTATAGTATTCACATTGAGCGATTTCATCTCGCGGCAAATGGCGTGGGTATGGCTCCTATGGCTGCTGTCCCAGACGTGGATTACCATCCACATCTGGACCCCGAAAGCCGAGCGTCTCGCCTCAACAGAGAAGTTGTTCGTCCTACCGACGTACAACGGACTGCTGATCGACCAGAGCATGGCCATGAACCGTAAGAGGGACGACCAGAAGGATGTGAAGACTGAAGTAAGTGGCAAGACTTAAGTCAATAATGGCCTACACAATTAAGTTTGCGAAGTAGACTAGAATAAGTTGCAGGTACCCGGTAAAAAGTAGTTAAAAGGATCGATGCATATACAAACTGTTAAGATTTTTTATGCCATAAAAATAAGAGCCATAGCCAGTTGGAAAAATTAGTAAAAAACACACTAAAACACGGATTAACAGAATCGCAACGATATTGCAAATTAATAATAGGACAATGACCAATACGAAACTGTTTCTAAGTTCAGATTATATTACAATGCATATCATTCTGTTACTAGGTAATGAAAGATGTTTATTACAAAGATTACAAAGCAAACATGAAGATTTTCGATAAAATACATTATAAAATTAATCACTTAATTTATAATTTATACACTGTTATATTTTTTCCAGGACCTGGCAGAAATAGAAAAGGAAAAAGGCGACGAGTACTACGAAACCATATCAGTGCACACGGATAACACAGGCTCCTCGCCCAAAACGGTGAAGTCCTCTGACCAGATCACGAGGATCTACGCGTGCGCTACTATGTGGCACGAAACTAAAGACGAGATGATGGAGTTCTTGAAGTCTATCCTAAGGCTGGATGAGGATCAATGCGCTCGGCGGGTCGCTCAGAAGTATTTGCGGGTTGTTGATCCGGATTACTACGAATTCGAAAGTAAGTTTTCAATCTATGATCATATCAGTGTACACGAACAACACAGGTTTCTCGCCGAAGACGGTCAAGATCTTAGACTTGATCAGACGGATATCCATTCTTTTTCGATCAAACATAACACGACACGTCTGTATCGATCTAAAAATCTGATCCAACAGAACAAACATAAAATATCTACAAACCAAGGTTTCAGAGTAGAAGCAATAAACCTTGGAGTCCAACCTCAAACCAAGATTTTAGAGTGGCCGTCATCTACATTACCTAAAAACTAAACCATAGAGAACTAATCTGTAAATGAAGAGATAATAAGATAAAGAGATAAAGCTGCTAATTTTATTAAACTGTAATGACTTCTGTGTTCCAGCTCACATCTTCTTGGACGACGCCTTCGAAATCTCCGATCACAGTGACGAAGATTCGCAAGTGAATCGTTTCGTCAAACTACTTGTGGACACATTAGACGATGCAGCTTCCGAAGTCCATCAGACCAACATCCGGATGAAGCCACCGAAGAAATTCCCCGCGCCGTACGGCGGAAGACTGACGTGGGTGCTCCCAGGAAAGACAAAGATGATCTGTCACTTGAAGGATAAGTCTAAAATTCGACACAGGAAACGATGGTCTCAGGTATAGTCACTATTTTACGGCAAGTATTGATTTGGCTAATGGCAAAGCGTAGAGTATACAAAGTTACTGACATGTTCCAGCGGGTTAGCAAGTTAAAGTGGCATTGGGTAAGCTACATAGTTTGAAGAACGAATGGCCAATGGCGCCGTAAAGTTCTCAAATTGAGACAGCAAATCAGATTACATAAAATTTGATGGGACATTGTATCTTGCTTATTTGGTTTTAGTCAAAACCATCAAATCGCGTATGTTGATTTTCTCCTAATTTGGCCAATTTACGCGTGAATATTGCGATTCTAGGGCATATTAGAAAACTTGCAAATGTACTAATCTTAACAAGTCATGTTCATATGTGATCATTACATTATATTTAACTCTTATTATTTTCAGGTGATGTACATGTACTACCTCCTCGGGCACCGTCTAATGGAGCTGCCGATCTCCGTGGACCGCAAGGAAGTGATGGCCGAGAACACTTACCTTCTGACCCTCGACGGAGACATCGACTTCCAGCCGCACGCCGTCCGTCTGCTCATCGATTTGATGAAGAAGAACCGAAACTTAGGCGCTGCTTGCGGACGTATCCACCCTGTTGGTTCTGGTAAGGAACATATTTGCATGCGTTTATTTACTTGCCTTATTCTTTTATGTTTTATTTAAGGAGCTCAAGGAGCCATGTAGTCTCTCGCGATCTCTTCATATCTCATACCGATCAGATATGAAGAGATCCGTAGAGCAACCAAAGTTATCGACATAGCCCAAAGGGTTGGCAAGTGGAAATGACAGTAGACAGGATACATAGCATTAGCATGGAAGACTGATGACCAATAGGGTCGATCTCGAGGGAAAGATCTCAAGTGGAGCCACTCACCGGCAAGCGCAGCGTACTGGGTCGTCTTCATTCAAATACGTTAACGATATCATCTCTTTTCAGGTCCTATGGTATGGTACCAGATGTTCGAATACGCTATCGGCCATTGGCTGCAAAAGGCAACGGAACACATGATCGGCTGCGTGCTCTGTAGTCCGGGATGCTTCTCTCTCTTTAGAGGAAAGGCTCTCATGGACGATAACGTTATGAAGAAATACACTCTCACATCCCACGACGCTCGGCATTATGTGCAATACGATCAAGGTACATTTGAAAATATTATTGCCTCTATGTCTTTATTGTCTTATTTGTCTACTATTTTTGTTAATTAATTTTTACCTAATCGAATTAAATCTTGGATAGAAGGGGGTTCCAAAAACCACAAATCACCACTTTGGGGAGTGGGAGGGTGGATAGGTACATCATACTTATAACTTTTCGTTGGCATTTCGAAAAATTTACCGATGTCAAATCTAAAAAGCAGCGAGTAACTTTGATTTGCCATGTGTAAAATCTCAACAAATATCACGAGTGGGAGAAGAAGGACACGTGCTAAAGAGATTTTCGGTTTCCAGGGGAGGATCGTTGGTTGTGTACGTTACTACTCCAGCGCGGTTATCGAGTAGAATATTCAGCCGCGTCGGACGCCTACACGCACTGTCCCGAAGGGTTCAACGAGTTCTACAACCAGCGGCGACGATGGGTGCCCTCCACTATCGCTAACATCATGGACTTACTCGCAGACTGCAAGCACACTATCAAGATCAACGACAACATATCCTCACCGTATATCGCTTACCAGGTAAATTCTTCATCATTCTACTACGATGATTCTAATTCGAGATGGGGGTGATTACCTTTTGTGACCTTGAAATGCACAGTAGCACTTGCTTTACAGTTTCATACTTTCCCCTACTGTTTCCGCTTATGTGGATACAGCACGTCATTTCATTCTCCCCAGGTGCCCAATATAAATTGCCAAAAGAAGTAGTTTCTAAATGGCTTTAATTCAACGTTGCTGTTATAGTCAGATTGTCTGTGAACCTCTTGGACGTCCAAAGCTATCCATGTGGCCTCCATTCTTAGAATAATTCAGAACTTTGAGACAGTGCTAATCTGTTGAATAATATCAAGAACTTTATGTTACTGCATAGGTCTTGCAAATAGATTCCTGGATTAACTTTGATCACACTGAAAGTACACTATAATGCTAAAATTTTTGGACAGCATTAAAATCATGTTATTGTTTTCAGATGATGTTGATGGGCGGTACGATCCTGGGCCCCGGCACTATATTCCTTATGTTGGTGGGTGCCTTCGTGGCGGCTTTTAGAATCGACAACTGGACCTCCTTCGAATACAATCTCTATCCGATTTTGATTTTCATGTTCGTTTGCTTCACTATGAAATCAGAATATCAAGTAAGTTATGATTTAATTATAATACTGTTTTTAATAATTGACACTAACTTTTTAGTAAATACCGCCTGGGTTTGAGATCTTATAACTATATCTATTCTCATGGTATAGATAGGTACTGACAATCATTATTAAGGGAACATCCCTGTAATCGTAAAAGGCAGCTTTTACGGTTTAACACTAGAAGCGCGGAACATCCTGACACCCCTAGAAGCGCGGATGGGTCAATTTTGGACAATTTTTTATTTTGCTAGAGTAATGCGAAGATTTGTATATGTACAAATAAAACTCGTAATTATAATAAAATGCTTTTATTATATATTACACATATTTTTGGTGTACTTTGGATTAAAATTGAGTAATAATAAATCACAATTACAAATAATTCCGGCATTTCCCTTTTATGTTAAAAGGAAGATCGTGCTCCAGCACTGGGGACGTAAATTGGCTATTGATGACAAATAATTCAAGTTAAAAAATAGATAAAATTATAAAAAAAGGCAGTGCAATTACTCTTCCGAATCACATAATGAGCAAATGGAAAACTCTTTCGATGTGCATTTCTTGCAAACAGTTTTTTTACAAGCTGACATCCATGACTGGGTCAAAATTGATCCAACCGAGGTAATTGAGGTAAATTTGATCAAAAAAATAGATTTATTGCAATTACGTGGTTGAAGTTTCGTATAAACAATAATGATCACATTTCATAAAAAGTCATAAAAATTAGGATTCTATGCATAATAAAACATTAAATAGGGCAGGAAATTTGGGACGCCCGCGCTTCTAGTGTTAATATTTCTGGAACAGCTATTCCATTGAAAAATATTATTCATACAGGGCAAAATGTCGTATAGAGTTTATTTTGTTTTGCAATTTCAGAGTTGCTCTCTTAAAATTGCTTTATTGGTAGATAAAATAGAGTTGGGTGCCGAACTATTTGGCATTATACACAAGAGTCTGTTATTTAATTATATTTTACTTTCTATTTCCAGCTACTGGTAGCTCAAATTCTATCGACGGCATACGCTATGATAATGATGGCTGTGATAGTCGGTACGGCGCTGCAGTTAGGCGAGGACGGGGTCGGGTCTCCATCAGCCATCTTCTTGATATCCTTGTCAAGTTCAACCTTCATAGCTGCGTGTCTTCACCCGCAAGAGTTCTGGTGCGTGGTGCCGGGCATCATCTACCTCTTGTCTATACCCTCTATGTACTTGCTCCTGATTTTGTACTCGATCATAAATCTGAACAATGTAACGTGGGGTACTCGAGAAGTTGCGGTGAAGAAAACTAAAAAGGTTTGTATTTATTACGGTTTCTTTTTTTTGATAGATATGGTTTTTGAAGAATTCAGATACTTTATGAACTTTTAACATTAATACGGAAATTTAAAAAAAATAAGACAATTTTCTTGAATTGCAATGAAAGTGGGTTTAGAACTATTAAACGTAGAGCTTCGAAAACACAAACATGTAGTCAAAATCTGAATCTTAAATACCCTCTCTGCATCGTGAATAAATACTAAAATATTGTGTGGTTCTAGGAAATCGAAGAAGAGAAAAAACTAGAAGAAGCGGCAAAGAAGAGTGCAAAACAAAAAACGCTACTTGGATTCTTGCAAACTGTTAACAGCAATGAAGACGAGGGATCCATAGAGTTCTCGTTCGCTGGACTTTTCAAATGTTTGCTGTGCACGCATCCGAAGGGTAATGAAGAGAAAATGCAGCTTATGCACATCGCTTCGACGTTGGATAAGTTGGAAAAGAAACTTGAAAATGTTGAAAGGTAAGCCGATATTTTTTATTTATTTGTTAGGGTGGGTTGACAGCCTCAGTGGCTTAGCTATCTAGTGGTTAGTCATCTTGACTCCTGTGCCAAAACGCTTGGGTGCGATTCCTACCGTGCATTCGGCAGCTATGATATCACAAATAGAATTACAAAAGACACGCCTGAAAATTTTTATACATCTGTTTTAGCTCCTAAAAATAACAGTAGTTCTAAAACTCATCGCATCCTTTCTCTACGAAGCTACTAGAAGGCCATCTTACATATTAAGGGGTAATTGCTCAAACACGAGTTCTGGCTTTAGCGGCGGCGGCGGGGTCTACTTGCGCTAGGAGTGGGACGTCGTGGCGTCATTCGAACATATTAGATTTAGTACATTGGTTTGTTATCACTCGCCGCCTGTCGCCGCGCTGCCGTTCATAGCGGCGAGATCGTGGCCGAGCGATTGTTGTATTGTATTGTTATTTCAGGTCAATAGACCCGCACGGCGTGGGCCGCAGCAGGAAGCTGTCGGTGGGGCCGCGCGGCAGCACGAGCGGAGACCACCAGCTCGACGCGCTCGCCGAGGGACCAGAAGACGATAACGACTCCAACTCCGACACGGACACACTTTCTACTTCGCCTAGAGTAACGCTTTTCATTTTTTGGAATCTAAGCCCAAGCTAAATCTACAGTCTACACCCGTACTTCTACTCTAGCACTAATCACTGTTGCCCTACCTTAAATTTAACTCTAGTTGCGTTCCTGGGTCTACGTCTAGCAGTAAAAATCCTATAGCTGATGATTTTTAGTTCTATTTTTTCAAAGTCAGTGTAAAAGAGGTTGAAAAAGATTATTTTATCAAAAAGAAAAGAAAATATGATGCTACGTCAACCCCTTTACTGTACCTACTGTAGCAGCCTTTTTACGGCCCAGTGCTGGACGTAACCTAACCACGAAAGGTGATTGGGCCCTAGCTACCACTGGCCCAGTGCGGGCTGGTAATTGTCTTCACCAACCCCTTTAATAAAGAAAAACAAAATGAACTTGTGATGTGTTACCACAAATCTTAAAACCAAAAAGCCACCAGGAACAACAGAAGCCAGTGCGGGCAGCACAGTATTACAATTTATACAGCGTGTAGGTACATGATTCATTTTGGTTATAGGAAAGACGAGATGATCTCATTAACCCATACTGGATTGAGGATCCTGATTTAAAGAAAGGCGAAGTAGACTTCTTGACCCCCGCTGAAATTACATTCTGGAAAGATTTATTGGAAAAGTATTTATTCCCCATTGATGAAGACAAAGAGGAAAAGGTAAGAAAAGGGTTCCAACCTCAAACTTTGTCTCTTTTGCATATATTTTTTCCACCTTATTTATTTTTTGCTGTCGAGAGATTGAGAAAAATCACGTATTAAAATATTTTGCTTTAGTTAAAAACCGAGATCTCTGGCAAGTCAGCTTCCAATACGTATTTTGTTACTTTATTGACTGTTTACTTGCTTAGCACATTTCTTCATAAGATGGACCAATGACTGATGAAGACTGCGGTAGCACGCAGGATGCTAGCTGATTCTAGTCGATCTTTTCGAAAATCTAAAAGGGAGAGACCTATGACTAGTAGTGGTCGTCCTACGACTGATATGTCTTTGATGATGACGGACTGTTTTCTGTTCACTTTGTGTATAATATTGTCTAATCACATTTCTTACAGGTTACATTATTATTTTGTCTTTACATGTATTTGATGAAAACCTTCCCCTAATTTTAGGCACGTATCTCCAAAGATTTGAAAGAGCTGCGAGATTCGTCTGTCTTTTCCTTCTTTATGGTCAATGCCCTTTTTGTGCTCATTGTGTTCTTGATGCAACTGAACAAGGATTCGCTCCACTTCAAATGGCCGTTCGGGATCAAAACTAACATTACATACGATGAGGTTACACAAGAGGTAACGCAACAACTACACGTAACGATCGGCCTTCAAAGATGACTCGGGACCGCGGCCGCGACCTCTGTACCCACTGAACTAAGCCACAACCCCAGTCACCCTTGAAAGTTGATTCAATTTAATCAATTGTTTTTGCTTTATGTAATTTACAGGCAAGAATCGCAGGAGATCTGCTAGAGCTTCGCAATAAGTCCGTTTTCGCATTCGTTATGTTCAATGCTTTATTCATATTGATAGTATTTTTATTACAACTCAACAAAGATCAACTCCACGTGGATTGGCCTTTGGGGATAAAGACAAACATTACGTACATCGAGGAGACAGGCGAGGTACAGCCAAACGATCCAACCTACTGTGTGTCTCTTCACACGGCTAACGACCTTCCTCTAACCGGTCTGTCTTGGGCACCAGCATGGGACACCCTGAGACACTCGAGACTAAATTACTTACGTTACTTGGTTACACATTCTCTAATCTACACCCGATCCTTTAGACGTCCTTACCCTTAGAAGGAACGACAACAATCCGCTGGGAATCCTCATCCCGAAAAGACCTCGTAGCACGTTCAGGCGTGAAAACACAAAACCCTGAAATCCTGAGATTGCACTTTCCGATCCAAAACACAGAGGAGTTAATGTCTATTCTGTCTATTAAGGTGGCGGAGCTGGTCTCTTCTATTAAACACGGTAACAGGGTCACTGGGTTTTCCTTGTGTACATTACACACCCCGAAATATTTGGTGATTTGTTTAACAAAATTGCACACGTCGGCAAATGAAGTTGATAACAAGTAGCCACTTTTGCAATTGTCAAAATTTAATACGACTTGTTCTGCGCGACGGTTTGTCTTTTGTGTAGGTACTTAACGTACCACTACCACGACATCATTTCAATGTACACCGGAACGGACTCTTATTATTTGTCTATGTGGAAAATTAACAATTTTTCCATTAATTTGCACAACATTCATTACTTTCTTTTCGTTATTCGATAATGCTTTAAATCTACGTTAATATTGTGATTATTCAATGTAAATACTTAGCTATATTTTGTCGTGTATGTCGTGTATGTACGTGCGTACGTTTTTGTATTTTTTATATAGCATTATAGGATATCGATAGGAGAGTCAAATCAAAATTGCACCTCTTTTTAACTGAATTGTGTTCATTTTGTTTTCTAATTTATAATAATTTTGAAATTTATGTTACCATCTATAGGCTTTATTTTAAAACGAGTACTGTATTTCAGGTATTAATCTCCAAGGAATACCTACAGTTAGAGCCTATCGGTCTGGTATTCGTATTTTTTTTCGCGCTGATCATGGTGATCCAGTTCACCGCTATGTTGTTCCATAGATTTGGAACTCTAGCGCACATATTGGCGTCCACAGAACTGAACTGGTTCTGCACTAAGAAGGTAAGGAATTAAGGATTATGAATATACTTAGTACTTAACTTATTGTCATCAACATAAACTTTGATCAACATATAAATTGCAAGTTCACAAAAGATGTTCTATTCAAGTTACAGATTTATTCGACTGCCTCGGTGGCTCAGTGGTTAGGGACCCTAACTTCTGGATCAAAGAGGCGTGGGTTCGATCCCCACCCAGGGCAAATATTTATGTGATGAACGTAAGTGTTTGCTCTGTGTCTGGGTGTTATTTAGTTACTATTTATATAAGTATGTATTTAAAAATAAGTATATGTAGTATATCAGTCTCTGGCAGACATATCACAAACTTCGCTTAGTTTGGGGTCAGAGGCCGTGTGTTAGATGACCCAAAATATTTATTTATTCCATGAAAATGCTGAATTTTTACTTTTTATTATTTTAGAGTTGGTCTCCTGGTACCTAAATTTTGTTTATAATGATGAGTACCTACATAGATTGATCATTCAGCCAGACCAGTCACCCCATAGATCTCTACAAACCATTTTTTACTTTCAGGCGGACGACTTATCTCAAGATGAAATTCTAGACAAAAATGCTATAGCTATAGTGAAAAACCTACAGAAACTAAATGGTTTGGACGACGACTACGATAATGATTCTGGTTCTGGGCCTCACAATGTGGGCAGAAGAAAGACCATCCACAACTTGGAGAAGGCCAGACAGAAGAAGAGAAACATTGGCACTCTTGATGTGGCGTTCAAGAAACGCTTCTTCAATATGAATGCAAATGAAGGACCAGGTAACAATGACATTGAAATTTCAATAACGTTTGTATTGGAGGAAGTTCAATTTTTCTTACGTGTTTCGATAAGTATTTGACGTTTGTAAAACTTGTTTTGTAAGCCTGATTAAAGTGTGATTGGTTTTATCGTGAAAGAAACAAGGTGTAGGACATATTAACGAATGTGTCACAAAAGTGGGCTCTTGTCTGGATACTTGACACAGAATACTATATTAGGGAGCTGAAAGAACGATGCGTAATTAGACAAACTAATATTGCCAACATCCAAGCCGTTCCGCTGGCTCGGATAGATGCTGGGGAAATGCATAAAACACCTCATGCGGAACGTCAGTGTAAGATCTAACGTCCTTCCATCGAATAAGAATCTCCAACCCCCTTTTCCAGGTACCCCAGTCTTGAACCGTAAGATGACGTTGCGAAGAGAAACGTTGAAGGCTTTAGAGACGAGACGCAACTCTGTTATGGCGGAGCGCAGGAAGTCGCAGATGCAAACCCTCGGCGCAAACAACGAATATGGCGTTACTGGAATCGTAAGGCCGATCAGAATAATCTAGAAGCCTTTTTTTATTTGTCTATTATCTTTTTACTCTAGAGCAAAACTTTGGAAAATTACTAGAACACACTGGATGTTCCTAATTGCTACAAATTGATCTCGCTCCCAATCTGACTTTTTAGAAATCGATTAGCTCTGCTGGAGGGGATGATGATGATGAAATAACAAATTGACCTTACAGAAGGGTTACTGTTAATATTTACTTATACTGTATCCACGCAGCATTCGAGCAGTTTAGATTTGTTTTTGAAGTGTGGTACAAGTTTCGATTAAAACTTAGGTACCAATTTATATACAACGTAACACACACTTTTACTTTAATTAATGTGTATGTTTGTCTATAGCTAAATAACAACCTGGCAGTTCCTAGACACAGGACGTCAAACGCGAACATATCAGTAAAGGACGTGTTCGCCGAGCCCAACGGCGGGCAGATCAACCGGGCCTACGAAGCTTCCCTGGGCGATGACGACGACAGCAACTCCATGAGACTGCAGCCGAGACAGAACCAAGTGTCCTTTCAGAATAGATTTTAAGCTTGAAACAAAGTGACTGAAGAAATTTGATTTGACTATGGAATTAAGTCAACTATTTGACATAGGAGAGACACGTTGTGAAATCGGTAACCAGCGATATTTTAAACGTCACCATCTTGGGGTAAAACTCTGGCACAGTAGATTAATGTTTGAAAGAAAATTGAGAGTTGTAAAGCAATCTGCATTCATTGGCATCTAAGTAGGGTACAGCAGGGGAATGGCGGTCCTCAATATATATCTTGTCCCTATTCGAAAAAAATACCACCTCTATGAAATAATTCTAGTTAAACATAGTAAATATAAATCAGTAATAATTCGAATCTCTGGAAATAAATATACCAATCTGTAAAACACCTAGCAATTCAAATTCTATTATACAGTCGATACAGTATATCAATTGAAAAATATGTCTTTCCTTGGCAGTTAACTAAAGTGCCAGATTTTATTGATCAAGTAGATGATAAGGCAAAAATACTATTGATTTTATATTAATTCAATTTCAAAGCTTGAAGTGTCAGGTCCAAGTTGCGAGTCGAGTCAAGTGAATCCTAAACAAGAGTTGCCAAAAGTGAATTTAGTAGCAGCTAGTGTAGATAGTAATTTTATGTATTGTAATATAAATAATTATTGTATTGCTTGTGATATTTGGAATTTGTGTATATGAAGTCAGAATGGTGTTTTCACAGTCTTCACAGATTCTGTGGCTTTTATTAAATATTGGAACTACTCTCCCACTTCCCCTTCAGTTTCTTGCCTGCTTAACACCATTAGTTTTTGAGATTAATTAAAGTATTTTGTAACTGGAGAGGAGAAAATTAATTTAATTTTAAATAATTTTCCTTCACATTTACCTTAATAGAAAACTTAAAAAAGGGACATGTCATAAAAGTTTTTTAACAATCCTTCTTCCTTTTCTTGATCAAATCCTGATAATTGCTGTAAAATACTTTATCATTGAATAGATTTTTATTGATGTTGAAAAGTGTATTAATTCAAGATAGTAAGTATAGGCTGAATCAAACTTCTTGGCGGCTGTGATGTTGGCTACAAGCTGCAGATAACCCAATCTTCAAGCATCTGTTAAGTGAGTTTCTGTCAGGATTGGGTTATTCACAGCTTATAGCTAACATTACAGCTGCTAAGAAATTTGATTTGGCTTACAGATTTTGATTAAGGAGAATGAATAGCGATAAAAGCCACTAAATCTGTAACTGTGTCCTACTCAATGATTGTGAACTTGGCCAGAACTTATCTAAAAATAAAATGCATAATTTTATATTATTCCTTTTTTTCTCATGGCCAGGTTAAGATTTGTAATTAGAGAAAGCTATGTGAAAGTTTGAACAGCTTTATTGTATTATACGACTTATGTAATTTACACTGCCACTTATGTTTACCATTTATGAGTACCTTATATACTTTTATACTCTTCAGAAACATTTGGTAATTATTGCTATTGCTATTTACCAATAATTACATCCATTTTGTTAATAAATGACATAAGGAATTAATTTTCTTTTGCTTTAATCACACCATTACATAGTAAATAATTCTATACAACTCATAGAACTATAAACATGCATAGATCATAGAAAGAATATAGTCGGTGAAAAGGAAAAACCCTTGAAGCAACATTTTTTAACTTTACAGGGGAGCCGATCAAAGTTTTTATTTTGCGAAAAAAAATCATTACAAATTAAAAGGTGACGTCCACAAGTGGTATATTATTCAGAGAAAAATCGAACCAAGATGATATATATACATCATTTGAAAGCTTGATATATGGGGTTTTCATAAATATTTAATTTTTATTTGTTATCCCTCCATTTCTTTTTAAATCTGAGAATTAAGTGTATGAAAAATAATAATACAGCTTTGTATTTTTTCTAGTTTAGCAATAATAAAGTGCTTCTATCGTTATTTTACTTCCATTCGTAGCTGATTCTTCCACATTTACCTCTTAATTTGCTAAAATTAAAAATTATAACCTACCAGTGTGACCAGTTAGTAGGTACAATGTAACAAAAAACACTTAAAAAGTGTGTCTGATTGATAAAAATGATTTTATTTAACAGTTTGGACGTTACTTAATCAGGGTTGATAGAGATAAACTACCTATTGAACCAAATATATTTATTTATCTTAATAAGTTCAAAATTAATTTTAAAAAAATCAGAGGGCTCTTTTATATTTTTAACTGATGTAATAGACTCAGAAAAATATGAACTTTCTCGGAATGTAACGAGTGTTGTGGTTAGAATTTTTGATTATTATTATACCAGCCTTTATACATTTTGTGAACAAGTCCTTTAAACTTATGGCGACAGGAAAAAAAACAGTCTCTTAATTTTTGTTTCCCATCTACTATTAAACTTAGAAAAATATGCTGCTACAATAAACGTATTTATGTGTCACTTAATTATTTTATGACAAGTACAGCAGCAAGAAACATGCATTAAATCCAACTTCATTATTTTTAAAAAACAAAATACATTTAGCAACAAGATATACACAATAATTAAACGGTTAATTTAAACATTTGTGATTTTTTTATTGTATGTTTAATTTCACCGACGACACTGGTTTTTACAGTGATTGTCAAAACAACTGAAATAAAATATCTTATAATAATATTGCAGGACAAAACACATGAAGTAACTATTTAACTGCAGATTAGGTACTTCAAGCGGCAAATTGACCAAAAGTGCTACAATTCTATATCATTTAACATCTGAATAAAAGAAGCTTAAAATTTCCATTACTTGAAGCGACACCAAAGTCAAAGTCAGATCGCCATGAAACCAAGACCATTCGACGCAGAAAAATTCGCTGATTTCAAATATGTCTTTAACTCATTTTCGACAAAAGTGTCGGTTCAAGTGTTTTTCCTTTCCACCGACGATATGCTAAATCAAAGGATGACTGCTCTGACATTAAACCTTTTATAAAATTTCAATAAAATAAGAGTTACTACTACATACACAGAAATGATAAAAAATTGAATAAACTTACAGTTACTTAGTTTTCTAAGAAAGACACAAACTCGGTAAGTTTGAAGAGTTGATCCTCACTCGATGTGTGCAGCGGAGCAGGCTGGATGGGCATTATTGGGTTCACAGTGAGCCCATCTTCATTTAGTAGCCATTTTCGGTCCCTGCACACTTGAAGTACTGCTTCTCTACTCAAGCCAGTCATTCCCACCACTGTGTCTAAGGAAATGTTGCTGTATGAACGACCGACGAGATTGAATGTTCGCTCTCTAATCTTTTCTGAAAAGGGATAAGACATATGTTTAGTTTTCTGAGTTTTTACTGATGCGTATAGAGTTACATTTGATAAAGATGTTTTGCGTCAAAGTTTCATTAATCCTTATCCTTAATAATATTATTTGTAATTGTTTATTCATTAGAACAGCATACGCCAATTACACCAATTACAAAATAATCTTACAACTAGTTCCTACAACAATTATAGTAAATATTATAAATCCAAAAGTGTGTTTGTTGGTTTGTCCCTCTTTTACGAAACAACAGAACAATGGATTTACTTGATTTTTGGCATGGCATAGTTTGAAAGATGGAAAGTGACATATATAGACTGTTTGTTATCCCAGAATAATTAAATGATCCCAAGGGAAAGCACAAACATTAAAATGCCACACGAGCGAAGCTGCGGGCAATACCTAGTATTGTAATAAAGACAATAAAAGAATTGAAATGTTATAGCAATCTCTACATAGTATAATAGATGAATTAGATTCACATCATGTTCAAGGCAGGTCTAGCAGCACAGCTTATAATTATATGCTGTCTGGTCAGCATTATAGGTCAAATGAAACTTAATGGCATCTATGACACTAGCTATATGCTGCACAAACCCTTATTCTCAATCAGTTTCTACATATGAATTTGCAAATGTGAAACAACTCACCTTGTGTTGACAGATGCCAATAAAAATCATATTGTACAAGTGTTTACAACTACAGCCAGTGAAAGTTTGCTCTATAATAATCTTTACAGCTTCAAATGAATATTTACTGCACTCATGCAGTCTATAATGTTAAAAATTGGATATGTTTGTGGACATTTCCAATGCATACATATCATTTTTACACTTCTGATCACACTTGCTCATAATTCTGATCTGGACTATTTGCCATATCCCAGCCAGCTCTTCACTACATATTATATGGCAAAGTTGCTATTACTGTGTCTGTCTGCGTGTATATTTATATCTTCCAAACTATACAACAGATTCGAATACAGTTTTTCACTATCATTTAGTGTTTCAATGCGAAGGTTTGCAGCTGTAACAATTGTACCTGGGCGAAGCCAGGATGGGCAGCAGCTAGTATATCTTATTGTAAACTAGGCCAAGGGGTATGCAGTATAATTCAAATTAAGATAATGTATAGAAAATTAGTATAACAAACATACCTTCCAGAGCTCTTACAATGCTCGCAACAGGCTCCGTCCAATTGAAAGCTGCTAATGCTTGGTATGTTCCAGGAAGATCTTTCTTCCATAATTTTTGACCTACAGCCCAGATAGCAACAATTTCTGGATTACTCGATGTAATGTTTTGAGGTATTCTTTTCCACAGAAACTTCGCATTACATCTGGAAGTAAAGAAGAGAGGTCAAGAGAGGACGGCATTTTTTATTCCTCCAGATTTATGAAAACAGTCAACTTACAAGTCATTTTGATACAGATATATTGCTAGAAGTTGCGCATAGGTTGATGGCAAAGCAACACCCGTGGGTGCCTGAAAAACAAATTTTTATTACATCTTTGCATTGAAATAAACAGAGCACATAACCTATAAATACAATACATAGAAAATGATGATTCACCTCTAGTTCTTGTTTCTCTAGATCAGAACACAATTTTTCAAAATTAGTAAGCATATTAATAACTTTGTGGAATAAGATTTTTGAGTAGTATTATGAGATTAAAATTCAGAAAAATTCAAAACAAAATCTTAGTTCCGCTTTGAAATATTTGACAACCAAAACTTTGTTTTTTTTTTTTTTTATTAAACCTACTCATGACCATGGATACAGAGTCCTTCAGTCGAAGTCTTAATAATGCTTTTTTTCAACTTCTTCTTCTCAGTAAAGCAGTGGAGATTTTACTAGAGGCGTCTATGGAGTTTTGGTAACAACACGGAAGAACATGATACGTCACATTATATCACTTGCCTACACTCGTGCACGTAAATCAGCTCATAATCAACGAAATACCACCATTTTACACTAATTATCACTGATAAAAACACAAGTTTAACAAAATAATACAATGAGGCGACATGATTTTTCCGCGTTCCCGCCAAAAAACTCTTCTTCTTCTTCTTAGTTTTGGCGTCGCATTATTGTGCATTTCCCAGTGTCAAGTATTAAGTTTTAATAATTTTTGATAATAATAAGCATGTAATGTTCATCAGAGTAATTTATGACGCTTCTAGAATTGTTCTGATATGCACAAATTCGTTTTATTTTTATTATTTTAGCTTTTATTTAACAATCTTATAAACATAGTGATATTTTGGAAAATAAATTTAGATCGTGTCACCGGCATTGTGATTGTCTTGCTAATTCGCAAAGGCCTCCCCAAGAGCTTGCCATTCACTCCGATATTGAGTCACTCTTCTCTACGTAACACCTGCATTTTTCCGGAAATTCGTTTTTACTGAAGTTAAAATAAGAAAAACCGAAAGCAATTTACAATTATATGTACCTACTGTACATAACCAGCTGTTTTCCTAATACAGAACCGAAGAACGATGATCTAGAACCAGATATTCTTCTGTCTGTTTGATAGGGGCAGATGTTCGGCATTTTTAATTCCAAAATGGATGCCAATTTTGAAATCTACACCCCCAAAAACCTCGAAAATTGCACCCATGACTTATTCAAAAAACTGACGTCCGCCATCTATAATTCCAAAATGTATGCCAATTTTGAAATCTACACCCCCAAAAACCTAAAAACGACACCTACTATGACGACTTTTTGCAAAAAGTGATATCCGCCATATTTCATTTCAAAATGGATGCCATTTTTGAAATCTACAACCCAAAAAAATCAAAAACGACTCTCACGACTATACACCTGTTGTACACCCAGCATGTTTAAGAAATATGTCCAGCATAGTCACACTACCACACTTTGTATACACCACAAGGAAGTTTCATACGAGAACTGGAACGCTTACGAAGCAAAATTTAACAAAGAAAAATGTACTTTCTTTCTATAAGCAAAAGGTTCACATTTGTTTCTTACTTATCAAATGGGAAAAACATTCCGAGCAGGACAGCAACAACTATTGGGCGTTGTCCCTTTCTCGAAACTTACTAGTATTAATAAAACTATGGGATGGTAGATTATCTCATCTCTGGTAATAATTAAATCGCATTTAATCGTACATGTTGATAAATAGCTTAGCATAAAATGTATTCTAATTAACGTAATAAGTTCGATAATGTTCTGATTTTAATATTGGTACGTAATTATTTTTGCAATACAAAAACTGTTTTTTCATATTAGTAGAATTAGTAGTAATTTACCAACTACGCACGGACCTATGGCGCTTCCTAAAACAATATGGCTGATAATTTATGCAAAAGTCGTCATTCTGCTTGCTGCTTAATATTTCTATAAGTTGAAAAATGGTGAAAAATTGTTGCGTTAAGGGTTGTAATAGTGAAGCTTATGCTGGTTGTAGAATTTCATTTTTTAGGTATGTTTCTTGGTTTATTTACAAATTTCTTGTGTAGGGTGACAATAACAACAAAACATTTCGGGAATGTGATGTTAGGTTGTAGAGAGAAGTAATTACTACTTATATAATTATAATCTAACACTACGTAAGTTAGTAAGTCATTGTAATCAATTAAGAACCTACTTCTATGAACTATGCACTTTTCTTGTATATTAGCAAAATAATAAACTGTGTTGTACTTAGTAACTAGTACAGCTCGGTAACTACGGGTAGATATAATTTGCTGTCACGCTATTTATCAGCTAATTTTTATAATATTTCGCAAGATAGTTTAGTATATTCTAACAAGATTTGTAAATATTAGCAAAACTGGTCAAAAGCGAGTCGAGATTTTCAATTTGTTTATTTATAGAAAATGTAACTTACAGCACTTAATACTAGGCTTTATATTTTTTCCTTAAAGACTACGAATTAAAAAATTACATAAAATAGAACAGAATAAATACAAACATGAATTAAAAGTTAGAAGAACAACAAAGTGTTATTATTTTTTTACGCTAGCTATACCTACCGTAAAATTTTAGGAATATTTTGAGATCACAATTTGACTTCTTCGCAATATGAAAAAATATTTTTAGCAATTATTGTTGTCCATTCGTCGGCAAAAATGTCTACTAGCGGGTGGGAGGCGCAGAGGGCATTAAGGTGATAGTGTAGAGATAATATTATAATGAATTGATGTACTCAGCCGAAAGGAGGTTTACTATAAGGCTATAGTTTGAGACTAGACTATAATTTGAGGAAAAAAATCTGCTGTTACATACATTTTCTCGATGCTGAATTTCAGTTTTGCATGAAATAGCTGCTTTTTTCTCGAATTTCGGGTTGGTCTCATAGTAAACGTTCGTAATAATGGTCTTAATCAAGCAATCATTTTTACTTAATACAGGGTAAGCAGATAACCCTGTTTATAATAATATCTGAATTTTAGATTTATCCCACCTGAAATACAAATGATTTCCCTCATTTTTTTTATTGGTATATACTTAGCGTTTTGTAGATTGTCCTATTAAATGAAATTACTGTATGGATACACTAGTAGAAAGAGATATATTCCAATGTTGGTGCTTTACTCTTCGGAACGTTTTTGGGATGCTTGTAATCATTCCAGTTCTCGTATGAAACTTCCTTGATACACCATAGTACGCCATTTGCAATCGACGGTGATACTACTACTAGTCAAACATAAAAAATAACCATTAATCATAAAGACGTAGGTATATTCATACAAAATAAATATCAAACTCTGTTTTATTAGCATCTATTCTCAATTTTAACTAAAATCTTATCAAACTACATTGACAAAAAAACTAAGAAATGGTTAAGACAAGACTGTTTGCGTCTACGCTTTATTTGGCGCGAAAAATTTGTCTGGCATCAACGTCTAGCCCATGCTTAGATTATAGAGGGAGCCCATGTCATTATATCTTCTTTGCCATGTATTATTATATCTTCTTTGCCCATGTGTCGATGCCAAACAAAAACTACCGTGATGCTTAGGTAGGTATGTAAATCAACATGATTACTTATGAACTATTATTTATTTTCTATCACTTCTATTATAATTATGCAGGTTTTTACTATTATCTAGTCTAAATAATATGAAGTCTAAATATGATGAATTCATAACAACGTGTATATAATTATCTAAGTATGTATAGCACCTCTCTTTCTCCACCTATTCTCCCTTCACGAATCTACTCAATCTTAGGTAGGTAGTGCCCTTGTGCTTCGCTTTGCTTGGCTCGTCTTGAAGTTTAATTAAAAGTTAATTTATTGATAAACTATTCTCTATGAAGAAACTATTAATCTACTCAATCTTATTTTTAACAACACATTCGTAAACGCTCTTGATGACGTCAGCGTACTTTGACGCTTTCCAGCCGTCCGTCTCGGTTATATCCGCGGCTGCGCCATCTTTGATGAATTCCAAAGTTTTCCGTTTCAAATAAACCGTTCTATACATATTTGCAAATATCAATGTCTCAATCGCATTTTCGACGCTCAGTTTTTTCGCTATCACGGGCTCACACAGGCTTTTTAGTCCATATATCTCGCAGTAGTCTGCAGCTTCCAGTAGCTTTCGCGGAAATTGGTCGATGTTTGGGACAGTGTTTGTGTAAATAAAAGCGAGCAGTTCCTTCAGCACGACGGCCTCGAACTGACACTCGACAATGTTGGTTTGGTTTTCGACCATGTCACGGTGGTCAAAGAGCGCTCTGAACACAGGGCTGCGCGCGCCCAGAAAAGCCTTGTGAGCGGGGAACTCCTCGCCCTCCGCCGACTTCACCGTCACGTCAGAATAAGCATCGTTCATCAGGAGGCTCGATAGATCGTCCTCCAGTTTGATTTCGGGCATTGTAGGCACGTCGATTTTCTTATCTTCAACTTTTACTAGTTTTGGTAGAGTATTTTCAGATTCCTGAGCGAACAGAAACTCAAACTTAAGTGTAAGAATGTTTTGACATTTTTCTGCTAATAGTCTTTTATATTGTACTGTAAGAAACTGCCATGTGTTTTTATCTACCAAACGACACCTTTCCTCGCCTATGAGAACGAAGTTCGATTTCTCGTTATACTGCACATGGCTACTAGCTTTTAGCAACATAGTGTCGTAGGCCATGTAATAAATCTCTATCAAATCATTTTCTCGTCCGACAAGTTCTATCTTTACTTGGAACTCGGTTTCTTCGCCGTCAGCTATTCCAGTATCAATATCTTCCCTCTCTCTTGCCTTTGCAACGTTATTTTGGGAGTTAATTTCCCTATTGGTTTGGTTGTTCAAAAGCCACATAAAATTGGGAATATTCCATACAAGAGTGTGCTTTGAATTCAATTCATCTTTGGTTCCAAGATTTTCTATTTTTCTATCGATATTGAATAACTTGCTGTCCATTTTGCAAAACAAGGGAGAAAAATTAAAATATACAGTTCGAAAATTCAAACACATACACTTACACAAGATCCAAACACTGATCACAGTTATTTCAACGAAAAATATATTACTTATACAAACAAATGACTATGACACGAGTCGAATGAATTGTGTTTCACATTCACACAGGAGTCAGGACATAATATTGTCTTATACCTTAAAGGCATTACATATATTAGAATTTCCCCGTATATTAACATCAGTGTTGCCAACAAGACCAAAAAAGAATTTGCCAAAATGGTGTTAAAATTATGCCGATTCCTTTATAAATATGCTAAAAATGATGCTAATATTTATCAATGTCAAATAAAACGTTATAATATAATATAATTATTTATTAGTTAACAAAATATGAGGCTACCTCGTCTTTTTGATGAAGACCAAGGTACATATTTTATTTGATACCATTATATTATATGTTTTAATCCACTTTGTAATTTATTTCTCCCAAAAAATCCCCAAATAAGAAGTCCTAGGGAGAGGGGGCAGGGGATAAGACATGTTATATTATTATATCGAATAATATTATAATAATATGGTAATACAATTAAAGAACTCGACGATCAATTAAAATGAAATTACCTTATTTAAATAACACATTTATTTCATATTATTCAATATAATTTAAATTATTATTACTATCGATAATTACAATAAATGAAATACCTCTTTGAATTCTTTTAGCGATGGATGTTGACTGTTTATTGACGAAGGTAGACTATTATAGTGATTATAGCTGTATCACTCTGCTTATTAATTAATCAGCCAAGTGCGAGTCAGACTCGCGCACGAATATAAAGAAAGAAAGAAATTTATTTATTTGCAACAAAAATAATAGGTACAATAACAACAATATACCACAAAACAAATCATAAAACATAAACAAAAACAACAGTATTATACCTAAAATCCCTGTCACAAAACTGGTGTTGACTGATATTGAATTGACTGACTCCTACAATATGGTGTTGACTGGTATTGAATTAACTGAAAGTATAAAAATTAGAGAATTCTGCAATAAAACATGATTCGTAAACTGAAAAAATAACTAAAATAGCTAAAAAAAAGCTAAACCAGTTCAGACAAATAAGCTTGTAAAGATTTTGGTAGGGATTAAGAGACAAAGCATCCCCGCTTTGTCCCTTTCCCACAATGCATAACACAGTTTGGCGAATGTATGACACTTACGGACCGTGACGTCATATTCTGCCATAATGCGCTCTTTGTCTAGCAAGAAAATAAAATGCTTGTAACTTCCTTATTTCTAAGTTGATTTTATTTTGGTTTTCGTTAATCGGCTCTGTTTATGGTAAGCTTTTACAAGAGGACAAAAAAAATCAGCTACTTATCCTATTGTTTGCTCGGATTAATGCAAATACCTCTAAGTCATTGGATTAAAGTATATACTTACAAATATCATTGATATAATAATTTTCACATTTTTGATAATTTTTCAAAAAAGTTTCAGCCGAGTTACAATAAAATGGGACAACCTCTGAAGTACGATTTTACAATAAATAAATGGTGGAGTAATCACGTAACATAGGTACTTTCGTATCAAAAACCATGCAGCCAACCTCCTTTTTCAAAGTCGGTTAAAAATTGTAAGCAAAATAAGCCGAATCAAACTTAACGGCATCTGTGAAGTTAGTTTTGAGCTGCGATCTCCACCGGCAAGCACAGAGTAGGACGTCCACCTACGTCCTACAAGGTTGACAGATGACCGTAGGATCGTTGCGCTGGATGCAAGCCACTTCCGTCAGTTCCAACCGGTCTTATTGGCAATCTTTTTGGAAGATTGATGTCCAACGGAGGATATTCTATGGCTGAGAAGGAGAAGAAGAATGAACTTGCTAACTTTCAGGGGAAAACCACTGGCAACACAAGCAACTATATTGTGTAAGTGTTGTTATCTCTGTCTAACCTGTGATGGGGTTTAATGATTAGAAAGAGACAGCAAATGTAAAAATAAGGAGTGTAGGTTAGGTAGGGGAAATACAAAACGGTACATGCGGGTAAAATAGCATACCAGCGCAGCTGTATCTCGGTGTGTGTTATCCTAAGATTATAGAATTTAATAAATTGGGGTGTTATCTAGCTTTTAGAGTAGGTACCGCCGTATGCTTCAACTGTCTATTTTTATAGTATTCAGTCCACAAGTGGTATATTATTCAGAGAAAAATCGAACCAAGATGATATATATGTATATCATTTGAAAGCTTGTACTGGGCTTTTCAAAAAAAATTTAATTTAGATTTTTCCATCCCTCCATTTTTTTAATGTGAAAAGTAAATTGTATGAAAAATAACAATACAGCTTTATATTTTTACTAGTTCAGCAATAACCAAGTGCTTCTATTGTAATTTTATTTCCATTCGTAGCTGATTCTTCCACATTCATCTCTTAATTTGCTAAAATAAAAAATTATAACCTACCAGTGGGACCAGTTAGTAGGTATAATGTGACAAAAAACACTTAAAAAGTGTGTCTAATTGGTAAAAATGCTTTTATTTAACAATTTGGTGGAAGTTACTTAATCGGGTTGATAGTCGATCGGGTTGATAAACTACCTATTGAGCCAATTATATTTATTTACCTTAATAAATTCAAAATTAATTTTAAAAAAATCGGAGGGCTCCTTTATATTTTTTAACTGATGTAATAGACTCGGAAAAATCTGAAGTTTCTCGAAACGTAACGAGTTTTGTGGTTCGAATTTTTGATTATTATTACACCAGCCTCCATACATTTTGTGGACATGTGTGGACATGTCCTTTATTATTTTAGATGTCAAGTATACAGATAATAACTAAAATTTCGTGGTTCCTAGGCATAAAAATAAAGAAATTATGAAAAAAGTAGAAAACAGTATGTCGTTTTGGCCATACTTCCCCTACCAACAGGCATTCTCTTTGGGGAATCCCCGCTGCTGCCCCGTGACAGATACGGGGCAGCAGCGGGACTGATTATCCTTTCAGTTCTAAGATGTAAAGCCGTTCACACACGTAGCTCTAAATACTTATAGAGTTTGTGTAAAAAGAGAAGCGTCGTAGGTGAGGTCGCCCGTATACCATTTTACTAATTTTGTTACGTTGTCAACACTGATCTGTCATTGCTAGGTAATACAACTAAAAGTATTTGATATTTGGTAGACACCAATTCGGCTTTCATCAGTAGACTCGCGTCTACCAAGTAGTCGGTACTCGGTAGGTAGGTACCTTGGCTGCTGATTAAAATCTTATCGTTAGGCTCACCGTAACGCCACGACGGTACTCTTTTTGCACAAACTCTACCTATAATTTAATGACGTCGTCGATGTGTGGCAATGTTCGTTGTGCCTGATATGAAGATGTGAACGTATATTATGTCATTCAATCTATACTCTTTGACATTATAATAATAATTATTAGACATATAATCATTAATTTCATATACGATGTATATGAAGTGTTTTGTATGTATTGAAATAGATTATTGCTGTTTTGATATATGTTGTGAAGCAGCAGCAGAGTGAAGGAGAACGCACAGTAGCACGTGGCGAGTGCAGATCAAAGATACACAACTTGTGGTGATATGAAAAGCCTTTTATTCAATAGAAAGGTAATCTCATATATACGAGTCTATACGAGTTATTCAATCTCTTTAAATCACACAATAAATGGGATGTAATTAATTCACACAATAATCTAGTAATATTTTAGTTGTCGATCCAACAGGGCAAAAGACGTAAAAGGGAAGAGAGAGTGTTGCCATGTACAACCACTCAAAATTTGATGAGAATCTTTATTATAATTTAGTGTCACATACATGTGCCCATATTCAACACTTCCCCTTATTCTCATCAGATTTTATAACCTGAACAATAACTAATTGCATCTGAAATGACAGGTGGGCACACACGGTCAGTTAAACTCATCAGTTTTTCGCGTCACTCCAACTGGGTGCTCATTCAGTTAATTGGTGGTTCCATATTTGAAGACAGTGGAGCCATGATATTTTTTCGATAACTTGTGTTAAGTGTTTCAATTTTACATGAGAAATTATTGGAACCAAAGTTGTTTGAAATTTGATTTTCCACAACTTTGATTCCTATCAGCTTTTTCTAGGATCGATATTTTTAATAAGCCGGTGATGCCATGATGTTTCTTCGATAACTTGTGTTATTTCAATTTTTCATGAGAAATTATCGGGACCCAAGTTGTTTGAAATTTGATTTTCTATAACTTTGATTCCCATCAACTTTTTCTAGGATAGACATTTTTTTAATAAGCCGGTGGTGCCATGATGTTTCTTCGATAATTTGTGTTATTTCAATTTTTCATGAGGAATTTTTGGAACCAAAGTTGTTTGAAATTTGATTTCCTACAACTTTGATTCCTATCAACTTTTTCCAGGATCGATATTTTTTTTAATAAGCTAGTGGTTCTATTTTGTTTCTTCCATAACTTGTTATTTCAATTTTTCATGAGAAATTATCGAAGCCGAAGTTGCTTGAAATTTGATTTCCTACAACTTTAATTCTCATTAACTTTTTCTAGGATCGATATTTTTTTAATAAGCCAGTGGTGCCATGGTGTTTCTTCGATATTTTGTGTTATTTCAATTTTTCATGAGAAATTATCGGAACCAAAGTTGCTTGAAATTTGATTTCCTACAATTTTGATTTTCATCAACTTTTTCTAGGATCGATATTTTTTTAATAAGCCAGTGGTGCCATGATGTTTCTTCGATAACTTGTGTTATTTCAATTTTTCATGAGAATTTATTGGAACCAAAGTTGTTTGAAATTTTATTTCCTACAACTTTGATTCTCATCAACTTTTTCCAGGATCAATATTTTTTTTAATAAGTTAGTGGTTCTATTTTGTTTCTTCCATAACTTGTTATTTCAATTTTTCATGAGAAATTATCGAAGCCGAAGTTGCTTGAAATTTGATTTCCTACAACTTTGATTCTCATTAACTTTTTCTAGGATCGATATTTTTTTAATAAGCCAGTGGTGCCATGATGTTTCTTCGATAACTTGTGTTATTTCAATTTTTCATGAGAAATTATCGGAACCAAAGTTGTTTGAAATTTTATTTCCTACAACTTTGATTCTCATCAACTTTTTCCAGGATCGAAAATTTTTTTAATAAGTTAGTGGTTCTATTTTGTTTCTTCTATAACTTGTTATTTCAATTTTTCATGAGAAATTATCGAAACCAAAGTTGTTTGAAATTTTATTTCCTACAACTTTGATTCTCATCAACTTTTTCCAGGATCGAAATTTTTTTTAATAAGTTAGTGGTTCTATTTTGTTTCTTCTATAACTTGTTATTTCAATTTTTCATGATAAATTAAGTTACTTGAAATTTGATTTCCTACAACTTTGATTCCCATCAACTTTTTCCAGGATCGATATTTTTTTTTTAAAGTTAGTGGTTCCATTTTGTTTCTTCCATAGTTGTGTTATTTCAATATTTCATGATATATTATCGGAACCAAAAATGTTTTAATTTTGATTTCCTACAACTTTGATTCCTATCAACTTTTTATAGGATCGTTATTTTTTTTTTAATAAGGCAGTGGTGCCATTTTGCTTCTTCCATAACTTGTGTTATTTAAATTTTTCAAGAGAAATTTTGGTAACTAGAAATGTTCGAAATTTGATTTTCTACAACTTTGATTCCCATCAATTTTTTCTAGGATCATTATTTTTTTTGATAAGACGGTGGTGCCATATTGTTTACAATGGCACCACTGTCATATTCGAAAAATATCGATCCTACAAAAGTTGATGTGAATTAAAGTTGTAGTAAATCAAATTCCAAACAACTTTGGTTCAGATTTTTTTTTATAGTTCATTGAAATTACGTGAGTTACTGAAGATTCAGTTAATCATCGAAGTGGTACAAACATGCAAACCATCGCAGTACCTATCGGCAATAGTTGACTACATTAGGACCCCGCTGCAATTATTTGATGAACTGATTCGATCATTTCATCATGTGTGCCCAGCTTCTGGTAGTGGTTTATACATGGAACCACCAATTCCCACCTTTTAATTTACTGAATGAGCCCCAATTGGAGTGACGCGAAAAACTGATCAGTTGAACTGACCGTGTATGCCCACCTTTAATGCTCAACATTTCCAGAAACTTATCAATTAACATTTCCAAAAATGATTCTACACAATGCTATGCATTTCAGAAACCAAGTGACTCTACAGTTACTTTAATTGACTTTACATAACATTTAATAACAATGACATGAACATTTAATCTTTATGTCTACACAACACAAAAAAAAATAGTTACACAATACACATGCTATAACTAAACGGTTGTTCATATCAAATATTAAAAACACTTATCCTATACAGGCATAAATAATTACATTATATACAAACAAACATAACATAGCATCATATTCCAACATTTTAAGCTCATACTTGTATTTTAATTAAATTCAATTCTTTAACAAAATGATGATGCTTTACAGATCCTAGTGGTTTTGTTAGTATATCGGCTGGCATCTTATCAGTTGATAGGTACTTAACAGCAATAACATTATTCTGTATAAGATCTTTTACATAATGATATCGAATGTCGATATGCTTAGTACGTTTATGTGAATATTGTTTTGCCAATAACAATTTTTGAGCACTTTGATTATCATTGTATATCTCCATAAGTAAAGGTTCGAAAGACATTTCGCTCAAGAAATTCTTAATAAAACACAATTCTTTGGAGACTGACGAAATACTTAAATATTCACTTTCAGTACTACTTAAAGCTACACAACTTTGCTTTTTAGATTCCCAGCTCACAACATTTGAACCTAATTTCACTATGTAACCTGTGTATGATTTCCTATCAACACTATTTCCCCAGTCAGCATCAGCATAAGCGTTTACATTCAAATTGTCACTCTTATAAAAACAAAGGCCATATTCCATAGTACCAGCTAAATATCTTAACACACGTTTAGCTGCTATCCAGTGACTTTTATCAAAATTACATAAATATTGACTCAGCTGACTGACGCTATAAGTTATATCTGGACGTGTGCATACAGATAGGTAATTAAGACAGCCAACCAATTGCCTGTATTGATAAATACAATCATCTAAAGTCTCCGTGTCTGAAGTTACATTAAGTTTTGAATTTGAAATCATAGGTGTGGAAACATATTTACAATCTAACATATTAAATCTTATAAGTAATCGTTTTAAGTATTCATATTGGTCTAAAATTAAAACATTCTTATTTCTAGTTACACGCATGCCTAAACAACTAATTAGTGAACCGAGGTGCTTAACATCAAAGTGTTTTTCTAGTAAATTAAACAGTTCTTTGGTAGTAGTAGTTGTAAACACATAGAAATCGTCTACGTACAAAGCTATGATGGTGAAATCCCTTTCATTCTTCTTCATGTACACACAGGGTTCACACTTACTCTGTACATATCCATTTTTACTAAGTACCTCTTGCACTTTCAAATTCCACATGCGACTAGCCTGTTTCAGACCATATATACTCTTTAATAACATACACACCTTAGTCTCTTCAGTCACAAATCCTGGCGGTTGCTCTATATATATAATTCCATTTAGGTCAGAATTTAAGAAAGCCGTAGTGATATCAATATGTTCTATAGACATATTATACTGAACTGCCAGTGTAAATAAAATTCGCAAAGTTGAATGACGTACGACAGGCGAAAACGTATCTGAATAATCAACACCCTCCAGTTGACTAAAGCCGCGAGCAACTAAGCGAGCTTTAAATTTATCAAAATTGCCTGACGCATCATGCTTTGCTTTGTAAATCCACTTGCATTTCACTACATTTTTATCTGTGGGTCGATCCACTAATTTCCAAACTCCATTTTGTACTAATGAGTTATACTCTACCTGCATGGCTTTTTGCCATTCTCTAGAGTTTGTAGATGCAATAGCCTCCTCGTAAGACTGAGGCTCATCGAGTATAGAATCGGCGAACATACTTAATTCAAAATCTCCATACCTTAGTGGTGGTTTACCACGGTTACTGCGAATGGGCCGGTCGCCGACAGTGACAGAAGCCTCTGTTCCACTAGTCGCGCCTTCCCCTCGAACTGCTGTCTCTCCACCGGACGCCGGCTGCTTCTCCAGCTCCTCGGAAAGCTCCAGCTCAGCTGAGGTCTGCTCACCCTCACTGTGTCTCTCGCAGTCATCGTCGCCTGATTCTGCATCTGTGAATTCATACGAAAATTCATAAGTATGATTCTTATAACTATTATCTAAAGATTCGTTTGTATCATGACTAGATTTATCAGCATTTTAATGCTTAGAATTCATAGTTTCATTGTCAGAATTCAACACATTTGCACCATTTGAGTTAACCGAATTCATAGTTTCATTGTCAGAATTCAATTCATTATTATACTGAACAATAGGAATTACCAATTCACTATTAAAATAAATGTCAGTTCCACTAATGTCATTACATTTAAAATCCCTATAAAACTTGTCTTCTAGAAAATTCACATTTCTAGACAAAAATACCTTCGTTGGATTTGATGGCTCTACAAGTCGGTATCCTTTAACATTTTCAGAATAACCAACAAAGATACACATTTTAGCTTTAGCGTTCAACTTACTTGTACGAGTAGGCTCCGGCAGCAGAGAATACGCTATGCAGCCAAACACACGAAGATGTCCGAGACAAACAATTTGTCGAGACCAAACTTCCTCCGGTAACTGTCCTGCTAACGCCGTACTGGGGCTACGATTCTTCAAATAGATAGCAGCCATTACTGCCTCTCCCCAAAAACGGTTGCAAAGACCAGATTGCCGCAGCATGCACCTTGTTTTCTCTAATAATAACCTATTAAGGCGTTCCGCGACGCCATTCTGCGGAGAACCATACGGTACCGTTAACTGGTGAACTATTCCTTCATCCTGAAGAAATCTCTTAAGACTGGCATTGCAGTACTCACCCCCATTGTCAGAACGCAAGCTTTTCACCTTCAAACCTGTCTGCTTTTCGACCATCGCCTTAAACATAAGGAAATAAGACATTACCTCTGATTTTCTCTTCATTAGATAACCAAACGTCTTCCTCGAGTAGTCATCCGTAAAGGTAAGTAAGTATCTTGCGCCACCCCAGCTTTCATCACTCACAGGACCAAAGACATCAGAATGTATTAGTTCTAGACACTGGCCGGCACGTCTCGCTTGGCCTTTCGGGTAAGCCTTGGCCACAGGCTTGCCTTCGAGGCACGCTATACAAGGTTGAAGCTTGTCATCAGTTACCTGAAATGAGACATTACGCGCCACACATTCTCTCAAAGAACTCTTTTTCTTGAAACACTGAGCCATTACGTGTACCGCCTTTTTACAATAATAGCATGTTTTTCTTCTTGTAATTCTTTTAGATATGAATGCAGACGAGCTTCCGTTTCCTTCGTTGACTTGTTTTCTTCTGTATTCTTCCTGTAGAAGTCGAGTTCTCACTAGCTCTGAAGTAAGCTCCTTGGTGATTGATGCGGTTTCCAGAGTAGACACTAAAGTATCAAATTCAGCTGGCAGACCACTCAACATTATTTCTGAGATTTCCGGGTCTTCAATATTCTTGCCAATTTCAGCTAATTGCTGTACAATCGTGAATATACTATCTATATATGCAGTCATATTAGCTGATTGTACATACTCAACTCTGTGTAATTGCCTTAGTAGACTAACTCTCCTGAATAGTCCTTTATCTTCATATATGGAGGCCAGCTTTTCCCAAGCTGCCTTTGCTGTAGTAATTCCGTACAGTAGTTGATAAAGTGTCGGTTTAATGCTTAGCGAGATTCGAGCTAAAGCTCTTTCCGATCTGATCACGTCAGAATCATCTGATATTGCACTCCAAAGACCTTCCAATATCAAAATATTTCGCATTGAGAACTTCCATGACGTGAAGTTTGCGATTCCATCAAGCTTTTCAATTCGCAGGCCACTTTCGTTAGTTTGATTCGAGTGACATACGCCACCAGGTAGCATCACTGGTTCAGCCATCTTTGAGGTTATGACAGCGAACGCAATAAGAATCACAACTCGTGGTAAAATATCTGTTATTTCTTTGATCTTAATCTGCACTTTTATTCCTGGGCCCATAACCTGTTTTGATATATGTTGTGAAGCAGCAGCAGAGTGAAGGAGAACGCACAGTAGCACGTGGCGAGTGCAGATCAAAGATACACAACTTGTGGTGATATGAAAAGCCTTTTATTCAATAGAAAGGTAATCTCATATATACGAGTCTATACGAGTTATTCAATCTCTTTAAATCACACAATAAATGGGATGTAATTAATTCACACAATAATCTAGTAATATTTTAGTTGTCGATCCAACAGGGCAAAAGACGTAAAAGGGAAGAGAGAGTGTTGCCATGTACAACCACTCAAAATTTGATGAGAATACTTTATTATAATTTAGTGTCACATACATGTGCCCATATTCAACAATTGCTAATGGTATTTGACTTGTAACAGTGGTGTTATCAATAAATGACTATGACTATGACTAAAAAACTCTTCGCGTGGCATCATTTTGTTCTACGGTGACTAGAAAAAGAAACAAAATCATTGCTCTTAAAATAGTGGTAGACTGAGTGCTACCTAGTAGATGTAAGTTAAACAATGCTAGATTTTCAAAAAATAGTGCCAAATCTAGCACATAAAACACTAGTTGATACAAAATCCTTGGCTATTTGTTAACATTGGTGACAACCAAGGAAGTTACATACGAGAACCTTCCTTGGTGACAACATTGACAACATCGGATTGATTTGACAGATTGAAATCATAACTTATCGTGACCTTATAATGATGGAGTTTCCTTCCTATTTTTTGGGTTTATTGTTCAGTTAAAGAGTATATAAACCACATTTTAAGTTTACGGAAACTAAAGTGGCCGCATGTGTTTACAAGGTATAGGCCGAATCATACAAGTCGACGGATGTGAAGTTAGCTACAACTGCGCGAAACCCAATCAACGCGCAGCTTCATGTGAGCTTCAGTGAGGATTGGATATTGCGCAGCTTGTAGCTAACTTCACATCCGCCGACTTGTATGATTCGGCCTATATATACACAGCTAAAAACCAAACTAAAAACCAAATTACCAAATTAGTGGTCAGTACCTACTGGAAACACCACCTTTTAATTTTTCTGAGATATACCTATATCTTAGAAAAATACATCACATCACGTTAGTTTTTAGTTGATGCACTCTTGTGCATAGACTGACCACTATTTTGGTTTATAGCTACCTCTGTACCTACCTCATAAACACTACCTAGGTATTCATGGCCGCTAAATGAGTTTTCGCAACCTTAACCCAGGTAGCAAAGTGACGTCAGTGACGCATAAACGACGTCACTCTTAGGTCATAATAGGGTCGGTCGTTAATGCGTCGTCGATGACGTCATAATGTACGTCAATTAAAAGTCATTATTTCGACGTTTCATATTCACCATAAAATTGACGTTTTATTGACGTCCATTTAGGGTCAATATCAGGACGTACTATATTCGCCACAAAGTAGACGTTTTACTGACGTCCATGTAGGGTCAATATCAGGACGTACCATATTCGCCACAAAGTGTACGTTTTACTGACGTCCATCTAGGGTCAATATCAGGACGTACCATATTCGTCACAAAGTGGACGTTTTACTGACGTCAATTTAGAGTCAAAGTCAGGACGTACCATATTCACCACAAAGTGGACGATTTACTGACGTCTATTCAGGGTCATTATTAGGACGTATCATATTCGTCTCTGGTGGACGTTTTACTGACGTCCATTTAGGGTCAATATCAGGACGTACCATATTCGCCACAAAGGGGACGTTTTATTGACCTCTATTTAGGGTCAATATTAGGACGTACCATATTCGCCACAAAGTGGATGATTTACTGACGTCTATTTAGGGTCATTATTAGGACGTATCATATTCGTCTCTAGTGGACGTTTTACTGACGTCCATTTAGGGTCCATATCAGGACGTGCCATATGCGCCACAAAGGGGACGTTTTATTAACCTCTATTTAGGGTCAATATTAGGACGTACCATATTCGCCACAAAGTGGAAGATTTACTGACGTCTCTTCAGGGTCATTATTAGGACGTATCATATTCGTCTCTGCTGGACGTTTTACTGACGTCCATCTAGGGTCAATATCAGGACGTACCATATTCGTCACAAAGTGGACGTTTTACTGACGTCAATTTAGAGTCAAAGTCAGGACGTACCATATTCGCCACAAAGTGGATGATTTACTGACGTCTATTTGGGGTCATTATTAGGACGTATCATATTCGTCTCTAGTGGACGTTTTACTGACGACCATTTAGGGTCAATATCAGGACGTACCAAATTCGCCACAAAAGGGACGTTTTATTGACCTCTATTTAGGGTCAATATTAGGACGTACCAAATTCGCCACAAAGTGGAAGATTTACTGACGTCTCTTCAGGGTTATTATTAAGACGTATCATATTCGTCTCTGGTGGACGTTTTACAGACGTCCATTTCGGGTCAATATCAGGACGTACCATATTCGCCACAAAGGGGCCGTTTTATTGACCTCTATTTAGGGTCAATATTAGGACGTACCATATTGTACCATATTGTTTGCACGCGCGCTCGCATCGGTGCGGACGTGTTTACTTTTTGTCGCAGCAATTATTTCTATTTAGTTCGATCGCAATGTTTACGTTTTGCCGGGCTTGTAAAAAAGACGTTACCGGTGAACTTATAATGAAGTGTACACTATCAAACTGTGAAAAAGTGTATCATATATTGTGTCTCGGTATTAAAAGACGAGATTTCGAGTCTTTTTCTACGGACTATGTGCGCCAATGGATTTGCCCGATGTGTGACAGCACAAAAAGAAAACGTGCTGGGAACGACACGCCAGTTCGCACTCCATAACATAGGAAGTTACCAGCAATAGCGAGCCCTAATTATGTCAATAACCAACGGGGTAGCAAGTGCAGTCAAATGGAAGTTTCCGTGCTGGAGAATGACGGCGGTTTGTTATCAGAATTCCAAGAATTTCGTCGGGAACTTAGAAAAAGATTACATACGCAAGACCAACATATTTTACAAATTCAAAATGTATGTTCAGCTACTAATGACGAAATTCAGGTACTAAAGACCGTTATAAAAGATAGGCGATGTTCGTGCGATTTGACCTCAATAGATACCTACTTAAAATGCTTTGCGACCGCAACCAGCGCATCGAGTCATTGTAATGTAATGCACAAACAAATCAAATAATTTCAAGTGTCAGCAAAAGTCCGATGCAGGTGCAGAAACAAGTTAACACCAACCTGATTAGTGATAACAGTGCATTAGTAATTTCTCCAAGAGAGAATAAATAGTTAATCTAAATGTGCCATGGTCATAAAATTGCTATGGGATCGACATTGTAATTTTAAGACTATGGATTCATAACAATTATTGATTATATATAACAGTCTATGTATGTACTCGTATATACTTCTTGAATATAAATCTATTATGCTACTTACATTGTTTTGTTTGGTTTCATCCATAGTCCTAAGAGTCTGTTCAGGGTACGTGTATAATATAGGATGCCTGCTATCGCAAACTAAATTCTAAATTCTTTTCGTCATTTACTTTGTTCACAGGAAAGTGACTGGGCTGTACATATTAGGGCAGCCATCGTCGTTGGAGTATCGTCATTTACTTAGTTCACAGGGACTAGGCCATACATACAAAGGCAGCCGCCGACATAGTAGTGACGTCATACACAGGATTCACAGTAACGTCACTATGAATACTGTATATGACGTCACTCCAACGTTAGTGTCTACCTTAATATGTACGGCCCAGTAACGTCCCTATGAGTACAGTAAATGACGTCTCTCCAACGTAAGTGGCTGCCCTAATATGTGCGGCTTAGTGACGTCTTTATGAATACAGTAAATGACGTCGCTCCAACGTCAGTGGCTGCTCTAATATGTACGGCCTAGTGACGTCCTTATGAATACAGTGAATGACGTCGCTCCAACGTCAGTGGCTGCCCTATTATAAACGTCCAAGTGTCGTCTCTATGAATGCAGTATATGACGTCACTCCAATGTCAGTATATGGCGTCACTACAACGTCAGCATATGACGTCACTCCAACGTCAGTATATGGCGTCACTCCAACGTCAGCATATGACGTCACTCCAACGTCAGTATATGGCATCACTCCAACGTCAGCATATGACGTCACTCCAACGTCAGTATATGACGTCACTCCAATGTCAGTATATGGCGTCACTTCAACGTCAGCATATGACGTCACTCCAACGTCAGTATATGGCGTCACTCCAACGTCAGCATATGACGTCACTCCAACGTCAGTATATGGCGTCACTCCAACGTCAGTATATGGCGTCACTCCAACGTCAGCATATGACGTCACTCCAACGTCAGCATATGACGTCACTCCAACGTCAGTATATGACGTCACTCCAACGTCAGTATATGACGTCACTCCAACGTCAGTATATGGCGTCACTCCAACGTCCTCCAACTTACGTCATGAGGCTGTGACAAATTGTCGTCATCTGAAGAAACTACCGACGTCATGATAATGACGTCTCTTACGTCGAGCAGTACCGTAAACGGACGTCATAATAACGTATAAATGCTACCTGGGAAATGAGTAGTTTACCTGTAAGTGGCCAAAAACCCTAAAAGAACCCACTGAAGAAACTGCGCCGCTCAAGCAAAATATTTTTCATCCCCCATCTCAGAAAGAGTATTTTTGCTCTTGGAAATCTGAGTGCAAAAGCCGTTTTTATCCGCTAGAGGGGAAAGTAAAATTGAATTTAGAACATCGTGTGCAATAAGTTTATGAATACGAAACATTATTAAATCTATTTACTTGTTACGAAACATTACTTTATCTATTTACCTCCATGGTGCCGAATTTATCAAACAACCTTTTTTAATCTGATCAAAACTCAGACACGGAACCTTCTTCCTGTACTTTTTTAATTTGCTTTGCGCGCGCCATTTTCTTATTATACATATTGTCGTATTGTTAAAAGTTTAAAAATAAGAAAGAAGTGAAAAACCTAAAATGAGTGATCTATGAGGAAGACCCGTTTTGATGCCAACAGAATTGACTGAGACTGTTAATAGTGCGCAAATGAGCTTTCTCCCTCAACAATCACGCGAGAAGTAAGTATTTGAAACAGTGCGGTACGTAGACGACTTAAGTATTTTCCTTGCTGGAATAGGATGAAATGTTACGTGTTACACTCGAGTGCAAAGATTTTTTACCTTGTGCTCTTTTGATTCCCTCGCTAACGCTCAGCTGGCCAATCGCACTAAAAAATTACAGCTGAACTACAATTGAACTTTAACTGAACTTCGACTTTTTGTCTATTTTCGTATCGCACTAATGATTTTGATTAAAGTTGAAACGCAACTCGATCAGAGTTGGAACGTAACCGGTGTCAAATGAACGGTTGCTGTATGATGTTTAGCGCAATACCTAATTCCTTGAAGCTGAATCGAAACTTAACTACAATTGCAACCGAACTTTAACTGAATTACAGATGGAACACAGCTGTTTAAAATTAACGCGATTGGCCTGCAGGTCGAGGTCTTTGCGCTCAGGATTCTAATTGTCAGGATTCTAATTGTCATGATTCTAATTGTTTTTAATTTTAGAATCCTTCGCTTGCTCAGTCATCAAAATTGAGCACGCGGTTAAAAACAATTGACAACTTGTATAACAATTAAATATTTTACTCCTAGTAGCGGCGCCGCCGTTCGCGATACCTACCCAAACAACTTTGACTATAGAGCCTCTAAGTCCCAAACAAATTCTAATTGAGGCGGCCTCGCCTGCCTAGGATGAGCTTGTGGATGAGGTGAGTGATTGGATTGTTTTATCTTAAAACATTTTACCTATTGTATAAAAAGTGATTTTCAAGGTCAAGCTGCACAGTGCACACATTCCCACTCCTCCCGCAACTGTAACAAAAATTTTGATTCGTCCATGTCGAATGAAATCTTTATAAAAATCTATAGGTCTAGTATAATGAAATACTAGAAGATGTACCTATATTATACTAAGCGCCACACAAATCGGCGGATGGGAAGTTAAGCACAGAACGCTGCGCAAAAGCCGAAATATAGGTATGCGCGGGAGCCAGAGAGACGAAACAGACACAAACAAACAAATCCGGGTCACACCGCCCGCCAACCTCATGCCTCCCGCGCGCTCCCTACACCCGTGCTCACCAAGTCACCACTACAACACGCGGCGTCGGAATTGTGCAAACATGCGCAATAATTAGCGTCATCTGCGGGTAACTTCTCATCCGCCGATGTGTGTGGCGCTTAGTATACCTAATCGACTACGCTGTTTTGGGTTGATGCTTAGGGCTTATAGGTCTGATTTTTTCATCCTTTTGCTATTTAAACAGCTAATAATTAGGTATTAGTCCGTGAGTTAGATTATCAAAAAATATTGGATACGTATTTTTCCTTTTGTCATCAAAACAACAAATGGTAAAGATAAACCTTGTCAAAGTTGGGAAGTGGGGGTCATGACGTCACGTCTATCACGAAAGTCTATACATTTGTATGACACTCGTGACGTCACGCGCAAGCGGGCTATATCTTTATCAATTTTTGTTAACTTAATTGACAAAAGAAAAAATATGTGTCCAATATTTTTAGGGTTCCGTAGTAAAACGAGGAACCCTTATAACTTCGTTGTGTCCGTCCGTCCGTCTGTCCATCTGTCCGTCTGCCCGCCTGTCTTTCTGTCCATCTGTCCGTCCGTCCGTCCGTCCGTCAGTCAGTCCGAATCACATAAAGCCTTCCTAAATTAATAAAAACTTCCACATTTATTAACCAAATTGGATAAAATTTGACAATATGAATTCAAATGATAGATTTAATAAAGATCTCAATTTAAAATACTTAAGAACTTCAAAACTGTGTATTAAAGGGGTAGGTCCCATACATGCAAAGTGGAGATAAAACTTTTTTCAACCCCTCCCCCTAGTGTGTGGTATCGTTGAATAGGGTTTCTAAAATGAGTGTAAGGTTTCTTAAACCATTTTATTGTCACATGTACCATTTGTGAGATATAGGTCACTAAAGCTGAGAAAAGAGTGTCCCTCCCATCTTAATTTCTTAAGTATACAAGATAGAATGAGTTTATAACTCACAAAGTTTGAACATTCCATCTTGTATACTTAATATAAATTAATATACATATATTAATATATAGAATGTTCAATCTTTGTGAGTTATAAATTCACAAAGTTTAAACATTCCATATTGTATACCTACTTAATATATATTTTAATATAGTATAGTCTATAAGACTATACAAAAATCTTTCTCTGAAAATTATTTTGAGCACTGTGGAATTATAACTTTTTGTGTTATAAAGGAAAATTGAAATCCTTAAACTTGGTCATAGCTCAGAGGTCATTGACCTCATAAATTTATTTCCCACTGCTAGGTCTGCTAGACATAGGCCTCCCCTATAAATATTCGATAATACTAGTTAACCGTTAATTGTATCTACTGCATTCTGGCGGACTTAGATCATCTGTCGACTTTGTGGATAGACGTCATAATGCTGCGCTTGCCAGTTAGTTTTTTAGGTAGGTACCTACCTAGGTAACGGCTATTATTATTTCTTGGCTCTGTGTGTCCTACTCACTACTACTTTAAGTTGATAACACATAAATCATCACTGATACACACACTACGACACGACTGCGCTTACACCCGACTACAAAAACATAGGGCGATCTATCTATTGATTTGTATTAAGCGGCTCATTCATCAGCCTATTTCATAAAGCTAAATGTTTTTTTTACGGCGTCGTGTGTCGGGTCGTTCTCTTCCCTAAAATACGGTCGAGGAGAGCGATGGCTGGCACATACGTCACACTCGTGATCGGGTGCTGCATGCGGGTCGCCGGTCTGCTTGTGGCATTCACGCAATGCACCGAAACTACTAACTTAGGCCAAAATTTAAACTAACCCATCTCTTTTGTAGGTACTAACTCTTTTTGTACAGTAAAATCGAATAATTGAATATTTTAGTAAACAAAAGGCACAGACCCTGGAGTCTGTGGTTTGTAATTTCCCAATAAAAAAAAAAAAAAAAAAATGTTTTTTTATCTCGTCCTCCTCAAGTGGCCGGTTTTTGTGGATAGGTAGTGCCATATCGTACCATAGATCCATTCCGTGCTGCATAACTACATCCTTTTCTAAATTATAATTGAATCAAAGCTTAGTGTGATTCGAGTTGTGACCTCAATATTCGATAATCGAATTTCACAGCTATTGATCGAGGGTTTGGGCGGGCATGGCATCCGACGTCTGGCTTGCGTCACGCCATTGTGACGACGTCTATAGGACCGCCGCCACCAAACCGGAGGTGATAGCCTGAATCGCTGACTCACCTACAATATTGTCGCTCAGAATGCTAATTTTGTAGTTACGCTTGTAGCAATTTGCATTATAATGCTTTAGGATGTACAAAATGTACTCATATCTACCGACTGACAAATAACTGTAGGCAGATAGGTAGGTACTTTTCTTTCAACCTACAGTTATCTATTGTGGTCAAAAGCGAGCGCTTGCTCTTAGTTCCGTTTGATATTCATGGAAATACCGCGTACCCACTTAGATCGTATGAGGACGTAGGTAGGTACTTAAGTATTTTAATAGGAAACAAAGTTAAGTGCTATCTAGACAGTTCAACAATGTATCGAAAAAATATTCGCCGGAATTACTTGGTTAAGTATTTAAGTCTTCTGACATTCGATTCTAAAAATATTGGTCATAAAAAATGTAGATGAGGAAACGAGTAATTCAGTAATTGACGCGTTTGCTAACCATGCTGTTAAAGCATGGGTTCAAATCCAAACAATAAGCTTGAGGTGCCAGTAAAGAAACACATCGCAATGAAACTAAGTACTTAAGCTCGAAACATACTATCGGGCGCGGCTTACGGACGCGACTGACAGCTGCGATCTAGACTATGAAAGTACACTGAGCCGTGCACACTATCGGACATAAGTCGCGGACGTCACCTTTGGATGACCTTGAGCGTTCGGGCGTCCGAGAGCGATCTGGCACACCGGATGTCTTAAGACTGTGCACATTGCTAAGTCGCGGCTATCAGTCGCGTCCGTCAGCCGCGTCCGATAGTATGTTTCCGGCTGTACTCGGTAAGTTATCAAGGAGGTAGGTGGTATCTAAATAGCCTCTACACTACAGTTGGGCTAGTTTTTACATCTTGCAAGTAAATATTTGTCCTTGTTCTGGGATCTTATATTGAGAGCTGTTCCCCATTCCAGGCTTAGTGATATCACTACCATAATATCATTTTTATTACGAGTTATTTTTTTTTATTAATAGGTTTGCAAACGGGTTGATGCAGTACATACATAATTTTACATCTTAAATCATAATAATTTACTTGTGAAGCTGATCAACCTTCTTAGAGCAAACACGGATTTATGGACGACATAAATTCTCTGACAATGATATTGTAAGTTTGTGTATCTCATTGTTGACTGTGCCCATTTTGAATCAGCTTTTCGGACCTAGTCTAGGCTTTACATATCAAAGCAGCCTGAAATGAACGATTTATTTCATTGCGTCAAATCTCAAGCTTCGACAGGTCCTAACAATTTATCGCAGGTGTCGCGACCAAGGAGTACCTACCGCATTGTCACTTTCACTGTATTGTCGGCTTGTCCAATGGAAGTTGTCACGCTCCGGCGGCAACCAATGAGTTGCGCGCCCCGCCTCGGCGTTAGGCGTGCGCCGCCAACACGGATGCTTACAACAATGCTGCCAATGTCGTTCGATGGTTCCGCTGGGAAGTACGTTGTTTTGATACCTATTTGAATTCGTTTAGGTAGTACGAGGAACTCCGAAAATAAGTACTGTCTGAAATGACTTCATCTCTAGTGTAGGTACGTATTGTACCTACTTATCATCTGAGAATGATAGAGATTGTCTTTAAGGCTTCTCAACCTATTATTTTGACTATTTTGTACCCAACTAGCAGTATTTTTGGTTTTAAACATTTATTTCATGTGTACTTACATATTCTATGGTAGCTACCTACCTATGTCGTTCGTACGTCGTTGGTATTTCCTTAGATTATTAGGTACCTAAAGTAGGTAGGTAATTGCTAGAAATTGACAAAGTTTATCAAAACTCTATCGATCGAATAGCAAACATCAATAAGAGCCTAATCAAAAAAATTACTTCCTTACAACTTCGTAACACAATCGCTTTAACTAATTATAAAGGTTTTCCCATCGACCTAAAATGTGTGGGTCGTTTATTTTCCTTTAACAAGCGCATGTCCATGTCCAACCAAAGTGGTCCGTACAAGCAATATAATCTAGCGATTTACTCGAGCGAGATTGGATGTGGTGTAACGCGGTCAGGCGGTTGGGCCCGAGTGACCCGGTTGGGCCCGTGACCCGCGCCGCGGGCCCATCGCTACACTCGCCTGCGCCCGCGCACACCACTGTGCAAAATCTTTAATTGCATTCGTTCCACAGACGATTATTGATATAGACACGTTTGTTCGAGATCTAGTTTTTATAATGTATGGATGATTTCTCTAAAATATTTTTTAATCGTAGAGCTGGGAGAGCAATCACAATCGACCGCGATGTGCACAGTCATGCGATTGCCTGCGTTCGCGCCCACCACTCAAAAGAAAGTAAAGAAAATAAGTGTTATGGTCTAATATAAAAGATTTCCGGCTCTTAAGCATTTTCGATGAAATCTTTATTCCATTAAATATTTGATTGCAACAAAATATATAGGCTAAAACATAAAAACTACAATAATTTATATGTGGTTAGACTGTGCCGCTAGAGAACATTTTATTGTACCAAATCATCGCTTAAAAATGTTTTAAACTAAGTAAGTTATATTAGTAGTATAGGTATTTTGTTTGAAAAAAAATCAACCATACCCAATTTATTTGTGTTAAAAAATTAAACATTCTCCGTCTTACGCACGCTTTAGACAATGTTTAACAGTACAAATTGCACGAATAAACGGTGTTTAAATCTTTTCTGATAAGGCGATTTGTACCTAAGTATTTATAAATCAATCAGAACTTAGCTGAGCATTGTAAATTGACACGCTACCGGTGTCTACCCCGATAAACGTCTGTGATTCAATCGCTCCTTCCGTCACGCTGCATTGCACACACGTGTCTGGTCTGCAGACAAGTTTACAATTAATTCTGCTTTGATAATATTTACCTAGTGAGAGGATCCTGTTAGAATATTTAAAATATCATAGACAGTCGTCTACCTGTGTGCTACTCTAACAGTTTTTTGCTACAAGGACACTCTACGATATTAAAATACTTAGCGGATCTTGCGATCGTGATCCTTGTTTTTGTTAGGTACCTACGTTGAAAACTTAAATCTGTACAAATTAATTTTAGGTATTATTTTGAATCAAGAAAGGCTTTATTTCTGTCATATTTTGTCTGATCTTAAGCGGCGATGCTCGCTAAGAATGGATGGAAAATCTCTTGTCAGGGAAAAGTACGATATTGCATATTGAATAATTAATATTGTTAGAAATTAATTATTGTTAACTTCATACATATTGTTTTTAAACTTTCGCGATTTGAACACATTATTATTATATACTACGGGACTAATCGCGCACTCAAATATACGAGATAAATAAATACCTCCTCATCCCGACGTTTCGGCCGAGTTGCATGGACCGTCACCACGGTCGATGCAACTCGGCCGAAATCGAATTCATACATATTTGCTGTAAAGGTACTTGATTAAGTTAGATTGGCCACAGTTGATCGCAGATCCGCTGCAGCTTACAGATGGAAGTTGAAATTAAAATTAATTAATAAATAAGTGTACCATGAATAAACTTAGAAAAGTAAGTTGCCCAACATCACCAACACCGTCGTGCTATTTATTGTAAACTTAAGTTGTAAACATGTTAGCTGGCAATTATTCAAGTTAAAGTAATGTTACCCTTACCTAACCAAAAATTCCACAAATGCGCTGTCATTGCAATTTTGAAGAAATTCGAAACGCGAAGTTTAATTTCGACAAAAAGCATAACGGGGTCAAAAGCGAGGAAAAAAAAAGCGAAAAAATAACAAAAGTTAACGCATCCAGAGATAATGTGCATTAATTAATACAATTAGCCCTCGGCAAATTGCGCGTAAAGACTGAAATAATGAGCGTAAATTGAGGCAACTTTGCACTTCTGATTTATCGTCCTGCACTCGGGAGATTTCGACGAAAGAGAAAACAGACCAGTTCTGACGGATATTACGAGCAGTATATCAAATTGACAATGAATATTTATAAAAACTTAATCACAGCTTACCGTGTTTTTCATAGGGGTCAAGAGGAGAAGCCATTAATCAGAACATTTCCACTTAATCATGCAAATGTTGATTTCTCTCCCTACCGCCGCTCGAGTGTGTGTTATTATGTTTCACTTTACTTCATTTCTTTCCTGTATTCCTGGTACACTTATTTATTTGACATGCATTCCAAAAGAGCAGTATTTAATTCTGTGTTGCTACCTGACAACTACCCATTGCAAATTTACGTACAAGGTTATACTGAGGGGTGGCACTAGGTCGGAAGGAGGTCACTATTCTTATCTAAGTATGAAGCAATGAATACTGACTTACTGTTGGATGTTGTTTGACCAACATCAACTGTTCTAAAATTCTCCATATATTTTTTTATTTTTCAAGATTGGACTTGTCTCTAGGTACATTAATATTTTGGAGAGGTTTTTATTTTAGTTGTTGCAAGTCATTCGGTACAGGAAATAAAAAGTTACATACAAACGAAAAGGGCCCGTTTTCCCTCGTTAGAGATCAATTTTTCAAAATTTGCTTGCTCCAAATCAAAATGCTCCATTACGTCGTACAATAAATAAATAAATATTAGGGGACATCTTACACGCGGTCTCTGACCTCTAACTAAGCAAACTTGTGATATGGCTGCCAGAGACTTATATACTACATATACATATTTTAAAAACATACTTATATAGATAGTACCTAAATAACATCCAGACACAGAGCAAACACCTATGTTCATCACATAAATGTTTGCCCTGGGTGAGGATCGGACCCACGCCTCTTTGATCCAGAAGTCAGGGTCACTAACCACTGAGCCACCGAGACAGTCAAACAGTGTACCTATATTCCAAATTTTAAGTCTATATATTAAGCGGTTTGAGCTGTAGGCTGTCTGTCAGTCACTCAGGGAAGCCTTTTATATAATAGACTAGTTTTTACCCGCGGCTTCGCCCGCATACGCAATATATCATTATAATTTATAGCCTATGTGTTATTCAATATATAAGCTATATTATTGCAAAGTTTCATCTCAATCCGTTTAGTAATTTTTGCGTGAAAGAGTAACAAACATCCATCCATCCATCCATCCTCACAAACTTTCGCGTTTATAATATTAGTAGGATTGATCGAAGTAAAATAGTTTTTTTTAAATGGCCTCCTTTTGACGTCGTCTTTTAGCTTTCTAAAGCACTTGTTATAGATGTAGATATAGGTAGGGTCAAAATGGAATCTTTTCGCCAGCCTGCTAAATAAGAGGAATAACTAAATAAATATAACCTTTGAGACCCCCCACGGCCATAGGTTTCATTGTTAATCCGTCCGGTTGAATTGCCCGATTAATTATTCATTAGATGTATATTATTTAACAACCGCTAGAGACATTATTATTACTGCAATAATTATTAAATCTAAGCGCCGCTGGTATGTTAAGCTCTATATATCAACTAGCATGCAAAATTAGTCAGGTAGTTTGGCACCTACTTTTTGTTGACTTGAAGTCTTCAATGAAGTAATGAAAATTGTTGATTGGAAATATTAATTAAGACTTATATAAGTAGTTGCATCGACCGTGGTCACGGGTAGTCTACCCGTGACCACGGTCGATGCAACTCGGCCGAAACGTCGGGATGAGGAGGTATTTATTTATCTCGTAATTTGTTGAAATGTGTTGAAATCGCGAAAGTTTAAAAACAACATTATATAGGTAGTGTTCTATTTGTAAATGTTACTTAATTTTTTTTATAATATGTTGTTATATTTTATATTACGTAACTAAAAAAATATATGACAAGAGCTTTGCTCTTAAGGTATTCAACCCTTGAGATAATAAAATGAAATAAATAGGGCTATGCCACTGCGGAGAAATAGAAGAACAATACTTTTTAGGGTTCCGTACCCAGAGGGTAAAAACGGGACCCTATTACTAAGACTCCGCTGTCCGTCTGTCACCAGGCCGTATCTCATGAACCGTTGTAGTTAGACAGTTGAAATTTTCTGTTGCCGCTATAACAACAAATACTAAAAACAAAATAAAACGAATATTTAAGGGGGGCTCCTAGACAACAAACGTGATTTTTGCCGTTTTTCGCTCGATATTAATAACGGTAATAGGTAGAAGCTTAAAATATTCACAGAATATTTAATTGCATGTTTGCTTCAATAATTAATTATTAAGTCAAAATAAAATAAATATTTAATGGGGGCTCACATACAGTACGGAACCCTTCGTGCGTGAGTTTGATTCGCACTTGGCAGATTATTTCCATTCAGTCTAACCTCCAGATTAAAAATAAACGTTCTTCGAATTTCTATCAAAACATAGGCAGGCCACTTACGTAAGACAAAATTTTGAATTTCATGTGTTGTGTTCGTGTAACAATGAAGATAGGTATAGATAAAAACCGACTTCGATTTTTGTTGATATACTTGTCGTATTTTGTTGAATGCGGTGCCAGGTGCAACATTATATATGTCAATGTCACTGTCACCGATATATGACGTTTTACTTATAAGTGTTCCGTTTCTCCCTCTCTGCTACGTTCGCTGCCTCTGTGACAACGTTATAAATTGTTTCTGTATTATTCAAAAGTAAATCCATTTAAATCATACATTAATTATAAATAATCTACCAATAATATTTTGATAAATATTACAGAGGATTATAACCTGATTCGCTGTGTTGTTATTTCGTGGTTAACCGATCTATGGACCTGTGCTCGTCATAAGAATTTTAACGTTACCTAGCTACAAAATTTTAAAGAAAAAGAACACATGAATACCGAATAAAACTTAGTCTTTTTATAAAGAACACCCACCATAAGTCATAGTTACTTATCAAGCTACTATTAACATCTGTAGGTACCTATTAGGTTTGGAACATACTCGTATCTACCTAAAATCAACATGTTTATGCAAAATTCAAATGTGATAGTCGATGGAGAGGTACGTTTTACTTGTATATTTTGTAAAAGCTTGTAGATTCAAGGCCTGCGACATCTCGCTTGTGTCAAAAGTCGTTTAGCTTACAATGTAGAATACTTGTATCTACCTGCCTGCATTTGTACGGGTTTGCATTAAGTTTTGGAGTTTTATGTTGCTTCTACCTTCTTATATGCTAGGCAGGGATCTAATATCTAACTAAGTATCAATTTTCTGTTAGCGTGGGCCGGTGCGGTGGTTTATGATTATAAGAGGTGTATTTTAGTCATAGAATTAGTATAAGTTGTACCTTCGAATAGGTAATCAAAGTATGTACATATTTAGCTATAAAGATGCCCTAAGCTGTGTTCTTTACGTTAATGTTATATATTCTAATACCGAAAGGAAATTCACAGAACAAATTTAAATTTCAAAGTTTCCTCTAAGTAGTTCTAAGAAGTAGTATTTTTCATTTTTGATCAACAAAATTCCTTGCTTATTTTAGAATTTCATTTGTCATATGTCAACGGAAAGTACCCTGTAGGTTTAGATTTTTGTGAGTGTCGAAATATGCGGTTTTTCACGACATAAACGGCTCTAACTTTTTTAAACGATAACTCAGATATTTTTCTTATACACAACAGCAAGAGACCATAGATATACGTATACAGTTTAAATTTCAACTCGATATCTTTACGCGTTCCCGAGATAAAGAGACTTGACATAAACACAGACGGACAGACGGACAACAAAGTGATCCTATAAGGGTTCCGTACGTTTTCACGCAGTAACAAGTCAGGGATCGACTTGATTTTTTTGATAAATGGACAGAGAGCGTCATGGATTAATTTGAATTGAAAAAACAAAAGATTCCTATGCGATAGTCACAACAAGGGGAATAGCATAAAAACCAAAATGTCACGCAGGCGAAGCCGCGCGCCGAAGCTAGTATAGTTGTTAACTAAGTAATTCATAGAAGATCCGCCTGATGGCACTCGTACGTACGGGATACATTTATTCCCTGGTCAATGTAGATTGTGAATTATTTTATTATGTAATCAGCATTTATAGACATTGTAATTTAGTGCCTGAGTGCTTAACAAGAATGGAGATAGCTTGTCTAATAACATTAGGTATTATGGCAATCTTTACACAAGAAAAAGTAATCAGGAAGCTGTAAATGAAAAGCGGCATTTCTTCTCTCTCTTTTACGACATGGGTGCTACCACGCTTAATATTTTCTTAATAGCTTAGACAAGACACGTTAAAAGCTTGTCTCGGACAGTGAACAAAATGTCGCAACGGTGGGCCTCGGCAGCCTTGTGATTTGGACGCGAAGTGTTATCATTATGAGTTTAATAAAACGTCTGGAGAATGATCGAGTAGCTGGATAAAGTCTTGGCAAAGTTATATTTGCGTTTGTGTACTGCACCGCTATCTACAGCAAGTTTTCAAATGCACTGCAAGAGGCGGTCGGGTGGTTTTATCAGCTGTATTGTGTAAGTTTGTCTGGGTGTTTGTGGTCGAGGTCTGTCCATTACCACCTGACAGGCTGTGAGCGATGGCAGCTCCTCGCTGGCCGCGCCGCCTCGTATTGTCACAGAACAATGGCCCATCGGGATATCTTTAATCACCACAAACTGAACTCTAATTGGATCCGCGAAACTTATCCGCAATTAGGCAGATCTATGGTTTTGTTTGCTCTGATTTGAAAGTATTGTAGTAGAGTAACATTTGCACCGAAGTAACAGGGTTACCTAAGTTTAGGTTTTGAACAAGGACGTGATGAACGAATTTAACTATGTAGAGAGTAGGTACTGATACATCATTTACCATGTTTAGGAATAATTTATTTCCATCGAAGTGTTGTGAAATTTTTGGCACTGCCTCACTGCTACTTAGCTGAGATATTTACGAGAACTTTCGTTACTATACGACGTAGGTTCACGCATGGTCGAAGCGATCCACGTTTTTACAGAATACTCTACAAAATACTTTTTAATACAAAAATGACACAGAACATTTACCTTTTCAGAGAAAAATCCATCGAGAAGCACACACACATTTCCGGGTACCGCCTGTGTAATGGGGAGAATAGGTAAGTTTACCACCTATAAATCATAAACATATCTAAAAAAAACCGTCAAGTTGCTTATGGTTACATTTTGGCCCCAAAGTTTAACAATTCTAAACCTCTTATAGCACTCTACTGAGATCACTTAGTGCCCACTTATATCCCAATAAAGCGTACAAGAACTCCTATGTACTCAAAAATAAATCAGAATGCCAATTTCCTCCTCTTGTCAAGATTATGCATTAAATCCTACCTTCTCAGTGACAGAAGAAAGCCTTGAACGCGATATGTTAATTAAAATTATACGCTCCACCTCGAATAAGTCCATTTTATAGATAGTGCCATGATTTTTACCTCATTAACTTTATTTATGTAGGTATGTTCAATTAATCGATAAATGTTCCGGGACAAGAGAAAAATGCAAAGTAAGAATTTCGGATTGATTATAATCGTCCGCACCTATAATTTCGGAATTGACTTTAATGATAATCGTAATTCTTGATTTAATACTCAACGTAGATATGTTGAAACGCGGTAATATTCAACGGTAAAACCTTGCCTTTCGTACTTGTACTGTTGTTTATTCTGTGGGCTCGGTAAATTACTCGCAAAGTGGTGTTTACGTTTACTGGATAAAAGCAAATTTTGCTCGGGCTTAAGGGGACACAGTACCTACGCTAAAGTGCCTAGAGTAAGCGATAAGCCTAGGGGAAGTTAAAATTCCAAATTTTCATACGATTGTATCCGCAGCCTGACCCTTTAATTTCTATTAAAATAATTAATTTATTAGAAGGTCAATCGATGCATTGTAATGACATCTAGATTTGTATTTTTCAATTTGTTCATGAACAATTTTCATTCAAGAATAATGCCGTATTAGCCACTAACTTGCCAATTCAGGATAAGAAGCGCAATCTTACTATAATATTATATACGCGAAAGTTTGTAAGTATGTATGGATGTTTGTTCCTCTTTCACGCAAAAACTTCTGAAAGGATTGAGATGAAATTTTGCAATAGTAATGCTTACACATCAGAATAACACATAGGCTATAATTTATAAAGATACTTATTGCGTGAAACGAAGTTCACCGGGTCTGCTAGTTACTTATTAAAATACAGTATTATTATTAAATCAATATGATAATGTTTATGAAGAAAGGGTCTAAACTTTGCCGTGCGTTTCAAAATGCGTATAAAACGAAACATTGAAATTTCGATTCCTGCTAAACTATCCCCTTAAGTTTACTGGACAAAGGCAAAAGTTGGCTGCGTTGGTACATCGATTAAATTATAATTAGGATGTTCGTGTAATCTTTGTAATGGTTTAACTAGCAAGGTGCAGGTTTTCAATTATTTATGACCCGGGCCGTACCGTATATTTGTCCGGGTGAATTTACTTATCTACTTAAAGCTAATAGGCTGGGGTTTATTTATTTTATAACATTAATTGAGTTAAGGGATAGGTACTTTGAGATACAGATAAAGCTATCTAAATGAAAATTTACAGAGTTGACTTATGCTTGGTCATACAATAATAAAGCATGTAATTGATAAAAGCTCAAGACGGCAATAATTAAGACATAATCGAGCATGCATATTTATTTATTTAAATAAATTGTTTACTTATATATTTTATGTAATATTTCTGAATCTGATGTATAACATCTCTGAATTTTAACGTTTAACTCATTAAAATGTTTTTTGAATATTTTTGATATGTTAAAAGAATAGACGATTTTTTTGGATTTAAAACTTAGAATAAATACAACATAATACAAACTCTATGCATAGCAAGTGAGGTAATGAAATTTTGCGTTTATTGATGCAGCGTCTTAAATAAAATTAATTAAGTATATTATAAATAATATGAATATGAAGTAATAAATATTTTGAAACTTGATTAAAATGAATCTAATCAATGTTTATTATGCATTAAATATTATATGTATTTGCATGCGGGATTTTGATGACCGTGCGAATTTGTTTGAATAGATTGTAGTAATATTATAACCATAGAGCTAATACTTCCAGAGGTGGCATTTCAATAGAATGGTATTTGTTAATTTTACCAGCACGGAAAGCAGAATTCATCCATTATTTTTTTTCGTATACATGTCGCATTGGCTACATAAAGAAAATTAAAAGTGTAGGTAAGTACTTATATGTACTTAAAATAATTTTCTATCAATAGGATAAATTAACGTAGGTTTAATACAATGTATTCTTGAAAAGCTGCAATGAAACATAATCATGTTATTACTATAAAATAAATCTAACGATTAAATTGCGTAGTTTATCATACCTACAACACTTATGCAATATGTTTCGTAAACATGCATTTTATATAAGTATTTGCTACATGTAGGTGTCTCACGCAGGGAATAAAGAAAAGCCCTCTCTCTAGACTTCTACGGTTATACCGTAATCAACGGCCAACGCAGCTTCCTGGTGGTCAGAATGTAAGAGCGTGTCTGCATCATGCAACATCAATGCATACAAAAGAATGATCGATCGATATCGCGGAGAGACTGAAAATTGCATTTTCATTAGCAACTTATGTAATGCGCTGGGTAAGTCTACAAATATATGTCACTTACTCTACAAATACATATGATATAGACCGCGTCAAATTTAACTTCTTGGCGGCTACAATGTTCGAGAGCTACAATCTAGGCCCCGAGATCCTGCAATGTCCTTCTTCTCAGCACCCCGAGGCAATGTACGTCATTTGTGCACTACTCTTTCCGTGTTGTGCGCTTTTGGAACAAGCTTCCATCCACTATTCGGCAAGCGCCTTCGAAGGCTGTCTTTTTTTAAATTTTTTATTTACTTATTTCGTATAACAAACAATAGCACAATATAGGTACATTACAAGAGAACAATTAACCTAATACATTAATAAATGTGCCATCAACTACATTATCCACCATTTACTAAATAGCAAATGTCTTCGCTAGCGTGGTTTTCTAAGTACATACATAAATATATTTCTGTAATAATTTTGCGCCTTTAAGCGCCTTGTGCTCTACTTAAAGTTGACCAAAATCTCGAACACATAGATTGCCGGGTGGCTAGCCCCAGTGTCAGAGTTTTTAAGCCGTCTGATGCTTTCTGATATGGCTAAACGGTTAATACAATGCAACGGGTCTACAATTTAACATGTTATCCGAGCCAAGGCACCGTTCAGTTGTCAATGCCACCCGCGGTCTCCTATCCGAAGACTGAGCGAACCGAACGTTGCTTAACTTTGGTGATCGCTGACAGACACCTAGTCGAACTACGCTATAAGCGCTACATACCCCGTTAGCGCTGAGTATATATACAAAAATTGAGTTTAAAGAAAGAAAGATTCCACCCGAACAGACATACTTACATATATACATACATACATACACATTTTTTTACTTGCAATGTATGTATACATGATTTTTAAAAAACTTTTTTAATTCGAAAGAGTATACCTACTTTTTGACCGACGAACCACCGGAGGAGGTATACAATACTGGTTACCAAACTCTGGTATCATACGCGGCCGAAGGGAATTGGACGCGTATATATATTTTTTATGTACAGGGTGGGCCAATAATTTTTGCACTTTTAAAACATGAATAGAAATAAAACTACAACTGTTATTTTGTTGATTATATTTTTAACGTTTTGAAAATTTAATGAAATTTATTTTTTAAAAATGACATCGTCGAGATGTGCACCGTCTCGTCGTTGGCACTCTAGCAATCGACTACGCAAACTTTGGAAAACTCGCTGACACATGCTGCGGGGGATCGCGGCTATCTCGTCGTGGATGTTTCGTTTTAATTGGGATATATTCGTCGGTTTATTAAGGTAGACTCGACTTTTCAGGTATCCCCATAAGAAAAAATTGCATGGTGTAAGATCCGGGCTTCTCGGAGGCCATGGAATATCACCTCTGCGAGAAATCAATTTATTCGGAAACATTTCTTTGACTACCGGTAAAGTCACATTTGACGTGTGGCATGTTGCTCCATCTTGTTGCATCCAGGTCCTGCTGTTGTATCCTTGAAATTCATGCAACTGCGGCGTCAAAAACTCTCGCAACATCTTGACGTATTCCGCTGAATTCACAGTTACATTATTTCCTTGATTATTTTCAAAGAAATACGGACCAATTATGCCCTTTGCCGGCTTATGGCCGGCCTGTTTGTTTAATATTCGTTGTCGATCCCGTTTGCTCGAACTTCACGACCCAAGCTTTGATTAAATTCACACTTGGACACTCGCTTACACGGCGTAATACATATTCAATTCGAAACAGGCGTCGTACAGTAACGTAGGAATCGTTGTTTTTGTAAAATTGTTTAACACAAAAAGCACGCTGTTGTCCCGTGAAGCGCTCCATTGTGACTAAAATTGCATGTAGCGACGCATAGTTTCCCGCCACCCGCGCACCCCTCCCTCCAACGGTATTCGAGAAATTTAGTGTTGCAATTTGCAAAAATTATTGGCCCACCCTGTATAACCTTTTTTTATGTATAAAATTTTTTCATAGTAGTCCGATTTCAATAGTTCTATTTTTATTGGAAAGAATATACTTCGAAATTGGTCTCATTTAAATTTTATCGAATTTGGCTGAGCCATTTTTGATAAATCAACAATAATGTGAAAAATTCTACATCAATCCGTGCATAATATTTGCGTTCTAGCGATGCGCCCCGGCTTCGCACAGGTGTATTATACATATAAACATTTCTCTTGAATTACTCAATCTATTAAAGCAAACTGCATCAAAATCCGATGAGTAGTTTTAAAGATATAAGCATACATGGGGACAGACAGCGGAAAGCGACTTTGTATTATACTATGTAATGATTTTGTACACGGGTGAAGTCGGTCATAATTATTGATAAATCAACAAAAATGTACATGGATGTCACGTCGATTCGTGCTAATTATTCGAATTTTGTACACGGTGAAAGTCGGTGTAGCGATTTTTTGCGAAAAATAATTATCTATACATCAGATTCTAAGAAAGCTAATGTTTATATTATAACGTATGAAAGCTACTCCGGGTCACCTGAAACTCGCTTAGGTTCACCCGAGACTAGGACACGTCTATGAATAACCGACTATGACGCGATAAACTACTGAAGCATACATACTTTATCAATTAAATTTCGAAGGTAAATCTTGTAAACTGCTGGCAATATACAGTACAGTTAAGATTAGAAGATGAGACGACTTGCCGACTTGCATCATATCATTAGTAGGTGTAGTAAGTATAGCTTATTATTAAGCTAGTTATGGCTCGTGGTTTTACCTGCATCACAGTAATAGGAGTAGTAGTATTAAAAAAATCATTATTATAATTAGTCTGTAAGTTAGATTATTAAAAAATAATAGACAAGAAATTATTTTTATCGTCCTTCACACACTAGGAAACATTAAAACGTTGTCTGCGAAAGCGTGGAATTAGTGAAAGTGTTTTATAATTTTTACCAACTACTGCATTGTTGGAAGCGCCATCTGTTAGAACTGCTTTAAACCAGTTACTCACTTAATGTGAAATTATTAGAAATAAATGGCGCATTGATTTTTATCGTGCTTCACACACTAGGTGTATAGAAACATTAAAACGCTGTCTGCGAAAGCGTGGAATTAGTGAAAGTGTTTTATCATTTTTACCAAGTACTGCATTGTTGGAAGCGCCATCTGTGAGAACTGTTTTAAACCAGTTACTCCCTTAATGTGAAATTATTAGAAATAAATGGCGCATTGATTTTTATCGTGCTTCACACACTAGGTGTATAGAAACTTTCTTTTTGTGATAAACATTTCAAAAATTGGACAGGAATCCCAGAGAGATGCAGGTTCAAATCCTGCGAACGCGTCAATTTTTGAAATGTATCACAAAAAGAAAGTTTTTAATATTGGACACGGTTTTTTTTTTGTTCGAACAATAAAGTACCAAGATAAACCTTGTCAAAGTTTGGAAGTGGGGTCAAAAAAACACATGTCTAATATTAAGCAAGGTAGTTTTAGATAGATGTAACTAGTAGGTCTCCGAACTGGTAGTTCTCCGAACAGTAGACCTCGCGACACATCTCTTTAACTGAATTTTCTTAAGCCTATATGATATCGACTTGCTCTTGACCGACTTGGTTCATGCTCTCAAATGTTGGTAGGAATTAGTGATAAAACAATCTCCCCCCCGCCCCTTTTTTGAGAAAAATATCGCTCCAATGAAAAATCGCCAACTACAAACAAATTCCATTAATTTAAATTCCAATAAACGTTCTTGATTTTTTGATAAAGTATTATGTACCAAGTTTCGTCGAGTTTAGTTGAAAAATGCAACGTGTAGACGAAAACCAACATCCAGACAGACGAAAGCAAAATCGCCGTATTAGTCGGTTCGTCGCCACTAGTACCATTAATAGTTCCATCATGGAACTACTGTTAAAACTTTACAACACTAGTTCCATTTACAATGAATCTCGAAACGAACGCCTATATCGCTTTGGTCAATAATCATGTCATTTATAGAAAAAGTACACTAAACTGTACCACCAGGTGCTGTTGAGTGAAAAAAAAAATTAACAAACCAACAAACATATTTCCAATTTATAACTAGTAAGGATAAATAAGTGCCTAATAAGCTGCAGTTAGTGTTAGTACTAGCATAAATTAAGCTACTCAAGGAGGTTAGTCTATGGTACTAGTAACTCGTTTCGAAAGCTCCCGCGCGGCGATTATCTGAGCCAAACAATATTTTCCTGGCAAAGACAAGAGTGTTGCAGTGAGCTTAGAGTTACCATATCTCAGGGTTTTTAGGTTTATCTCAGGGGTTTTAGGCTTGTCTAAGGATTGCAGGTGGACTTTCTAAAGATTTTAATCCAGTCTTTTCTGGGGAACCTTTCCCTTCGCCGGCGTGATATAAAGCTCAGAGTAGTTGGTCGCACTCGATTGCTACTTTTACGTTAATTATCAAGGCATCACTAAATACAGAAATAAAGAACATTTTTTTCGGCACAAAACAATTAGGTACACAGTAACAAAACACGAAAACAACTAAAAATTGAACAATTCACAAACCAAGCATGATACCCAATGCTTTGCCACGAAACTGATCCCAACTCAGCATATACCTATATAAAAGACACCTTCTGTGTTATGTCATTACATTATCAAAAGATCGACGAATACGATCGAACCTCTTACGATTTTCCCAAATAAATCTTTTACAAAACAGGCTTTTTATTAATTAGACTGGTAGTCCAAGATAATCATGGCGTAAATACTCAGTTAGTGAGTAATACCACGTTTTTTTGGTGACGAGGGCGAACCGTGGTCTGCCTTGGTCACCAACCTCTATGCCTCTCTTTTTTTTCTTTCACATTTCAATGTCTGCCCTATAGTAAAAGTTGGCCATAATCACAATTAAAATGATATCCCAAACCCTATGTACCCTTCGTTATAATCACCCTATACGTATGAAGATTTGATAATTCCAAGGTTTTCCCAAAGAAATCAGGCTTTTTTTCAAGGGCTTTTAAAATTTCCACCTGGTAAACCTAAGCGAGCGTGGCGTGAAATGGCCAGTTAGTGAGTAATATCATGTTATTTGAAGACAGGGGCGAGCTGGCGTGACGTTGCCTCGGCTCGCGCATGCCTCGGTCACGTCACGAGCCTTTATGACCCAAATAGCTGTTTTTTCTTTCACGATTTCGACGTCTATCCTATAGTAAAAATTCATAATCACAGTTAAAATGATATCCCAGAATCTACCCGTCGTTCATAAATACAAGCTGTATATTTGAAGATCTGCAGACCCTAGAAATTTTTCAAAGAATACTGGCTTTTTCCTAAGGCTTCCATCTGGCTCCATCTTCCATCTGGGAACCCTAGGTGAGCGTGGCGTGAAATGGCCAGTTAGTGAGTAATATCATGTTATTTGGAGACGGGGGCGAGCCGTCGTGACGGAGCCTCGGCGCGCATGCCTCGGTCACGAGCCTCGCTGACCCTACTCGCTGCAGGCTTGCCTCACTATGGTAACCTAGCCTAAACAACGCGTTCACTTCGCTCTACATATGGGCTGATTCAAACACAATCGCTTAATAGAGCACTATGAGGAAAGAACCAACTTCTAGCTCTGTTTTTCGTTTTCTTTTGTGCAAATGAGTGCGGGACGAGCGTCATATCAGTTAACTGCACAGCATACGACATGTTAAAATGGTGGTGCTTATCTAGCTTTTCATAACTTAAATTGATGTTATCTCTCAGCGCAGCTATGCCGGTAGCATGCCATAGTACCTATGCTACTATGTAGCACTAGCTTCTTATGGACATGCGTGAAGCTTAATAGCAGTCTTAAGCGTCACGCATGTCATGGTAGCATGCTAGCATAATACTGACATAAGTAGCTGCGGTAAAAGATAAAATTTATTGAGTTATGTATAGAGATAAACAAGCACTACGATTTTGGTGTAAATGTACACAGGTATAGGAAGGGATTTTCACTATGGTTTGGAATAGATATACAATACATATTTACCTGATAATGAAATTCTGTATATGTCAGCCACTTCCAGTTAGTCTCACGATGAAAATATAAACTTAAAATAGACAGTTATGTGGAAATTCTACAACGATGAAAATAAGTAATTAATTATTTATCATACTTAATTCCTTATATTAAAAACTTTTTAGGGTACCGCACCTAAATGGTAAAAACGGGACCCTATTACTAAAACTCCGCTGTCTGTCTGTCTGTCAATAGGCTGTATCTCATGAACCGTGATAGCTAGAACGTTAAAATTTTCAACATTTTAACTGAGTCTGTAAATGATTTTGTATGTTGTGTATTTTATTTAGATGTGACAAATTAAAATAAATAATATTAAGTGGGGCTTTTGTACGGTACGGAACCCTTTGTGCGCGTGTCCGACTCGCACTTGGCTGATTATCTCTTAAAATACCGTTTCCACACAGTATTTTCGATGTTACCTACCCTCTGAAACAGCTACAACTCTCTTGTCCCAACATACCGCTGCCATCTTGATTATATAGGTATAGGTGGATTCTACATTTAGATTAGATTCATAATCGCAGAATCTTAAACAGGTACCGTGTGATAATGAAGCCTAGGATGTCTTAATATCAGCGGCTAATGGAGGTGATAAATTAGAGGAACATGCTTGGAAGGCAACTTCGGCTTTAGCTTGACTCGGCGCATTAAGTGCCGGTAATGTACTCGCAGCTTGTTTATATAGGTGTGCGCTGTAATTCTATTAACATTTACGTGTAATGAGAAGCGTAGAATGTTCCCACATATGTTCACATGATTTGCAAACATTTTTTTTATGGTGCTAACATAATTAAGCTCAGTAAGACTGATTACGAAATGTATTTATCTTAATTAGCATGTTCAATATACGCTTTTTATAATTTATAAATTTATTTTCTTACTAAGTACTAACTACTCTAACTAGATAGTTTATGAAGTAGGTACATACTGTGAACTGATGTAGGTTATTTTTCTCCCTTCTTCTGTTTCTCTGGTGTTCAGTATATGTTGAGTTGTTGTTACTATTAGTAAAGGTGATCGTTATGGTTATAGAATATGTCATTATGCACATTTTTACTAGTAAATTATGATAGAACCCGCAGAAGTGACTCAAAATCACCGTTGACAATTTATTTTTTTGTTATCATACCTATTATAGACAAAAATAAATTGTGTACATAATTGTGTACAAAAATGTTTTTTTTTTAGTAGATAGGTAGTACAGGTTTGTTTGAGTTGTAATTGTTGTAAAAGTATCTTTCTTTTGCGATATACAGGTCTGAAAACTAACTCCTAACTATACTCTATAAAATTTAACTTGATCTCTGCGACAGTGACATTGACATTTTTAGAGTTGAGATAGTGGTGAAAAAAATCGATTTTCAAACAATGTTGTAATGAAATCGAATGAGTAGTTTAAGGTGAGAAATTGGATTTTATTTTCTTACTATTATTAAAGATCAAGTATGTACATGTAAATAATGTTATGATATTAATTAAATACTCATAATAATGTAACAATAGTATTTATCGACGTTTTTCACTATTATCGATGCTAATGTAATTGGGTTTAATTTAATTACACATGTAAAAAATGTTATGATATTAAAATATACACTAAAATTAATGATAAATTAAGTTTTATTTAAAATATCGTTAGTATAAACTATCGATATTTTAAATAAAACTCTATCTAAAACTTTGTGGTCACGATCATTCGTCGCACATCACTAATCGGCATGCCCATAAAGTATGACATTGACAGGTACTGTCTGTACTATTAAGAAATTCAGGACTTCATAGTCGTGATTTTTCTGACAGCTGTCGCAGAGATCAAGTTAAATTTTATAGAGTTTAGGTTGCCCTGTATTCGTGATATCTGTGTCCTCAAGAAAAAATACGTGCATATGCGGGTTGGCTTAGATTTGATTGATTAGTTACAAACAAACATCCGGACAGATTAAAGCTTGCAAAGGCGCTAAGTGGGTACTCTGTGACATCCATAAGCGAATGAACTGTTGCCGCTTATTATGTGTGTTAATTAACTTTACATAGTTACAGTGATTCTCTAGTTTTACGTTGATTAGTTTGTCTATAACAAGCGAAAGTTATGATTATCTGGTAATCTGTAAAGCGATACAACAAACATTAAAATATGAAAATGTTAGTTGTATTGACAATATTTATCGGTAATATGAACTCTAAACTCTAATCAAACGACTAGGTTTAATTAATTTTGTAAATAATACGCGCGTGAAAACGAAGCTGCATTTGAAATAAGATTGATTTTAGTACTTTATAATTTTAGTATTGTATACGACCAGTTCCATTTATATGTATACAGGGTTACAGGCTAACTCGACCTATTCCCGTTATGCGTGTGTAGTTTATTACGTTTTTGACTGATTTGACTATGACACACCATATCCTAAATCTCACAGTTTTCGAGATATTTGAATTCAAATACTTTTTATAAAAGGTTAATTTTACGGACAATATTGGGTAGTGAGGTCATAAAACACTATTTTACATGTAAAAATCAAATAAAATAATAATACGACTTACTCGTTTCAAAATATCTGAGCTGATAGCCGAAAATTGAGAATTTTATGTATACCAACTTCAAATATCTGTTTTTTTTTTAATTCAGTATAGTGTATTTCTTAGTCAAATTAGTCAGAAACAAAGTACACACCCTTAACGGGAATAGGTCGACTTAACCTGTAACCCTGTATAAGTACCTACTCGTTTTTTGCTGAATATGCTAACATCCGAATTATGTGAGATCACATCACATCTAACCTAACCCGCACTGTGTCAGCGTGGTGGATATAGTCCAAATGCTCTTCATGGGAAGCCTATGTTAAGCAGTGAACTATTAAAAGACCAATAAGGTACAGTGGCATTACATCTACAAAAACCCTTACCCAAAGGTTGCTTAAACCTGATAGAAGGTACCAAGATCTCCATTAGAACCCATGGGTACTAGAGACCCATGAATGCCCACGGTCAAACCAACAAACGACGCACAAATTCTTAGAATTAAAAGAGTAGTTACCTACATAAACGGGTACTCGCGAATCGACATTGACAAACAGGCAGACAGACAGAACTCTTTATTGTGTGCTTAAATATAAATAATTATATGTAACAAAAGGTACACATTATTACATCTTGAATTAGAGCCACAAATGGCGTGACATTGATTCCTAAATAATTATTTTTTGCAAAAAATAGCATGACCGACTTCACCCGTGTACAGAAGCATTACATAGTATAAAACAAAGACGCTTTCCGCTGTCTGTCCCCATGTATGCTTATATCTTTAAAACTACGCAACGGATTTTGATGCAATTTGTTTTAATAGATAGAGTAATTTAAGAGAAATGTTTATATGTATAATACACTTGGGCGAAGCCGACTCTATAGTTAACTCTTATTGACTTAAGTTATTAGATTATGAGTTATTATTTAGAGTCCTGAATGAAGCGAGGGGTTCAAGTCGCTTAAGACGAAGACATACTTCGTTCTAGTGGTGCATACTCTACTTTTTATACCTCCTTTGAGAAAATAAAACCCCAAGAATATGAGTAATACGTCATAAACTCACTAAATGTAGTTACTCATTGGGCAACTCGGTATTTTTCACAATATAATTATTTTTTGCAAAAAATAGCATGACAGACTTCACCCGTGTACAGAATCATTACCTACATAGTCTTTCCGATGTCTGTCCCCATGTATGCTTATATCTTTAAAACTACGCAACGCATTTTGATGCAGTTTGTTTTAATAGGTAGAGTAATTCAAGAGAAATGTTTACATGTATCTGTGCGAACCCGGGGCGCATCGCTAGAACGCAAATATTATGCACGGATCGATGTAGCATTTTTCACATTATTGTTGATTTATCAAAAATGGCTCCGCCGATTTCGATAAAATTTAAATCGGACCAACTTCAAAGTATATTCATTCCAATAAAAAAAGAATTATTGACATCGGACTACTACAAAAAAAGTTATGCGTGGTTATACCTCCTCCGGTGGTTCGTCGGTCAAAAAGGTCAAGCTCTTATATCAATTCATACTCGTATCCCGGAAAATACACATATACAGTTAACAGACACCATAATTATATTATAACAGCTAAACTGTAACCTCGGCAATGAATCATTATCTGCCGTTAAACTAAAGGAGAGTACACTTACACACATGGTTAGGTCGACTTTTAATGTTGCCAGTACGGCGCACGCTTTTGTAGCTTTTACCAATAAATTATCACGAAGCTCATGTTCCGAGTTTCTGTTCTAGTACCGGGCCATGGGAACATCGGTACCAGATCACGACAGGTCACGTGTCTTGCCCCGTTTTGTCTAAGTAGATTACAGATTTTTCTTTGTCATTCCAAATAATGGACTATACAGGGTGGAGAGCTGACACCGACATTAATTTGGTTCACAATTATTACCACTTAGTGAATAAGTAATCGTAAAGCAATAAGAAAAAAATCTTAAACTGAAAATATACAACATTTTCAACCAAACTAACTGATGCGTTTCATTTTGACATAAGACTAATAAAAATAGCTATTCGAGTTATTTGAAGTAAATTTCAAAATAGCTCGAATTATGACTGATGTCAGTCATTATAGATTAAATCGCGGTCTAAATAAAGGTTGCTCCGAAATTATGTTTTAAAAAATTGTACTAATTAAGTAAGTAAGCTTTAGAACAAAAGGCCAAATACTTATGTGATTTTTTTTTAGTGTTGGCGTCAGCTCTCCATTCTGTAGGTATATCGCTTAATATCTGATTGAATTTTAATTCAAATGCACATGAAAAAAAAGATATAAAACAGTTCTACTCGTATATTTTTAGTAATTTGCGTGGGAGCTTTAAATGTTTTTAAAGTAGGTAGTCGCATTTTTACGATTATTTCATGTTTAACAAGTTTCATATGTTGCTAAGGTTGTAATAAAATATTTGTAGACACTACAGCATAGCTTTATTTATCTGTTATGAATTAAGTGATGTAAATGCTGCAAAAACAGTAGTATTGTAATATGTATTTGGGTCAAAGGTTCTTCATTATCATCACCAAAATATTTGGTTTATTTACTTTCTGTGTAACAGTCAAGTAAGTCTTCAGGAAAAATCCTGCTGTACTAATTCTCTGCCAATTTAAATATAACACGTAATTACATACTCAGCTCACCCTACGTGTGTAGGCCTACGTCCTACAGTGGACTATTAAAAGGCTGGTACAGTACAGTATAGTACCTACTTAGCGTGTCATGCATCATCATACTTAATATCCATAAATATAAATCCAAAAAGTTTGTTGGTTTGTTCCTCTTTCACGCAGCAACGTAGCAACAGATTGACTAGTTTTTTGGCATGGATATAGTTTAACTGCCGGAGAGTGACATAGGCTACTTTTTATCCCGAAAAAATAAAAGGTTCCTGTGGGATAGCACAAAAGTCAAATTCCACGCGGGCGGAGCCGCGGGCAAAATCTATTACAATATAATTATTTGTTATCATTTTGAGTACACACAATAAACTGTATTCTATTTTATGAAATCTAAATAAAAAAGCTTTTGTGTAAATACAGTTATAATGAAACTCATTGCGTAGAGATATAAACAAACTAGTTTTTATCTCAAAGAGTTATCTTTGTGATAAGCATTTCAAAAATCTGAAGCGAACGCAGGATTTGATCCTGCCCCTTCGGATCACTAGCCCGACGCTCTAACCAACTGAGCCAGCCCGCCTCCTACGCAAGCTTCAAATTTCTGAAGTGCTTACATTACCCAACTTATAGCGTTGGTGGCGCCACTTGTGATACCCGTATTAGACAGGTTATCACTCAACTAGAAGTTATTAGAACTTCTAAAGATTGACGAGAGAAGACGCACTGCTAAATCAATGTTATGATTTTATTTTGAGTGCTTTCCACACTACATTTTTTATCTCAAAGAGTTATCTTTGTGATAAGCATTTCAAAGATCTGAAGCGAACGCAGGATTTGAACCTGCCCCTTCGGATCACTAGCCCGACGCTCTAAAAAAAAAAAAACCAATACATCATTATAATTTATAGCCTATGTGTAATTCTGATATACATATAAGCTATATTATTGCAAAGTTTCATCTCAATCCGTTCAGTAGTATTTGCGTGAAAGAGTAGCAAACATCCATACACCCATCCATCCATCCTCACAAACATTCGCGTTTATAATACTCGTATTAGTAGGAAATACTCGTAGGATAACTTAATTTGATGAAATGCAACCAAAAGCGCACAGATTTAGGTACCTACTAATAAAATTGATACATGAATAATTTGCTAATAAACATCCAATTAATTTTGAATTTAATTAGGGGCCATATAGAGCCGGTTCAAAAATAGCTCTAGACAAGAAGATGTACTAAAGTTTCTTGAGATCCATAAATCTTATTAAGCAACTAATCTCAAGACACTAAGTTAATCTTACAAAATAAGTTTTTAAATTGATTCGTTTCTTCTAAACTTGGACTGAAAAGTTTATGTTGTGTAGAGTCCGTGTGAACTGCATATGCAGGCAGAACCACTAGTGGTGGTTAAAAATAAGATTGAATAAACCATACTTAATACAATAAGGTATCTAGGAGAATCAATCCCTATTTTTTAATCTTTCGACACATAGACGCTTGGCGCTTTGTTTTTTCTGTCTCTATGAATTAAGTGTGTGATTAGCAGGCTAAAGTGCTAACCAGAAGGCTTCACCGAATTTTTATACACCATGGATCGGGACTTTTTAAACTGTCTATAATAGATACCTATCTATATTTACCTAGTAGGTAAGTACACATGCTGCACATCTAAAAATTCCACTGCATATCAAGTTTGGAGGTCAACTTCTATCCCAAATATTCGTGTTGATATGCTAAATTATTACAAAAAGCGTCATAAATAAGATTGCTGTGTAATTTCAGAATTAAAATTGCATGTCGTTTTTAGGGAGTGGTGGACGTATGCAATTATAAATTCAGTGATTTATATTTAACATGATGGCGATAAAGTGCGTTTTCCCGGTCGAAAATCGGTGCAAAAGTTGCGTAAGTCGACGTAAATGTGAGTCAAGCGTTTCTGTGACTTGTGTTCACACTTTTGGGGAATTCGCAATATTTTAAGGTAAAACTACTTCTAAGAAGTAAAAGTATTATTTTTGTAAAAAATATATCATTTCCGTTGAACTAAAATAGATATTACCTGTTGATTTACTAAAATCGTTTATCCCCCGTGGCTCTACTGCTTGGCCAGTAGTGACTAGTGACTAGTAGTGACTAATAGTGACTAACAGTGACTAATAGTGACTAATAGTGACTAATAGTGACTAATAGTGACTAATAGTGAGTAATAGTGACTAATAGTGCTAGTAGAAATTTCTTTGTCCCGTGGCACAACTAATTTTCTATAGCTGCGTAAGTCTATACAATCTAATAACCCGTGAACTTGCTCATTACCCGTGGGACTACTGAATTTAGAAATAATTTAGAAAACGAATTAACAATTTGTATCATTTAATTAAGTATATGTTTTTAGTTTATATGACAGATGATACAGATGATAGAATTAATATTTTAGTTGCATAACAGGTACTGTTATGCAACTAAAATATTAATTCTAAAATATTGTAGCTGTCACTTTTACACCTGTCATGCAACTCTAGAATTCATACGAAAGTTGCTGCAACTTTACTGGCTCTACTGCTTGGCTCAACTAGTGAGCCAAGCAGTAAGAGCCACGGGGAATAAACGACTAAAATTGAGGAGACCATAAATGCTGATTATATAGGTATTATAATCAAAAGTAAATAAAGACAAAATCTATATGGTTTTCATTCTGACTTAGGAAAAACATTGAATTTATTAAAATATACAATTTTATTTTATGTGTCTCACTCATAGTTTTTGTAATAATTAGGATACTGTATTGTTACCGGCCTTTTTAATAGTCCACTGCAGGAGGACGTAGGTCTACACACTAAGGGTGATTGGGTCATATCCGCCACGCTGGCTCAGTGCAGGTTGGTGGCATATGCCAGCGAATTTGTTCTACAGACGTACGCAGGTTGCCTCACGATGTTTTCCTTCACGCCAGCTCATTGCATTAGGTAATATACCACGCCTCGAGGCCCAATTATGAAGGCGCCATGCGCCATCGTAAATTTAATTTAATTAAACTAATAAGTGTTCTCTCCATCGAATGCCTAAACTGAAAAAGATACAGAAATATTCTAAATTGCTAATATAACTGCGATGGCGCCTTCATAATTAGTCCTTTGTAAATAATAGATACGGTAGTTATCTATTATTTACGAAATAAATATTATTTAGCTTTCTTTTTTGTTTATGAATCTACGATGTTTTACAAATGATACATGAAGTTTTTTTCCGAAATATCAAGGAAAAATTAAATTCGTAACTTAAAACACTGGTATGAGCTGACAGTGCTCGAGCAATCAGTTACGCGGGAATCTCAAAAAGCTTTTAAGGGGCGTGCGATATTTCGGAGGTTTGTAATGCATTTTTGCAAGCGGCATTCTGCATTACGCAAGGATGCCCGGGAACTGGTTCGACCGGCTGCGGAACTGGGCCAGATCCATCTCTCTGCTAACATAATATTATACCGCTAATAGATATCGGGTCTGGTGTAAAAGATCAGCCGTAACTGGCTTGGTCCGCTGTAAAACTCTTTCCGTCTTACCACAAAAGTTTTACGCATGCTTTAGACAATATTTAACAGTGCCAATTGCACGGTGAAAGAGTGTTTAACGCGTGTTTAAATCTTTTATGGTAAGGCGGTTTTTGCCAGCATAGGTCGGCGAAAGACTCGACTGCGAATTTTGGCTAGATCCATCTCGTACTCATACATATTAGTTACTGCTAGTTGATAATGAGTGGCGAAACTGGGCTTTTGTCTATCTTAAAATAATTTTCAGTTGTACCCCATGGCTTTTCGGTGCGAACTGATACATTTGTGGTCTACAAGATCATTTTAGATAAAACTAGTCAACAAACTATTTATTTACCCTTCGTGATTTCGTTTTATATCTACCTTGTATGTCTAGAAATATAAGTTTTTTTCACGCTCTATTTAATCGCCACTACAGTTTTAGGTATTGTTTTATAAGAATGTATATAAAAAAGTAACTATCCAAGTCAATGAATAATTTAGCTAAATAACTAGTATGCACTGTATGTTTAAGTAATTCTCCACCTGAGTTACCAAAAAACAGGCCTAGCCTAATTTGAAACCCACAGTCACATCCAAAAACACTTTTGTAAATTCATTTATGTTAACTCATCCGATGGCTTTTGAAAACTATTTTGTCTGATAAATAAATATTCTATGTTTTTGTACACTCTTTGCTATACACAAATTAGGTTCGAGGCGATCCGATTACATTATTATCTTAGAGTTTCCATTTCGTAGCTGTTGGTTGTTTCAATTTTCGGTGGGACTCAAGGTTAATATTCATTCAGATGGCGAGTTAATTATGAGATATCTTAAATTATTTATAAATAGGTAAATAAGTATCTAATTTCGCAGCACACGAACCTCCTACTGGTTTTTATATCTAGATATAGCTAAAAAAGTATCGCCAAATTCTTAAGATAAAATCGGCAATATTTTAATGTAATTTTCATATTGATGGAATTAAGCTCAATTTTGGCGAAGATATTTTTATGAAGATATTTTTTAATGAAGCTTTTACATTTTGTAAAAATACTTAGACTTAAATCAGCTTCCATTTCACATATTATATATTAAGAATTAGTGTGGTATCTAATCTAAGTATTTATCCTTACAACGCTGAGCTCCTTGAGTCACGGCTTAATGGCTCCTAATTTATTTTATTTGAAAACATTTATCTCAAATGTTAATTCATAATTAGTGCTATATATTTCTTTCTCACATAAATAATGTTAGCACAGCAGAAAGTTCCAATTTCGAGAAGGCGGCAATAATTTTCATTGTTTCGAAAAGCGATTACTAACCGAGGGCAGGACGAGATCGAGGCTAGCCTTGCACAACATTGATTTCACTAACTGCTGACATTTCATTAAATGTATTGAAATCGTGAAATGGAGCTTGCATCCCATTGATTGGATCGGCCCAGAGCGCGTGCGTCGGTCAATACCCGATTGAATTGATTTATTTTGAAATGAATTATTATAACTCGAGTTGGCTTATTGGAGGACGTTTGCCTTACAAACGTGAGGACTGGGTTCAAATCCGGTCCCGTACTTTATAGTTTGAAATGTGTGTACGGATTTACACAGTGATGTGCTTTCGGTAAAGAAATTTGATCGCTCTTCTACTAGGCTATCATGTCACCAAAGTACAAAATTTTGTGCGGGGCTTAGTAGGAACCAGATGGAAGAAATCATCATCAAGTCTTTTTTTAAACCAGTTTAAAAATTAAGTTAAAAACTAAATTTCTCACACTTGTCGCCGAGCCGTGTTACCCATCGACCGACATCGTAGATTCGAAACCCGATATTTAATCGGAAGAGCGCGAGGTGTTGATTGTTTTACGGCCAGGCTTGTCACTTGAATGCCCCTCTCTTATTTAACGCCTCACTAAATGTGCGGCAGGCGATTCTAACGAGATAAGACTATCTACGATATTTACCGTATCATTAACTCAGTTGTTCGGCTACTATATTCATCTAATAAGCATCAAAATAAAAAGTGAACTTTTAAGGATGATCCATTGTTTTTTCTTATTTTAATGAGGCTCTCGGTTGCTGTGGGGTGCATCATGAGGTGCATCCCTGGGTTGTTAAATTGATAGACCTGGGATCTCTAGAAGAACGCAATGAAGTTCTAGGCACTTTATATACTTTTCGAAACCGCTATAAGCTGCCTTAACCGCTAGACGTTGCTTTCCTTCCCCGGCTGACTATAATTTGCATGTATAATTTCAGAGTCTTAAATCTGAGATGGTTCTAGGATAAGATCGTTCTGAAAGGGACCACCATTTGCACAACTAAATGCAAAACACTAAACTCATATTCTAGGGACTCAAGGAATAGATTTAGTCTCCCAGATTGATTTGGATGCGACACTTGGAACTAAGGAATTTTATCAATAATATCGACTCTCTTTCTGTATTGTTTGAAGTGTGTTATACAACCATCTTTGATTTAACTCTTTCTTGTGTAGATATATCAAAAACTAAATCAATACTTTTTCTGTTTTATGCTTTCACTTTTAATGAAAAAATATTGAATGTAAAGCTATTTATGAGACTGTTATAAATTACGATTATGTACCTATACTTATAGGTAATTAATAGAGAACATGTACAAGTACTTTACCAACTATAGTCACCTGCACTCGACCACAATTACAAAGGTATTCGTTTGATGCTATATATAATTACTTATTTGTAAATGCAAGCATTTACAAGAAAGAGAGGTCAAAGTTTCTGACTGAGCAGATGGAAGTCCATACATCTGCCTGCACAAAAATTTGTTCACCAAGATGACAGAAACAGGGCAGAATATATTTATTACCCCGCAGGTAGTCGATAAATCTAATTTATAGGTAGCTCGTGCAATCATGCGCATGTAGTCGGTAAACACAGGGTTTATCTCTGTAAGTAACTAGACAGCGGGGAGATTCATTAGGCGTCGATCCGTGTCGGCCCGCGCTGTAATCGAAGCAATTGTTCTCCAAGAAATTCAATTATTAGCCGGTGCCGCGGGCGCAAAATATCTGCTATTGGGCAACCCGCTGCGTCGTTAGCAGTTAGAAATAATTGTCCGCGATTTATCTGCTTAGTGCCCGCTATAATTAAATGCTTAATAATTGAAGGAGCGCGTCGTACAGCGGTTCCAATAAATCGCAGCATCGTCGTCCGCGGTCGGTGCGATACTGCGCTCGTGCTTCGTGCTCGTTGTACTTTTGATTAGAGCGGCGAGGGTTGTACGCTCTCACGCTTGGAATGACTGCCTTAATCGCTCTGCGCGATGTTTCTAAATTAGCTATCATGCTATCGTTTGTTTTAATTAGGATGCTGTACGTTTAAACGGGCTTTAACGAATCGAGATTGCTGTTTTCATTCTACGTACATTTCACTACGTACAATCTCGCATCTTTAACACACCGAGCCATTGCACCGAACACCTTGCGAGTCGATGACATTTTGGATAGATAAATAAACTATTTGTTAAAAGCCGTTACGGCTTGTACTGCCTTTGGGTTTCAGATAAAAATATGATAATCTGCCCGGACACGCGACACTGCGTGCTATCCAATAGCGATATTAATAGGCAACTTTCATTATTTTACTACAAGCGGGAATATTACGAAGGCATGAATATATTTTGCAGAATTTATTCGCATTGTAATTCTTAACGGGCGTGTTATGGTCTTTGTTCGGGGCTCGCGCATGCTCCTTATTCACTTATCCCCATTAAAGCTCGCGTGGAATACAAAAGAGCCATAGGAGACAGCCTCATTGTAAACAACCAACAATATGGTAAACGTGATCCTAACTTTGAAATTTATTTGTTTAACAGAGCCGCCGTGTTAAACGGTGCGCCTTATAAATAAATTTCAATTGTGTGTTGTCATTAAATATTCCGAGTTATAAATCAAAGCGTTATCTGCCGCGTCGACATAACGGTTACATCGCGGCTGCTTCGGAAAATAATTTAGCGATAGCGATAGGGTGTTGGGAGCCGAACGACTGCGGCACCGAGGCTCCGGCCGAGATTTACGGCGCTCCTAGCGGACGAAACAAAATGCTGCGAGTGCCTTCGAGTAGCTAACGTTACCGTCAGGGGTTTTGATGCTCACGAGTCACTTAAAAGTATCCACACCGTTTCTATATGACATTCTACTTGACTAACTAAAAAGGAAAAAAAATTGAGCTAGGCAAACAAGTTGTAGAAATACTACTAACTACTACCATAAACTAACTCTTAAGGAGGTTAGTCTATGCTACTACCTAAGTATCCCATATTTCAGATCACTAGCAATCCAACAGTAGGTCTGGATAGCTAGCCCTGGTGTCACAGTTTTAAACGGTTTTTAAACTACCTAGATACTCGTACCTGGAGCCCTGGAAAGATTTCCCCCTCGTAAAAAAAAAAACAAAAAAAACAAGATACCTGGAGCCCTCTGACCAGGCTGAATAAAACTTATACTGACCGTTGACGTTGACGCACTTCGGTGAAAAGCACATAGTCAAGCTAAATAAAAATGCGTTTGTATATAACTTATGTATCTGCTTGCTTTATCGAAACGGCTGCAAAGTTTCACTACTAACGAGAATGTATTCTCAATGTGCTTCTTCTAACGCCCCTGTTTAACACCCAATGTACCGTTAGAATGTAACTGGGTTCTTAGGGGCGCCAGAGTAACTAATAGCAGCGGAGGTTAAATGAGCTGTTTTTTTGTCAATATTTTATTTTCATTTAAGTTTAGTTATTCTAGCTCAGAAAAATGCCCAAGCATATATTTAATACTCATTGGAATTACATGATGATGAAGCAAAAACCATATAGACAGTCGTCAGGTACCTAATACGTGGTATCTATAGTAGTCTGTCGTCCGTATATGTATCAGCCGTCCTGATGAGCCGACACGATTGATGGTAAAAATAATGATTTTCCGCAAAAAAATGGCAAAACCACCTTCCACCGTGTACAAAATTGCAATATTTCGCTCGAATTGTTTACATTATTGTTGATTGTTCAAAAACGGCTCAGCCGATTTCTATAAAGTTTTAATGGAATTACTTCGGGAGTATATCCTTTCGAATAAAAAAAGAAATGTTTGATTCGATTCACAATTGCTGAAATTATCGATGAACATACGCAAAAAATGCATACAGACGAACATGGAACCTCCTCCTTTTGGAAGTCGGTTAATGAACAGGCTCACTGAAACTCGCAGTTACTCTAAAATATAATTGCTACCTACTTATTACTGTGAACAACATTCATCATAGCACCAGCTCTGATATCGTGAATTCTAAAGTATTGCTTTGCAAGTGATCAACCATTCACCTCATACAGTATAAACTTTGATGTAAGTTCAGTATCATAAACATGATAGGTATAATAGACATAATCTTGTCGCGCATTGTACGGGAGCAGGCAATTATTGTATTCTGAATGTAATTTATTTTCCGAGTCAATAGGTCGCCGTATTTCGTTATTCCCATACAAATTTCCAGATGAAGGATGAATATAGGTAAAGCCGTGAGATGCATCAAAAGATTTTGGTGCCATTTTACCAGCGATAATAATTACGATGTGCGAATATTGCGGTTCCTTTAGATTATGCTTTGACAAATCACGACTTTGCAATTCCAATGCAGCAGATTTAATGTATGGGCGGCACTTTGCATTCTAACCGCGACCCGAAGGGCCACCTCTTTCCTAATGCACGCTTATTTGAGCTTTTTAACCTTTCATCTTGTAGCGTTTGAGCATTGAGGGACAATAAACATAATGCTGATACTTAATGTTGTTATTGTTCCCGATTAAGCCATAGCCACGGTAAACGACGTAGCGGGATATCTTTAAGTGTTTTTTTAATGTTCGGGTGAATGGGGAATGTAGGAACAGAAGCTTCCTGGAACGTGTGCAGTTGCACGTAGCTTTCAGCCTTTTGAAGCCTTTCAGCATTATCAAGTAATTTGGTGGTGGCTTTTTGTATAAGTGTTTTAATTGTAGGTGCGAGACTCGCGTTTGACTATATCGTACCTGATCGTACACATGGAAATCGAAAGCATTTTGTAGTTATCGCTTCACTTATCTCCTTAATTGAGAGTAACCTAACTTACCTAGAGTTTTATTGACGAAATGTAGTTACGCAGTGTCATTCAAGATTTGGCTTCAACACTCTTTAGAAACCTGTTAATAATCATAATATGTACTTAAATATCTTTAAGTTGGTATCTGTTTTAAGATAAGTGTTAAAACATTTTGTTATCCTAGTAGCTTCTGTTATTACAAACAAACATAAAAGTTTCTGAATTTAGTGTAACAATTGATGACCATATTATCACTTATTTGATCTCTTACGAAAAAAACTAATGATGTAGGAAATACGTATAGGTAATTTATAAATGCTGACTGTTATGTCCACAGCTTAGTCTGTAGAGCGGACAGGTTTAAAATTGATATTCATATTTTTGTACCAAAATGACGGTAGGTATAGTAATAAAAAAATAATCTAGAAAATTAAATCTGCGCTCTAAGTTTTTCTTACTTAGATACTTCGACCGACACATTAAAACCGAATACCCTATCAGTTAATCTGATCCGTGCATACCTGCAATCAGCTACCCAAACCTATTCATCTAGTTTAATAATTACTAGATATTTAAAGGCAATCCAAGCGAGAACAATTTACAAAACGATCGTGCTCCACAGTATAGCTGGCTATTTGCTAATCTGAATAGAGCGGAAGGGTTGCGAGCCCAGATACGAGGTTTGTTTTGTAACAGTTTTCATTAGCTCATTGGGGCAAGGCCCGCGGCGAGTGTTCCTATTCTGGGAATACTGTTACGTAAGAGGTGGAAGGTGGTAGAGGGTAGGACGGAGGACGGAGGGGCGGGGCGCCGCGGGCGGGCGGTGAAAGGGCTGGGCGGGGCGGCGTGCGCGGTGCCGCCCACCACATTTCACCACCGCCGCCGCTGCAGCCGCGACGCTCCACGCGCCCTACTTCTCTCGACAGGTTCGCTCTTGGTGTTCCATTGTGTGAACGAACAATACTATTGTGAAACGTTTAGATAACATCCCCACGGCACTGTAATTTAGGCACTTAATTTAATTTTGTCTATTATAGAATCGGTTTAAAATAACTGTACGTCGATACGTAGCTTGGTTAGCTAGTCATTTTGCATGACGTAACGCGTGCCATTGTGTTTGGAACGGGATTTTGGGTAGTCATTTGAGTAGGAAAACAGGAATATTAATTTTTCTATTCGAGTAGCTCTTAGTTGGTCGCTGAAAGAAGCAAACATTTGTCGGGGATATGTACCATATAACATAATTATAACATAGCTTAAAGACAACTAGAACTTACACTGAGATCTAAAACAGATATAAGTATTTAAAAAAACTATCAAACCTTTAAATTATATATACTATTCAAACATCTTCGTAAACCGAATCTTCTTCCATGGCAGACTCTCTAGTAACTGAGCCAGTTAAGTCTTCAAAATCTTAATAGTTATAGGTACTTACGAATATAGTTTCTACTATTTGGTATTCTATAGTAAGTAAGTCTCGTTTTCGAATATTTTAAAATACCTAATATCAATGTATTATTCTAATCGTACAAAATCCATTTAGGTTCGCGTGATACAATTGGAGCGGAAAGAGGCGAAGGAGCACTAGTTGATTTGATAGCCGGGTGCTAAACGCGCTGTTGCTCGCGGTCGTTATTGCGCTGAAAAGGTTCAATTTGAGCCGAGTTGGGCTCAAATAAGACGTCTGTGAGCGGAGTGGTAAAGAGGGTCTATTACTCTTAGTGAAGCCTCGAGAGCGCATTATCCGGTCGCCGGGGGCGCTCGCTCGCGCTCACGATTCGACTACGTACAAGTACCTACTTGGTGCCACATATTCGTAGGTATGTCAAGTTGTTCGAACTATTGCGGTGCATTAGTACCTCTAGAGGTACGTAAGTATGTTAATTCTCTATTTACAAGTTCATGGAAGATCTGGAAGCTCCGGGAATGTGAATAGAGCCCAGCAATTTTTATAGCTAAGTATCAGACGTTTGTCATATGTAAATCCTTGTGGTTCCAATAAATAGGTACTTTCTTGAAAGAAATGGGTACTTCTTCTTATTTCTGTTTTTTAGTCAAATAACCAACATCTAAAAAAAATTCTCCCTTAAAATCCACTAAAAAGGAGAACCCTCCTTTTTAGTGGATTGAAATATGAGAAAAGCTTTCAGAAAAATAACTAACTCATATCTACGACCCCTCCAGCTCAAGTCGCGCGTCTATCTGACAGCTCATATTAAGGGAACTTCGATAACTGACAACGTAAATTTTAGAATTCGAATTATTAATACAATTTAAGGCACCGCACTCATTGATACCTATAATTACAACCTTGACACAAGAAATACTGTAATGTATTAGGAAAGAAAAAATGCCAAGTCTATGAATGTGTTCCATAACAACACTGGCATGCAATCTTTTAGTAAAAATAGTTTATACTTAATAATAAATTAACGTTTAGCAATATCATATTTAACCCCATGTAGAACGTCCTTGTATTGAGGCTAGGATTGTGTCTGTTTTTATTTATAACTTTTACACATTAACCCTTTACTACTAGGTACTACGAGTAGGAGCATAGGGTATACTTTGTAATACATACTACTATTTTGTAGTACTCGCTATTTTGCACATTTAACATTATCAACTTGGACTTACGAAATATCCTCAGGATATTCACCCACAGCTGTAAGCGACACCAACAGACAGACGTCATAATTTGCACGCTAATTCAAGTACCTAATTGAATAATATTACACTACAACTTGTTGGTATCGCGGTTGTTTACTATTTATAATCAAACGATTTATCGGTACCGAATAAATTAAGCTATTATAAATCTAATTGCACGTTATTAGATCAGTGACTAATTTATAACGTCATTTCAATTACACAAGTCTTTCTCATTTGATATTCAAAGGCATGGCCCGGTTAATGTAGAGGGGCGTGTGAGAGCACGAGCTTAGACATTGATAGCGTCATCCGAGCCCGCTGAGCTGTGTCGCAAAGTGCCCGAATAAAAGGGATATTCATAGATACAGCACAAGAATGGATAGAACGGTTGTATGATGCCATGAAGCATTGTCCTCATACTGAAAGACCAACTTTACCGTTTGCAATTTTGACGTGTACTTAAATGCAATTGGTGTTTAAGTTTGCAAAGTTGTACCTACTAACTAACGTTACTTAATGGAAATTGTCATTGAATTTTGCTCGACGCTCTGCCTTGCCAATCAAATCAGCTGATTTGAATAAATAGTAGTGCGATATCTATAAAGAACTGAATTTCAAGTACGCTGACGTGGCAAACAATTATGTTTGTCTACGTTTTATTAAAAAAAAAAGACAATAAGAGCAACTTTGAAAATAAAAATAAATAATCAACCAAGTGCGAGTCAAGCTCGCGCACCAAGTGTTCCGTACCATTTGGAAGCCTCCCCTTAATATATTTTATTTTAATTTAATTATTTATATTTGAAAGAACTTACAACTTAGGACTGTGAATATTTCAAATATCTACCCGTCGCCGTTATTAATATCGAGCGAAAAACGGCTAAAAATTCAGATTTGTGGTATGGGAGACCCCTTATTTTTTTTTCTGTTTAGTATTTGTTGTTATAGCAGCTACAGATATACATCGTCTGTTAAAAATTCAACGTTCTACCTATCACGGTTCATGAGATACAGCCTGGTGACAAATAGACAGACGGACGGACAGCGGAGTCTTAGTAATAAGGTCCCATTTTTACCTTTTGGGTACGGAACCTTAAAAACGGTTACACAGAAAAATATCAATCATCTTTAAGATAAGAAGTATAAGATAAGCTATCCTAGTTATTTAAGTCTGCGGGGCTTAAAATTGTATCCTACAGTTTTTAAAATGTTCATCCAGTCTCACAGTATAATATCGCACAAAATAAATGTTGCACAAAAAGCACCGCTTACCGATAGGTATCATCCTTTTGATTCTCCACATAACTATATACATATTGCCAAAGTCACATTGACAACACTACGTTTGTCAGTATATCTAGATAGTTACTTACGCAGCATTCATGATATTACTAGTAAGGGAGCCCAAGAGGGGTTTTTTGTGTTTACTTGTCCCTGTACCACATATGAGCCATCCAAATAGGGCGACTAATTCATCAATATATCCTTCCATATAATCGTCGGATTAATGTGGTATTTTATTCACTCGAGTAGTTATTATTTGTGTCGCAATATTGCGATTTTATTATCAAAGTGCTACGTCACGTCCGAAGCGACAATTCTATTTCCAAATTCTCGATTCGGATTTGAAAAAGTGACATAAACTCTTCTTTTGAAAAGGTGCATCTTAGAATTCACTAAACATCTCTAAGTAGGTATCTGACGTGCTCGAATAATATAGTCCGACCGCTTAAACTCAGTCGTCGCCTGTGAAAGGGAACTGCAGTCTCCTTTGTCGTCTATCCCCGCGCCCCTGTACCCGCGCAGGCGAGGACTGAGTTAAACGGTCGGATTTAAATCATCTTTCCAACAAAAGGCTGTGTTTCATTTATCATTTCAACAAGAAATTTAATTCTTTAGCTTTTTCAAACAATGACCAAGATGTAACTACAGGATCCACAGCGCTCAAGTAAATTATTTTTTAGCGTCATGGGCTCCCCTACAAGACGTTGTTCTCTGCTACGCTCAGACTTTAGCAGCGATGTCACAGTGCCCAAGGGTCGCTGAACCGAAACCCCATTGTTTTGAGTTGCGTCAACGAATCGTCTGCCTCGAGCCTCGTATCTTGTGGCTCAAATTTGTACCGTATTATTGTAAAGCAATTTATTGCGAGACCCATAGATGGATGGAGATAAGCAATAACATGTGAACCCATCAAACATCTAATATTTTGTAGTAATATTTCACACTGTAGATTCAAATTTACCTAGATGTGTTCAATTAGAATAGTTTTTTTAATTTAATGTAATGTAATGTAAGCAGTTTGTACAATTTTTAATGGAAATAATCGCTATCGTAACGTACCCAAAAGTACCTACCTATGTAAGTAAGGCAGGTGCTCCGGTTGTGGCTATCTTAATATTAGTCGCGGCCACTTTGAATTTTAGCGATTAATTAAACAATATAATGTTTGAAAAAATAATTATAATTTGAGATTCACACAAACAAGATGTTTGTTACATTGATTATAATCACAACCGGGTCAGTGGCCACAACCGGGGCATTTGCTATACTTAAGTAATAAAAATAAAATAAAATAATAGTGCTTCACACTCATTGTCCTCCACTAGGATTTCCTTTGTTAGGGGTGCCATAGATTACACACAAAGACAAAGGTCATACCTGTCCTTTCGTCGTCTTCGTATTTAATTTGTGGCACAGATCTAGACGAACAGATATTTAAACAGGCTCATAGATATTAAACGCAATACCTTTTAAGGGCGTGTCTAGTACATCTAGATAAAAAACTTTTGTACTAGGACTATGGAAAATCACGAAGGTTAAAATCAGCTTTTTTACACAAAAACTACGTCAACGCGCGGCAAAATGTACGCGTATGGAGAAGATGTTTTTTTGCAAATTTTCAAATGTCGTGGTACAAAAGTTGTTTGTCTAGAATATCTAGATGCACTAGACCCGCCCTTAAAAGGTTTTGCGTTTAATACCTATGCCCTGCATAAATTCGACACCAAAATCTAACCGGGCGGAAATAGAACATGGGTCTTCCAGCATCAAAGGCAGAGGCATTATCAACTGTGCCATAAGAGAATAGACACGAAATGAGGACATAGGGAAGATAAAGGGGGGTCAAAAAAGAGAAGGGAGTTTCACATGTAATTTGACATGTTATTGCTTATCAGCATCCTTATAACTAGCATGTAACATGACATGTTTAATCGCGAAAGCGAAGTAACCGACGACGTATATGACAAGTTTTTACGGCCATGTTCATGTCAGGCCGAAGTCGGTGAATGTTTATTTGAATATGTTTAATGGTGATGCCAGTATTTACATAATGGCCAGTTTCAATGAAATCAGATTTGTGTATAAATAAAACATTGAATTTTATTGCAATATTTAAACGAAATTCATTAATGATCGCTTTCAATGGGTAAGTTATTTTAGATTATTGTTTTTTATGACTTTTTTTAGAAGTTATACGAATATTTGTAAGAAGTTACGTATACAACTTTCTTTACATACCTAGATATTCTTCCTCTAGTTCAAATTCCTCGAAGATCAGTTCGGGGTCTTTTTGACCGACGAAACGGTACTCAATTCGACGCAAAAATTTTTTTTTATGTATAACGCATAACTTTTTACATAGTGGTCCGTTTTCGATAATTCTTTTTTTATTGGAAATAATTAACTTTGAAATTGGACTCATTTAAATTTAATCAAAATCGGCTAAGCCATTTTTGATAAATCAACAATAATGCGAAAAACGCTACATAAAAGTGCAAAATATTCGCGAATTCTGTACACGGTTGAAGTAGGTCATGACATTTTTGGCAAAAAATAATTATTTAGACCTTATAACGGTCAAATTGTATACGGTTCAAATTAGGTCGTTAACGCAACGGGACTGCATCACCGCATTCACTCTTTATTATGCTTATCTAATGACGCCAAGCAATGTGTGCATTTAGCCACCACGATAACTCCACGACTCCTTAATATTCCCAAGTACTTAATCGAGCCTCGAGCCTAGAAACGACGCACAGAGCACGAATTGACAATAAGAGCAAAGTTCGCCAGTTCAGCGCGGTTAGGACTCTGAAGGAATGCGGGGCGAGGTACAGGGCCTTACTATGAGCTCTTTGTGTTAGTATAAAAGCTTGGGATGCCACTGCTAGGACGCGCTAGGTAAACTTTGGATCTAAATTATCAAATTCTACTATCAAAATGAACGTACGAAACTTTGCACTCATCACTACTTAGTATATAAAACAAAGTCGCTTCCCGCTGTCTATCCCCATGTACGCTTATATCTTTAAAACTACGCAACCGATTTTGATGGAGTATTTTTAATATAAGTATAATACAGTGTGCGAAGCCGGGGCGGGTCGCTAGTTAACTTTAAAACAAATTCAAAAATAGTTTAAGCTAAACTCAGAAAAAGCTTTCATTTTAAAGAGGTTAATCGTTCATTGGACTGCTTACCTATTCCAGAGTTAAGTACCTCCTAGATCAAAGGTTATTTTAAAACGCATTGGATCGCGTCGGCGTTTGTCTCACATTATCTCCTGCTGATACAGCTAGATGACTTGGAGACGACAGTTTAGCTATCCAATTGAAGTTTGCGGTAAGAACTCGTAGTACGATCTTAGTTCGAAGCTTCGACAGCTCTCAGAGGCGCTCGAATGTGCTCCTTCTCTACAACAATCACGATTAACCACTATTTATATCGACATTTCAGATACACACCTGTAATGAGTAGATACAATGTATCCTAACAGCCACTAAGCAATTGCTGGTAACGGGTAATTTAACCTGTGAATCTAGCCGTTTGTATTACGAAAATTTACACTCATGGCAATACCTAAGTAAGTACTTAATAATTGAGGTAAAACCGTCACTTTTTATAATACTTATTTTGATCAAAACAGACATCAAATCTACACACAGATTATTTTCCGAGGCGAGTTACAGATCGTTACACCAATAATGATGCTATAAAGCAGTAAGAGCAGGGTCAGTAGGTCGAGCTCCAGTGCTATAACACGCAAACGAGATCGTCTCTCAAACGGCTCGGCGCGGCGAAAGTAACCGTGGAACGTAGACGGTTCACGCATGACCCCCGGGTCAGCTCACACACTCTGACACATGTCAATTAGGTCTATCTCAGCGCCGCCGGGCGTCGATTGAGAGCTTGGACATGTTTGTAGAAAACCTTCGCCCGACGATTGATTCATTACTCCGACTGTTCAAAACACAGCGCAATTTACTGCTCTACGTACATCGGTCATAGATTAAACTGTCATATGTACACCCACTAATGAAGATTCATCGAGCGAAGAGCCGTCCGCTGAATGCGCTTCAGTTATTTACGATTCTTTCTAATCGTGCTATTAGAACTCGCGGGGTTACTCCGCTAAAATTATGGTTGCGCAAAGGCAATTTGTATTGACAATCTGACAATTACAGTGTTTGTGCTGTGAGTATTCGTCGGCTTCGCTGCTATCTATACAATGATATACAGCTTGTTCGTTATTTCCCAAGTGTGTCTGCAGTTGGCAATTTACTGCCTCGCAGATCGATCAGCTCCTATTATTGGAAGAGGTCGGACGTGTACAAACATCGATTTCGTGTCGTTAATCTGAGGCTGGTCTCCGAGGTGAGAGCCGACACCGAGGCTCACCTCACGTATCGCCGACGTAACGACCCGTAATCATAATGATACCTACTTAACCGCACTATCATAAAGAGCCCCTGGCACACATTTACCCTAATATTTCGCCCATTTCTGAGCACCGCTTGGTGTGACTACCTATGATTATTTGGTCTGCATGATTACGCATGCATATAAGTAGGCTTTGATTTTGTGTGGAGAACTCTATGACCCCTGAGTATTAGCGGTTGTATAATTAATTAGGTACATCAGTAAAAGTTGAAAATTAAGCTAACGATTATGATAATTTGTTAATTACTATTCCAAACAAATTAAGCCACTTGATTATCAATTATTGCACGTTCGCATTTATATTTTAAAAACCGGACAAGTGCGAGTCATTCTCGCACACCGAGGGTTCTATACAAATCCAGAAAATTTCACAAAATTGGGAAGTAAGTTTTTTAAATCTCTGTAGGTACTATTACCATCGACAAAGAAGTTCTTTTTTTTCACTTTTCTCGTTAAACATAAAAAATTACACATTGTTAAAATATTAAAAACCTGTTTTAGCATGTGCTAATGAAGCTCTTTTATATAATACCTTACATGATACGGTTTACTCTTTTACTTCGAATTTTGACCAATATTTTGTGAATCTAGGCCCTTATTTTTTGTGATTTAAATAAAAATTTACTGTTTTCAGATCTATTCCTATAAGTGTACTCTAAGACAATGCTTTTTGCCAAACTTCTTAGTTCTATGTCAACGGTAAGTACCCTGTAAGTTTTGTTTTTTCGAGTGTCAAAATATGCGGTTTTTTATGACATAAACGCCTCTAACTTTTTAATAGAAATTCATATATGGTTTAAACGATCTCTTTACGCGTTCCCGAGATTGACATAGAGTCTTGACATACACACAGATGGACAGACGGACAACAAAGTGATCCTATAAGGGTTCCGTTGTTTCCTTTTGAGGTATGTAACCCTAAAAATAACTGTATTTTAAATCCGAAGTTAATTTTTTAAAAGTTATCGTATAACAATTTAAGTATTAGGTATTTCTTATGTGCAATTAATTAAGCACAAGTAAATTCAATAAATAAAATTCAAAATCAAGGCAATGAAGGCAAGGAAATCGAATTATAGGAACATTTCAACACAGACGAAAGATAAAAGCTTTGTTCGCCTCGCCATGTCCAAGGCACTCTATATTGTAATAGCTTCCTCTAAGCAGGCCCATGTACTGCTGGTGGCTAACCGCCCCAGCACGTTCGCTCATACCGCGTGATTGCGGCCAATTATTTTCTGTTTATCTCTAATTACGCATGCGCTGCCAACGTCGTCGGCTTATCAGAGATCTGCCCTCCGCCCCAAGATCGAATCGTTCCTTTAATCAGCTCTCAATCCTTCTACATGGACCATCAGCGGAGTTGAGATAAATCGGGTCAAATCGGCGTCGGCGACGAATGCCTATCACTGCTGGCTTTCACAAAAATATTAAGAGAGATTCGTTCCGATTGTCATTTGGATTTAATTGGAGAAAATGTGTACGCAGGTAAGTGAATTCTCGGTAGCCTTTTATTGGAGGGCATGGAATAATGGTTCCGATATATCTACATTGGTGTTGGAAATTGTCGCGCAACGACAGCATTATTTGAGTATTGAGAAGCTAGGCTTGGTGTCAGAGATTTTAAGCCACCTGAAGGCGTCTGACATGGTTAAACGATTAGAACAATCGGGACCTACAATTTAACGTGTCATCCGAGCCACGGTAGCGCTCAGTTATAATTAACACCCGTGATCACCTATCCGAAGGCTGACCGTGCTGAACGTTGCTTATCTTAGATGATCGCTAACGAACACCTAGTCGATCCCTAGGGAGTAAAGTGATTTGAATTTGGAACGTCTAATTCGTATAGAAATTTTGAAATTCAAACTACGCTACAAGCGCTACGTGGACGTATTCGTGATAAAAAGCTATATGCAGAGGGTGGTTGTCTAAAGCTTTTCATCTCTCTTGAACAAACGACTGACGTATCTTCCTTATAATTAGTTTCAACTTGTTTCCTCGTCTCATCGAAAAGCAGTTCAAGTTTGCGATAGTCATTCATACTTTATCTGTCATCTCCCTAAAGAATTAAAGACAACGTGGGATCCAGCGTGTGGGTCTCGTCGGTCTGGTGGTCCACATCACTCGCACCGAATTAAATTTACCATCAAGCCGTGCAAACAGAATGACGTGTCAGTTTTTTGGTGCACACTCACGGTGGTGAAATTAGGGTGCATTAAGGCAACAAGGTCGCCGCGGTCGCCATGTCCTGTTGTGCGGCGAGGCTTTAGAAGTCGATGAGTTTTGCGGTTGGTCGTTTCCGTATTCAATTTATTGGCTTTATTACTTTCATTGACGTTACATGAGTTAACATAACGTGGAGTTTCTCGTCGGTGAAGTTATAAGTACTTTTCATCACATCTATTCGAAAAGGACTACTTGGTTTGCCTTTAAGTGCGCCCAAAGGAGGTGTTTTCTATAAGGAACTTTATAAGTGCGCTGGAATTATCTTTGCCGTGCACTTTTTGAATTTGGAACAAATAAGTGCGACGTAATGATTTATGCCGCGCACTTTTTGAATTTGGAAGTATTTATGTTAGTGTTCAGCGCCAAGAACTTGAATGAAAAGAATGTAAATATTAGTTTTCATTTGTTTTATTATTAGATACCATTTAATTTCAATTTAGTTGTTCCTTTACGTTTTATTAAATAATAATATTATAGTAAAATATGAGGCGCATTTTGTTTTCTCATAGAGGTGATGAAAAATAGAGTGTACCACTCGGGCGCAAAATATATTTTTGGCGCGGGCGACGTAGTTTGAATCCCTCGCGACGTTCAGGATTCTACTAAAGAATCCCTCACTTCGCTCTGGATTCAAAAAGCGCCCTCGCCGTAAAATATTCTTTTGCTCCCATATGATACAATCTACTATTCCTGTATGCTCGTCAAACTACGCTACGAGCGCTACACTATTGCTTCGATTCGCTACACTATGCTTTCGGTGATTGTCAACGATAACCGAAGTCCAGCAAAGTTCCGCACGGTCAGTATTTGGATGGGTGACCGCGGGTGGCATTTTCCAACAGAGCGCTGCCGTGTCTTGGATGACACGTTAAATTGTAGGTCCCGGTTGTTTTAACCTTTTAACCATGTCAGAGGCCTTCAGGCGGCCTAAAAACTCTGACACCAGGGCTAGCCACCCTGCCTATACGAACTTACTTACTTACTGTATGCGCTAGTGTCTTTTTGTTAAGCATATTAAGCTTGGTCAGTGGTCACAAGTTTTAAATAGCTCCTGCTTCTGAATGGTGTTATTTATAATGTGAAAAACAAAGGATTACCAATTTTCCTATTGATAAAACAAGTACAATATCTATAGATCATTCTTTTAAAATTGCAATTAAGATATTTGTTTACATGCTTTTTACCGTAATAAAAAATTCACTAAGTAGGTATGTACCTAGAGATATCTTCCTGATTTTATCACTTTCTGTTATGCTAATTTAATTAGTAGATAGGTATCTAACAATAACGCATTCAAATGTTAATTAAGGCGTTATTTTGCTTGTATCCTCGTAATTAGGTTGTCTATAAATTATTACCCCTAACAAGTGGTTAAGGCTTCTTCAACAGACATATATTTATTAAGATAATATTTTACGCAAATATCCTTGGTCAAATAATGTTATAAAAAAGACTAACCTGTGTATTAAAATTGGCCTTGCACCTCCAGTTTTATAGCCCAAATAGACATTCATAAAACTTACCTACGGCAATCTAAATAATCGATATACAAAATACTATGTCTGCTCTAGAGCATTAAGGTCAGTCTGGGCCGATATAAACATTATTTTTCGTTACGAATGTTTTTAGAGTTCCATACTAAAATGATAAAACTACTATGCGACAATATTTCAAAACTTTGTTTCTTGGTGAATCTGTGTTTGTCCTAAAAATGCTAATGGCGTATACTACTGCATATTATGAATTATACAAAGTAAGTACCTGAAATTAAGGTCATATTTACCTACTAGGCTGTGTAAAATAGGTATAATAATAAAAAATATACAGTTTAAGATACCTATGTATATTATAAGATACCTACAAGGTATCTTCTGGGTCTACATAGTCCATCTTCGGCTCTAACTTCGCTTTCCATCAGGCGAGTTAGTGGCTAAAGCCCTATTATGAATAAATAAAAAAATCAACTGAAGAATTAATCTTTCCATCTATAAAAGCGTAAAGACAAGCTCAAGCGAAATATACGCTAAATTATGTAAACCACAATAATTGTTACGGAACCCTTGATTTTTGAGTCTGACTCGTAGCTAACCAGTTTTTATAATACTATATCTGATGTTAAATACGCAACAAAAATTATCGCAGATAACAGATTAACGGATGATACATGATATTGCAGTTCCTACCAGCTCTACCTAAGTGCAAGACAAGTTTTTGTTTTTTGTCTAGCCAAATCGCAGACACTGCAGCATAATTTATAATTACTAGATAGACAAGTTTAGCCTACGTGTCTAGATAATAGCTAATGCTCCGTCTAGACGTGTATTAGCTAAAAGTTAGGTATCTAGATGAGATTAGGTAGATCAATTATTCTGTTCTCACGGCTACCCGGCTTCGACGACGCTGCTTACTCTTGCCTACGTCACCTATTTATTTTACTACAGGCTATTCGAATGATTTATGGAGAACTAAAATTATTGAGATAGAAAACTGAGCAGATTATCAGAACATTTCATTCCAGTAAGTATATAAAGTACAGCCGACTTCGAGGCTCCCTAGTATTTACAACTGATTACAAATGACTGCCTCGGTGGCTCAGTGGTTAGTGACCCTAACTTCTGGATCAGAGAGGCGTGGGTTCAATGGTTGCCCTGGGTAGGCCCAGGGCAAATATTTATGTGATGAACATAAATGTTTGCTCTGTGTCTGGGTGTTATTTAGTTACTATCTATATAATTATGTATTTAAAAATAAGTATACGTAGTAAATCCACCAACCCGCACTGGGCCAGCGTGGTGGATATGGCCCAATCACCCTTCGTGGGTAGGCCTACGTCCTGCAGTGGGCTATTAAAAAGGCTGGTACAGTACAGTACATATGTAGTATATCAGTCTCTGGCCATATCACAAGCTTTGCTTAGTTTGGGGTCAGAGGCCGTTTGTAAGATGTCCCAAAATATTTATTTAACTAAGTTGGTACGTGTTTGTCGTGGAAATAAACCTTTTTTTTTTCAAATAATATGTATATCGCCTTACTATGTCGCATAAACACTATACATGAGATAGGGGGTTTTTATAATTCATCGATATTTTTTACAGGATATCACCGCAGGCAGCTTCCTCAGTAGGTAGTGTAAGACTGACGCCTGACGTCTCGCTTATGACAGTAATTGTTGTGAGCCCTATAAGACACCAACAAAATAGTGCCCTTGTAAATATTTATAAACAAGTATTCATTATCTAGATCTATGTCTAAAATACATCTAGTTTGAAGTGCCAAGGTTCAAGAAGCTGTAAAACTTTGATTTATTTACCTAGTTGCACATTTTAAATTCGGTATCTATAAATAATTGAATGAAATCCGCAAACGCAGTCGATTTCATTATGTAAATGAGTTTTTAAATTGAATTTTGGCTAAAGTCATTTTGTAATATTTATTGGTGCAGATGAATGGAAAATCAAACAAATATTACCATAAATGTAGAGTAACAACATAGTCACAAAACGTTTTAAACAAGTTTTTATCAAAGTAAGTCAAGAAAATTGTACGAGCCGGAACAAGACAAAGTTACTTTACTTACAACATCATGTCATCTTCTTCTTTTTCTCAACCACAATACACAGGCTTCTCCCGTAGATCGTCAATAAGAGCGGTTGGAAGCGGCTTGCATCCAGCCTCTACTTAGCTGCATTGTACTACATGTACATGTCAACTTAACAATATTTTATTGTTATTCGATTTACATACGTGCGGAAAATCTCAGTTCTGTCGGAAACCAGAAAGTCTTTTTGCAAGATGTAATTTACAGACAAACATAGGGTCATCTAACCTCTAATTTTTTACCCCTCTTTGATCGATGACAAATTATACTGTGATTTTAATTTAGTATAAAAACTGACATAAATTATTGTTTTTCAGTATTTATAGAATCTATTAACCTTGAGGGTCAAACTTAGCGTAACAACATTCATAAAATACTGCATTCAGGATCATTAACATTGATTAAGCTATTCACCAGCTTGGAGGTTTAAATTTTACGATCGGCGGGTGTTAAAATCTAGGTATTTATTGAAATCGAAATTAGTTAACAAAGTTATCGTACCAGTCTATAAAATATGCAAATGAATCGCGAGATGTCGTCACCGTCTCGTCTCTCGATCAAGCAAATTGTTTCAAATTAGCACTTTAGGTAAGTTTTTCGCTGAAATTCGATTACGGTTCCTAAGGTTCGGCAGAACGGACATCAGAGTCAGAAATTCATCATTGTTGAGAAACACTAACTTTTATGTTAGCTTTTCTACATTAAAACTATTTGTTGAGACAGTTCTACTGGCAGCCTGTCCTTATTATTCAAAGGACATGTCCACAAAATGTATAGAGGCTGGTATAATAATAATCAAAAATTCGAACCACAACACTCTTTACATTTCGAGAAAGTTCATATTTTTCTGAGTCTATTACATCAGTTAAAACCAAAAAAGAGCCCTCCGTTTTTTTTTAAATTAATTTTGAATCTATCAGGATAAATAAATATATTTGGTTCAATAGGTAGTTTATCTCTATCAAACCTGGTTAAGTAACCTCCATTATTGTTAAACGGAAGCATTATTACCAATTAGACACAGTTTTTTAGTGTTTTTTGTCACATTGTACCTACTAACTGGTCACACTGATAGGTTATGATTATTAATTTTAGCAAATTAAGATATGAATGTGGAAGAATCAGCTACGAATGCAAGTAAAATAACGATAGAAGCACTTTGTCATTGCTAAACTAGAAAAAGTAATAAGCTGTATTGTTATTTTCCATACAATTTATTTTTCGCATTTAAAAAAAATTGGAGGGGTGAAAAAATCTAAATTAAATATTTTTGGGAAGCCCATAAAACAAGCTTTCAAATAATGTATATATCATCTTGGTTCGAATTTACTCTGAATAATATACCACTTGTGGACGTCACCTTTAAATTATTCTCTGACTCGATCAGCGATTTTGTTTGGCTTTGATCGGTCTTCGAAGCAAATAATTTGATTTAAATTTTGAATAAGAAGCACAGGCTGCCAGTAGAACTATCTTAACAAATAGTTTTAATGTAGAGATGCCAACATAAAGGTTTTCTACATTTTACATTATACCTATGTAAATGTTAGGTCAGGTTAATACATATAGAATTGGATTGCTCTGATGGAGTATAAGTAAAGTATATGCCCTTAATCACAACATGCGTAGCTAGGTTTGACGCTCCCTTTATTATAAAAGTAGACAATTGTTGTTAACGTGAACTTTGTGTATTTTTACTGTTGAATCAATTCTATAAAAAGAGACTACCGATTTAATATTCGTTATTATACAGTCATGTTTTTTTATCTATGTGTATTCGAAATAACTCTCAGAGTATTCATATATATATATACCTACCAATAGTAATTTCACCGATAATATTTACATTGTGAGTATTAATTCTGTAAGCAATAATCGCACTGACGAAACTGACTTATTAGTGTATTATTTGATATTTACCGCAGGTCAGTGAATAATAGGGCTTGTAATCGAGGCTCTAAAAGCTTAATAATGGCTCATAGATAGAAGCAAGTTGCTAGACGCACACTCGCATAGCGCGCGTGTTATGATCTAGGAGTGTCCGGGCCAGCTCCCACGATCTAAAGATTAGATTGGTAGTGACTGATGCGTAGGACAATATGTAATAGATCAGCTGCAACTGCGGAACGAACAGAACGGAACTGGTCGCATAATGGACCATTTATTGAGATAAGATAGTGTTGAGTTTGTGACTCTGTAGCGGGTATTTTGGCTTGGGTAAGAGATTGAACTGAATAGGTAGCAGTTTTACACTTAGATATTAAAGTATACCTACCCAAAGCTCATAAATATTAATAAGCGTGTACCTACGCTATCTAGTTGATGCATCCTGGTGCGATTCGTGTCGTTGTACTTTTTGCAATTATTATCTTGTTAATACGTCACATGGATGAGACTAATACACTTTTATAAACTAAATATCGAGTTCTCCGTATTAATTACTTGCTATTACTTAATTATTATTACTTACTACTTCACTCACCTGAAAAAGGGGTAAGTAGACATTTTTGTCTGTACGTAAAACCTAGTCTTGTTATTGGAGATCTAAATTTCATAGCACAGAGTTCATTATCGTACCTTTATGTAGGTACATTACATATTCATATGTACCTTATACTTACGTATACTTCTACAAATGCATCATTATTACTTAAATGAGCATGTCCACCATGGCCGAATGTACTCGTAAGAAACAATCGTCATTAAAGTCAACCTTAATTCATTACCAAGAATTGTGTGTCATTAATTGGTAATTTACGATATTTGTATAGTTGTAGTGCAGATCGTTATATTCGTGTATTATTCAAATAATCAAGATTTTATTTTAAACTCGAAACTAATTAGTTATAGTTTTTCTCGTTGGGTATAATAATTAATTGATATGAAGGAGACACGGACTAATTCGGAATAATACGGAATTCAACGAATATTTGGCATAATACCTATACATATGTATACAATTATAGACCCTTTCGTCATTTTTCTAAATCTTTGTTAAGTCATAAAAATTACCAAGTTAGATTTAGGTAAGCAATATAAAAATCATACTCCTATAAATATACTTAAAATATATTCTCATGCCGTTTTTTTACTGATGCAATGTTTGGTAATAAACATTTAATCGAATTTCAGATACTTATCTGACTGATTAGATTGTTCGATAAATAAGATGTTTGCTGAGAGTTGATCGTTTCTAACTATTGCACAAAACTATATTTAAACTATTAAGCAATTGTGCATGTGCAGAGTGCATTTGGACAAGTAACATTAAACATATTTATGTACTTGATATATATGACAGGTGTGAAAAAGACATTTAGAACTAGTCAAAGTACAAATTTACGATTTGATTGGTATTGGTAATGTTTCGCGACCACTTTGCATACTTGGCAGGAAATCCTCCACTTTAATTAAGTTTACGGTGCCATAAACAAATCATTTGAAGCAATATACGTAACATGTTTAGAAAAAGTCGATCGCTTCGTTTGGAAACTGAGCTAGTTTTAGTCTTTGTTGCCAGTTTTATGGTCTAGCCAGCCGGCTGCCTTAACCTCGACTCAGTGATGCAAATTCGGCCGAGAAATCGTCTCGTATCGCACACTTTCATAACAATCCAATGATTGATTACATAAATTTGAATACTGACGCCGTTAAAACCAAATTAAATTCATCTGCGGCATCGGATAAAACACGTCTCAGGGGTCTGATAAATTACCGAAATGATGATTAAACGACTATTGCGTACGAGAGCCATGAGTGCGATCCGACGTTGCACTGTAAGCCGACATTAGCATATTGCGAATTTATGTTTCCATAATAATTGATATTAAATCGAATAGCCGATTGAAAACTTTCGTTTTAATATTTACTTCAGTGCTACTGAGATTGGGTGGTAAAGATAACTGCGTGGTTGGGGCAGTCGGATGAGGTTTGCAGGTCGATAATGACCTTGAGCTATCATCATTTCATTTAAGCAGCTTTTAAAAAATATCAGTATGGCAGCCCTAAAGTGAGCGGGAAACACTTTCTCTCACTCGCACGATGTAGCATTGTTACCTACCATACTGCGATTTTGATTCTTCCAAATGTTTGGGGGAATCGCAACTTTTTTTCAAGCTTTATTCATTACGTTAATTATTTTCTGATTTTTTATGACGTTATTATTATGCCAAACTGAGGGTTTGTTTGCATCTCCAAATGATCCAAATGATTTCAACGTAGACCTGTCTACTTCATTACGATGAAGACTATAATAATATAATGAATCAACTTAATGAATCAGTTTAGTACATGACGGTTTGAAAAATGTTTTTAATACAAGGTAAAATACCCCAATTTAAAGGTAAATCCGCGATGACAGTAGCACCGTGTGTTGCCATTTAAAAAGTTAGCGAAAAATTCGAGTATCAACTTTCGTTAGCCAGACTCTAAATGAGTAGTGAGAGTGTGATTGTCATTAAACAAATTTAACTTTTTGTAGTCTAAGAGGTCAAAAGCTGATCACTCTTTTATGTTTTCAATGGTCATTACAAATTAGGATTAAGTGGAATCCAGTATCTGAAGGAAAATTTTCTTACTTTTTATTCTTTGTTTTATCTAATTGTAAGTCTTTTAGTGCTTCTTTGGTAAGTATTTTGATTAAAAAAAAGAATTCAGTTCACGTTCACAGGACATCACAAATTAACTAGATGCATTGAACCGCGGCGAGTGACCACGAAAGCCCCATATTTTCGTCTTATTATCATAATTAACCGCATATAAAACCGCCTCACAATTGTTTAATGGTTATTAAACACGTGTGCATAAGTGGAGCATGAGTTTCGGGTTGCCCACTGTTGGTTTCCGCATACAATTATCGCCATTGATTCTGTGGTCATCGGTCAGCTCTACGTTGTACGGTATTGACGGGCAGGTGGTTGCATGGGAAAATTTGGGGCTGGTTTTCTGTATCAGCCTTTTTTGAATAGTCCACTGCAGAACGTAGGCCTACCCACGAAGGGTGATTGGGTCATATCCATCACGCTGGCCCAGTGCGGGTTGGTGGATTCACATAGGTACGCCATCGAATTTCTCCTACGGACGTATGCAGGTTGCCTCACGATGTTTTCCTTCACGGAAAAGCCAGTGGTGTGAAATTCCGTACATAAATCCCAAAGAACTCATTGAACCTACGACCTCACGATTGTAAGGCGGGTGTCACTTCCTCTAGTCTACGAATGCTTCTGGTGCTGGTTTTCATTGCCGGTTTTTCTCATGATTATTGTACCTAGTAGATGCAATTAGATCATTTATCCACGCAGTAGGATTTGACTGCCTCGGTGGCTCAGTGGTTAGTGACCCTAACTACTGGGTCAAAGAGGCGTGGGTTCGATCCCCACTCAGGGCAAGTATTTATGTGATGAGCTCTGTGTCTGGATGTTATTTAGTTACTATCTATATTAAGTATGTATTTAAAAATATGTATAAGTAGTTTATCAGTCTCTGGCCGCCATATCACAAGCTTTGCTTAGTTTCGGGTCAAAGACCGTGTGTAAGATGTCCCCAAATATTTATATTTTAGGAACCAAGATGAAAAGTGTACTCCTGTTATAATAATATGTGTGATTTGTAAACGTCATCATATTTTATGGAATCAAAACGAGATAAGACTAATATTAGAACAGTAGGTAAAAATTTTACAGCAAAAAAATCTTCCTTATATGTTTGAGCTTCGATTTGATACACTGGGCCCGCAGGGAATAGAACTTCATCAGCAAGAGACTTGGTCAATGTTATTCATATATATACCACCACGAATATTAATTGCAGACAACATCGAATAAATACACGATTATCGAATAGCGATATAAGGATCCAGTGCAATGCAGTAGAGTTTAATAAGGTAGATCTAATTATATATTTTATTGCAGTCAATTAAGGCATATGGCCATAATAAAAAAGGGTTGCTCTATAGACCAATTAATGGGATAATTTGCTCAATAAAGGTGTCAACCTTCAATGAGGTATTGTGTTATTTTTATATTCCTTTTTATGGTATACCTAATAATTAATAAATAATTTACTTTATACACCAACAATAATTTGTAGTACATAGGTAATTTTTATATGGTTTTATGATTCACGAAAAAAGTACTTTTAGTATTTAGACAGGAATTTTATTATTTACGTAAGAATTGGTTGCAATAGCAAAAATATTGCTCATAAATACGTCGTAATCGTTAAGTTTATTGGTACTGTATTATTGGCACTAAATGTACGGAACCTACACGTGCCTATATTTTATAACATTTTATCACTTAAGTCTTCAAAAAATTTGCGCAAAATATGTTATTGCAGCATTACATCGATATAATATGTGTGTGTTTGTATGTATACTTTATTAATGTCTGTGTGTGTCTGTCAGATGAAAACGAAATTTGATTTTTTATTAAACAGTATTAATTTTAAAGCTAAATTATTTTTTACAGAAATATATGAAATTCAAAATAAGAATGAAAAGAATACGTTGTCAAATTAGATGCCATCGTATAAATACTTTAGCACTTATTAATTTATTATTTAGTATTAAAAAACGATTCACTACAACTTCTTTGTATTTTTTTTAACTTTCGCGATTTGAACATATTATTATTATATATCAGTCTACCCGTGACCACGGTCGATGCAACTCGGCCGAAACGTCGAGATGAGGAATGATTTATTTATGTCGTAATTTTAGTGCGCGATTAGTCCCGTAGTATATAGTAATAACTTATTTGTAATTATTAATATTTTTATACACAAGTAATATATAATTACACATTTGTTTGGTAAATATTGTATTAATTTTTATACAATATTTACCACCATGCGACTATAATTACATATGTGTTTGGTAAATATTGTATAAATTTTTATACAATATTTACCAAACACATATGTAATTATAGTCGCATTTAGAACTTATTTGTACACAGAATAGGTTTAACTACATTCAAGGCTTCAGTCGACACCATGAAGATCTTACAACACCCTCACAACTTATTAGCACAGTACAGTTTGTCAATTTGTGATATTTTTGTACATAAAGATACACAAATAATACAATCACCGAGATAACTAAAGTTATTCCCAGACAAAATACATAGTTTGCTATAATAATTGAATATTAGTATAACGATATCCAAGATTGGCATCCTCATTAGCATAGGCACGAATTGCACTATCGACACAGATTCGATATCCGAGCGCAAAATGATGGGCTTTGTTCGCCCTACCAGGCAGTGTAGAGGTTACACCTTACCAGTAGATACGTTTAATTTGTCCCAATTTCTTTGGTGTTTTTTCATAAGCATAATTCATTTTAACCGACTTCCAAAAAGGAGGATTTTCTATGTTCGTCTGTGTGTATTTTGTATGTTCATCGATAATTTCGCCAATTGTGAACCGAATCGAAAAATTATTTTTAGTTAGGGGTATAATATCATACTTCCGAGGTCTTATTTAAATTATACAGAAATTGGCTAAGCCGTTTTTGAAAAATCAACAGTAATCTAAACGGTTTGCCTGGGTCTGTCTTCCCGTTAAAGTACAACGTGGGTGTCTTCAAATCCCGAGTAAATAGGTATCTTCTAGGTAAGCGTGCTACACCCTAGATCGCACATCTGCTTAACATGAGGCAGTGTGTAGTCAAAAGCGAACCTATTCGAAATAAAAAAAAAAAACAATTTGAGCGGAATATTAGAATTTTGTTTATGATGGAAGGCGGTTTTGACATTTTATGCGAAAAATAACCATCGACTGAGCGCACCAAGTGTGATTGTCTCAGTTTTGACTTGACATTGGTGCTTTCGTCTGCCCGGACGTTGATTCTTCTCTACAGTTCACATTTTTCAACATCGACAAAATCTGGTAGTACCTATACGGGCTCACGTGGGGAAATTGTAACTTATTTGTCTTGCTAAATATATTAAACATATTTCAAGTGCACTATTTTCACTCTGTAATATGCAATAAGATCGTCTCGGCCTTTCTCTTCAGAGCAAATCTTAGAGCCTTCCAGCTAATTCACACGAATCAACAAGTATTGTGAGGTGAAATATGAAGCGTCGTGTTCAATTATAATAGACGTAATAAATAACGATGTGTCGATACTCGGATGTGGATCAGCGAGGAGGCGGAGGCTTGAAGCATAGCCTCGGCCCGTGATTGAACCGACAGTCAGTATGAGCGCAAAATACCTAATTCTCAAAATGACAGCGTAGCTTTTTAAGCTATATTTTTTAGTCCAATTCCCAAAAATAACTACCTCCATAAACGTATAACTACCAAATTGACCAACGTGCTAGGCCAACGTACCAAGTAATTTGATCTTTGAAGATCTAAAATAAAACGATTTTTAAACTTTAAGCATAAAATACTTAGTATTACTTCACCATGAGAGATCTGTGGCCACCATGTACCTACACGTTACATTATTTTAAGTGCAAAGCGTATCAAAATTACCATTTTAAGTATTCGACGCATAATAGATTGGCCATTTTAGAACTGCAGAATTTGCTGTTTTAAGAATTAGTCCATTTACGACTAGGCTCTTAGGCATTCTGCGTCTAAACCAACGAATTTACTCTCGCATTGTCTCATCGATTGCCAAGTAATGCCTCTCTATCTGATATTTATTGTATCAATTAAAATTGTTGATCGATGACAAACGATCCTTGCATCTGTATGATATCTCTATTCTAAATACGCGAATGACGAAATGAATGGCCAAGAGAGAACAAAAACAGCTTGTATCTTAAGGCTTTCAAGGATCCGTCGTTGCGACTTACGCAAGCGTATTGATCATCTTTCCGATCAAAAACTTAATATTATAAATATGTTACGCATATCATCAAATAATGAAAAGCGTGTTAAGCAACGGCTCGGTAATGACGGTCGTCCATAAAGTGTTGTGAAACGGTTTGCTCGAGGGCGCCTCGGACGGCTTGTCGTAAATAATTGGAAGCGCACTGCTTATATACTAATGTTGATCTGAACACATTATTTCTGTTCTTCATTGAGTTGTAAGTTGTATTTAGTGTACTATGGTCGTTGGTGAGTAAATGCATGCTTTCGTCCAACTAAAGTTACTTATATTGTTACTGTATTTATTTGTTACTTACAAATATACGCATCTGATCACCTAAACAAATAGAAACGTTAAGAAATTCAGTCTTTGAATAAAAAACAAAAATAAAACTACGGAGTTCAAAAAATGATTATTTAGGAACAGGGAACATGTTTTGAATAGACTTCAATCGGCGTAAAAAGTCAATACGTATTCAGAATTCCACAGAAACATTGCAGAATTTAGGGTTTGTATTATGTCGACTTGTAAAGTACTCGTAGAAACATGCTGAAGGCATAGCTGTTACTAAAATATATAGACAGGTTGTCGTTACATCTGCCCACATACTGGTCCAAGTTTATTCTCCAATGTAAATTAAAACTATAATTTTGCATAATGATTTCTCTATAAGGATTCGTGCAAGTATGTGCGATATGTTACGTGCCTCTTGGTACTGGAATTCCGGAAGTCCACCAAACAAAACTATTAAACGACGATACCTTGAATTTCGATGTCAAAAATGCACCATTAATGTTTGATCTTATCAAATAATTGTATAAATGATCATTTCCGTTACAGCCCTGAAGCGAAATATTGATTCACAGAACCAGTAAGTGTATATCGCAAGCCAGCCTTGATGTAATATTCCTACTCATATGCTTCTAGCCGGCGGCGGCGCTTTATGACCATTGCCTTGTCGCTGCTTGACGTTATCACAAATGCTTAGATAACTATATCATTAGTGATCTATCATTGTTATTGTGATGCTTTAGCTTTATTATTATATACTACGGGACTAATCGGGCACTAAAATTACGAGATAAATAAATACCTCATCATCCTGACGTTTCGGCCGAGTTGCATCGACCGTGGTCACGGGTAGACTCAATATATGGTATAATAATAATGTGTTCAAATAGCGATAGTTCAAAAACAACATGCTTTAGCTTGCTTCTTAAGAGAAATATTTATAGTAATAATCAGTGTAGATACCGGACTTTAGAAAATACTCCGATACAATTGTTGTTACCAACTGACCGACGTAGCTCAGCAAATTGGCAATTTGACATAGCAGCGGGTAGGGCAAATAACATGGAGTACTAGTGACCGATGGAATCGGAAAATTCTCGAGTGGATCGAGTCCACATACAAACACCCACACATAAGGGGAACGGATAACCGTTGGACTAGAAATTGTTATAAAAATCAGATCCGTGAAGAAAAATGATGATTGAAATTTTATTTTTAAATCCTGATTCGTATTTTAACAATCCGTATCAAGAAATCAATAACCGTGTCTTACGGAACTTCTGTTGAAAACAATAAATGTGTGCAACTCAAAATGGATGACGGCGATGCAACTACGCCAGACACGTCCAACTAAAACAAGTTCTGCCGATTCGTTCTTGTAATATCGGTGTAATTTATTTAATGTTAGAAATAGACCTCGCCAGCGCCACAAAGAATATTGGCTTTCACAACGGAACCCGGTAAATTTATGTGCCGCGAGATTTTGCTCGAATCGAATCACGAGAACAAAGCATTAACGCGAACGAGCGCTGCTTTAATCCTAATCCTCATTTTATAATGGATTTTTAATTTGAATCGTGCCTTTATAAAACATGATATATTGAACACTATTACCATTTCAAAAGCTTATTATTGTGCGATAACTTCGCTTTCTGTGACAAATTTGATCACAAGATAAAACGTGCATCTTTATGCATTTATATAAGACTAGTTTTTACCCGCGGCTTCGCCCGCACGATAGATTTTTGTGATATCCCATGGGAACCCTTTATTTATCCGGGACGAAAAGTAGACTATGGCACTTTCCGTCTTTCAAACCCGAGACCTTACCTCCCTTAATAAAGGAGGTAGAAAAAAAAACGCTTTGACGGTTGTTCGATTCCAAAGTTTGTTTTTTTTGACATTTCTTAAAGCGCACTTTAGAATAGCTCGCAGATAGCAGATTTTTTCTTACTTACTTAACACTTATCGTTATATTGTGGAACATTTACGCAACATCATTATAATATATAGCCTATGTGTTATTCTGATATATAAGCTGTATTAATGCAAAGTTTCATCTCAATTCGTTCAGTAGTTTTTGCGTGAAAGAGTAACAAACATCCATCCTCACAAATTTTCGCGTTTATAATATTAGTAGGATAGATCGACATAATTGTTTCACAGCTAGCACAAGCCTAGTTTATGTTCAGTTTCACCTGCGCCGCCTCGGTAATCATCACTCGATCAGATGAGCTTTTTTCTAAACGACGTATAATTTTTGTGCTGCAAAATCGACGGGCAAAGGTGCTTAGAATTGCATAGGGTTCTATTATAGTGAACTAGTAATTTTGCAGCCCACTGGCACGTTTCCCTAGTATCGCCTTAAGCCAATTCCGTTGCTAGGAATTATGAGTGGTCGTCGTGTCTTACACCTGCTTGTGGAAACCGTTCAAGTAATTACGTTAATTGTTCTATTATACATTCAGTTATAATCGTGGCTAGATATGTGGCAGCCTGAACGATGAAAAACTTTTTACTTTCAACTCGATAATTAAACTCCGCGCAAAAAGACGTTTTAATTATAAAGAAACTGTTAACTAGAATTTTGCAGCTTTTACGAATTTAGGGCAGGACTCAGATATAATAGGGTAAAGCAAGTAAGCTTCAAGTAGGCAAGCTATTTAAATAAGTTACCTGCTTGTTTAATTACTATTGGGTACAATATATCAAAATACAACGTGAACATAAATAATAAGATAATCCTTGTCAAATAGTTATTTAATAGCCGTAAATATGAGTAATTGCTATGCCCTAAGAGGATCGACTACTAGTTTACAAGAACCTGATGTCCTACTTGGACACATTAGCGAATAAATCTCTACATGATGAAATATTAATACTGTCTGACAAGTGTCTAAGAGACGACCTTATGAGACACGGCTTAGAGCTACCTACATTGTCTAGCTGGGATGTCAAGTCAAATAAAAGCACTAAGTATGTAGTCTTACCTACATGAAATAGCTATAGGCAATAAAGAACATTACTAAGTCGAATTCCGACTCACAGCTATAAATTCTTGAATACCAAATGGTTGATAAACTTTTCTTATTTTCAGTGAAACTATACTAATGTGTATCTAATACCACTAGTCACTTATTTGTAGATTGTCCAGTCCATGTTCATGAGTTTGGACAGAAACTTATCCGTCTTTCGCCTTAGAAAATGATTAATATAATAAATAAATATAATATAAATATTTAGGGACATCTTACACATGGCCTCTGACCCCAAACTAAGCAAAGCTCGTGATATGGCTGCCAGAGATACATATACTACATATACTTATTTTTAAATACATAACTTATATAGATAGTAACTAAATAATACCCAGACACAGAGCAAACACTTATGTTCATCACATAAATATTTGCCCTGGGTGGGTATCGAATCTACGCTTCTTTGATCCAGAAGTTAGGCTCACTAACCACTGAGCCACCGAGGCAGTCATAAAGTCAGTCAGTTAATTCCAGTCCATGAGATGAGTTTGGACAGAAACTTATCCGTCTTCTGCCTTAGAAAATGAATATCACCAATTATAAGGCCGCCAATTAGAAACCAATTGTTTTGTTTTTGTCCTTATAATATGTTTACCGTAATGTGGTTGTCTAATCAAGTGTTGTTGTTTGTTTGTGTGTATCACACGCTTTTATGCCTTCAACTGTAAATCGAATGATTCTTGACCGCGTTTGAGAAGCATGCAAGTTTTAAGATCAGTTTCGTTTCTGGCAGCTGAATCAGGGCCCCGATGATGAAAAATTGTCTGTTTGATTTGTAAATTGCAAGTACTATTTACTAAATTAACAAACCGTTTCAAACAAAGTTGCGAACATTCAGCTAGCTAGTCGTAATGAAAATATCTTTTAATAAAATCTATTTGAAGTTACGATAGAATTTAAAGTACCTAATATTTTGCTTGTTATATTTTCCTACCGACTTGTCTATAAAATAGTTTTGTTTGGAAATACACTCATCTACTTAATCGAAAGTAATTATAGTATTATTCATCTTTAAATAGTGTCGTTATCGCGTGCGCGGTCTAACAGGTTATTTAAGGGGAAGATAGAGTTTTAACAGCTATCTCATCCGCGCATTGTTTTTTTTATTTTATAGAAAATATGTATTGGATTATTAAACATAACGTTGTAATTATTGGTATTTTAACACAATGATCTAAGAAAATGACTGCAATATCATGTATAATAAAAATATTCTATCTAAAAATCTTATACTGATCGCCACACAAATCGAAAGATGGGAAGTTAGCCGCAGAGAGCTGCGCAAACGTCAAAATATAGACGTAAGCGGGTGCCAGAGAGACGAGACGCCGGTGCACACCCGTCCGCCAACCTCGTGCTTTCCGCGCGCTCCCTACGCCCGAGCTCACTACTTCGCCATTTGTATAGGCATTGTGCACACATGCGTAATAATTAGCGAATCACGGCGAAATGTCATCTGCGGGTAACTTCCCATCTTTCAATTTGTGTGGCACTCCCTATACATGGTAATTTTTCATCGTTTAAAAAGTACCTACTAACGCGCGAGTGAAATAGTGAAATAATAGCATAATATAAGATAACCTAAGATAAGAGACGTCTTTACACACGGTTTCTGCCCCTAACTAAGCAAAGCTTCTAATGTGGCTGTCAGACAATGATACTGTACCAACTTTTTAACAGCCACTGCAGAACGTATGCCTATTCACGAAGAGTGACGAAGGGAAGAATACAGTGCATCCATACTTTTATAGAACAGATATATAGAGCAAATATAAATATACATAGACGCCAAACGAGATATCCCCTTAATATCAAGATGCTGTCAGCGACCTGAGGACTAGTGGCTAATTGACGACATGCGATGCGTTACAATTATTGTGTGTCAGGATGGTAATTGGCATGATCGTGGAGCGATCTTGACCTAGCACACTCGGCCATAGACTGGGCACAGAGCGCAGTGGGCACTCAGCCCGCTTCTGGGCTGCCATTGCTGGTAGCACTAAATTACCCATAACGTGCACAAATTCAGTGTAAATAGCTGAATAAAGTCATCGACTTGACATTTTTTTAAAGTCCAGTAGAATTTTAGTATATGACGTAAATAACGAAATAGCGGACAAATTAAATGATCGGTACTATGAATAAAGTTTATGATTTGAAACAGTCTGTGATTGAAAAGAAGATTTTAAATAATCTGCGTTGGTAGTTCATTATAATTTAGTAGAATAATTTCTAGATTTGTACAGCTATCTATTTAGGTTAGTTATAGTTGAGCTACAGATACTAATGTGCTTAATTTTCATTTGAAGTATGTACATTGCATTTAGTTATTTTGTTTGTATTACGAGTATCTTTGAACATACTTACCTACACAATTTTCCGTGACAAAGTTTTATTTAACGGTTTCTTAATATTTTTTTTGTATAATCCAACAGTTTGAGCAATTGTATGTTTACTGGCAACACTACCTATTGCGGTGCTTTGGCCGGTTAGATGCGCAGGCGCCGCGCATCGTTCGCGTGCCACTTGTAACGGTCTAGCAGCTGATCCGCACTATTGTCATTTAATTAATTTCAGTAATACTGCAAGCAAAAAATTGCCAACGTTTTATACAAGAATAATTTTAAAAAACGGTCTAGTTATTTGTAATTTTTATTAACTGAATCTTGGAACTTTATAGTTACGACGCTCCTATTGCGGCGTTTCATTACATAGGTTCCTATTATCATAATTAAAAGTGGGTACTTAGGTAGGAATTTTATAAATAAAAGCCATAGCTAAGAATTTCAATTAATTCGGGTGAAAATGAAAGAACATACCGTTAAGTCCAATAATAAATGAAGTGCTGTAGTGATGACTTATTTATGCATTCTCGGTTGTACTTTTGGCAAAGTTAGTATGCTATTTTTATGTAAATAAGGAAAACATTAAGAGATTTCTCTCTAAAATAATTTAAACTTAAGGCTAATTTGAAACTTCCACGTACTTTACTAAACAGATTTGCCAGAGTCTGTTGACTAACCAATAGCAATTTATCAATCGCGATAATCATGTTAGGCAACATGCAAAGCGGCGCTGGATACGTCGGGGTATTCAGTGTAATATATAGCAACGACGTAGGGCAGTGCTGCTATCTTAGCTCTTTTAAGCTAGATCAAGCACTATTAGATAAAAAAAAATACAGTTCGATAGGTCGAAAATCGTTTGGGGTTTACGTTTTATAGATCTATACCTTATACAATTGATCACATAACAAAAACGCCGTTTATGTTACTTAATTTTTGTAATTCCATATCTTCAAGTGCTTTTATTTTATTTTTTGGCTATACATGTTTAATAGAGCAGCCGTTTTTCGTTTTTAGATGCAGCCCATCTCGAAATGATCTTATCTAACGTTTTTTCGTTATTTTTAAGTACAGGGACTAATCATGCACTGAAAATATGATATATAGGTAAATTACCTCATTATGTCATTAAATTAATTAGCTATAATTACCTACCTCATTTTAAAAAGTAACCGTACGTTCCTCAACCAAATTCAGGCTGAAATAAGTACCTACTTAGAACACGTTGTGATCTACATCAGTTGAAAAACCAGTACCTTTTGTTGTTTTTAACCTACCTTTCCTGTACCTTTTGTTCACATTCACCTAATTATTTTTAACTTCATAGCACCAAGCGTCTTTTTCAGACCGACTTCGCGCTTAAAGTTTTGCGCTAGTGCGCTTAACGCAAGAGCAAAAGTGGCACCAATATATCTGGGCACGCGGTGCAGCCTAGCTTCTAGAACTTGACACGGACTTGGCTGGCTGACGAATCGTACCTGTCGCATACGTTCCTTTCATGATCCACAGCAGTTTTGAAAATCTAACGAGTTCTTTTTGCATCTAAACCTTCGTAGCAACAAGTACCCTTTTTACTAACTTCCAAAAAGGAGAAGGTATTATGTTCGTCTTTAAGTAATTTTTTTGTGTTTGTTCATTGATATTTTCGCTAATTGTGAACCGATTTAAAAAAATCTTTTTAATTCGAAAAGATATACTTCCGAGGAAATGGAACCATCCATTTAAATTTAATTGTAATTAGCTGAGCCGTTTTTGATAAATCATCAATAATGTACATGGATGTCAGTGATGTCACATCGATTTGTGCAAACTATTCGAATTCTGTTCACGGTGGAAGTCGGTGTGGTCATGTTTTGCGAAAAATTATTATTTATATCGACTTAGCGCTTAACGCCAGAACAAAAGTGGCAGCACTGGACCAGGGCAGCGGCGGCGCTGCGCTGTCTAATTAGCCGAGCTTCTAGTAATTTGACGCGGGCCCGGCTGGCTAATGAATGGTATCGCACACGTTCATCTCCCGCGTCGACTCGTGCCTGCGCCCGCGCATTAGGGAAATCTAACCATTCCACAGATAAACGGAAAATTATTTCGCCAGTAGATTTGGGCTAATTAGACGGCTGTTTGTTTAAATGCTACGTTTGATTTCGGTCGGCGATCAAAGGTTAGGTACATTTGTTTTTGCTGCACGTATTGAAAGTTTAACGCGGGTTAACAGGACGATTTGTGTCTCGTGTGCTGTTTAGCATGTGTTTACTTAATATTAACTTTGTTTTAGTTTCATTATGAGTTTTTGTTTGAAGAATGTACAGTGTTAATATTCGCTTTCCGGATTTAAGTAGCTTCGATTTGAAAATAATACCTGCGATTTATCAGTTTACATCCTGTGTACTAATATAATGTTTTAAGGAAGGCTTCGGGTCATGAGTGTACGACCTACGGCCCATAAAGCCGGAAACATACTATCGGACGCGGCTGTCGGACGCGACTGACAGCCGCGACTTAGCAATGTGCACAGTCTTAAAACATCCGGTGTGCCAGATCGCTCTCGGACGTCCGAACACTCAAGGACGTCCGAAGGTGACGTCCGCGACTTACGTCCGATAGTGTGCACGGCTCAGTGTACTTTCATAGTCTAGATACCTATCAGTCGCGGCTGTCAGTCGCGTCCGTAAGCCGCGTCCGTTAGTATGTTTCCAACTTAAATGATCACGATGATGAAGAGCTATATAAAAACGTTGACATTCAACAGTTAAAGACAGTTAAGTTACGCGTTAATAAGTCTGTCAACTGTCACGTTGGCTATATTCTCAAACTCGGAGGACTTGGACATGGGCAGTTTACATACGTACCTATTAAGGCTTCGTTTTAATTAAATAGGTATGTTTCATAACTACTAGTAGGTAGGTATTTGTGCACAGCAACACTGTTGCTAATAACCACCTGCTAACTGAAAAAGGGATATCTCCAGTTTTATTTATCTGCTTATCTTATTTCCTAGAGATAATTTAAATTAAGTCGATAGTGTCAAGTATGCCCATGTTTTGCACCTTTTTATTTATACTTTTTATGTTATTTTTTTAATGAAGTTACTGTACCGTAATTAATTATACTTTATTTAATATTTGTTTAAACAATACTTGCGGTAATTACTTTCTTATAAAGCAAATAACTTAACCTAACCAGTACCTCAAAACTTATACAGATTTTTCTTTAATTTAACTTTATAATTTTAATTTCGGGAGAGCTTGTACAGTTTGTTTTAATGGAAAATATCAGAAGCGCTAAGTCCTAAGGTAATATCCTAGTAAACGTACTCTATGAGTCCTAGATATACTCTATTAAGTGAGGTAATTTATGGTTACATCAATCGGCAAAGTTGATTATAGACCTCACAAGGTACCGATGAAATGCTTGTTGCGGTATCTATGTTATATCGTAAGTAGGCTCAAAGTCATTAGCAAATCACTAAATATGGAGAGGGAAGGATGTTTTTATTATAATAATATATTTGATCTAACGCGCGTAACCTAGTGAAGCGCTCATGTTTCGGGTTTGCAAAATTTCTTACATTTATCTAATGATAGATTGTTAGTTTCGATGGCGCTTCCGTGTATAAGGACTCTATTTTTCAAATTAGAACATCTAAAAACGTATTTATACGATGTTTTTTTTTCTGGAGATTTTTTTTAACTATCGTTCTATTTTACAGTTTCACTTACAGTCTCTGGATTCTTTTAAAATTGACATGACGACTACGGAGGTTTTGCGTAAAATGGATAATTTTAAATAAATTTCGAGAAAAAAAAAGTCGTCCTTAAAGATATGTATACGTTTCTAGGTTCTCGAATTTTCAACAAATTTTTACAAAACTTGGCACACCAACTCTCCACTAAGCTTTACAAACTTACTTTTCTTCTTTACTAAAACTGCCTTAAGCAACAGACTCTAATAGTAAATACAGTTAAAATGAAAACGATTTGCGTCCAGCCACCCAGAACATTCCATGCGACTTTTGTCAATGTTGAGGGTGACGTTCAACGATACAACTCATAATTTAATACAACCAGTCCGTGGTCCAGATGGTGTAATAAAGAAAGGTCAAGTATTACCTTCGTGACATTTCTCAACTACCGTACAACATTGATAAAGTAAACTGGAGTACAGAAGTCGCAACAGTTAAACTTTGTCACGTCGCGGTCAGGCGGCAGACGACAAGGACCGGTCGGCAGCTCGACTAAATAAATAATTATTTATCGCAGCCAGACACTTTTATCGCACAATTTGTCAAGGGACACGTTGGCAACATTTTGGCTAAATCGTCAAAGATTGGTAATTTTAATTGGATAAAGAAGGGCTTTAGCTTAAAATGGAAACTCATTATTACCTATTCATGTAAATAAATTGGACAGGACATTTTTGTAAATAATTTTACTGCTTACATTTGTAGTAAAAATATGAGTAAATTACAAGACTATGTAAGATAACCAAAAACACCAAAAACAAGCCTAAACATTATTAAGTATAATAATGTTTAAACAATACTGAAGGAATAAACTGGAGCTAATATTTTTCTTGCTTACTATATTAAGTAGTAAGTAAGGCGATTATAAAATGACAAATAAAACTTGGTGGATAATACGAGTAGGTAAGTAAGTATTAGGTACTTACTGAATACGCTGAAAAAAATCAGCTGTTCAGCTAATTTCGACAGAATGTTTGGTACAGTTAATTTAATTTGGCTATTTTATGGTTACGTAGTACGATATTAATGATGATATTCTAGAATATCTCCGTCGTCGTCTAGATTTACACTCTGTGTGAGTTTTATCGTATACCTACAACTACATAAAATAGGTAACAATCTGACCTTTCTGTTTCCTGAGAAATTTAGTCTGAAGCTTTTCAGAGTCGACCAGTATCTTCTAAATTTGCGTCATTGTTGCTTACCAAACCTTGTCAAATGCGGACTTTATTGCGTTAAAAAATGATTATTTTTGCAAAAAATGGCACCACATGTACACTCGTACAGGATTCGGACAGTTTGCACGAATCAAAGTGACATCCATGTCCATTATAGTTGATTTATCAAAAACGGCTCAGCTGATTTCAATAAAATTTAAATGGGGCTAACTCGCGAGTAAACCCTTTAAAATTGAAAAGATTATTTCAATCAGTTCACAATTGAAGAAAATATCGATTAACATACACAAAAAACATACAGACGAACATAGTACCTCCTCCTTTTTGGAAGTCGGTAAAAATAGGCATATAAAACTTCGCCAAAGTCAATGGTCCATCTGTGGTCATCGATATTTTTATTCTACAGCACATTTTATTCGACACAAACAACTCCGAGCTAATTACAGCGGCGAGGACTCACGACTCTCTCTCGTTTAAAAAGGTTTAAGCTGTGTCATATGTTGCTCCTATAATGGACTGATAACGATACAATTGCTGTTTGCTCTCTCTGAAGTAATATGAGTACGCATGTGATTGATTTAGTTTTCTTTTTTGAATAGTTTTTTACGTCTGGCTTCTTCCCTATTCCTAGCTGATATTCTGTTCATCCAGACTTGCGTTAGTAACACTGCCTTTGACTGCCTCGGTGGCTCAGTGGTTAGTGACCTTAACTTGTGGGTCAAAGAGGCGTGGGTTAGATCCCCACCCAGGGCAAATATTTATGTAATAAACATACATGTTTGCTCTATGTATTTAAAAATAAGTATATGTAGTATATCAGTCTCTGGCAGCCATATCACAAGCTTTGTTTGGTTTGGGGTCAGAGGCCGTGTGTAAGATGTCACAAATATTTATTTATTTAAAAATAAACTAGTAGTGCTACTGGAAACGTATATCTCCCGTGTCTATTTAATCATTTTATTTCATATCCATGTTATTAGTCTAAATATTAATTCCGCTTATAAAAAGTAATTTAAAACTTTGCGGTCTGTAGCTGTGAATGTGTGTTTTTTTTTCGATACCGTGCTCTATATCTTATGTATAGGCAGCTGTCTGTCAGCTTCAAAGCCTCATTTTGGGCTAGGTGGTTTTTATTTTAAACTCACCCTCACATCGTCACGTATTTGTTACCATCGAGTGAATTGTAGTCTATTTAAACTGTTGTCTATATAGCTTGATAACTCAAATATTTAGTGCACTATGGTCATAATATTATTTATGAACTAGTCAAGACAGTTAATAAGGAGTAATAAAAATAATGTAAGTAAGTAAGTACCTAACCTAACCTAACCTAATTAATATTAGGCATAATTAGTGGCCGGTAGGTAATAAGCTGGGGCCTTATTGTGTAAGCGCTCTGACATTTGGCTTCGCTTTTCCTCCCGCTCGCTCTCGTGGCGTGAGTAACTGGTGTGAGCAGGAGAAAAAGCGAAGCCGAACGTCAGAGCGCTTACATAATAAGGCCCCTGGTCTCAGACTTTTAGGCCGCCTGAAGGCCTCTGGCGTGGCTAAACGGTTAAAACCAGACCCTACAACTTTTAACGGTAGCGCTCAGTTGGAAAATGCCACCAGCGGTCACCCATCGAAATACTCTCATAGTATATATAGTACGTGCCACCAAAGATGAGACTTGAGAAACCATTTTGGTTTGTAATAAATATACAAATTCTGGATAATAGATATACAAACATCTAAAAAACGTTTACAAAACGTTTAATAGGTAGATACACAAATTCTGGATAATTTGTTTGTACACGACTGTACCTGCGCAAGATCCCCCACCACTGACGCTCGGTATGTCTCATCTTTGGTGGCACGCACTATAATAATAGTGTGTTTAATAATGTCAAAGCTTAGAAAATTAAAAATTAGTGATAATAAATGCTTTCTTATTACTAATATGCTCTATTGAAAATTAGAAGCTTTAGTTGCACCCTTACCAATGTCTAGTTCTCTATAATTTTAAATTTAGTTTTTAATTATATTAATTAAAAGGAATTCGGCAAAATTTTATCTACCATTTGCCAGATTGTACTTCCAAAGGTATGCTCAAACATTCGCCAGCATTCCTCTTACAATCGTAATACTTAACAAACATTTAACGAATTTACGGTTACTTAAGGGTGTGATATTGTGACATCCATTTAATTCAGAAACAGAATTATAATAATTTCACTTAATTACGGCATATTTTAGCACGAGGCCGCACTCTATCTTGGTCTCTCTTTATCGCCAGCTTGATACGAGCAGTAGGTTACTTCGCTTTACATCCGCGACAATGAACTTAAAAGGAAAAAATAAAAGCTTTTCCTTGTTATATTACGAGTATTTTTCTGCAATGTAAAGCTACTTAACGTTTACTTACAATACAATTAAATCGAGAAAGAAACGGCCTGGTGCAAGTCGGTTCTCGCGGCGAAAGAGAGTTCCGTACCGTACTAAGCGATCGTATAATTTTATTCAGTTTGGTATTTTTAGAGTGATTTTAACTTCGCCAGTTGTTGTTAGTTATGAAAATTTATAATTTGTTGTGATGCAGCAAAAAGTTATTAAAAAATGATGCTATATTATAATGTTTCATTTCTATTATTTTTTAGTATAATTTTCAATAATGCCTACCAACTTCACTGTTATTTTCCTTCGAACGAACGAAGCGGTTTGATCCAACGTTTATGATCCGTAAGTACGGCCAGGGAGAGGAACAATCTGGGTTTCCTGTTTCCTGAGAGATATATTTCGAAGGTTTTTTAAAGTCAGAATGAATAGGTTGTTTTTAAATCTGCGTGCTTTATAAAAATGAGTCATTTTTAAAGAGCTAGCATTATAATGCCCCCCTTCAACACTTTTTCAGGTATGAATGTTTGTCATTGCGAGTTAATCGGAGTCCGTCATGGATCCAATCAGCTCCCAGAGGAAGACGCGCATAAAGTTGTGGTCGGGGATTGCTTTTTATTGCATTTTAAATACGGAATCCTAAGAAGCTATACAATTTATTTCTGTTAACGTTACCAAATTGCTACCAAACGTTCATATTTATGAAAACTGCTTGTCCGAGAAAAGTGCAATATCAAAGAATTTAATGGTTATAATCGACACTTAAACGGGAGATAAAAAAGCGATCATACAAATTTTAAGAGCTGTAGTAACCGAATTATTTGATTGTTTTATTAGACAAGTGGTCGTAAAGTGGTAGTTTTAGTATGGTGCACGTTACAAGGTACCCCACATATCTCGGGAGGCAATCACAGTAAGGTGTGATTTTTGTGTTTCAACTCCTGGCAAATCGTAAATTATTGTTTTTATTGCATCCTCACCGATAGCGAAAGTAACAACATTGTAGGTTCTTCTTTTTAAACTAAATTCAATTTGCACGTGATATCCATTTGTGATACTCGTATTATACAGGCTGTCGCTTTACAAATCGTTACTGATCATTATGAAAAACTTGTTCTATTATAACACCCAAATTGCGAAAATTAATCAGACTTTCCATACTAAAAGTTTATAGACCAAATGTATGGAATAACTGATTTTTCGGTAATTTCATTGTTGGTCGCATAGAAGAACTTGTTGTATAATATTATTATATACTATTAAAAGGCCTTGGACTTTGGAAAGGAACTTTTAGTATAGGCATAGACAAAAAAGTACCTCAAGTACTTTTTTGTCTATGGTATAGGCAATCATTCTGTTGATTTACTTTTGTTTAGCACAGATGGTCTTTTTAAACTTTCCCAAAATGTATCTTGTTTAAAATCTGCTATTTTTTTCTGTATATTTGTCAATCTTTTTAAGTTCAGTCAAAATCCATATCTACGCCGTCACGGAGCGAAGTAAGTCAAGTAAGGATAAACACACAAACATTCGCATATGTAATATTAGCGTGTTAATAAAATTTGCATATTTACTATCTGCTTAAAATATGGCAAAATAGCACCTATTTTATTTATTAACATAATGTTTCAATTTAAATATTATAATCAATATTTTAACACATAAATAACTTGATTATACATGCCAGTTTGGGAGTTAATTTTGTTGTTTTTTAGATCATCTAAAAGACGTAAAACGGTGTATCTTATTGATCGAGTATGTATAATTTCTCTCTTTTTTCATTCCAAAAGTACAAACAGACATATAGAAGGGACTCTTTTGTATATACCTTGTTTCTAATTAAGTCCAATGTAGGTAGGACTTAAAAGTTATTTTGGGTTTGCGTTTTTACCTTTTTACCGCATTTTTGCTTATCATCAGTTCAAATGTAGGGTGTACTTATACTTTTTTTTCTCAGCCATATAACGCCAATGTTGGACACAGGCCTCCCCTATATTTGTAGAGGCATGCATCCAACGTGATCTTGCAGCCATCTGATCATCTGTCTATCTTGTAGATGAACGTTCTACGCTGCACTTGTCGATACGTTGTCTCCTCTCAAGAACTTTACAACCTAATCCGTCATCAGTCCACCGTGCTGTATGCCTTGCCCACTGCCTTTTTAACTTGTCATACAGCTGAGCTATTTCGGTAACATTAGTTCTTCTACGTATCTCCTCATTTCTGATTCGATTCAATAGAGGTTTTATAGCATTCGCCGTAGCTCGTTTATAATTTCGTAATTTATACATTTTCAGCAAATTTGTTTAAGGACGAAAAGTTCAAATCACATCATTCGAAAATAGTGTAGAAAAATACCGCTGCACAATTTTTTCTTTCGTGAGCAGAGAACTGTAAAAGCTCAAAGATGCCGCGATACCTCCGGCTGTCCATTACGATTAGTATTCTTCTATTTGTGCCGAGGCAATAACATTTTGGGAGCAACCGCGATTAGATCGAACACTATCGATGCTATTATTAATTCATTATTGTCGGAGATAGTCATCGCGTAATCCGGAACCATGACGATTCCCACGTTACAGATGGATTCTATGAGGAGGCAGTGATTTTTAGAGTAAGGTTTGATCTTAGTTCTAATTAATTACAGTTATCTCATAAATATTATCCATATATGTCAACATTTTCAGCCATAGATTGCTGACTGCTGAACACCTCTTCTTGTACGTCAAGTTTTTTTTTTTCAATTTCAGTTAGCCGATGTTTCGACTACCTGACTTTATTATCTAAGTCGCAATTTTACGCCAGTTTTACATAGGTACATCAATAACTTAGCAATAAACATTAATCATGGGTATAGCCAGGTTACAACTCTGAGAGTTATGTATCATCAAAGGCATAAGTTTGTATTAGCGATTGAAAGTTTTTTTAAATAAAAGAAAAGTAAGGAAAACAAAGCTATTTTTTATTATCTAAGATAATTTTCATACCTTGAGATTGAGAAAGCAAAGAACGCTTAAAATTTCGGAGAGCTAGAACGCCGCGCGCCGTTACCTATTCCACAAGTAACACCCACAACAATTATAAAATAAATAGAAAAAGTAATTACTGTTTTGCACTCGACTAAAACAAATGATTGCAACCTCGTCCATTAAAGAATAATTAAAACAGAAATTCTATTTGTATACGCCATAAAAGTCATTTAAGTACCTAACCTTGTTAAACGAATCACCTGGCTCTCCAACTATAACCATACAATCCACTTACAGATAAGAAATTGAATAGAAAATTAAATTAAGCATCGGATGGGATGTCGACGTTTATGGAGACGGGAGCTCAAATCATTGCCCGCCATTACTGCGCGCACGATAAACAATGGAACTCTTACAATTATGGACATGATATTTTGTGTAAACATCGTTATAAGTACAACCATTATTTTAAATCGATGTGCTTGGTTATATGTATGTCGTTATAAAAGCTTTCCTTAGTTACCAAGGCTTAGAGAAATAAATTTTTGGTTTATTTCTGCATAAATATCTACAAGAGGAACAAGCCGTTGAAACAAATGCTGCAGCAGTAGCCGTAGCTACTTACTACGTGTCCAGATCAAATTAGAAATCATATCATACAGTTAAGAGTAAACAAGTTGCTCATCACTCCATACAAACGTCGGTGGGTTGAATATCTAAAACTAAGATTTATATCAATTTGTCATTACAAAATCTATGCTTCTTGTTAATAAAACTGTGAAAAAAAATCTCCACTCTAATGATATAAGCCTTGGAACATTTGAATTTTGACTCATATTTTTAGGAAACTTTGGATGCAAAAAACACAGAATAACTAAACTGAGTCATATTTATAAAAATGGCGGCCTAGTTTATATAATCGTTAGTTCAAATAACTATTATTTCAATAAATCCATTTAACATTATTTTCAAAATATACTACGGAGAAAACCATCTGCGCATTTAGTACGCAGCCATATTAGGTAATAATTATAGGTGTTTTAAAACAAATAAAAAGAGCTTTATTTGTGCACAGATTTGCTAAAGTGTAAAAAAATGATGAAGAGGTGGGATTATTCCTCCCAAATTCTTTTTGACCGACGAATCACCGGAGGAGGTATACAATTCGACACATATATTTTTTTTAAATGTAACTACGCATAACTTTTTTCATAGTAGTCCGATTTCAATAATTCTTTTTTATTGGAAAGAGTATACTTCGAAATTGGTCCCATTTAAGTTTTATCGAAATCGGTTGAGTCATATTTGATAAATCAACAATAATGTGAAAAGTGTTACATCGATCCGTGCATAATATTTGCGTTCTAGCGATGTGCCTCGGCTTCGCACAGGTGTATTATACATATAACCATTTCTCTTGAATTATTTTATTTAATAAAACAAACTGCATCAAAATCCGTTGCGTAGTTTTAAAGATATAAGCATACATGGGGACAGACAGCGGAAAGCGACTTGGTTTTATACTATGTAATGATTCTGTACACGGGTGAAGTCGGTCATGCTATTTTTAGCAAAAAAAGTAATTATGTAGTGATTGGTTATCCTATAGCAGGGTTAAACGATTATACCCTAGCCCTTCTATAACACAAGAAGCTTCTAGTCACTTTTATAAGCGGCACTAAAATAAACTATTGAATTATTAACTTAAAATTATTAAACTTTTACGGACACATATTTATTTTTAAAGTTTGTAATTACATGCTTTACCCATCCGCTATATATTTCCGGATCAATCATATATCTATAAATATATAGCCAATAAAACGTAATAAAAATATAAATCAGTAATACTAAAATTACACACTTAAAATTAATTAATATTGCAAAATGATACATCCTAACTGCATTATGCTAAACACGATCGATAAACTAATTAAGTTATAATTGAAGTTAAGTTATTAAAGTACTTCTGTTATAACACTTATAGCAATACTTATGTAATGGTGATATTAATTCCATAGCCGTAGTATGGCCGAAACCGCTCGCGGCGATCTCTACATCTCAAGTATCTTCCTACACCAAAATGTCTGTATCATCAATTATAATTTATCAATATTAGACATTTCCTGGTTGCCTAAGTTTTGATGGGTGAAAATAATTGAATATTGCATACTGCGTTATTTAATTTTTAGAGTATTGCAAATTGCATCTGCAATGCATGTTATTGTTAAAGCTTTCATTTGTTAGAGTTTTAGCGTTATGGATCCGTAGTTTAAATTTTAATTAAAATTATGTTGTAAACGCGAAAAATTATTATTTGTGTGTATGTAATCATGCATGTGTTATCTAACTGGATTTTATTTGATCTCAGCTGTCCTCTGGTACCAGCTGTTCTACATTCCAGTCTACCCGTGACCACGGTCGATACAACTCGGCCGAAACGTCGGGATGAGGCGGTATTTGTTTATCTCATAATTTTAGTGCGCGATTAGTCTCGTAGTATATAATAATTATTTGATCTCAACAACCTTTCATACATAAAAACGCTTTTAGTGGTAGTAGTTTTAGAAGTTCAACATTTAGCTATGTAGTTTTCATTGTGAAAACTTCTAACCTATAGATATAGTGGAATGGAAATAAATAGTAGCGCTGGTAGCGTAGTTTGACTAGGTGATTGTCAGCGATGTGCGGGTATCACTTTCCAATTGAGCGCTACCGTGGCTCGGATGTTGAGTTGAATCGTTGGTCCCGGTTGTTTTAACCGTTTAGTCATGTCAGAAGCCTTCAGGCAGCCCAAAAACTCTGACATAATTGCTTACTATATTAAACATACTTATAATACTTACTATAATAACTTACCTCAGTGGAATAAAACCACATTGCTTATCTCAGGGTTCTACAAAGATAACGAAGTACAGGACCGAGGAAATGAAACGGGGAAATTCAACAAAGTTGCAGCTAAACGTTTTTCGCTTCGCCAAAAGGAATTGCACTTAAGTAAAATGTGAATCATACTGTCCGCCGACAACCCACTTAATCGTCAAGAAACTTAAAACCACGCTCTTCCGGATAAATTCAATGCAATAAACCGTCATATTTATTTATCGAATTGCATTTCGTTTTTATCTACTTATTATATGGTGATAAAATTGTAACGAGGTAACTCACATCATTTTTCATTATATTTTGTGGTTCAACGCCAAATTGTAATGTTTCCTGATTACTTAATTCAAATAGATGGTGTTTATATTTTAGTTTTCATAGAAAGTGGTTGACTCGTAAAACAGCTTATTTCTAAAGCATCCTTTTAGGGGCTTATTCTGTACATCAACACTAACAACTTTGGTTCCGCGACTTTTGTCTAAAAAACTAAAAAAAAACATCTGTTCCATACATTTGGTCGCGGGTGAAAGATATTTTTATGTGGAATAATATTTTTTTTTGAGTTTTGATAAAAGTCGTAGATATAAATAAAACCAAAATGTGTGTGTGTAAATGTATAAAAATTATCATATTGTAAATAGAGCTACTTACAAAAATTAAAAAGTCTGTGTGTGTAATTGTAAATGTATATTATAATATAAATAGATTTAGTTAAGAGAATAAATTAAGTTAGGTAGTTGTAATTTGGTTGTGGGTTTCAGTAAATAAAGGCTATTTTATTTTATTTTTATTTTATTTTATTTTATTTAAAAGTCGTAGAACAAAAGTTGTCAGTTTTGATGTACAGAATAGGCCCCTAAAAGGATGCTAATTGATTAGAAATAACCCTGTATATTAATACTCGGGCTTCAAATCTGAGTATTTGGATAATTTTTAGATCTTTGTACTGTACTGTATCAGCCTTTTTAATAGTCCACTGCAGGACGTAGGCCTACCCGCGAAAGGTGATTGGGCTATATCCACCACGCTGGCCCAGAGCGGGTTGGTTTTAGATCTTTAATGGTAGTAAATAATCCGATTGCTCTTTATGCAAAGAAAACATTGCATAATTAGTTCAAACACATAAGATCACTACATAAAACTCTACCTTTGCAACATCACAAAAATTGATGTGCCTAAGTCTACACCGGGAATACAAATTCGTAATTTCATCTTCGCAGCATCAAGAGTATGAGATTTCATGACGAGCTAGTGAACGAACGAGTGAACGGTATTTCATTCTATACAGGATGTCCGGTCCAATATCCTGGAACTGTGAGTAAGTCACATCGTGTTCTACTATTTAACAATAGATTTGTAGCATTCACAGATTCATCATCATTACAATTACTATAGCTGCAGAATGTCTGCAACTGGCCTTCCCTACGAAATCCAAGTGAAGCGTCGTGCATCCAGTGCGTCCCTCGATGTTTAATAGATCCTCTGTCCATCTTGTGGAAGTCCAACGCTGCGCTTGCCGGTGCTACGTCGCTATTCAAGAATTGAGTAGGAGTACAGATAACTCTATAACAACTTGGAATCAAATCTATCCAATTTTAGGCTACGTTGTTTTATTAATCTCAAGGGAAATGTGATCCAAAGTGAACCTATTTTAAGTTGCAATAATGTACCTACATATTGTATGAAATAGACTGTGTAGGAGACCTATTGAACTGAAATACTCACCTCATTATATTCCTGCGTGCCGGCCTACAAATAATCTGAATATAGATGCAGCCAACAATAGGCATCCTACACAGATAGAAATCAGTTCACGTGAAACATTATTTACAATCGAATCGAAACATGGCAAGATGTGACATGGAGCGAGGTCAGGGCGCTCGCATCGCGCACGGATCTACACTCACCTGCGAATCCTTGACCCATCCAGAAGAGGCTACTCAATGCTCCGCGGTCCTGTCGCCGTAAATATAAATAGGTATTTAAAATACCGTTTGGCGTGGGAACCGTGACGGGCCCGAGCCGCGATAACCCCGCGCCTGAACCGCTCTATCACCCAGCCGCGACATAGCCGAACTGTAGACAGAGAAAACGATAGACAAGATATTCAAGACTGAGAAAGACGGTAGACTGTTTCGTCTGCTTGTAGATTTTCGATCACCCATCCACAGTTCATTCGGGTAATACGGTGCATGCAACTATAGCAAAATATTGGAAACACAATACAAAAATCTCAGTGGAAATCCTGAAAGTTCTTAACAAAGCCAGTTTTCTTTTTCTTATACTCTCCGGTACCATAAAATCAAAAATTAGCTCGCCAGAAAGGAAATACTCATGACTTGTGCCCTCGTCAGTGTTAATCGGTAAATTAACTAAATACAGACCGATGCAGATGGTGATGGTGATTCTGTTTGGTGAGAATCATTCTTGTCACTGAAGCACTTTTTTAAGATTAATTTACAATTTTTTTACCGACGAATCGGATGAGGTATACTCAATTCAACGCGTATATACACACATATATATATGTTATTTTTATGGATAACCACGCATAACTTTTTAAATAATGGTCCGATTTTAATAATTATTTATTATTAGAAAAAATATACATAGAAATTGGCCTCATTTAAATTTTATCGAATTCGCCTCAGCCATTTCTGATAAATCAACAATAATGTGAAAAATGGTACGTCGTCCGTGCAAAATATTCGCGAATTCCGTACACGGTTGAAGTCGGTCAATACATTTTTTTGCGAAAAATAATTGTACTCTATACCATCCTCGCATAAAATTAGCTACCCTCTCGTAGAAAAGAGCACGTTGCTGCACGGGAAGCATGGTAAAGGGACAAATAGTCGTTCCATCATTTTATCCCCTCAAAGAGGAAATAAAGTATGGATTGACAATAACAGCTGACATTAAAAGTGGATAAAATTGTTTTCTCCCCTTGCCCTGCTACCCGGGCTGGAAAGGTACAGTGTTGTGTTTAGGTTTCCATAAATTATTGATTCTTCTCTTGCGCTTTCCGTCGCGTCCATTCTAGTGGTTGTACACGGTTCCTGCATCTATTGTTTTTCTGTGTACGGCCGTCACCGATTCCTCGAAACCGACTCGTGAATCAAACAATGAACCCCGATATCGAGATCCATTTGCTTAATTTCGTAACGAAGTACCTCTATCTACATTTTTTATCTCTGCTTTTATTTTCAATAACTGTAATAGGCGCTTGGAAATAAACTCGGTGACGATGGTAAGGGAAAGTGAGCTCTATTTGGTGAGGCCGAAGGTCAACTGTCAAGCTGTGCCTAGAGCTGTTTAGTAGACAAGGCTGCACGCTGAGAGATGTCATCTCGGCTCCCCGCTGCGACTCGCGAACAATATTGTCTCTGCCATAAACGCATTGTGAATTTTAAATCAATTCATATATCCATTCACTCCGCTCGAGTTGTAGTACTTCAGTCAGTCTTTCGAAATTAATAGTTAAGTTTGGTTCAAAATTTTAGAGGTACACAGTACCTACTGTGTTAAGTTCAACACTATGTAGGTTCATCGTCATCTTGTTTCAATGGCTAATTTGTGTAGTTTTTATTTAATTGTAGGTTAATAAGTAGGTAGGCATCGTATCGTACTTTAAAAATATTTTTCACGGAAACTAATTTGGAACTTAGTTTCTTGTTCACGTAAGTATCAAGGAAATAATAAGGTGCATAGAAATGAAAAAATCTTAGGAAATAAATAAATCTATTGTATTCTATTGACAAATTAATATTCTAAGGGTTTTTTTTACATACCAGATAATTATGTTTATTATTTACCACATTCTGATAATTTATAAGTACATAAATTCTGAGTTGATGGTGTTAAGGATGTAACATGCTTACTTTGTCCTTTAGACATATACTTGCTTTATTTATGTATAGGTATTTATTGAGATCTGCCCTCGAGCAGATAGTTAACATCCTCCTTGCTGTTCGTATAAAACAAGGCCAACGCAACGATTTGTGAGAGAGAAATGATATCAAAAATGCAGCAAATGTCCACAATCTAAATTTGGTAGGTATATTATTATGACCAACCAATAAATAAGGAGCTGTTAGAGTGTTTAATTAAGGTCCACCGATCTGCATTGTCCGTAGAAGAAATTCGATGGCGTATGTGAATCCACCAACCCGCACTGGGCCAGCGTGGTGGATATGGCCCAATCACCCTTCGTGGGTAGGCCTACGTCCTGCAGTGGAGTATTAAAAAAAAGGCTGGTACAGTACAGTACAGATCTGCATTGTGTCAGCGGCGTCAGTGGTATTGTCCAATTAGCCATTGCTTCTTCTTTCATTTTTTTTACTTTCCGAAAAATCAACTATCTATTTGCTCATAGTTTTGCATAGTTAACCAAAATAAAATGACTGTACTGCAAAAAATAATATTAAACTGACAAAGATATGTGGCTAGGAATGTCGAACACTCGACGAGTTTTTTGTCACAAATATTTCAGACAATGAATGTTAATACAAAACCTAAGTTTTAAAATAAATTGACTTTGATTTACACTTGAAAGTATTTCCAAACAGGTTATATTGTAGAAGCAATTACCATTTACAATGTGATTCGACGAACATGGCTTTTGATGCCAAATTTGTGCTTTGTAGTTTCCTCCCAGTCGCTATAAAGCGAAGTCGTAACATGGTGGTTATAAAACAAATTGCCACATAGATACCGTGATAAGTACCTTAGCAACTAACTACTATGGGCTTGACTTACGAAGTGTAATTCATTTTGGTGATTAGAGAAACAGAGAAGCTATAAAAAATTAAATAGGGCTTGAAACCTTAAATAGTAATAAAGTAAAGTAGATGGAAACCTATAAAGATGGTTTTGTATCAGACGTTTCGTTTTAATTATGACGATGCGTATCACCTCTGGCCAGGATCAATTCAATAGTTTTCAAAAGGCCGTGCAATTTATTTTTAAGTATTCTACCTAGCAATTTAATCTGTTTCAAATAGATATAAATATACTAGTAATGATGATTCATTCATAAGAAGAGTTGTTTTATCAATTTCTACGGTCTCTTTACTTGTATATATTATATTCCTGATGCAGTGGTACATACACGCAGATACTATAGTGCTGCTGATAACAAGATAGTATTGAATGGATTCCGAAGGCGACTGCGACGATTTAAAATATGATAATAATAATATTACATAAATAACTAAATATTTAGCTGAAACATGTTTTCCTTTCTCAAGTGCCTTTCTAGGCTACAAAGCTCATTAAAACTCGCGTGAGAATTCATTATACTAAAGAAAACACCGGTTTTTACTCACGTATAATATCGCGGCCGGGCCGCTGGGAACGTGTGACGACGCGCGCAACGGGAGCGCGCGTATTCCCTGACGAAGGAGTACTAATTACTCTGAAACCGGTCGGGTTCCCTGCGGCCCGGCCGCGATATTATACGTGAGTAAAAACCGGTATTTTCTTTAGTATACAAAGCATATACCTAGCTAAAACGAACATATCGCTTCCATTCAATTTTTTGTATTTTTATTGCTCCTGTCAGAAACTTTTTTAGCACAATGCGGGTATAAAGTTACTTAACAGCTAGATAGTAACTGTTTCTAACTGAACGATCACAATTAAAAAATTGGGGATCAACAAAACTAACGGGCTAAAGTGAGAGATGCAACATAAAGATACAGAAGCTCTATAACATAGCGACTGTTAAACGCTTAATGCGCTCGCCGATTGTTATCTGCTATTTTTATAACATTGCAAATGGTCTTCTGAAAGCAATATCTGTGTTAAACGCTTTATTGTGCCACACAATAAAACGGCAGGACATAAAACGCTTTGAATCATAATACACAACATCAACACAGTTGTCTATACTCTACACGAATAAAATTAAAGAAATAGCTGTTTTGTTTTAACTTGCCAGTATTTTAATTAATTTTTGAATTGTATTTTATATTTAACATTACCGTAAGATACGAATTTCATTGCTATTTCTAGCCGTATAAAAATAATACGCGATACTTGTAGTAATTATCCAGTATCGATTCTGTAATCTAGCAATAACCTTTTTTTTGATATAATTAAAAGCGATCGTTTTATTTCGAACGGGACCGTTAAAGTAAAGTAACACATCAAGCATCAAAATCGCCGCTCACCTGTGCATTCGCTATCCCACGATCGCTCTTCTCAATTTATAGATATCGCAGAATTGAAAGGCGTTTCGTATTTTGCATAACGTTTCTCTATAAGTTGTACACAATGCCTCGTGACCTACAGCGTCGCGCGATGGACAATCTATTGGGCGCGCAGGTCACCGACGGCTTAAACTTATTTTGATGTAGCGATGTAAATAGAACTTTTGTAAGTACCGAATAACATCTACCAGTATGAAGTGGAAGGACCAGCTACCAATTCACAGTTGTGATAGTGATTTTCTTTATATTTTATTTTGAGATAGGTGTTGTTTACATTCTTTTCGTATGCTGTTCTACTTACTAAAATTTGAGTCTAAATAAATGTTTATTTTACGTTCACCCTTCGTGGCTACGTCCTGCAGTGGACTATTAAAAAGGCTGATACAGTACAGTAAACGTTTATTTGGACTAAATTTATTTAGGTAGTTTTGTACGTTGCGGCTATAACAGTTGCGGCAGTACTCTCTGACTGACTTTGTAAATTCAATATTTGTCTAAGTATCGCTAAATTAAAAAAAAACACTGTGAGAATAATTATAAAAATATAACTTTTTAAATACAAGCTTTTGAGATCCTGGATAGTTATCATGTGTCTATCTGTTTAGTACAGGAGTTTCTATGGCCACCTTCTTACTCTATCATCAGATAAGTTCCATGGAGGAGCGTAGCTACCGCCGTATCCTCAGAGATTTTTTGATTTGGTCTGGGCGCCGTAACGCCGTACCGATTAATTGAATAGGAGAAATCTTTACCCTTCACAAGGGCCCCCAAAATATTTTTTTATACGGCGCCCCGCCAAGGCACGCTACAACACTGGTTCTATGGTACCATATTATTGCATTGTCACGCGATATACACATGCTTGCAAAATTTCATCTCAATCGGAAACCGGGAAGTTAGTCAAATTTAATTTGCAAAATTTCAGCCGAACTTACATACATATGTAGGTACTTACATTGCCATTTAAATAAAAGCTGGTAAAAAATCAAAATTTGTATAAATTTATTAACATTTATATTTGATTGAGTAAGCAAACTTAAGTTTTTAATGGACAAACTTAAATAACATTGCAAAAAGGAATTATCTTCAACTATTTGCAAATTAAACTACATTATGTAGAATATATGCCAATATTATAAAGAGGGAAGATTTGACTGTTTGTTTGTTTGCATCAAATAGGCAACAGTGAAACAGTGAAAGACAGGTTCAGTAGTTTTAGAACTACTGAACCTGTCTTTCACTGTTGGAAAGCTACACTATCCCCGGTGAACATAGGTTTTTTTTATTTGGTATCCTTATTATTTGTCTCCTTTAGCCAATAGTACCCGGACGAAGCCGGGACGGGCAGCTAGTAACGAAATAAAATATTTAGAAAATCATAAAAATATAATTGTATTTACAAAACAAACACGCCGCCCAGACCAGCAGCGTGCGGGAAGGTCACAGAACACTGGCCGTGTTACCTCTCTGAATCGTAAGTCTCAGGCTTGAGCAAAGTACGCGCTTGGGGATCCCGGAGGCGAGGACTAAATTTAATAGTATAATTGATAAGAATATTTGCTTAATGAGCATTTTTTCCACATAGAATAATTTAAAATCGGTCTGTAAGAGCTAATTAACCAGCGTTGGTCTCGCCAGCAAAAAATCGTCTGAGGACTTTTGCTCTCGAAAAATACATAAATCTTATTGTTGTTCAATCGGTTTAACTTCCTGTACCGACCGGTCGCGGTGAGCTCGTTGCCGCACTTCCAATAGCTGTTCTGATATTCCTTTTCATAAAAGAATAAAAATAGAGCGAAAAAAACAAGTTGCGAGTTTTTTTACTCGACGACCTTGCATCGGAGTCTTACTGGATCCGATACACAGTTACTAAAAAACGAAGTGTGATAAATTGGCGCTATTACAGAGACGAACTTGGTGTAGAGGTTACCTTCCTAAGATAAATAGGTAGGCACTAAATATTTAAGAGCTTCTTAAACCTAATAGAGCGATTAGACCAATATTATCCTAATCAACAAATCACACATCTAGATTAAAACTGTAACGCTCGAGTTTAGAATAATTACAAGTCTATTTAGCTGTAAGAGGGCCCTATATGAAAGACGCACGTGATTTTAATTCTGCAACACCATATCTCAGAGCGACGAGCGCAGTGCTGTGCCACGCAGGGTTTTACGCTGATCAAAAAACTGGTCTAGTTCAAAATTCTGAGGCCTGTCATGGGCATTGGTACCATTTAGCATCATTTGAGAACGTACCTACTTATAGCTCGTCTCGACCCTCGATAGTATAAATAAAAGAATCAAGTTACTTTCGACCTTGAACATCCGTTAATCTGTTATGAGCGAATTTATCTCCTAAAAATCGTGGAGTGTATATATACAGAGTTATTTCTAATCAATTAGCATTCTAGAGGCTTATTCTGTACATTAAAAATACAAATTTTGCTCTGCAACTTTTGTCAAAACTCGAAAAAAAATGAGGTGTTTCATAGAAAAATATCGTTCACCCGCGACAAAATTTATGGAACCGATGATTTGTTTTGAGTTTGATGTACAGAATAAGCCTCTAAAAGGCTGCTAATTGATTGAAAATAACCCTGTATAAGTAAAAGTAATTAATATAGAAAAACATTTTTTTTAATATTAAAGGTAATACTTGTTTCGTTTAGATTTAAGATAATAAAACAATAAAGTATTCTAGTTTGGAATAAATAACGATGCATCTATTGACAAACGCACAAAAATTACAATGTTTTGAGACTATCATTTACACTGAAAAAAACAGTCCTAAATAGAAAATTGCTTTAAAAACTTGAATAAGTAGCTTATTTTCACTTAAAATTTAATTTACACTGTAAAAGCTATGTATATATTGCATCACTTATTTTTAAAAGCTATGTATATATTGTAAAAGCTTTAAATATTGTAAAAGCTATGTATATATTGCATCACTTATCTTGCAGCACTTATTTTTTAATCTGCTTTACTGCGAAAACTTACTCAATAAATCTTAAGCCCTTGCGTCGTGAGCTTTTTAACGGGCAATATGGTAGCGGGTCAATCAATCAGAAGACCTCATCGATCGCGGACTTACTTTTACTTTTATACAATAACTAAGCTGTTGAATATGCATGACGGAACACATTATGGCGTCCGGTAGATCTTTAATTTCGACTGATTTTGTTTCTCACGACTCTGCTTATCATGTCTGCTGTCTGGTGTGTCCGTTTTAAAATAGAGTAATGCGTGCCTAAGGTGTTTCTGTTTTTTGACCGACGAACCACCGGAGGTATACAATTCGACGCGTATGTATAACCACGCATAACTTTTTTTATAGTAGTCCGATTTCAATAATTCTTTTTTTATTGAAAAGAATATACTTTGAAATTGGTCCCATTCAAATTTTATCAAAATCGGCTGAACCATTTTTAATAAATCAACAATAATGTGAAAAATGCTACATCGATCCGTGCATAATATTTGCGTTCTAGCAATGCGCCCCGGCTTTGCACAGGTGCTCTATCTATCAAAACAAACTGCATCAAAATCCGTTGCGTAGTTTTAAAGATATAAGCATATATGGGGACAGATAGCGGAAAGCGACTTTGTTTTATACTATGTAATGATTCTGTACACGGGTAAAGTCGGTCATGCTATTTTTTGCAAAAAATAATTATCTATCGTTTAATTTTGCATACCTCGATATTTTATTTATCTATTAAAGAAAATCTATCTTTAAAGTAAAAACTAATAAGTTTTTGCTCTTCGTGCTTGTTAATATTTTGATTTTAAGTAAATTGTGGCTGGTAAAGTACATAGCGATTACATTAAATCATCGATTATAAATCTACAGAATGAAATCAACTTCAGTTTGAATATCAGAAAATTAATGATTTTTATAATTATAATTTCACAATGATAAAAATATATTTTTAGATGATACTTTTAGTCGCAATAAATTCGTTGAGAAATTAAAAGTCAATATTTATTCCTGAGATTAATATCGGCCGCACGCCTGTCTAAGCTGTAAAATGCATGTCAGATGTAACCATATCACGTCAGTAAAACATGGTCAGGGGTGTGTTTAGGGATGCTTCGGGTTTAATTATTCTCACTGATATGCTTGCCTACATCTTTATGGAGATGTTTATATTTGAGACAAAACTAATTATTTTTCCGCTTACGTAGGAATTACATCAAATTAAACGAAAAACTTCTTCTGACATTTTATTCGGAAATATTATAAAAAAATGTTCAAACTGATAGCGCAATAATTTTTTTTGACAGTATATGTAAATGCTACTATTAATTAAAATTATATTAACATTTGTAAATCGTGCTAAATAAGTCGCTCATGATACTGCTACGTTCTTTTGTACCTGCTTCACTGATTTTGTAAACGAACTATATACTTATTGATTTATTTTGAGTACTTGGCTTGGATTACCCAAGCATCTCCTTAATTATTGTCTAAATTTCAAAATTATTTGTTTTTAAACAAAGCCTAGTACCTAAGTACTGTACTGACACGATGTCACATAGTAACGACTGATTTTAAGTGGAATTTGTTTTCCACTTGGACTGGGTAGCCTAAACGTCCCCCGTAAATTATCGGGTGAACTCCGAGATTACTTGTTAATGTTTCGGTGGACACGTTAGCCTTGCTGCTGTGGACGACAACATCTCGTTTAATTACTCGATTTAACATGGACACTTACTTTAATTTTAGTCCAGTAAATGAACCTTTCGGTCAGGTCTTGCAAGCTATTCATCATTTTGAGTACAGTGTTGTTAATCGTTAAAAGATTTAAGTTGTTGAAATTAGTACCTTGAAATGTATTTTGGGTCTTCTGGTTTCAGTCTAAGCTTAACCCGTATTTGACCAGTGCAGCGTGGTGGGATATTACTGACAGGAATGCATAAAAACTTTCTTCAGCATCCCATATGGCAGTAGAAATGGTTTAAGACAGATTTTGGCTGTTGTTGTATTTCATAGAAATTGCGACACTGGACATAAGAAAATAATAATTAACTTTATTTCAGACAACAGATGTAAATAGCTTGAGCACTTCATTTTTTGTCATTATATTGTACAAAAAACATTCAATACAAAAACGTCTTAAAACAAATAGCTTCTTCTTCCAGGCATCAGACTCAATGATATCCAAGAAATGTTTATGCGTGCGTTCATACGCATAAGCCGATTCTTAATTATACGATCTGCTAAGGTAGCTAAATTGCATACAACAACAGCGTTAAAAGAGAAATTAATGTTTACTACAAATGAACAAGCGTCACTTCGCGGTTGTAGTTTTCAAAATAATTATGGTGGGAAAAATATTGCGTGAATACGCGGTGGCTTATACATTTTATGTATACCCGCCATCAATCATCTGTCGTTAAACAATCAACTTTCATTTTTACGAGCGTATTGTTTATTATGGCTATCTAAATTTACATAAGTGACAAGTTTATAACAGACTTCCCCTAAAGGAGGAGCATCTCAATTATCTTTTGATTTAAGCGTTCGTAACTCATGTTTCGCAATGTTATTGTACTAGTTGCAGGCTGCGCTGGCATATCTGTGAGCTAGATATAACCGTACGTGTTAGACATAGCTTTTGTTGTAGTTGTGTATTGTTTTTGAAGCGCATGAAAGCGTCAAAATTTGAGTTATAAATAATTTTGCTAACATATAATAAAGCTAGTTTTTGACCGACGAACCACCGGAGGATATACAATTCGCATAACTTTTTTCATAATAGTCCGATTTCAATAATTCTTTTTTATTGGAAAGAATATACTTCGTAATTGGTCCCATTTAAGTTTTATCGAAATTGGCTGAGCCATTTTTGATAAATCAACAATAATGTGAAAAATGTTACATCGATCCGTGCATAATATTTGCGTTCTAGCGATGCGCCCCGGCTTCGCACAGGTGTATTATACATATAACCATTTCTCTTGAATTATTTTATCTAATAAAACAAACTGCATCAAAATCCGTTGCGTAGTTTTAAAGATATAAGCATACATGGGGACAGACAGCGGAAAGCGACTTTGTTTTATACTATGTAATGATTCTGTACACGGGTGAAGTCGGTCATGCTATTTTTTGCAAAAAATAATTATATAATGTAGACTGCTGCATTGAAAACGAAGATCACGTATTTGCAATATAAACAAAGTGTTTATTATACGAAAAAATAAGATGACGTAAAACTTGGTGCATGTGTATTGTCTTAAATACGAGTATATAACATATAAAATTATGAATAAAGTTAGTAAATAAATATATAATTTCTAACTACCTAATTCATGTGGAATTTTATCTCTAAACAATATGCGCAATATATTTTCCGTATTATGAAATGCATACTTTATTCAAAATTACTGATAATCACTCGAATACAAAAGCCATAGAATTTAAGCTATATAAAGTGGCTTATCAATCCATTTGTCAGTGGCACGCCTGCGCCTGCGCCACGTTCCGACGCCCATTACTGTGATGGGCATAGATATCTAGAAAGAGGTTCATTTCACTGGACGCGCCAGACACTTATATGAGACGATGAATAAGATTCGGAATGATACGATAGAAGGAAATGACTCGTGCGACAGGGCGCTGAGGCAGTCTGCTACATTGGTCGATCGAGGTGCGAAGACCCCTCTCGATTGGAGATCATACATAAGTCATATGTAGCAAATACTCATACACCGCATAATGCATGTTTATGAAACGTACATCGCAAAATGCAGTATTGTATGAACGGTTAAGAATTTCTTTGTCATGATTTGTGTGTGAGTAATTATTATGGAATTATACGCGTCACGCGAGGTTGTGATTGTTTCCTGCGAATTTAAGTCTCCACTATATCAACGATGCTTGTTTACAATGCTTGTGAGTCAAAGCTTTTGAATCTAATTCCAATCAATGATAGTCATCAATTATATTGTTATTTGACGGAGTTGCGGAAATAGTAGAGCGCGTTGAAGTCTTTAGTTTGATTTTTTGTTTTCTCTTTCCGTTTTTTTTTTACCCAACGCAAGGACAATGTGATTTGTCCGTGGTATAGTACGGTTGAAGAAGGGTATTATAATTCAACATATTATATATTATGGGTATTATATATCTTCTGAGATCTGTGGAAACGAGCAATTGCGAGGAAAACTGATGCTTTCCATTGTCTGAAGCTTCGTGAGCTTTCATCTAGCTGATGGTCGCTATTGGCATGCTGTAATACGGAATCAATAAATTGAAAATGATTACATTATCTGAGTTAAATAAGTAAACTACGGAATACAGAAAAATCTTAAGTTCGGAATATTTTGTTTTATGAAGTGCAAGGATGTGGTGCTTTCGATTGGTGTAAGCATTTTCCGTAAAATAAAACTTATTTGTATATGCACACCTTCTCCAAGTACCAAAAGTTAAAGTGACGTATTTGCCTGTAGACCTTTGAAGTTAAATCTCAAGACAGATTTTTTGTCAAAGGCAATGTCTTATGAATTTCACATGTCATGCAAAGTCTGCTAACCCCCATTTGCCCAGTAGGTATAATGTACTTTTATCTTGATGACAAAAACCTTGTGCTCAGCTAGAAGGTGTCATAGTTTAATATAAAAATACAGGGTTGATGGAGCAGTGATGTTTTGTGATATACAGTTTAATACAGTACTAATATTAAAGAGCAAAGCAAAGATACTATTCCAGCAATTTAACCGATGGACGTATAAAATGATGATGACGATAAAAATCGCAGTAACAAGCATGAATCAAGTACAACAAAGACTTTATTTATTAAATCTTTTATAGAAAAAAACAATGCAGTTCGTTACATCCTGATATTGGTCGATAACTCCAAGGTTTAATCCGCGACGGATCAAGCATCTCTATGACAAGGTCGGAATGGAAGGTTCCAAATCAAAAATAACTGCTTTGAATTGATTTGTTGGCTGCATTTAGACACGCTCATTATTTTGGCAGTGTTTGCCTTTATTTGGACGTTTTTCCTGTTTATTTCAGGTATTTTTAGTTAGTTTGTTATGTGTTAAGACAGACGTAACTGTAAAACGTAGTAGTACAAGAGTAGAAAAGAGAATCTTGACAAAAATACGTACAAGGGCTCTTTGTTATTATAATTCTGATATTTTCCGTAGGTCTAGTAATCAACGCGATTTTGATATTTGGCAAGATTGTTTAATATCTAAATTTTAACAAAATTTGCAAGAATGAACGAAATGGGTCAAGAGCGAGTTGAGACATAGTGTTATGAAGATTCAGTTATAATACTGTTCGTGGAAGTACTACTCGTACTCGTAGTTTATTGTGTTGAGATCGATGTTGTAACTGTAAAACATAGTCTTATATTTACGCTTGCTCTACAGGCTGACTAATTTTATTAGAAGTGTTATTATACATAAATAAGTATAGAACAGTGGTTTCCTTTTTGAATCGCAGATTGAGTTATTGGCATTGGTAAGCGTATAATCTAGATATATAGCGTATATAGCGTTTAATCTAAAGAATAATATAAAAAATAATCTAAGAATCTAAAAATCTAGTGTCAGAGTTTGAACCACTCGAAATCTTCTAACATGGCTGAAACAGCTAAAACCCATGATTTAATTTTGTGTCATCCGAGCCACGGTGTTGTTTTATTTTAAATTTTACTAACATCCACCCATGCGGAGACCAACCGTGCCAACCATTACTTCACACTACTCGTTTAAGAACACCTAAACAATCTACAGACTTTTTGGCATGAAAGTTTATGCGTTAAACTAAAGCGCAAGCCACCTCTATCTACAACAATTTCGATTTCATAGAAAAATATGTAAGGCTATTTCAGTGTAAATATCATCGAACATACATACTATTACAATAAGCGCCCGAAGAAACAGTTCTATTTTTCGATACAAAACATATTGTAAACCTTACTCATGTTATAAATCTGAAAGTGTGTTTGTTTCTAACTATATCACGCAAAAAGAGAGAAAGAGAAACCTTATTGATTCTTTTCCATGGATAAAGTTTGAAGGTTGGAGAGTGTCATAGGCTACTTATTATCCCGGAAAAATAAATTATTCCTATGGGGTAGCACAAAAAAAAAACCGACATATTTCGTGGGCAAAGCCGCGGGCAAAAGCTAGTGTTCTATAAAACTTTCAAGATGTTATTAGATAAGAAAGCTCACTAGCCGATTGCAAACACCTTATATATTTTACAGACAGCAAATAATTAAGAACAGACATAAATAAATATGTCAATTGCAATCTTGCACTTTAGCTATGCATTTTATGATTGGCTACATAAATGACTTGTAAATAAATACTGACGAGTCAATGCAAGCGAGAGTAAGGCCTAAGCTCCACTGATACTGATCAGTGCTGAAATGAGCGGAGCTAGGCAGTATATTGTAGACCGCAGTAAGCACATTATATCTGCATAAAACAAAAGAAAAACTCCACTCGGAATCGACTTGGAATTTTTTCTGTTTTTTCATATTGATGCCGCTCGGTCACGATTTTGTTTTGTTTCTCACCAAATAAATATGGCATTAAAGCCGTGGTTTTCTATATATATGTGTTTTCTATATATATTCGATATATATATACTACTATATATATATACTATTTTCTATATATATTCTATACTATATAAATATACGCATAAAAGTTCAAAAACATATACATATGTGTTTGAACTTTTATGCGTATATTCACATTACTGGCTTTTCAGTGAATAATATAGAAGAATTACGATGTCGTATGTGAATCCTCCAATCTGCTCTAGGCTGGCATAGTGAATACGTTTCAGTCGCTCCTACTAGATGGGCCTATATTCAGAAATAACGGTTCTGAACATGAGTTGAGTCGCTACGCAGTAGCAAATCTATAGGTCAGTCAGCTTTTGCGCAGCTTGTAGCGTATTTTACAGCCGCCATAAAATTTTACGCAACTTCTACAGCAAATATGGCACTCACAGACTACGAGCTGCTCCACATATCTTCGCTCGTCTCCGTATCAGTGGAGTTTGGTCCTCATTGGTAATAGATTACCGCGTAGGATTTGTTTCCGTTCTAATCATAAAAGTCAATGCTACTTATTCAAAATGCTTGTGACTCATTTGCATAAAGCTTTTGAATCTAATTCCAATCAATAACTGTCATCGATTATTATTTGACGGAGTTGCGGAAGGAGTAGAGCGCGTTGATGTCTTTTGTATGAATCTTTGTTCTCACTTTCCATTTTTTTTACAATTGACAAAAAAAATGTCAGTGGTATGATTTGGTTGAATAAGGGTGTAAAGTTTGATGTAGGTATGTATCTCTCTGTATTTCTGGCGGTGAGATTTTTAGCAAATTAATAAACCGATTTTATTTGCAGCTGTTTTAGCTTGAAAGCAAATGTAATGATAATGGTCATCGAATGCCCAATGAAAAATCTTTAGTACTTTTGTCTATGATATTTTCGAAACTTTAAAAAAACTTTTTGATGGCGTGAATTATTTTTCGAATCGGAATAGGTATTATTTGTCTACTAATACCACATAATGCAGTGGAAATACGCCTGAGTCGGTGCCGTTAAAGTAAATTTGGGTTTACTGCCCTATATACAGAATATTGTAAGAACTCTATGAAATTTACTAACATTTCTATTTCAGTAGAATTTCAGCATACTTATTTAGGTATCTTATTTTATTTATTAGGGTAACGTGGCATTCTGTCCACGTTACCCTCTGCCGGGGTAGAGGAATGTCTTTTAGATTAGTTTTATTTTTATGTTAGTAATATAAGTTTTAATGTTTAGTATTAGTTTTTAATTTAAGTAGGTTAATTTTAATAGTTATAGTTTATGAAATGTTTTTTAAGTTTGGTCAAAATAAACTCCTAATTTTATTTTTATAATTTAAAAAGATTTATTTATCTAGTTTTTTTTGTATAAATACAGAAATAATATGATTATTTTGTATAGTATGCATTGAATTGAAACTTGCAGGTAATAACTTTAACTATTATGCAGATTTTTTATTACACTTTTTGTTTCAACCTACATTAAAATGTATCAGATAATGTCGTGGCAACGCGATTTAATCTGTATCAGAGCTGGCAAAAAATAAACAAAGAAAAAAATATAATGCAAAACGAACAAAAAAATACAAAAATAGACATGTTGAGTCACGCGGCGCGTCGGCTTCGTCTAGGTCTCGTTTCGTGCAAATGCGAATTAATGAGCGCATTTTAAAAATTGCTATGCAGCTCACCCATGGCGAGTACGGAACCTGTCCGTCCGCTGCCGTCCTTTGTCCACGTCCTAGACACCCGCCCGCGCCGCACATTCATGCATAGTAAATAATTACACTGATCAGGGCAGGTGGACGCGCACGCGCGCATAGAAATAGAAAGCCACATTGCAGTAATTATTTAGTACAGTTATCCGTAATGGGCCGTTTTGCGAAAGCTGTTAAGTAAATAAGCGTCCTGCGGTTCCTGCCCGGTGCGCACATGCGCCGCGTCTAGCCGCGCATAAAAAAGGAAATGCTTCATAATGAGAATTCCTTGGAATGAGCGCTTCATTTTTCTTCACTATCTCACATACCGTGAACTGAGCAGAAGTAAGTATTACTTTTCTGTTCGTAAAAATTAAGGATAACAGTCTCTTGGCAGGATAATAAATTGTAATTGAATGATTATTCTATTATGGTTTTTTTATCGATAATTTATTTTTAGGAGTGGTTCATACATATGCCCATTTGATTATTATAATTCCTAATTATTATGGGATTAACTACATACCGATGTAGGTGAGGATAATTTAGTTCTGGTATTAATTATGTCTATGCAAATGATCTGTCACAAACAAGTCAGGTACCCTATTTTTTGTCCAGCTTTTATTCTAATTGTGTTCAAATAGCGCCATTAAAATTCGCGCACAATCTTGCTTTATCATATTGATAAATGCTCCGGTCCGTTCCGTTGAAACGTGTTTACCGTCTTGTGTGTATTGAAACGTGGGTGATAAATTTTCGCTTCTGGATTAGGTTATCTAGAAACTTCAAAAGATGTGTTAGGCTGATAGGGGGTCGTCTATAAATGGCGTCACGCACAAAAGGGAGCGGGTCTATAGAGTATGATATCGTGTGAAAAGTGCGAGGTTATAAGATTGGAGACGTTAAATAGAACCAATCATTTTGCATAGTTAGATTTACTGTTGAAATAGGAGTTAATGCTTTACGATGATTGAAGGTAGAATATCGTAGCCGAATGCGTCGTCGGGCGACACGCAAACAAGCGCTGGCACAGACTAAACGTCGCTAGCTATGAAATGTATTTCATAGAAAAGTTGCGGCAACACTGTAGTCTACTACTGCTGCGTGTTGTTAACCATTATTCTAACGTTTTAACAATTTAAATAAGGTATTGAAATTACACAATAAGTATATTACGACGTAATACTGATTAGACAGGATCACACAAATGTATCCGAATCCATAATTAGGATGACGTCTGTTAAATATTTTTGCTTGTTCTCATATTTCATAATTTCGGTTTTTTTTAGTTCCTCAATTACTATCAGCTATCTTTACAGTTAACCTACTATAAGGTATTCGGGATCACACAAATGTATCCGAATCCGTAATTAGGATGATGTCTGTTAAATATTTATGCTTGTTCTCATATTTCATAATTTTGGTTTTTTTTAGTTTCTCAATTACTATCAGCTATCTTTACAGTTAACCTACTATAAGGTATTCGGGATCACACAAATGTATCCGAATCCGTATCAAGGATGACGTCTCTAAAATATTTTTCTTGTTCTCATATTTCATAATTTCTGTTTTTTTTAGTTCCTCAATTACAATCAGGCGGCCTAAAAACTCTGACATCAGGGCTAGCCACCCGGCCTATACGATACTACTATAAGATATTCGGGTGACATTACCTATAGATGATCCCTGGATGGAGAGCAGAGTGGCCAATGGCCATGCCTGGAGCGCGGGGAAGCGGCGCGCGTGACGCGGCTGCGAGGGGCAGCGCTGCTGGCCGCGCACGCCCGGGGGTCAAGGGTTAAGCGATACTTTATTTTGAATAATTTATATGTCGTACCGCGATAGACGGCGTGCCCTCCGCCTCGTACTGTTTATGGTAATACGGGATATCTCGCATTGCAAATGCGCTGAATGTGTCGCCACCCGAAGCGGTTCACCCGCGATAAACACCACTCGGAATATATTTATATTCTCGCTGGAAATGAGCCTGTTTCATGACTAATATATTTTACGTTTTATTTTATTGTAGCTTTTAGTGGCGTTTACATATCGCGCATTGTGATATAAGCCAGTTTTATCGCGCTATAAGCACGAGAATGAAGTGAAGTTTTAACTTTGTTGTTGTCATTGGCGATCGAATCGTATTCGTTAATTAATGAAATATGTTCAGTAGAAAAAAATGAGCGCTATTAATGTCGACTGTCTACTAAATCACAATCAAAATAAGAACAATCGATCACGGAATGATATTAATTGATACGTATCTGGTTTTCTTGATGAAAAAACGAGTTGCGAGTTCTCTATAGTAGTTAAGTCAAAATTCACTTTTAAGAAATTGTCATTAATCAAAATTAATGGAGTTATTATCGCACTGGAACTTTCAAAAAATATTTATTGCGGACATAAATCAGTGTTAAGTTAAGGGCCGCATCGGCGCAAGCGCAGGTTGAAATCGCTCCGAGCTTTCTAGGACGCGGACTTGCAATTAATTCAAGGCGAAACTTGAGTCATCTATACTCGAACTTAGCGTATTTAGTTACCTTATTTTAGTTATTGTAGCAATAGATTACGAAAATTTGCGAACTTGGCTCTTAACTTTTGTTCAATTTTCGATGTTTTATATTGATATAGAATATACATAAAACGCATAACCGACTTGAAGAAACGAAGCCACTAAGTTATAATATTGGCTCATTTTGATTGAAAGGTTCAAATGTTTTATGCGCGCACGCATGATATGACTTTTAAAAGCGCCCCCGGTCGTAAATGTCGTTTTGTTGGAGACTATGACTTTTTTATGGTATACTTACCTTACCTACCTGTACCTTAGTTAAGTTTTAGTAGTTTTTCTGCTTTTTGATGTGAAAACAAAACTAATAAATTATAAAAATCAGCCCCGCCTATTTTTGAGTTGTAACATAATGGTGTAACTAATACGACTTAATTTTATATATGTAATATTAAGGACTCAATCTTTTTATCAAAGTATTAGCATAAAAACAGTAAGTATAAAGTAGGAAACACTGAATTAATGTCGGACAACTTGTTTTTATGATTTATAGATTTCAAGAATTATATTTCTGTACAAAATATATTTTAATCGTTTCGAATGTGACCAGTAAGTATTAATCTACTGCTTTGCAATACAAATTAATAAATGATTTGAATATTTGAAGCGCGTGTCTCTTTTGTGTCTTGTTTTGTACGAAATTTTATAGATATTTTATAAATAATTCTCGTAAAAAAATCCTGTGACCGAATTTTATCTTGATCCGTTCGATAACAAAATATGACACGCATACAAATATGACATTATTTTTGTTAAGAAATCTTGAAACGTGTCATCATAACAAACGATTTGATTTCGCAGTCTCTTGTTTTATGTAAATTTCATAAGTTTGTCGAAGCTGGGTGAGAGCCGTTTCATAATTACCATTGTTGTGATTTATGGGCGTCTTAAGATGCCCGATAGCAAGAAAGTAAAAATACAGAATAGCGAACAATATGACGTGATATTTTTAATAGATAGTGATGTTGATGGACGACAGCGGCACAAAACACGGTATCACAGTAGTTAAGCTTCCTACTTCACACAATGCGCGCTAAAAGCACAGAACACTACAGATATCCCTAGCGGAATCCAATCAAACCCAGTCTCTATACCGACGCAAAGCGAAAAGGACATGGGCAGAGCTTTGTAGTCCGTAACCCCATTGCACAAAGACTATATTTGCTTAGTAAGAACAAATAGTCGTCAGTAGAGCGGAGCTGGATGGTGTGAATCTATATTTAAGCAAAGATGGTATTTCTACAAAGGACTTGCCAAATATTTATACAACGCTCGCTACTAGCAGCTCCACTTCACTCCACCCATCTCTGTTTGGTAGTGTTGGGGTCTCACGTGGCCACACTCACCACACGGAGACAATCTTGAAACACTCGCGCTTAATTGTTTCAAGATTATACTTACGAATTACTTACAGAGATAACGCATCAGCAAGCGTAGCGTGGGACGTCCACACCAGACCAGGTGAACTGATATAATTAGGACCGCAGAAACGCACTGGATGGACGTCGCTTCCGACAGAACGTTAATCCGTAAGGGAGGCTGAATGTCTAGCAGTGCACGTCCTACGGCTGATAATATTGATGATGATGATGATGTGGTGAATTCTTTTTACAGAACATTTGATTTCTTGCGATTCCGGGGTTAGTCCCGTATTAGAAATTGGTCGTATGAGCACAACCATATCGCCTTGTATATGTGCGGTGCTCCAGTGCTCGAGCGTCATTATATAAAGCTTCACTACTGTTTTCTCGGCGACGAGCGCCTCGCGCACCGTGGGAACTATATTTCGGCTCTACGATCTCCATGTTTTGCAATCAGTTTTGTATATTATTGAATATCTTATCTTAAACGTTATCAACGTTCTGTATCAGTATTAGCAAACAAAACAATACTTAGTAACTAAATCGTTCAATCCGTAATCACTTTTATTTAAATGCATAATGCATGAAATGAATTACTGCACTCGGACGATACCTAAACTCCCTGATGTTTTGTTTTGATACCAATACTAATAGTTTCCAAGGAACAAAAAAATTTGCGATTTCAAGGTAGATTTAATTTGCTAACTTTAAAGATCGGAATCTCAATATTCATGTAATGCAAGATTACAATAACAACTGCATAAACTTCTGCCCGCAAATTGATGCGATCTTCATAGAATTGCACCAAACAAGTTACATTTATTCTTTATTTATTTACCGGTATTTATGCATACATTATACACATGAAAAGATAAAAATTAGAGCTTAAATCTAATACTATTCAGAGATGTATGTACATGTGAACCCTGTTTTATAGGGCATAGTATAATTATTAATAATGTAGTAGGTACTTAATTTTAATAATACTTATCAAGCTAATCTTAAAGTAAGTTAAATAATTTATAAATTACTAGTTTTTACCCGCGGCTTCGCCCGCATACGCAATATATCATTATAATTTACAGCCTATGTGTTATTCTGATATATAAGCTATATTATTGCAAAGTTTCATCTCAATCCGTTGAGTCGTTTTTGCGTGAAAGAGTAACAAACATCCATACATCCATCCATCCATCCATCCTCACAAACTTTCACGTTTATAATATTAGTAGGAAGTAGGATAGTCGAAGCGCAAAGTTGAACTGACATCTCCGAATAATTCAGAGTGAAGCGCTGAAATTATTATAAACAAACAAGATGCTTCGCATCGTGCAGAAATGAGATGATATGCAACCATATCATCATCTCTCGGTTGTATTAAAAAGCAATTATAAGAATACAAACATACCTACGAGCTACAATGAATTATTTCAACGGATAGTGAACGCCCTATCCGTCAAAACCTTTGTTTCGATCAGTCAGTTATACAAAAGAACCAAATCATCATGCAAAACCAAAACAAGCTCAAGGCCCACCGCAATTACGTCCTCAAAAACACGGAAATCAGGAAGCATATACGTCGCGAAAGATTAAGAAATCGAACGGACATCGGCAGTAGCAAGTGCACTTTGATTATAATTGGCAATATTTTAACAAATAAAGTAGTGCCGGGGGCGAAGTGCGGACATATTTATGTGACCCGAGGCTCGCCTGACCCGGCCCAGTTGCCAAATTAACGAAAGCTCAGGTCGAGACACTTTCTACTGGCCTGCATGCACCAACATTTTCATTATCGATCGCTTTCATAATTCAACTGACATTTTTCTTCCATTCAATTGCACCGAAAAAATACCTACCCAGGGCGCGTTTATTAAGAGTCTTAATCACGGTTGCGGAACTCGAGTTTTTATCAACTTTGGCCAACATCTGACTTTCGACTTCAGAATTTTAATACCAAAATATTACTGATTAATTTTCGCAATCGGAAATAACACGGAGCAAGTTACTGAACCCTATTTTTAGGAACGTATCAAAAATTATTTTTCTGTATTCGCATCAATGCCAGTCTCTTATACATATTTATAAGTATTATTTATGAGTCTACTTAGAACCGAACATTGAAAGTCTTTACTGATTTAAATCTGCGTTTATATAAAACGGTCATTGTATTTTCTCTGGCTAAGAATAATTGGTGTACTGTAACTGGACCACGATTCTGCATTTTATTTTCAATAATCAATTTCTACGCTTACGGCGACCGCTGCAATTTCCTTGACTTGATTTATTACATAGTTTTGTAAACATGTTATTTTGCTTCAATAATTAAGCACATATTTAAACAGTCAGATGTCCAAGAAGTGGACCGTCCAAACTATAAATTATGCTCCTTTAATTGATGGCAAAGCGAAAGGGAAATCACATAATTCTCGGTTGCATTGGATTGCAGTAGGATTATGAGGAATGTAGAGCTTTAACATATGCATTTTGGGTCAAAACTTTTAAAAACTCCTTGTGTTTTACTTGTTTATAACATCATGTCAATAAAAGGAAAAGTAAGTTCGTATTGGCCCAGTGGCTAACCCTGGTGTCAGAATTCTTGACCCGCCTGAAGGCTTCTAACATGGGTAATAATTGCCGTCAAAAATGCATACGTTATATCATATACTTATTCCCACTTTGTAAAGGATTATATTTGGATTACAATCATATTTTACATAGGTACCTACTGAATTAACAACATACACTTGTAATCCGGAAAAGGCGAAACAAATTCTTAATAAACGTTAAAGTCAAAATAGGATAACTAGCACTAATCCATTATGAACTTATCGTTAACAGCATACATTCATAAATAAGTCTATGTAGCAAGTTAAAATGTCGAATTTTTAAAATAATTACATAATTAATATTTAGATTTGTCAAGTTTCTACAAATATTACTTACTTAACATGGTAGGTACAATAAAATACTGCATGCATCTTTCTCAGTATATAATTTATGGTTTAATATGTTCAACCTTCACAAAAAGGAGATGCTCAGTTTGAACGTTCTCTGAACTATTTTCTATTTGAACCGATTTTGACTCTGTCTATGCAAATAATGCACATTTAATTAAAGTTGTTTGTTATGTTTCTGACAAAAACATTTAATAATAAATGTTGTCAAATAATTATTTTTCGCAAAAATGGTAAAACCGCCGTCTTATACAAAATTTGAATATTTCGCTCGAATTGTTCACATTGTTGGTGATTTTTCAAAAACGGCTCCGCCGATTTCTGTAAACTTTAAATGGGACTACCTCGGGAGTATATCCTTTCAAACTAAGAAATAATTTTTTGATTCAGTTCACGATTGGTAAAATTATTTATCGATGAAAATACACAAAAAAAATACATACAGACGAACATAGAACCTCCTCCTTTTTGGAAGTCGGTTAAAAAATACCTACAACCGATTGCTAAGGCCTCAAATAAAACTTTGAATTTGTTCATTACAAGTACCTACATATACTCTACATACATAACAAACAACAATACTTAAATAACAGCAAATAAATCGATTCAACATTGACAGAAAACATCGTCACAATTTCAAAAAAGATACCTCTTATTTGGATGTTCGTTTTGTATAGAGAGCCTCCACCTATTTGAAAGACATTTGACAAATGATTTCAATAAATTAACAAAATGAACTAGTTTATCTTTATGGATGTTATCTCAGCAGAGGTGGTATTAATTCCCACATGCAGCATCGATATGGCGCGACGCACACGTCTGCAGCTTTGCACAAAGGCGACCTCGCACCAAATCACTTTTGGTTTCTTTATTTGTCTCGTGGTGGCGCGCCTACACGGCCGCACAAATATGAAAACCGTTTATGAAACTTATCTACTCCTTATTACTTCCTGTTGGTCAACTGAAAGAAATTGATTGTTTATTGATAATTAATTGCGTAGCGCGGTTTAGTTCCTACTCAATTATGATAAAGAACAGTTTTAACTGACCTCTAAAAAGGAGGACGTTCTATGTTCGTCTTTATGATTTTTTTGTATTTTATATGTATTTTTGTTTGTGTATTTTTTGTTCATCGATGTTTTTGCCAATTATGAACCGATTTAAAAATAAAACTTTTTTATTTGGTATATCATATTATAGAGGTGATTCCACAACTTTTTTTGAAATAGGCTAAACCGTTTTTTGTTTACGCCCTAATCGAAAAAAAAAAAATAAAATAAAAAAAATGAAACAATTCAATTCTACATAGAAAAATCTGGAGGAATAAGTAAAGCATGGAAAGAACTGCACGAGAATCTAACTTGGATCCGTAACATGAAACATCAGAAGAATAAAAAAGATACGACGAAGAGAGCCGAAATAATAAAGGCGGCCACCGACTATTATCGTGAACTTTATAACGACCAAGATTTAAAATCTCTAGAGTCCCTGCTAAGCATTCAAGCTGACAATAAAGAACCCATTCCACCAATTATGATAGAAGAAGTTAACAAAGCTATTAAGTCGCAAAAAAGAGGAAAAACGCCAGGAGAAGATGGAATTTCAAATGAAATTCTCATAGGAACATCTCAAATTACGCTAAACAAAATCACCGACTTATTCAATGAAATAGTAACAACAGAGTATATACCACACCAATGGACCACCTCTACTATAATACTTCTACATAAAAAAGGGAAAACTGACGATATTGTTAATTATAGACCCATCTCGCTAATGTCTAATGTATATAAAATATTCTCAAAAGTAATTTTAGAACGTATAACAAAGACTTTGGATGAACATCAACCCAGAGAGCAAGCTGGCTTTCGAAAGGACTTTTCGACTATAGACCATATTCACACTATTAAACAAATAATCCAAAAATGCAATGAATACGGAACAACTTATTACCTAGCTTTCATAGACTACAACAAAGCGTTCGACTCACTAAAACATGATAAAATATGGGAAGCTTTGGTGACACAAGGAATTAACCACAAATACATTCGTATAATTCACAACATATATATGGATATGAAAGCAAAAATAAGGACTGAAAACGTAGGTGAATACTTTCCTATTAAACGTGGAGTCAGACAAGGAGACCCTCTATCGCCTAAATTGTTTTCTGCATGTCTAGAACTTATATTCAGAAATCTCGAATGGAGCAAATATGGCATAAACATCAATGGTATTAAGCTAAATCACCTACGGTTCGCAGATGATCTCATACTACTCAGCGAAGATCCGAAGAGTCTACAGGATATGATTGAACAACTCATCTGCGAAAGCGAGAAAGTAGGACTATCCATGAATGTATACAAAACAAAAGTAATGACAAATCATATTAAAATCCCCATTCAGCCAAATGGTAGTAATATAGAATATGTAGACGAGTACATTTATTTGGGACAAGTTATATCACCTACAGATTTGACATCAAAAGAAATCAATAACAGAATTAACATTGCTTGGAAAAAATACTGGTCATTCAAGGAAATAATGAAAAACTCTGACATGCCGATAAAAGCAAAGAGAAAAATATTCAACACCTGTATTTTACCAAGTATGATATATGGTTGTCAAACCTGGAGTTTAACAAACCAAAACATGAAAGCATTGGAAACTTGCCAACATAGCATTGAAAGAAGTATGCTAAACATAAAATTAAAAGACAAAGTAAGGTTAAACTCCATTAGGAATCAAACAAAAATTCTCGATGTCAAATATTGCATCAAAAAACTGAAGTGGAAGTGGGCAGGACATATAATAAGGAGCAAAAAAGACAAATGGGCAAAAGATGTCATGGAATGGTGCCCTAGACAATACAAAAGAAAAAAGGGCAGACAGAGACGTAGATGGGAAGATGATTTTAAAAAAGTAGCAGGAAGTACATGGACGAGAAAAGCAAGAGACCGATCACTTTGGAAAATTCTTGGGGAGGCCTATGCTGAAAAGCAAGACGATCAAAAGTAAAAATAATGAATCAAATTACTGGTGTCGAAATAGAACGAGCATCATATATTATATATTTAGCATAATATAAGTAATTAAATAGTTAGAGACACATTTGTGTAGATTTATAAGTTGATTGTTAATAAAGGCTATCATTATCATTATCATTATCATTATCATTATCAAACCGTTTTTTAAAAATCGACAATAAAGTAAAATTACTATCTACATGGATAACATCGATTCGTGCTAACTATTTAAAATATAATAAATTTTTGTTCACTGTTGAAATTATAAATAAATGATATAGTTGTGTCATTTTTTTCGCTGAAAATAAAGTTATTTGGGTCAAAAAGTTACCCTTGAGTTAGTACAAGGTAGAATGTATCTTCATTTTAATATTATGAAGTAACCTTCTGAAAGATACTAAAAAAGGTGACAGTTTAATTGTATTATGTGTTTTTTTGCCCAAACTGTATCTCTGTGGGGCAAGACCTCGATCAACATTCACCGATTTTCAACGGGAAGTAATTTTTTGGGCTATTTCCTAAATATTTGGGAAGATATCATGATCAGATGAAAGGTTTATAATGGGCTGGTATTTTATTATTGGGTAGTTGATAAATTATTTTCGACTTATCAATCGAATTTCTACTTATTTCTCACGTCATCTTAATTTGCGGTTGTTTTCAACTTTTGTTTTCAACCTGTGATATGTTTACTCGTCAGTCGTTCACAATCCAATAGACATGTTTTCTCCACTCTTAAATGTCCAAAACTGAATAACGTAGTATTATAAATTTGTCAATCAATAGAATTCAGCAGTACACATGTACCTAATTACAACATAAAAGCCAACAGTGTATATTTTTAAAAGAGCGTCATTTGTGATTTTACAGTCTGTTAACTGCTCATAAAGGACGGCGGCAATTATTTTGATGGTTATAGCCGTCACAAATTCTGACGACAATGCTGCCTCGTATGGTGAAAGTAAACAGAATATGAATAAATCATCGAAGGGACAAGTTTGAGATAACAGCTCGGGTGATGTTTGCGAGAGGAACACGCGACCCGTAACTGGTGACACGGGCCAGTCTCAGATCGGTAAAAATAATAGATGTGGCATTTTAGTGTCACAGCTTAAGCCATGTATTCACCCAGCAACAATGTTTCGGATGCACAGTTTCTGAAACAATACGTAAATGTTTCCAGGAACTGATTTGTTTCCGTGTTCCACTCGGTAGTACCGTGTTTATAGAAACAAAATAACTGTATCTGAAACATTATTTTTTGTTTCGGAAACACGTAGATTTTGTTTCTTATACAGAGTTTACAAACAAACAAATAAGTAACTCTTTATTGTACCCACAAAATAAAAACTTACAATAAATACATTTGTGAAATTTTTAAAATAGTGCAACACTAGGCGGCCTTATCGCTGGAAGCGATCTCTTCTAGGCAACCCATGTTCCATGAGCAAAGAATGTTGCTCAATGAATAAATGGCTTTATGTAGGCAGGTAAGTACACTTACCTATACTGTTAAATACGTGGTTCTAACTAATCTATTGTAATTAGGTACCTAGGCTATTTACAAAAGTACAGGTACTACACCTATTTTGTGGTAATGTCTGGTATTGACGTGTTATATACTAATATTAATACTAATGCTATAATAAAATTATTCTACGAATATATACATTTTAAAAGTTTTAAATATAAATTAATAATAATATATTATTTATTTACATAACTGAAATAACATAGAAATTCAATTCTTAACTACCTATATAAATATATCCTACCTATATACAAAAAAAGGCTAAAAATCGAAACAAATAAATTAATTAATTATTCAGCCTTATTAAATTAATTAATAAGGCTGAATATGGTGGACTATTTATATACCTACTATGTAAACCCATGTAAAATAAATATGAATATTAATACGAAAAAAATTAGTAGTTTATAGCCGTAAGTAAAAAAATAACTCTCGTTTATTCAGAATCTGACGCGGGTAAAAAAATTGAAGTAGAATGTAACACGTGTAAGTATAACAAAAACACGTTTTTGCATCTTAATTCGTGCTGTTATTAAAATATATCTGGCTTAAGATAATTATTTCCTAGATATTTTATCAAAATAGTCACTGTCGTAGTCACGTCATAGTCTAATAAAGTCGCGGTCAAGTCCAAACGTAGTCCAAGTCATAGCTCAGTAAAGCAGTGGAGACTTTATAACAACACGGAATGACACGATTCGTCACATTATATTACTTGCCTACACTCATGCACGTAAATCAGCTCCTAATCAACGAAATACCACAGTTTTTAATCAATTTTCAAATCAATCATCACTGATAAAAACACAAGTTTAACAAAATAATACAATAAGGCGACATGACTTTTTCGCGTTCCCGCCAAAACTCATATGTACATTCTTTTCATTCATTTTCTTGGCGCTGAACACTAACATTACAAATACTTCCAAATTCAAAAAATACGCGGCAAAGATCATTCCGGTGCACTTATTTGTTCCAAATTCAAAAAGTGCGCGGCAAAGATAATTCCGGCGCACTTATTAAAAACCCTACCTTTGGGCGCACTTAAAGGCGAATTTTCTTTTTCGAATAGATGTGATGAAAATACTATTTTATTAACATTAAAAAAATGTAAGAAATATCCCTTTTTGATGCTGCTATATAAGCAGAAACTGGCGAGAATATCTAAAGACAAGAAGAAAAGAAGATCCTTGCCCGTAAAAAATGAATAATGCTGCTCTATTCTCTAAATACACACTTAATTATATGGGCTTTTTGTTGCAAAAGCAGGTTATCGATCGATAGCTTATAGTAGAAACAAATTTGCTATTTAAATTCAATATGTATACATATTGCATGAGAGTCGGCTCATTATGCCTAATTTAGAATTAATTCTATGCTGCAGACACATCTCGTATTTCGAATACTCATGTGTTTGCGATCTGAGGTCTATAATTGAATCATTAGAACGGCTGAACGTATGCTGAGATGGTTATGAAGCCAAGTGGGAGTAGGAGCGAGCATGAAACTCTGTGCCTGTGCGAGCGGGAGGGCAAAGCGTGCGATTCTATGTGAATGTTCGAAACGATTCTAACGATTCAATAATTCGGCTCCTGTGAGCCTGCACGTGGTCGTATGTTGTGATGGAACAGGGCCTGCTGTGCGTACATTGCGAGGTATCCATGCGTCGATTCAATACTTGTCACTGTCATGAGAACTACCTATGTTTCGATGAAAGTTATATCCATATTTTTGTTGTTCAAAAATTATCTGAATTTCTATTTACTTTTCATTTTGTCTAATAGTTATGTTTCAGCAATGTTTTCATGCCTATGCTTATTCTTAAATAACTTTTTGTAAATAATTAGCTTGATTCTTTAAAAAAATTATTCCCGATGACATTATTTAAAATTCTAAAACATCATAAATTACTAACCTCCTATTTACTAGAACTTATATGAAGTAAGTTATCAAAACTAGTCTAAAATATAGGTCTTGTTTAATACTGACACGCATTAAATGGTCAAACATGCCTATCATTACTAAAAAAAAAACACTCATGTCGTGGCTCTCAATTGGCCATGCTGAATTTTTGTTTTTATTTTACCACCCAACATGTACAAACCGAATTTATTTGAAGATCGGCTGATACATATAGCATTGAGCAAAATTCAATTTTCTCAAACAAAGTGAAGTAGGCCAATCAGATATAAGTGGCTATTGAAAAACGAAACCATAGCAATAATGAGTGCGCGGTAAAAAGGTCGACTCTCGCGGCGACTTGCGACACTGCTGGGCCACCATATTGTGTTCACAGGAACTTGCGTTTGCAAAGAAATGATCAATAAATTTGAGCCGTCAATAAAGATATCGATCAAAATTACAGGGTTCCGATGATTTAACAAATATCCCCGGATCGCCTGGCCGGGCTCGCAGGGTGGCCATGAGCTTCTTCCATGAAACTGTAATGTTATGGCCCTTAACAATAATTTACCTGGTCCATGAAAGCTGCACCAATTTCTTTAATTACTGCCCGAATTGAGCTGTTGGAGTCACTTAATTAAACACAAGAATCTTTATTTGCAAACGGATTTTACGAGGCTATTCTGTTTGCAGCAGAGATGTAATTATCGGGTCTGTGAACACGATCAGGGTTAATGACTTCCATCGCATCGAAAGTACCACTCGAGAAAAATAAAATTATTATTGTAAACATCGAGATAATGTACCTAGAGATGGTGATCCGAATCTTATTATGTTTATGACTCGAAGAATGATGCCATATTCGGTGTCTTTAGACTAACAACGTTGCTCCGGGGCTTCAAAGTGATTGGTATTTATATACTTATGTGGGTATTTTGTAAAAATCACTTGTTCCATACAAAAAGTTCTTTATCTAACTCTTGTCTCTAGTTAATGAGCTTTTTCCATGGAACAGCTAATATTTTCAAAACTTAACTTTTGCTTAGGGACCAACCAATGATGAGGACTAAGTGAATATAACCTTCCTCTGGAGAAATATCGCGTATTGAAAAACCTACAAATAGAAAGCAAAGTTTACTAACACATTAAAAAACTGATGTCCAATACATTGCTTCACAGAAAACATGGTTTTGCGAATACTCTCAAACGTAGACATCCTCATCAACATGTTTTTAACGAAACAAGATTTTAGCTACTGTTTGTTCCGTTCCATTAATTTTCAGTGAACAAATTTTTAGTTTTTCAAACCAACTGCCGCTTTCAACCTGGCTTATTGAAAATTCATAGGGGAAGCTTGAAGCTCCAGCAGTGGACGTCCTACGGCTGATGATGATGAACAATCGAGTAAATTTTATTCATCGAATAAAGTTATCACCTATGTAGTATGACTATCCATCCATATGTGAATGGTTCTTGGTAGAGCGGTGCGATGCCTGACGTTGACGCGCAATCACAACTCGACCACGACTAACATTTTAACAATATCAAATTAGAGTCGTTTTTGGCCGAAGCGAAGCGAAGCGAAGGTCATTGCTTCAACTCGATGAATTTGCTTACGTGTGACCGGTGAATATGATGATGTTGATTCTCCTCTATGGGTTGCATTTTTCAACAAATCTCGACGAAACTTGGTGCTCAGGGTAATGTATTTTTTTGTCGTCGGTGATCGTGGGTTGGAGCGGTATTTGCCTCTTTGACCCTCAAAAAGGAAGTGAATTTGCAGTCGCGCTATTTATCAGCCGATTTTCATAATATTTGGCGAGATTGTTTAATATCTAAATCCTAAAAAGATTCGCGAGTACGAACCAAAATCAAGAGAGATTCGAGATAGATTGAGAAATACCTAGATCAATTCTTTATTGTCACACCAAAACTAAAAAAAACAGCAAAACAAGTTTAGTGGAACTTATAACTAGTGTTACGACTGGCGGCTTTATCGCTAAAAAGAAATATCTTCCAGGCAGCCTTTACCGAGATAGGCTTATGAAGATCAGTTAAAGTGATGTGTAGCGAGGTCTATTGCTCGGAGAACTTCTAGCTCAAAATCTTTACAAATACACCCATTCCTCGTCCAATAATTTATGTCGATGACTATAAAAGCACGTTTAAAACAATGCAATCATGGCATGTTAAACGGCCAATCTGCGTTCATGTGGTAACAGTTACATTTGTTTTTACAGGTCGTTGGAGCTTAAAATGAAGGATCGAGCGCTGTGATGTCGAATGAGGATTATTTGATGTAACAAATGAATTTCAATTCGTGCGGCTACTGACGTGGGAACTTCGGAGTAATAAAGCTTGCTGGTTAGTGCTGACAGGCTATAAGGAAATAAACTTTTTTTTTTTTTTTTTTTTTTTTTTTTTTTTTTTTTTTTTAACTCATAATGGGCATAAGTGCCTTTATTAACTACAACGAAATACAATACTACTTTATAATGACAATACTACACTACTACTACATAGAAAGCAATTGGATCATCCACAGACCCTTGAAGGTCTAAAGATAATCCAAGTGCTCAAGCCCACTGCCAGTTGGCAGCGTGCCCAGCATGCTGGCAGCATTGCCACGCTGAATGGCAATGCTTATACGTTGAGCCAAATAAACACCAGCATTTTGGTCACGCGTCGCGTCCACCAGACGCTCAGATAATAAACTGATTTACAAAACAATATTACATTATTTTTTAATCCCAATCAAATCATTTCACTTGAGAAACGCCATTCCGCCCTTTTTACCTTAAAGCTTTATCTGATATGCTCTTATATTACTTTGTAAGAACTAGGCGGCAAATATCAGAATAATACTAGCTCACGCTGTTGAATCTATTTAAAACAAGTTTTTGATAATATTTGTGCCTGCAGTTTGACTAGCTGTGCTATAAATATATAAAAAAAACTTATATATTAAAATATAAATTAGTAGCATTGTGTAAAATAGTGTTACAAGTTAATTTATAGAACTACTCGTTAAATAATAGTAATACCTTATTGGACTAATTTGGAGCGAAATGAAACGTAGGGCCCAGAACAGATAAGAATGGCGAAGCACTGTATTAGCTCTCTGCCCCGATGTGGGGACTTAGGATAAGAAGAAGAATACCTTATTACTGATAGCATTTTTTCACGAAACCCAAACATAACTACACTACAGTACCATCTAACTTACTTATTGTTCAATGAGTTAATTAGTTTGAGGTTAAAACTGCGAGTCTAGGCTGAACAAAATTAATGTTACAAATTATAGAACGACTCGTTAAATAATAATAATATATTATTACTGATATAGCACTATGTCACTAATCCCAGACATATTGTCTACACTACAGTAAGCTACCATACCATCTAACTTACTTGTTAGTCAATGAGTTAATTAGTTCGAAGTTGAAACCGCAAGTCTACACTAAAAAATTAATAGTAATGTTACAAATAAATTTATAAAACTACTTGTTTAATAATAATAATAATATCTTATTACTGATAAAGCACTATTTTACGAAACCCAAACATAACTACACTACAGTACCATCTCTCTTACTTGTTAGCAATGAGTTCATTATAAGTATAAGTTAGTCCGTTCGTTCCATAACCGCTGAGATTGAACCAGTTGAAAATCTATTAAAAAAATGGCATAAGTGGTAATAATAAATACATAATCATAATTCTTTCGATAGCAAAAAAATATAACCTACTTTCAGCACGCGTTTGTTATCTTTTAAAAACTAGCAGAATATAGTGATATTTTCAAATCAAATCTAGTAGACAATATTCGTCGCGACCCTAGTTCTCAGCGGTTATGGGACGGACTAAAATTCGAAGTTAAAACTGTGAGTCTAGACTGAAAAAAATGAATAGTAATGAAATCCAGCCACCCTCATCGTGCGTTACTCCCGATAAAAAAGTTGTGCGGCTCTCATTAACGCTTTGCGCAAGCTCCAAGCTCGAAAGCGGCCCTTGAGGCGCTCGCTGCCAGAGACAAGCCACGCAAATTACTTTGGCACCGTTTGACGGCGGGAAATTTCATTACCACGAGCACATATCATTATTATCTCGCTGGCAATCTACATATTTTACCCGGTAATAAATGCGCGGGTAGTTTCACTTTCCGACACTGGTTTTTCGAAAATGACCCGGCCGATTCGACGCGGCTCTCGCGAAGGGCGTGTTACAGTTTTAAGTGAATTTCTTTCTGACCTCTCTCGTTCCAAGGTGTTGTCCGTAATTACTCGCATACTGATATATAATTTGGCGTAAACAACAAAAATGACATTTACAAACTTAATACCAACAGATTGTTGAACGAATTACAATATAAAATCGAGAACAACATGACGTGACAAGATCGAAAATTGAACTTTGACTTAAAATTTTGTACCTGTTAAGAGTTTTAATTTTTTAAATGTGTTTACGTACATTTATAATGTCATCGTAAAATTTAAGCATCCATATATGGAGCGCGTCAGAAGACGCGGTATTTTAAAATTGAGTTCGAGCCACACTCCATTTCCGATAATTGGACGAAACTGATTGCTTCATCTCGTAAATAAATATTTTTATCTATTAAAGTTATTTAATATTTTAATATTTATTTATCTAGTAATACAGTTTTTAATTTTATTAGAAAAAGTTCTTTTGTATAGAGAGTAGACTAACCATAACGCGCTCGTTGAAGTCTTTTTGCTTGCTCTACGGATGTAGATATGCGCGCGTTGAAGTCTTTTGTCATTGTATTCTTGGCGACTCGAGTTTTGTTTGAAAACTGTTTATGCCACATTTAAGTTATCAGTGACTCACAAAACTTGACAAAGTATAAATATCAGTCATAAAAAGTATAAATATGTATACCAAAAGCAATCAGAAAGTGAAGTCAATTTCACCCTTTTATCTCTTACAAGCCAATCTTACTTTACGTAACTTAAGTATACTCTGACACGCATTATCTTCGTATTTTTTTTTTGTTCCATTAAAAAAATCCGTGTCTTGTATTCTTTGATATCTTGACGGACTAATTATAATAATGTTTTTTTTTTTTTGCCCAGGCCTCACGCCTATTCTACGTTACGCTTAATATAGTAAATACTACTGTAACATGAGGTGATCTGTATTCAAGCCTCTAGTTTACATAAAGTAGTGGTTTAAACACCGTAAACCACAAAAAATCTTTTAAGTGAAAAATGTCAAGGAGTTCCAAATAAAGCTCATGTTGGGTTGGTGTGAAATTAAATATTAGACATTTTTGGTTAAATTGGATCGAGTTACAGCTCGTTACAGCCACTTGACAGCGTAATGACAGAGGCCCGCCCCTTGTAATCGCGTGATTTTTACTCCACATCACACTTGGAAATCATTTTGTGAATTTAATTTTTGAAGCTTCACAAAGTTTCGGACGTTTTTTACCGGAAATCATGGAGGTGGTTGATAGCGCGTGAAGGTATAAATATATTGTTCACTGCAGAGCTAGATAAGTACGAGGCGTATATACTCACATTTAGGTGATCTTGTACTCATTACATTCAAATAGAAAAAATATTTTATAAAAACATAAAATTATCATTGTTTTATATAAGTTTAAATTTTAATATAATAGTCATTGCCAAAATTACAAAACTTGATATGAAATTATATCATCTTAGTATATTCATCTTTGCTGGCATTACAATTTACCTCGTAAAACAATGAATCATAGGAAATTGTTTTGAGGAGTGTTACATATTTTTAAACAAGACTCTATGTAGAAGATAAAATCGTGTTGACACGCGTCGGCAAAGGTATATATTTTATGTAGCGGTAAAGCCAAACAGAAAAAAATGAATTTAAAGATTTTTTATAAGTTGATGATCAGTGGGCATTAAATGGATGAAATTGGCAAGAGGTACAGGTGAATGGCATAAACAAAGGGAGACCTATGCCCTGCAGTGCAGTGGGTTAGGTATTAGACTATGATGATGATGAAAACCTACGCTTTGTTGTTTTAGAGATATTTTATATTGTCGCCTATAGTGAACGAAGACGACCTATCAACGGTATACATGGTCTGTGGTTTGATCTCACTGTAGTGCGCTAAGCGTATCATTACTCGAATTGAAGGCTGCAATTACTCGATCGAGTTGGCGCAAAAATATTCAAAAAGTAGTACGCCGCTATCAGCTACCCGAAGATTACGGATTGATGATTGATTGTTTTTATGTGACCGATAAGCTTCGACACTTTCAGGCGGTTTCTTCAAAAAACGTCTTGATTATAGCCAAAGGTTCGATCTCATTTCTGTGATATTTTCTGTAGCGGAATTTTAATGGGTGTATCTCAGTGCTGCGATGTAACTCGCGCGGACAACCCCTTAAAACAGTACATTTTTAAGATTGACTGTATGTTAATTTACCCTTTGATTAAAGATTCGTATTGACGACATCGTGGAAAAGCTATGACGCGAAATTTTTACTCAAAAAGTGCCACATAGCTGCATTGCTGCAACATAAAAAGTACCTACCAAAGGTGATGTCCACATGTGGTATATTATTTAGAGGATAATCGAACCAAGATGATATATACATCATTAAAAAGCTTGTTGTATGGCCTTTTCAAAAATATTTAATTCAGATTTTTACATCCCTCCATTTTTTTAATGTGAAAAATAACTATTATGAAAAATAATAAAACAACTTTTTATTTTTACTATTTTAGCAATAGTAAAATGCTTCTATCGTTATTTTACTTCTATTTGTAGCTGATTCTTCCACATTCATCTCATAATTTGCTATAATTCAAAATTATAACCTACCAGTGTGACCAGTACGTACAATGTAACAAAAAAAACCACTTAAAAGGTGTCTAATTGGTAAAAATGCTTTTATTTAACAATTGGTAGATAACTTAATCAAGGTTGATAGAGATAAACTACCTATCGAGCCAAATAAATTTATTTATCTTAATAAATTAAAAATTAATTTTAAAAAAATCGGAGGGCTCTTTTATATTTTTAACTGGTGTAATAGACTAACAAAAATATATACTTTCTCGAAATGTAACGAGTGTTATGGTTAGAATTTTTGATTATTATTATACCAGCCTCCATACATTTTGTGGGCATGTCCTTTGCACGATCTATGAGTCAAATGATGTTACTAAATATCCAAATCCTAAAATAAAAATCTGCCAGCAGACACTTTAATTAATGAAAACTACATAAAGCGATGATTCGTTTCTGATTGCTGTAATAAACTTCAAACGAAATAAATGCGCCAAGCATCTATATTTTGTTTGGGCACGCACTTATCCACAGTTCCCTCTCTGCTAAGGCAGAGGCGGCATTGCATGTGCAGTAACTTCATGCCAAAATCAAATATCAACTAACTCTAATTTACTAAGTAGATATTTTCAAGTAATGAATAGCCAATAAACATAATTCTGTATTGATTATTGTAATAAAAAGCAAAAATGGGCCGTATAGCGTACCGTACGTATTATATTGACATCAATATATTTATTTTTAATTTAAACTGCATAATAAGCATGTAAAATAATATATTTAATAGATACCAATAAATTCATATAATTGCATTTAAATACAATTATAATTTGAACATAATACGGCCCTTGGGCAAAATATCGTCATATTTGCATGAAAATATCATCGACACAATGGGACTCTTGTATCTCACGATACCATGTTTCGTTCCTGGGGGGATTATTCCTGAATATTTGCGGCGATTTCAGTCGCTCTTAAAAAAACTTAATGAGTAAGAAAGTGATGAAGTTAATCTCGTATCGTCAGGAATAAGGCCTGTTTCGTCAGACATGCGGCAGCTGTGGGCGCAGCCTTGGTTCGGACAGCCGAGACACCGCCGGTAATTATTCCACGTCACCGAAAATTAAGGCAGTACGATAAGCTCGATGTGCGATATAAGCAGTGGAGAGAAAAACACGAGCGAAATGGAACGTCAACCCGAAGGTTGGTGTAGTGTTGCCGCCTTAGTTTAATTGTTGAGCTATAATTTGATCTGAAAATACTACTAGATGACAATAGATTGAGAATACAGCTCAATTAGCATTACCTTATTTAACCGCCTCTGAGGTGTAGCGTTACTTTTTTCTATTGATTCGTGAAAATCGAAACGCGCAGCAGTAGCACGGAGCCTTAGCAACTGTAGCACGAAGCTTCATATTTTTCTGACTCTTGCATCTTTTAATAGTGAAATTCAAGTACTTTTAATTTTATTTTGATATTCATATAGCGATAGTGCGTAAGTAAAGGTGTATTTGTTCGTGAAATAATATTTGCAAAATAATTATATGAAATGAATGCTTGCAAAAGAAAAACCACGATTTATTATACCACAGCCTAAACACAATAATTACAACTAGGTAAATACATTAATAACTAATACTAATTTCTATTTACAACTAATTAGGTGCTAATTTGACGGTTCTGTCCAGTTCGATGTAGATGTTGCCATATTGGCGTAGGCCTCCCCCAGTTTCAAGTTTCCTGACTCGTGCTTCTCTTGTCCAAGTTTTTCCAAGTTGTTGTGTGAAGTTATCTTTGTTCTGTAGTATAGTAATATTGTAATAGTATATCTCTTACGGTTGGGTATATTGTGTTAAAACATGACTGCCTCGGTGGCTCAGTGGTTAGTAACGCAACTTCTGGATCATAGAGGCGTGGGTTCGATCCCCACCCAGGGCAAATATTTATATGATGAACATAAGTGTTTGCTCTGTGTCTGGGTGTTATTTAGTTACTATCTAGATAAGAAATTATTTAAAAATAAGTATATGTAGTATATCAGTCTCTGGCCGCCATATCACAAGCTTTGCTTAGTTTGGGGTCAGAGGCCGTATGTAAGATGTCCCAAAAATATTCATTTATTTATTTATAAAATATTAGCTATACATATTACTATACCATAACAATCAAAAATTGTAAAAAAAGTCTTCACGTAAATATTACGTACCTATTTATTACATAAAATAAACAGTATTTGAACTTCTTACTTCCTATTATAATCAATCCATACTAATATACCTATTATAAATCCGAAAGTGTATTTATTGGTTTGTTCCTCTTTCACACAGCAACGGAGCAACGGATTGACATGGACATGTTTGAAAAACGCAAAGTGATATAGGCTACTTTTTATCGCGAAAAACAAAAGGTTTTCATTGGATAGCACAAAAATCAAAATATCACGCGGGCAAAGCCGCGGGCAAGAGCTAATTGAAGATAAAATAGATTTCTCCAGAATTTCATTTACATCAGATGTAACGTAATGGAGGTGATATCTACATTTAGCGCTTTGTAAGATTCTTACAAAGCGCTAAATGTAGATATCACCTCCACTATTAAAATGGCAACACTTCGGAGAAATGACGGCTCGCTCCTTGTGCAAACCAGTACTCCACGCTTGTTGTAAATCGATTATACTTCATGTTTTGGCGCAGCACAAGCAGTGCTTCAGATCGCGTGACGAGCTTTAATTACCAGAAGGTGTCGACATGAAAACCGACAGTGCGACTTAAATCTTAAAGAAAATCATTGTTATTACACTGGTGTTAAGTGGAAGCCTTATTTCGTTACTTTTTATTTAAACTTCCGACTATTACTGCCGAACAAAGTAAACACTGCAATTTAATGTTTTACATTTTTTCCTGTTGACCTAGATGGATAAGCTATATTTAAATATCCTTTAAGTTTATTTTTCAATCGATTACCCAAGAACGGTGAAAATTATAGTGGGATAAAAATATGTCTATAATTACATAAATATATCTGTGATATCTTATTGCCAGAAAAGTTAACCAAATCACTTATTTCTAGGTAGATGTCAAATTTTTAATCTCACCGGTATAAAATGATGGTGTGGTCGTAGATGGCAAACTGTTAAGAAGTATACGTCCGTTACCTATTTTTAACCGAAGAATTTTAAAACAATAACTATTATTTGAAGTTACTAGTTTACAACTTTCCCCTCATCTTCTTGAGGTGCCAGCTCCTACCGGAGGTCGGCTATCATTGGGGCTATACGGACTTTGGAAACAGCTGCGCTGAATAGTGATCTTGTGCTCAGATTGAGCCACGCACGAAGATTTTTGAGCCACGAAGTTATCCTTCTTCCGGGAGGTCGTTTTCCCTGGATCTTCCCTTGGATGATTAACTGGAGCAGGTCATATTTGCCATTACGCATTATTTGCACAATGTACTGCAGCTTGCGCTTTTTAATTGTGTTCAAAATTTCCACCTTCTTTTTAACCATCTGCAAAACTCTCTCATTCGACACACTGTCTGTCCTTGATATTTTCAAAATTCTTCTGTACACCCACATTTCAAAAGCTTCCAAGCGCTTTAAATCTTTATACAGAAGTAAAAACTACATTGACTTCTAGCCACTACTACCCATTTCAGAACCTCATTTTCTCTACATTGACTATGCGTTCTGCATCTTCATGCCCTGCAAACTGCCACATAACTGTACCAGCCTTTTTAATAGTCCACTGCAGGACGTAGCCCTACCCACGAAGAGTGATTGGGCCATATCCACCACGCTGGCCTACTGTGGGTTGGTGGATTCACACACGCCATCGAATTTCTTCTACTGACGTATGCAGGTTGCATCACGATGTTTTCCTTCACTGAAAAGCCAGTGGTGTAAAATTCTGTACATAAATTCCGAAGAACTCATTGGTACGGGACCGGGATTTGAACTCACGACCTCGCGATTGTAAGGCTGGTGTCACTACCACTAGACCACCACGGCTTTTTGCCTCTTAAATCTAATCCTAATTCGGTCGGCTATTTCGGTAACTTCAATCCAGATCTTATTTATAATTTGATCTTGAATTTTCGAACGAAGCCGTGCCATCCTGACCTTACTAATAAGGCCCATAGAAAGAGCCCACGATTCTGTACCATAGGTTGTTTCAAGTAACCTCATAAGTATCATAATACACGCTACTGTTGAAGACCACTTAAACCACTGGAGTGTTTTGAGATGAAGAAGCGTTGCACAATTTTCTAAGCGATGCCCAGTCAAATGGGATTATTTAAAATTTAATGTTTTTCTTGAATATTAGTAGAAATAATAGTAGTAGTTTAAAAATACTAAAAGGTGCTAAGAAGTATAATTAAGTAAAGCAAAAGTTCGTCCTTTAAGTTTCTAAAGGTGTAAACAGCTGAGAATTTAAATTTACCGCGTGGTGTTGAATATAAGGCAGGTTTATATCGGGGCAGGTATCTCACGGCCCGCCGCCACGCTTCTCACCTCCCGACGCCTCCACGCCGTCGATGCTTTATCGGTCGCAATCACACCATTCATCTATTACACGAACTTACCCACTAAACCGAATGTCGATGACCCCTTTGACCTTATTCCCCCTTATAGGGAATTTACGAGTGACAGCCGCGTGCAGAGCTCCTTGTACTTTTGTTGCCAGCATTATTGTGAGCGAAAAGAGGGCTCGTGAAAGGGATACGATGGGTTCTCATTTTCACATGACTTTGTTTCTGCACTACGTTACGATGATGTTTAAAACATTTAAGAATATTGTTTCAAGTCATTACTGTTTTATCTAGTACATAGTAATAGTTAAACGTAGCCGCCCGCCCCGAGTTGGGCTTGGACAATGTAGTTTTCTATGTTGAATTTTCGAAATTGTTCTGATAGTTGTCGAATTTATTCATAACTAATAAAAAATCATAACATAATATTCTTTTCTTCCTAGATTATTGATTTAAATAGTGACATATCATTTCAACTTTTACCGTAAGACGTAGACTGCTGGACAAAAGCCGTGATACCTGTACCTATGTAAACAGAACATTGTGCATGTAACTAAACCAAAATATTAAGAACTCGATAAAATGAAAATTCTCAGTGAAAACCTTGTATCATTCTTGGATACATGGAACATGATCTCTGCTATTTTGCCTTTATTGTGTACCATAGTGGTCTTGCATAGAAACTAAACTCAGATTAAGTTTGCCAAATCTTGAGTTTAATCCAAATAAAACAACCGAAAGATTGAAGGATTTGTTAACGAGCTGCATGGACTGGATTGCTTAATTTATATTAGACTTAGTCACTGGGAATCTGGCATTTAAACTGCACCAATCTACGCTGATCAGTCAAGCAGTAACATCGAGATTGAAAGGTTTTATTAGACTAATCCTAATTCAATATCGCTTTTTGTCCGTCTGGTGATTTTCGGCTGGAATTGCATCCTGTTTGACGGGGCGTACCGAGGCAAACAAAACTTTCACTCGCCTAATCGTTGGTGCTGAGTTTCTCAAACTACCGTCATTTTAAATCAAAATCAAAAGGTCGCCTGTATTATATGCAAGGTGTAGCACCTTGCATATATATGGTTCTATCGAAACGTTTTTAATTTTTAACAGACTGTTAAGAAGTATTGATGATAGAGAGGGTAAACAAACGCTTTCAAGAAACGGAGAGTGTATGTTTCATCTACGAAAAGGTGATGTCCACAAGTGGTATAATATTCAGAGAAAAATCTAAATATATACATCATTTGAAAGCTTGTTTTATGGGCTTCTGAAAAATATTTAATTTAGATTTTTTTATCCCTGCATTTTTTTTTAAAGTGAAAAATAAATTATCTGAAAAAAATAATGCAGCTTTTTATTTTTTCTAGTTTAACAATAATAAAGTGCTTCTAGCGTTATTTTACTTGCATTCAAAGCTGATTCTTCCTCATGTAACTCTTAATTTGCTAAAATTGAAAATTATAACCTACCAGTGTGACCAGTTAGTATGTACAATGTGACAAAAAACACTTAAAGAGTGTGTCTAATTGGTAAAAATGCTTTTATTTAACAATTTGGAGGTTACTTAATCAGAGTTCCTAGAGATAAACTACCTATTGAGCCAAATATATTTATTTATCCTAATAAAATCAAAATTAATTAAAAAAAAAAAGCAGGGCTTTTTTTTTGTTTTCAACTGATGTAATAGACTCAGAAAAATATGAACTTGCTCGAAATGTAACGAGTCTTGTGGTTAGATTTTTTGATTATTATTATACCAGCCTCCATACATTTTGTGAACATGTCCTTTTTAAGTGAACCTACAACACGTAGAAGTTTTGACATACCTTAGTTTAATGCACTTCCTTAATAACTAGTTGTCTTATGCGTGCACCTAATAGGTGTAAGGTACACTCGGTAAAGTTGCTCTCTACCTGACTTAGTCTTCCGTGAAGTGTCTTGAAATCTAAAAAAAAACATTTGTTGAAAACGTGCGTATATTTTGAAATTCATTTCTGGAAAATATTTAAAAATTATACAATACATAGAATTGTTACGTAAAACAATTATTAACGTTTCAAAGGTGACGTCCACAAGTGGTATATTATTCAGAGAAAAATCAAAACAAAATGATATATACATCATTTGAAAGCTTGTTTTATGAGCTTCCCAAAAATATTTAATTTAGATTTTTTCATTCCTCCATTTTTTTTAAATGCGAAAAATAAATTGTATGAAAACTAACAATACAGCTTATTATTTTTCTAGTTTAGCAATAATTAAGTGCTTCTATGGTTATTTTACTTGCATTCGTAGCTGATTATTCGACATTCATCTCTTAATTTGCTAAAATTAAAAATTATAAACTACCAGCGTGACCAGTTAGTACGTACAATGTGACAAAAAACAATTAAAAACTGTGTCTAATTGGTAAAAATGCTTTTATTTAACAATTTGGAGGTTACTTAATCGGGGTTACTAGAGATAAACTACCTATTGAGCCAAATATATTTATTTATCCTAATAAATTCAAAATTAATTTTATAAAAACTGGAGAGCTCTTTTTTGTTTTTAACTGTTGTAATAGACTCAAAAAAATATGAGCTTTCTCGAAATGTAACGAGTGTTGTGGTTAGAATTTTTGATTATTATACCAGCCTCCATACATTTTGTGGACATGTCCTTTAATAGCAGTTTGGAACCCAAGGAGGGTTGTTGCGCTGTAGCAAATTTGTGGGTCAGGGAGGTAAAGGATAGGGGTTTCTAGTAGCTTACTTAACAGCCGTCGTAAAATTTTGACGTTATCTTTGCTACAAGTAAAAAATAGTATATCGAAAAAGAGTAGCCAGAGCGATAATGTGGCCGATCGAGTAAATCTAAAAGAGATGCGTTGATTTACAGAGGTTTATCTCAGAGTTTTCGGCAAGATCTTGACGTTTCACGTCAAATTCTTGTTAAATTTTAACTTAAGTATAGCACAGGTGTAACTCATGTTTTATTTTAGTAGATTACTTGCTACTATAGTTTCGATCACATTTGGCGATCTTTTTAAGATAGGAGTACCTACTAGCACGCGGACACGTCTCGCATAGCACTGAAAATAAAGCGTGAGTGACACTTGTGCTATACTTTAATTAAAATGTGCAAAAATCATGCTAGTTTCCACAATCGAATTCCAATACTCATTCGACAGTCTTGACAACCTCTCGGAGAGATTTTCCCTCAGGATAATGAAAAACAGTAGAAGTAACATAAAGTAAAAAAGTTGTGATACATCGCAGAAACATGGCGGCTAAAACGCATAGAAACTGCTATGTAATCCTGAAACAAATGACACTTGAACTAGTGATCAAATGTCAAATTCGATTTCAAAATAATGGTAGACAAACTTCAAACGTCTTTTAGGCGGATTTTATTATGAACTCTAGAGTCAGAACAATAATGTCATGTCAATTCAAACACCGCCTCTACGGATTTTCCTCATATTTTTGCAGTTGAACATTGCCACAGTATTATCTCTTAGGGAATTCTGTGGGAAAACCCTTAACAATCATATTTTTATTTTAAGTTAACATAATTTAGTTTGAGAGCCGATGGTTGATGCAACGTAACTAACGATAACAATAATGCAAACTAGTCTGTCAACATTTCGATCTCCAAAAGCTGTTTATTTACATACAACTAACTACGAGTGCGGCGACTGCATTAAACTGTCATGCATTCGATTATTATTTTAATGGCATAAACGTGAGGTGTGTTGGAACCATTAATTATTTGGAATCGATTATTTGTTTCTCTTGATTGTTTAATATAAAAAATGTTGAAAAATAACAAAGGTTCTGTGCAAAAATAAGATGCAGAACTTTAGGTTACGGGTATTATGACTTAAGACGGCATCGTCAGTCATAAAATTGTCATTAACTTTGGTACATGTAAGTATTGTACATTGTTCAATCGCCATGAAAACGAAGCCGTGGTGGTCTAGAGGTAGAGGTAGATAGAGGTAGTACACCCGCCTAACAATCGTGAGGTCGTGGGTTCAAATTCCGGTCCCGTACCAATGAGTTCTTTGGAATTTATGTATGGAATTTCACACCACTGGCTTTTAGGTGAAGGAAAACATCGTGAGGCAACCTGCATACGTCGGTAGAAGAAATTAGATGGCGTATGTGAATCCACCAGCCCGCACGGGGCCAGCGTAGTGGATATGGCCCAATCACCCTTCGTGGGTGGGCCTGCGTCCAGCAGTGGACTATTAAAAAGGCTGGTACATCAAAACGAAACGGAGTAAAGTTATACGAAGATAGACACTTAAAATTCTATTTTGCTTAGCGAAGGAAATAAACAAAAGTCCGTTCCAATCACGATTGTGTTTTGTTTTCTGCTAAGTAAATATTATTTGATTTTTTGCAATGAGCAAATAGCAATCTGCATATCTTTGAACAACTTTGTCAGTAATCTAATACTTTACTTATTATCTACAAAACAGCACTCATCAACACCTCAACACTTCATGAAAAATATCGAACTACGAGTACATTACGACTACATGCATGTCATTTATGAACTATTTATTTGTAGACAGTATTACTCGTATTTCTCGAGTATAATACAGACACACAATTGGGTTCTTTTTCTCCCTTGGCATGGAACCCTGAAAGAAACGTGTCTCGAGTGTGAAATATAATAATAACATACATTTTACACGAGCTCAGGTACACACGGGCGTTGTCGTGTCAGTATACCTACTGCCGAAACAGGGCTTCACCATGTCCACTAATGGGTGCGTACGTGTTAACAAATTTTATTGAAACGCCGAAAAACATTTAAGAAACACCGTTCGACACGGTTATCAAGAACGGGAAATTTTATGCATCTGCGGTGGTGTTTTCTGCAATAGGTATCCATTACCAGTTCCCAATTGTATCCAATACTAATCCTATCCAGACACAACCCTAGTGCGTTTGATAATTCGCATTTCTGCCTAAGCCCAATCGTGGTACGATCGAAAAGCATTTTCCATATATTATATACATTTATGTAACTCGATCCTGAAAAGTACACGCGCGATTGGATCAGATAATCTGGATCAGGATTGCGAACGAGTGCGAATAGAAACGAGCAGTTAAATATACATAGCTACTTAAGTATTAGCTTAGCATGCTTTATCAATCAGGATCAAACTACGGTCAATTCCCGCAGGTCTTGCAATAAAGTGTATTAAATGTATGAATCCGCGGACGCTGCATTCGTTAGCCGTACGCATTGAGCATTGATAGCTACTTAAGTAATCTTAATATGTGCTCTATGCCAACTTTGTCGTAAAATATCGCATTTTGTTTAATGCGATGCATAAATTATTTATTCAAAACGGGTATTAATCACGCAGACGTTGAGACCAAAAGCCGTCCGTACTAATTTGACTATTGCCCAAGTGATTCCTTATAAGCTGGCATAAGCAGCCGCGATTCATACGGTCTAAATACACCGGCCATCACAATGCATCAGCGCAGTCGAGTGAAGGGCGCTTGGAATTCTCGGATTATTTTAACTTGTCTTTTTCAATGTCAGCGTTTAAAATAATTGCATCACAATTTTAAAATGCGAGCCTTTTGCTTTTAAGAGGGTTTAAAGCGTCGTATAATAAGATTATTTCCTGGAAATCATGAGACTTCTTTGTCGGGCGTGTTCGCGGTAATGGACTAGGTGCGAGCTCTCTTATTGTGCCAAGGTGACAGATTAGCATTCAACTTAGTTCTCTTTACTCTTACTCACGCATGCATCTGTGCAATGAGTCAATTGTGTGCGGTGTACCGCAACTTATCAGTGAATGCACTTACCTACTAGATTAGATATTATGTATAAATATAAGAGCATTTGGAGGCCGTCAAATCAGTTTTTTTAATAACTATAAATTTAAATTTTACTTATATCTCATATTATACATATTTTCTGATGTCCGCATTCGAGTTATCATTGGATTTAATTTCACGTAAATTAAGATTAACATATTAAGATCCATTTATATTTCTTAAAATAATAAACTTTTATTTTGCTCTAGATACTCTAGATTCATAACTTTTTTTTTTCAATTTTGATTGTGCGACTTCTTTATTTTTTTGCGCATGGGACCATATCGCTGTCTTTAATTTGATATAGGTAAGAGTTGTTAAAACCTCAACACCTATGAAGAAAAATAAAATAAGTGGGTAAATGGTATTCAACCGCGAATGCTTTGTATTTAAAACAAAAACGGCCTTACGTTCACATTCATTTCATATTATGCAGGGATATTCAGAACGGGGATATTATTCCCCGCTATAGTACAATAACATAACAACGTACTCGCTATTGATTTTATACTGATAAATCTTATATATATTATATATATAAAAATGAAACCCGTTTTCCGTTGTCACGACATGAAAACGGCTTGACCGATTTGGCTTATTTTTTTTTGTAGTTTTCTAATCTAAGTAAAATGTACAAGGTTCTTACGGAAAGCGAAACGAAATTCGACGGGTCCGCTAGTTGATTATATTTACTAAGAATATCTTTTATTAATCATGGTTAATACAAAAAAGAACTGTTCGTAAATCAAAATGAATGAGATGAGATAGAAAATTTACTATTTCATTTCACCTGTTTGTTATATTTCATGTCATCGTGGTTTCGAAGTAAATATAGGCAATTTTTACAGAGGTTCTACAATCAGAGAGATAGCGCTGTTGTCGCTTGAGGTCATTCTCAACCACAAAAATGCATGGAAAATCTTCCAAGCTCCTGTCACAACTGCCAAATAAGTATTGGGATTTAACGTTTTTCGTCTATAAATTTGACAACAACCAACGAATAGAGATATTTGTCATGTCTCTTTCTAAGTCATGCCTCTCCTTCGTATTTTCTCGATTAACCATATTATTCCTATGGTTGTAATAGCTCTCTGGTAATTCTGAACCTAAAGTATTCTCTAAAGGTACAATACATTTTTTCTGTTCCACTTTCAGTGAATAATTAATATATGATGTATGTTTACAAGTAGTAATCACAGCCGACAACTCCGATCCAGTAAAGTTACTGATAGGTGTGTATTAGTTCAATGCTGATAGGTAGGTAAGTCTTAACACTTTTTAGCACTTTCCATGATTGTTTACTTGTACTGTACTGTACCAGCCTTTTTAATAGTCCACTGCGAGACGTAAGCCTACCCACAAATGGTGATTGGAACATATTCTGCACGCTGGCCCTGCGCGGGTTGGTGGATTCACATACGCCTTCGAATTTCTTCTACGGACGTACCTATGCAGGTTGCCTCACGATGTTTTCCTTCATCGAAAAGGCAGTGGTGTGAAATTCCGTACATAAGTTCCAAAGAACTCATTGCTACAGGACCGGGACTTGAGCCCACCACCTCACGATTGTAAATCGGGTATTACTAGGTACCACTAGACCACCGCGGCTGTTTACTTGTAAACATTGTGTATCAATAAATAGAATTTGACTTAGCTCCTCTACTGTTCAAGAAGATCCCATTTAGATAGCTGTTCTGCATACCCTCACATTTACTCTGATTCAAGCTTCATATTTCAGGTAACCCTCAGACCAAAATCATGGTACATCCAACGAGATTAATACCCACGCTGTCAATTCCATTTACCGAAGAATATGACCATAAAATAGACGACATGCAGTCGTGACCAGCGCGGCCTTCCTCTATAGCGGTCCACAATTATTTATATTAAAACTGCGGAAAAAACTCTCTCCTTCTCTCGTGAGCTTATCGCCCATTGTTTTACGCCGAGAACTATTTAGACAATTGATGGTGTGGCGGGGACGTAGAATAAATAGTAGTAGCGGTATTATTGGTACGGGATTTTCGAAGCTCATCGATATACGATAATTGTTCATGACTGTACTGTAACGGCAATTTAACAGTCTACTGATGATCATAGGCTTACCCGCGAAGGGCGATTGGGCCATGGCCACCATAATAGCACAACCGGATAGGTTCACGTACGCCATCGATTTGTTTGATTTTTTACGGACGTATGCAATTGGTACTACAGGATGGGGATTTGAACATACAGTATTATATTTTATTTATTCACATAAGAAACACCAACAGTATAATTAAATATTAACTAGAATTAACACTTTCATAACAAACAATATAGTTCTGATATATATAAGTACCCCTTATAGGTGTTTACAGCATTCTTTAAGTATAGGTAGAACAACGATGAAAAGTATTGTTACAGTGATACAAATTTGAAAGTAACAAAAAGAGGAAATGTTTTAAGTTTTATACTTAAAAAGTTAAACAATATTATTTTGTTTACAATTATTGAAAATGGAAAATGACACAATAATAATATTGTTATAATATATATAACATACTCGTATAATATCCATTAGTGTTGTGTTTACTTGTTAGCAAGCCGTGGTGGTCTAGAGGTAATGACACCCGCCTTACAATCGTGAGGTCGTGGGTTCAAATCCCGGTCCCGTACCAATGAGTTCTTTGGGATTTATGTACGGAATTTCACACCACTGGCTTTTCGGTGAAGGAAAACATCGTGAGGCAACCTGCATATGTCCGGAGAAGAATTTCAATGGCGTATGTGAATCCATCAACCCGCACTGGGCCAGCGTGGTGGATATGGCCCAATCACCCTTCGTGGGTAGGTCTACGTCCTGCAGTGGCCTATTATAAAGCTGATACAGTACAGTACAGTGTTGTGTTTACTTAAATAATTATACAATTTGTACTTAAACACATTTAAAGAATCGTGAAAGATGTCAAAATCATTCAGTATTGCCATAGGCGTATCTAGGGAGGCACGGGTGGGCCTTGTCAACTTTAGAAACTTCTTTGCCCACCCTAAAAACTTGGAAACCGATACATTCAGTAGGTGGACTGAGAGATTTTTCTGGGATGGGAAAAAGTCGGCTAGTAAAAAATATCTGCCGGCCCCTACAATAAGAAAATTGCTAGCTAAGTACGCCAAGAAGTTTCATTAACCCACCAAACCATCTTATATCCTTGCTCGATGCACCAAACCTATACCGCCTTAGTAGATTTAAACACACTTTAAACTCTATTTAACCGTGCAATTTGTATTATTTAACATTGTCTAAAGCGTGCGTAAAACTTTTGTGATAAGTCGGTTTGAAAAACATCAGTAAAAATTACTCATTGAAGAAGTACTCATGCTAGCTGATCTTTATTATATTTCAAGTGGAGACGCCGTAGTGGTGACGGTAAGAAGCCGTGGTGGTCAAGAGGTAGTGACACCCGCCTTGCAATCGTGAGGTCGTGGGTTCAAATCCCGGTCTTTGGAATTTATGTACCTACTGAATTTCACCCCACTGGCTTTTCGGTGAGGCAACCTGCATGTGTCCGTAGAAGATATTCGATGGCGTATGTGAATCCACTAACCCGCACTGGGCCAGCGTGGTGGATATGGCCCAATCAACCAAATAAAAGGCTGATACAGTAAGTGGAGATACCATGATTTCGGCGACATTGAACGGTTGTTGAAATTAGATTCACATCTTGATAGTTACGGATGTTGTTTGGTTACAATTTTGAAGCAACAATCACTCGAAGCTGCGCTGCTTGTGAAATTTTGAATATTTTATTTTTGGCTTGCTCAACTTGATTTTTAAATTATTATTTAAAAGGAGCGTGTGAGTTAGGTACTTACTTATTATAGAATTTTATGCGATTTTTTATTGTCTTTGAAACTTTTTCAATGTTTCTAATATGTTTATGGCTTATGGGTATATTTTTGACGGTTGACATTGTTGAGTAGACCATAGCGCTCCTACCTAATACAAGGGCGATGTGGTTAAAAATTATAAATTATATTTTATTATATTATTAATAATTATAAATACACACTAACTAAATTGACCCTCAACTAAAATTGTCCAAATTAAATTGATATTTAGTAGAGAACAAATTGCCGTTTTGTAGAACAAGTCACGTTGAACTGCTTTTGTTTGATTGGCACATTTTTATCATAGATATGAGATCATAGTATGTTTCATTCTAAGTAGAAAAGGATGCAGAAAACAAACAGCTTACTTTAGGATAGAGCCTATTACAGACGATTTTATTGAAAGTCTTGAAAAAACATGCTTAAAAGTCTATTTTTAGTCTCCTTTGTAGGGGTCGATTATTTCACCTTTCACTGCGTAGCATGAAAAGCATTAAGTAACTAACCAAAAGGAGTCGACACTGCAAAGCGTACCCTTCTGCCAAAAGTATGCGACCGGCGGTCATGCTCTTTATAATAATAATATATACTTTATTGTACACCAAAGAAAATCAATTACAAACAATCTTCGAATTAATTATGTATCACACAGGAGTACAAGGGCGACCTTATCGCTCATAGCGATAAACACGTGGTATTTATAATACATATTATATACAATATTATACAAGCCCACTGCCAGTTGGCAGCGTGCCCAGCATGCTGGCAGCATTGCCACGCTGAATGGCAATGCTTATACGTTGAGCCAAATAGAAAAAAAAAAGTTGCTGTCAACGCATGTTGACAGGATTTTTCTCGGCCCTTGTTTTTCAGATTTTTCTGCTCTAGCGGGCCAAATTCTACTCCAATCTTTCCTTTTTTTCTTATTTTCTTTTGAGGTAATATTTGTAGAGATAGATATAGTCAAATAATTGTTTTCTATTGTGTTGTAATATTCGGTAGGTTTTTGACAGTCGCGGCTCATTGTTGTTTTTTTTGTTTCCATGTCAACGCCATCCGAGTCTGCGCAGACCGCCCACGTCACGGTCTGACGTCCTGACGTCTCCACTTAGAGAACCTAAGTTTATTTTTATTTATATTTGTAGTATAATTCTTGTTATTCATGGCATTTTGCGCCCCAGCCGGGCCAAATTCAGTTTCCCAATATGTTAATGTGTCGCAGGGGGACATGATTCAGTGCCTAGAGTGTTCCCAAGTGCGATTTTTTAAAGGACAGAAAGGCCTCAAAATTCACCGTACGCAGTGCCATAAAAATAGCCAAATTACACTTTCGGCCTCTATTGCAGGCTCTGATGGAGCCAGCAGCAGTCCCGTGAGCACTGCTGCTCCTTCCAAACCGCTTTGGGAGGTTCTTAGCTCACTCAAAAGTTCTCTTCCTGTTCTAAAACGCATCCCGCGTGGTGCACGTTTTTCGGTTGCCCAGTGTTTATCTGCTGCGATTCGGAATGTTATTTCTAAAAATTCTTTAGACGCCTGGGAACACCTCTTGACTTTTCCCTACGTTGTGTTTTACGTACATTCGGACCCAACAAACAAAAAATCCCTTACCACTAGGGTAAAGGAAAATTGCGTAAAGTACTGCGCATTGGAAGAGAACTCTTTAGATTTTGAAAGCATTATTCCGCCAACAAGGCAGAATAAACCAAATTCTAAAAAAACAGACGATTCGGTTACTATTAAAATAGTAGAGAGCAAAATTAGTGATGGCGATATCAAAGGCGCCGCACGAGTCCAGCGGGGCAATTCTGTTAACCGATCTCGTTACTGAGGTGACACGTTCTTGAACGACTCTCGTTTTTTTGACAGCTTTGAGCTTTCAGAACTGTCAGAGAAACAAGAGAGGTTCTAGAACGTGTCACCTCAGCAACGAAATTGGTTAACAGAATCGCCCCACTGTTCTCCAGCGACACTATTGCCCCCCACACACCCGATACGGTCCAGTCACTCCGTGACAAGCATCCGCCGGCAGCATGTCTCCACCTGCCTGAGCCACCACACCCTGATGACGTTGTCATTGAAGTGTCAGCTCAGGAGATTGCAGCGGCCGTTTCTTCTTTTTGGTGCGGCTCAGCCGGAGGCCTAGATGGTCACTCGCCTCAACATCTAAAAGATCTTCTATCTTTTAGCTCTGGTGAGGTGGCTGAGTCTCTCTTGAGAGAATTAACGGGTTTGGCAAATCTCATGTTATCTGGGCGGGTCAATGATGACGTCATCGAAGTCTTGTATGGCGCTAACCTATGCGCACTTGTCAAAAAAGATGGTGGCATCAGACCTATTGCTGTTGGCACCAAATATCGTCGTCTCGCAGCCAAAGCCGGTGGTGGAAAAAAGGTTGCTCTTTTGAGTAGCCTTTTTCAACCAATACAGCTTGGCTTTGGTTCGCGGGGTGGATGTGAGGCTGCTGTTCATTCGCTTCGTACTTTTCTCGGTCAAAATTGTGGAGAGGCGTTGCTTAAGGTGGATGTCAAAAATGCTTTCAATTCGGTTAATCGAGACGCCTTGCGTCACGTCTGCGCGCACACGTCAAAGACAAAATTCCCGATCTTTTCAATTTTCTTTGGCAATGCTACGGCAAACCCACTAAATTAAGTTACAAAAATTATGTTTTGCTATGTTCCGTTGGCTGTCAACAAGGCGACCCTCTCGGACCAGTTACCTGGTTACCACGGTCTCTCTTGCTCAAGAAGCGCTGGTCGGATTGGACGCCACGCCAGCCTTAACGATGTCATACGCAGGGCTTTTGTCACCGCCAATATCGCAGCCGTACTCGAACCGAGTGGGTTGGCGCGTGGTGATGGCAAAAGGCCTGACGGCATGACGCTGGTCCCTTGGAAGTGTGGACGGCCCTTAGTATGGGACGCAACTTGCGTCGATACTTTGGCACCGTCACATCTTCCTGAGACTCAGAGTAGGGCTGGAGCGGCAGCCAATTCGGCTGAGCAGCACAAGCGGCGCAAATATGCTAACCTCGGTAGTGGTTACATATTTGAGCCATTTGGAGTTGAGACTTTGGGTCCGTGGGGGCCGGGAGCTCATCTCGTTTTCAAAAGTCTTTCTGAGCGTCTGGTGGACGCGACGCGTGACCAAAATGCTGGTGTTTATTTGGCTCAACGTATAAGCATTGCCATTCAGCGTGGCAATGCTGCCAGCATGCTGGGCACGCTGCCAACTGGCAGTGGGCTTGAGCACTTGGATTATCTTTAGACCTTCAACGGTCTGTGGATGATCCAATTGCTTTCTATGTAGTAGTAGTGTAGTATTGTCATTTAAATAAAATATGTCGTTAAAAAAAAAAATATACGAGTATATATATACAATATAAATATTATATATACACAATGATATATATACATATATACCAAATTATAAATAAATACATAAGTACCAAAGTAATTAACACATAGATAGATAGTGATTATAGATGAAATTTTTGAAAATGGGAAGTGACTTAGCCTGCCTGATGGCAACAGGCTGCTCATTCCAAAGACGTCTACAGCTTGTACAGTAAAAGATTTAGTGTAGGACAGATTGACGTGGGATGATGTGTGGATTTTAAGTTTGAGAGCTCGTGAGGGTCGCAAGGAACCGGAATGACCAATGATGAATTCGAATCGTTCCTTAATATACTCGTATGGAGGGATGGTAGGGTTAAAAAGGCGTTTATAAAGAAAGGAGAGAATGTGGGTATTACGGCGAAAACGGATAGGTAACCATTTGAGCTTTTGTCGAAATGAGATATGGTCATATTTTCGTAAGCCAAATATGAACCGAATGCAAAAATTTTGTAAACGTTCGAGCTTATCGAATTGCTCTTCGGTTAGATCTAGATAGCAAGCGTCAGCGTAATCCAATAATATAGGAAATAGGAGAGATTTTACAAGCGCAGTTTTGGTAGCGATCGGGAGGAAGTTACGCAAACGCTTAAGTGATGCTGCAGAACTAAACATTTTTCGACTAACCTCAGATATCTGAGGGTTCCAAGAAAACTCACGGTCCATAATAATTCCCAGGTTTTTTACAGTCTCGCTGAATGGTATCGGAATGCCCTCAAAAACTACTTGCGGGAGATGGAACCAATCAATTTTGGTGATCGTGCGAGAGCTTCCGATAATTATCGTCTGAGTTTTGCTTGGATTTATTGTCAAGCCAAATGATTTACTCCACTCCTGTAAATGTCTGAGATCAGCATTTGTGGTCTCAATTGCCTCATGCAACTGTCCTAGAGGAGCTTGGGTATATATCTGCAAATCGCCTGCATAGAGATGATAGGAAGAAGTTAACTGTTGAGTGATAGAATTTATAAAAATTGCGAAAAGAAGTGGAGATAGAACGCCGCCCTGAGGAACACCAGCAGCGACTGCACACCAAGATGAGTCATCAATGCGAACCCGCTGCCGGCGACCAAAGAGGTAACCACGAAACCAATCTATTGCCGTTGGAGATACGTTAAGAGAGCGTAGGATTTCCAAAAGTATTATAAAATCAACATCTTATAAGTTCATGTTATTTTATTAATGAATACATCAAAGTTGACAAGACATCAAGTTGTTGAAATCTCTGTAGAGGTTACATTATGACATTCCTCCCCATTCACATATCTTCGATGAGACGGCGAGGTGGCTTGATGTTTCTCATACTTCTGCGTGTTGTGAGAGGTGTTGCGGATGGTGTTGCGGGAGGTATTGCTACAGTCGGGTCCGGGTCTGGTACAGTTGAAGTTTGCGTCTGAGGTGAATTTGTTCGAGGTGTCTGAAAAGGTGTTGATTCAGTTTGTGGAGACTGCTGAGTGTTAATTGGCCTTATGTGATCGGCGTGTCTCCTCCTTAAAATTCCTTCAGGTGTTTTTATCACATATGAATATTTATGAGTTCTTTTCTCAATAGTTGCTGGTTTCCATTTTGCCTCTTCCTTTATTCGAACAAAAACTTTACTTCCCGGACGGTAATTTGGAGACTGTTCTGCCAGGATGTTGGCTTTAACTTCTTTGTTTTGAAGCATTTTTCTCGTGTTTGGGCGGGCATTGTCTAATATACAGTTTAGTTGCCTACCAAACATCATTTGAGCTGGAGATTTGAGGGTAGTGTTGTGTGGTGTATTTCTATAGGTGAATAAGAAACTCCTGAGTCTTTCTGTTAAGTCGTTATTCATGTTATGTTCACTAGACATCCTTGTTTTGAATGTACGCACTAAACGCTCTGCTAACCCATTGGTACGTGGATGATATGGAGATGATCTTATGTGAACGATGCCTCTCCTTTTACAATATGTTCTGAATACTTCTGATGTGAATTGTGGTCCATTATCAGATACTATTATTTGGGGCAAGCCAAAGGTTGTAAAAATGTCTTCTAGTTCTTCGCACAGTTTATCTGTTGTTGTTTTGTTCATTGGTTTTACTTCTATCCATTTAGATAAAGCATCGCAAAGAACCAACCAATATTTGCCAAGAAAAGGTCCTGCGGAATCAATATGTATTCTTTCCCATACGTTGTTTGGAATCGACCAAGAAAATATTGGTAATTCTGGGTTGTTTGGTCTGTTCTCTTGACAGCCTTTACACATTTTGACGTAATTGTCAATATCTTCTTCAAGTGATGGCCACCATATATAGAACCTTGCAAGTGCCCTCATGGCTGATATCCCTGGATGTCCCCTATGAAGGTATTTCAGTGTTAATTTTCTCATAGAGGCCGGTATGATTATCCTACCTTGCCACATCAAGATGTCGTTCTCTACCGATAACTCGTTACGTTTTTTGAAAAATGCTTGTAAAGCATGTTCATCGTATCTATATGATCTCCAATTTGTTCTAATGTGTTGAATGATTTTTAGGAGAGTTAAATCCTTTTTGGTTTGGTCTTTGATAGTTTCTTCGTTAATAGCTATTTCGTTTATCATAGTCTCAGTAATTTTTTGAATAATTTTGTTGACTGAGGATTCTGCTTTGGATGGTTGTTCGTTAGGATTGGGAAGTCTTGATAGAGGATCAGCGAGTATGTTGTTTTCACCTTTTGTATATTTTATGTCGTAATTGTAACTACCAATTACCAGAGCCCATCGAACAAGTCTATTGTTGACTAACTTGGGTAGATTTCGATTAGTCCCAAGTAGATGTATAAGTGGTTTATGATCTGTTATCAGTGTGAATTTTGCTCCCCGTAGAAACTGATCAAATTTTGTTATTCCAAAAAATATTGCAAGGGCTTCTCGATCTATGACGGAATAATTGCTTTCCGCTTGTTTTAATTTCCTTGATGCAAATGCGATTGGTCTTTTAGTTTCGTTGATTGTGTGATACAGGACAGCCCCAATTCCTTTTTCTGAAGCGTCACAAGCTAGAAATAGAGGTAAGTTTTCATTAAAGGATATAAGAGGCCTGCCTTTAATTGCCTCTTTTGTTTTTTCAAATATTGTGTTTTCGATGTTGGTCCATTTCCATTTTTGTCTATGTCCAGTCAAGTTGTGTAATTCTGCACATATACTATGTAGATGTGGTATGAATCATTCATAAAAATTAACTAATCCTAAAAAAGATCTTAATTCTTTTACGTTTTCAGGTGGTGGTGCATTGAGAATAGCGTCCATTTTAGATTTAGTGGGCTTAACTCCAGATTTGCTAATTGTATGTCCAAGGTATTCGATTTCATTTTGAAGAAAAGTGCACTTTTTAAGGTTCACTTTCATTGCAGCTTTGTTGAGTCTATTCATAACTTCTGCTAATGTTTTCAGGTGTTCTTCGTCATTTTGTCCAGTTATAGCTATGTCATCGAAATAGATTGCTGTGTTGGAGATGTTGTCTAATGCTTTCTCGAGATAATGTTGAAAAATAGCTGGCGCTGTTGTTATTCCGAAAGGCATTCTATTATATTGATAATAACCTTTGTGAGTTGCTATTGTTAAATATTTTTTTGATTCTGGTGCTAATTTAAATTGTAGGTATGCGTCCTTTAAATCAATTTTTGAATATTTCTCTCCGTTAGCAAGCCGTTGTCCCAAGTGATCAAAGTGAGGTACTGGATGTGTATGTGTTACTAGCACCGGGTTTATGGTGGTACGATAATCACCACAGATTCTTATTGTCACATTTGGTTTAACAACGTTTACAGTTGGTGTAGCCCATTCTATTGGTGTTTGATTGGGGTCAACTTTTTCAATAATTCCCTCGTTTATAAGTCGTTCGAGTTCAGCTTCAACGTTATTTTGAATACTGAACTTAATCGGTCGTGCTGGTAAATGTTTCGGTACAGTTCCAGGTTTTATATGAATGTTCACCTCATAATTCTTTACTTCTCCTAACTTGTCGTTAAAGAGTTCTTTGTTTCCGTCAATGATTTGTTTAAGTGACATTGCTTGAGTTTTAACTGAGTAGACTGAGTTAGGGAAAGTCGTGTTGAACATTTCACTCCATTGTAGTCCAAATAGCATAGGGTTGGCGTTTTTAATTACAACCACGCACGGGTAAAATCTTCTGTACTCCTTGTACTTCCACTCTAACATCTGTAAGACCTTTAGGCTTTAGTTTATGGTCGCCGTAGGCACGTGTTTTGGTCCTGCTGTTAATTCGGGTGATCCGATTTTCTTCCAAAAAGCCGTACTGATAATTGAATAAATTGAACCTGGGTCCCAGTCCATGGTACATATGAACCCATTTATATGAGCGTCAAGTTTTTTGCATCTCATGGTGTTAGCATTAATTTTATGAACATTTGAATCATATTCGCTGTCGTCATCAGATGAGCTGCTTGTTGGATATGTGGTTGTTCCTGCATTGGCGTTTCTTCTTGACAGCACATTGTTGACATTTCTCTTCCTAAAGGATCTTGACGGACTCCGTCTGAAAGATATGTATGCTCTGCTTGTTTTTAAACAACAGCTTTCAAAATGGCCTCTCATATTGCATGCTTTGCAGATGTAATTTTTTGCTTCGCAATTCGTTATTTCATGTTTGTCTATCTTTCCGCACCTTTTGCATTGATCCTTTGTAAGGACCCGTTGTTTGTAGTTATTTGTGGGAGATTTGTTTAGAGTTCTGTCTTTGATACGTTGTACTGTGATATTATTGTTAGCGTTATCGTTTTCCGCAAGCTCTCTAGATTGTGAAATTGTAAATATCTGTTCGAATGTTACTTCTATTATGTTTCCATCGCTGTCCCGATCTTGTAATTCTGGCCATTTCTGTTTTAGATCTATTTCTAATGACTCGTGGTTGAGGCCAGTAGCAAAACGGTCACGTAGCTGACGCTCTAAAAATTGCCCTTCGTAACCACAATCTTTGCTAAGTTCTTTGATTTTGTTAGCGTAAGTTTCCATTGACTCATCTTCTTTCCTTGTGCAATTCCAAAACTCTGTCAATGCTTTATAACGAGTTGTTTTCGACGAGTAAAAACTGTATAGCTTTGCTTTAATTTCATCATATGAGCGTTTTTTGAAAGTGTTCATGAATGACGTTTTGATTTTGTGAAATATTTCAGGTGGCAGACATGTGACGAGTAGGTCTTTTTGAATTTTTTTGTACTCGCTTCCATAAATATTGCACTTGGCCTCGAAATATTCTATGAAGTCGTTTACCGAAGTTGTTTCAGGGTTATATTTATCTTTTGAAAAATTACTTATCTTCCGACTAAGATCATCGTTGACGTTTGTTGATGTCGATGGTGTTCGTTCGGTTTGTTGCAATGCTAACATACGCACTACTTCCGTTAGTTGTTGTTGCTGTTTCATAAACTCGCGAAATTGGTTCGCATCCATTTTAAAATCGTTAAATCGTCGCCAATATTATAAAATCAACATCTTATAAGTTCATGTTATTTTATTAATGAATACATCAAAGTTGACAAGACATCAAGTTGTTGAAATCTCTGTAGAGGTTACATTATGACAAAAAGGATATCAAAATCCACGTTATTAAAAGCATTGCTGAAATCAAGTAGCGTAAGCACCGTCAGTTGACAATGACCAATGCCATCTCTTATGTCGTTAGTAATTTTAGTTAAGGCTGTCACAGTACTGTGTCCAGGACGGAATCCGGATTGAAACGGGTTAAGGAGATTGTACTTAACTAAAAAGGATGAAAGTTGTTGGTGGACAAGTCGCTCCAACACTTTGGACAAGAAAGGAAGGATGGAAATTGGGCGGTAGCCTGAAAAAGAATTGGGATTAGGTTTTTTTGGAAGAGGTGTAATTTGAGCTTCTTTCCACATTACTGGAAAGGTACCCGAGGAAATTGAGAAATTGAGGAGGTATTGGATGACAGGGGTGATCTCATCAAGTATTGGCATGATCATTTTGCGACTTATACTATCACTACCGACATCGTTGGATGAAATGGCTTGGATACTCTTCTTAACGTCACAAGCGGAAAACTGATCAAAAGTGAATGCGTCATGGTCGGGAGGATTGACGGAAGAAATATATTTCATGGTGGCAGCCTTCGCTGGTCCATCAAAATTGGAGGACGAGGCAAAATGTTGATTTAGCAAATCGGTGTTTAAGTTATTGGAAATACTATCTTGACGAGTTTTGCCTACTCCCATTGACCTGAGAAACTTCCATACTTTAGCTGGGTCACCATTTTCTACGGAGCTATGAACGTGTCGGCGTTGTGCATCCATACTCGCTCTATTGAAGACATTGTGAATATTTGTGTATTTCTCCTTGGTCGCATTGGATTTGCACTGATTGAGCTTGCTCTTAGCCGTAAGTTTTTTGTGCATAAGAGCACGTATTTCATCGGTCAACCATGGGGCCGGAGCATGTTTAATTTTGACAGCTCGAACAGGTGCATGAACATCGTACAATTTGGTTAAAATGCGGTTGAATTCTAGCAGTTTGTCATTAATATCTGCTTACAATAGACCAGTCTAGTTCCTAGGCATCTTGCGTAAATTGTCAATATTCATACTACCAAAACTACGTTGCAGAAGAATTTTGGGCTTGGCTTTAGGTGGGCGGACTTTATAAGACAGAAAGATCAAATCATGGTGAGAAATATCATCCGCTGCACACTGATCATGCTTAACAACATGATTTGGAGAGGACACAAGCATAAGATCAAGAAGAGAATGATTATAATTTGGTGGATTATGTGTAGCTTTAAGAGGAAGTATAGTGAAGTTGAGAGCCTTAGCTATTAACTGAAATTTACGGGATCTATGATCTTGCTTCAATAGACATGTGATACGAGTAAAATCGCCCATAATTATAGTGTGATCATAAGAAGTGGAATGGCTTTCTAGAAGAGTTTCAAACGAGGAAAAGTAATTAACATCCCGAGAATGAGGATAATAAACACCTAGAAGTATTTTAGTATGATGCAGTAAGACTTCAATGAGAAGATGTTCTCCGGCATCGGATGGCGAAGGCTGCGCAGACATACTAATTACAGTGAAAGGAATGTGAGTTCGAAGATATATAGCTACACCACCACCACCCTTGCCAATCCGATCATTTCTTATGAGTCGAAAGCCTGGCAACGCTACGGTAGAAGAAGGGAGAACCGGTTTTAACCACGTCTCAGAGATTAAGATAGCATGGATGTTAGGTTGTACAAAAGACGCAAGCATTTCTGGGAAATGAGCCGTAATACTTTGGGCATTCAAGTGGAAAACATTAAATTTTTTAGGAACATCAGAGATCATATTTATATAAATATATCGGTCTGGTTGCGCTTGTGTTGCGTTAATTTTCAGCTAGTGTTAATTAATTACATTTGCGTGCGTGTAAACTTGCTTATATTTTGGTTTGTGTGCGTTTCTTAACCCCCCACTGACTTGACAGACTTCGGTGCTAAGGCGTGACGACTCCTTTTGATTAGGTAGGTACTTAATGATGGAAAGCCATGGTGGTCAAGTGGTAATTACACCTGCCTTACAATCGTGAGGTCGTGGGTTCAAATCCCAGTCCCGTACCAATTAGTTATTCGGAATCGTATTCGGAATTTCACACCACTGGCTTTTCGGTGAAGGAAAACATCGTGAGGCAACCTGCATACGTCCGTGGAAGAAATTCGATGGCGTATGTGAATCCACCAACCCGCACTGGGCCAGCGTAGTGGATATGTCCCAACCACCTTTCATGGATAGGCCTACGTCCTGCAGTGGACTATGAAAAGGGCTGGTACGGTACTGCGTAGCAACTGGCTCCAATTTACATGTCAAACATGAGCTGATAACTGACACTACATCAAAATAATCGTAGATACGATTATTTTGATGTAGTGTCCACCACGCTGGCCCAGTGCGGGTTGGTGGATTCACATTACGCCATCGAATTTCTTCTACGGACGCATGCTGGTTGCCTCACGATGTTTTCCTTCACCGAAAAGCCAGTGGTGTTAAATTCCGTACATAAATTCCAAAGAACTCATTGGTACGGGACCGGGATTTGAACCCACGACCTCACGATTGCAAGGCGAGTGTCAATACCTCTAGGCCACCACGGCTATCTATGAAAGCCGTGGTGGCCGTTGGGCTGGTACAGTACAGTACAGTACAGTAAAAATATTTCAATAAGGTTTCCAATATATGTATGTAGATACACTAAATCCATGCAGCAATATTACATATGCGGTAATATCCAACAGGTTCTACTTATCAATAACTTATCCATATTTGAATGCAATAGCGCTTCAAATGATTAATGGCTGGTGCGTAAGAACAACTTCTGTATTTATTGGCTCCAATATTTTATTAAAGTCAGGTGTCATCGATAAAAATATAGACGGATTTTATTATGGTGGCGTTTGATGAATGTTCCTTTCGAAATCAAATTGCATAAATCTTTTAAAGTAACCGAACAAAAGATACTCAAGTCAGCAGACAAATACGAGTAGAAGTAGGCTTGTAATTGCTGTATAACTTGTATAATATAAGGAAATATTTGTTTTTCTTTTGTGTAACTGAACGGTAGACCCGAGGTGACAATTGGGCTGATGCTAAATGTCATACTAGCCTACTAGTACTAGACACCTCACTCTTGTAGTTGTCGTTTCTGAAGTAGGTATAAGTAGGTACTTAGGCATAAGATGTTCAATTGCTTTTTTCTGTGATTTTTTAAATTTTTAAGTGCCATAACAAAATATAATACTAATTACTTTAGCTAATACTACATACTTAATTGCCACGCTGAATGGCAATACTTATACATTGAGCAAAATTAATACCAGTATTTTGGTCACACGTCGCGTCCTTTAGAAGATTATATTCATTGATAAGGTAGGCAAATATGGTATCATATTAAAGAAATAATATTTTACATAATTTAAGAACTGATCTACACTATAACCGCTTTTAATAGCCTATTTCTCAATATAGCTATCCTAGAAGGGCGATACGCAGGCTCAGTGCGGATTGATAGATAATACCTTCTAACGTAACTATCTATATTTCTTACGGTAAATGGCTCTAAAAATATATCGCTAGACAAGATCAACAGTATATTTAAATATTTAAATTATAAACACACATAAATGCTATAACAATCTCAATTAGTGCGGTAAATACCGAATTCCTATCCTCCAGTTATCTAAATTACCGGTACTATTTGTTAGATTGACGAGATCCAAATGCGAGTACAGTACACGGAGCCTGCGGCCATCTGTAGTGTAAAATAAGCTTTCGAAATAACGAGCTATGTTTACCTAGTAACTAGCAACTAATCTGTGCTGAAATAAGCAAAGTGTTACAATAAAGAGAAGGTAGGCGCCATCAAAATATGTATTGGTTTATATAGATGGTTATTTTGAACATTGCATCCCATTGTGTTTAATGCATATAGATTGGTAGTAATCATTGTAACCTCTTAGTCGAACCGCAGCTTACAAATGAATTATTTGTAGGTAGGTACCTAACCAGTGGTGGCCTATAAGCCGTGTTTGCCTAGAGGTAGTGACACCCGCCTTGCAATCGTGAGGCCGTGGGTTCAAATCCCGGTTCCGTACCAATGAGTTCTTTGGAATTTATGTACGGAATTTCACATGGCTTTTCGGTGAAGGAAAACATCGTGAGGCAACCTGCATATGTCCGTAGAAGAAATTCGATGGCGTATGCGAATCCACCAACCCGCACTGGACCAGCGTGGTGGATATGGCCCAATTACCCTTCGTGGGTAGGCCTACGTCCTGCAGTGGACTATTAAAAAAGGCTGATACAGTACAGTACAGGTACCTAAGTGAGAATTCAATATGTCATGCTCTAAAAAAAATATTATTACGGGGATTTAACTACAGGTTTTTACTTGAGAAAAAAAATTGCGAGAAGAATGAGAAAAAAAAGGTTAATGACTTTCGACAAATCATGACAAATGTATGGAATTTTATGTGATTTCGGAGTTGCTCTCTTAGAAAAAGTTTGAGAATGAGAAAGTTTGATATTTAAGGATTTAACAGTCAATATTATAGATCTAGAAATTTATACCTTGTACTAAAAATTTTAGGTAATTTGTATATTATATTAGTCTATACATACATTTGAATATTATCTATTTACCTCTATGTCTATTTTTAAATAGAATTAACTATTTTTGAATAGTATCGCGCTAGAGACATAGACATAGGTATATGTATACCTACTACGCAGTCACGAAATTTCTGTTTCAGCGTTATCTGCATTCTCAAAGCTAATATTTCCCGGAAAATCTATGTCAGAGGTCCCAACACGCAAGTTTTGCGTGTAACTCGCAGTTTACAAGATAATTAATAAGCGTTTAAGGCAAATACCAATTAAAGCCTTTCATTAATTAAAAGCGATTAACATCTAATTGATTAATGTCCCGGTTAATCAGTCCTCGCAATATTGTTTTGAGAAGGTATACGTGGTTCTGTGAATTTATGTGCTCTGTTGTTAATAGATAAGTTTGATAAAGCAAAGCAATTTTTGCCAAGGGATTAGAAGGGAATAGAATAGAAACTGAATAATTCGTTTCACTAACAAAACTAATGTAGTTTACATTCGATATTTTATTTTGTTTTGGTAATTCTTGTCTTGAAATAAATTGTGTTCACGTAAAAATTTAGATATAGGTAATTGTGCTACTCGGCTAATCCAAAAGGTACATTTATAAATTTATATAGTTTCTAGGCTTACATAGCAACTGAAGCTATTTTTCGCACCACCACACAATAATGTTGTGATGACATATTGCAAGGTGACACTTAGAAAGATGGCAAATCCTTCGGTGGGGTCACTATAATGTAACAAGTAATACATTAATTCGTGATAACCAACTTCTGGACGTAGGCCTCCCTTTGTTTATGCCATTTACATCAGTGATCGTATTACCTTCGTATGCGTATATCCATCACCTATTTGTTTCGTTCGTAAAACACACTAAGTGAAAATGTAAAGTGCCTATCTTACTTAAAAAGAAACAGCCCTATAAATATACCATACCTCTTACGTAAACCTAGTTGTTGTGCAAGTAACCCTAAAAAATTAGGGTCACTTGCACAACAACTAGGTAATTGCAAATTATCCAAAAACCAGCTAATAGGTAAGAGGAGTATATCACAGGAATGACAAATGTAGTTACACGTTCACTAATCGTTGTCCATTTTTCTTGCCATCAATCTTCATTACGCGGGTAAGAGCTGAAACATTATTTTTCTGCAGTCATGTAATGCACGAGAAAGTTGCGTCATTATCGGCCATTTCGTATCAACATAGCATTTTATTCGAGAACTACTTAACGATCAGTTCAACGTGAGGTCAGCTTCTCGTTTCAACTTGATTGAGATCTAGACAAAAACTGTTAATAAGTGTTAAATGCTAAGAACAAAGAAACAAATGCAGATTTGATATGAAAGGCTCTAAATATATCTATGATCCACGTTATAGAATGGTTAATAGGTATTCATCAAACGGGAATCTACGAATGGTTCCTACAGATTTACTCGTATTTGTATAATTTTAGTGCTGTTGATATTGATTCAAAATATAATAAGTAAAGCAATCATTGTCTCGAGTTCGAAATACGGTCATCGAGTGCATGCGAATCGGCGATGCTATGTCGTCGGCGCGGCGGCGGCGGCGCGGGCGCCTTTCACCGCGGGTCGTAGGTCAGGGCGCGCTCAGGTGCTCCGCCCTCCGGCCCGCGCCCCGCGCCCCGCCGCGCACCCCGCGCACCCGCCGTGGCCCTATTCAGCTGTCGTCACCAGAACAACGCCGAAGCCACTCCGAACGACTGCAATCATGAATTATTCTAGCCCCGCACCGCTTTAGAACAATTACAACACAATAAGCTCCTATATCACCGATTCACATCAACTCTTTGTGGAGCTTTCCGAGAGAATCGGTTATGACTGCGGAGCTAATATCTCGTTAGATTCGTAAAGTCACGGTTTTTAATGCCTACCGGTAGAAAGTTTGGTGTCAATTACAGCGCTCGGTTTGTAAAACACGGGTGTCGATGTTGCGGCGTTGACGTGATAATTTCCTGTTAGTTAAGATCGAATCAATTTGGCGATGATTGTGCAGTGCCTGAGCGTCCGCGTCGGCCGGGGCAAGCTGCATCGTTAGCGTCGCCCGAGCCGACGACGGCGCGCGGCGGAAGCTGCGCATAGCGCGGCGAGCTTTCGGCGGTTCCCACGGCGCCCCTCCCGGCTGCGGTTACACAATGAGAGGTGAACGCGGATCTAAGCAATCGCTTAACCTCGCCCACTGCGCCCGCGCCGCTCCGCAACACGATGCACATCCAATACCGCACAACGTAACAGAACACTCGCCGATTTGTACTTACATTTATTCAATTTGTCATTTTATATTAAACATCTACCTACTTACTTAATCCACTAGTAAGTTGCGCAGTCCGTGCGATGGAAAATTACCACCGAGAGTGCAGTAATGATCGGGCGAATGAAGGAAGTCTTTCACAATTTCACACGTCTCTGCGTGTCCTCGACCTGCCTGTTATTGTCGAAAGCTTCAATTTTACCCGTCAGCCTCTACGGTCAGTAGGAAATGCAGGTTATTCTTTGGGTAATGACTTCCGAGTCTTTGTGGTCGTGTGGGTAAGAACGAGTACATAAATATATACATTCCTACGACAGGTGGGTCAACGTTCCAATCATAAGGAAATACACGAACTTGTTAGGAGCGTGTAGTGTTTGCGCGGATGAGTTACGGCGCCCGCAGCCGCCGGTCGTGTGGTGACCGACCAGTCAGCGGATCGCATGTAACGCGTACTTTCGATATATCCGGCAGTACCGAGGGGTCATGACCGCTCTTTTTGTCCAGCGTCGAGCCTCGGGCGCAGTGCACGAGACCTACGCGTGATTATGTCCGACGCGCTTAATTATGCTGTCATATCGTCACTTGATGGACAATAGTGAAAGCGAACCGTACTCTTCGTAATAATAGACAAAAATACCTACGCTTTGTTGTCATTATCACTCAAACCTGTGATTTCTTAACCCGCGGAGACCTCGCTAAAACTTATATCACGATTTTAGCACGTGCATTCAAATAAATGTGTTTTCGTCAGTCTCTATGCATAATGGACGGCGGAAAAACTGAATATGATTAGTTTAAGTGTACAGATAAACTGGAATAAATCAAGGCGAATTTGCATAACAGCTCTACAATTTGGTGCCTATGTAATTAAAATGATGTCTATGACACAAGGTTTCACTGTGAGAACTATATTTGTATTATAATCCTGTAATGACTACATACGACTACGAGTATGTTACCACCTTCCGCAAACTACTTTAAATGAGCCTGTAATTTTCTTATCCGTAATTGTATCGAAAACCTATTTACGATCACCTTTTTATAGACCATACGGAATATTAAATAGCTAAGAACTTGTCAAACACAAGCCTAAAAAGTATTTAATTTTTTGCACAAAATAATTAGAGTATACATAAATGACTTTATTGCTATCATATTATAATTATATTCGGTTTTTATGACCCACATTAAAACTTAATCTATAACAAACCTGTCCTATCCGACCAAAAAACGAGTTGGACATAAAACCATCCAAAAATAGGTGCGACAAATAAATATGTCTGCATTGTTTTTTGTTTTATGTGCATTCATCGGGACCGGTATACTCTCGATTCAATTTTAAATGTAAAAGAACAGTTCTGTTGTGGTGTGCGAAGTTTCCATGCGAGGTGTTCCGGCTTCGGAATGGGCCGGTCCTCCTTGAGCCGTGATCCGACGCCGGCCACAATCTTTTAGATCATCGCCTCACTACGTAGGTAGGTAGGTATAGCTTGTATAGGTTTATTACACCTTTACTTGATGACTACTACGATCCTGTGAGGGCTTGGGCTTGCTAATTTTTCTATACTTTTAGGTACCTAATGCGCTGTAGCATAGTGCGAATGTCAGTTGCTTATTTTAAATTTAATAACGCCGCCAGCATTCTGGCCACTTTACCCTCTGCCCCGGGTCTTTTAGATTAGTTTTATTTTTATTTTAGTAATATAAGTTTTAGTATTTAGTTTGATAATTAGTTTCATTTAATTTACAACAGTTACAGTACTGTATATTGTACTGTGGTATCAGCCTTTTTTAATAGTCCACTGCAGGATGTAGGCCTATCCATAAAGGGTGATTGGGCCATATCCACTACGCTGGCCCAGTGCGGGTTGGTGGATTCACATACGCCATAGAATTTCTTCTACGGACATTATGCAAGTTGCCTCACGATATTTTTCTTCATCGAAAAGCCAGTGGTGTTATATGCCGTACATAAATTCCAAAGAACTTATTGGTGCGGGACCGGGATTTAAACCCACGACCTCATGATTGTAAGGCGGATATTACCACTAGAACACCACGGCTTTATTACAGTTATTAATTATTCAATATATTATGAATGTGGTATAGTTGAAATATTAAGTCATAGCAAGTTAAACCCTAATTAATTTAAAAAAAAAGCAACTTTCACCCCCACCATGCTACAGCGCAAAATATTGTAGGTAGTTTTATTTGTTGCTAAGCGCGTTTTTTATACTCTACCTCTGCTGTAATAAAAAAAGCGTTTTTAGTGCGTTTCAGATAAATAAAACATCTTATACACTAGGGTTTTTCATTTCCCGACTTTTTTTTTGTTCCCAGATACTAAGACTTCTCGAGCCTCGACACCATTTCCCGGGAATTCCCGAGAAGTAAGAGGGAATTTGATTAACCTGAATAAAAATGTATGAAAACGTTTTAAAAATAAAATACATACACCTTTTTCATAATCAACAATATATCCATTTTAATTAGTCTTCCTCAATTGAATAAAAATGTATAATCACAGTTTTAAAACAAGAATAAAATAAAAGTAAAATCTTTAAAATTAACAAAGTATCAATCATTTTACATTTAGATATTTACGTAACCAGATAAAGAGAATACTCGTTCATTTTCAGTTGACGTAGGCTTCACAGTCATAATGACATTACATAGATTTTCTACATTTGGTGTTCGTTTCCCGATAGATTCAAATAAATTAAATTATTTTTTTCTAAGCCCTTTGGTTAACTGGGCTTCAGTAGTATTTGTACTTGTAGAAACGGTCTCAATAGCCATTCTTAACTGCATCTCAAAATAGATAGGAGAGTAACCTTTAGTTTCTTGGACTTCTTGGACATTCTCGTCATCGTCAGGGTTAGAAATGCTTAGAAACAGTGGGATATAGAATTCTTCTCTAATTCCTTCTGCCTTATTGGGATGTAAAAGGATGTAAAAGGGGAGAAAATATAGATGATATAATGTTTGTTATAAGTAACACTGAAATTAACGCAAAATTAGTCTTTTTTTGACAACGTACTTCCCAATTTTGTGAAATTTTCTGGATTTTTACGGAACCCTCGGTGTGCGAGCCTGACTTGCACTCGTCCGGTTTTTTTTTTCAATATCTCTACTTCCCGTGTACTCGAATCTTTTTCCTCGTCTCGACTAAGGCTAAATTTCCCGAGAATTCCCGCTTCGAGACTTTTTGGTGAGAAACCCTATTACACACGCTCACTGCCCCCAACTAAGCAAAACTTGTAATACGGGTGCCAGTAACTTATACATATTATAATAAAATTATACTTATTACTTTTACTGTATTAAATAATTATTTTAAACTTGACAATTTATCGTGAAAATCAAGCTTATTGAACTGCTTAACTTGTGACGAATTGTTTCCTTTCTCACAGTTCACAATAAATAAAAGTCATAACACATTTCACACCACTGGCTTTTCGGTGAAGGAAAACATCGTGAGGCAACCTGCATATGTCCGGCATCAACCCGCACTGGGCCAGTGTGGTGGATGTGGCCCAATCACCCTTCGTGGGTAGGCCTACGTCCTGCAGTGGACTATTATAAGGCTGATATAGTACAGTACAATACAAAAGTCATAAATCGCTAACGTCCGCTCCTTTTAGTATGCTATGTCATAGGTGTCAGTCACTACTTAAGCCGATGGAAAGCCTCAGACACGTTTCACAGATTAATCATTGGAGATCTGTCTCTCATTCGAGAGACAGTAGCAGTTAGTAGTAAATGCCACCGTGATACCCATCCGAAGTCTGACTGTGTCGTCTTGTCGTCTGTATAAGTCAGCTGCGCTTATAGGTATAACACAGACATACTGAATTTGTTTTTTGAAACATTTTAGAATCCGGCCCATAAGCTTTCTCCAGCCAGATCTGAGAGAAAGCAGACTATTTTCTAGTCTCGAGACTGGTGGTAATAAAACAGTAAATACTAAAAACCTCGAAATAGAATATTTTGTTCGAACCTACTTATATAGTAGGTATTTATAAGTAAAAAAATTAAAACTTTCAGGACAATGAAAAACACATCTCAAGATTTAATAAACAAGATAAATGAGTTGTCATTATTTGGAAGTGTACATTCAGAGGGGTTAGTCCAAGTTTACACGTAAATTGAAACTACAACTGTTTCCGTATGGCTCTATATATTTTTGTACAACGCCCCTGTAGAAAACGAATAAGAACTAGCCAAAATGTATGGAGCCACACGCGATCGTGAAAGTTTAAATAAACTACGCAAAACCTGGACTCAGGGCTCAGTGAGTGTCTTTTACGATTACCATTGATGGTCAATTTTATGCCATTGAGCTTTTACAAGTGTCTAATTTGCTGCACTAGCACTCACTGAAATAAGGTTTAGTCTGGTCCAGTTTAGATACACCGATGTGCAGAAACGTAGTTCGTAAGCCCATTACAGAAATACCATATTTGCTTAGCGAAGATCAAAACTCCTCTCCGTTCATAACAGTGTTTTGTTTATCTCTTAGCAAGTGTGGCTTTTATGCTCCACTCCGTTCCACATTCGTAAATACTCTTAGTCGACTAAAGAAAGAATTTTGCATTGAAACTTCAGTCACCAAGTGTATTTTATATCTATTCTTGTACTACATCCATCAGCCATAGACGTCCACTGCTGGTCATAGGCCTCTCCCCTATGGATCTCCAATAAGACCGGTTGGTAGCGGCTTGCATCGAGCAGCGTGGCAGCGTGAATCTGCGGTCTTAATGAGGTCATCCGACCACCTACACGGTGGACGGATGACCTAGATGCGCTTGCCGGTACGTGGTCTCCACTCGAGAACTTTTGACCGCATCGGCCATCTGTCCATTGCTATTTCAACTTGCCAATCCGCTGGGCTATGTCGGTAACTTTGGTTCTTCTGCGAATCTCCTCATTCCTGATTCTATCACGCAGAGAGACTCCGAGCATAGCCCTTTCCATAACTCGTTGGGCTACTTCGAACTTATTAATAAAGCCCACAGTATGAGAGCACGTTTCATACATATACACGTCTTATACCGTCTTATAAATGCCGTAAATAAACTAACAATGGGTGGGTTTCTCCAACGGATGTCTCCACTAATGGTCAATGCCGCCCACTCGCTGCAAGCTGCAGCCAGCACTTACTACAGCAAGGCACGAAGGGCTACCTTAATAACCTAGGATAATACCTTCTCACATGGAATTGAAAATCATAGGCATGAAGACTAAAAAAATATGATTAGTCCGTCAGATAGACTATCACAAAATATTAGACACGTATTTTTTCTTATGTCAGTCAAACAAAAATTGATAAAGATATAGACCGTCAAAGTTCCGCGTGACGTCACAAGTGCCATACAAATGTATAGACTTCTGTAAGAGAGGTGACGTCACGACCCCCACTCCCAAACTTTGTCAAAGTTTATCTTTGTCATTTGTTGTTTGATTAACAAAGGAAAAAAATACGTGACCAATAATTTTTGAGAACCTAACACACGGACTAATTAGGTAAGTACATTATTTATTTTTTTACCCAGTCATCAAGCGTACCTATTTTAAATTTTGATATTTCAAGTTCTAGTAAAAATTGCAAAAGCATATAAAGTTTAAAAAGAAACGTAAGAAATAAAAGCAAGAGTTGGGAAAATAAAAATACATGCATATCAGTTCAACAACTTGCATAAAAGTGTAAACAGCAAATCGACCAAAAGATTGTAACAAATGACAGAAAAACTTGGTAACTTTTTCGATTTTTCGCATATGCCTATGCCACTTTTACTAAAATTTAAAAAATAAATTAAATTTTTGTGTTAAATATAATACGAACCGATCGATAATTGACGCTACTGCAGTCCTCTCATTTTTTGAAAGAGAAATAAGCACCCCTTCAAATATTATCGACAACAATTTTTGTACTAAATTATATTATTGATCAAACACTAACATTCAAACACATGAAAGCAATTTATTTTTCCGAATTGATGCAAAGACAAACGCTCATTCCTGTCTCTTAGTCATGTAAATGATATACGTCACTGGTTGCAACCTTTTGAATAAGATACAAGTTCCTCGTTACTTTTATTTAAAGGTGCTATTTTTTACTAGTTAGTTACGAAATTTCTGATTTTTGAATGCAATTGCCTCGTTGTTTTGTGAAGTAAGGTGCGCCGCTTAACCGAATAACTTAATGGTTACATTAAGTACAAAACCATTTGCCAGACGTTGAAACCGTTAAGTATTAAAGTTTTCAAGCTAATCAAGTTAGGTACCCATTACAATGCAGTTGAATGTTTTGATAGTTAACAAGACTGTAATTCAGCAAATAGTTACAGTTTTAGAGGCAGTAAACAATTTGCTTGAAGCCAATTCAATTTCAGAAAATGGTGTATAATGACAATGTAAATATGGCCAGTCTTGCTTTGGTTTGTAAATGGCAATAAAACATTTACTGGAATCAGGTTACCCTTTTTGTTGTTTCTTACATATTGCAATTAAAATTAAATAGTACTGTTGCAGGTGTGTATTTTGAGGTATCTTCTGTATAGTTAAATTAAGAAGGATTATTCTTTTTTGTTACTGCTGTAGAAATATTAAAATTACCGACAAGGATAAACAATGTGATGTAACATTGTGTGTTGTATGTCGCGCCGCGAAGCTTGATATCTAGACGACTTCGCTCAGTGACATTTTTGAAGTTTGGTTTTGTATCTGTTCTCATGAAACCTTTTTTATTTTTCTTTTCTATACTAAACTGCGAAATAGCGAAAAAAACTGCTGTTCCATACACAAAGTTCATCGACTCTCGACAAAATACTAATGTGTTGTATCATGGAGCTGCTGATTTTTTGCGAATTCGCAATTGGTCCTATAGCAAAAGTTGCTCATAATAACGAGTCTTTAGATACACCTCTGTAAGACGCTGCACTATGCAAAACAACACCTTGTGTGTGTGAAAATTTGGTGGTAGCATTCACGGCTGTGGCTAAGCGATTGCTTAAAATACCTAGCGAATGAATGAATATGAACAATACCGTCACGATTTTTTCTCCACCACAGGCCCTCAAAGTAAACAAGCTCCTCCGAGAGGCCGGCGGTCGCGCCTACTACTCCGATACATCATTAATTTACATTCAACTGTCACGGGAAGTGTTGGTAGAGACAATTTGTATTAAAACTATGGGCGCGATAAAATCAATCTCGACAGTGGCCGCTAGTTATCTGTAATAGACGTAGCATTTCATTTATGTCAAACATAAGTACGTTGATAAATCTGCCGCGTTAAACAATTTATGCAAATGAAATGCACGCAGTGGATTCGATGTTTAGCTGTTTTGATTATTTTATCGTTTTTATTGATTTCTGTTACAATTAGAATGCTAAAATGTGTGACTGGTCATTAGAATGGCTTCATTGGTACATATACCCAATCCAATGTTCATCTATTTTACACATTGGATCAAAGATTCTATTCATGCTACAAAATCATAAACATGAATTTGTGTGTACCCAAGTGTACACTGTAGACTATATTGTACCTACTAGTGTGACTATATTGTACCTACCTATAAATAAATATTAAATAAATAATTTATTTGAAACTAATAATGATATCCTGAACATAGTATTTTAGTCTTATCCAAAGTGACATAAAAATAACAATCTAATGATATTGAATATACTTGATTCTATACAATTACAATTATAAGATTATTTTCAAGATACTAGTATATGTAGTTGCATTTGAATGCTCAAGGACAACCTATATTAAGGTTTTTTATTAAACTGAATAGGATTTTATTTTACATGGAAATATCAAAAAGTGTTAAATGTTATTCAGCTGTAAATTACTACACGGTTAAAAATTTAATTTTCATTTAACTAGGTAGTAATCAGATTATATAGAATTCTGCTGTGCACCTATACCTAGTTTATTATAGGTGCGTTTGGATAGCCTACTGGTGGCAAAATTAACAGATAAAAATGCCAATAACAATCACATTCAGCGTTCGTTTTGAGAATGTTTGAGCAAAAGATGAATTTTTAACTGTTTTCATTCACCGTTCGGATAGCTTAAAAACAGCTAAAAATACCACCGTGAACTGTTAATTTTGACCCACCTGCGGAGGTGGGTCCTTTGTGATCGTTTTCTGACATATACCTAGAGTTTGACGTTTAGCTTTCGTTTTGGGTAATGGGCAAATAAATGTAGTATAAATAAATGTAAGTAATGGGCACTTGCATTATAGGTGAAATGGGTGAAATTCCCAAATCGAACGGTTTACATTAACGCAAATTTTTCAAATGCCAAAAACGTCCTCGAGCCCAAAACGAACGCACCTTATGAGACCATTGCAAAATATTAGGTAGGTATATAACCCTCTCCTACCCCGTGTTATGCTACGAGCCTACGACCGCACCTGGCTATAATTTTAACTCTATGTATCGAAGTGACTATCCGCATAGTGGCACGGCCGCAGGCTAAACATGACAGATTTACGTGCTATAAATCAAAGATGTCACCTCTATTTTAATACATCAACTTTATCAAACTTCTGAAGCTTCTAATTAAAAAAGGCAATAAATTCTGCGGACATCATTAGTTTCGTTTTAACCTCGTTTTAGTAGATATTTGGTTTGAACTAATTTCTATTACTTATCGGCTCTTTCTTCGTCTATAAACTGAATACCATGATAAAATATACATATAAGAAATTATGAAAGCTCAGTAGCCACTTTCATTTCATATATATGGCTGAGCGTAAATCATGTATGTATGCTAGGCATGCAATTTCAAACCTTTTTTTTTCTCTTTTTTCTTAAGTCTAACCAGCTCTCTCTCTCAACTTTTAAGTTTAAAACTTAAAAGTTGAGAGAGCGAGTCTGTTATAGAGCATTGAACTATTCAATTATTCAAAAGCATTCTATTAGCTTTCATCATCCATCCATGCAGCTGTAAGACGTCTATTTCTGGACATAGGCCTCCCCTATGGATTTCCAATAAGGCCGGTTGGAAGCAGCCTGCATCCAGCGCGTTCCTGCGATCTTTATTAAATCGTCAGTCCACCTAGTCGGTGGACGTCCAACGCTGCGTTTGCTGGTCCGTGGTCTCCATTCGAGAACTTTACCGTCCCATCGGCCATCCGTTCTTCGAACTATGTGCCCTGCATAGCCCTCTCCATAGTACGTTGGGCTATCCTGAGCTTATTCATAAGACCCACAGTAAAAGACTACGTTTCAGTTCCATATGTCATCACTGGCAACACACAACTATCGAAAACTCTCGTCTAGAGGCACTGAGGTACAGCGGATGAAAAGACGTCACGCAATTTTCCGTACGGTACCTAGCCGAGCTTTACTTGAGAGCAATTCCTTGAGACAGGCGAGTCCAATGCTCTACACACCTTTTGTTAGTTAAACGCATAACGTATCTATTGTACTAACTCTTTTTGTATAGTAAAATCGAATAATTGAATATTTTAGTTAACAAAAGGCACAGACCCTGGAGTCTGTGGTTTGTAATTTTCCAATAAAAAAAAAAAAAAAAAAAAAACGCATAACGTTGATTCACTGCCCATCTTTACTTAAAAAACACAATAAAACTTTCAGTTTTAGACAATAATTTTTTTGAATGAATCTACGAATTTACTTAATTGATTACAGTATCGTAAAGTAACATATGAAACCTTTACTTTGGCTATTTTATTATCATCGTCATAAATAAAGGCGATAGCACATCGTCATCGCGTAATAAAAACTACGCAATCTGTACATAATGAATTACATATAGCATCATATAATTCCAATCTTATGAGCCGCATGTGAATTGACAATGCGTGAGAATTCCGTAATAACCTGGTAATGTCCGTAATGTACCAGTAAATGGACGCTACACCAAATCATGTGAGAAATATGTTTGTTTGCCATGAAAGGAAGTGACATACTTCTAGTAAGTAATCATATTGCTTAGAAGTAATGACTATAGTTGACATAGTTGTATACTATTTATTACTATTTGTTATTTTATCTATTATTATTTTTATTTGACAATGTAACTATTATATAGTATTATTTTGATTTAAGTATGAATTAACCTGACGTGTAAATAGTATTTATGAAATAAATGATTATGATTACTACGATTATTCGCAGACTTAGCAGTTCTTTTAAATATCATGTAGAATTTACTGTAATTAGAGATAAGTCTATTTAATCCAAAGGTAATTTTAAACTAATAATAATAACTAATATTAAGGTAATTTTAATTAAACCACATATCTAATTTAAATGTATCTACTGTAAATAAAATAACAACGTAGGTATATATGTAGGTACTTTTTTACCAGGGGAAATCTTTTGAACTTCATTTTCTCTGGATAATATAAATATTTGTTTTCCATATAATTTTGGTAGTTTTTAGGGTTCCGTACGCAAAGGGTAAAAACGGAACCCTATTACTAATACCCCGCTGTCCGTCTGTCTGTCTGTCACCAGGCTGTATCTCATGAACCGTGATAGCTAGATCATTGAAATTTCACAGATGACGTATGTCTATTGCCGCTATAACAAAAAAATATTCTTTAAACTTAAAATAAGGTTGCTCCTATACAACAAACCTGTATTTTTAACCTTTTTTCGCTCGATATCAATAACGGTGACAGGGAAATGATGAAAAAATCACAGAAAATTTACTTAAATATTCACTTTAAAAATAAATAATTAAATTAAAATAAATGTTTAAGGGGAGCCCTCCCATACGGTACGGAACCCTTCGTGCGCGAGTCCGACTCGCACTTGGCCGATTATTTGTTTTTTTTGCAGCTAGTTCGTAGCAAAAACCAAGAGCGACTTGAGTGTATACTTACGTTTTGTATAGTTTGTAGTAGTAATGCTTTTATTTAGTATGATGGGCGTATCCCGTGGTCAAACAATAAATTAATCATTGACATATTTATGATTTTTCCATTCGATTTACTTTAATTAATATTGCGTGATAAATAATACCTGATTATGACAGACATACTCGTAATATCACTTCTAAAAATAAATAATTTACCACGTGTGCAGCATCTAGCTTTGGTGTGATTAGTTCTTTCTTAGAATATTTTCATTTAGATAGTCATTATTTATGTTTATAATGTAATATAAAAAGTTAGATAAATTATATTATTATTTTAATGGCAGTTAGATTTTTCGATTTTAAAATATGCAGGTTTAACCTTCCGCTTACAATGTGGGGTATTACCCCCGCCCGGGAAAAACAGGGTGATTCATAAATAAAAATCGAGCAGTTGACTTGAAATCCAAAGTAGCTGGACTTTAAGCATCACTGCATTGCACGATTTCAATATTTTTTCTTTAGGTACATGTTGTCCTAACCATATGGTTTAAAACAATAATTTATTTATTATAAAAAATAACACATATGGCATTAAAATCGTAAATAAGATCAGCCTAACTTCTGGCTCTTACACTTAGAACATACAATTAGTTGTACGTTTTAAGATATTGAAATGATTGCTATAATTTCAAATAGATATTGAAGAAAACACACACTTGAAATTAATTATGAAATATCTTTATCTGTATGTTAGATAGTTTTATTCTCTATCTATATATTTATGTATTTAAAAATATGTATATGTAGTATATCAGTCTCTGGCAGCCATATCACAAGCTTTGCTTAGTTTGGGGTCAGAGGCCGTGTGTAAGATGTCCTAAAAATATTTATTTATTTTATGTATTAATTAAAGAAGATTTATCTTTTTTTTTTCGAAATCCTCGCAGTCCTAAGTACGAGTATGGTTCGCTTTTTGTACAGATGTACAAGTATGTTCTAAATAAAATCTGTTCATTATGTCATCGGCGAAGATTTCTCTTTATTGTTAAATAAAATTACATGGCGCAAATCAATAAAGATAGATATTACCTATTCATTGTATATGACGGCTTGGAACTAACTTCCTCAATATATTTATATTTTATTACTGAAGGTTCGATCAACTTGACAGAATCAGCTATTTTTGTTTTCCTCGGCAGTTTGCAAAAAACTTTTATAGTAGGTACTCAGTCCTGAGGAGTTTAATTTCCTTTTGTCTACTTTTGTAAAATATGTATACTGTAAATAGGTATTTTGTTAATTTGTATACTTGTGATTTTAATGGATGGTTTACGGATGGTGAGAGGTTCTGCCTTATACGTCATTATTAGCCGCTGTTTTACATATCGGCCCCCTTGAGACCGATGCCCAACGGCTGCTGCTTAGGTAAGCAGCAGCCGGAGAAGAGCTGAATCGCCGTCGATTCAGCTCTTCTCTTCCTGCCTGGAAGAGATCGCTTCCAGCGATAAGGCCGCCTAGTGTTGCACTATCTTAAGAATTTCACTAATGTATTTATTGTTAATTTATTTTGTGTGTACAATAAAGAGTTATTTGTTTGTTTGTTTGTTGTTTGCTCCCAATGCCTTAACGGCACAGGGTACACCTTCTTCGGCGGCCCACCTGAGGCCACAGGCTAGCTCTAGCTCCTTCACCGGCTGTACCCTCTTGAAGTCAGCGGTTCTTCAGCGCCCGTGGTTCCTATCGACACCGGCGGCGCCTCAGCTTCAATAGTCCTGCAACGCTCATTATATAATTTTAATAACATTTTATACATATGCGATTTTTTTTTTAATTCATCACAGTCATGATGATGGGCGCTACAATAACTAATGAAATAATCATAATTGTTGCCAGTTATTTCGAGTAACACTGTAAACTAGATAGATAAATTCTTTATTGCCACACCAAAACTTAAATGAACTAGTAAAACTTAAACTAGGACCTTATAGCTGCTAGTGTTACAATCGGCGGCCTTATCGCTTGAAAGTAATTTCGTCCAGGCAACAGTTACTTGTGAAGGATTAACAAAAAGGTTTAGGCCATGGAGTGTGCATGAATGTGATAAATATACTTACTTAAACAACATACATTCTAATAAATTGTAATAATATCTAACCCACTTATACATAATATAAAATAAACTAATGTAAATAATAAATCAACTTTATCGGAAAATTATAAATGACTATATTTAAACAGCTAAACTACAAAATTGTACTAATAAAACAAACATATAGGTAGCGTTAAAAAAGATTTACCAAGTTGTTTTATCACTTTGCATATATCGGTGAGTAACTATCAAATAAAATTGGCATAATTCCCTAGAAAATAAATCCTGTAAATATTTTAAACTTTGCAATGTTGAGGATATAAATCCGGAAATCTTATAAATGCATTACGTACACTGTATATGAATAGTACGTTTTTATCCCCTAAAGCTAAGTACTAGATACATAACCATATACAATTGCATGAATGTTTTAAAAACAAAAGTCAAGCATTGTATTGTAGCTTTTATTAATCATAATAATTATACTTAGTTTCAAGATCGAAGAGTGTTATTAGAGAAAATAGGTACCTACTTTTTATCCCGGAAAAATAATAGGATATAGGATAGCACAAAATCCAAAATAGCCGGCGGAGGCACGGGCAAAAGATAGTATATGTATGTATTTCGGATGGTTCATACGCGATAGCACCCCTCAATTAAAGTCGTCAGTTGACTACGAAACCATGTTCCCCCTTATATACCATACTAATGTCTCAATATACTCGTATTGGTAACAACTTATTCGTCCCTTTATTTCTCAATTGTATTTTCTAAACTCTCCAATCTCAAGCAAACACAAGACTGTACACAAACGTACCCATGTCGACGCTATCGGACATTGTCCGAAAGTCAATAGGTGTGTCAGGAGGTCATCGACTGGCACCCAATCCGTACATCAGCTTCACTACTTGCTATTACAAAATGCTTATGCTTACTCTCACTCACGTAACTTGCCTAGCTCTATCTTCGAATAAGGCTGTGAGCACAATGCGGTAAACAGTAGCCATTGAACCGCATCGTAAAATAAATTCACATTCTGTACGTGGGCTTTCAATTTGTGGTTCTTTTTTTACGTAAATACCTATTTTTCTACGAGCTGAATTTTATCACTTGACATGACGATAAGAAGACAGAAAAACGAAAAATAATAATTTATTTAGTCGGGGGACACACTGAACTGTTAAGGAGTGAAATCATGCCGGTCTGAAGATTTTTTCACGACAAGATTTTTTTCTTCCATTCTGTCCCCGGGGGGCAGATCCGGGGGACAGACTGGAATAATCCACCATAATTATACCAAGCAAATGCGATAATTCCTCGAGAAGATTTTGTTACACCTTCACCAATTAAATATTGGTCTACTTGTGAGAAGCAACTGAGCGAATTTGAACGAAGGCCGATCCACCGCACTGCCCTGGCTCGATTGCAATAACAATACAATATAATACACCGATGGTACTAGTGGATTACCCGATGATCCAGTACAAGACGTTTCTCTAGCCTAAGCTCAGAAGTAATCCGCAAATCGTATTATTTCTTTCTGTGCTAAAAGCCTTTTTATACAAATAGGTATGTATGATAGAGATGTCTAACATTTGCATGTTGTGTTTACCGCGTTATAGACTTTACAGCTTTAAAATTGCTATTTACACGTTACATTTTTTAAATCTAGTTTGTTACATTTCGCTGTTAAGTTATTCAGGCGCATAACGACTCTACCGTTAAAATAATTTCGTAAGTACCTATAACCGGTTTATTTAATTAATTAAATTATTTTATATTAGAAATTATGTTTATTTTATCATCGAAAATTACTTTATGAAGTTAGTGCATTCGTGCTTCTCACTGATAGTTCCTCATTTTAATTCCCTGTGTTGGGAACTATAGGTACAAAGACAAGGCAACTTACACCCATGCTATGTTAAACATAATATAATATTAAAAAGACATTAAATACGTCATCCAAATAACTGCTCGGCCGGGAATTGAACCCGGGTCTCCAAGGTTCGAAGGATGACTCATTATCGTATACAGGGTTATTCGCATTGGGTATACCAAGCCGAAACGGATCATTGTTATGGACAAGTTTTACTATGTAACCAACCCGGAATTAGAGAAAAAATCAATTGTTTCATAATCAAGTTGTTTCATAAATAAAGCAAGTTACAATATATTAAGTTTTGTTTTTAAACTTTCGCGATTTGAACACATTATTATTATATACTACGGAACTAATCGCGCACTAAAATTACCAGATAAAAAATATATCTGGATAATGAGGTATTTATTTATCTCGTAATTTTAGTGCGCAATTAGTCCCGTAGTATATAATAATAATATATCAAGTTGTTTCGTAATAATAAATCAGTTCTTTCATAATCAAGTTGTCAATCAGTTGTTTTCGCCATTTTGGCGATTCTGCGGTGCAGTTTTTTGATTTTCGAACACGCGCAGAAATTGAGAGTGTTGTTTGCCACTAGGGTCGGGGGCGCGCACCAGCCCCCCGTTTGCTGGCTTACTGTGTAGAAACGGACCACCTTGCGGTGCAGTTTTGAATGGGATAGCTGATTCCTTTTTCTCGAGTTCGATTGTAAAAGTTGTTAACAATAATTCACTGAATCGCCCCTTTTCGGCTAAGTTTACCCTATGCGAATAACCCTGTATTAATGTATGATCTTTTGTTGACGTGTAACGTGTTTTTGTTTATTGTGAAACAAAAATCTGAAACTCCAAACTAGGCCAGGAGGGTCGTCAATGTGACCTCACTGCCCGCAGCGCGAATACTTGACCATTTTTTACAGAATGAAATTCGGCCTTGTTGCATAATACTTACTTATAGCGATTGCTTGTGAACAACTACATGCCTACGATTTTCCTTAAGTTTTGTACTCATTATAACCTGCCAAAGTCGATGTGATGACTGATGACACGTAACTTTCCTATTTGATGTTGCATTTTGCGGTTTTGTCAGCACGAGGTTAAAGTTATGTCATTACAGCATAATATCTATTAACCACTCTTGAATAGGCGATTTTGGATGATTCATTAGAGTACTATTGATGTCTGGCCATTGAATTTTATTTAAATTTATCCGAAAATTATAAAAATAGACAGTGACTCAACCAGGCTTTTATGGCAAGACATAGGTACATTAGTTTATATACATAGGTATTTGCAAGGCGTCAAAATCATTGTTTCTATGTCATTAAATATCCGTATATGACATGTCTAGAGGTATAGGTAGGTACTTAACTAATCTTGCTTGCCATCAAGATGAGACTGTGGTGAAATGTGGACGTGGTCATGATGAAAAGATGCTTTTTGTAAGTTTCAAATGAGACTCGGAAGCCATTTTATCTTCTAATGGTATAAATCTTAATTTCGAAATTAAAGTTACGTCCAAAATTTGCAATTTGGGCGTTTGAACTAAAAGTTGTTTCTATTAGCCCAGCCATTTTTCCTATTATAAAAACGTACCTACCATCTAAAAATATTTCATTTGAACATTACTAAGTTTTTTTTTATATGTATATAACTGTGTTATATGCTTGTAGGTATCATAAATATAAGTAACCTACAAAACTTCAGAATGAAGAGGTAGGTAACCATACAAATAATAAATAAATCTAAAATTAAATACAGATAAAACCAATTTAAAATACAATATACGTACCAAGGCAAACGATTAAAAAAGTTAAATTTAAGTACTTACAACCAATGATTAATAAAATGTATATATTAATTGGATTAAATCGATAACTGTTGCCAGATTCGTCTGAAATTAAGCTGGTTTTTAACCGACTATTTCTATGTTCGTCTGTATGTATTTTTTTGTGTAACACCACATCCTCTGCAATAGAGTTGTCTACAATTGGAATAGGTTGCCTGAGGATGTTATCTCGGCAAGCACTACACATTTAAGAATAGACTGGACCTTTGGATAAAGAAGGAAAAAATTTCCTTGAGAGATGAATACTAATTTTATTCGATTCAGCTTGATATAGGCACATCAGTATACACTGCTCGCCTATAAATAAATAATGAATTGAACAATTATGAACCGAATCAAATTTTTTTTTTAGTTAGAAAGGGTATAAAATTGTGAACCGTTGTATCCGTTCACAATCTATCGATAGTTTATAATTTAACTCGAGAGATTGTAAACAAACGGTTCTTACAATAAACCGGTGACATATACGAGTATACTCCCGAGGTGGTCCCATTCTAATTCTATCGAAATCGGCTAAGCCGTTTTTGAAAAATCAACAATAATGTAAAATTGTATGCATCGAGCAAACTATTCGAATTTTGTACACGAAAAAAAATGGCAATACCGACTGTATTGCCATTTTTTTTTTCAAAAATAATAATTAAGTATTAAACAACTATCAGTTCCGGGAAGACATATTGCTCTTTGACCCGAGGCTATCCGGTGCAATCAAAGAATCTCTTGTTACTAGTACAATGTTACATAATGTGTTATTTGCAATGACTAAGCTGCATTCTGGCAAAAAATATACAAGCTTTGTAATTTTATGGGAAATAATATATGGAAACTTTTTAGCTCAGAGCGTGTAGTTAAAAGTAAGTAAGTTCGTATAGGCCGGGTGGCTAGCCCTGGTGTCAGAGATTTTAGTTTAGTTTAGAGTGGTTGAAAGTATTAGGTATTAGAGAGACAACAGGTTCTCGAATGGAACACATTCCGTAAAAATAATATAGGATAACAGATAAAGTACCTAAATCATATAAATACATAGTAACGCTATAAGTTGGTGTAATATAAGCACTTCAAAGATTTGAAGCTTGCGTGGGAGGCGGGCTGGCTCAGTTGATTAGAGCGTCGGGCTAGTGATCCGAAGGGGCAGGTTCAAATCCTGCGTTCGCTTCAGATTTTTGAAATGCTTATCACAAAGATAACTCTTTGAAATACATAGTAGATAATATCTATTATAAAAAGTGAATCAGAATCATTTATTGACGTATCGAGATTAATACTATAATTAAAAATACAAAATCTGTATAATATACATACATAGTAGGTACCGCCAATAATAGGTCTCGGCATTCGAAAACGAGTTTCATTTCAATACTCTCAAACAAAATGAATGTAAGGGGCCCGATATTTAACATAAGTTATCCATGAGTTTTCTTACAAAATATTCGAAACCCTTTTACTTAGGTATAGTCTAATTTTTAGGCCGTTTTTAATTGGAGTTTTCAATGATTCTTTAGTGTTCTAGATTTAAGATAGTAGACAGACGACGACACATAAAACTCTTCACAATAGAGCCAAAAATACACTAAGTAGCTAGAGTATGAAGTGTTTTGCCTTTTTTTTTATTCCTTGTATGTTTGCGTTTGACTACATACTGCCTGATCTTGAGCATATATGCGGTCTAGAATGTAGCACGCTTACCTAGAAGATACCTATTTACTCGGGATATGAAGTATATAGTAAGATAGGAAGTTTGGAACCCTCATCATGTTACCTATGCACGAATGCTAGAGAAGGTCCAAAAAGCCTTTTTAAGAGCCCTGTATAAGAAACGGTACGGGTATTACCCATTCTTGTACCCTACTAAATTTTTACTCGGCCAGCTAGGGTACAACTCACTAGAAGTGAGGAGGATGGGAGACCAACTCATTATTTGTTGCAAGGTGCTCAGAGGGTCTGTGGACAGCATAGAGCTGCATGACTTGCTGTGTGCTCTATTCGTGCCCGATGAGCCGGGTGTGCCAGTGAACAGGCGTGGCCGGTTGCCGGACCTGCTCCACGTAGAGCCATGTCGTACCGTGGCACGTTCCATGTCTCCGGTAATACGAATGCGCAGAAACCTCAATACACTCCTGGCCGTCAACACTGAATGTGATATAATGTTTGACAATTGGAATATTTTATTATCGTCTTTTTTGACATATAGTGAAAATTTGACCGATCAATGGGACAGATGCCGTAGAGTAGACGGCACAATTGAAATTGATGAAATTGTTTGACATATTGACATATTGTTTGACATATTGTATTGACATTTTTAATTTGAAATTTTTAATTTTGACATTTTTTCATATTTTAATGACATGGTATTGTAATAGTAGGTAATAATTGTAATCTTTTTAATTTAATTTTTGAATAATATTTCTTGATTTTGTGAGATGTATGTAAATGGAATTATTCGTTTATATCTCAATAAACAATTAAACAATTAAGACACCCACGTTGTACTTTAGCGGGAAGACAGACCCAGGCAAAGCGTTTCACATTCTGGCTGTTCGTATGAGGAATGAGGATTCGAAACGCTTTGTTCTAACGCGCGGAATGTCCACCATAAAAGGGTGGCGCTTTGGTCGCGTCTGCCTAGCCGTACGATAGAAGAAAGGGGCAGTTTGAAAATAGCCGATAGAGATATGAACTGACAACATCAACAGTTCTTTTGTACAGCAAGTTGTTTGAGTATCTACTTTTAAGCACATTTATAACAATGTTTGCTTTTGCTATAGAAACACACATCTGTATGCATTGCACATTATCTAAATATTGCATTGATACAATATATGCATAAGTAGGTACAATAGTACCAAAGTATTGCTATTTTCGATGACTGCAACCTACTTTCAATTGGACATTGTTAACAATGTTGCGTCTAATCAATGTGGGCGCAGACCGCTGGCGTGTAAATTTGAATATAATGTTTGGAGTTGACACTGTCGGCCCGTATCTGTACCTGTCCTGCCCGCCTATTGGTATTGCAGCCGAGCAGATCTGCCCTCGGGGGAGAATATGTATACTTAGTGTAATCACGTTTGAGTGTTGAAAGTAACAGCTGACACGTTCGAAGATAGAAGAATGATTTTATGAACTTTCTTTATCTTTTAACGTGATAATAGGCCCAATTATGAAGGCGTCATTGTAAATTTAATAGCAACGTGTTCTCTCTATTGAATGCCTAATGTGAAAAAGAAACAAGAAGAAATAGTCTAAATAGCTATTATAATTACGATGGCGCTTTCATAATTGGGCCTAATGTCTAATGAATCAATGAACGCCGCGCGCCGACTGCTCGCACAAAAAAGCATGACTCATTGTCACGTTCCGCCTGAACCAAGGGTGCAAGCGAGAGCGCGGAACTAGCGATTGAAAGGCACAATCTGCGGCTTGTGACGCAAATGACGTTAATCACGTAAATGTATCGTCCGTAAACCGACTTTACAAATTACCAACTTCTTTTTAGGGTTCCGTACCTCAAACGAAAAAACGGAACCCCTATAGGATCACTTTGTTGTCCGTCTGTCCATCTGTCCGCCTGTCCGTCTGTTCGTCTGTGTGTATGTCAAGACTCTTTATCTCGTAAACGCGTAAAGATATCGAGTTGAAATTTAAACTATATACGTATATTTACTGTCTCTTGCAGAAGTGTCAAAGAAAAACTTCTCAGTTATCGTTTAAAAAAGTTAGAGCCGTTTATGTCGTAAAAAACGCATATTTCGCACTCACAAAAATCAAAACCTACAGGGTACTTCCCGTTGACATAGAACTATGAAAGGAGATGTCCACAAGTGGTATATTATTCAGAGAAAAATCTAACCAAGATGATATATACATCATTTGAAAGCTTGTTTTATGGGCTTCTCAAAAATATCTAATTTTGATATTTTCATCCCTGCATTTTTTTTTATATGTGAAAAATAAATTGTATGAAAAATAATGATACAGCTTTTTATTTTTTCTAGTTTAACAATAATAAAGTGCTTCTATCGTTATTTTACTTGCATTTGTAGCTGATTCTTCCACATTCATCAAATAATTTGCAAAAATTAAATTTTTTAACGTACCAGTGTGACCAGTTAGTAGGTTCAATGTGACAAAAAGATACTTAAAAAGTGTGTCTAGATGGTAAAAATAGTTTATTTTAACAATTTGGAGATTACTTAATCAGGGTTGATAGAGATAAAATACCTATTGTGCTAAATATATTTATTTATCCTAATAAATTCAAAATTAATTTTTAAAAAATGCAGGGCTCTTTTTTGTTTTTAACTGATGTAATAGACTCTTTCGAAATGTAACAAGTGTTGTGGTTAGATTTTTTGATTATTATTATACCAGCCTCCATACATTTTGTGGACATGTCCTTTGGCGAGAAGCATTGTCTCAGAGTACACATATAAGAATATATCTGAAAACTGTACATTTTTATTTAAATCACAAAAAAATAGGCCCTCAAAATTCACAAAATATGGGTTCAAAATTCAAAGTGAGCAAATCGTATCATGTAAGCCTTACATTATTTTATATGATACCTTACATTATTTTATATGATACCTTACATTGTAAGGTATCATATAAAAGAACTTCATTAGCACATGCTAAAACAGGTTTTTAATTATTTTAACAACGTGTTTGTACGGAACCCTCGATGTGCGAGCCTGACTCGCACTTGTCCGGTTTTTTGTATACCTTACCTAAGTTATATGATGAACAAAATCAAAAATCTGTATCAAATAAAAACCAACTAATTTTCCGCAAAAAGTTTCATTATCAGCCCGTGATAATGACTATTGGTCCATGCCTCCCTTCATTTATGCTATTCACCTCAGCTATATTAGTCATTTAAGTATCTCCGTGACACAGATGTTCTTAAGTGTTTATAGTAGCATATATAGTTTTTATACCATTCACAAGTAAATTCATATTCCAGCAAAGTATTACCATTCATTAGATTGACATTAACAAAAGCTGAGTTAGTAAGCAACAATGGTCGCTCTAACTAAAAATCATGAATAATGTTTAAAAACATTTCAAACAAAGCACAATCATAAAGTCTCATGACACGAAAATTATTACAAAACATAAATTTGAAGATGCGTTACCTCCTCCGTCGCCTTAAGGCATTTGTGTTCTGCTAACATAATCATAGAAGTTAAAAAGTAATCAATCCATTCTCTTTGGCAACGCTTAGTTTGTCTTCAATGAGTCGTAAAATCTCACGACTCTCACCGACACAATATTGTGAAACATATTAAACGTTGTCCGACTGGTCATAGAGCGCCATCGAAATATTTGAGTAGAGATGCCCCGAACATAGCCACACATGAGCGCGTTGACGTGCACATTTGCTTGTTTGTTCCGAGTTCTGCAAGGTAGTTCTGTATGAAAACGTGCGCGCAACGTGCTACAAGTTAAGATTTGTTTAAAAAAAAAACATGTGAAAAATATTACTTAATTTTTAAAATACCTTAACTTAAATTTAAAATTATTCTAACGTAATTTTACATTCAAAAAACATTTTGTCAAACGAAATTCGCGGAAATTAAATCAAAACTTAGCGCGTTACGTTTTGTCGATAAAGAATCAGGCCCCTGCTTTATACTGATTTTACTTTTCAAACGCTTGCCCACGCATATTTTCGATGAGATACCATAGAAAATCTCCATAGGTGCGACAGGTACTCCATGATATCGTATATTATTGTTAAGAAATGTACCTACAAAATATTTTATACATCTGTAATACAAATATTTTAATAGAATTGAAAATGAAATTGAAACTATTACAGCGTAACTACGTAAGTAAGTGATATAGAGCCTAAGTGGATCTCGAAAGCTCAATATGAAACGTGCAATATTGGCGGTCGTCGGCTATATTGTGCCACAGACCTATCTTTGCTTCTGCCCATTGTAAGATTGTATATCTACTAAAATATTAGTAACGATTAGAAGAACAGTGTGTAAAACAGCCACAAAAAGAATAACATAACCTCAGGTGAAACGTGACTTAAGTATAATAGCTTCGCTACGCATGCTCATACAGCTCTTCATCTTACAATTACAAATTTACTTCTAAAATTAAATTTACTTTTTCACTAAAGATGATATGAATATAAATTTTCATTCGCCCACTCTTTACGAAATTAAGTCAATATAATGCGCGTTTACTTTCAAGCGTTATTAGTATACGCCGGAGGACGGTCGTGCACCTCCTTTACATAGTTTAGTGACACAGAGACCTCGCGTTTGTTTAAGCTACTGACGAACGTAAATATTATTTCATTTTCTGTGTAACGCCTGCTGAACTTGTGAAATGAGAGGTTGTTATTAGCTCTAGTTGTTATTACTTGTAACTGATTGTAGAGTTGTGATGTTAGCGTCTTACAGACAGGAGCATAAGCGGAATTTCAATAATCCCAAGAATGCATATGAAGTCGCGATAGTGACATACGTATCTGAAAATCTTAAGACTGAAAATCTTTACAGAATTTATAGTTGGTATAATCGACTAATCGCACGCTCAACGTTTCAAGCCTAACTGCCCCCTCTTCTTTAGAATCTATACAGTGTTTGTAGACATTTAACTGTATAGCCTCCTTCGGACACTTCCAATTTTATTAATTTAGTGTCTATTGGTTGCCAGTCTCTTTCAAACGTGTCAAGTTCGTCTCGCCATCGCTGCATTTAAGTAGGAATAAAATTTGCAATCATAACTAAGTTGCTATTAATCATCTTGACTTGTTATATTGTCTTGCAGTATATTTTTGTATAATTAAATAAAAATCAGAAAGAAATAAAAGCTCATCTTACGTACAAAAGCGAATGTAAAAGATATCCTTGAATTGGTAATTTTGCAACGAACGTAACACCTAATCTAGAAATAATATAAACGCGACTGTCCACTGTTCGACCTCTAACTATACTTGTACCTATTAATATGTTAATTTATATATTTTATTTATTAGGCAAGGACTCGGACTCGTCGCGATACAAAAAATTTAGTCGTTTGTCAGTCTGACGTCTGTCTCTGCCATATTTGTTACATATGAATAGTTAAGTCACACCTAGATTACCTACACGAATGAATACTTTAATACCTTGCAGCATTGTTATTCCGATATAGCCTTATAAAAAAAAATAAGGCACGGCAGACGCGAAATTGCTATTAGTAATAATTTAGATTCGTCACATTTAATTTATTTTAAAGATTGTTTCAACCATCGACATGGTTTGTTTTTTTGTTTTAACATATTGATGGCTTCAGCCCTATTTTTAAAAATAAATAAATATTAGAGGACACCTGCCATACAAATTGTAGCCTACTCTAACCATCGTAATGGCAGCCCTGAAGCTCTTAAAAATTAAATTATGTGTCAAATAAAAAATACACTGAAATTTAATAAACATTTCGGGAGTCAAAGGTGCTACGTGGCTACATGCCAAAACACAATCTATCTCCAATCTATATCATCCCAAATTACAATTTCGCGTTTGCCATACTGTCCTCTTAACCCGTACTTTGATATGCCTACATCGCTATAAATCGTACATACCTGCTAATAGCTTTTTGGCTTTTTTGTATCCACATTTTCTTTAAGACCCACAATTTTAACAACTTTTTGTTCTTGAAGTAATTTAAAAACATTTGCACTACTAATTAAACAGCAGTACGAATGTACGCAAATAATACTAAGGTTATTGTAATGCAAATAAATATTATTTTAAGCAAATACGATACCGTTCTTGGAAGTGAATAGACTGGACAGAGTAGACATAAGATAATAAAGTAGGCAAACGAATCGGTATCGCGCAGGGTATTTTTTGTGTCCACTTCATTCAATTCAAATAAGTCAATATTAGGTTATAAGGAATATTGAATTATGTATATTTAGCGCTAAACTTGACGCTTTCAGGATTTAATAGCTGGCAAGTGCTTCCGCACGGGGTTAGATCAAGAGGGCAATACTGGAAATAATTCTTAAAATTAACCTTTCTTTAACAATTACTGAATTTTGCGTAGTGTTGTCATGTCATGGACATTCTCGGCACTTGTAGTATTATAAAAAAGTTTGACCTTATTACGACAGGTAGGTATATGTATTTACTGTGAGTAGAAGAATTTTTTTTTTGCTAGTTGCGACAAAATATTTTCTGTTAATACCTAGTCCTAGATTTTACGAATAATATCTAATTTTATTTATTTATTTATTTATTATTTACAGTAAAATATAGCTTTACAGATTACACAAAATCCAATACGCTACATTTTATACTTTACCTAAGAAACTATATACATAACAGGTACTTTTAAATTATTCTAAAAAATATAGGAACACAAGATAATCAACAATTCAAAACATATTTCTAATTAATCAGTCTAAACAATTGCATATAAGTCTTATGAATAAACCTTAACCTTAATTTTATTATATTAGTTATTACTTATTAATTTTTTGGCCGTAAGCAGAGCAGCATCTTTCTATGACGGTCCAATTATCCGCGAATAAGTCCAATTGAGGATACGCTGTCATGATCCGGTTCAGGTGTTTTTGAACCCGGAAAATTGGAGATTGTTGTCGCGCAGCTGTTCGCGCCGGGATGGGCGCGAATAGCGGCACACTTCCATCTCGAAATCTAGAACGCTGCTCAGGCACACATAGGCGACTTGCCTCACATATAATGTCAGGGCAGTCAATGTATCCCCGCAAAGTTTTCAACACCATTGAGATCTGTTCACATGTTCTTCGGGACTCTAGTGAATTAAATCCAAGCATGCCAAGGAGAAATTTGGTGGGGTACAGAAACGGGTAATACCCATATATCACTTTGTATAAGTAACGTAAAAACCGCTTCTGTACCTTTTCCAAAATTAATATGTAAGTCGCCTCATGTGGGCTCCACACGCAAGCACTTGCCTCTAACTTAGATCGTACCAGGGCTGTGTACAAAAGTTTAATAGCTTTGGTATTTTGGAAATCCTTGCAGTTTCTGGTAACAAACCCTAATTTTTGGAAACAGTCGGTAGCGAGTGTCATCATATGATCATGGAAGGTAAGCTTATGGTCAAAAAGGATTCCTAGATCTTTCACCGCTAGGCGTCTCGAGATGATTTCACCACCCAATTGGTATTGAGAAATTATAGGATTGGAGGAACGGGTAAAACTCATAACTTGACATTTAGATATGTTCATGGATAGTTTGTTACGCTTGCACCATACCAATACCTTATTTAAGTTAGTTTGGAGGATATTGCAGTCTTGAGATGACTTTACTGGCATAAAGATTTTCAGGTCATCGGCATAGAGCAAACATTTAGCTTCCAGCAAGCATTCAGGTAAATCGTTAATCATTATTGCGAATTCTATTGGACCTATAGATGAACCCTGACTGACTCCGGACCGTGTGTGATATGGGTCAGAATCATAACATCCCAGTCGTACAAACTGAGTACGATTTTGATGACTGCTAGCAAATAGTTTAATTAACTTGGGAGCAAATCCTATATCTGCCATTTTAGAGAGAAGGATATCATTATCAACGTGGTCAAACGCTTTTTTAAAGTCCAGATAAATTACATCAACTTGTGTGCCTTCATCTAAGTTTTTTGAAACAAAATCGACTAAGCAAAGAAGGTTTGTATTTACTGATCTACGTTTACGAAAGGCGTGCTGTGCGTCATTGAGATACGGTTCAAACTGTTTGTAAATTTCATCATGCAGCGCACTTTCGAAAATTTTAGCAAAGCTTGATAAAATTGCAATAGGTCTATAGTTTTCAGCAGAGGACTTGTCACCTGTTTTGGGAATCGGCGTTACTCGTGATTTTTTCCATTGTTCGGGGTAAACTCCAGTGCTTAGTATCTACTCTGTCTGGTTTAATAGAGTTACACATAAATTAAATCGCGCATTTCTTTTCTTATTTAATAACTCAATTTCTTTAGACGACGACGTGATATAACTCATTAATTTAATAAACTAAAGTATCTTTAATATCCGCTGGCCTTGAAGCTTTTCCAACAAATATTACTTGACAACTATTAGACTCTTCGTAGAACTTACACGTATGACATCATTTCATAACTCTCCGATACATAAAGTTAAACTTCTACGAAACATTGAATTCAAATATTGGCTGCAAAATGAAAAAAAAAATTATGTTGACCTAAATACTCGTAATATCGGTAATGTTTCAAGAGTGATGCGTCATGCCATAGTACGGTTGATCGCAAGCGAGCGAGTAGTCAGTCACAAACGCTGACGCTAGGAATAGAAAACGCAGTACCGGACCTTGCACACAAGGTCCGGTACTGCGGACCTATACAGTTCATCTATGCACCACAGTGCATAGATGAACTGTATGCAAAGCATCGGTAGAGATATTTTGTGCCTATGGCAACATACCATGGTCATTTCAGCCTTGGTAGATCCACTGCTGAATATAGACCTCCGCGACAGATCTCCAATATGACCGGTTATAAGCGACTTGTATCCAATGCGATATTGCTTAATCATATCCTGTGTCAAGCGTAAGATATCCACCCAGCATGGTCATCTATTCACCTCGATGATCTTACACTGTGCTTTATCGGAAAATGGCTTCTACTCAAACACTTGCGTCCGCATCGGTCAGTCCATGCTTATAATTATGTCCTGCTAGCTTAGAATACGACCACGAAAGTGCTTTTTTTCACATATGCTAGTAAATGGCAAATAGAAGGAACGAATTAATCTGAAACACCATGTATAGGTATGTACTCTATTTTAGTGGAATAAATATTTCATTTCGTTTCGTTTCATTTCATTTCATTTCGAAAGAAGTGTGAATAAGTGACATAATAACTCCGTAACTCTGTCACGTTCTGACACGTCGATAGAATTATTTCGTGATATGTATCCTAGCCCAGCTGACCACTGTCATTTCAACTTCCTATTCCACTCTCGACACGCCGCGCCGCCGTCGCCCGTAGCGACACGCCCGTTTGCGATGCTACTAACTGTCCGACGTAGTTGTGTTTAGTGGTAGTTGTAAGTCAGGGCACGCCCGCCCGACGAGACAGCTTCTGGCCTACACTCGGCTCATCTTTGCAGAGATGACCTAACCACGCATGCCCGCAAAAAACATGCAGGAAATCGCATCCACGGGTATATTTGTACTTGTCTACTTAAAAAATCTATTCCGTATACACCTTCGACAAGATTTATACTACCAGATTGAAGATATTATAATGACAATAACATTATGTATACGGTTTTATTTATTAATAACTTACGTGCGTCATTGCTGGAGAAATATTTGTATTCTTGAAGAATGAAATGCATTTTAGCATTGTATGAAAAATATGTAATTAGCATAGATTGAGGTGTGTCGGGTTTTGTGCGTGCTTCTGTGATAAATGTTTACGGCACACCATACTGGGTATTGCGGCGTTTCGCCCCGCAAGCGGTTCGGCCCGCGGGGCGAATGGGGGCCTTCAAAAAGAGTCATGGGCGATTCGCCCCGCGGGCCAAACCGCTTTCGGGGCGAAACGCCGCAATACCCACCATACTGTCTTCGCTATAACAAATAAATGAGATTTATCTACATACGAGTATTTCACTTATTGTTTTTTTATAGAATTGTACATATTAAAAGGAGAAAATAAAACAATAAAAGTATAAGTTTAAGCAAATCATACGAAAGGACCCGCATAAAATAATATTAATATAATATTTCCTTAAAATATTATTAATCTTCAGTGAGAGTAAATGTCATTGAACTAGGGACCTATTAAAATACAATCCATAAATATAATTAGGTATCCATAATCGCGAAAAAACAACTGTTCAACAAGTTCATTGCCTCTCTATAGGTAAAATATATTGAGCACCTAATTTTTTCTTGCGAATTCTCAATTGACACCACAGTAAAAGTTAATATAAATAATGATGAGCATACCATATATCTACATCTCTAAAAGTCTTTGCACTTTACAAAATAACATAATATGTAGGTACTAACAGAATAAAAAAACCATATAAGGGACATCTTACACATGGTCTCTGACACCAAACTAAGCAAGGCTTATATGGCTGGCATTTGGCTGTTAGAGACTGATAAACTTCATATATACATATATTTAAATAAATACTTATTATAGATAATACCTAAATAATACCCAGACACAGGCAACAGAACAGGGCATACACCTATATTTAGCACATAAATATTTGCCCGGGATAGAAATCGAACCCACGCCTCCTTGATATCGTATTCGGGGTCACTAACCACTGAGCCACCGAGGCAGTCAATCGGTAGAATAATCGGGCTAGAAACCAAATGTAGGTAAAGATGTAAATCATAGGAATACTGCATACTAGGGATGCTGAAGGAGATTTTTTTTTCCCAAAAAACTTCCTTCTTCACTGTTTGAATAAAAATATCTTTGTACTATATATGTAATGCGCTTTGTCGGCCAATCGCCGTGTAGGCAGATTCGTCTCGGCTGCGCAAGCTTCCATATCCACGCAGCCACACTGGTTTGCGAGTGGGCCGCTACTGGTTTTTTTTTCTTATGGTAATTTGACCAGTATCAGTTTCTGTTTACCCACATACTATCACGCTATTGTGTTTGAGCGTTGGCTTATTATTATGATATCGGTAGCGGTAAACGACTCACCTTTTAGTGAATTAAGGCTTCTGCTAGTGTTGTAGGAATAAAAAGAATAGAACAAAAATATCTCGGTCCAAGTAGAAATTGCGTCAATTTTTAGCGGCTCTGAAGTGCACTATTCGCTGAGTAGAACCTCAACTCACACCGCTCCTGACATAATACTAATATTTTGGTACTGCGCAGTGACTCGCCTCATGTTCTGAGCTGCCATTAAGTTTGACTGGTACTATACCGGCAAACGGTGGGTACTATACCTACCCAGAAGATAGAATTATAACCTGACTCATCCCAGGATCGCTTTGGATGCAAGCCACTTACCTGCCTATCTATATTTGAAAAAAATATATTTATAAAAAATGTATGTCCTTTATAAAATCGTAAACAATGCATTTGATCATGTATTATGATGATCTTTAGCAAAGATGTTGTGAATGAAAGACTGTTTCTGAGTCGGTGCGACCAATTTTTTTATTTTAGTTGGTGGCGGGCGTAGCAAGTTAGCAACGTGCGCAGGGTACCTTGGTGCATTAATAAGCTGGTGTACTCGTCCAAATCTCGTCTAAGAATCAAAATAAACAAAAAAGTATACCTATACATAATGCAAACCTTACGAGCCGTAATCGTCATTAGATAGGGACCTACTTACATAAACTATCCTTAGCTCTAGTATGTAATTAAATACAGCCGTAAACTTTTGGTAAGGTTAACAAATCAAATAAGTACAATGTGTGTTTTTATAACTTACGATGCCATTCACAATTTTAATTAAATAACATCAATAAATAAAGTGTAAAGTATGTCGATGTCAAGTAGTCACACAATGTAATTAGTCATGTAACTCTATAACACACACTTAGATAGATAAATCATATTTATTACAATAGTATACAACACAACACAAACCAGATCAACTCTTTTTTATTGCGGACCGTATCCTATTTTTTAATCAAAAGGAACTGGCTGGCGATCCTAATTGGCTATAAATATTGTGTCCAATAAAATATATAATAAATACTATTTGCACATCTAGACGCCATTTACATAATTCTATATGGTCGGCAAAATCGATTCGCTAAAAGTAAGAGATACGGCGACCTTGGGCGTGGTTCCGGGTCTGTCAGACCGGTCCCGGCGATCCTCGCGTCCGCTGCACCGCCTGCTTCCACCACACGATACATTTTTCATTTTTCCTTTTTAGCCCCCGATTACTATTCTCGACTACAAAACTGTGCGTCTTGTGTTGTGCGATAGTGGTCCACAGTAGCGTAATTCATTTTTTTTTAGTTAAAAAGATCTAGCTAGATTGTTCTAACATTTAAATTTTTAAGAAAATCTGTATTTTACAATAATTTTAATTTTTACGGTAAAAAGAAAATTTTTACCGTATTTTTTCCAACGAAACTCGCTTGCCGGGAAGATTCGCTAAAAGTAAGAAATATGGCGACCTTGGGCGTGGTATCGGGTCGAACCATGTGCATCCATCCCACGATACATTTTTGATTTTTCCATGCACAAGTCTGTGTTGCGCGGTGTGTGTACCACAGTAGAGTAAGGTTGTTATTTTTTTTTAGGTTACAATGTTAGTTACAGGTAGTGGCACGTAAGTTTAGCGCTGAGGTTAGTGTGGTGAGGGTACTCCACAGCCATCCCTCCACACTTCGCTCAGCGCTAAACTTATGTACATGTTACCAGTATCTAGAGTAGCAGTTCCAATAGTAGTGTCCCACAGACAGCTGCGGCCTGGTCAGCAACCTATCACAGTTATTGATTTAACCATGTCGGCCTCTGCTATTGGTCGAACACTAGGCGCACCTGTCCGGAGGATGATTTCGAGAAAATCCGTCACAGAATAAGTGATTTTAATTCGTACCTACTTATACTATTTTTAGGGTTCTTTTCTCAACAGAATTCAATAGGTGCCTACCTATTATAAAAAGCCGGCAGTTAATTTCCAAAACAAAAAAAAACCTTTCAAAATGTTGGACGGATTTTACTACTTTAAGTACTAAAAGTAAGAGATACAGTGTCCTTGGACGTTATTCCGAGGCTGGCGGACCGGTCCCGGCGATCCTCGCAGCCGCTGCACTAGATTGCTTCCATTTTCCACTCTGGGGTCCTTTACCCCTTTAGCGCGCATATAGGCTAATTCAAACTTCTTACATTCTCAATATATTCATATTTATGTGCGCGGCTTGTAGCTAACTTCGCAGCCGCCAAGAAGTCTGATTCGGCCTATAAGTACTAATAAGGAAAACTTGATTTCTGGGCATGTTGAAAGCATGTGTACCTATTTAGATTATTTCTAGACCTTAGAATTAGGGTTAGGTACTCAAACTAACTCAATTGCAATAATGCTCACTTCACGTTTCAAGGTTATTATTTTATACTAGTTTTTACCCGCGGTTTCGCCCGTATACGCAATATATCATTATAATTTATAGCCTGTGTTATTCTGATAAATAAGCTATATTATTGCAAAGTTTCATCTCAATCCGTTCAGTAGTTTTTGGGTGAAAGAGTAACAAACATCCATCCATCCGTCCATCATCCATCCATCAGTAGGATAATATTTTTAAATAAGTAGTATTTCTTTATTAACCTGTTTAACCTATGGACAAAACCAAAACGAAGCATTGCCTTGGCTAGTTTTTTGTGTGTAGGTAAGGGTTTTTGGCGTGTGGGCTGTAGCGAGTTAAGTAGCGCCGAATTTTATGCAATTTTACCACCAAATAGAACTTTTAAAATTCGAATTTCGAATCATATAAGTGCGTGCCGAAAATGTTTGACAAACTTTGTAACTTACACAGCTAACTCACTTTTATATAGAAACAAGAAGCTACGACCTGCAACCTACATTACTATTATATGCCTAGTACAAAAAACAAATCACATTCTGCAAGATTTGTTCAAAAACAAACATATTCATATATAATTAGATGATATTTGGTAAGTAGATGTATAGAATCTAACTGACTATGAATAGGGTATTTGACTAGTTTTTGGAAATCGCTTTAAATTATTCGTTAGTAAATACTAAGCACGTAGTGTGCTTATTTATATTTCCGAGAGATCTACTGTATTAACAATGAAAATCAGTGTTAAAGAATAGATAATTATTCAAGATCCTACCAAAAACGACATTCTGTAATGACGCTGTTCTTTGACGTCACTAACGAGTAAATAACGTTAGTTAATACTGGTAAATACGCTAGTTCACATCTAAAACTTAACAAAAAATACTTTAAAAGTAACTTACAGATCCAATAATATTACTCCGAAATCACAAAACACAAATTACACAAACAACAGTCAATCGAGAAATTCTTGTTTACCAGCACTTGACGTCACCAGAGTTGCCGCCCTTCTTAAAGCGTTTACGTCACAGATAAAATATCAAAAAATATCGTATTTTATTTCGTAAGATTTGCGAAAATTAGACATATTTTAGTTTAAATAATGTGAAATATGTCTTTTTCAGACTATTATCTGTATGGATTACCAAAATTAATAGAATATTTTCAATGTTGTCAAATAGCATATTATGAAAATGTTATTACATTTTTCCTGACTGACCTTGCGCTATTATCGATTTGAAATTACTACATACCATATTATAATATGGTAGGTAATCGTAATCATGAATTGAATTTTACTAACAGACGTGTACCTACACATCTCTAATACACATCATCTAATAAACTTAAATAATAATAGATACTTACCTACTACTTTCGTGTCAATTTTCTTTACAAAAGATACAGAGATTTGAAAAAACTTTAATACTTGATTATGTTAATTAACAACATTTAAAATATAAAAAATGTATACCTAAAATAATTTTGCAGCAGCATCAGTATAAATAAAAAAATATATAATGCTAAAATATTTTATTAAGATTTAGCAAACGTTTTAATGAATTAAATAATGATAAGGCAATCACGTGGTATTCAATGCGACTATTAATGAGTTAAATTACATATATTAATAATACAAGCAAAAGCTGAGATTAATATACCGATTCGGCGGTTTCACCTATCACAATTTCTTTGGAATAAATAAACATCATAACAAATATAGTTCAATCAACGACATTTGACTCTTGAGACTCTGCCAAAACTCCATCAGTGGCTGGTTCATTGGCATTGGCAGGGTCCTGCGATTCATCGTCATCGTCATTGCTATTGGTAGAGATAATGCGATTGTCATGAGCCGTAACCACATCATCGGAATTACTTTCTAATACATTTTCTGTTACTTCAACTGGATCACTCTTCTTATCATTAGATTCTAATACAGTTTCGTCAGCCTCAGGTACAACTTTAGTAATGAAATTAGGTACTTCTATAGATACTACTTCATTCTCACTTTCCTTCGAAGATTCTGCGAATTTGTTCTCTTCAAGTGGTTTGAAAATTTCTTGTAAAGACGATACTTTCTTTTCTGTTGGAATTATTCTATTTAAATATACTAGAATATCCGATAGAGATACAATAGCTATTAATTTATCATCTTTATTCACTAATAATAATCGATGACTTTCAGTTCTAACTATAACTTCTAAGGCCTCGTATAAAGTAATACTTGAACGACACTTTTGTAATTTTTCTTCCCAGTCTTTCTTTTTGTTTCTTACTTCGCCTATCGTTAATGACAAATTGGAATACAATTTTTCACTTACAAGATTTAGTACTTCATATTTAGCATATACATCGAGAAGTGTACCGTTTTCATCTAAAACAGGCAAAGCTGATATATCTTTTTCTAACATCAGCTGAAATGCTGTTTTTATTGAAGTATCATCTGTAACAGAGGCGATATCTTCAAAAGTGCCAATTTTCAATTCGACTAGAGTTTTATGGAAAAAGGTTAGCTCTGGAAATTCGTTGAGATAAACAAACAGGAACCTCAATATTCTTTTGTGAGATAAAATGTATAGAACATCGCCAGTTGTAGGATCTATCATCAAAAGGCGATGAACTCGATTTTTGTTCAACAAGTTTATGGCATCGTGTAAAGATTGCCAAGGTGCTACGCTGCACAATGGTTTTCGAGTTGGTCTTAATATCTTTCGCCAGGTGTGCAGTGTGTGCCTTTCTAAATCTTCTACTGATAAATTTTCAGCATCGAGATGTAACAAAATTCTAATAAAATCTGTCACAGTTATCATACCAACAAGCATTTTCTTATTTGCATCCCATAATGGCGCAGACCTGATACCGTGCGATATTAGCGTTGGAAATGTTTTCTTCACATAAAACTGTGTATCGAATATAATAACTTTAGCAGATTTAGGCAGGATTTCATCACATTTATGATACTTGAAAAAGTTAAGTAGAAGTCGTGTTTTATCTCGACCTCCTATCGATATTTGTACGATAGACAAATAAGGATCATATTTGGGAAGACCTCGAATTTCTCTAAACAACTGTTTTGCATGCATAGGATCCAAGGATGCGTATGAATTCTTGTGATAAGTTGGTGAAGTAGTCTCAATAGAAGAACGACGAATTTGTTTGTTGCTTTTCTTCTTGGCAATATCTGGTGCAGGTTGACTATTTTCTGTTTGAGGTTTTGTTCTAAAAATATCCATTACCCTAGTGATTGGACTATATTTTCGTGATGAAGCTCCTGTCACAGTGTGATAATACTTCTTGTGAGAATCTTTTGTGTCGGATGTAACCGGTTCCTCATTGGATGTCTCAGGAGCTTCACTTGACTTTATCGGTGCCTTTGGTTGATGTTTTTTGGCGTCACTTTTTCTCCTTAACCGAAATATATCAAAAATTGAACTTTTAGGACTAGATGATGTTCCATGAAAAGTTTCATACTCTTTTCCAGTCGATGGATCTCTCTCAGAACTCGAAGGCCGTGATGAATCAGACGGCTTTTCTTTAAATATTGACCTAACATGAGGTCTCTGTGATTCAACGCCACGAGTGCCAAAATGGACGGTGTGCAAATTACCGTCAGCTACACTAGTAGAAGGAACATTTTCATTGGCGACCGGTAATGTAGTAACAACAAATCGTGTTTTCTCTCCTACCACGGTTGGACCCTCTTTTTGCGCATCGTATTGACCCTTCTTCTTTTTGTGCTTATTTTTTGCTTTTCCATGTTTTGTCGGTGACTCTGTAGTCGCTGAATCATTTTCTAGTATTGGATCCATATCCAAATTATAAAATACTATTTAGATAGTGTGTTGTACCTCTATTGCAGACCATTCTCTGGTTTTCCCAAAAGTGATACCTGTAACAGAAACAACCCATATGTTATTATTAATGTTAAATATGATAATCATAATAACGACACAGTTAGGATAGATAGTAGAAGATCAAACGTAGAAGATAATATTCGAACAATATTTTGATACCAAGTCAAGTAATTATCCATCAAGTGTGCTTCAGAATGTATAGGTATATAATATATCAAAGATTCATGTGTGTGCGTAGTATAGATTCATAGAGAAGACATGTCAAAACCGTAGTGGAAGATGAATTTGAATGAGGTTTATAATATATTTATGTATATACATACATACATAAATATATTATATACCTCATTCAAATTATGTATGTGTGTAAAATTTATTTCTAATTATAAATATGTACAGTACACCTAATTTTATCTTTAATTGTTTTTATGTAATTATTATTGTTATTAGAATTTTCTCATTGATTTGTAAAATTTGTGTTATTTATATTGAATGCTTGTAACTAATGTAGATGGTACTATACCGTTTTAGTTATTAAATAAATAACATCTATTCTAGATTTGAAGTGTCTCATAGATTTTATAAGAACATATTATTATGGTATTGATTAAGCCGAGTACTTATTTACAATAATACCACTCAAATACAATATGCTCAGTAGATAAGTATGAACTTAGGCAAGTACAAATAAAATTGAACTAGGTATAAACTTTGACCATAAATAACTTCGAAAAAGATTTTATTTACATATATTTATGTAACCTTAATTTTATTTAAAAAAAACGTATAATTTATTGTCATATTTATATTTTTTACGTGCACATTCCACATTCACTTCATTTACATTGGCGTCACATAAATTCATTTTTGCGGCGTTACTTAGCAACAAAGTGCACCAACTTCACAATGCAGATGATCAGTTGCATAAGAATACGCTATTATTCCCCAAATCTTATTTTCACTCTTATGCATGCTGCAGTAAGCTTCTAATTGCAAATATAGTCATGCCTAATAATAATCTAACTACACAATCCGGCATTTGTGGCTCAAGTTACGTACCTATTGACACCATTTCGATGATAATCAATACTTTTAACGAAGCAAAAGCATGAAGTATGTGGTAATCGTGATTCGTACCTGATTTTGGCCAACAAGCATCTTCTAAAAAATCCACAACGTACAAACAGTAATATTATAGGCCTTTCATTATAAATTTTGTAGAAATTGCACAAACACGATACACTATTATAGGTTGTTCGTAGACACTAGGAAAATTTGAGGAGCCACATGTCAAAATAAAGTAGGATTGAGTTCCGCGACATCTGTGAGCGAGGGAAGTAAACTAGGTTTGTGGGGAGGAAAAAGATGGGGCGCAAAACCGGAGGGTTGATGGGGTGATTTTAACATTTATTCATAACGCTACCTATACGAAATACTATTACAAATCGTGAGATGTCAGAAGCCAATCTGAATGTTTTCTTGAACTATACTATACTTATATTATGATAAAATCATGTATTACTATTGGGATCACTATGGGATATTATTATTAGAGCCGATATATTTTATATTATCTATATACGAGTTCTAGTAATATCGTAATACAACGAAAAAAAGAAGTATATAAGTTCTTGCACTTAATATTAAAATATTTTTATATTAACCACATAACACCTAGGGATAGGGGTGTTATGTGCTGAATTAACGACTTTAGTATATAATATAATAATAACTAGACCTCTGTACAGATGATACAGTATATTTCCCTAAGTAAGTATTTTTACGGTTACTACAAAATTTAGTAGATCTTGAGACGGGATAAAATATTGCTCCTAAATCTGCCTATCGCATGGGTAACTTAGATTTTTTTTAGTCATCAACTATACAATTTGGCGTGCCTAAAATGCTTTTGGTCAACAAAAAGTTTGTAATAAGCCAAGAATTTATATTGTAACAAATAGATACTTGATTTATTTTCATATTTACTATTTAAACTTATATAATACAATATTATCATACACATGTTTTTATTTGGTAATTTAGCTTTCTTCTATTAGATTTCATGGCATGTTTAAAAGCTTTCATTAAGCTACTTTAATGATAGTTAAATACTTATTTCACCTTTATTTTTTATTTTTTATCAATCTCTATTATTCAAATATCTAATGATTCTTGTCGTTTATTTTTAGAATACATCAGGACAATCTTGGCAATGTCTCTAGGGAAAAATATTACTTCATTATGAATAAACCATCTATTTGAGCAGCATCAAAGTAAGATTATTTATACAAAGTACGAGTCTGGAGTTTCCAGATGGATCTACGGGCTCACATAGCAACAGATTTTAATTCCCACACGGGTAGTGACGGTGGAGGCTCTGGTCTATATTTAGGATTTTTTCAGTATGACACAAAGCGCATGCGTCCTAAATGATGACGTTGCGGTTGCTTATGAATCAATGACGTCACTCTGACAGGTGCTCGCGGTAAACGATGACGTAGCGTCGCGGGTAGAAGGCGGCAGGGCAGAAAATAGAGAAATCGATACACGTGGCAAATAATGCTTCTCCCTCCGGTTCAGTGACGCTCGCTTCGAGCACTTGCTTCACTGTCAGCGATAAACTACGTATGATGTCGTAGTATATTTATGACGTCATCTTTATGAAATCGGGGCTCGGTAGTCGTAGATTTTCTCCCCATTGCTTTTGATGACGGACATAGTTATGTACGTGTAACGAAATACGTATTCTTGTGACAAGACTCATTTCTATATTTATGTACTAACAGTGACGCGTTGCGGCTTTGCATGTGATAAGATTAGGATATAGTTTGTTTTACAATAAATTCCCAAAAAGAAATTCTTCAAAGTTAAAATCTGAACCAAAAATATTAACACTGAGTCTGTCCATCTGTCGCTGTATTTTTGAACAAAATTGACAGGCCCTAGAAAGTAGGCATGGTCTGGTTTAGCCGGGGCGTGGGAAGAATTAAGGACATTGGTATTTTAAGGTAGGGCATTGCTCCTCCATGCCCCCTAGCTACGGCCCTGACCCCCCACAAGAGCTCGCTACAGTGTCTAGTAAGACGTCTTATTGAACGGTGGTACTGTACGGAACCCTTCAAGTGAGACTCGCTCTATAAAGACTGTAAAATAGACTTACAGCTTAGCAAAAAAAGAGAAAAAGTTATTGGGGCGCCTACTATCTAAGCAAATGACTAATCCAAACAATTCCGTGATATATTTCTATGGATTTTTTAACAATTGCCAAGAACTATCAAATTAGTTTTGATTCTAGACTTACTACTTCTAGATTTAGACTTATTATATGCTATGTAGCTGCGTCTTGCGCGAATGTTTTGACACTACGGAAGTTTTAAAATAAATTAATAAACACAGAAATATGTAAATCTGATAAACTTAGATGACGTTATATAGTAGACATGCACTGGCAAAGTCATATGATAACTAAAATATTCCGTAAATACCAACGTAGTCATTTTATATGAGTATCGTTTAGTACTCAACAGAATGAATAAAATATTTTTACCAATGTCTGCAATTTAAAATACAAAAACGATGTTGAAAGACAGACAACACGTTCGCTTCTAACAAAACTGAGTACACAATATATTTATCCGAATGTCTAGACTACAATGATAGCTAGTTTTTCACGTTTAAGAAGTATCATTGTCTGTTCCTATCTTATCTCCTAAAATCTGAGCAGCTTTACCGATTTTAGATTGCAAGGTGACTTAGGATTCATCATTCAAATTATCATAAAAGCTTTATTAATTAATTCGTTGAGTCACCACTTCGAAGTGGCTCTTTTAGATGTTGTATTTACCAGGTTTCAGTATTTGCCATTTTTTTGTTTTTACTTCCCTATATGACAGTATATTTACCTACAGATTTTTTCTTTTTACGGTTTTCCTGATCATCTCCTGGACTTTTAGGTCCAAGATCTCGTGAATTTATTATTCTATGGTCTTTTCCGTTTCAACACGTAATCTGATACCTAGAAAAAATTCGTCACTCTTGAAGAACTTTTTCTAGGTATCACTACTTTCTGATTTACATTCATTTCAGCCTAGCTTTTATCATTTCAAACGACACCACATTTCAAAGTTAATATTACTTAAGCTGTTCATTCGGTACATATGTTTTATTGGATGATATCACTAGTTTTACTCTATTTCGTATCAATAATTATGCCTCAGTATTTAGCTCGGTTTATATCGTATTCGTGTTTAATCGCTCGCTATCAGTGGGGCAAGGCCTCGTCTGTACGAGGGTACAGGAGTAGAAACGAACTGTTCTCGAATAAGACACGGGTCGACAGCTCACGTGCGATGCCTTGTTGCACTCTGCTAACCAGATTGCGCTAGGGCTAGCTGCTTCAACTGATCCTAACAATGAACCTTACTGATGCGAAACTGTTACCATAATACAATAGTTATTAGTTATATTAATAGAAGTCTATAAATGTAAATGTAATGATTATATTATGGTTAGTTGATGGAGTTATTTTAATATTATAATATTTACATCTGTTAATACCAAACTTATACAGGGCTATTCAGAAAGGGGGTAGGTAAGTATTAAGCCGAGAAGGGGGTTACTCAGACCATCATTATGAAAATATTTTACTGTGATGCCAAATCGGAATTAAAGAAAAAAAATTGCTTTTGATACTTTTTTAGGGTTCCGTACCTCAAACGGAAAAAACGGAACCCTTATAGGATCACTTTGTTGTCCGTCTGTCCGTCTGTGTGTATGTCAAGACTCTTTATCTCGGGAACGCGTTAAAGATACCGAGTTAAAATTTAAACTGTATACGTATATCTATGGTCTCTGAGCATAGTCTCAGAGTACACATATAGGAATAAATCTGAAAACTGTACATTTTTATATAAATCACAAAAAAATAGGGCCTCACAATTCACAAAATATGGGTTCAAAATTCAAAGTGAGTAAATCGTGTCATTTAAGGTATCATATAAAAGAACTTCAATAGCACATGCTAAAACAAGTTTTTAATTATTTTAATAACGTGTTTGTACGGAACCCTCGATGTGCGAGCCTGACTCGCACTTGTCCGGTTGTTTTCGAGTTGAGTTACTATTTTTTATGGGACAGTTTATTTTTTTGCTTGAATTTCTGGTTGGTGCCATAGTAGGTATAAGTTGTTCAAAATGATGGTCTGAATCAGATTTTCGGCCCTTTCTAGATGACACTGTATTTTAGATATACTCGTATGTTTGAGAAACCAGAAAGATTGGCATTCTATGGTACGTTTCCGAAATAACTTGGGAGAGACTCCTGTCCGTGACGTCACGGATTTGGTCGATATCAGTAGCCTCGTATTTTGGGCTCGAATCTTTATTTACACTACGTCCGTCGCGGCGTCGTCATCTACCTACTCTCTCTCTAATTAATTTTGACAAAACTGGGAACAATCGGCTTCATCCAATAGATCGATTCACGTTTTCTATTTCATACTAGGGTTCCGCACGACAGGTTCCGTACCGAGTGAGAGCACCCTTAATTTATTTTAATTTAATTACTTATTTTGTAGAGTTAATATTCTGTGAATATTAATAGTGCAAAAAGTAATTATTGAATAGAATTAATTAGTGAATATAATAGGTACATTAAATTATTGTTTTGGCTAGCTATTTGAAAGATTGTTTCAGGTACCCAATAAGCGTACCTGTAACAGTTTTATCGTTCTTATGTGTTGATCTCACCAGCCAATTTTATCAATAGTACCTATCATTAGGTTTAAGTGCAAAAACGTAAGTGCTAAATTGGTAGGTACTTCGGAAATATTGGATTTCGATTACCTAGCAATACTAGTAACATGTATGACTATATAATTGTCGATTAGTATGTTAGTACCTACTTACCTAGTAGTAGTGCGATAGATACGAGTACGAATAATGTCCGCTGTTAGAGGAAGTTAAATGATGTAAATTGTCAACAACAGTCGTATCATTTATCATCATGAAGGAAAATGTATGTTGAAGTGTATACAAGTTATCTAGAAGTACATATTATTGTTAAAACCTGAACGATTTTTTAAAACGAAAGGATATTTTACGTTTCTTTAATTATAATTATTTTTGCAAAACATAGCATGACCGACTTCACCCGTGTACAGAATCATTACATAGTATAAAACAAAGTCGCTTCCCGCTGTCTGTCCCCATGTATGCTTATATCTTTAAAACTACGCAACGGATTTTGATGCAGTTTGTTTTAATAGATAGAGTAATTCAAAAGAAATGTTTATATGTATAATACGCCTGTGCGAAGCCGGGGCGCATCGCTAGAACGCAAATATTATGCACGGATCGATGTAGCATTTTTCACATTATTGTTGATTTATCAAAAATAGCTCAGCCGATTACGACAAAATTTAAATGGGACTAATTTCAAAGTATACTTTTTTCAATAAAAAAAGAATTATTGAAATCTGACTACTACAAAATAGTTATGCGAGGTTATGCATAAAAAAATATATACGCGTCGAATTGTATACCTCCTCCGGTGGGTCGTCGGTCAAAAAATACTGTAACTTTTATCCGTACAGGGAAACTCCAATTTTTTTAGCAATACCTACTCTAGTATGTAGTTGTGCTTGTCATTGTAACAAACATTCACTATAGGACCAAACCCGATATTGCAAAAAAACAGCTATTCCATACCAACAAAAAGATTGTCGAACCTCGGCAAAATATTTGGGACAGCTGACTTTTTCTTGGCGATTTTGGAGCTAAAGAAGTTGGTCCATGGTAAAAGTAGGTCATAAAACGAGCACAACATCCTAGAGTATTGCTATTTTGCAATCACCCGTACAATAAACGTTAACTAGACGATTACTCTAATTATAAAGTATATCTGATTCAGAAGAAAATGTGTTCTCCTAACAAGTACTTACCTATTTCCGTACCATAGCCAACTGTATGTACATATCTAGTGCCTACTGGAAGATATGTAAAATTAACTAATTTCTGCCTAGATACTCGGCGTATTTATTCATAGCTCACCACTGTAATAACAAATCCAGATGAGCGCAATGGCTAAACTTGTAGCAGAAAGCCCCTAATTCAATATTTTGTGACTTATTTATAAATGGAAAAGGATATTTCTTTCTAAAAGTTCGTTAAAATATTCTAAAATTATTACAAAACTGTTTTTCAGTGTTAAAACTGTTACTGTTGTTTTTTATCAAGGATTTATGAATTTGCAGTGGTTTAGTGTCACGAATGATTTTGGAGCACTGTAAGTTACGTAGTTAAGCAAAAAAATTAAGCATATTTGTTATGTTAAATATAACTAAGAATATATTTATTTTTATAACTCAAAAAACATTGAAATATGATACTTAACTAACTTATGCACGAAAAAACGAAACCTACCTATATACTAAATAAAATAAATATTATATAATATTTGTTATTGTTCATTAGGATGATTATTTCTCATACATCTCACAAGATACTTTATCAAGTAATATTTTTAATGCTAGGCTCCTATTTACCTATTTTTGTTAAGAAAGACGAAGTATAAAGCATCTACTACTGTGTTTGAAATGAAATTTATCAGTTTTTAGTGCAACGAAATAAAAATACTAATCACCCTACGACACGAATTATTTTAGTTACATTTCACATTACTATTGGGGCGATCATTGTGTAGTAGAAAAAACTTTCTTTCACGTTTTGTGCCCTGTCTGGATTTTGTTCGGCAGATTGGACTGAGCCTAAACTATAGACAAATCTTTAGTACGATTTTGTTTTCTACATGATAGTTTCGGCAAAATAAAAAAATCCATCATAAATTTTAACAATATTATGAAAACCGCAACATTTCCAAACAAATTCTGATGGAGTATCGGTTCGTCTAGAGGTAAGCATTTATAAATAACGCATATACTTATAAAACATACCTATATATAGTTAATGCGTTATTAGCATATTGTGAGTCGATGTTAAACTATAATTTACATATGTATGCTATATTAAAATATAACCTTGGGAATAGGCGCGCTCACCGACTACGTAACGTCTTTATCACAGCGTGATAGTTACAGATCTTGATATTAGTGAATCTATTAATTTCATCTCGTTCGAAACTAGATTTTTCAATGCAAGCCGTTCGCGTTGGATTCAGATGCATATGAGTTGTTTTAATTTCTGTATAGTATCTACCTATTTGTTATATACAATTAGATATTCAATAGGTGTTACACAAGTATTATCAACGACATTTTCCATCTTCCAACTGAGCGGAACTATTTCATAAAATAATCCTTAATATCCTAAGAATGATTTTAAACAAAAAACATTTTAACAATAAATAACATTAATTCATTCGTGTAGGCCGGGTGGCTAGCCCTGGTGTCAGTTTTTAGGCCGCCTGAAGGCCTCTGACATGGCTGGTAAATGGTTAAAACAACCGGGACCTACATTTTAACGTGTAATCCGAGAAACCTAGATAAAGTTTGAGTAGGTATAAAGTACAAAGAAATATATTATTGCTATTTAATATGAGTAATAATAATAAAATTATACGGTTTTCATACTTCTGGTTACCTAGAATTTAGTTGTATATTCTATGGCAAGTGCAAAAATTGATCAGGTAGACATTTAATTAAAAAGCTACTTATATTAGTCCTTTCCTATTAGATTATATTAGTCCAGGATGATAACTACGTGATAATAATTTTAGAAGTGTGACTAATTAAAACTGTTTGTAATTTTGAAATCTATGCCAATTTATATATCATCATCATTATTTTTAACTCAGAGTTATTCACTACTGAGACTCTTTTTACGTTCTATCTACTTATTTTTCTTCTGTATAGACTTGTATTAATAATCCGATAAATTAATTCTGAACGAAATCATGCCACCATGTTCATTATTCACACTTGGTAACAGATATTATAGATAATTATAATAAACTTGCTCTCGCCCGCATTCGATCATTATCACAACCAGGATTATCTAGGTATATAGACCCCCCAGGTTGGATCCCCGATTTTTACGATATCATTGACCCAACTGGCAGGTAAGTGCCAAACATCGAGGACGATTCTTTGTTTACCATCTTTCATTTCAACAATCTTCTAAAAAATAATATATTTGCAATATCTCCAGCATGTGTGAACCGGTTTTCGTGTTTTTTTTAACACGCTTTTATTAGTTTCACCTATATGTTTGCTTGCTTGTAACCAACCCCTTTGAGCTCGATTTTGACCTACTTTGAGCGATCAGATTTTTTTAAAACTTTGCACACCTATCAAAGACCGATGACAATGCATTGTCATCGGTCTTTGATAGGTGTGCAAAGTTTAAAGAAAATCTGATACCGATAACAATGCATTGTCATCGGTCTTTGATAGGTGTGCAAAGTTTAAAGAAAATCTGATCGCTCAAAGTAGGTCAAAATCGAGCTCATTGTCATCGGTCTTTATAAAAAAAATATGACTCCTAAGCGTGTTTTTTAGTTTTTTTTTAAACTATATTTGTAGTATTTCTATTATATTAAAGAATGCTTGCAAAATGGTACAAATATTTTAATACTTATTTGGTTCAGTTCCAGTGAGAACAAGTATGAAAAATTTTAGCCTAGTGTCACACAGGGAAGAATACTAGGGCACGATTATTTTAAATTAGTACCTAGTTACACTTTGACTAAATCAATTCAACCCATCGATGTCGTATACTTGAAACAATCTCATTTATTTATCCTATAGATTAAATTTTTCAAAACGTAAACAAAAACTGTTTTGGTCCAATCCTGTCACTTTTTCCTATTAAAATATTTTCGCAATTCTTATCGTAAGTATCACCAAATCTCAGTTAATCCAACATCTTGAGATTGATAGCGATTCGATTGAGAAGTTTGTCTCCAATACGCTTGATAACGTCCTTACTGATAAGTGGCTATCTACTCGTATCTACCTACTCTAGTTATATCAACTGAATTGAATTGATATCAAGATCTGTATCAACTTTAATCGCTTTTAATCGATTTTTTTTTCTCAAACATGGTCACAGATAAGCTGTTTATATGTTATTTTACCTATATCTTAAGTGACCTTAAATACGTCTTGCGTCTATGATAGACGATTTTTATAGCTATGTTTATCTAGTTAGATATCTGAAGGATATTAGAAACACTTTTTCTGGTGGCTATATGATCTAATTTATTAGTACTTACCGATAGGTATCCAATTCGTTCAATTGTGTTAGTGCAGCATGGTACTTTATTACAAGGGACAGTCAATTCGTGTAGGAATTCATACTTATATCCTATATGAGTAGGTACCTATTTCTAAGTACATATCTACTACTTAAGTACTCATCAATTCACATCTTACCTGCTTACCTATTTAGTTTTTCTATACTTACTTAATGCTAAACATGGTAAATATTGTATGAAATTACTGTGAAATAAATACACATACTCATCTTCTTATCAAATTAAAATTTACTATTTGAAATCCGTAGCCTAGTTGTATAATGGTCTAATTTCCATTTACAATAATTAGCTAATGTTAAAACTACATGCTGAAAATTACCATTTAACCGTGAAGCTGAAACGAATATCTGTAACAAACAATACTGTAGATACGGTCGGCCTACACAAATACTTGGTTATGAGCCAAAACATCCCATGATTGCTTGTTGGAAGGGCCATGTGATAACGATTTCTCTCATCTACAGCAGCGGACGAGCAAAAACCCAGACAAGATTAGTATTTTAGTACCGAGCGCCCCCAAACATAACCTCAAAACCATATGAACCTTTCCAAGCTTGACTCGGCTTTAAACAACTTAAAAAACCAATATAGATGGTATACTTACGACGGAGATCATTACGGTGAACCCCTCTAGCACTGAGTATTTATGAACACTTCACACACACTCTCGCAAGCTGCATTATGCATCCAACTCGGCGGGTTTCACGGCGCTCTCGACAGATCGGCAGTTCACTCGATACGGGCGTAATCAAGCACTAGGACGAGGATTGATGAAGCTACTGTTTTGTCAGCGGAGACCGCCATGCCCAATTAGTACAATTTACAATCGCGCCTGTGTTTCAACAACGCTCTGACGGCATCGAAACATGTGAGTCGCGTTCACGCCACGAAATTGTTTCTCCGCGGCCGAGACGATGCGTTCGCGCACCGATATGGGCCGCACGCACACACGCGCCCTCCTATCGCGACACACACGTACAGTGAACACAGTAAATACAGATGACGCGCAGACTTAGCTGTGTAGGTCGGTACGTACACTGATAAACTAATGTGTTGCTTATCTTTTCAATCTGGCGGAAAATTTCACTAAATTAATGATATACCTATGGTACATAGGTAAGGTCACTTAGTGGGTTGGAGCTGAACAGAATGGCATAAGCTTTACGCTAGTGAAGTCATCAAGATCAGTCATTCAAATTATCAGTACTTAACCAACAGCCCGTGACGGACCTAGCCGTAGATTTTATTAGATATACTATAAAATCTGAATAGTTTCTTCGTGCTTTGCTTATGATAAATTATGAGCATACTATGTACGTTGTAAACGTGTATAACTTACGTTTGAATCATGATGACTTTCGTAAGTCACCACAACAGGTAACAAATATATAAATACAACTTGCTTTCGTCAAATAATAAAGCTTGATTTTGGTATTAATTTCAATATTTATGTAACTTTGATAAATATAGACAAAAATAAAGTGTAGATTTAATTTTATAAAGAATTCTTCTAACTTTGGCCACCCACAAGGTGGACGGACGTTCTCATTAAACAGTAGAAGAATTGCGCTGGATGCAGTTCGCTACCAATCGGTCTTATTGAAGATCTGGGAGGCCTATATACAGCAGTGGACGTCCTATAGCTGAAACAACGACTATGATATTGCGCACATTACAATCATTGTCTCATTATGCGAGTCAGTTAGTTGGAATCATTTTACCTAGGTATTTGCTTGAATTTGTTGACTTGCGAATTTCGATCGTGGTCATACTATCGCCTTCATATTGCAACGTCATAACAACATGAATATTCATATAGCTATACGGCTGTGAGGATATGTATATAGATAAGTGATGACACAGCACAGCAAACAAAGAATTTGCTTGATTACGCACCAATGTGACATAATCATGTTTCATAACTACTTGTATGAGCTTCGATCGATACCAAGAAGCAAATATCTATTTTTGCTAAACACAAAGGCTCGCGATGAAAATATTTTACTGTTAAGATTATTGGATTTGTCCCATAGTATAAGTTGTTCATTATGGTGAATAATTTTTCTTGACTGACTGGGTGTTTCGCTGAACGACTGAAATATTCTAGGAACTTTATTCTACCAACTTTTATTATGGGGCGGACTGCGAAATCGCGAAAAAATATCACTGGTCAACAGTGGTTTTGTTACTCTGGATGTAAAAGTGGTTTCTAGTAGCTCTATGCCTACCATTCACGAAATTATGGATGGTTTTGAAAGATAATTATAAATTTATTTTTTATTTAAATGATATATGTTCTCATACTTAATTAATATGTACAAATGTACACAATAATTACCTCAGATTTTCAGTTTTTCTATTCACACACTGACTGAATGAAACTGATAAAAGATTTAACTTAACTCAAACTTTACAAATATAAAATAAGCCAAAATCATAAAAAACAGAGCCAATTCAGTATTTTCACGGATATATTCAGAAACTGTGGACTTTAAAACATAAAAATCCGCAGAGATATTCAGGGCCACATAAAAATATATATATTTTTTTAGAAAACATGACTTTAATGTAAGACTACATCTACTATAAGGTGACATAAATAGATATTCGTTGTGAGCTATCTAATGATACCTATATTAAATAAAATAATACTGTAAAGTACCTACTTAGGTACTGGTTAAGTCAAAAGTACTTATTAAAATACAAAACCATATAGAAGGTACTAGTTATGTATTAGGCATTTTTTAGGGTTCCTTCTTTTTAGGGTACCCAAAGGGTAAAAACGGGATCCTATTACTAAGACTCCGCTGTCCGTCTGTCTGTCACCAGGCTGAATCTCATGAGCCGTAATAGCTAGAGAGTTGAAATTTTCGCAGATGATCTATTCGGTTGCCGCTAAAACAACAAATACTAAAAACAGAATAAAAAAAATATTTAAGGGGGGCTCCCATATAACAAACGTGATTTTTTGCCAAGTTTATGCGCAAGTCCAACTCGTTCTTGGCCGATTTTATTTACTAGACAAGTTCTCGTTTGACCAAATGATGTAGTCTAAATGGTGTATGCCAAAACAAAATTGAAAATATTTAATTAAATTTCTGTAAGCAAAGTTCGGTTACCACGAATTCCCTACCTCGCTGCAAGCTTAACAACAATGTCTTTAGTTAATTGCAACATATTTTCCACTAATCGTAGTTTATCTAGCAGCCAAGTTGTAAACAGTAAAGTACGTAGCCTCCAGTTAGTTACATTACAAGTATCTGAATTTATACTTACAAACATTTGTGCTAATGAACACGTCCCAGATCGAAATTTCCATGTTTATGACGTTACCTTAGATTTTATCTGCAGTTGTTGATTAACGTTATAGGCCAGCTCAGCAGGTAATTCTAATTACCTTACTAGTTAACATAGTGTTAATTGGGTCCTGAAAGAGTATCTAAATGCGCGTGAGCTTAGGCAACAATAGTAGAGAGAGGTCTCTCTCTCTTCCTCGATGAAACAATGTATACTTTGAAAGAATTTTAGACCATAATAGTTATTTGACAAGAGTGCAAAATTACTTTTTAAGCGTTTTAACCATATAAAAATGGTTAGATAGATAGATAAACTCTTTATTGCACACCAAGAAATAAACACAAAGAAGAAACAAATAAACATAAACAGTGTAACAACGGGCGGTCTTATCGCTGATAGCGATCTCTGCCAGGCAACCTTAGGATTTAAGAAAGGTTGATTATTTTTTGACAAAACATTTCATTCACTTGTTTTCTAGATACATTAAGAAGCTTAAAATATATATTTACAACGAAATGTGGAAATTGAAATGTTAGGAAATGACAAAAATTAGAATTTACAATTCACTAAACTCTATAAAATTTAACTTGATCTCTGCGACAGTGACATTGACATAGAAGATGGACATTTTTAGTGTTGAGATAGTGGTGAAAAAATCGATTTTCAAATAATGTTGTAACTAAATCGAATGAGTAGTTGAAGGTGAGAAATTGAATTTTATTTACTTACTATTATTTAAGATCCAGTATGTACACAAGTAAATAATGTTATGATATTAATTAAATACTCATAATAATGTAACGATAGTATTTATCGACGTTTTTCACTATTATCGATGAAACATATAATTAAATATAATTAATATATAATTAAACATATAATTGGGTTTAATTTAATTACACATGTAAAAAAATGTTATGATATTAAAATATAGGTACAATAAAATTAATGATAAATTAAGTTTTATTTAAAATATCATTAGTATAAACTATCGATATTTTAAATAAAACTGTCTAAAACTCTGGTCACGATCATTCGTCGCCCATCACTAATCGGCATGCCCATAAAGTATGACATTGACAGGTACTGTCTGTACTATTAAGAAATTCAGGACTTCATAGGCGTGATTTTTCTGACAGCTGCCGCAGAGATCAAGTTAAATTTTATAGAGTATAGGCAACCATATAGATTAAAAGCTTCGTAATGTATCTAAAAAAACAAGTGAATAAAATGTTGTGTCAAAAAAAATCTTACTTTTTTAAATCAAAAATACTGACGGCCAAATTTCGCAAGGCAACCTCATTCAAAAAATATTCTCCTATTCATATAATTATACTTAAAAAATTGGTTGGAACCGTGTACGCTATGAGCGGGATGTTCTTGTGGTGGGATCTCGAACTAATAATTATGTAGTTAGAAAGCTCTCTTTGCAATTGAATGTTACCTTTTTACTTTACCTTTTTTATATTAATGTATTGTAATAATTTTAATCGCAAATTAATTTCTTGTTTCAGTTATTAAAACAAAATTTGTACTGGTTAAATTGAAAATAAATTTATTTTTTTGTTCCTTCACTTTCAAAATGAAAAACTTTAGTAGAGAGTAAGAGAGTACATATTTAGCTCGAGAGTAACGTTTATTGTATTGTACACTCGAATCAATTATATGCGTCATCGCTTCTTCGTGCCAAGCCCCTCGCATGCAAATCCCTGAAACAAAAAGAAAATGTAAGAAAAATTTCATCGATTTTGACAACAAAAAACAAACAAACAGCTGATCTATTTTCTCATAACAATTATATGTTAGTAGCAATTAAAGAACTATGAAATAGCCTACACTGTGTCCCTGTGCCGTAAAAACAAAATGTTTGATCATCCGAAAAAGTGATCTTGTTCATGTCACAGCATCTGTCAAATTATTCAATAAACTAATTATATCTTTACAGACATTACAAAAAGAAAACCGAGGACAGCTTACAGACAGCATAATCCTCGAGGTACGACACATATCGATCTCAGGGGCGATACGTCGCACGTGAGAAGTCGATGATGGTAAGCCTTTGATTTATTAAAAGGATTGGCTTACCTTTAGCTTCCTCTGTTTAGGCTAGATGACCTATTTTTTTTTCTTTTATTATCTTTTTGTCGGACAACTGGAGGGTCACGACATATTAGACATGTGTAGGTACAACGCGGTCACATTAACTAGACGCTTGACCATGTGACGTTATTTTGGCGCTCAAGTACGGTGTGCAAAAAAAAACGGCCAAGTGCGAGTCGGACTCCCGCACGAAAGGTTCCGAACCATCTTCTATAAAAGATAAGTTTCTACCTGTTTATTAAGATTGAGAAAAATTGCTTAAAAATTAATGCGGTGCGTCGAGTTAATGTGACCGCGTTATAGGTAGGTACCTATTCTTTTTTTCCCAACTAAACAAAAAATATCAAAGTATGTACAATTTTTTTTTAATATTAATAGTTTATGTATGTATATAATTAGGGTATCAAGAAATATTAGACCCGTATTATTTTCGTCTTAATTACCTAAACAAAAAATTATGAAGATATTAGTCCGTTAATCACACTTTTCACATAGACGTGGCGTCACGAGCTTCGTTTTCCCCAACTATAACGCGTTTTAGCGTTGTCATTTTCAGTCGGATTGATAAAATAAAAGATATCTGCCATAATATGTTTTTAGATAAAGTAACCAATGAACTAACTATTTTTTTACCCAGTCAACCCTCTACAAATGACAGGAACTTTATTTTCATGGTACCTACCTATAAAGCGGTCACATTAACTCGACGCATCGCATTAATTTTTAAGCAATTTTTACTCGATCTTAATAAACAGGTACAAACTTATCTTTTATGATGGTTCGGAACCTTTCGTGCGGGAATCCGACTCGCACTTGGCCGGTTTTTTTTTGCACACCGTACTTGAGCGCCAAAATAACGTCACATGGTCAAGCGTCTAGTTAATGTGACCGCGTTGTACCTACCTATCCTTGCACATTACATCCAAAGCATGAGTGACTCGTATTTTACTTCGTGCTACTAAATAATCGGCTAAGTGCGAGTCCAACTCGCGCTCGAAGGGATCCGTACTGTATGGGTGCCCTTAATATTATATTTTATTTTTATTTAACTATTTATTTTCAAGTGTACATACAACGAATCATTTTGTAAATATTTCAAACATCTACCTGTTGCCGATATTAATATCGCACCAAAAAATTACGTTTCTTGTACGGGAGTCCCCCTTAAATATTTATTTTATTTCATTATTAATTATTGTATTGTATAAACAATTAAATATTCTGTTATTATTTCAAGCGTCTACCTGTTACCGTTATTAATATCGGCTAACAATTCTACTTGTTGTATGGAAGCCCCCCCCCCCCCCTTAAATATTTATTTTATTCTGTTTTTAGTATTTATTGTTATAGCGGCAACAGAAATACACCATCAGTGTAAATTTCAACTGTCAAGCTATCACGGTTTGTGAGGTGTGTAGTCTGGTGACAGATAGACAGACAGACGGTAGGACAGCGGAGTCTCAGTAATAGGGTCCCGTTTTTACCCTTGGGGTACGGAACCCTAAAAAGGCCTTCGTAAGTAGACCTATGGTCAGGAGTGGTGAATAAAGAGCCGGTACAGTCAGCCCAATAAAAGGGTGGCAGGTTTTATCAATAGAAGTGTGCTGTTTACTTCGTCCTTCTGGCTAAAGTATTATATAAGTAAGTGTTAAGATCTCATCTCGATCGGCTTTGGTTCTCACCTCTGACAGGCGAGCAAGTCCTTTGTCGATGAGTCGGCGATGCGGCATCGATTATGTGTAAAATTAGAATAACTGGACGGTTGCCCGCGCTGTGAGCAACAAATAGTACTGGGGCATGCGACCAATCGTAGCAGCCGCAAATACATGCTTCACCGAGAGTACTCGGACACTAATGGAACACTAAGCCCCCCTTCCCGAAAATCATTTTATGAGATTGGAAAATTACAGATTATTGCGATGAGCCATTATTTTAGGTTAGGATTAAGCTGCTTTAGCTTCATTTAGGTAGCTATAAAAAGTATAACATTAAATAGGATACCTAAAATAGGTAACAAACTAAATAGTTCTTTTTAACCCACTTCCAAAAAGAAGGAGGTTCTATGTTCGTCTGTATGTATTTTTTGTGTAGGTACCTATGTTTATCGATAATTTCGCCAATTGTGAACCGAATCAAAAAAAATATTTTTCGGTCGAAAGGTAAGGTACGGTAACGGTAAGGTCGAAAGGGTACACTTGCGAAGTCCCATTTAAAATTGACAAAAATCGGTTCAGAATATCGAGTTAGAGTAGGAAATCATTTTTGAGAAATCAACAATAATGTAAACAATTCGAATTTTGTACACGATGGAATGCGGTTTTGCCATTTTTTGCGAAAAATAATTATTAAGTACGTCCGTTACCGTTACCATCAGAAATTCACTCAAGAACAAATCTTACGCATAAGAAATATACCTGATGTCTGGTGTGAAGACTAGTAATCATAGAGAAATAGTAATCTATATTTATATTAAAAAGATCGCAACACTGTAAGATGTACCAGTCTAGGTATTTGTTTATATTGTCATTATTAGCAATTTCACTACAGGACCAACCCCGTAACCTAAAAAAACAGCTGTTCCATACGCAAAATTTGTGGAAACACAATGAAATGTAGATAAGTAGATACATTTTATTTTTTTGCAATTTCGGACTTGGTTCCGTAGTGAGAATTGGTCATAATGATGAGCACATATTATTTTACATCCTAGAGTATTGCACAATACTAATGTGTGTTCATCGATAAACGATATTCAGTTAACTAAATGGCACTGTTTATTAACCACTATTTAATTTAAAGTTTAAATCCACGGGTCACTTACTGACTTCGTTATAATGTCAGGACCTCATACATTATACCACACATAGAAAGCTGTAGATGCCACCCACACAAATTACCTATAATAATGCTCACTCTGCTCATATGTCGATAATTAAGTTGTTTAAATGTGCTTCAAACATAAGTGATGTGGAAACCCCGTTTGGGGTTTCAGATCTTTAAATCTTTTGTGCATAATATATTTACATAAATTATGGAAAAGTGTTACTCCGTTTACGCATTTTACATTGTATAATATCTGCTTAATTATATTAGATTATACCTTCTGTCTTGTTCAATAACAAACCTTGATCTTTATTTATCACTGGAATATGGTTAAAGGCAAATTTCTAAAAAACAAATACCCAAATATTTTAAAAATGTATATACTGTACCGGATGATATTAGGTACACATATTATGTAACACATTGTTTTGATAAGCATAAAATGGCTGACTACTGGACTTTTCATCATTTTTCCAAACAAGCTGGCAGTCTGACTTTTTTTGAAGCTTAAACCTGCCTTGAGAGCTTATTACACTACACTATATGCATGTCCGCATGTAGAGTAGTGGAATAAGCTTACTTCTTTGTCTTGCTTGTAGTGACTAGATTGTCTTCCTGACTGGAGAAAGACAGTCACAATACATATATATACATAATACATGTCAGTTATTATAATCTAATAAGCCCTTTACTGTGTTTGATACTGTTGAGTTAAGGCCAATTGACATTTATCAGTGAAGCCACAGTTCCGTCACAGTCCTGGCACAGTACCAGCACAGTAAAAAAAATATTTCATACATTCTATATGAACGCACATCCACTTGTCAGAGACAGTGACGACACAGTGCTCTTCGAGTCAGTGCTGGCACCGACAATCACTGACACTGGCAAGTGGGGATAAGTTCGTAAAGGATGTACAAAATAATATTTTTCACTGTGCCGGTACTGTGCAGAAACTATGCCGAAACTGTGTCGGAACTGTGGCTTCACTGATAAGTGTGAATCATCCTTTAGTGGCATTAAGCCCTTTTAATTAAACGTCGCGGCTCACATGCGTCAATGCCTCCGACAGAACGTTGGAAGCTTTTTGAAAGTCTATCAAAATGTTCAATTTAGATTTTACAATTATCTCATTGATTTTGGCAAAGCATAATCACAAATCATATTTTGACCTAAGTGTAGAGTTTGTTAAGATGTATGTTAAGGTTTGTAAAGTTAGGGCGTGTAGAATCAAAAGTTTAGCGCTACATCAGATCTGATATCTTTTTGACAGTGCAAGCCATATTATGGTATCGACTTGGCTACTCTTTTCGTGAAAATGTTTTTTGTGGGATTATTGTTTGTTGTATTTGATTACGTTTTCTGACGTGTAATATTATTGAATATATTATAATAAATAAATAAGTATATATATATCGCAAAGGACTCTTATTTTTTGACGCTCTTTATAAATTTATTTGCTGATATAAATCACACATTACTTACAAACGACAGTAAAAGTGCGGGTTATTCGATAGCTAAGTGGATCGACGTCAGTAGCCAATTTACCAATAGACTGAGTAGGCTGGAGCCTTGTGCTCGTATGCGTAAGTTATTCCTTGGCTGGAGCTTAGAGTGACAGACTTCAATGGGACGGCATATTTCAAACCAATTTTTCTTGGCATAAAATATAGACTCATTATATTATTATTATTAGACACACAGAAACAATGCAATTTGTATCATGGCTCGAGGCCATGATTACCTATTAGCTGAAAAAAAAATTGAAATGTTAGAAAAAACTGTTAAAATCGTATGCTAATAGTACCATATGATTCAAAAAGGCATTTCTTTCGTTTTGACGCTTATTTCTAGATTTTTGTGAACAGTAGGAGCTCCACACTCGTAGATTATATTCAACTACCTACAAAAAGGAGGCGAATGTTTCCTCGGTTTCAAAAATTAAACTCCTGATTATAATTGGAGTGTTCGAGACGAGCAGCTCTATAGTTGTCCTGGCGTGACGACGGCTGCGACCAATGCGGAAGCGCAGTCTACGCGAATGAGGCCGGGATGGCTGGCCGTCCCTGCCATGTGCCAGCGTGCTGCATTTGTCTCCGCGTTCAATAAACACGCCGTAATTGCTTATTGTAATACTTCCTATAATTATCCTTCCTTATCCCCGCGTCCTACATTCCGGATCATGTGGCTAGGCCCTGTACTTCATGTACAGGCATTTAACTTGTACACAACTTCACATGATAATCGTCAATGACAAATGCTAACGATTATTGTTATGCTATCATTGGACCAGTTCGCATAGCAATAATCAAGATGAACAACACTTTTCAACACTTTTCCTATGGAATCATTACACATAAATTACTAACTTTCGACAAAATGTGTGGAACATCACATTTGAACTATTTCGCTTTTAGTCCCATAGTAAAAGTTGTTTACCCTTATCAAATCCTGATGTACTAAAGGCGCTACTGTAGGTACTCAATTTAGATAGAATATTTTAAGTACTCTGCTTCAAAGTAGCAGCTAAAATAGGCAGACAATAAAACCGGCTGACGAGTTGCTTTTGTAGATGCATTTTACCCAAACTAAACTGAGACGTGAGACTGAGGCTGCTACAAATAACAAATTGGTAAAAAAATCTTTTTAAACTTTTTTAAACTAAACGGTTTTATGTACTAATAAATAATAACTCAAAAATAAAGTCGTGGGGCCCTTGCCTGGAAGATATCATTATGTACGTTGCGCCCCATGAGTTTATTTTTGAGTCATTATTTATTCGTTTTTAGTGCATAAAACCGTTTAATTTAAAAACTTTTTTTAGTAATTTTATTATCGTGATTTTAGTTTGTTACAAACTGTTTATAAATGAAAAGCCATTTTATTTAAAATAACTAAAAATACCATAACACTGATGGGATTGAAACAAAATAGGTCTTAATTATCCACCATTTTGAAGCGACGACCATCATAGATTTTGATTTTGTATAATGCACTGTATTTTAATTGTCAAGCCCTTTCATTTGATACCCATAATATAATATAATAAAAAATAAGTTATCCGCCATTTTGTAGCGGCGGCCATTTTGGATTTATAATAATATTGAATATACATAATTGTTTTGTCACCAGAACCAAAACAGTAGACAAAATTTCAGATCAATCGGTTGACAGGAAGAGGATGAAATTTCAATTACTAAATTTGACCCAAGAAAACAAACGGGGTAAGCTAAATAAAACCGTTTAAAAATATATTACAATAAGCTATTACCGTTTCAATCTTCAAAGCTTCCAATAAGTTTTCTAGAGCAAGCACGAAAACATAACGATACTTAGCTGCCCACGTCAAGTCCACCTACGTCGGGAAGGTGTATGCTTGTTAGCATATCACAGGACTTGTTGTACCTAATGATCTGAGAATTCAAAGGTGTTCAGGGTGCTAATAGTAATAAAATGCCTTACGGCCTTACGAAAGATGGTGGGTTCCAATCCCGTTCCTGTGTTGAGCGAGCCAATGAGTTCTTTGCAACTTTTGTACGAAATTTCACGCTACTGGCGATTGGCGTTACTGTTTGGTGGCATGTGAGGTATGTGAATCCGCAGCTTTATGCAACTTCGTATTTTTTTTTATTCATTTCAATTAGGATAATTTATAGAATTTTCCAAAAAATTAAGTTAATTGGGAACTACTGAACCACTGGAGTATTAACTCGGGCACAGCTAATACTATACATAATAATTATAGCTTACGCTTCTCTTCTCTTGAAGGTTCTACTACATTGAATAATTTTGAATTTTGTAGCCGTCTAGTAATGTTATGGCCTATATCCAACTATTCAATTCTTAGCAAAACTTCGTAGAAAATAGGAATTAAAAAGATTTTAGATTTGTAATAAAATACGTACTTTAGTATTTTTCTATGAATAAAGTAAATACTAAAATACAGAATTACAGGTGCTCATCATGCTCAAAATTAGAGATAGATATCTGTTTCAAATATTTCTACTTTAAATCAATTACAGTTACTTAATAAAACACATCTATCATAAAATTGTTATTTAAGTAGGTATTCAGCTTAAAAACTCTATTATCGATTTTACTAAGATTTCTGTAAATACACTTTCTTAAATAAATATATAATAAATTAAATATACTTTCTAAGCCTTACTACCTAAAATTTTATAACCCTTAATTATGGAAATCAACTACTTGTTGTAATGATTATAAAACTTTAATACAAATAGTTAAGCTTTACAGATAAGCTTCTTCAGACTTTTAATTGCTTTTTCAGCTTATGAAATAACGTGAATAATATTTTTCAATACTCATCACGTGAACTTTCCCATCTTCCCAGACAGCCGGCTAAAAATAAACCAATTGTAAGCCTGAGCTTTTTCAACTATCGTCTGGCAACTTTATAACTTAAGTAATTTGATTTGTTCGCCACTTTAATTTATGATCAAGACTTTCACATTCTATTTATGTTGTTTCTTAATGAAAAAAATTGAAGAATAGACAAAATGATAAAATTATAGATCAACGTAAAAGGTACTTAAAACGAGAAATTCCGTAAGGCATAAAACAGATGAAAGAGTGTGATGAGTCTTGTAAACATTGACAGTGATTATTAAAACGTAATTACTGAAACTTGCAGCGAAGCCTCGTGTTGTTGTTTGAGCCTCGTATTGTATTGTGTGCAGAGACGGAGGCTCGTGTTGACGCAGGCGGCGAGTGCCGCGCGTCGGGCGGCGGCAACGCGGCGCGCGGTAGCCGCGCGCCGGCGCGCAGTCAGAAAGCTCCGTACTAGCGGTGCCGTTAGCGCAGGCTCGGGCGGGCGGCACGGGCGCCGGCGGGCGGGCCGTGGGAGGTACCGTTAATGACGTCACAACCGTGACGTCGCCGTCGTGACGTCAGGAAATGCGATATAGCCACCGGCCTCGGCGGCGGCGGCCTCAGTAACGCACCGCCCGTTCACCAGCGCGTACCTCCGCGCGCCCTCTCGCGAACTGCCCATCGCCGACCGAGTTAGTGAGTGCGCGTGCAGTGAGTGGAATGTGCTCGGCCGCATGAGGATCCTGCTGAGCGAGTTGGGACTTTCCGGCGCGTGCTTCGGTCTGACCCTGGAGCCGTGCGCCACCTCGCTGGACCCCGAAAAGTCTGCGCCAGGTCAGCGCCCGCAGGACCTTACGCGATCATCCACTTCTGTGTTTATTTTCGCTTTCGTTGTGTAGACCTCTGGGTGCTAGTAGACTGTGTGGAACTGTCGTGATGATGGCCCTCGGCTAGAATGCGAGGCGCGTTGCTAACGCCCTCCACTCGATACTGCGCCCTTACACAATTCCAACGTACGTACCCCCTTTTGTTTATTTTATTTAGTTTTTATTGTTTAAATTGTACTTTCATTTAATGTTTACGTTATATTATTTATCCTTATATCGTTTTATTAACATCGCTTCAATTAATACCAACCAGCAGCTTTTGATTCCGTGGAACTTTAATTATATTTTGAAAATAAAGTTTTCAAAGTGAAGTGAGACCAAAATTAACAGAGTTTTTGCCTAAACATAGGTATAAGAATAATTATGATCTAAACGGAATAAATAAATCGCTAATGACTAAATTTATGTCATTAACAAGCTTGTAGTTACGCAAATGTGATTTAAATAAATATTGAATCAATTTAAATGAGGTTTGCCTTATCTTTGACAAATCTTTCGCACAGTTTTCGATCATTTTGAATTTTGCGGCACGTGTACTGAAAGCCGTGTGATGTTTTCGCCAAGTCCGGAAAAACTTGAAATAAGTTACATATTTTTTAAATAAATTATCTAAATATATAACTTACTGAGTTATAGTAAAGTTGTATCGTTACTTTCAATTTCATTTTAATTCTTTAAAATTGTTTTTTATTTTTCTTTACTTATAATTATTTATAAACCCTCTATACATAGCCATTGGATATACCTAAATCAATTAAATGAGTTTGTCAATATCCGTGGCCAAAAGCAGTCATAAAATTACGATTATGTGTAGTTTACTTTGATATTATCGCATTATTTGAATATTTGATAATAAGGTACTGAGAATTAATGAGTTAATAATGTTAATACATACATTGCCATAGCAGTGAAGCAATTAGGTATATTTTTACTAGTGTGGAGGTACCTACATTTGTACTATTGTGGTGTAAAATAAATAAAGTTATGACTAGGTAGCTGGTAAAGTTAATTAATCTAGCATTCCGTTTTTTAGGACATAGAATTACTGGACAGATCTCCCCAACTACTTATTAACAAAAAATTAAGTAACATTTATAAACCGGTCCAATAAATCCTAAATGGGAAACTAGTTGTGCGATTCAACTTCCTTGAGTTTCGCGCATTAAATTATTGTCAAATGCATGCGTTAAGCGTTCAAATTGTTAGACAAATAGAAATTGAATACGGAAAAGTTTCGTACCGAGCTCCGAGTGCCGATCAGTTTCTGAATTTAGGTAGGACACAAACAGGCGGTGGTGCAAGAGTTTCAACACATGCAGCCGGCAAAGATGATACGTCGCTATGTCTAGTCTGCATAAATTAAAATCCAGTCGCCGAGAACGTGTTACAAAAGCTAACATACCACCTTCGACACGCGAAAATTGCTATTAAGTTTGTTAAATTATCTTCGGATTTGTCTCAGGTTAGGTAACAGTTAATATAATGTGGGATGTTTATGTCGCGAGCGCGTCCGGAGCCGACGGCCTCAGCGAGATGCCACTTGCCCAATCGGCTGTCGCAACGGCAGACGTTGCACCTGCCGAGATGGTCAGCCTCTGCAAATTGCCATACGTGTTATTATAATGGTCACTACACATGTTTGGCAAGTCTCTCCAAGCACAACACTGTTACCATATTGTAATTATTAATCTACTCAAATTGATTGAGAATTTGCTAACTTTACCTAAGTAAATACCGAATAGAGTCATGCACTAAAGTTGTCACTTTACATTAATGGTTAGAAACCCTGGCGGTCTTACTACAAAAGTTTTAAGCACACTTTAGACTCTGTTTAACGGAACAAATTGTACGATTAAACAGTGTTTAAATATTTTGTGGTATTTAACTTTTTTGCGCGCTAACTTTATTTTCTGCTGTAAAAATTAATCCAAATGGTTTCAATGAAATAGTTTTTACTCGAAAAGGCTTGTCGATCATGGGAAGTGAACATAACTAACATAACATAACTTTTATAGCCCTCAAAGTTCTATAGTACCATATTCTACTGCATATTCTACAATATTTTTTACTACACACTAATGATACAGCAGAGGAGTGAGGCATCAGTACATCTAACGTGAATTATATTTCAGAATAGAACATCATCCTTTCACTTTTTACGGTGGCAATAATCTGAACATCTGACGCATTAAATCGTTTATAGAAATAAATAAAAAACACAAGACATTAGAGCTCAAATGAAGCATTAAATTTTATGAATTCTGAATGCGAATTGATATTCGAATGGCAAAAACAAAGTGCGCAGGTAGTATCGAGTATTTTTATGAGGCAGTAAACTGTATAGTTTGCTGTATTGTATGTGAAGTGATAAAAGCGGTAATAATCGCTCAGCTGTCCTGACGTCACGGTGAAAACGCGTCACTGTGGAGTGTCGTCGAGGGACGGGCGGGCACTATACTATACCCCCGTCGGTAACGAGCATCCTGCCTCCCGCCCGGCTCTTCGCAGCGGGAACGTCGCACCGTCGCGTCAGTCCCACCCTTCGTTTTACTTTATGATATCTGCTGATAAAATCAGTTATCTGTTGTGATTTATAGTCAACTCTTATAACACTTTCATTATCATTATGATGAATTCGATAACCCTTTCTAACGGTCCGCAAAAGATATATTTGATAGGTACCTACATCCCGCTACTTGCTAGCATATGTTACATGTTTACTGCTGGACCTACTTTTCAATATAATTATATATAATATAACGATATTATTATGTTGACTTATATTCTATCACAAGTAGTAACAAAAAAAGGGAAGCATTAATGACGTACACAGCTACGCCTTTATCTAAATTTGTGAAAAGGATAGTAAACTATTTTCGTACCTGCTATAAAGCGTACAATTTCGCATTCGTTCCTACTCAGAGAATCACCGGTCCCGCTTAAAAGCGGGATTACGTCAGGTCTAAAAATATGAGGGTGGTGGAAATGAGGGTGGCGGTGGAAGGAGCGTCAGGTGGCCTCGGCCTCTGCATCGAGCCTACGAGTGACGTCACTGGCCGCATGACGTCACGCATCGACCCGCGCACTTTCAAGGACGCCCTTGGCGGCCGGCTCCACTTCCTGCACTCGGTGCCACTTTATGCAAATCACTGCCGGTAGACTCACTTTTTCCAGAACGCTACTGAAATCACTCTTATAAAACGAAGGCGCATTAACGTAGGCGTTAAAAACTCATACTGGAAATAATATTTTGCCGACATTATCGCCCGAACTCACGTAATACTTGTCACCAAAATATTTTGCAGCGTTTTCCTCAATCCTTCAAACAATTGCGTAAAACCTATTACCGCATTTGAAAGCAAACACCTGCATTACATAGCTCAGGTCATTTGCACTAGCTTCCGAACTAGGCGGATCTATGTAGAGTCTTAAAAGCTTATATGTAGTTTCATACGCAGTTTGATACGCAGTTTTATACGCAGTTTCTACAGAAATTTTACCGTCTGGGTTTTGTCCTTGAAATAAGATATTGACTGTCTTGCAATCTCATTTACTATCATTCCTTTCGAGTTTAAGTTAAGATGGAACGTATCCATATAAAAGTATTTTAAATTAAATATCAGGGAGCAATTTCAGCTCACTGGGGACAGAAAGTGTATTAATTTTCTTTCTCTGTAACACAATACTACTTTCACAATGTTATATTATTTGAAAGAAAAAGAACTCAGCAATTGTCTCTGAAAACGCTACCAAACATATATCTAAATCAATTTATCATTCACTTAGACAACAAGTCAAACCCACGGTTCCTAATATCCCCTCTTTGATATCGTCTACCTACCCACATTTTGTACTTTTATTTATTCTAAGACAATTATTGATTTCCGTTTCTTCTTGACGATTATTTATTTATTTATTTAATACTTTATTGTGAAATACGAAAGAAATTCGTAATATTATTATAAGGGAAATTACTGTGTACCTACTTACTCATATTTAAGATTCAGAAGTTTCTTATTACTGTCACCATTGTGTATTTGATAGAAAAACATTCTTGATTTCTCAATGCATATATATATATATATTGCGTATTTGATAGAAAAACATTCTTGATTTCTCAATGCATCAATATATTTATATTTAGACAAATTGAAAACGTAACAAAAATTGTGAAACAAACAGCTTTATTATAGTATTTAGTAATATTAATCTATGTAGTTAAATAATTACAGTCTTATTTTCCCAATGCGATTTATTATCGTCAATGTAAACAATAGCACAATAAAATAAAAACGATACTCTATTGTCATTTTCATTAGCATGGCAATATTGATAACAGCATCCAGCCTACATATTGATAATACGTAAAGTAGATAGATATATGCGAAAAATCAAAGTAACTTCTTTCTCTCCTACTTTGAATAGATACTTACAAAGGACTAACCTTAGTATCAAAGACATGTCTAATTCTTGATTCCTATACAGGGTTATTTCTAATCAATTAGAGCCTCCTTCTAAGAGCTTATTCTGTACTTAAAAACTAACAACTTTTGTTCTACGACTTCCGTCAAAACTAAAAAAAAAACAGTTGTTCCATACATTTTGTTGCGGGTGAACTAAATTTTTCTATGGAACAACAGACATTTTTTTTCTTTTTTGACGAAAGTCGTAGAACAAAAGTTGTTAGTTTTGATGTACAGAATAAGCCCCTAAAAGGATGCTAATTGATTAGAAATAACCCTGTACATAAACAACATTTTTCTTTTGAATACAATTTATAATCTCTAACATTATGTTTGTATGTGTATATTAATGTAATAATAACCTTTAAAACTATAAGAATTAGCAGTCATATCACTAAGAGGAACTATCTCTCGATGTAGGTAAACTACCATGGAAAAAAAATATCTAATCATTCTTTTGTATTTCGCAAGAAGTAATAGCGACGTCGCTGTGCCACCCACAGCACCGTAAATAAAGCCTCTATTATAAGACTGGTGCTAATTTTTTGTACAAAACTCTAACGTAACTTGGCACGTGCCAAGTTACAGTTACTGTACGTATAATACAGAATGTACAGGAACTAGAACCAGACAAATAGACGGGGTGGTATGACGTCATTGGCACTGACGTCACGAGCACACCTTCCCGCCCACGCGGGCGGGAGTATCATAGTATAAACAACAGTCTCTAGCCGCCCGCCCAACACGTCAGCTGATAAATTCGGCCAAATACGTACGTTTCTGATAATCGTGGTATTGACGTTGAAGGTGCTGTTTCTGTGTCAATGTTTGTTGTGTGCATAGTAATATTTATAATTGTATTATCAGTCTAGTGACGTAGAGTTAGCCATTCGTCACTCTGCAGTACAAAAGTTAGTGATTCTCTTTAAGTGCCACGTGAGTGTCGTTAAGCCTAGATTCTAGTATTGTATATTATTAGATTTTCGTAACCAAACCTGTTTTATCCAAAACAGAATAATTTCCAAAGCTACTGCTAATGCTGCTGAATGACACAATAGGCAAAATATAGTCAATCGAGTTGTTAGTAAAAAATGCCTAGTCCTAATTCTATATCTATTTTGTAATGCATTTTATTTTAGACACCAATTATTTTAGATCATTGCCATAGGTAAGGACTAGAAATAACATACAGAGCTCTATTTCACATTTATTTTTCCATCACTGTTGATTTTTTTACTATTTAAACATCCTACAAAAGAAACACTGAACACCTTACATTAAACTTATAACATCCCTATTTTTCATCATATTTAAAAAAGCAAAAAAAACGTTAAAATACTAATACAAATTATATGTTTACATCACACGATCGTTATTATTTTAAGACTTCTTATCAGGTGCATAACTCTTATCGACAGAAAACCTATCAGACTTACTTTACTTAAGCAGTGAAGTAAACGCTGAGGTAGTCTTAATTTGGTTTAAGTAAACGAAAACTAGTTGGGAGAGATAATATTAACGCTTACACCACAGCAGGAAAACATCGTGAGAAAACCGGTGGATAGGTATACAACTAAGCAAACATTTAATTAACTGACGCGCTGTTTAAACTAACTCATTCTTACTTAAGTTTTAACTACTTGAGTAGATGCCCCGGTTTTGGCCTTCTTAGTGTAATTTTTGATCACTTTCAATTTTAATGACTGTCTAGACAATTTTAATGTTAAAATAATATTTTTACAGAAATTATCTAACTTTGACATTCACAGAAACAATGTTTATGGTGTTACATTGTTTATAAACTAGTTATGCAATAATGTTGACTTAAAAAGGCCAAAACTGGAGCATTGACCACAAACGGTGCATATATTATACTTTTTCTATTATGAATATATAATAAACTGAAAATTAATTTTAAAATTACGACTAGAAAACAAAATATTTAGTAATTATTTTACAATTTTCAATGCCAACTATGAGTAGGTACGTCATCAAAAATCTTATATCTTTTTATTTATATCGATCCATAATTTGCTAATTACAAATTAATTTGGAGTAAATAATACTTACCTACCTATCAAATTCAAATATGTACCTATAAATAACATACTTTTTTATCTACATAAATAATCATACTTAACGTTACATTCTTTCCCTGGAACGTGAAAAAAACTACGCTGAAATGTTCATACATACTTTCGCTTTTATCATACTAAGAAGAATTTATCGCTATTGAAATAAAATAAATTTCTAAAGCTCAAAAGCGGCTCAGTAGGTAATACACAAAATAGTTGTGAGCAAGAGGCTATTTACTTGCATAAGTAAGCAAAACTTAATTATAGTTATTTACATTCTAGTAAATCATTGCTCCGAGCTCTCGACTTCTGAGGACTAGTATATATTCGTAGCTATGTATAATAACTGGGTATGTGTACTTTTATAGTAGCTGACTTGATGTACGAGTATGTCATTAAGGTGTTTATGAATACCAAAAAACCGTAAGTAATTTTCACTTGCGTAAAATGCTCGTCCGCAGTGATTACGCAGAGCTTTTTACGTAAAACAAACGAAAAACGTCACAGCGCCTGAAAGCTCATAAAGGTTTCTGACGTTCGCCTCAACAAATCCATACAAAGCATAGTAAAAATACCTAACAATATTTCCTGAAACACACACTCTTCCCTTACACAGTGACATCTGTTAGGTCTCGGGTGAATATGGTGCCTTAAAACGCAGTAAAGCAAGGTAACTTAAAACTAAGTTACTACGCTCGCAAAGGATGCTTCAAGCCTGCGCCGCAAAACTTTGCAACTGCTATCGAAGCTTGATGGCAGATGGCGCTGTTCTGTTTAATCGATTGTGCTTTTTTAAAGTGGTAATAAAATGCTAATTTGATGATTTTTATAATTTATCGCACACATGAGATGTGATAAAAATGACAATGATAAACTAGCCAATGGTCACCTGTCTTAACATGTGACATTATTATTCAACAACACTTACCCGTATGCTATGTTCGAAAATTAGCAAATATATCCTTAGTATAAGGACTGCCGTAAAACATAATTATGATAATATACTGAAAAAGAAATACGATACATTATTTTTATGTAAAATAATCTCATGAAAATTATAATTGAAAGAAAAAGGTTCACTTAGGTACGTAGGCACGAAATTGTAGGTACTCTACATTTTATATATAAGTGATACATATACCTACATGAATTTTAATCTGCATACATAGGCTTATTAATAATTACAGTACCTATACTAACTGATAAATAAAATAGTTAATAAAATCAGGGAATATTTTTACATATCATTTTCCAATTATTTTTGGCTACAAAATTAAAGCAAAAAGATGATTTAAAAACCAATTTGATGTCTTTGTCAGATGTTTTTTAAAGTAAGTACGTAAACCATAAATCATCGATTATGACTAATTTAACCAAAATCTAATCATTAATAAAACTTTAAATTTGGTTACAGTGTTGTAACATTTCCTTAGATTTCCTTGGACGAAATGTAAAAATACCAGTTTTCCATGTCATTACAACTAATAATTATCTTGTTCTACACATGGGTCTTTAACACCTTTAAATCGTTGTTATAGATATTATGCTGACTAACTGTGCCCATTGGATTTTTATAATTCGACAACTTTTATGAATAAGTAGCACATTAGTAGTAGGTATAATAATATGTTTCGAGCTTTGCTCTACCACTCTGGATCCAATTGAAGGTATAGTCATAGTAATAGAATCGCGGAAGAGGTTCAAAATTATGTGAAATGAGGTGCTTAATATGTAATTTTATGATTTGTAACAATTTGCTGGCTAATTTATTTAATTTATGTTAATGATTTATTCATTTGATTTTTTTTCTTACATTCAATATTATTAGTAGGTCTAGTAATTTAAATACCATTATTCATCTTTCTATGCGATCGTACGGTGTTTTTTACTTTACTAATAAGCAAATCGTTTGCAAGTAACATTATAGTTGCTTTCTGATACAAATATTAAAACATTTGGTAGAGAATGTAGGATGCCATATTTTTCATATAATATGCTTTCTAGCTAGTAGATACAGATAAGATTATGGTTCATTGACTAAAGTGACTAAACAATACTGCTACTTTTTATTTATTTACCACAAATAATTTTATGGGACATTTTTTGTTTTAGTGATATTATTCACTAAAATAAATAATGTTAATAAACTCACATTGCCTGAATCACATATTGTACAGAAGCATGTAAGAATTTCCATTTGTTTTTATATTTAGGACAAATTTCTCTAAATTCATATTCGGTGTTGTTTAAAATTTCAATTATACCGCAACTTCTACCAGTTTAAAAACTACTAAAACAAATTTCGAATTTAATAATTGTCCTTACGGACGTAATAGTTAGGTATTACGTAGTACCTAATCTTAGCGCACGACAGATTACACAAACTTAGTGTTTCAAAATCCATGCATAAATATTATCATACATTAATTGAAATAAAAAATAATTATTTCAAATAAAAAATATATAGAACCAAACGAACAATATGCGAATATTTAATAAGTACCTAATCGCAAAAGAATTAACAAAAATCAGCTTACCGAGTTATAAGGTATGATTGTTATTATTAACTATAGCATTCGTATTAAGTACTTCTACTATTTCTGTTTTGCTATTTTTATAGAATAAATAAAAATAACATACCTACGCCTTGCGCCGAATGTTCAAATCCGGTTCAACCAAATCTCACGTGAATAGCAGGTACCTATACAATGTGTTTGTCTACCGGTGTCGGAGCCTTAAGCGGTGACATATACCTATGGCAAATTTTGATGACCTATGACTTTTACTGTGGGATCAACTCTGAAAACGCAAAAAAAAACAGTTATTCCATTCTTTTTGTCGAAAGCCTATAAAAAATCGTATGGAACGGCAGTTTTTTTACGTTTTCAGAGTTGGTCTCATAGTAAAAGTTGTTCAAAATTTGCCATGGATGACACCGCTTAAGGCTCCGACACCGGTAGACAAACACATTGTATAAAAATACGCTATACTTATAGAATCAAGTGAAAAACAACTTTTAGAGTTAGCTAGGTAATAATCTTCTGAGCCAACTATCCTTACCTGTACTATAATATTATTATAAATCCGAAAGTGTGACTGTTGGTTTGTTACTCGTTCACGCAGCAACTGAGCAACGTATAGACTTAATTCATCATAGTTATAGTTCAAAACTTAGAATTTTAATTCCCGAAAAATAAAAGGTTTGGGATAGCAAAAAAATAAAAATAACACGCAAGCGGTCAAAAGTTAGTTCTGTTATATTTGTACAGGGTTATAGGTATTAAACACAAAACCATTTAAGGGCGGGTCTAGTTCATCTAGATAAACGACTTTTGTTCTAACAACTAAACAACTTTTTTTCAAACAAAAAGTTCGTCAAGGTGCGGCAAAATGTATGGAGAAGCGAATTTTCGAAAGTCGTAGTACAAAAATACGTTAAACTTTAAAAACCTTAAAAAAAATGCGTTTAATACCGATGACCCTGTATAAAATATGTAGGATCATGTTGTGTACCTAGGGACATTCGTTATATTTCGAAAACTGGCGACAGTAACAATGTAAAAGAATAGATTGTTTGTTTAGTATTTAAGTACATAACTTATCAAGACTAGCGAGTCTCACTTGAGCTTCAAGTGAGTTTGAAGTTTTTTAGAGTTGACAATAAAAATTTTAGTCATCTTTGAGTAGTTTTACGTTTGATAGGTGCACTTAATTGATAAAATTAAATCACGTATATATATATTGTCAGCTATTTTCTTTCTACAATACCATGAATACCAAAACCGTTTCCTTACATAAAAATCAAGATAAATTAATTTGGGTAAACATGGCTATTATTGTACCTTGGAGCATGATATTGTTTGTACCTTGGGACGCTTAGGCCTGTGAACACTTCTTAGTAACCATATGTATTAGGTATTAGTAAAGTTTTTAATAGTGCCAGTGAAAAAGATGCAATAAGCCTTAAAGTCTTTTAATTTAACTGAGAAAAACATTACTACAATAATAATGTAGTATTGTCCCATCTTCTTCCTCCATTAAGTAAATTAATAAATCAAAAAACGAAAATTATTTCACACAGTGTGACATTTTTTGATAAACAAACACCACAGTATTACAGTTTTTGAAAATTTACGTTTTAATGCTTATTTCACCTTTATTTGTGTGATTTCACGAACGAGATGGCAATTTATTTATAGGCAATTTGGCGTAGGTTTTGCTTTTGCTCGGCTTTGGATTCAGGTCTACCTTGGTAACATTGTTTTCGCAAATAAATAAACTTTAATCTTGTAAATAATTATTATTATAATGGAAAATTAGTATACAGTTGATACGCGCACTTTGTTTTTAATTTTACTTAATATACTTAATTAAAAGGCAATTTTAATACTCTACTCTTTTTCTTGTGAACATTGTTCTTTCAGGACATTAAATATTTTCAGCCTTTATAAGTGCGTAAAAAAACTTGTAAAAACTTTCTATGAATAAGCTGTAGGTACGTTCCACCTTCATAAACCTACCGGCTTATTTATGTAGTAGCAAATTCGACAGAAAATATCAAAACATGGTTAAAATAATGACTTAATTAGTTCGTGTAATAATATGTTTCACTATACGCTACTTTCCTGCTGTCGTCAATCTTTTTTGTTACTTTTATACCAACTAAACATTCTAAAGTCCTAAACGTCCTCTGTCTACCAAGAATCCCAACTATTCACAATTATGTAGAAAATGAAGCGGTAGCTTCTTTAAATTTATTAGTTGCTATAAGGAAAATCCAGATAGTGTCGAATAATATTTTTTAACTTATAAATCAACAACAAAAGCTCTACAGTATTGTTTGTAGCTAAATGAGACTGGAATTAATGGTTCCTAACATAATAGAAATTGCAAATGCCACTGATTTCATAACCTCCCATGGGACCCATCGCCTTTTCGCCCCAAAAATTCCCAATTCTCCTGCTGTTACATTCTCAAGCATAACTTAGATGATTTAAGGGTGAAAATAGGTTGTTTTCTGTCTTTAGTTTGTAGCGTTTCTTTGATACATTTAGGTAAGTTGTGTACATAGAATTCAATTTTCTGGGCGTGGCGAATCAAGCACCGTGACGCGATGTATTCAAAGCGCCAATATTCGGTCGGTAAAACTGCTGTATAAATAGATAGACCTTTCTCTTCCTCCGGCATTTTATCCAGAAGAGGGTAGCTATCAACACCTTATTAGGTACATTGATGAACTAACGGCTAGTGTTTATCGATTTATCAATTACGAGTGCTTGTGAAGGAAGAAACAAAGTATGTTCGCGGAGGGTAAATATAAATGATGCATGCCCCGTATAGCGTGATAGTTCAAAGTACGGTGCCGTCAATTCAGTGTCCACCATTCTCGGGACTCATTTCAAGGCAGGCCTTCTTAGCTGTTGTTAGGCTTAGGGAATCGCATTTGTTATTAAATTTATTTTATTTTTCACACTCATTATAATGTTAAGTATCGATTAAGTTAATATTTTTTTAGGTATTAAAACTGATAGTAGAAATACATTGGCCATTTTGTTTGTTACAGGGCCGAGCGCCTTAGGGTCGCGCTCGCCAAGCGCCTTCTCGTCAACCACATCCAGCATGCTACTGCTGCAGACACAAGTAAGTATATTTTTCTCTAAAATCAAGTTATTCGTTAGTATTTTTTTTTCTAAGACGCGACATTTCACATTTTTTACTGAACCTAATTTGTTAGCCTTGTTAGTTCGACTTTAACTGAGTAGGTTGTAGCCATGCATACATATTGAACTCATCAATCAATTCATGAAAAATAAATTGACCATTAGAACACGTGCAGCAAACTGATGGTGACAGCCCGCAGGGCATCGGCAGACAGCTACCACGCAATCGAAATAAGCTCGCCATTGGTGCGTCATGTCCGCCCCTGCCGGCGACCCACCGCCTACCGCTAATGCGACGCCTTCATTTATCGATTGTCATTTCTATTGCAGAGCAACTACGGTTCGTCCTTCACTGATCTATTGTCACCGCAGTATCAAGAAGACTCGTCGGAGATTTTAGAAGAAAACCTCGATCCGTTTCCAGACGTAGAGTTCCACGCTCCTGTGCCTTTCGAAGTCAAGGCTCAACGTGCGACTCCCATCAGCGAGTCGTCATCGCCGACCCCCGGTCCGTCCCTACCCAGCTTCGAAGAAACGTATTCCGTTCGCTACCCGAAACAAGAGATGGCAGAGTTCGGAATAAAAATGGACGAGGATTGTTACAACGTCAGCGCGTATTCACATCAAGGACATGCATCGACGCAACTGTTGTATCAATATCATCAACCGACTATCCCGTATGTGCCCTCATCCTACTACGCACCACCACAACAATGCAGTCCGACTTTCGAAACCGGCGCCATAACCCCGACCCAAGATTCTTATTCGTTACCGCCGTTCTCGAGCTCCGTGGATCTGCACATCACTACGGAGCAGAGACAACGACGGGCTTCGCTGCCGGTGCAAAGATCAGAATCGAACAGTTCCAACGACGGTCCGAAAGTGCACGGCGGCAGAGTGCACTGCATGCAGGCGTCGGCGCCGAGCTCGGCGTCCAGCTCGCCCGGCGTGGCGCCCGAGGGCAACCCGCGCGCCGCGCCCTCCTCCCCCAGCCAGCTCTGCGCCGTGTGCGGTGATATCGCCGCCTGCCAACATTACGGAGTGCGGACATGCGAAGGATGCAAAGGTTTCTTTAAAAGAACCGTTCAAAAAGGCTCCAAATACGTATGCCTAGCCGAAAAATCTTGTCCCGTCGACAAGCGAAGACGAAACAGATGCCAATTTTGTCGATTCCAAAAGTGTCTCACCGTCGGAATGGTAAAAGAAGTAGTAAGAACCGATTCGCTAAAAGGAAGACGGGGAAGGCTACCGTCTAAACCGAAATGTCCTCAGGAGTCGCCACCGAGTCCTCCAATCTCGCTCATCACCGCTCTGGTGAGAGCCCACGTGGACACGTCGCCCGATTTTGCCAATCTGGACTACTCTCAGTACAGGGAGCCGAATCCGTTGGAGCCTCCGATGTCGGACCTGGAAGTGATCCAGCAGTTCTACTCGCTGCTGACGACGTCGATCGACATGATCAAGGTGTTCGCGGAGAAGGTGCCGGGTTACGGCGAGCTGTGCCCGGAGGACCGCGAGCAGCTGTTCGCGTCAGCGAGGCTCGAGCTGTTCGTGCTGCGGCTGGCGTACCGTACGCGGCCCGAGGACACCAAGCTCACCTTCTGCAACGGGCTCGTGCTCGACAAGCGCCAGTGCCAGCGCTCCTTCGGCGACTGGCTGCACGCCGTGCTCGACTTTAGCAACACGCTGCACTCCATGGACATCGACATCTCCACCTTCGCCTGCCTCTGCGCCCTCACCTTAATAACAGGTTCGTATTCTTTACTAGTTATGTTTACATACACAACTCTCGATGACGTATAGGTGAAGCTCATGTAATATTTAACTATTTATTATCAATAGATTAGTTAGTTGAACTCAAAAATGAGTAGTTAATTTCAGTTAATTCAAATTTACTGAGAACCACAATAACTATTTAAAAAAAGGACATCGGTCAGGACAGTGTTTTCCCAGAAAGATTTGCTCAAGAAACAGCGCACCATAATATAGAGCACAAGTAGCGATGGTTACTTGCCGACGATCGATACCCCACAGGTGTAAGAGCGTGTTTGTTTGTTGTCCCAGATCGGCACGGGCTTAAGGAGCCGCACCGCGTGGAGCACCTGCAGATGAAGATCATCGGGTGCCTGCGCGCGCACATGCCGGGCGGCGGCGCGACGGGCGCGCCGCACTTCAGCCGCGTACTGGGCGCGCTGCCCGAGCTGCGCTCGCTCTCCGTGCAGGGCATGCAGCGCATCTTCTACCTCAAGCTAGAGGACCTGGTGCCCGCGCCGCCGCTCATCGAGAACATGTTCCGCGCCAGCCTGCCCTTCTAGACGCCTCCCCCCACTCCGAGGACCACTCCCGCCTTCGAACGTTCTCCTTCTTCTCTCAGAGCCGACTCCGTTATTTTTATAAGTGTTTAGATTAAAGGAAATATTTTTCTAGAACTAGCTGGACATTTTATAGGACGCGATCTCCCCGGAATCGGTTCGTGCTAATCTAATTCGTAATTCATGTTAATTTTAAGTACTAGGTAAATGAGACAATTTTATAGTTAAGACCTAAATTAAGTTTAATTTATTGTGCGCGTTAAGATAGGTAGATTTTTGGGTGTGATTTTGTTTAAAGTTATTAGTGTCGTGTACTTAGTAGTCTGCATTTGAGTTACCGCTCGTGATCGATGGCATCTTGTCGTACAAATATTCCTATGTTATCTACGTATTATTTAGGTAAGGAAAATCTAGTCACAAGACTTAGAAATGTTATGAAATTAGGCTCGTCGAATTCGGGCTTTTATAGTTGTTAAGTATATTAAAAGAATGATAGGCATTTAATGACCTTTTGTACGATTGTGATGAGAGGGGCAGCGACGCGGCGCGGCGGCGGCGAGTCGTCGGCGCCGCGCGGCTGCCGCGCGTTTTACTGACGATTGTTGGAAGTTACCTTTAATTTAAAATTATTTTTAAATAATTTTAGACGCTAGGATGTAAACATAATTTGTTTTTGCGATGTACTTATACCTTACGGTCAGAGAAAAAGTTCAGCATCGAGCTAGGATAAGTATCAATCTAGCTATCTTGAATCTTGCCACTTTGTACCTACTCAGCGTACAACAATGAAACATCTAAACATTAGCTCCCTGAAAATCGTGTCTTAAAATGTACCTTTGTAGATAGAAAAATAATATTTTGTTATGCGTGTGAGATAAGCCTATTTATATAGTAGGTATTTTGTGTATTTTTCAATTGAATAAATACAAAACATATCACTACGTATAATGACTGCATTTTGAACCTTCGCTTTAAACTGCCTTTACTTAAATTTTCAAGCTTTATCAGTGACCAATCATCAATAAATTATCTGTCCAGTAAAACATTTCCATTCCTAAACTTAAGAATGAGTCGCATTTCACTTATGTAATTATTTCAAAATTAAATTATAATAATGTTACGTACATATATATGTAAACCAAATTATGCGTAGCTTGCTATCAATTTAAGAGTTCAATTTACTTTTCTATTTATTAAAACCCTACCTGAGTACGTACCTGCATTAATATTAGATACCTACGCTATGGTCAAAAGCTTATCTTTATCTAATCATCATTGGACCAAATATTACCTAGCCAACACAGGGATAGGCCTATTCCTATGTCATAAAATTATAAACGACTTATAAGTATAGATCGTTAAATGAATTAAAATCTGAGAGTTGCCTTGACTCAAATTTATTTGAGGTTGAAATACCTATTCTACTTATATCCTTATCTATTCTGTGAATAGTGATTCTTGACTACAAGAATGAATTTATATAATTTAGGTAGAGCAAAACTTTAGATATGAAAACTCTTTGAAATAAAAAAGTACGAGAGTGTATTACGAATATTAATATAATTAAACTTAAATAAATAACTTATGGCATTTATATATTAGATTCGTATATATAATAATATAATATTGTTGTCTAATATTTTAAAGGCTAGAAATCATTGCGAATTAGCTTAGGCGCGTTATAGTTAAACACGATGAAATCGTGTGTTAAACTACATGATTGAATGATAATAACATATTGACTCATTTTATAATTTTTTACTTTGATATATATAGAAATGCTGGACTTTTTCTTTAACGAACCAAGCAAAATTCCTTCATATTGTTAAGTCATAGATTTTAAACTGCTTAAACAGTTGGTACTTTATATGTATTTATTTTATTCATAAATGTGAATTACAATTATTTTAAATTCTCGCCGTTGACTGTTACAGTGTTCTCATTTTTTTAGCATGTTGTCTGGGTGAAAATATTTTCTGTTTCAATATAATTATGCATATTTTGTACTAAACTAACAGAATAAAATACGGTCTTCATATTTGAACCTATTGTTAAATTGTATAATATATTTTTGGCTAAACATTGTCCGCAACTCTGTTATACTTACTAAATACGACAGAATTATAATAATTAACTGTCACACTATAGCCACAACTTGACACCTATCAGACTTAAATTAGTTTAATAAAAAACTACAAAATCGACGTAACTTCACATGTTCTATAGTAAAAATGTATCTATCCCTGCCTTGTCACATTCCTGTAAAATAACTGTCTATTTCTATATGATTAAAATAAAAAAAACTAGACCCCAAAATGTGAAATTGATGATTTTATTGTAAGAAATCAATGTATTACAAGACATATGTGTTAGCATTTATCAAAAAGACATTAAATAATAAGAATAGTTTCGGTATAAGACCTAACGTCCAATTTTCTGTAAAATGATAAATCAGAAAATGTTCTAAAGAATTATTGACATAGATTGTTTGAAAATAACAAACTATATTTATACGAGAATTACAGTCACTATATTAGTGTTCTTATTTTATCAACTCAAATAAAAACAAGGCTTTTGTACACTAAAACTTTTTTTAAAGCTTTTCTGCATCACAAAATATAATTTTGACTATCTTCTTTAAAAAAAATATAAATTTCAAATATTTTTGACTATACGATAACAAAAAGATCAAAACTATTTAGAAAATTCTTGAAATGAAATTAGTTACTTAGTTACAGCGTTCCGGAAGCCATGTTTCGTAAATACAAATAACCCTTTGTAGCAATGTTTTTTTTTATATTATCAGTTTCCTTGCTTTTATCAAACATAAGTCCAGTTAAAAAGATTATTTGCCAATGCACCTTCAATTCATGATAAAGAAAAATATGATAATTAAAAGCTCTGCCATAAAGTAGAGGCTGTATCAGTGACTGGCGAATAACTTGAGATAATGCGGCTTAATACATGATTTTACATCTCACGGAGCAAAATAAATACAAACATCAACTATTGTACAGCCGGGCCTTTTACCATTGAAAAATGATTCTTCAATGATTGAAAATGCCGATTCACTTAAAAACTGCCAGACTGTGAGGAAAGAGAACTGTCGTACCCGCAAAGAGACTATAATTTTAATAACGATTCATAAAAGCCCATAAATTCAGTAACCTCTTTAGACAATCGTCCCCGTTTGCTAAGAAATTTAAATCCAGGGCTTCACACCAAATTAGCGAAAATCGCAATTCCGTAACGCGCCCTTGACTTGGTGGCATCTGTATTGCAATATTGTTTTGTCGTGCATGATGTGCAGATTCCAGTATTTTTGTCTTCTTTGCTCCGCTATCATAATATTGTGGTACTATCAGAACAAAAAATGCTTTGTTCAAATGCAAAATGCTCTGACGACTTTGACAGTTTTCTTTCCGAATAAATACACTAAAGCATGTCCTTCTCTTATGGTATATGTATTGTATTATACTTATTTACAGATGCATTTCTTATGTCACACATACCTACAATGTACTAACTTAGTTGTGGTTTTGTTATACTTAATGTTACATTTTTCTTTGTAAATATTTTGTCAGAATAATATTGGCGCAGACGCGTTACTTAATTTTGTTTTTCATTTTACACCCTGAAAAGTTAGTTAAAAAGTATAAGTATATACCTAAGTAGACCTATACTTCTTATTACACCGAACGTTCTTTGACTCTGGTCAAAATGTACGGAACAGCTGATTTTTTCCGTAATTTTATGACTAACGTTGGTCTGATAAATAATAAATAAATATTTTGGGACATCTTACACACAATAATTTAAAGGCTGGTCCTATAAAAGTTGGATATAACGAGGAGTTCAATGATACCTATCCTAGAATATTCCCATCATCATGGCATAAACCTGAAAGGTCATTTGAAGAGGTTATTTTTTTATTACCTACCACAAAAGTACCATACTACAAACCAATAACTAATAGGTCGGTACTATTTTACTACGTGCTACTAGAGCACAGATCTACTTCTTTTAGCTACATACTTAGGTAGGTAAATCGCCTGCTAGAAAGCTATATACGTACGTTGTGGCGGAATATGAAGTAAGTATATACTAGTACATACTTGTGTATAGGTACGTAGGTCATAGGCCTAGAAAATAATTATTCTCATTTATAGCAATAATACAATCCCGCCTTACAATCGTGAGGTCGTGGGTTCAAATCCCGGTCCTGTACCAATGAATTCTTTAGAATGTATGTACGGAATTTAACACCGCTGGCTTTTCGGTGAAGGAAAACATCGTGAGGCAACCTGCATATCTCAACAGAAGAAATTCGATGGCGTATGTGAATCCACCAACCCGCACTGGGCCAGCGTGGTGGATATGGCCCAAAACACCCTTCGTGGGTAGGCCTACGTCCTGCAGTGGACTATTAAAAAGGTTGATACAGTACAGTACAGTACAGTAATAGCCATAATCTTTAATTTGTCTCTTAATCTCTAACAAAGGCAACGAGGAAATATACTTATTTATTTCAAAACACTTACCAAAATAAATCCTGAAGGTTTCTCACAATGTTTTATGTGTTCCACATTGTATAATTATATAGGCAAATATTTTAAATTCATGTTGTTGTTTGCAAATATCACTCATTCATAAATTGGGACTACCGTCTTCAATGTGACTAGTCTCCATTCAATAATAAACCTACATACTTACGTAGTATAAAAACAATGTCTTATATACAGGGTTATTTCTAATCCATTACCATCTTTTTAGGGACTCGTTCTGTACATCAAAACTGACAACTTTTGTTCTGCGATTATAGTCAAATCTAAAAAAAAATCAGCTGTTCCATACATTTTGTCGTGGGTGAACGAATTTTTTTTTTAGTTTTGACAAAATTCGCAGGACAAAAGTTGTTAGTTTCGTTGTACACTAAGCCCCTAAAAGCATGCTGTAGGTATAAACCTGTATAATATAAGTACTTACGTAGTATATATAAAACATTTTCTAAGTCTAACTATAACGTCAAAGTAAGTAAAGTTGACAGCTCTGTATAAGCTCCGGTAAATACCTATTACCTACGTAGTCTGTCTTTTTTCTATTTGATTTATTCGATAAGGCAGCAACATTGTCATTAAGCTTAAGTCTGTCAGGTAGTCATCAAAATGATCTCATTATCATAGCAAAAGCTCCCAATCTGATTAAAAGCACCTACTTATAATCCTTTGACTAGTTTATATGGACCGTTAATATTAAGTAAGAAATAATAATACTAAGCAGCAAGATGTCATCATTCATATCTCATGAATGCAGTGCAGGGCCGCGCGAGGTTTATGCTCAGTAGGAGTCTGGTAGTGCAGTAGCAAATTAATTATGTTATATTATTTAATTCGGTTTGTATATACATAAGTAGTAGTAGTATACATAGTTCAAAATGCTGGGTGATGCAGGCCTCTGCATGAGCACTCGTAAGGCGAGCGCATATTATCATATTCTCTCATTTGACCGATTAACACATATCAATCAAGCCACCGCAACGTCCGGACACAGTCCCGTCACAGTATATTAAAAATAGTAAAAAATATTCTTTCATACATTGCTAATTTTTTAGATTCTAAGTAATGAAATAATGAAATAATATTTTTATAAATGTCAGAGTGAAAAGGTCGCATAATTTTGAAAATTAAATAAATAATTTAGGACTACTATCCATTGCTCGCTGTTCTGCGACTCATTGTTTGCGAAGTAATTCATAGTTTGAAGGACACAACTTTTTGAAGATAATATATGGCCTGAAATGGCGGGCCGTTTTGTACATTATGCAATTTGCGCAAGTACATGTATATATAAGTTACTCTCTGCGCAAGAACAAACATTAGTCCTGTCATGTCTAGTGTTTAATTCCTCTATGCTGTCATGGACAGTTTTTATTACTGCGCCGCCTTCGCGTGTATTTTTATGCTTTTTTAGATATAATAAGTGGACGGTGATGTTTATCTCACCCCCGATGAAGATGCCGTATCTTTGTAACACAGGGTGTTCGGCGTAGTAGGCGACAGCAGCTCACGGACCAGGAAGAAGAGAGAAATATTACGGCTATTATAACGTTTTGCTGTTTTATACTAGGTAGTTATCTTATGTCACTTCAGAAACAAAATAAGGTTGTGCCTACAAGCGTCGAGCATTTACTATGGGATTCCAAAATTGCTAAAAAAACAGCTCCAGCCAATCAAGCTCTGCTCCATACAAAAAGTTGATTGATTTACCATATGTAAGTAATACAGCTGACTTTTTACGATTTCAGGGCTTGTGCCGTGGTAAAAATTCACACTAATATGAAATGAAATGAAATGATATTTATTTCACAAAAAATAGAGTACAATTAAGGTGTTAATTTTTTAAGATTTGTCCAATCTATTTTGCCATTCCTTGGCATGTGAAATATACGACAATGTCATAATTAATAATAAAGAAATATGTGTATTTAAATCAAGTGTCAATAATGTCAAATTAAAAAAAAATTAAAAACTTAAATAAATAAAAAAGTGTTCAATAATGTCACAATATTAAAATATTCAAATAAAAAATGTTCAATTATGTCATAATATTCAATTATACAATGTTAAGATACACAACTAATAGGTTTGTATAGTCACTCACTTTACTACCTATGTACCTACCTATCTGTACTGTACTGTACCAGCACTACCAGCCTTATAATAGTCCACTGCAGGACGTAGACCAACCCAGGAAAGGTGATTGGGCCATATCCACCATGCTGGCCTTGTGCAGGTTGGTGTATTCACATTACCCATCGAATTTGTTCTACAGATGTTTGCAGGTTGCCTCACGATGTTTTCCTTCACCGAAAACCCAGTGGTGTGAAATTCCGTACATAAATTCCAAGGAATCCATTGGCCCGTACTAATAGCCCGTACCGGGATTTGAACCCACGACCTTGCGATTGTAAGACGAGTGTCATTAGCCCTAGACCACAACAGCTCCTATACACCTATCTACTCGTACCTCTGCAAATGTCTGTAAAAAAGACTTCAACGCGACCTTTGAATTTTATAGGCACCGTCATATATTATTCTCTCTGTATCTCTTTCCATTTCTTGGATGGCTACCGGGTGTTTCTCTAGATGACCATCATAATATTCTATAGGAATCTATTAAAGTCATCATCATATCAGCTGTAAGATAAGACGTTGGAAGCGGCTTGCACCCAGCGCGTTCCTGCAGTCTGATCTTTTATCATCGGTATACTCCGCGCCACACAAGTCAGCGGATGGGAAGTTGGTGCAGAACGCTGCGAAAAAGGCAAAATATAGGTAAGCGCGGGAGCCAGAGAGACGAGACGCCGGGGCACACCCGCTTGCCAACCTCATGCCTCCCGCGCGCTCCCTACGCCAGTGCTCACCACTTCGCCACTTGCGTAGACATTGTGGACATATGCGAATCACGGCGAAGTGTCATCTGCGGCTAACATCTCACCCGCCGACTTGTGTGACGCTACCTAAAGGAACACCTTGTTGGTGGACGTCCTACTATGCGCTTACCGGTATGACGAAACCATTCGAGAACTTTTTGTCCCTATCGGTTATGTGACCTACCCACTAGCATTTCAACTGGATAATCCGATGGACTAAGTATGTCGTTGCTTGTTTATTTTACGTAGGTACCTTTCTCCTCGATTCTGACTCGATCTCTCGGAAAGTCTCCGAGCATAGTCTTCTTCATAACTCGTCGGACTACTTGGACCGCAGGTAAGTAGGTACCTAACAATAAGGCCCATAATAAGAGCCCACATTTGTGTTCCATAAATATGGAAAGAAAAATTCCAAGTCGAAGTCCATATGTACCTAAGTCACCATTCAAGGTTTCAACATGGTTTCAGCAACTGCTTATTATTTTTCCTAGTTTAGCAGTAATAATATAAAGTGCTTCTATACCTAGTTTTTTTTATCAGTTTTAAAGGTATTACTTCGCACTTTTTCGACTGTTATTCTATTAACTAAACTGTTTAAAAATAATTATTTAGGTATTTAATATCGTGACATCTAAGTGCTTACTATTTAGGTATGTAACGCCAAGGATTGTCTTAAAAAATATAGGTATCAAATTCTTTAGAACGCTCAAACTTATCTGTCAAAATAAAAATATTGCCAGCCCTGCCCTCAAAATACAGTTCATGTCAATGTTCCCATAGGGTACCGACGAAATGTATGAATGTCAACTGCACGTTTTACAAAATAGGTATTAAAAATATATTTATTTGGCTCCCTTGAGATCAGCTTACATCCTTTATTATACCTTAAGATCAATTAATAACTAATTAAAGAACATTCTCAATATTTTGATAAATAAATAATGCGCTCAAATCCAGGAATACACTAAACTACTATTCATTGTGCTCTTGGAAGAGTTATCCTCTTTTATCTCTTATTAAGAGAAGATAATAGACCATGATTGTGCTACAATAGATAGTAACGATCTATTACATAACATTTTAGAAACGATCGTCATAATGCTGTCAAACAGTACCTAGTACTATTAATAAAATTATATAATATCTAATAGGTAAATCATTGGTGATTAAAATAAACTTACTGCACTAGAATGTAAGATACATTTTAGTGTCTCTTGTCATTAATTCAATACTCTGAAGAAACTTATAGTCCCATCGCTCATCACTCAGTCCTCGCCTGCGCATACAATGCTCAGTTGAACAGTAGCATTATTAGTACCTTACTACGGCTATGACTGTTGTACTATATTTGTGATTATAAAAAGCTTGGGAAAATATTAGTTAAATTATTAAAAGCAGAATAATTCTGGCAGTAAGATTTTTTTTACAAAATACAAAACAAAATTAAAAAGCACAACCGTACTTTAATCAAATCTTTTTACTAGCAACTTTGCATTGTTGACGAAACGAAAACGAGGTTGACGTTGACTTTACCTCTTTTAATTTTATTTGTATTGATAATTCGTAAATTCATGAATTTGTAGAAATACTAAATTAGATTATACTATATAACTTATTTAATAGTTTGTGTATCGAATAATTTACTTTATTTATCTTGCACCGTCAATTTAACAACATTAAAATTAAATGTAAGATAACATTTGCCCTGCCCTTACACCATAAACGTATGGTTTACTCCATGTCCATGCAGCCACATGCAGCCATAATGTCGGATACAACTGATCTAAAGGACGTATTGGATAAAAACTTGGAAGATTTCGAAATACAAGAGGTGCTTCGAAATGGAACCGACCTCAGGGAGTACGCATTACAAATTGACAAGAGCATTAAAGAGGCTGAGAAGAGCTCAGTAGCTGATTACATTAAAGAAAGTGAAAACATAGGATCCCTTCATAACCAGATAGAAGAATGTGATGGCATACTTGCAAAAATGGAAAGTATGCTGTTGGTGTTTCAGGTAAATTGATTTTTATCTAGTGTACCTTGTTCTACTGAAATAAGAGACCTATCTGTGATACTAGTCTTTCTCCAGTGAGATGATAAAATACATTATCTGCTTCAATCCAATGTAATCCATCCATCCTTCAGATATAGGACACCCACTGCTGGACATTGACCTCCCCTATGCATCTTCAATAAGACCGGTAGGAAGCGGCATGCATCCAGCGTTTTCCAGTGATCTTAATGAGGTTATCTGTCCACCTTGTAGGTAGACGTCCTACTCTGCGCTTGTTTGCCCCCTTGAGAACTTTAGCCCTCTTCATAGCTTGTTGGACTACTTTGGGCTTATTAACAAGGCCTATAGTAGAATACCATGTTTCAGTACCATAAGTCATCACTGGTGGTAATACACTCGTCAATTGCTTTCAACTGGAGACACTTGAAGTATGTTGGACAAGAAGATGTTACGCAGTTTTCATGATTTACTCTTATTGTGAATAATGTTAATAGAAAAGTGTGGTTTTAATCACACATTTGTTTTCCAGAATGACTTGGGTAGCATCAGCAATGAAATCATCAGTTTACAAAAGCGATCTGTGAATATGTCCGTGCAATTATCAAATAGACAAGTCTTAAAAGGACCTCTATCATCATTCATTGAGGATATGGCTGTGTCAGAGACAGTGATCTTGTAAGTAGTAACTTAACAGTTGGTACATTTTTTACAAGCCCATTTTGTCTTACAGATGTCTAGTTGTAGGAAGCTTAGCAGATATGACGGATATTGCGGCGTTTCGCCCCTCAAACGGTTCGGCCTGGGGGCGATTCGCCCGTGACTTTTTGTGAAAGCCCACATTCGGCCCGCAGGGCGAAACGCCGAGAACGATGAAGAAAGAGGTTGTTTCAGACCACGTTGATAAAGAACAATTTCCCGCATTAGTATTACGTATTTCTTATGCCACGCATAAAATTACATGAGATAAAATAAAATTCCGACTACAAAAAATCAAACTTAACCCACATGGCGGTTCAAAATTAAAATAAATGTTTTGATTATGGACAGCCATGTAGGTTGATTCTTTTCTGCTATACTAAGTCCAGTTAACAGATATCACTAATGCATATTCTGAATGGATGTCAAGAAGTGGCTATGGAATGCTACATGTTAATAAACGAAAAAAAATTGACTAGCCTTCCATAAAGTTCCTTTTACCGATCTAAGTAAAAGTGTAATAGTGTGCAATCACTTTGTTATAAATGTTGGTATAGGCCAAATCAAATACCTGGGCGGCTGTGATGTTTGCTTCAAGCTGCGGATAGCCCGACCCTGACTGAAGCTCACGTAACAGTTGTAAAAAGATTGGGTTAACAGTTCAACATACTCATACTCACACTAGCTTATAGCGAACATCATCCATCTATCCATCAGCTAAAGAACGTCCACTGCTGGACATAGGCCTCCCCTATGGATCTCCAATAAGACCGGTTGGACATAATGAGGTCATCCATCCACCTTGTGGGTGGACGTCCTATGCTGCGTTGCCGGTACGTGGTCTCCACTCGAGAACTTTTCGACTCCACCGGTCATCAGTCCTCCGCGCTATGTGCCCTGCCCATTGCCATTTCAACTTGCTAATCTGTTGGGCTATGTCGGTAACTTTGGTTTTTCTACGGATCTCCTCATTCCTGATTCGATCCTGCAGAGAGACTCCGAGCATAGCCCTCTCCATAGCTCGTTGGGCTACTAATAAGGCCCATGGTGAGAGACCATGCTGACTTGAAGCACTGAGGTATGTCGGACGAGGAGACACTACGCAATTTAGCAATGTAGCGAGTATCACAGCCACAGAAATGTTTGATTCGGCCTATATTAAATGTAGGTGACACTGCTTATGTAAAAGTTATAATACTTAATCAGATTAATCATACTTATTCCAATGTGTTCACAGCGGCATCAACAATGTTCCAGTTACGGACAAAGAGTTCATGGTGCAGTTGGCCATCCTGAACCAAAAACTGAACTTCGTTAAAGAACAAGATTTCAAAGAAACCAAAGCATGCCATGATGTCAAAGATGTTTTAGAAAAGTTAAAAATAAAATCTGTAGCTAAAATAAGGACTTATATACTAGAACAGATCTATAAGTTTAGAAAGCCTATGGCAAACTATCAGATACCTCAGAATGCTATGCTAAAATACAAGTTCTTTTTCGAATTTGTGTTAGCAAATGAAAGGAATGTAGCACAAGAAATATGTAATGAGTACATAGACACTTTAAGTAAAGTGTATTACTCGTATTTCAAGTCATATGCTTCGAGACTTGATAAGTTAAAATATGAAGAAGCACCTACTAAAGACGATTTGATGGGAATAGAAGATGGATCAAAAGGAGGCTTTTTCCAAAAGTCGAATCTCAAGAACAAGAGTACCATATTTACAATAGGAAGCCGAGGGGATGTTTTAGCGCAGCAACTTGAAGCACCTATGATAGTTCCACATGTACAGCAAAAGACTAAGGTATCTATTTCACATTCTCATTACACTATTCTTTTTGGCTTCAGATTTAAAGCACTGCTTGAAGACTAGGCACGATGATGGGGTAAAAAAATAAATTATTTAATAAGTTCCCGAGTTAGATTATCAAAAAATATTGCTCATATTTTTTCTTTTGTCAATCATACAAATGACAAAGATAAACCTTGTCAAAGTTTAGGAGTGGGGGTCGTGACGTCACGTCCCTTACAGAAGTCTACATTTATATGGCACTTGTGATGTCACGCGGAACTTTGACGGGCTTCATTTTCATCAATTATTGTTCAATTGAGCAAAGAAAAAATAAGTGTAATATTTTTGATAGTCTATGTGACTGACTAATTATATTTTTTTTAGTCATCGTGCCTATACAATTAGATATGCGCGATCGAAAATGTATCTTTCTCTTAACTTTGTTTGTACTAGTTCATAAAGAATATAAATCATCATCATCATTTCAGCCATAGGACGTCCACTGCTGAACATAGGCCTCCCCTAATGATTTCCAATAAGACCGGTTGATAGGGGTTGATTGATATGGGCAGGGCACATAGCGCGGAGAACTGATGACCGATGGGGTCGAAAAGTTCTCGAGTGGAGACCACATACCGGCAAGCGCAGCGTAGGACGTCCACCCAAAAGGTGGACGGATGACCTTATTAGGACCGCAGGATCGCACTGGATGCAAACCGCTATCAACCGGTCTTATTGGAAATACTATAAATATAGCTTAGGAGTTATCAATTTTTTTTTATATATAAATGCATTGTCATCGGTCTTTGATAGGTGTGCAAAGTTTGAAGAAAATCAGATCGCTCAAAGTAGGCCAAAATCGAGCTCAAAGGGGTTGGTTACAAGCAAACATACCTACAAGCAAGCAAACATACAGGTGAAACTAATAAAAGCGTGTTAAAAACAAACCATTTTATATTTCCAGTATTCCTATGAAGCATTATTCAGAAGTCTGCAGTATGCCTTGGTAGACAATGGATGCAGGGAATACTTATTTATCTCGGAGTTCTTCCATGTGAAGGGAAGCCATGCTCAGGAGTTGTTTGACCGCATCCTTGGGAAAACTCTGTCCCTCCTAGTGGTAAGGATATATTTTTTCCCTATCTACAAAATAAATTATCAGTTTTGGCAGGTCTGACAGAAATGCAGTTAAATTAAACACTTAAAGCTTTGGCCAAAAGTATTAGGCACCCTGTATTTTCTAAACTTTTTTCACTCCTTTTTGGCATTTTTAACACAATTAGGTGTCAATTTAATTACATCAACAGAAATGAAAGCTTGTTTACTTGTTAGAGTCCAGAACACAAGTGACCAAACTGACTGATAAGAACCGATAAAAACGGAGTCCTTTGTTTTCGGTCACCAGGTGTTTTATGACCTTAACAAAGAGCCGCTTAATATTCTAACAAGTTATTTATGAACCCGGTAAGTCATTTAAGATAAGTACTCAGTTATTGGTTAAGTAGTAAACATGCATTTTGATTTTTTAAAGGTGCCTAATACTTTTGGCCAAGGCTGTATTATGCTAAGTATGGGCCGAATCAAACTAGTTGGCGGCTGTGATGTGGGCTGTAGGCCCACGGAGCTGCGGATAAGCCAATCTTGACTGAAGTTCACCTAACAGTTGCGCGAGTATTGGGTTATCCGCAGCTTGTAGCTAACATCAGAGACGCCAAGTGGTGTGATTCAACCTGTACTAATCACTTTTCATTGAATACATTTTATTTTTATTTTATCTTGATAAGTTTTATTTTATTTTATTTATTTATTTATTAAAATCAACAGCCCTTAAAAAACATTACATTAACTTAACAACTAAACTTATGGCCAATAACTGATTTAAAGTTAGCTACAAGAAAAAAGCTGTGGTGGTAAAAAAGCAGTGGTGGTCTAGAGGTAGTGACACCCGCCATACAATCGTGAGGTCGTTTCAAATCCCCGGTCCCGTACCAATGAGTTCTTTGGAACGTACGGAATTTCACACCACTGGCTTTTCGGTGAAGGAAAACATCGTGAGGCAACCTGCATACGTCCGTAGAAGAAATTCGATGGCGTATGTGAATCCACCAACCCGCACTGGGCCCGCGTGGTGGATATGGCCCAATCACCCTTCATGGGTAGACCTACGTCCTGCAGTGGACTATTAAAAAGGCCGGTACAGTACAGTACAGTACAGAGGCAAAACTGACATTCGAAAGAAAATATCAGCTGTCCCAAACATATGAACAACGATCGATAAAATGTATGAAACAACTGATTTGTGGGTAGGCCTACGTCTTGCAGTGGGCTATTAAAAAAGGCTGGTACAGTAAGTTAGCTACAAGCTGCGCAATATCCAATCCTTACTGAAGCTCACATAAAACTGCGCGTTGATTGGATATTGCGCAATGTAGGATGTAGCTAACGTTACATCCGCCGACTTGTGTGATACGGCCTATAAGGCCCTTCGCACACGCTTACGATACGACTACGCTACGCCTACGTATGCAAAGGGGGTTAAATTTGTCCTTTTCCTGTATATTTTTTACTGTTATTATTTGGCCTAGAAGCTAGTAAACGTCGTCATATCTTTGTCAGTTTGTAAAAGTTTTAGTAATAACATTCTTTTTTATTTTATTTTAATATTTTGAGCCGTGGTGGTCAAGAGGTAGTGACACCCGCCTTACAATCGTGAGGTCGTGGGTTCGAATCCCCAGACCCGTACCAATGAGTTCTTTGGAATTTATGTACGGAATTTCACACCACTGGCTTTTCGGTGAAAGAAAACATCGTGAGGCAAACTGCATGCGTTCGTAGAAGAAATTCGATGGCGTATGTGAATCTACCAACCCGCACTGGGCCCGCGTGGTGGATATGGCCCAATCACCCTTTGTGGGTAGGCCTACGTCCTGCAGTGGACTACTAAAAAAGCTGGTACTTTCTTTTTTTTTTCAGAAAAATGTGGAGTCTTATGTAGTTGAATGCTATGACTGTTTGGCCCTGTTCCTGTGTTTACAGTTGATAAACAGGTATAGATGGATGTGCCACAAGAGAGCGGTTGGAGCCCTCGATAGGTAGGTGGTTCCTGTCTTGAAAACTCATTTTCATTTCACGTATTAGTCTTAATGATTTCACGAACATTTAAACAATAATTATTTTTCGCCAAAAGTGGCACAACCGACTTCAACCATGTTCAAAATTGGAATAGTTTGCTCAAAAAGATAAATGTAATGTTTGATCAACGAACCACCGGAGGAGGTATACAATTCGACGCGTATATATATTTTTTTATTTATATCCACGCATAACTTTTTTATAGTAGTCCGATTTCAATAACTCTTTTTTTATACTTCGAGTTATAATTTTAGTATACTTCGAAATTGGTCCCATTTAAATCTTATCGAAATCGGCTGAGCCTTTTTTGATAAATCAACAATAATATGAAAAATGCTACATCGATCCGTGCATAATATTTGCGTTCTAGCGATGTGCCCCGGCTTCGCACAGGTGTATTATACATATAAACATTTCTCTTGAATTACTCTATCTATTAAACCAAACTGCATCAAAATTCGTTGCGTAGTTTTAAAGGTATAAGCATACATGGGGACAGACAGCGGAAAGCGACTTTGTTTTATACTATGTAATAATTCTATACAAGGGTGAAGTCGGTCATGCTATTTTTTGCAAAAAATAATTATTGTATGTTTGATTTTAGATCCGTACCCAAAGGGTAAACGGGACCCTATTACTAAGACTCCGCTGTCCGTCTGTCTGTCTGTCTCCAGGCTGTATCTCAAATCATTATAGCTAGAAAGCTGAATTTTTCAGAGATAATGTATTTCTGTTGCCGCTATAACAACAAATACTAAAAACAATAAAATTAATAGTTAAGGGGGCTCCCATACAACAAACCTGAATTTTTAACCGTTTTTCGCTCGATATTAATAATGGTAACAGGTAGATGCTTAAAATATTCACAGAATGTTCAGTTGTTTGTACAATTCAATAATAAATAATTAGATTAAAATAAATATTTAAGGCTCCCATACAGTAGAGAACCCTGCGAGCGCGAGTCCTACTCGTACTTGACCGATTATTCAAAAACTGCTCGGCCAATTTCTATAAAATTTAAATGGGACCACCTCGGATACTCTAGCGACCCGCCCCGGCTTCGCACAAGTGTATTTTATACATATAAACCTTCCTCTTGAACCACTATTATTCCCACACAATATACCTATTATAAAAACCGCATCAAAATCCGTTGCGTAGTTTTAAAGATATAAGCATACATAGGGACAGACAGACAGGGAATCGACTTTGTTTTATACTACTAAGTGATATACCCTTTAAACTGTTTTTTTTTAATCGGTTCACATTTGGCGAAAATATAGATGAACATACACAATAAAAAATACGTATAGACGAACATAGAATCTCCTCCTTCTTGGAAGTCGTTTAATTACACTAAATACTTCTTTAAAACATCACCAAATGTGTACGTCAAGCTGAACGCCCACCAATCCGCGCCGCAGGGTCCGCACGGGACGCAGCGCAGTCATAAATGATAATCAGGGTTTATTTATAATAAATAAATAAATATAAATATTTTGGGACATCTTGACATCTTACACACGGCCTCTGACCCCAAACTAAGCAAAGCTTGTGATGTGGCTGCCAGAGACTGATATACTACATAATATACTTATTTTTAAATACATATTTATATAGATAGTATCTAAATAACACCCAGACACAGAGTAATTACTTACGTTCATACATAAATATTTGCCCTGGGTGGGGATCGAACCTACGCCTCTTTGATCCAGAAGTTAGGGTCACTAAACACCGAGGCAGTCATAGTATTCACTAGTGTACTAAGCCGGAAAGGTAATTCAGACCATCATTATGACAACTTGTATGATAGAGCCAACCCGGAATTCTAGAAAAAAAATCGGCTATTTCATACATTTTGTCGATTTTGAGTTGCAATTTTGTATGGAACAGCTGATTTTTTTCTCGACATCTCGATGTTTTTTTAGACGTTATTGACCTATTCAGTCCTCGTGGCGCGGACTGGTGAGCGTTCAGCCTAAACGAGAAACCTTGCAGTTTAATTATACCTTGCATATTATTTTCTTTCAGTTACTGGGATTCTCTTCAAAGTACGCTGTGGCCCAGGCTTGAATATGTTTTGAAACTGAACATACAAAGTGTGAGAGAATGTGATCCAGCTAAACTATCTAACAAGGAACTTGGACCTCACTACGTAAGATTTTTTTTACATACTATAGGCGGAATCAAACAAATCGGCAGCTGTGAAAATCCTATCGCAGCTGTTGAGTGAGCTTTAGTTAGGGTTGAGTGATCCGCAGCTTGTAACTAACATCATAACCGCCAAGTTGTTTGATTCGGCCTGTACATAATAGTGATTCCATTTTTTGTAAGATAACTATCTTTAGCCGCGGCTTTCCACAGGATCCTAATTTATCCTAGATGAAATAATTATTTTTCCCAAAATATGGCAATACCGACATCCATCGTGTACAAAATTCGAATAGTTCGCTCGAATCGATGTATACAATTTTTACATTATTGTTGATTTTTCAAAAACGCGTCGGCCGATTTCGATTCAATTTAAATGGACACCTTGGAGAAGTATACCCTTTTGAACTAAAAAAGATTTTTTTGATTCGGTTCACAATAGGCATGATGACTGGGTAAAAAAATCTTTATTATGATTAGTCCGTGAGTTAGATTATCAAAACATATTGGACACGTATTTTTTCTTTCATCAATCAAACAACAAATGACAAAGATAAACCTTGTCAAAGTTTGGGAGTGGGGGTCGTGACGTCACTTCTCTAACAGAAGTCCGTACATTTCTATGGCACTTGTGACGTCACGCGGAACTTCGACGGGCTATATCTTCATCAATTTTTATTTAACTAACAAAAGGAAAAGTCATGTCTAATATTTTTTTAGTCATCATCTATTGGCGAAAATATCGATGAACATAAAAACATACAGATGGACATAGAACCTCCTCCTTTTAGGAAGTCGGTTAAAAAGTAGCCTATGAGACTCTAACAGAGGAAAGGGAAGCCAGAAGGAAAGGAAGCCGCGAGTAAAGCTAGTGAGGTATATTATTATCCATGCTAAAAATTAAGTCGATCCGATGCTGTGTTACTGGTGGAAAGAGTTACAAACAAACCGACACTTCTGGATTAACACCTTGACTAAGTCTCAGCTGCAAAGTCTTGAGCATCGACGTAAGGTGGCGTGTTTGTCGCCCTTTTATCGGATTCACTTCGGAGAGTGCGCTCAGGAGTTGCACAATCTAGTCCCCCTGCCCCTTTCTTCTATCGTACGGCTAGACAGACGCGACCAAAGCGCCACCCTTTTATGGTGGACATTCCGCGCGTTAGAACAAAGCGTTTCGAATCCTCATTCCTCGTACGAACAGCCAGAATGTGGAACGCTTTGCCTGGGTCTGTCTTCCCGCTTAAGTACAACGTGGGTGTCTTCAAATCCCGAGTAAATAGGTATCTTCTAGGTAAGCGTGCTACATCCTAGACCGCATATCTGCTCAACATCAGGCAGTATGTAGTCAAACGCAAACCTACAAGGAATAAAAAAAAATGTCATCAAGGATAATGAATAATTCAATATTTCAGATAACTCGACGATACGCAGAATTCTCGGCTGCAATGCTAAGCTTAAGTGAGCAATTCCCTTCAGAAGAACTAAGTAACATACTTCTGGTGCTACAAGATGAAGTTCACTGCTTTCTATTAAAAATGGCTGCTGAATTTCCGCAGCGAATACAGCAATTAATATTCCTAATTAACAACTATGACATGGTGCTCAGTATCTTGATGGAAAGAACGAGGGATAACACTAAAGAAGCGGAGAGTTTTAAGGAACAGCTACAAGCAAGAAGTTCGGAATATGTAGAAGAAATACTAAGTCCGCACTTTGGGGGCATGATACAATTTGTCAAAGAAGGGGAACAATTGCTTGAGAGTGATAAGAAAGCAGAGTTGGCGAACTTAGAGAGAAAATCTTTAAGTTTAGTCGCGTCGTTTAGTGCGGGGTGGAAACAGAGTCTGGAAGAAATTCACAGAGAAGTTTTAGTATCATTTCCGAATCTAGTCACGGGGTCTGGTCTATTAGAAATGGCACTCAAAACTTTTGTCCAGTATTATCATAAGTTCGTCAAACTTTTAACACCTAATGCACGAACGCAACTAGTGAATATTCACGTAATTATGGTTGAAATCAAGAAATATAAAACAAATTATTAGAAATGATTATAACGGTGCGCGCGATTTCATAACACCGAATCCATTTGGTAGATAACTTTGACTGTATATTTTGCTATTGTATATTTTGACTGATTTGGTAGTCGTAGCTTTTCACATAATATTATGGAAACGGAGGCTTGCTGCACATATATTCGGGCCGGCAATGTTGGTTCGGCACAATTTGTCAAACGAAAATGCCGACCCGCAGCCGTATTATGTACGCGATCTGACGTTCGACTTCCCTTTTTCTCCAGCTCTCGCCAGTTACTCGCACCACGAGAGCGAGCGGGAGGAAAAGCGATGCCGTATGTCAGAAGGCGTACACAATACGGGGGCTGAAACAGCTGCTACACACGTTCAGCGTCACTCGGCTTGTGCCGATCGGCATCGATCGGGCGATTCCTTCAGGTCCAATCGGCATAATTCGGTTTTCATTCGGCCCGCGGCCGTCACTGGTATCTTCGCGCGCCCAAGGTCGCGGCTTTCCTCTACATACCTACATTCAAAGATAGGTTAATAACGATATTTCACAAGATTAGGTCATATTATAGATTACTTTAATTTACAAAACCTTAACTAATATTAAGTATTGATCATATCTTTCGGACGTCGATCTTAAAAATCCCGCCGCATACGTCATTCAAAATATTATTGCGCGTTTTAAGCCTGGTCATCGCCATCTGTTTTCATCTTACGTAAACTTTTTAGTTTCCGTTTAGGTGTCCGTACTACTTAGTTCCCAAATTCAGACATCGAACTTCAGTGGTGGCGCGGGGTCCATAATTATTGGTTATTTATTTTACATCTCATTCTTACTCCAGTAATTTGCATATGAGCGTATGAAATGGCGCATCTCTTTCATTCGCTATTACGAATAAGATTCATTATTGCTCCACGAATCCGATATCCGCTAATCACAGAGATTTCGAGCGATATTATTCGGCTTCTTGAATGGTCATTTCGAATATTAAGTGAATACAAAAGATTAGGACATTTGATTTAGTGGGACTACCAATCTCTATATTACTATATAACCCATAACTATATTACCATTCTCTTAACTAATCTTAATATATTAACCACACGCTTAGCTACCTACATGCTGTTTCGCCGCCCGACAATGCCCAACGTACCGGCTCGTACCGCCCCGCCCGGCCTAGTGAAAGCATATTAGCTTTTTCTTTCGAACATTTATCTCCACAGATAAAATGTATTTATTTCACCAGCCGGCAGTGCCGATCTGTGCCGCATGCCGAATATATGTGTAGCAAGCCTGAGATTCACATTTGCTGCTGAATGTAAAGCTGTTTTTCATGACGCTAATACGGACTACGAATACTGTTATATATACCTAAAAATGAATAGAATTAAAAATATTAAGTATAATTAGTTATTTATGTAATTAAAATAAAAAAATGTTTAGAGAACTTTCAGTTTTATTTTATAAAATATTTCTTTACACTTACAAAACTTTGTGGAAAGCCATAGCTTCCACTTAGTTTTTAACGGTTAATTTAGAGACTCGTAAAACCCAACTTATCAAATCAGCAAATAAAATTAAAAGTGAACGCGCCATTACAAATCGTAACGCTAAAACACAGCCAAATAATATTTTAACTTAGTTTTAAACAAAGATACTGAATGGTGGCGAGAAAGGTTTCATACTGACTATGAAAACTAACATAGAACATACATAATTTATTACCCTGACACAGTTAATACCATAGATTATACATATATATGGGTAATTAACAGTTCTTCACAAGTTTAAGACTTGAAACTGCGTTAAGCGTTTTCATGTCGAAGCCTTCAACTCGAAGGTCTACACGCGCTTTGCAAGTGTCAAGCCTTATACAGTTATCTTAAAAAATAGCAGTCGCTTTAACTGTCAGGCCTTCCGGCGGCCTTAACATAAACAGAGCGGCCACTAGTCATTAAGAAAAAATATTTTTTTTACTATTTACAATGAGAACTTGTCATCTAGCAGGAGATTCCTGAATCCAGATTTGACAAACGACCTATATAAAAGAAAAACAGTACAGCATTGTACCTATTCGCTAATAGAAATATGTTACATGAGAGTGCGGAGTGGGAGTTTTGCAAATCAAATCGAATTACTTTTACGTCGCGTTGACCGAACGCGTCGAGCACACACTCTTCTTCTTCTTCTTAGTTTTGGCGTCGCATTATTGTGCATTTGCCAGTGTCAAGTATTAAGTTTTAATAATTTTTGATAATATTTTATCAAAATAGTCACTGTCATAGTCTCGTCATAGTCCAATAAAGTCGCGGTCAAGTCCAATCATAGTCCAAGTCATACCTCAGTAAAGCAGTGGAGACTTTACTAGAGGCGTCTATGGAGTTTTGGTAACAACACGGAAGAACATGATACGTCACATTATATCACTTGCCTACACTCATGCACGTAAATCAGCTCATAATCAACGAAATACCACCATTTTTCACTAATTATCACTGATGAAAACACAAGTTTAACAAAATAATACAATGAGGCGACATGATTTTTCCGCGTTCCCGCCAGAACTCGAGCACACACTCGAACACATTTACAGACACACACACTAAAGTTAGCCAATCACAGACTTTGCCGCGCTTGTGTTCGATCGGTTTGGCGCTCGTTACATTACAGTAAATAAAACTCACACTTAACTACTCAGTTTTCTTAACGTGACACAAGATAGCGCTGTGTCATTTCCCTACAAATCATAATATATCTAACATCTAGTGATCGAGCCGGTTTCGAACCTAGATAGAAACTCCCACTCGGCCCTCCGTAATGGTAGGTATAAACATGCTTTCACTATGCCGCATCAATTCCAGAGAAGAAAGTACTTACTCGCTACAATTAACTATTTGGTGGTATGACGTACTTACTCCACTCATATAGAGGTGACGACCTCCATGACAAAGTTAAGAATTTACATAATTGACATTTTTCACTAGAGCGTTTGGAATGCTAGTTTAATTTTGGACGTTTTAACACATTACACCGATTCGAACAATTGGAACTTCCTAACTGTATGTGTACCTAGAGATAGAAATCCGTAGATTTGCCAAAGTATGTGAAACACTGTTACCATTATGATACCAATATTGCTAAAATTGCAGATTCGTAACTTTGCCATGATATGACAATATTGTCTCTTTTTCTTACATAGGTAATAGCTAATCTTACAACAGTCCTTTTAGCCACCGCATCATTCGTGTTTCAACTTAAAAATTAAATAGGATAAGGGAAGTACCTATGACTATATTACTATGAGTACTTTACAGTTATTATATAAAACAGGTATTTCAAATACTCTGCTTTTACAAAAAAAAATGTGGAAACTAATCCACTCTAAAAGGCGGAGCAGATATTACCTACCTACCTATAAAAGTATATTGTAACTTAATTTTATATCAAACTAGAATTAAAGATATATACTTGTATATAATTAATAATGGTTATCTCCCTTTGTTAGGAATTTGGCCTTGTCTCCTAGTTAATACAAACTTAATAGTTAATACAATTTATGTACAAAAGACGTCCAATCTAAAATTACAACATCCCTCACCCGTTCGTTTCAATTACATATTTAAAAAAGAGAAATACGACAACATTATACCTAGATATTTATGCACCCATTTTGAGCAAGTGATGCCGTATAGCTTTGCTTCAAAATAGTTTTAAACTAATGACGTCACAATACAACCTAAAATGAGGTAGGAGTCACACAATAATATAAATCTGGAAAACACCTTTCTGCACAGTCGTAATAATACGAAATCTTTCATTGAGGATTCAAATAAATAAATATTAAAGGACATCTTACACATGGTCTCTGACCTGTGATGAGTGCCAGAGACTGATATACACATACTACACATAGTTTTTTTGAATACATACGTAAATAAATATTAAAGGTCATCTTACACATGGTCTCTGACCTGTGATGAGTGCCAGAGACTGATATACACATACTACACATAGTTTTTTTGAATACATACGTAAATAAATAGATAATAACATCCAGGCATGGAGCAAGTACCAATGATCATCACATAAATACTTGCCCTGGGTTGGAATCGAACCCACGCTTCTTAGGCCCAGTAGTCAGGGTCACTAACAACTGGGCCACCGAAGCAGTCAAGATAAGATGGTAGAGGACGAAGATACAGCTTGTTGCTAACATCACAACCGCCAACTTGTATGATTCGGCCTATGCTAAACATTTACACAAAAAATACAGACACTTAGTAAATAGACCAGGATAAGATTTGTTTCCAACCATGGACTGGCCTCGACCTTACATAGCTCTTGAATATCAGCTCGAATTCGGGCGACACTTGTTTCGGCGCCCACTTGGCGAGGAATTGGTAAAGTCTATTGTTATTCTTGTCGACGTATATCAGGCTGGAAATTATTGCCTCCTGCATTTTTTGGGAATCTGAAAGCGGAAAGGATAAATTAATTAGTTTCATTCATAGAATCAGAACTAAAGTAATAGAATACTTACTAAATTTAGCTCAAATAAAACTATGTCAGAGCTGTTATATTCATATCTGATTATATTGCAAGAGTGAGTGGAACAAAAAAAACGCATTATCTGTCGGCATACGTAAAATCACAAGTTGGAATATCAAAATCGTTATTTGTCTTTTGCTGACAGAGATACTAGAGGCATAACGTGGTCGATCGAGAAAAGAAAGAAAGAGATGCAATGATTTAATATGGCATGAGTTAGAAAGAGACATAATAAGTATCTCGATTCAGTGGCTAGTTGCCGTGTTTTCTCTCAGTAGTGTCAAATTCCAATACATATTTGACAGTTTTGACAGCGCTAACTCAGATTTTCCATACATTTTTGTGGTTGAGAATTGCCTCTAGCAACAACAGCGCTATCTCTCTAGTTGTAATAGCTCTGTGGTTTTGCGATATGATCGGAAATTTGAACCCTCTAGTTCCAGTAAGAAGGTTCAAATCTGTGGTCATTTTACCTTCCTACTTTTTTGATTTTGGACAGCCGAGATAGCTCAATGCATAGAATAAAAACAGTAATAGAAACCGTACTAAAATAGCAAGAAATATACATCACTTTGTCCCATTTTTAATATAAAATTAAAAGGTGTTAGAAAAAGATGCATATACACCCGAACTTACGTAATTTCGAAGGGTTTCACAAACTAGCATTGAGCCTCAGAAGAAGGGATTAGGATATATAAAAAGCGAGTCCATAATAATTAACATTTTTGGTAGATACAGCGTAATAAAGATAATTATGAGCGTAGTAAAGATAATTATTAATAATTTCAGAGTTTTGAAATTATGGATTGAATTTTTGATGGTTCATATTTTTGAATAATAAACGAATTCATAATAATATACTCACTTTTTCTGTGCAGCATGTCCATGAGGTAATCGATCACCATTTCATAGTGCACTTTCATGTTAGCCGGGTAAGGTTTGAGCAAGGGCCCGAGTAATGACACGCAGAAATGTTTGGCTCTGGCCGATGTTGCATTGTCGCTTATTATTGGCTGCAACATGTTCTTCACTATGCTGTTGTGACACCACTTGGCTCCTTGACGTTTTGCGAGAATCAGCAGTGATAGACGCAGGGTTTTCCTCTCCATGGAAGAATCTGTAAGATAAAAAACTACTTAATTGACCGAACTAGCGAAGCGTCCACATTTCGAGTAGAGGGATCGCCACACAAGTCAGCGGATGAGAAGTTAGTCGCAGATGACACTTCGCCGTGATTCGCTAATTATTGTGCTTGTGTGCACAAGGCCGACTCCGCATGTCATAGTGGTGAGCACGGGCGTAGGGAGCGCGGGAGGCATGAGGTTGGCGGGCGATCGAACCACGGCGCGAGTCTCTCTGGCTTCCGCGCATACCTATATTTTGCCTATTGCGCAGCGTTCTGAGCCTAGCTTCTCATCCGCCGACTTGTGTGGCGCGAATTATACACAACATTTTCTTTGTTGATTCTCCTTTACAGATTGCATACCTAAGCTGAATGGAGGTGAAACAGAGCATCATAATGAACAACTCCTACTACGGGATCAAGCCGAAATTCGAGAAAAAAATCAGCTGTTCCATAATATAAAATTGCAATTGTACATAGTACAAGTTTTTCATAACGATGGTCTTTCAGCTTAGTACAAGCACAGACAAACTACTCAAGGTACAAGACAAGATGATAACCATGCACATTTGTCAATAAAAATATTTCAAAAAGCAGCTTACCTCGTATTTCAATGATGGCTGTTCTAAACATCTCCAGTATTTTATTTTCGTTCCAGTCGGCCACATCGTAGTTATATTTATAGCGAAGTGTGTTCCTTATCTCTTGCACTCTGTTGAACTTGTCTTCACATTTGTAGAAGTGCAATAAATATACCAAACACGTCACCAGGGGGCATTTTGCTGGTAAATATAAAAATAATATATTTGATTATAAGTACTAGTACTACGATTTTTATAAACTGTACTACTAAATTTTAGTAGAAGACCAGCCAATAAAGGCAAACGCCCACTGTAATTCACATTGTACTACGGATGCGTAGGACGCGCCTTGGTTTTTCTCTTTCTTCACCTTTTTGCTCACGATAACTGATATTACAATAGGTAATAAATAATTTGACTTAATAAATAAATAAAATAAATATTTAAGACATTTTACACACGTCTCTGACCCCAAACAGAGCAAAGCTTGTGATATGGCTGCCAGGGACTGATATATGTACTATGTACATATACATATTTAAAAAAATAACATACTTAATACAGATATGTAGTACCTAAATAACATCCAAACACATCTGGGTTATTTGTTACATTAGGCAAACACCTATGTAACAAATAACATCCAGTCACCCAGGGCAAGCATTTGTGTGATGAATGTGATTCAAGTGGGAATCGAACCCACGCCTCTTTGACCCAGAAGTCAGGGTCACCACTAACAACTGAGCCACCGAGGCAGTCAGAAAACCTCCCTTGCATAATAGCGGTAGCCTTCATTAGCCTGAGTGTTTTAGTATGGTTTACAAGACTTATGTATGATAGCCGTTTGGCAACCGAGAAATAATAAAATTAAATGAAATCAAAGAAACTTACCAAGCCCCATATGGCCCAAAGGTAACACGAACATCCAGACTTCCAGGCACTGCTGTATCAGTACAACAGATTTCATTTGCAGGCAATACATAGCGTCGACGACGAACAACCGCAACTGGCTTATCTTTTGATAGGCGCGGCATAGGAGCGCGTAGAAATGGGACATAGTCTCTATGACGTCGAAAGCTTCCGCCGGTTTATTCAACGCCAGCAAAGTATACTCTATATTCACAAGAATCTTTTGTACGACGTTCCTGTAATCGTACGACTTTTGCAACTCATCAAACACGTAAAGCAGCACTTGTTCTTTTTTAGTCATGGGAGGAAACGGGGGGCATATCGACTTATTGAAAAGTTCCAGTTTTCGCTCAGGGGCCTTTAAGAACTTGATGAATCCGACTATAAAGTGCTTCACGTTCCAAGTCCGAATTTGGGCAACCAGCCTCTTCATAGCAGTGCGGCATTCCTCCTGTGGTGCTTCGATTATCTCGGTGAGACTGTTTTCCAATCGCTTGCAAATTTCGGTCACTTTGGAGTCTGAAAACAATATATGAAGTTAAAAACATATACATTCTAATAAACAAATACCATATGCACACTAGCCGTGTGAATAAATATAAGACAAGCAGTGGTGATCTAGTGGTAATGACACTCACCTTACAATCGTGAGGTTGTTGGGTCAAATCCCGTACCAATGAATTCCTTGGAATTTATGTACGGAATTTCACACCACTGGCTTTTCGGTGAAGGAAAACATCGTGAGGAAACTTGCATACGTTCGTAGAAGAAATTCGATGACGAGTGTGAATCCACCAACCCGCACTGGATCAACATGGTGGCCCAATCACCCTTCGTGGGGCCTACCCATATGTCCTGCAGTGGACTATTAAAAGGCTAGTAAAGTACAGTATGTGCACACTTAACAAAATGTCATAATAATAATAATACACTGACTCACCTGGAACTTGCTTGGCAACGAATTTAAGTTTATGGACTCCATAGCGTTCTATCATACGGCAAAGCAAACTGTCTTTTCTGTAACCATCAGGTGCTTTCTCTTCTTCACCCGAAAACAGATTAAGATCTTCATAGGAGACAGCACTAGTATTATTACTGTTGGGTGTTGTATGTACTCCAACTTTTGTTGTTTCAGAATTTAGAGTTTCACTCGCTATTGTAGGCTTATTTCGCACATAGAGGATTAAAGGTTTATCATCTGAATCCAAGTTATTTAGATCTTCACCCTGGCTTTGGTTATCGTCATCAAACAAACTGAGATCTTCATAAGAAATTGGATTAGCATATTTACTTTTTTCTGCGTCAACCTGCATAGTTTCTGAGCTTGTTTTTTGTCTGGGTAAGCTAGATGTCCTTCCAGATTCAATATTTGAAGTGTTATCATATCTGTGCAGCTTATTTTGATCAGGCTGATCATGGCTATTTGTATTCAAACTAGGGCCTGCATATAAAGATGAAGCCTTATTCTTTTCAGATGTTTCTTGCATTGTTGAGCTACGTTGTACAACCTGTGCAGCTTCAGGACTTCGGCTTGTATTCTGCCTAGCTACTCTAGATTTTCTTGCTGTTGTATTATTATATGAGAGCTGTAATTTATCTTCAGTCTTAGACAAATTAATATTGCCAGTGGAAATGGCATTATCGCTGATCTTTATGGGTGTTTCGGTTATAATTGAGCTATGTTCTTCAGATTCAATTTCTCCAAAACTTCGACGTGTATTCACCCTGGCCTTTTCAGGCTTTCTTCCTGAGGAAACGATTGAAGAGTTATCTTCAAAACTTCGACGTGTATTCACCCTGGCCATTTCAGGCTTTCTTCCTGAGGAAATTATTTTTGAAGAGTTATCTTCAAAACTTCGACGTGTATTCATCCTGGCCATTTCAGGCTTTATTCCTGAGGAAATGATTGAAGAGTTATCATCAAAACTTCGACGTGTATTCATCCTGGCCATTTCAGGCTTTCTTTCTGAGGAAATGTTTAAAGAGTTATCTTCAAGATTATTTTTATCTGCCTTTGAACGCAATCTTTCACGCTTTTGCCCAACGTTGGGAGTTTCTGTAATTTCGGCTTCTTTGTTGTGTTTAACATCCGAACTGCGCAAGACCCGTAGGGAACTTGATTCTGTGCTGTCATTAGACTTTGAGAGTCGGGTCGAGATTTGGCGACCCGATTCACTGATCCTTTTTCTTTTACGTTCTAATGTATGCTCTATTACGTGTCCGCGCTTTGTGCTTGGCGTTCCGACGTCCGAATTATTACGAGTACGTGATCGGTTTGGTGATACATCATTCAATTCCTTGGAAGATTTCTTGCTGGTGTTTATATCTAAAGATTTATCTTTAGCTTTATCAAAGCTTAACGATTCTTTTGATCCTAAAATTTGGTTTTCTGGAACCTGTCTTGGACTTTCTGACAATCTTGTGCTATTTTTAATCTTATTCTTTATCATTGATTTTGACGAACTTTCAGGATTTACAATATCTTTTTGGTCCTTTGCGGCCCTCTGAGAATTATATTGGTTAGAAAGGACACAATCTTTAATAATGATTCTAGGCTCTTTTGCTAACCTAAGTGCAGCTAAAACTTTGACAGCATTTTCATAGACGGACTTTTCGTTCAACGATGCTGCTGTATCTGATGCTTTTACTATCTTTTTGGGAACAGTATTTATAGGAATCGGTTTAGGACGCAGCTTTCTGACAGATTTTGTAACATCATTTTTTATTTTATTTTTGGGTAACAATTTCAACCTCATTGTTTCCAGTCTAGTCAATTTTCTCATTTTTTTTCTTCGATTTATTAGGGCCGCGTTAATTTCGTCGTGGTTTACTGTTGAATTATCTAAATCTGAGATTTGTATCTCGCTGTCATCATCAGACATTTCTTTACCCTCATATACTATATTATTCTTATATGTTTGTACACTGGGAATTACAGTATCTGACTCAATAGCACAAGCTGGTGTACTATAATCATGCTCAACATCGTGCATATTCTCATCACATTCAAAATCACGCGTATTGTCACACACAACATCGTCGTCGATCGGATGTTCTTTTCGTTTTTTGTCATTATTAGCTGCAAGTTTGATATTTAGACCACTAACATAAGGTCTTTCTGCTTTCAATAGAGAACTATTAGGTATATCATTATTTTGCACGGCATTTTTGTATATACTGCACATTGTACCATTCGCTACAACGTCGGCTGTATCGATATTTTTAATATTAGTTGTTCTATGTTCTGAATCCGCTTCTTCTTCTATGATAGTGTGGTCGTTGCAATTAGAGTCTTCGTTTTCATTAGTGCCAATTATACAGAACATAGAATCCGTATTCAAGTCCACCACGTCAGGTTGTCGCTTATTGGTCGATGCTATGTGTGCGAATGACGGAACAATATGTGTATTTTCGTGAATTGGGTGATTTTCATAACTTTTACTAGGGTCAGGAAGTAAATCACGCAAAAATTGTTCATTTCCATGAGAAGGCAGATGAGGTCGTTGTTCCAAATTTCGGGGAATTAATAGTTCTTGATACATCGCCACAAGCATGTCATACTTCGCCGCAAGTATGTCATACTTCGCCGCAAATATGTCAGAATTCTTAGTCATGGTTTCCATGAATGGAGTAATTTCGGTTTTCGCCATTTCTTTTAAGTTTTCTTTCATCATTTGATTTAGCTTCTGATAATCAAGGTTAACAAGTGAAGTTTGGTTCGCCGTTGGTAATTCAGGTGATGGCATTTTTCTTCGAGGTGGTGTCGTAGGTATAGGCGTAATAATTGGGAGACGCAATCGCATTTTGTCAAATATAGTTTGTATTTCACTATCAGTTTCAACGTCACGATTATAGTTTTTACTGTTATTATCATTCAAACATTCTAATTCATTTTCTTTGCTTCTGTTTTTATTTATTTTTGATCCTGTTGTCGTGTGTTCAAGATTATTTGGAGTCATTGGCGATTTGTTACGATCAATATCGGTACATGTAGTCGCAGAATTGTCAAAGCCAACCGGCGAGAATATATGTGACATTTTTATTGGAGTAACATTATTCATAACTTCATCGTCATCACTATCAGACGCCGTATCGTTTTGCAATTTTTCTGATATAGAACTTACTTCTTTATTAGATGGAATGATTGATGCCGGCGATTCATTATCAGATGTTGAGGCAGACAACTGCTTGTCATGGTTCTGGTTTTGGCTTACATTTTCTAAATCTTCATCGCTGCCATCAGCATCAAGTCCTATATTGTCTTGTAAATCAGCAGCATCTTTGACTGGATCTTTCTTACAAATCTGTCCCTCAGTTATAACTTCATCGCTGAAATGATGTGATGAAGTAATTACCTTGTCAGCAGGACTATCATCCCTGCTACCACTACTCCCTAGATGATCACCATCATCAGAATCAAATGTTAATTCTTGTAGTGTTCTTGGACTTGTTAATGATCGTTCCCTGGAACCATCTGGATGATTCGACGAGATTTCAGTGTGACCTGATTCGTTTTCTTCTTTAACAGGCGTAAGGATCATTCTAATAACATTGCTTTTAGTTACATATATTTGGTTATTTGCGTTATTTTCTTCTAAGTTGGTCGTATCATTTCCGGGAATATTTATATCAGTAGAAATATCAGAAGGTTCAGTAGCGGTATCGGTTATTTGTTTGCGTGTTGGACTTGTAGTAATATCTTTTTGGGAGACTGCAAGACATTTACATACATTGGTGGCAGAATTGTCATCATTGCCAGATCTGCCGGGAGATTTCAGTATATTTGAGTCATCAGACTTGGGCAAATTACATTTGTTGCATATAATATTGACAGTACAAGACGGACTACCATCCATAGAGTATTCAGGACTATGGAAGCTCTTTTCGCCATCAGAACATGTTAGGGATGATCCCCGACCAGTATCGACACTTCCGGCACAGTCGAAATCGACATTCGTGCTAAGATTTAGTGCTGGCGGCGTAGAGAGCTCTTCATCGTCATCCTCAATATTAGAAACATCGCCTTGATCCTGTAAGACACACACGTAACGAGATTAGGAGGTTGTTAAAGTTATGGTCATTTTTTTCACATGCGTTAAGTATAGGAACCTATGTATTTTAGGAGAAAGGTAGAATTATAATTACGAAGCTTTAGAGGTATGAAAAAATAAATGCATTCAATAATAGATACATATAATTTGCAATTGTGCACATAATTGCGCCCTTACACATACATATTTTTTAAATAATCAATTCTGAAAATAGATATTTCTAAACAAAGACGGAGATTAATTAAGAATCTAGGGTAAATTCATAAAGATTCTAAGAAATAATTTTTGAGAATAAAACTAAAAAAATAATTCCTATAAAAACGTATTCAGAATTGGGTCATCTTCTTAGTTGAATTGATAAAAGACATGGCAACACAAACAGGACTCGTACAAACTAACCAAAAGTTTGAATAAAACGCAAGAAAGAATTATGTGGAATTGTGCATGTTTGACAAGTTCTTCATGCTTTGGAGATTATCTTGATTGTATGTGAAGTTAGCTCATGTTTGGCCAATATGGTGGAGTATGGTCTATAGGCCGCGCCACACAAGTTGGCAGATGTGAAGTTAACTACAACCTGCGCAATATCCAATCCTGACTGAAGCTCACATAAAGCCGCGCGCTGATTGGCTATTGCGCAGCTTGTAGCTAACTTCACATCCGCCAACTTGTGTGGCGCGACTTCTCTTCATGCTAGGCAGCGAGAAAGTTCATTATAGAGCAAAACAGATCAAAATAGATTGATTTTTGTACCTGGCTACTCTCTTCTATTCCTCCTTTAGGCACATCTGGGACATATCTCTTTATGTTCGACTTCAGCCACCTGTCCCGTGTTTCTGTAATATATGCGTTTTTATTAATTCATTATCTGACCAAGTGAACACACCACCATAGCACCCACCAAATGTCAGCGCGCGAGGAGATGGATAAGCGGAGCTTATAGCTAACTTCACACCTATACATGGTAACTGGTAATCAATTAGCATTTAAAGGACAGCATTCTTATTCTTTACATAAAAACGATCTTCTTTTGTTTTATGACTTTCGTATATAAATTTTCTTCCATAAAAAATTAAAAAAAAATATTTGGCCGGTCAGGGTCTAACTAAACATCTAACTTAACAGGGTCTAAACATGTAACTTTGAGGACTTGGTGTGTAAATATGCAAACAAGTGTAAATATTAGTTAGGTGTGGACAATTTTTTTTGGTGATTTGCGAGATTTGGGGAAAGTTGTAGAACTAAAGTTGTTTGTTTTGATGTACAAAATATGCCATTACAACTTAGAGGATTTAACTACTGAACAAGAATTCAGCGCACATACCCTTATGTCATGGTATAAGAAAAAGTTTCAGTGTCTCATTTACTTTTTCTTATACCATGACATACCATGACGTCATTGCACAATTTTAGACTTAAGCGTCTAAGCAATTAAGGCGAAAATGGATTATCAGCAACTGGTCTGCATTGTTGTCGCTTGCTCCGTTCCATGATCCCGTCACCCGTTAACGGTTCGACTTTATTCCCATATGTATTAGGTCGAAACTTCAGTAAACCTCCTCCCCCGCGACTCACGTAAAGCTAACAGAATGTAGTGAATGTGAATCGTAGTACGTTTCTAGTCCGTGGATAAAACGTCCCTGCCTTACAAGCGGCCTTATTTTGTAAGCGCTCTGACGTTCGGCTTCGCTTTTTCTCCTGCTCGCGCCAGTTACTCACGCCGCGAGAGCGAGCGGGAGGAAAAGCGAAGCCGAACGCCAGAGCGCTTACAAAATAAGGCCCAAGGATGCTAATTGATTACCAATAACCCTGTATATACGCTATACAGAAGTGGAATTAGAGCACTCACTTATTTGTGGGACCACATACTGCTTCAGGACTCTCATCAACTTTTTTTCTAACTTTACTTCACGGGCTTTTAACAATGAAGCTTCTCTTTCCTTCTGTTTCATACGTTCAATTAGGTCATCCATTTCTGTTCGTATCCCCTGCAACAGAAAAACAGTTAGGGGACAACAATTTTCATTAATAGTAAAAATATTGCTATTCAAAAATTAAGATACATAGTTGTAGGAGATTCTCAAAATCTTTATGGAAATATTCCTCTACATTATTTTGCTCGTATTACACTAACTAATCAGAGATATTAATAATTACCATAAGGATTTATCCAAAAGCTTCATATACATGAGTAGAACAATTTTAATCAAAAATTACTATTGCCACTATTCATACAAACAGTCAAGTAACAATCTTAATATATATAAATCTCGTGTCACAATGTTTGTCCTCAATGGACTCCTAAACCACTTAACCGATTATAATAAAATTCGCACACCATGTGCAGTTCGATCCAACTTGAGAGATAGGATAGTTTAAATCTCAAATTATAGTCGCAATTTTAATTTATTTAGCCACAGCAACGCGTGGCCGGGTCAGCTAGTTGAGCTATATAATTTTACATTTCATTGAGATAATTATCAAACTTTAACTTACTTTCATTTGTTCACTGTACCCACTTATTATTTTGTCTTTTAATTTGTTCTCATATACCAACTCTGCATTGATTTTCTGTAGATCCTTCATGTTTTGACAGTCCTGTAAAATATCAACTTGTCAGTAATATAAAAAGCTAAAATGTCTCAAATTAAACTCGTAGTTCAAAGACTAACTTGATTATAACGCGTACATTATTTATTACTAGTTTTTACCCGCGGCTTCGCCCGCATGATATTTTACGCAACATACTGCAAATTCAACATTTTGCAAATTCAACATTTTAAGAATTCAACTTTTTGTACCTAAACCGAATAGGGGTGTTCACTGGGATGAAAATAATAATTATATAACTTTATCTAACTGACGGACGTTAGTAGTCCGTCAGTTAGATATAGTTATATAATATACTATGTTTTACCCGCGGCTTCGCTCGCATACGCAATATATCATTATAGTTTATAGCCTATGTGTTATTCTGATATATATAAGCTATACTATTGCAAAGTTTCATCTCAATCCGTTCAGTAGTTTTTGCGAGAAAGAGTAACAAACATCCATCCATCCATCCATCCTCACAAACTTTCGCGTTTATAATATTAGTAGGAAGTAGGACTAGTAGTTCTCCAAACAGTAGACCTCGCGGCACATCTCTAACAGAATTTTCATAAGCCTAAATCTCGACTTGTTCTTGACCAATTTGGTTCTTACTCGCAAATTAGGTTAGGATTTAGATACAAACAATCTTGCCAATTATTATCGAAATCGGCTAATCTCGACAGCAAATTTCCACCTTTTTTAGGGTTTCGTACCTCAAAAGGAAAAAACGGAACCCTTATAGGATCACTTTGTTGTCCGTCTGTCCGTCTGTGTGTATGTCAAGACTCTTTATCTCGGGAACGCGTAAAGATATCGAGTTGAAATTTAAACTGTATACGTATATCTATAGTCTCTTGGAGTTGTGCAAAAGAAAAACTTCTCAGTTATCGTTTAAAAAAGTTAGAGCCGTTTATGTCGTAAAAAACCGCATATTTCGCACTCACAAAAATCAAAACCTACAAGGTACTTCCCGTTGACATAGAACTATGAAATTTGGCAAGAAGCTTTGTCTCAGAGTACATATATAGGAATAAATCTGAAAACTGTACATTCTTATTTAAATCACAAAAGAATAGGGCCTCAAAATTCACAAAATATGGGTTGAAAATTCAAAGTGAGTAAATCGTATCATGTGTCATATAGAAGAACAGCACATGCTAAAACAGGTTTTTATTATTTTAACAACGTGTTTGTTTGGAACCCTCGATGTGAAGCCTGACTCGCACTTGTCCGGTTTTTTTACACTTTTGAGAGAATTATGCCTTCCAATCGAAATCGTCGACGACAACTAAAACATTAATATAATAATAGAACCTGTGTACCAAGTTTCGTCGCGAGATTTATTGAAAAATACAGTCTGTGGAGTAAAATCTACATACTACATCTAAAAGCAAAATGGTCGAGTTGAAGCAGAGACCTTCGCTTGGATCAAGACAGGTGTTTTTTTTTTTTTGTTCGAGCACACTAGAGACTTAGCCATAGTCAAATTAATTGTTTTCGAAAGTGCGCTACTTGACAGCACATCCTTTCATCTTATTTTTGATTTATTTATTTATTTATTTTATTTATTTATTTATATCAAATTAGCACGGTAACAGTAACCAATTACACTAATGATAAATAATAAATATTACTTACATTACGTCAATGTCAAATTTGGTTAGCAATAATAATAAATTACATATCACAAAAAACACACACAAAAATATTACGTCCATGTCAAATATAGTTTACAATAATAATAAATTACAAAGCACATTGAATTCGATTATAAAAATAAAAAATTAAAACACAAAAGAGAACAAATATACATTCAAAAATACAAATTATTAAATACAACATACACAAGAAACAACAAAGTCAGTTCATCCATTCATTCGTTCATACATCACACCTTTCACAGTAGCACAAACATTCCGCCATGATCGTCTTCCAGTCATCAGTGAACAGATCGCACTGTTGTCTTGCGTCAAGGATATCATTGAGCGAAGCAAGTGATCGTGGTATTGGGGATTTTTGGTGAGCAACTGTTTTGCATAGTGGGACCGCAAACAGCTTATGTTTCCTACACCGGATATAGCTATCAGGGACGAACAAGCGACATAGTTGATCATGAAGGTCCGGTGCATTTAATTTCCCTCGAAGGATCTTACACATGATGGCTAGCTGATCATGCGATCTCCTGACTTCAAGCGAGTTGTATCCCAGACATCCGAGTAGAAACTTCGTAGGGTACAAATATGGATAGTACCCATATTTACGCTTGTATAGATATCGGAGAAAGGCTTTTTGAACTTTCTCCAACAAAAGGGTATACTTGTCCTCATGTGGATGCCAGACACACGCGCTGGCTTCAAGTTTGCTCCGAACTAAAGCACTAAATATGAGTTTAATGACTTCCGTGCTTTGAAATTCCCGAGAGTTCCTTAACACAAAACCTAGCCGTTGGTAGGATTCCTTTGCCACTGTTACGATATGATTGTGAAATGTGAGCTCTCGATCGAACGATACACCCAAATCCTTGACCGAAGTGACGCGAGATATTTCAAATTGATCCAGCTTGTATTGAAATGTGATAGGGTGTCGCATCCTACCAAAAGTCATCTGGAAGCATTTCGAGCTATTGAATTCCATTTTATTACGCACGCTCCAGCTATATACAGAATCTATCTATCTTCTTGGAGCATTAAACAATCCTCTATTGTTTTTATTTCACGATATAATTTCAAATCATCTGCATAAAGAAGACACTTCGAATATTTGATAACTTTTGGAAGGTCATTCATCATATAAATGAAAAATGGAGGACCCATAATAGACCCTTGACTGACTCCGGAACGCGTGTGATAGGGAAGAGATTCATAAACCCCAACCCGAACATACTGCTGGCGATCACGAAGCATATCAGCACAAAATTTGAGCAGTTTCGGCTCAAAACCTATAACGCTGAGCTTTGCCAGCAGTATATCGTTATTGACCCTATCAAACGCCTTCCGGAAATCAAAGTACACCACATCTACTTGCACTCTTCGATCCAAACTAGTGGAGATATCATTAACTAGTGTTAAGAGATTCGTGTTAACAGATCTATTTTTCCTAAACCCGTGTTGCTCATTACATAGGAACGGCTCTATTTGCTTATGCAACTTTTGATGGAGTACACGTTCAAACACTTTAGCCACAGTAGGTAGTATAGCTATAGGACGATATTCTTCCACTGATGTCTTGTCCGAGCTTTTGGGGATAGGAGTGACCCGGGAAAGCTTCCACTGCGGTGGATAAACTCCACTCTGTAACGCGAGATTAAATAAGTAACAAAGCGGATATATCAATAATGTTTTCCCTTCCCTGAGGAGCCACGGTGGAATATTATCAGGCCCTATGGAACTACCGGATTTGAGATTTTGAATCCCCAAAGCTACATCCCACGGCGCTATCGCAGGTGTGTACACATGGTTGCTCGAAGAGGACAAATCCTCACTCGATATGCTTAGTGCGTCAAGCCTGGGGTTGTCGGGTAGAAAAACACTAGAAAAGAACTCAGCAAATGCATCAGCAACTTGTTTGCCCTTCAAAGTGATGCCGTTGTAAATAACAGTAGATTCGAAACCGCCTTTAGATCGAAGACTGGAAATGTGACGCCAGAACTCTCGGGGATTATTTTTGATGTTCAGCTCAATATTGGCCATATATGAGTCATGAGCACTAGAAACTCGAGTTTTTAATTCCGCCCTCAAGTTGGAAAATAACTTATAAGATTCTTTCGAGTTGGTCCTCTTCCAATTATGATGGAGCGCTAGCTTTCGCTTTGTATCATCAATTATATCTTTGGTAAACCAAACTGGATACCGCAAAACTTTAGAATGGTTACGGCGTTTCTTTGGAACACACTCGTCAAAAATGTTGTAGAGAGTGGTATAAAAATAATCCGTACCCAAGCAAACATCATTTAAACTATATAATTCATCCCAAGATACATCACTGAGCATGTCAAACAATTTTTTGAAGTCACTTTTCTTAAAATTCCAGTCTTTACTAAGATCAACGTTGCTAGGCTCAATGACATCCGACTGTCGGCAAGCAATAAGTTCAACGCTAACGTCCAAGGGCGGGTGGTGGAGGTCAATCTTAACTATAGGCTCTGCCTCGGTAACGGTTGCATGAGCACCATCTACTCGTATCAGAACAACATCCAACATCCTACCATTAACATTAGGTACAACATTATTTTCGCATAAATTACAAAATGATAAAAAATATAAATAATAATTGTTCACATTCGATGACGCAGTGTACAAATTTAAGTCACCAAAAATTAAAATGGTTCCCTTTAAGTCATTTATAAAACTTTCTATTTTATTAAACCATTTCATGTAGATATCATCTTTTGTGTTTGGTTTAATGTAAACTACACCCATAAAAACTTTACGACCATGCCATGTGAAGCTTGACCATAAGTCCTCTCCACCACCAACGGTCTCACACTCAATATGTCAGCGCAGCACTATAGGAGCGCGCGCAGCAAGTAGAACTCCTCCACAAGGCGTGTTTCTGTCACGTCGCAAAACATTCCAGTCACCGCTCACCACCTCGGAGTCTGCAACTGATCCATCCAAAAAAGTTTCTGTAGCAGCTACTAGCTGATTTTCTAAGAGTAGCAGATTGTTACGCCATTCTTTCAGTTTGCCTTTGATACCACGGACATTCTGATAGTATGCAAATAAGCTAACACTGTTTTGCTGGCGCTGCCCTGTCTGAGGGCCGTCCACGAAAGGGCCGGGGGCTAGTGTTGAGTTCATTGGTAGTATCAGAGCTAACATATTTAGCTGGCCTTCTATAGTTTACCCAGGCTTTAATACGTGCATTAGTCGGCCAAACATCAATCGAGTAGCAGGTGTCGTAATAAGCAGCAGTCACACCTATTTTGTAAGACTTGTAATCTCCTTTCGCAGTGAGCTCTTCCACAGTACAAGAACCACTAGGGCATAGTTGAGTCAAGTACTGCCGCACATCATCAATGCCTGATGCCATATTCCATAGGTGCATGTACCTTCGATGCTCGACAGCCTTCAATGACGTCACTGAGGGTCCCGCTGCCCCACGCAATGAAGTAATACGCCGACTCTTATTTTTTACTTCTACCCACTGTTCTTCGTCTTGAAGGGATTCGTCAACTAACTCAGGACTCACACAGTTTTCAGAACTTGGTTGAACTGGTTGAGACTTACTAGGAAGAGTACGCTTAGGACTCAATTTATTTTTCTTAGTCTGACCCTGCATCGGCACCTGCGTCTGGGCCTGGATCTTGTTATTCGGCTTATGAATATTAACCACAACTGCAGATTTATTTTGTGGTTGAAGTGCTACTGCTGGTACATGGGCCAATGTGTTAGGCACATGTGGTGTGAATTGCTGTGGTGACTTTTTTGGGGATAAATGAGGCCTCAAAGTATTTAAATCCAACGAACTACTGCTATGATCGTATTTATATAGTCTGTCTAACAGCGTATTCATTTGGATGGAATGTGCGCTCATCATTGCCTCGTAATTTTCTATGATGGTTAATGAATGTTTAAGCTTTTTATCATAGTCACTAATAGCCGCGGTGGACTGGCTAAGTTTATTTTGATAATCAGCTAATAATACATTGGAGCCCGCAATCTGTTCCTTCATTAGCACCATTTCCCGACGCAACTCACGAACTTCATCCTTCAGACCTTGAGTATCGCCTACGTTGTCATTATCTGCAGCTACTGGAGCATGCACTACTTTTTGCCGGATAGTTACATTGCAATCACGGTACTTCTTTGAAGCTCCCACCGGGGTTAAACTATTGTCTCCACCTTTTTTTGCGATACATTGACACTCTGGGCAGACCCAAGCTGCAATAGCTGCCTTTCTTTCTCCAGTGCACAGCAGGTGGTAACATTTACTGCACCCCAGCATCGTGCAACGCAGGTGCTCTTCATTTTCCACGATTATATCACTAAGACATGCTGAGCAGTTCATAGCTGTAGTGATTTTCGTATAGTAGCCGACAGCGCAGAAAAATCGTAAGTGTGAAAGCGTAAAAGCGACAAACAAACTCGGGCGCTCAGCGCTGCGAGCGATGACTCATTCCTCAACCGTCGCTTGGGCAGCCGCAATGCGCATGCGCGGCCCGGGCGAGACGACCAATTGCAGCGATGCAGTGCGATGACTCAGCGGCTCAACGCACAGCGCGCCCGGCCGTAGTGCGTAGGTAAGAAATGTAAGTCAGTTATCGTACAAATTTTGAACAATGTCACACTTATATTCACAAAACTATTAGTCTGATTCTTATTTGAAAACACTCACAGGAAACTGTCACTTGTTTGCTACACAGTGATATAATTTTCAAATGTTATATGACACTTTTTACCGTAAAGAGAAAAAAAGTTTTAATGAGGAACGAATAGCGATGTTGCTTATACGAGCGACGACGCGCAAACTGATGGAAATATTACTTGTATAAAACACTTAAAAGTATGAATTTTGCACTTACAATTGCATTTTCCGTAAGTTGATTGAAATATGTAGTTCGTTCATCACAAACCACTTTGTACTCTTCATTTTTTTTAAATAACAGATTTCTGGTCTCTTCTATTTCTAGTTTACTCTCAGCATATTTTTTTTGCAGTTCCACTAATGATTCAGTTGTTTTCTTAGCTTTAAGAAGTACTTGACTGTAACAAACATGTGAAAAAATATTACAACACAAGGTTAAAAATAAACTAACATGTATAATGAAAGCAATATGATATAATAATAGATTACAAGGTTGTACAGGGTGTCGACTAGGAAAGTTTAATTTTGAACAGTAATAAAAAACCAAAATGTTTATTGTTATGAATAAAAAGCTTAATAAGAAATCTCAGAGCAAATAAAAAAATCCAGAGGGAACGTCGTAGAACAGTCAAGTGAAGCCGGTTTTTTATACATGTGTGAGTGCGTCGCTGTTGCGCCGCCATAGTTTGACTGACAAGCCAAGGCGTAGTTTCATAGTTACCTGGATGTGTGTGTAATTGTCTGTACACGGCGAGGCGTAGTTTTGGTTGGCTTCACTTGTTTGTTCACAACGTTCTCTCTCGATTTTTTTATTTGCTCTGAGTAAAAAATTAACATTTTGACAAAATAATGATTGTGTCAAAATGTTGATCAATCAATCAAATACAAAAGTTTCAATTCCGACGTCGAAATCATTCGTCCCGAAAATAGCTTTTTTTCCCTTTTTAACCCAGATAGCCGTTACGATTCGAAAAAATACAAAACACGTGTTTAATATATTTTGTTTAAGAATGTCTAAGCCAAATTTCATCAGACATGTTGACATGTTTGAAATTCAGATTTATTGAAACTAATAAGTTAAAAATACAGGAGGCGACTACAGATTTTTTGGCACTTTTCCGTTCTCACTTTCTTTATAATATGTTCCCATATTTCTTTGGTAAACTAATACTTAGTACGTAGGTACCTACTGCGAAAATAATTGGTTTAATTGTGAGCATTTATTTACCTAAGAAAGTGCGGAAATTACATTGTCATTAGGCATGATTGCATGATGCATACCAATGCTTTTTAACAGAATTCAAAAAAGAAGTTTTTCAATTCTCCGGTATGTTTTTTGTGTATGTAAGTTACGCGTGGCAGTATAGCGTCGACCAAGGCAGAGGAGGAGATTGAAAGGTTCTACGGACAGTTATACGCCTCGGTAGCAAAGCCAAGAATAACAAGGCGCCGGGTGACGACGGAATTATATCAGAGCTTCTGAAAGCTGGTGGAACACCAGTACTAAAAGTTCTTCAGAAGCTCTTTAATACCGTTGTCCTCGACGGCATAACGCCAGAAGCGTGGAACAGAAGCGTGGTGGTGTTGTTTTTCAAAAAAGGTGACAACACCTTATTGAAAAACTATAGACCGATCTCGCTTCTGAGGCATATTTATAAGTTCTTTTCAAGGGTCATTACGTATCGTCTCGAACAAAGGCTTGATGACTTCCAGCCTTCCGAACAAGCCGATTTCCGAAAGGGCTTTAGCACCATGGACCACATACATACGCTGCGGCAGGTTATTCAGAAGACCGAGGAGTATAACCTGCCACTTTGCTTAGCGTTTGTGGACTATGAAAAAGCTTTTGATTCGGTTAAGACATGGGCTGTGCTTGAGTCTCTTCAACGATGCCGTATTGACTATCGGTATATCTAAGTGTTGAAGTGTTTGTGTAATAACGCCACTATGTCAGTCCGAGTACAGGAAGAGAGCTCCAAGGCGATCTCTTTGAAGAGAGGCGTAAGACAGGGAGATGTAATATCTTCGAAACTGTTTACTGCTACTCTGAAGAACGCCTTTAAGCTCCTGGAATGGAAAAAATTCGGCATCAACATCAACGGCGAATACATTACTCACCTTAGTTAGCATTCATCTTGGCAAAATGAAAACAAAAGTATCATTTTCTATTCGATAATGCAGCTGACACGTTTTTTGGTAGAGGATCAGGGGTTGCGAACATATTTTGACCAGAGTGTACCACATGGGCCTCATTCCGACTCGAAGTACTCTAGCGTGAGCGTGATCGTTCTGGTTTGAAATAAAGGTCAATTTTTTAATAATAAAAAATATTATACTGATTTAAAAGTTTTGTATTTTATTTTACATATGGCAAATACCCTAAGAATCCTAATATCTACGAGTATTATTCGACCAATTGATTCCTCTTTTATTTTTCCAAACAGATTTTTGTTGATCTATAATAACAATTCAAAACCATTTTTGTAACAAAAAATAGGCAGGTAGGTAGCGAGACCGCCTGGTTACTCATTCTATTGTTTTACCAAACACATGTTTTAATATCTGTTGAAGAATTTGGCAACTCATAAAAAATAATACCTAATTATTAGCTATTATCGGCACGCATTTATTATCTTTTAAAACTACCGAAATGGAGTGATATTTTTAAAGCAAACCTATTATTCGTCCAAGGTTGGTTATCTCTGCGGTACTTGCAAAGGGATCCCGAGCCCGACCCTAGTTCTCAGCGCTAATGAAACAGACTATACATCCAAAGATTGGCGATTTTATTCATTATTGTTAAAGCGCGTGACGTGGGCGTACCTGACGAGGTTCGTCTTACAGCTAGGCACTCAACGTGGGGAACTCGCGCCTCCTGGTGCTAACCAGATAGTTGTTTTACATCAAAACATAAACCTATTGGACATAATCAAGCGACCCGCACGTCCTACGCGTCGTCCCAGCCCCCTTTCCGCTTCCTCTCTACTACCACCGTCCAATTTATCTATATTTGACTGCCTCGGTGACTCAGTGGTTAGTGACCCTAACTACTGGATCAAAGAGGTGTGGGTTCGATCCCCACTCAGGGCAAGTATTCATGTGATGAACATAGGTGTTTGCTCTGTGTCTGGGTGTTATTTCGTACTATCTATCTATATAAGCATTTATTTAAAAATATGTATAAATAGTATATCAGCCTCTGGCAGCCATATCACAAGCTTTGCTTAGTTTGGGTTCAAAAACCCTGTGTAAGATGTCCCCAAATATTTATCATTTATTAAAAAAAAAATAACAAATTTTTAAAAATGAACTTTCCTGGTTGGGACCCTGTACATAAAGAGACAGAGAAATCCAAATAGTTTGTTGCTGATACTGTATAAGCTGAATCATACAATAGTCTTTGGATGTGAAGTTAGCTACAAGTACGCTATAATAATATCCAATTCTCACTTCATTAAAACTACCGTGAGTATTCATCATAACTATAACAGAATACGGCTAAAACTCACGTTATAATTATACGGTCGATCCGCAAGGAACGCGCGCCGGTCGACGGGGGTGCGCGTATTCCCTGAGGATGGAGTTCTAAATACTCTGAAACTGGTTGGATTCCTTGCGGATCGACCGTATAATTATAACGTGAGTTTTAGCCGTATTCTGTTATAGTTATATCCAATTCTGACTGAAGCTCGCATAAAGCTTTGCTTTGGTTCTGCAAAGATTGTACCTAACTTCAAATCCGGCGACTTGTATGATTCGGCTTATATTAGGGACTTTTCTGGCATTGAGAACATTAAATACATTATTTATCAACACTGTTTGCTCTTACCTGAAACCTTTCATTTTACCCTTTATCCGACCAAGACTCAGTTTCTGTGCTGCGGGACAAAAGGTCTGTAACAAATAAGTTTTCAAAATCATGTTAACATATGTACCTGTGGTCATATTATTAGGGTTTAATATGTGTTTAAATATTTTTCTGAGTCTGAGTCAAGTTTAACATCAGTTAAAATAAAAATCCTCTGGTTTTTAAATTAATTTTGAATTTCTTAGTATAAATAAATATATTTGTCGGAATAAGGAGATTATTTGTGGCAACTCTGATTTATCAACCATGAAATAGCTAAAATTAAAGCATGTTAAGCAAAATCATTAATAACAATTAGTACCAAATAATGATAACAATTAGAAATATTGATGATTTTTTTTAAATATTGTCCTAACTGGATGCACCAGCTTTTTATGAACTGTGTAATTTTAGCAAAATATGTCAATAATATGGATGACTCAGGTAAAATAACAATAGAAGCACATTAATATCGCTAAAACAGAAAAAAATGTGAGCTGAACATATTTCCATTTTCCATACAATTTATTTTATTATTATTTAAAAAAAATTGAGGGATAAAAAAATATACCTAGATAAAACATTTTTGAGAAGTCCATAAATCAAGTTTTTAAACGATGCATAAGTCATCTTGGTTAGATTTTTCTCTGAATAATATACCATTCCCTATCCTGGGCCAATCGAGAGAGATGAGATGAGATTGGCCCAGGATAGGGAAGAATGGCACATAAGACAGGAGGCCTATACCCAGCAGTGGGTCGACACAGGCTGATGATGATGATGATGAATATACCGTTTGTGTACATCTTTTTGATTTTAGTATTTACTAAAAGCTGTTGGCTACTATTATACAGTGTTTACTAATTCAGAGCCAATGGGAATAAATTATTCATTTAATGATTTGATTTATTTGATTCTGTAGAAACGATCCCAATGATGATAATTGAATTTAATAAAAGTATCCTACTAATATTATAAGTTAAGTCCCTTAAGTGCCTAACATACATATCACAGACTCAGTTGAATTAACAATCATCAATATTATTACGCTCATCTCTCCTATGAGCTTCCTGTTCCTGTATCTTTTCCCACATTCCTCAGTATCCTGTAACCACTTGGCAACACTGTATATGGACATATTCTCACATATCATCATGTCATTGTAGTTATCAACTACCTAAACATATGTTAGGTAGTTGTGTGATTTTTTTACTGTATATATATTTTGCAAAAATGATCTATCATCACCAAAAACAAAACAAAAACAAAGAACAAACTATTCTTAGTGTTTAGTAAGTACTATGGATATAATTTCCCATTTTAGTTTCTATGCCTAATTCAAAACCATAAAGCCTTGATTGGAGTAAAAATGAGTACATATTGTGCTTGTAAGCACAAAGCACATAAAGCTATGCCCCAAACCAGATACACTCAATCACCTGTATCTGGAAATAAGTCTTTTTGTCAATCAATTTCATACTGTTTAATATAGAAGATATTGAAATTATTAGATATAATAACAAAATTTTATTTCAGTGTATGTTTTATTTATGTAAAGAATTTAATATAATTATAGGAAATTAAGCAACATTCCGTCCGGTCAGTATTTGGATGGGTGGGGTGCAGGTGGTATTTTCCAACTGAGCGCTATCGTGGCTCGGATGACACATTAAGTTGTAGGTCCCGCTTGTTTTAACTGTTAAGCTATGTCAGAGGCCTTCCGGCAGCCTAAACACTTTGACACCAGGGCTAGCCACCCATCCTATACAAATTACTTGTACATTTACTTTGTTGATCTTTGTTCTCATAGCTCATTGCCTTAATTTACTTAGATAAAGTAGGTGCTTAGGTACATATTTACTAATGACTAGCTGGTCCAGCAAACTTTTCTTCATGCAAAATCTTTATAAATTATAGCCTATGTGTTAATCTGCTGTATAAGCATTACTATTGCAAAGTTTCATCTCAATCCATTCAGTAGTTTTTGCATGAAAGAGTAACAAACATCCATACATTCTCAAACTTTTGCATTTATAATATTAGTAGGATAACAATTTAAGGGATAACTATAATAATAGTTTATAACTGAAATACTTATCGTTATTTACTGTTTTGTTTATAAATTTAGTAAGTTTGTTACATAATTAGGCTAAGCTTTAGTAAATAAATGAAGTACTACAGTTAGAAAGCAATTTACTCAGTCCAACTTGTCATAAGAAATGTTGCAGGACTCGTTATAACAACATAATAATTATATCAACTGTCTATTTTTTATTTAAGAATTAGACAATTATTTATTATTTATTTGTTTATAGGCGAGCAGTATAAACTGATGTGCTTATATCAAGCAGAGTCGAATAAAATTAGTATTTATCTGTCAAGGAAAATTTTTCCTTCTTTATCCAAAGATCCAGTCTATTCTTAAATGTGTTAATAGTCCTTGCTGAGATTACATCCTCAGGCAACCTGTTCCAGTTGTAAACCACTCTGTTGCTGAGGATGTGGTGTGCAGTGTTGGTTTGTGAAGGTGTAGGCTGTAAGAGGAACTTATGGCGTCTGCTGTCGCGTATGTTTTCCTTCAATGTGTACATGTCATGAATATCCGGAAGATTATAGAAGCCATTGAGAATTTTGAAGGTCTCAATCAAGTCTCCACGCAATCGTCGTTCTTCGAGGGTCGTGAGATGAAGATCTTTTAACCTATCTTCATAGGTTTTGCGGTGCAGAGCATATGGTATCCTGGTGGCTTTTCTTTGAGCACTTTCAAGCAAATCAATATCTTTTTTAAAATAAGGACTCCACACCTGCAACCCATATTCTAGTAGAGGCCTTATATAGGTTTTGTAAATCTTAATAAAAACATCAATTGTTACTGTCTGAAAGGAATTGCGTATGACATAGATAAATGAGTTAGCCCGTTTGACTATCATAGATATATGCTCTTCCCATTTCAAATCTGCAGTCATGATGACTCCTAAATCCCTCTGTTGGTCTACAGATGCTAAAGCAACTCCATCAAATGTGTATGTCTCTCTGGGGTTGGTTTTTCCGAGATGTAACACAGTACATTTGGTTGTGTTCAACTTTATTATCCATTCCCTGGTCCAGTTCTTAATACGGTCCAGATCTTCCTGAAGTTCTCCAGACTTTATCAATATCATTAGAAGAGCAAATAAAAATAAATAAAGATGATATGTAGTTCATTCATGACTTAATTTGATCTCTTTAACTACTAAAGGTGAGTTAGGTTTAGGCTCGATAGCACTTTTGGCATTTGCAAAATTAGCGTTGATATAAACCATTCGGATTGGGAATTTAGCCCATTTCGCCAATAATGCAACTTTGGTGTTTAAATAATTATGTAAACATTAGATTACACAATTTTACCCGATTTTAGCAATACACTATTTGCTGGTAGTAGGTATTTACATTATCTTTGCTTCGCTGTTCTGCCTTAAACACCATTTATTGTACACTGTACAAATTATTAAAAAGCTTGAAACTTTAGATTACACGCAAAATTTCATGAAGTATAAAACATCAAACTAAATTGTCAGAAAACGATCACAAAGAACCCACCTCTGCAGGTGGGTCAATATATTATATTGGTAAGATATTGATTCGCTTCAAAGTGCACAAAGAAAAGCCACCAGGATACTATATGCTCTGCGCCGCAACACCTATGAAGATAAGTTAAAAGCTCTTCGTCTCATGACCCTCGAAGAACGACGATTGCGTGCAGATCTGATAGAGACCTTCAAGATTCTCAACGGCTTTTATAATCTTCCGATTATTCGCGACATCTACGCCTTAAACGAAAATATGCGGGATAGCAGACGCCATAAATTCATCTTGCAGTCCACATCACAAACCAACACTGCACACCACATCCTCTGCAATAGAGTTGTTTACAATAAGGATGTTTCCCATTTTCTAGTTTTATTTTTATAAAATCACACTAAGTCTGCAATAACTAATGGTGTTTTTATTTTTCAATTATCTTCAAAAATGACGGAGTTATAAATTTTTAAACATGACTGCATGAAACTAAAATACCTCGCGACGGATTTATGCGTGTGGCATTTATAGCGGTTTTAAAGCTATCCATACTGTGAATAAAAACACTTAAAAATATCACTTTTACTCACACATTCTAAAAATGAACGCTGAATGTGATCGTTGTTAACATTTTTAACTGTTGATTTTGCCATCAGTAGGCTATCCAAACGCACCTTATGTATCGTATAAATAAAAGGTGCTTATACGCAATATGTAAATTTTGTGAGGAATAGCAAGTCCGAACCAAAACAATTGGAAATTTTACATCAATTCTATCGATATCTTCTGATAGTCTTGTTATAACCTAAATACTATGCGACCAGCTTTGGAAATATAATTCAACTAGAATGAATCAACTACTGCAATTAAACTTATATCAAATCCAGATACAAAAGTTACAATCATAAGGGAAATAGGTAAATGGAGTTACTCCGAAATCTAATCGATAACATTATAACCTAAAAATGTACTCACCACTGGAGGCGCTTGGTTTACATTCCCTGTTTGCTCTAAGAAGTTAAGATCAAACTCCGAAACACAATTTTGGAACATGGATTCCATCGTTGATACACTTGATAGAGCGATCACTGTAAAATACTTCTGTAATTACTACAAACTTCCATAATTTCAACGAAATTCAACAAACCTCGCAAAGAAAAACCACCGGCGCGCTAAAAATGTTACTTGACTGACATTGACATAAACATAATTGACATTTGACAGCAGGGAAATAAATAGTAGTCAAGTTAGACTTTAGAGACGCTACCTGCGCAGCTACTAGCTGTGAGAAAAAAGTTGTTTATGTTTTTATCATATTCAGACTCTAGATAATAGTAGTACTAGTAGTCAGACAAAAAAACGTATACGCAAATAAAGACGAAAGATATTGCTTTCGTCCTGTTCACTCTTCATACTCTCTCCTTCTCGTACTTTTGTAATTATTATTATTTAGCGCCCTGTCTAGTTATACTTCACTATGATTATCATAGAAAAAACATGTGCTATCATAGTATGATAGCAGTTGTTTTTTCTGTGGTGATCTTAGGATTTTTTTTAGTTTCCTTCTTCAGAGTTTTACATCACTGTCAAGCACATCAAGCCTTTCTGTGTTTGCCATTGTTTGCTTCGCCTTAGGGAGGTGCCACACGGGTGTTGACGCTGCGGCGCGTCACAGCAGCTGCAACGACTCTGCACCAGGGCGGCACTGCGGCCGCGTGGTGTCTAAAGCCGGAAACATACTATCGGACGCGGCTGACGGACGCGACTGACAGCCGCGACTTAGCAATGTGCACAGTCTTAAGACATCCGAAGTGCCAGATCGCTCTCGGACGTCCGAAGGTGACGTCCACGACTTACGTCCGATAGTTTGCACGGCTCAGTGTACTTTCATAGTTTAGATCGCGGCTGTCAGTCGCGTCCGTAAGCCGCGTCCGATAGTATGTTTCGAGCTTAACTCGCTGATAGTAACACTGGTAGCTGCATTGAATTTTTTTGTCCTATAAAAGAAAATTTAAATTTTTAAACATTAGAAGTCATCGACCTCACAAGTATATTTCATACAAACAAACAAACAATGACAACCACATTACATAAAATCAAATGACAGGGACAAAACAATAAAATTTATAGGATTCTAACTGGCGGCCTTATCGCTTTAAACAATTTCTTCCAGGCAACCAAGAATTCATACTGAATTACGTTTTCCTAGTATTCAACCATCTTTAAAATTGGTTTTTATCATCATATAAGCCTATCATACGCATGTCTCGACACTCACTTGACAACTTAATGGAGCTAGAAAATAAAAGCCCTGAAAAAAAATATCTCAAATATTTTATTAGAACAAAATATATGTCTTAGTACACCAGTTCAAGATAACCCTGTAAAGGGGATCAGTCCCAAGCTCTGACACCAGGGCTAGCCACCCCCTGGCCTATACAAACACATTATGTACAATAATGTCTTAGGAAATAACCTTACCAATTTTATGATTAAGAATATATTTATCTGTGAAAGTTTTGCATTTTTGAGAACTTATTACTAGAAAATGTATACTTGTGAGGTCTACCGTTTGGAGAGCTACTAGTTAATAGTTACAGATGTAAAAACCACAGTATACCAGGTACATACACCAAGTCGTGTTCCATTTAGATAAAAAGTTCATTTACGCACGACATAATTTATGGGAATGCTTACTTTTTATTCGTAATATTGGGGAGCTAGTCCCCATATGTATATATATATGTTGATAATAACATAAAGATGAGTACAATGATATCCTAGAACGTGTTCGTGGCTTAGAAAAATACCCGGTATAGAATTGTGAGGACAACCGAAGGACTCGATGCAGTAAAAACACCATTATTTCAACAACTCTTTGTAGATTTATTTCTTCCAATACATTGTTCTCTAAGCTTTAATCTAGACTTGTTCTTCGCTCCGACGGCTCGATCAGAATGGTCCTCAAAACCTAGTGTGGGTTCCAGACCATGATTCTTAGTAAATGTATTTATTACTTTTACGACTTCCTGTGCAATAGCCAACCACAGCTCGTTTCCTGTTGCATTTACTTTTTAAAAGTCTGTGGTTGACTACCACCCTCGAACTATCGTGTCCGTTCAAAAACCGCACATTATTTAAAATATGCAATTTTTGCCCAAAACCCAACATTCGTCCATCTTGACAATGTGTGTGACCTCACACACGGCCCCAGTGGGAACCCAACATTAGGCATCATGGTCAGTTACTCGACAGTTACTAGATTACTTAAGAATACAAATCTTATCTTAATAAAATCTCTTCGAACCCGAAAATAAATAATTTGGTAAAAGGATTCACATATACAACGGAACACATTCAACATACATCGCATTCTAAAAGACTCAAAACACTACAACTTTGCCATATAAGTATAGACTTCGAACTAATTAAAATATACAAAGCAATTGAAAATGATAACTTCAAAAACTTTAAAAAAGGGTTTACTAATGCAACAACACTTCAACTCAGCAAAATAAGCATAGATTTCGAACGACTTAGTAAACATTAACTATTTCATTATTCATAAAATTAATCATTTTATACAAAGCAATTGAGAATGACATATCAAACTTTACATTTATGCAACACTTACTGTCAATTTAAGTACTCGATATTACTATTCACAATGTGAATTGCATCATACAAAAATATTGAAGGTTTGATAATGTCACACTACTATATCGAAGCACTACAATACGATATTCGACGCATTCAAGGCGTTGCATTAATGGCAAACACAATTCTATGACATCGAAAGTAATCATGGATTAAAACTGCAAACATGTATTGTGCAATCGTACTATCTTATATTATGGCTTGAGCCATGTAATCATATCTCGATCTCTTAGTTTGCCATTTTACAACAATTAAAAATATTTTTTCCACTATCATAACTATGATAAATTCAGGGACATCGTCGTCTTCGGTCATCGTATGTCGACATAAAAACTCGATACATTTGCTGTGTTGAACGAATATGAACAGCTTCGAATGACAAGGTTTGAAAACGGCCTGTGCCGTATAATCGAATCAACTATGACTATGGGTAGAATAGGCATCGTTCAAAAAATCTATAGCAACATTCTAAGACAGTGTAGATTCAGACTTTGTATTATGCTTCAAACTGCACTCAAAAATGTGGCAAACAAATGGGCAGCAACCATCTCGAAACTCGATGCTTGTTTTCTTTGTAGAAAAATATTCTTGAAATCAATGTTTTTTGTTTATATGGTTGGCCAATATATTACATATATCATTGTTATACGATCAGAATAACAATACATACTCGTTGTTTTTTTTTTATCTAAACTGTAGGCAACTTAATGAAGAATTAAAAGTTGAAGTCATTTTAGAACACAAATCTAGCTAATGTTTAGATACTGAGAGGAAACTATGAAAAGAACTAGGAAATCACAGAAAATGTTGCTTTCACTACATTACCCATTGTCACTAATTCATCGACTTCATCAATCGACTAATTTCGATGGGGTGCATCCACGACGGCCTGAATAATACGTCTGCGTTTAAACATCTACTTAACTCGAATCACCCTTTAGATATCTACTGAACATTTCGAAAAACGCAGCGTATATTTTCAGAATCGCTTCGATCGCGTCATGGTGCTCAACTCTTCACTTCGATCAACGGCCCGCGACAGTTGCGCCGCGAGATCGAATCGCGTTATTCATGCTCACAGGATCGATCGCCTCGACCGCTTCATGGAGCTCGACTCTTCACTTCGATCAACGGCCCGCGACAGTTGCGCCGCGAGATCGAATCGCGTTGTTCATGCTCACAGGATCGATCGCCTCGACCGCTTCATGGAGCTCGACTCTTCACTTCGATCAACGGCCCGCGACAGCTGCGTCACAGGATCGAGTCGCGTTGCTGATCTGGAATTACAACCAAACAATTCTGTATTCAGTGTCTATCAATCGATCGATCATGTATCAAAAACTACTACAAAATGTATCACAGTCGGCTAATGTGATCCCTGATATAGGAATCTTACTTCTTATTATTCAGCTAATCTCTACATTGATGATGCAGACGTCAGGTAAAATATCGATGTTCCATCAATAATAGACCGGCGGCGTAAATATCTTCCGACGACTAAGATAGCAATCTTCTGTCAACAATGCTCAACATAGGCACCTGGAGGCCAAACACGCGACCACGAAAAGCCACGAAAAGAACTCTTTTCGGCGTGTGAAAAAGTGACATTCTTTACCATAACTCTGTCTCGTTCTAACACGTCTAAAGAAATATTGCGTGGAGCAATCTCTATCTCAATATTTTGCAAGGCTTTTTTGAAAGAATACATTCGAGATAATCCCATTGTCATCGGGTTATGATGAAGGAATCCCAAAAACTGAGAATTTTCCTAATTATATTTTTACTTTTCAAAATGAGGAGTACTCGTAAAAACTACATAGGTATACTTCAATCTACCATCGTATTAAACAATCACAATATATATTGAAGTGATTGTTCCTAAGATATGTCCTATGGGTATATAGACTTTAGCGATAGATGCCTGAAAAATTCAAATGAATAATATAACATTCAGATCTTAACACACGGACGTGTGTAACACGAACAGGCACTTCGAGTCTTAAGGACCTGCGATCGAGTCAAAGTAATAGAGGTAATTGCAACAAAACTGAAATTGTTTAGTTACCCGAGCGATCTTTTTTCAATTACCCACAGCTTCTTTAATAGATTGCTTACATTTTAAGTAAGTTGGGTACGTCGTATCACTATAAATTTAAGTGCGGTAAAAGGGCAATTGCGGCTAGTCTTAATCGAACTAAGACGTAAGGAGCGTTTTCGAAGCTCCTTGCTTTCTTAAAGATGGGCGGTGTCTTGATTCAACAAAATTCAATGATGTGGCTGTGTAATAGATATATAATATATATCGACATTGTTACATCGTAGACATGAATGACGAGCTCGGAGAGTGTGTGTCACGACGTCTACGACGTGTCAACCGGCTGTGTTGTAGTAAGTAGGTGATGGATGTCTTCTGGTCTTCTGTTGTATCAGGAACTACGAGACGCTGCAGGTGACGCCAACCTTAAGGAAAGTTTGTGCGTGTCCTTCCTTTCGTGCATCAGAGATTGTTTGAGCTTCTTCTTGTGCCTGCTTAGTACCTCAACGTTGTTAATTCGGTCACGCCATGAGATCCTCAAGATACGGCGGTAGATCCACATTTTAAACGTCTCCAGCTTCTTTGTAAATTTTGTGTGAGAGTCCATGTTTCTACGCCGTATAATAGTACCGAAAAGATGTATCAACGTACTATGCGTAGTCTCAAGTCAAGACTCAGGTCACTCACACAAAATTTTGTTCATTCCGAAGAAGGTTGAACGAGCCATTTCTATGCGAACCTTTATCTCCTGCGCATGATCCCCACTATTATTCATCCAACTTCCCAGATACTTGAACTTAGCGACCCGTTCCAATAATCCTGTCTCTATGTTTGAGCTTGTCGTAGCAAACTATCGACAAGCTTTGATGGGCTTCTTCAAGCGGTGGCTATCCAACAGCGGAGACGTTAAATGCATGTGGAAACGGCTCCGTGTGATCTTGTTGTATATTAATAGCTCGTAGGCTGCAGACAGTATCGAGACAGTATCTTGAGCGCCATCGATATAAACTCTACTAGTCTTCTAAACCATATAATGATTCGAATACTTTTTCAACAATACGGTTTCAAAAAATTCTTTTCACCGAATAAAATTTAATGCATTAGTCGATTTGGTCGGTGAAAACGGATCTATTTCCATCCTGCTGATTATTATTTAGTCAACTGACCTTTATTTTAGTGTTGAACAAAGTTCTAAATCAGACAATCAGAATAATTCACAAATATATGGCTGGTGACTTATCGAGAAATAGCAAATCGATTTTCTTGGTAAGATACCAAGAAAAATCCTGTTTCCTATGTGTCGAAATATGGAAACGTCGATCGATCCTTTACTATTCCCCTTATTTTTCCTGGTATTGAAATCTCTTTCAAGGCTCTGGGTATCAAAGCTCTCAACAAAAAGTACTCGGTACTTTCGACAAAATAATACTAAACATACTTCATATCACGAATACTTACTACTGGAACAAACTTCGTACTCAGCTGGAAAACATCAGTCAACATCGAACAGCAGCTGAGTATTTTTGAGCAAAATGTCAATCGATTGTAATACAAGCAGTGAAGTACAAGGAAATCTGTTTCTACAACAGCTAGAGATCTGATGAACTGGCTCGAAAATATTTTTAATTCGATATTCTTAATTCTATTTCATTATACCTCTTCTCATTATAACTAACATGAGATTAGTACTCTTCTACTCTTTACAGTCGCACGACATCGAAACTTATACGAAAAATATAAAATCGATTCATTTTATTGATCAATCCGAATGATTTTATCGTCAATTAAAACTGTTTTTATAGTTAAAAATCGTATAACAACAGCCTCGAATATTTAGCAGATCACCAATTCGATACCAAATCGAACTCAATTTTAATACATTAAGTTTGCTCAAACGAAAACTGCGTTATACACAGTGTTGTCTCATTCTCGAAATTTGAAAATTCAAAATAATATTGTTATCAAAACAATGACTCCAACGTTTCCAAAGTTATTACAATCCGATGTCTAATGTCAGCTATTATATAACAAATAGTTATTATCGAAGCACTCGTGTAGCATCATTAGTCCTTTTTCGAAGCGAATAGTTAGTTCAGAACCTAACAATACATCGTAGCATATTTATGGATTATTTACATACGATTCTCATATGGGTAAACTGTTCAATTTAAATATCTGTGGAGTTTTTAATTTTTTTTTTTCGTAGGGTAGTTTTTTGTTTACTTTTTAATTGTTTGCGGCTTATTTATTCAGTAAACCTATAGTGATCAAGTCATGTAATAACGTACATGCTCATAACTATTTACAATTCGAAAATCGAGGCGATTTGTCATATTATATTATTTATTCAGTTACTGTGATCATGTGAATTTCAAGTTACGTAAAAGAGTTGCTCAAGTCAAGTTGCATACATACACATAAATATTTACAATTCGAATACGAGAATAAAGTCGATTTGTCAATTATATTTTTTCAAGTACTGTGATCGTGCAAATTTCAAGTTAAGTAAAACATCTGCTTAAGAGTCGCTTAAGTCTAGTTGCAAAACCAGATTCGTAATTAATTGATCTTGTAGTATCATCCAATATTTTATAGATGTGACAACTTCGAGATTCGATTCGTAGTTCGAAATAGATATTTCATGTATGATCAACACAGAGCTATTACAAGAAGAAAGATAGCGCTGTTGTTGCCCGAGGCAATTCTCAACCGTAAAAACGTATTGACTATCACTAGTTGTCAACTGTCAATTATATGTATTAGAATTTGACACTATCGGGACAAAAACATAGCAACTAGCCATTGAATCGAGACACTTTTCATGTCTGATTCCAACTCATGCCACACCAAATCAATGCATCGACCGACCACACCATCCCTCTGGTAATTCTGTGATGATCAATAACCATTTTTCACTAGACAAAAACTTGCACTTCGAGATACTAAAAGAGAAACTCGCTTTTCGCATAAAAATGGTTTCGCGGCTTGTGTGGTTTCTAGAATCAAGTTTGCCTAGTGCGTTATAACATAGAAACGAATCGAAATCGAAGGTAGGATTAAAAGTGAAATTGCCGTTGATAGAGGTTATTTCACATCTCTTCTACCGAAATATTCACTGACTTAATCACCTTTACCTCATCGGCAAGATCGGTATGTTGGCAGTTGAATCGAGTTTAAATCGAAGTTCTGAAGTGAAATTACCCTTGTCGTGGTTATGTCACATCTCTTCTATCGAAATATTCTCAAACTTTAATCATTTAACGCATCAGATCCAAACGATAGCAATATCGAATTCTCGATACTTTCAAAACCTAGTACGTTCAAGGCTGGCAAAATCAGAGTTCCTTCATCGACGTTTTCATCGAGAAAATATTGACCAATGTCCAGCTGCCGACGTCAACTTAACTACGTATCAGAATCAGCTTACGGTTCGAACCTAGATGTGGGATCTCGGGGTTTCGATAAGTCGAAATAGCACAAAGCTCATTCCTTCTCAGCTCAGCTCAAGGAATGTACAGGAACGAAATTATAAATACAAAATTACTGCTCTTATTCGAGAAGAAGGTAGACGTAATATGGCCAGCCCTAACACAGGTCCGTCAAAAGTAACAAAATTAGCAATTTCACGTCAACTTTCAAAAGAATCTGCTACAGATATTTTCCTCTAATCTTAATCTGAATCTGAACAGAAAAATGTGCAAGAGATCATTAAACTTATTAAAGAGTTCGAACCCGATTCTCTGCCAGTTTTCGTGGCCAAAAATCTGAATAAAATTCCCGCAGTATCTTTTGATTATATTGACATAACGTCATTTCTTAAAGAAATGGCGTTACTTAAAAGTGACGTAGCTTCTATCAAAGCTAAATCATGCTTAGACAAAACTGACAATGACCAATCCTCGTCGAACTCGGACATTGAACTAATAAAAAAGGACATCGATGACGTCAAAATAATGATAAAGGAGCTTAGTGCAGCTCGTTACGTTAGCAGTACGCAGTCTGAAGATCAGTTTCTTAGGTCTTATCATGATGATAAGAATACAAGAAATTCAACGAAAGTCTTGACGAGCCCAATAAATGCTACTGCGGGTATGATCGAGCTCCAGTGTGATACAAGTGGAACAAAGTCCCATGCGACATCGGTGAGGAACAGCGGGGGGCAGCGCGGCAAGCGCGGGGGTGTATGCACTCGTCCGCCCGTCTCGGCCCCGGCGCAAAGTATACCTGCGAGGGAGCTGCGTATGACCTTCACCTCCGCTCCCGCCGCCGCTCTGACCCCCGCTGCCGCGTCGTGCAATACAGCGGACACAAGCTTATCTATGCAACAGCTGACAGTTCCTATCGAGGCACCTTATGTACCTACCTATAGAGATATTGCAGATACGAAACATGACGATACATCTAAATTAAATGTTGACGATGGTTTTACTACGGTAAAACGGAAAAAATCAATACCATACAGATATAGAAATACACGGGGCACGCTGCAAAATAATAACAGTAAGCTGCAAGCCGCAGATTCCTATGCCTATGTATATCTTTCACGTACACAGAAGCACATAACAGAGGAAGAAATAAAGGAATACATAAAAGAGATGAACGAAAATTGCATAAAAGTTGAAAAGTTAACCCAAAATAGAGAAACCAATTTTTGTTCTTTTAAGATAACAATATTAACTACTAAACTGAATACGTTTTTAAAAAACGACTTCTGGCCTGCGGGTTTGGTATTTCGGAGGTACAGACAACAGCGCTCCTCTGGGAGCTATAACGCTGCAATTAACAAATAATTATGGATGTACAAAATAACGACTTAAGAGTGGTTTCGTTTAATTGCCGTTCAATTAAAAATTGCATTCCAGCCGTACAAGATATGTGTAAAAATGCCGATGTGATTTGCTTACAGAAACACTGGCTAATGCCTCACGACCTAGGCATCATCAACGCACTAGACTCTGATTTCAGTTGCTATTCGAAATCTTCGATCCATCCTGAATTAGGAGTTCTCAAAGGAAGACCGTATGGTGGATTAGCTATCATGTACCGTTCTAACGTATTTACTGGTGCTGAGTTGTTGCAATGTGATAGTGATCGTATAATAGCTGTGCGGCTAGTTCAAGACAGTCGTAGTTTGCTAGTGTTTTCCGTCTATATGCCTACTAATGCAGATGATAATCTCCCGGAATTCACCCATTGCCTTGCTCTTATCAGTGCCGTGATCGAGAACGCCAATGTAGAGTCTGTACTTGTGGTTGGCGATTTTAATTCACATCCAGGAACTCTATTTGGTAGAGAGTTAATCAATTACTGCAGTGAACAATCATTACGTTGTATTGACCTTGAAAAACTGTCATCCGATACGTTTACTTATGTTAGTGAGGCAAACGGCGCTTGTCGTTGGCTTGACCACTGTCTCGTTACCGAGGCAGCGGTCGGATTAGTGACGAGCATGCGCATCGACTATGAAGTATCTGCGTCTGACCATTTTCCTTTAGTCACTATCTGTAACTTTAATTTTGTAAGGCCTAAACAGACGTGCAATGTAAATAAAAACAATGTAAAAGTAAATAAGTATCTGTGGGGTACTAGAGAAATGGAGCAACAGTTAGCATATACTAAATATTGTGATAATGTTTTTTCTAGATTATTAGCCAAATATGACACTTTATTGAATAATATGGAATGCTTTAATGGTAATATGTCATGTGAAAATGAACTTCATTACAGACATATTGATGAGTTTTACAGCTGTATTGTAGAAACGTTGAGGTCTGCAGCGGTGCATAGCTTTAGAACCAAAACAAGTAGGAAGTATAAGAAAATTGTGGGGTGGAATTTTCACGTCAGGCGCGCGCATGTCAAGTCAAGAGAAATGTTTTCGTTATGGGTATTGTACGGTAGGCCGCGCTCGGGTTATCATTATGAGAACATGACCTCCTCGCGCAGAGAGTACAAAGCCGCGCTCAAATACGTTTTAAAAAATCAGGACAAAATTAGATTGGATGTGCTGGCTCGACATCATACCGATCGTGACTTTGTGCAGTTCTGGAAAGAGACAAAGAAACTTGACCACAAAAATAGTCTACCGACCACCGTTGAGGGAGAAAGTGACAAGAAAAAAATTGCGAACTTATTTCGTGATCAATTTGAAGTAAAGGTACGGACCAGCGCATCCAGAGCTGAGGCATGTCGGGGCTCGGAGCCTCAACAAGTGATGGTAACGCCGGAACAAATTGTGGCAATTCTGAAAACTATGAAGCGTGGAAAGTCTCCGGGTCACGATAGCTTAAGTATTGAACATCTGTTATTTGCTGGGCAGTACATTTGTCATGTCTTGGCGCGGCTTTTTAATCTCTGCTTGAGGCATTGTTATCTACCTGAGGAACTGATTCAGACATTAGTTATACCTATCGCGAAAAACAGAACTGGTGACATCTCGAGCGCGGCAAACTATAGGCCCATTTCCTTGGCAACTATTGTGGCCAAGGTTCTTGAAAGGGTTATCGGCTCGCACACCAGCTCGATCAGTATGGATGACGGACAGTTCGGCTTAATAACCATTTTTCACTAGACAAAAACTTGCACTTCGAGATACTAAAAGAGAAACTCGCTTTTCGCATAAAAATGGTTTCGCGGCTTGTGTGGTTTCTAGAATCAAGTTTGCCTAGTGCGTTATAACATAGAAACGAATCGAAATCGAAGGTAGGATTAAAAGTGAAATTGCCGTTGATAGAGGTTATTTCACATCTCTTCTACCGAAATATTCACTGACTTAATCACCTTTACCTCATCGGCAAGATCGGTATGTTGGCAGTTGAATCGAGTTTAAATCGAAGTTCTGAAGTGAAATTACCCTTGTCGTGGTTATGTCACATCTCTTCTATCGAAATATTCTCAAACTTTAATCATTTAACGCATCAGATCCAAACGATAGCAATATCGAATTCTCGATACTTTCAAAACCTAGTACGTTCAAGGCTGGCAAAATCAGAGTTCCTTCATCGACGTTTTCATCGAGAAAATATTGACCAATGTCCAGCTGCCGACGTCAACTTAACTACGTATCAGAATCAGCTTACGGTTCGAACCTAGATGTGGGATCTCGGGGTTTCGATAAGTCGAAATAGCACAAAGCTCATTCCTTCTCAGCTCAGCTCAAGGAATGTACAGGAACGAAATTATAAATACAAAATTACTGCTCTTATTCGAGAAGAAGGTAGACGTAATATGGCCAGCCCTAACACAGGTCCGTCAAAAGTAACAAAATTAGCAATTTCACGTCAACTTTCAAAAGAATCTGCTACAGATATTTTCCTCTAATCTTAATCTGAATCTGAACAGAAAAATGTGCAAGAGATCATTAAACTTATTAAAGAGTTCGAACCCGATTCTCTGCCAGTTTTCGTGGCCAAAAATCTGAATAAAATTCCCGCAGTATCTTTTGATTATATTGACATAACGTCATTTCTTAAAGAAATGGCGTTACTTAAAAGTGACGTAGCTTCTATCAAAGCTAAATCATGCTTAGACAAAACTGACAATGACCAATCCTCGTCGAACTCGGACATTGAACTAATAAAAAAGGACATCGATGACGTCAAAATAATGATAAAGGAGCTTAGTGCAGCTCGTTACGTTAGCAGTACGCAGTCTGAAGATCAGTTTCTTAGGTCTTATCATGATGATAAGAATACAAGAAATTCAACGAAAGTCTTGACGAGCCCAATAAATGCTACTGCGGGTATGATCGAGCTCCAGTGTGATACAAGTGGAACAAAGTCCCATGCGACATCGGTGAGGAACAGCGGGGGGCAGCGCGGCAAGCGCGGGGGTGTATGCACTCGTCCGCCCGTCTCGGCCCCGGCGCAAAGTATACCTGCGAGGGAGCTGCGTATGACCTTCACCTCCGCTCCCGCCGCCGCTCTGACCCCCGCTGCCGCGTCGTGCAATACAGCGGACACAAGCTTATCTATGCAACAGCTGACAGTTCCTATCGAGGCACCTTATGTACCTACCTATAGAGATATTGCAGATACGAAACATGACGATACATCTAAATTAAATGTTGACGATGGTTTTACTACGGTAAAACGGAAAAAATCAATACCATACAGATATAGAAATACACGGGGCACGCTGCAAAATAATAACAGTAAGCTGCAAGCCGCAGATTCCTATGCCTATGTATATCTTTCACGTACACAGAAGCACATAACAGAGGAAGAAATAAAGGAATACATAAAAGAGATGAACGAAAATTGCATAAAAGTTGAAAAGTTAACCCAAAATAGAGAAACCAATTTTTGTTCTTTTAAGATAACAATATTAACTACTAAACTGAATACGTTTTTAAAAAACGACTTCTGGCCTGCGGGTTTGGTATTTCGGAGGTACAGACAACAGCGCTCCTCTGGGAGCTATAACGCTGCAATTAACAAATAATTATGGATGTACAAAATAACGACTTAAGAGTGGTTTCGTTTAATTGCCGTTCAATTAAAAATTGCATTCCAGCCGTACAAGATATGTGTAAAAATGCCGATGTGATTTGCTTACAGAAACACTGGCTAATGCCTCACGACCTAGGCATCATCAACGCACTAGACTCTGATTTCAGTTGCTATTCGAAATCTTCGATCCATCCTGAATTAGGAGTTCTCAAAGGAAGACCGTATGGTGGATTAGCTATCATGTACCGTTCTAACGTATTTACTGGTGCTGAGTTGTTGCAATGTGATAGTGATCGTATAATAGCTGTGCGGCTAGTTCAAGACAGTCGTAGTTTGCTAGTGTTTTCCGTCTATATGCCTACTAATGCAGATGATAATCTCCCGGAATTCACCCATTGCCTTGCTCTTATCAGTGCCGTGATCGAGAACGCCAATGTAGAGTCTGTACTTGTGGTTGGCGATTTTAATTCACATCCAGGAACTCTATTTGGTAGAGAGTTAATCAATTACTGCAGTGAACAATCATTACGTTGTATTGACCTTGAAAAACTGTCATCCGATACGTTTACTTATGTTAGTGAGGCAAACGGCGCTTGTCGTTGGCTTGACCACTGTCTCGTTACCGAGGCAGCGGTCGGATTAGTGACGAGCATGCGCATCGACTATGAAGTATCTGCGTCTGACCATTTTCCTTTAGTCACTATCTGTAACTTTAATTTTGTAAGGCCTAAACAGACGTGCAATGTAAATAAAAACAATGTAAAAGTAAATAAGTATCTGTGGGGTACTAGAGAAATGGAGCAACAGTTAGCATATACTAAATATTGTGATAATGTTTTTTCTAGATTATTAGCCAAATATGACACTTTATTGAATAATATGGAATGCTTTAATGGTAATATGTCATGTGAAAATGAACTTCATTACAGACATATTGATGAGTTTTACAGCTGTATTGTAGAAACGTTGAGGTCTGCAGCGGTGCATAGCTTTAGAACCAAAACAAGTAGGAAGTATAAGAAAATTGTGGGGTGGAATTTTCACGTCAGGCGCGCGCATGTCAAGTCAAGAGAAATGTTTTCGTTATGGGTATTGTACGGTAGGCCGCGCTCGGGTTATCATTATGAGAACATGACCTCCTCGCGCAGAGAGTACAAAGCCGCGCTCAAATACGTTTTAAAAAATCAGGACAAAATTAGATTGGATGTGCTGGCTCGACATCATACCGATCGTGACTTTGTGCAGTTCTGGAAAGAGACAAAGAAACTTGACCACAAAAATAGTCTACCGACCACCGTTGAGGGAGAAAGTGACAAGAAAAAAATTGCGAACTTATTTCGTGATCAATTTGAAGTAAAGGTACGGACCAGCGCATCCAGAGCTGAGGCATGTCGGGGCTCGGAGCCTCAACAAGTGATGGTAACGCCGGAACAAATTGTGGCAATTCTGAAAACTATGAAGCGTGGAAAGTCTCCGGGTCACGATAGCTTAAGTATTGAACATCTGTTATTTGCTGGGCAGTACATTTGTCATGTCTTGGCGCGGCTTTTTAATCTCTGCTTGAGGCATTGTTATCTACCTGAGGAACTGATTCAGACATTAGTTATACCTATCGCGAAAAACAGAACTGGTGACATCTCGAGCGCGGCAAACTATAGGCCCATTTCCTTGGCAACTATTGTGGCCAAGGTTCTTGAAAGGGTTATCGGCTCGCACACCAGCTCGATCAGTATGGATGACGGACAGTTCGGCTTTCGCCCGCATCTTTCAACCGATATGGCAGTATTTTCATTAAAAGAAATTGTCAAATACTACAACCGACACGGCACCACAGTTTATGCGTGCTTTCTCGATTTAAGTCGTGCATTTGACTCTTTGAATCATGAGCTGATGTGGGAGAAGATGTATGACGCTGGAGTCCCTTCGGAGGTTGTTGGTCTTTTGACGTACTGGTACGGCCACCAGACCAACAATGTTAGATGGGATTCGGAGCTGTCCGATAGATACCGGCTGTCCTGCGGTGTGAGGCAGGGGGGGGTTACCTCACCTGACCTATTTAACCTGTATATGAATGATCTAATCGTGGAGCTGAGCAGCGCTCCGGTAGGGCTCAGGTTGGATGGTAGGTATGTCAACAACTTGAGCTACGCTGACGACATGGTGCTGCTTAGCCCCTCGATTAAAGGTTTGCAAAAATTAATTAAAATCTGTGAAGAATATGCGCATAAGCACGACCTAACCTACAACTCAAAAAAAACTGAGATGGTAATCTTCAGGTCGGGAAAGGGACCTCAGAATGTACCGGCCGTTTACTTAAATAAGCAGACAATAAAAATAGTGGATAGTTTTAGGTACCTTGGACACATAGTGACCTCTAATCTGAGGGACGACAGCGACATAGAGCGCCAGCGCCGAGCCTTATGTGTCGTAGGCAATATGATTGCTAGGAAGTTCTTCAGAGCCGCGCCCGATGTGAAAATTACGCTATTTAAATCTTTCTGTCAGAGTTTTTACACGTGTCAACTCTGGACGTCATATACCGTGAAATCTCATAACGCTATTCGAGTAGCATACAATAACATCTTCAGGCACCTGATGGGCCTGAAGTGGTATTGCAGCGCCTCGGGAATGTTTGCGGAAGCGAGAGTAGATTCTTTTAACGCCATACAGCGTAAAAGAATAGCCGCGTTTATGTCCAGACTTGAAACGTGTAAAAACGTCATCATAAGAAGCCTGGCGGACAGGCTGTTGCAGACCGAAACGTACCGACGATGGATACATGTGGCTAGTTAAGGTTGACTGGAATTTATTTTATTTTGTTGTTATTAATTTTTTAAATTTATATGGATCAATTAGTGTCTGAAATAAAGCATTATTATTATTATTATTATTATTAATGTTTTCTACTATGTATTTTCTTTTTCATGTACCGCATGAATTCGTACTGTAAAGAGCTTCTTTCTACATGAGCTAGGGATTACGTGATTTATTACTCGTAGACTCGAAAAAGAAATACTAAATCGACAAAGAAAATGGAAAAGTAGGTACATGACCTTTCAAACTGTGGTTGCAGTCACGTGGCTCGATGTAGCTTCTGCCAGCTCAGGTCTCGGGCTTGTCGAACTGCTCGGGGTTCAAGGTTCTGGTTGCGGTCACGGCCAGCTCTGCACTCAGATATCGGGACTGGTCAGCCAGCTTCTCTTCTTCTCGAACCCGTGCACATTGTTCATGACATGTCAACAGAAAAAAAATGTGTCATATATCTGCTAACGACAATAATCGAAGCTATGATGTGGCATTGCACAATTGTATCATAGCTAGGTAAGCCACATGATTCAAATCAACCATTTAATTCGGTAAAAGTCTGTATATTAAAAAAAATCTGTTCCGATATGTATTTGCATTACTATATGATAATTATTTTGTTAGGGCTCGACGTCCTAAATAAATCGAAAAGCAAATACATCGAAAACTATCAGCTGAAAAATTGGGCGTATACTTGCATTTTTTGAAGTAGGTTGCGATCCATCTTCTGACTTGTGAGGACAACCGAAGGACTCGATGCAGTAAAAACACCATTATTTCAACAACTCTTTGTAGATTTATTTCTTCCAATACATTGTTCTTTAAGCTTTAATCTAGACTTGTTCTTCGCTCCGACGGCTCGATCAGAATGGTCCTCAAAACCTAGTGTGGGTTCCAGACCATGATTCTTAGTAAATGTATTTATTACTTTTACGACTTCCTGTGCAATAGCCAACCACAGCTCGTTTCCTGTTGCATTTACTTTTTAAAAGTCTGTGGTTGACTACCACCCTCGAACTATCGTGTCCGTTCAAAAACCGCACATTATTTAAAATATGCAATTTTTGCCCAAAACCCAACAGAATGAAGCACTTTATTTCCTTTTTTCCTCACTCCCGCCTCACCCACGGCGCGGCTCCTGGGTCGGATGACGTCACACGGGTAAATCCGTCGCGAGGATTTTGATTTCGTGCGGTCATGTGTAAAAATAAATAACTCCGTCATTTTTGAAGATAAGTGAAGAATAAAAACACCATAATTTAATGCAGACTTAGTGTTATTTAATAAAAATAAAATTAGAAAACGGGAAACTTCCTAATTCTCAACCACAATAATGTATGGAAAATCTTGCTCAGCGCTGTCAAAACTGTCAAATATGTGTTGGAATTTAACACAGGTATATATCCATCGCAATGGAAATTAACAAGAGTAACACCAATACCCAAGGGAGGTGAAAAGTCCAAGGTAGAGGAGTATCGCCCCATAGCAATTTTGTCCTCATCAGCAAAAATTCTCGAATTCATATTGCATAAGTACATATATGCTCAAGTAGAAAAGTACTTATGCAACGAGCAACATGGATTTCGAAGCAAAAGATCAGTCGATACAAATTTGCTATGTTTGGTTGATTATATCTCCAAGCGACTTGACAGAGGGTGTCAAGTTGATGTACTTTATTTTGACTTCCGGAAGGCGTTTGATAGGGTCAATAATGATATACTGTTGGTAAAGCTGAGTAAAATTGGTTTTGATCCTATACTACTTGCATTGTTGGCAGATTATCTCAAAGACCGCCAGCAGTTTGTCCGACTTGGACTATATGAGTCCCGGCCCTATCATACGCGTTCTGGAGTGAGCCAAGGGTCAATCCTTGGACCACTGTTATTCTTGATTATGGTGAATGACTTACCGTGGATAGTCAAATATGCAAAATGTCTTCTGTATGCAGATGACTTAAAACTCTTTGCTGAGATTAGATCTGTGTCAGATTGTCTGGAACTACAAAGAGATGTTGATGCGATCCATGCGTGGGGATTGGCCAATAAGATGGAGTTTAACCCTACTAAGTGCAACGTGATGACTTTCGGTCGGATGCGGCAACCAATCCTTTTTCCATATAAAATCAATAACGAGAGCATCCTTAGAACTGCTACCGTGAAGGATTTGGGAGTCACATTCGACATGGGGCTCACGTTTCACGATCACATCGATATTATAGTGAAGGAGTCTTTTAAAAGGCTGGGCTTCATTTTAAGGAATGCCCGGGACTTTACTGATCACGAAGTCGTAAGACTATTATTCAGTGCGCTGGTGCGGACAAAACTTTTACTGGTGGTAGGCTATAGCCGCGGCGAGAGACCACCCACCAGACTAAGCCGCGCCGCCAAGCGACTCTCTCGAGCTCGTGTTCCGGCGCGTAGTCTAGTGACGCCATTCTGGGAGTCGGGTCGGAACAGTAGCGTCCTCTGGTGGATTGAATACGGTGCACACATCGATTACCGCATCGGTCGACTATTCGTGGAGGGCAGCGGGATCCGAGGCACGGTTTGTCGCTGGCCGACCGCAGATAGTAGGGGGCCCAAGTAGTGAGCTAGCCACTCATGAAAGGCTGCCCCGCCATCTGTCGAAAAATCCCAGGGATGCGCCATCGTGCCGGTTGGCGACCGGACGAGAGGGCCCGATGGACATCCTTGGGGGGGCTCGGGCGTCCCCGCGGTCTCCAGGCTAGTCTACCATGGATGTGTGTGGTTTGTGTGTTGTACCACTGAATCTGCAGAGTGACGTCTCGTTCCACTACCGACTTTCTACCTACTTTACTCCTTAAAATAACATGAGAAACAGTAGAAGAAAAAAAACGTTTACACAGCGACAGCACTCCCTCTCACTCAAAGTGCACCTGTGCAATATTCGGGGCCTGCACTCTAATCTCACGCCTGTCCATCATCATCTTGAGACGGATCGACCCCACCTATTGTTTCTCACGGAGACGCAGATTGCTGGTCCATCCGACGTGTCGTACCTCTCCTACCCAGGGTACTCCCTGGAGCACCGTTTTAAACCACGTGCGGGTGTATGCGTGTACGCCCGGGATGACATTTGCTTTCTGCGCCTTCGTAGGTTTGAAGACCCTTCATTTTCCGTGCTCTGGGCTTTGGCGGACACTGGCGTAGAGAAAATTATCTACGCCTGTGTATACCGATCACATAGCGGAGACCAGGAGACGACCAGACTCACCGAATACCTTAGTGAGGCGGCGGATGCTGCTCAGCTCAGCTACCCTTCGGCCCAATTAGTGATCCTGGGGGATTTTAATGGCCACCATAAAGAGTGGCTTCACCCATACCTGGACACAAACCATGCTGGGCTTGAGACGCGCAAGCTTGCCTTGACACTTGATCTCACCCAGCTGGTTCAAGGCGCCACACGGGTACCTGATGTTGACTCGCACACGGCCTACTGCTTGGACCTTCTGCTGACTACCGATCCAGACCGTTATTCAGTGGCGATCTTCCCACCGTTAGGTACATCTGACCACTGTCTGGTGAAATCTGTATCCGTCTACTCCCCATCAGACCCCAGTCCCAAAGGGTCACGGCGCGTGTGGCGGTACAAGTCAGCAGATTGGGATGAGATGCGGTGTTTCTTTGCTTCTTATCCTTGGCAGCCTGTTTGTTTTTCTTCCGATGATCCTTCTGCGTGCGCGGATGCCGTGACAGATGTGCTTCGTACCGCCATGGAATACTTCATCCCATTTTCGGACGTGCCTCTGTCTAGCAAAGCTCGGCCCTGGTTTGGGCCTGAATGTGGACGCGCCGAAGCGCAAAAGCATCAGGCATACCTGGCTTGGGTCGATGCTCGAAACCGTAAGTTGAGGGACGTTCGTCTGAGGAAGAAGGCATACAATAGGGCTGCTAAGTCCTGCAAAAAGGTTATGCGGAGGGCTCGCTTTGACCACATTAGTCGAATAGGAAACAAGCTTGCTTCTTACCCTGCGGGTAGTAAGGCATTCTGGTCCCTAGCTAAATCGGTTGAAGCGAACTTCTGCCGCCCCTCACTGCCTCCGTTGCTGAAAGCCAATGGTTCACTGGCCCATACCGCGGTGGAGAAAGCAAATTTATTTGCATCTCAATTTGCTGAGTCTTCGCGTCTAGACCCCGGTAGTGCGAGACCTCCAACTTTGCCAAACTGTGACACTGTAATGAGTGAAATACACATCCGGCAAAAGGAGGTCCTCAAAGTTCTCCGCAGTCTAGATGTGAACAAAGCCAGTGGCCCTGATGGTATTCCGGCCATTGTATTGAGGACTTGTGCGCCTGAGCTGTCGCCTGTGCTGACTCGCCTCTTTCGCCTATCTCTGAAGACAGGTCAAGTGCCCAAATCTTGGAAGCTTGCCAACGTGCAACCTGTACCCAAGAAGGGCAGCCGTGCCGACCCTGCCAACTACAGGCCAATTTCGATCACGTCTATACTCTGTAAGAGTATGGAACGTGTTCTAAATAACAGGCTCCTGGCCTACCTGGAAGCGAATGACTTACTCAGTGACCGCCAGTACGGCTTTCGCCGAAACCGGTCTACTGGGGACCTTCTAGCGTACGTCACACACATCTGGAGTGAGGTCATGGAGAAGCACGGGGAGGCGTTGGCTGTCTCCTTGGACATTTCCAAAGCTTTTGATAGGGTCTGGCACGAGAGCCTTATTGGCAAGCTTCCATCTTACGGCCTGCCTGCTGATTTCTGCACATGGATATCAGATTTCTTGAGGAATCGGTCGATACGAGTTGTCGTTGATGGCTGCTCGTCAGACCAAATGGCTATCAATGCCGGTGTTCCTCAGGGGTCTGTGCTCTCTGCGACACTCTTCCTACTGCATATCAACGATCTGCTTAAGCCCGGGATCTTTGGGTACGCAGATGACAGTACAGTCGTGGAGAGCTACACATCCGATACAAGAACCAGCGGGCCACAGATCGAGTTATACAGAGAGGCTATGGTTGAACGGCTCAACTTGAGTCTGCAGGCGGTATCTGACTGGGGTGATGCTAACCTGGTCAAGTTTAATGCCACAAAGACTCAGGGCTGTCTGTTTTCGGCCAAAAAGAGACCCTTTCAATTGTCTCCCGCTTTCCGTGGTGTCTCCGTTCCGGTAACTGACAGCTTGGAACTTTTAGGCGTTTCACTCTCATCTTCTCTTAACTTTGGCTCTTACATAGAGTCCAAAGCCCAATTAGCCTCCAAAAAACTTGGTGTTCTCTCTAAGGTGAGACGGTATTTCACACCTGAGCAACTGCTTAGTCTTTATAAAGCACAAGTCAGGTCTTGCATGGAATACTGCTCTCACCTTTGGGATGGCTCTGCCAAATATCAACTGGAGGCTCTGGAGTCGATTGAGAGGCGAGCCAGGAGGCTGATTGACAACGACACCTTGACTAAGACGCAGCTGCAAAGTCTTGAGCATCGTCGCAAGGTAGCGTGTTTGTCGGTCTTTTACCGGATACACTTCGGAGAGTGCGCCCAGGAGTTGCACAATCTGGTCCCCCCTGCCCCTTTCTTCTATCGTACGGCTAGACGGACGCGACCAAAGCGCCACCCTTTTATGGTGGACATTCCGCGCGTTAGAACCAAGCGTTTCGAATCTTCATTTCTCATACGAACAGCCGGAATGTGGAATGCTTTGCCTGGGTCTGTCTTTCCGTTAAAGTACAACGTGAGTGTCTTCAAATCCCGAGTAAATAGGTATCTTCTAGGTAAGCGTGCTACACCCTAGACCGCACATCTGCTTAACATCAGGCAGTGTGTAGTCAAACGCAAACCTATTCGAAATAAAAAAAAAAAAAAAAAAAAAAACTAGAGGCTAGTGCATGCGTGTGGAATCCACACCAATCGACTTATGCTCTTGCGCTTGAAAAAGTCCAAAAGAGGTTCTTGCGGTCACTTTACAAGCGACATTTTGGATACTATCCCTACATGTATCCAAGCAAATTTATTTTGGGTTGCTTAGGGTACAATTCTTTGGAAGCTCGCCGATTGAATGTCCAGATGGTGACCGCTTGTAAGATTTTTCGGGGGAAAATTAACGCACCTGATATAAGTGACGAGCTATGTAGTTTCTATGTGCCAGACAACTATTTGAGAGCCAGAAAGCATGAATTTTTTTCACGCCTCCGTTATCGGACAGTTGCGCGAGCTAACTCGCCACTTCCGCGTATGCTATCCGCACTTGACGGGCTCCTGAATTCATACCCCACCTGTGACCTGTTTGTAGACAGATGGACGCAAATATTGACGCTCTGTTTGACATATTGTGAAAATGTGACATAATTGTTTTAATTTAATTTGTGTTTTTATTGATTATTTGTTTATTAATTTTATAATTCAATGTGTATGTTTTCTTTTAATTATTTGTTAATTTAACTACTTATTGACTATGATTTTAATTCTAATTGTAATGTATTATAATAATGATTTAATTAACGTAATTGGTATTAATACCGTGTTAATTGAAATAAATAAATTGAAATTGAAATTGAACACTACTAAGAGGAAAACACGGCAACTAGCCACTGAATCGAGATATTTTCTCTTTCTCTCTAGCTCGTCTCTTTCTAGCTCATGCCATTGTCGCGACGACCGGTCGCGAAGGCACCAAAAACAAGTTTTAATAATGGCAACTCCAAGACTCTATCCATAGACCAGTGATTTTAGAACTCTATGAATTTGACATACTCTGTGGTAAGTTCTTTTGGCGGTTTTCTTTATAACGCTAGCTTCAAGTATTTTCAAATGTTTTATCCACATAAAAGTTATAAAACTGTGCGAGAACCAGTAACGAAAGCTAAGTATCTATCTACGTGTCTAAGTATAAACTATAATCTAAGTACCTAAGTATCTGCGTGTTTAAGTATACTATGCGCAGTGCACGAAATACTCTAATTGTCTGTTGTAATGTTAATACCGCATCTCACCAGATATGGCCGGCTTTCCGGCAGAGTAACAGGGGTCGAGCTCACGGAACACTTCGTGAATGGATCGAGCCCCGTGATATTAAAAGTCCTGGGAGTAATGTCGCGATGCTGACTCCGCAGGCAGGGTCGAGCTCACGGAACACTTCGTGAATGGATCGGGCCCATGATATGAGACAAGTCCTTGGAGCCTGACTCCACAGGCAGCGCAACTGGTTACAAGCATAGAAGCAGTAACGCAGTTAATGCTCTAAAACAATCGTTACGACATAAAAGTGGTAACGGTAAGGCCTGACGACATGTACATGTAATAAAACCAAGTCAGCACCTAGCGCAATGAGGTGCAGACGTCAGGCATGGTATGAGATGTTGTAGCCACGAGGTACAACATAGTACAAACTAATTTCAAGGATGGGACAGCGCGGTTCCATCCTACTAATTATATAATCTTTCTCAATAAGTATCTGGTGAGATAACTAAACTAATTTCAAGGATGGGACAGCGCGGTTCCATCCTACTAACTAAACTAACGGGAAGGCTTCGTTGTGTGTGACACGACGGATCCTTCCAGTCGATGGCACCAAGAAGTTGGTGTCATCGTACTGTAAATTCCACAGATGAAGAACGTTGACCCAGAGTGACCCTAATATATGTTATAGCGAAGCAACCAATCAAAGGGGTAAGAAGGTGAAGGTTGACTGTTGACCGTTCTACAACAAATCAAGGTATGAAGGCACGCTACTTATAATTTTTTTATTATTCCGTCTATCATACACTCGCTGCGCCCTCCATCATAAATATTCCCCCAAACAATCTAAGTGAATATACTATCCTTATAAATAACATTGTGTAACTATAATACCATATAAATGGTGGGCGTAACGACATGGAGATGCTGGGATATTAATTTTTGTTGTGCCTTCACCTTCTTTTGCCTTAATTGTGAGTACTAAAACATCATTACTGGGAAATACCTAAAATTACTGGTCTAGAGCATGGGAAGTTGCCTAAAAGAACACAGATGGCGCTGAGTACCACCTTTGAAAAATTATAATGTTCTGATTCACTTAATAATAAAATCCGACAATATCTTCAGTTGTAAGCAAACAGGCTTTTATGTTATCTAGAAATAATTAAAGTCAGCAAGAATAGAAACGGCTGCAATTACATATTAATCGAAATCCACAATCAATTTGATTCAAGCATGTATTGGTATTGACTTCCGTATTTCAAAATGGCGGATGGTTATTGTGTCTGACTGATGAATTTGGCGCGATTTTAATTTCATTTAAATGTTAGGTAATTCAATTTAATTGTACACCAAATAAAAGGTAAAATTAATTAAATTATTTTAAATTAGAAATGAGAAATGAATGATTAAGATGGTGATCTAACGAAACTAACGCATTTCACAAAATAAATATATTGGAAAGTAAACACGCTGAACGACTTCCGCCCACTTTGTAGCGAACGCGGGAGGAATTGAATCAAAAGTTCTCTGCGTGCGCCATTTTTTTTTTCTTTCTCAAAGTGACGCCGTTGAAATTAAACATTAATAAAAGGTTTTACAGTGTTTAAGTGAAACGCTGCCATTTGGAATAATTAATCAGCAGCGACGATATCAAGTAAGTGTCAAAGCTCCTTAGCGTGTATTGTTATGTTTAAGAGTTTTCAATATTCTCGAAATTTTATTGTGGTACCAAGAGTGAAACTGATCTCGTAATTAATGTGTACATTACAATATTGTGCTAAAGAAATTTAAAGAAATGCACATCTAATGCGAAACTCGGACATAATTATATAGAACTTTACATTTTCCTACTGAATAGCAGGATCAATTGTTCAAGATAGAAATAATTTATACTTACCTTCATGTTATACCTACACTTGCTCACGGTGCATCCACTGGAAGAATGTACTGTATGCCTACCTCATAATGATTTTTTGGTGTATAGTTCATATTATCAGAAAATTTTGTGAAAACGCCTTATCTACTATATTATTACAACTTCATTGCAGATTCATTCGACTAAGTACCTACTTACCTATGTGTCAACTTTTAATGATTAACTGCTTACAACTGTTTCCTGATTTTAAAGTTCTAAGTAGTTCAACTATATTATTTGAGAATGAACCAAGCAGATCAATACAAACAGACTATTTTAATGAGCGTTGACTGATTTCTTTTGCCTTTGTAAATACAGACAGCTATCGTAAGCTATGTATGGGTTATGAATGCCTCACTATAGTTAAACATTTGGCGGCATTTATTTTACACATTGAGCATCTTATTTAATTTGAGCGTTGAGACATTTCAGAGTAACTATTTAAGTTTACTAGAATAGTACTGTCTAACTCAATGCACAGTTAATAAAACATTTTCGTTTAGTGAAGTAAACGCATTTGGAACTTATTATATTATATTCTCAATTAATGTTTGATTCAATATTAATAATAGAGAGTAAATAAAAGGGGACACAATTGCACAAAAATAAATTGACTAAGTAGTGCATATTAATACTTGTTTACCATCAATCATTGTTTGAAAATATATTTTAAAGAATGACAATAATATATGTAGGTACACACAAGGGTGAAATTGGAGTGAATCGATGAACATAAATATCATATATCATGAGAATAAACTCTGTACTTCCAGGTGAACAATGGAGGCGGTACTCATAGATAGATTACAAAACATTATAGGCCGCATTCAAAATCTCACTGTTCAGTGTAAACAGTTACTCTCAAAGGGAGAGATAAATGACAATGACAAAAGCGAAGCTGAATTGCTATGCAGAAAATTAGAAACCTTCCATTCCCGATTTACAGCAGAACTCCATCAGTATTTCCGCATGAGCGCAGAACCATCTGCTGATGACATATCTAGGTTCAGTACTATCCAATTAGAGTCTGAAGAAGTCCTCACGGAACTGATCTATAAAATTAAAAATTGTAAAGGTGTTACGGAAAGTTCTCATGCCGCAATATCAAGCAAACTGCCCAAGCTGAGCTTACCTGAATACGGAGGAAATATACTAGGGTGGCAAGAGTTTTGGGACCATTTTACTTCAAATATTGACAGTCGCAACTTACCTGATGTTGATAAGTTATTATATTTAAAGGCATCATTAACTGGAGATGCAAAGAAACTTATAGAAGGTTTAGAAACTACAAACAAAAATTATGCAATAGCAGTACGAACACTAAAGGAGCGTTACGGAAAGGAGAGCCACATAATTGATGCTCATTATGCAGCTTTATACAAAGTGAAGACAGCTGACAAGACCGCTGAAGATTGTCGCAGAGCACTCAATGAAATAGAACGACATATCAGAGTGCTTAATGCACTAGGACAAGATACCAACCACCATCATTTAAGATTTATAATTATAGAAAAATTCCCTTCAGAAGTAATTTATGAAATGAAAATGGCTCTGAAAACGGATTCAGTTGAAGATATGAGGAAACAATTGGAAATCATTATTTCTGCAAAGGAAGATGCGAGTAGAATTACACAAGAAAACCAAACTAGCGAAACCAGTCGATTTACAACTGAAACACTTCACGTGAGGCAAGAAAATAAAGAACAAGGAATGCAGTCAAGTAAAAGGACTAATGAAAAGAAATTCAAAAGGAATGATTATACTCCTAAATATAAAGGAGTAACGAGCATGTCAAACAAAAGAAAATTTGAATTTAAACCTGAAAGAACCAATAGACACGACAACGCTGAAGAAGAATCAAGAAAGAAAAGAAGAAAACTTTCCTGCATTTTCTGCGACGGCAATCACTATAATGACCAATGCGACAAATATAAAACCTTGAAAGAAAGGAAGCTTAAATTGAAGAAGCGCTGTTTTTTATGCTTCCGAGAAGGACACAACTTTGAAAGTTGTACTAAAAAACTCAAATGCGTGTATTGCAATAGCCATGGGCGACATAACAGAGCTTTATGTCCAAAAAGAGTTCCAGGAGAAAAAACGTTAACAGTTACAAATGAAAGAGGATCCACTATATTACAAACGGCAGTTGTAACAGCAAGCAAAGAAGGAGATATGAAACAAGAAAATTGTCGATTACTACTAGATTCTGGTTCACAAAGATCCTACATATGTAAAAGGCTTGCAAGAAAATTATGCTTACCTATTATAGAAGAAAACTTGCTTACCATTTTTACATTCGGTGAAAAAACCCCCCAAGAAATAGAAAGTCCTTTGGTAAAACTTCAACTAATGACACGAACAAAAGAAATTATTAAGTACTCTTTACGCAAACTGTGTGGAATCGATAACAAATGGAGTATCATTCCATAAACTACACCAAGAAATACCAGATCGTGACTTCATTATAGCTGATGATGGGTCGTTAAATGATCAAGTGGACATACTTATCGGCAACGATTATTACTTCTCATTGATCTCTAATGAAAAGAAGAAAATAGGACAGAAGCTATACCTAGTGAAGTCTAAATTTGGATGGATTCTAAGTGGTCAAATGGATTCTAAACCAGCCCAAGAAGAAGAACTGTCAGTTGTGACATATTTCCAAACCAGTTTGAGTATCGGATTGAGTCAACCCGATTTACCTTTAGACTATGGAAACGTAAAGAATTTATGGGAACTGGAGTCCATTGGCATCGTCGATTCTCCAAAAGTCACTAGAGAGGAACAAGCAATCCACAGCTTCAATGAAACTACTGAGTGTATAAACGATAGATATACAGTAAAGTGGCCATGGAAAGAGTATCCACCAAATCTGTCTAGCAATTTTGGTTTAGCCTATGGGCGCTTGGTGAGTTTGACGAAACGATTAGATCCAAAAACTTTAATCTCGTATGATCAAACAATAAAACAGCAACTAAACAGTGAAATCATTGAACACGCACCAAACACCAAGGGAACTTCGAAGGTAGTGCATTATTTACCTCATCATGGTATTCAACATTCAGATAAACCCATTCGAATCGTATATGATGCAAGTGCGAAGACGAAAGGCAACAAAAGTTTAAATGAATGTCTATACTGTGGACCACTTTTACTAGAAGATCTGACCGGACTACTTATGAAGTTCAGAACCCATAAAATCGGAATAACAGCTGATATTGAGAAAGCATTCCTGCAAATCGCTCTGCATTGCACTGATCGTGACGTTACCAGATTTTTATGGTTGAAAGACATAAATAAACCGGCAACGATGGATAATCTTCTACACTTGAGATTTTGCAGAGTGCCATTTGGAGTAATATCAAGTCCATTTTTGTTGAATGCAACGATAAAACACCATCTCTCAAAGGCGAAAAAGCCTGAAATCAAAGGGTTAGCTGATGCTATATATGTCGACAATCTTGTCACTGGAGTAGAATCTATTTCCAAAGCATTAGAGCTACATAAAGATTCAAAAGAAGCGTTTCAAGAGATATCCATGAATTTGAGGTCATGGAGTTCCAACAGCACAGAAGTCATGCAGCAAATACATGACGCCTGCGAAGATGAAATAGTAAAGGTCCTAGGTCTAGACTGGAACACAAAGGAGGACACGCTCCAACTGAGATTCAAAAACGTTAACACCAACATAACCACCAAAAGAGACGTTCTCAGAGTGATCGCATCGGTATATGACCCATGTTCATATGCGGCACCTTACCTGCTATCGGCAAAATTATTTTTACAGGAACTATGGAAAAATAAAATAAAATGGGATTCAACCTTGCCCCAAGAGATGATTAAAAAATGGTCACAAGCAGTATCTAAAGACTTGAACAATGTGAAGAATATATCTTTAAACAGGCCATATATGAAAAACTCGAACAATAAATATGATCTACACTGTTTTTGTGATGCATCATTGAAGGCATATGCTGCGGTAGTATATGTCGTTCAGGGAAGTGAGAAAAATTTTGTCATCGGAAAGTCGAGATTAGTACCCTTAAAGGATCAAGTCTAAAAATTCCGCGGTTAGAACTTTTAGCTGCACTCATCGGAAGCAGGCTAATTAAATTCGTCTTAAAAATCTGCAATCAGAAATTCATCAAATAGTACTGTGGACTGATAGCCAAATAGTGATTGAATGGATGAAGTCAGATAAACTTCTACCACCATTTGTAGAAAGAAGAATAAAGGAAATAAAATCAATCAAAAATGTAACCATAAAACACGTTCCTTCTGAACAAAATCCTGCAGATGTAGCAACTAAAATCACCAAATCAACAGAAGAAAAAATGAAATGGCTTTCCGGACCAGACTTTCTTACAGAAAACCCTAAGTCATGGCCACCTGACATTAGAGTCGACAGTGTTAGTTCTCTCTTGACTCGGGAAGGTCTATCGAAGAAACATCAAGAATGTAGCGAGTATATAATGGAAATAGAACAATACTCAGATCAGCAAAAAGGACAAACTCTAAATAAATTCGAAGAAATAAAAAATTTACAAGCGCAATACTTTAGCCTGGAGGTTCAAGGAAAGGATACAGATCTTAGTCGAAATTTAAGATTATTCAAAGATACTGATGGAATATTGCGTTGCAAAGGACGACTAGGGAATGCTGATTGGTCGTTTGATAAACGTTACCCAATTCTCATTCCAAAGGATTGCGACTTTACCAACAACATCATAATGAAAACTCACGAGAGCAATTACCATGTTGGTGCAAATCATACACTGAGCTTAATTCGAAATCTCTACTGGATACCTCAAGGGAAGAGTCAAGTGCAAAAACTTCTGAGACGATGTCCTAAATGCAATAAGCATAGTGGTGGTCCATTTAAGGCACCGCCCACACCAGCGCTGCCTCCGGAAAGGGTTAATTTCAGCTCAACTTTCAATTTCGTCGGGGTCGACCTGATGGGTCCGCTATTAGTCGACAACGGTAATGGAGCTGTCAAACGATGGATTTCTATCTATACCTGCTTAGCTGTTAGAGCTATACATCTGGAGATCGTCCAAGATTTAACAGCAGAAGAAGGATTACTTGCCCTGCGTAGAATGATATCTAGCAGAGGAGTACCAACACTCATTACGTCAGATAATGCACTTTATTTCAAATTGATGGCAGAAGTACTGTCAAGTCAGTACTGCATAGACAATAAAATAAAATGGAGGTTTATTCCACAACTCGCACCTTGGTTTGGAGGATTTTATGAAAGACTCATTGGGATAGTAAAAAATTGCATGAAAAGAACTTTGCAAAAGCATCTCTTAAAGGACACTCAACTGGCTACAGTTGTAAAAGAAATAGAAGCCGTCATAAATACGAGACCACTTACCTGTGTAGATTCAGAACTGGATCACATCTTAAAACCATCAGATTTTCTCACAATGGGAAAATGTATCACAACAAACGTTTCACAAGAAAATTCTATATGCACCGGTACTGTAACTAAAACGGAACTTGTCAAAGGCTGGAAAAGAGCACTGATCATCTTACAAGAGTTCAAAGAAATGTTTACAAATAGATACTTAACAAGCCTAAGAGAAAGGTATCAGCACTCACCTAAAGAACCTAGAGTAACCGCAAAAATTGAACCAAAAGTAGGACAAATTGTGCAAATTAAAGGAGAATCAAAAAACCGCGAAGACTGGAGAGTGGGAAAAATTATCTCACTATTGAAGGGAGTTGATGGCTTATGCAGAGTAGCCAAGGTGAAAGTTGGTGATAAAGAATTCACAAGATCGATAACACACCTTTACCCTCTTGAAATGGATGAGGAAGAAAATTTGTCATATACGAGACCTATGGCAATTGGCAGATACCATACTCCAGAGCTCGACGCTAGAGATATTGCTATAAATCCAATATCTGCTGGTGAAGTTACCAGTGTTGAAGGAAATGTTCCTAACACTACTAACGAAACTCCTGACAATGATGACGAGGAAGTACTGAGTGAGAAAGAGCCTGAAAAATCAGGTTTAGAAGGGAATGAGGAAGGTCAAAATGAAACTGCTAGCAAGGACACTGAACCAAGACAAAAAAGAGACGCGGCCGTTAAAGCCCTAGAAAAAATTAGGGAATGGACGCGCAACTTAATTTCACTCCTTTAAGCCTTTCGGCGGGGTGTGTCGCGACGACCGGTCGCGAAGGCACCAAAAACAAGTTTTAATAATGGCAACTCCAAGACTCTATCCATAGACCAGTGATTTTAGAACTCTATGAATTTGACATACTCTGTGGTAAGTTCTTTTGGCGGTTTTCTTTATAACGCTAGCTTCAAGTATTTTCAAATGTTTTATCCACATAAAAGTTATAAAACTGTGCGAGAACCAGTAACGAAAGCTAAGTATCTATCTACGTGTCTAAGTATAAACTATAATCTAAGTACCTAAGTATCTGCGTGTTTAAGTATACTATGCGCAGTGCACGAAATACTCTAATTGTCTGTTGTAATGTTAATACCGCATCTCACCAGATATGGCCGGCTTTCCGGCAGAGTAACAGGGGTCGAGCTCACGGAACACTTCGTGAATGGATCGAGCCCCGTGATATTAAAAGTCCTGGGAGTAATGTCGCGATGCTGACTCCGCAGGCAGGGTCGAGCTCACGGAACACTTCGTGAATGGATCGGGCCCATGATATGAGACAAGTCCTTGGAGCCTGACTCCACAGGCAGCGCAACTGGTTACAAGCATAGAAGCAGTAACGCAGTTAATGCTCTAAAACAATCGTTACGACATAAAAGTGGTAACGGTAAGGCCTGACGACATGTACATGTAATAAAACCAAGTCAGCACCTAGCGCAATGAGGTGCAGACGTCAGGCATGGTATGAGATGTTGTAGCCACGAGGTACAACATAGTACAAACTAATTTCAAGGATGGGACAGCGCGGTTCCATCCTACTAATTATATAATCTTTCTCAATAAGTATCTGGTGAGATAACTAAACTAATTTCAAGGATGGGACAGCGCGGTTCCATCCTACTAACTAAACTAACGGGAAGGCTTCGTTGTGTGTGACACGACGGATCCTTCCAGTCGATGGCACCAAGAAGTTGGTGTCATCGTACTGTAAATTCCACAGATGACGAACGTTGACCCAGAGTGACCCTAATATATATTATAGCGAAGCAACCAATCAAAGGGGTAAGAAGGTGAAGGTTGACTGTTGACCGTTCTACAACAAATCAAGGTATGAAGGCACGCTACTTATAATTTTTTTATTATTCCGTCTATCATACACTCGCTGCGCCCTCCATCATAAATATTCCCCCAAACAATCTAAGTGAATATACTATCCTTATAAATAACATTGTGTAACTATAATACCATATAAATGGTGGGCGTAACGACAGCCATATTAAATTATTGCATCTCTTTCATTCTTTTCTCGATCGACTACATTATCCCTCTGGTATATCTGTGTAATAAAACCTATTATTTCGCTAACTATACATAGAATCCTCTAACTGCCATCAGTGTCAAGCTCGCTGACGGCAACACAGAACAGCATAACTCATGGATTTATCATATAAACAGGATTGAGTACTGGCAAAGAAAAACGCGCCGACAAGGATACCACATCAGATGATTGTGTCTCTTTTCCTAGTAGGATGACCAAAACATCTCGATCATCTCTGGATATAATATTTCTTTGGAATGTTACTGCACGCAGGAATCGCAGTTATATTACCCCTAACTCGTCGTCCTTCGTCATCGTGGTCGTTTTAGCAATAGGACGCCTACTGCTTGGCATAGGCCTTCCCTAAATATCTCTATAAAACCAATTCCCATAAAAGCAATGGTATAGAATTAATATATACGGAAATAATTCAGTTTCAAGTTTGACAGCTGTTATCAAAAATGTAGATCTCGAAGAGTTCTTTCACCTTCGTTAAGAAGAAAATGGTCTAAAATTGATAATGACGGAGATGAACCACTTTTAAGTTTGACAGCTGTCATCGGAAATGTAGATCTGTTCCTTCACTTTTGTGGTGACAGTAATGGTCTGGAATCCATATTTACGGTGTTAAACAACTTTTTAGTTTCATAAATGTAATCTTGACACATATCACGCAACCCGTGTCAGTACTTAATCACGAAAAACTTTTTCACGGAAAACTTTGTCACAAATAGACTTTATGACGAAAAACCTTAACCACGAAAACTTTTCCACGAATACACTTTGTCACGAAAAATTTTAATAAACTTTATTACGAAGAATCACAATCATTTTTAGGCTTCCGTAGTAAACAAGGCATCCATTTTGAAATAAAAAATGGTGGACTCACTTTTTTGAAAAAATCGTCATGGGTGTAGTTTTCGAGGTTTTTGGGGGTGTATATTTCTAAATTGGTATCCATTTAGGAATTAAAGACGGCGGACGTTGTAGGGGCGAGGAATGCGAGCGTCAGCGAAACGTGCGCCCGAGTTGCGATAGCGCCCTCCGCCGCTTCCTCACCTCCTCAGTCATCCGCTCGCCGCCGGCCCTTGTACTCGCAAATGTATGGATATTAAATAGTGAAATGGTATTACGGAGTTTCGACTTGATTTCCCCAAGAGTTATCCCAGGCAGGCAAGACTATATATAACCGGTGCCTTACGCACCGGCAGACGTCACCTTTTTTGAAAAGGCCGTCATGGGTGTCGTATTTCATTTTTTTGGATTGTAGATTTCAAAAATGGCATCTATTTTGGAATTAAAGATGGCAGACGTCAGTTTTCCAAAAAGTCGTCATGGGTGTCGTTTTCTAGGTTTTTGGGGGTGTAGATTTCAAAAATGGAAAAAATCATCCATTTTGAAGTAATGTTCACCATCTTTAATTCCAAAATGAATGCAAATTTTGAAATATACACCCCCAAATTCTCAATCACGACACCCATGACGACTTTTTCAAAAAAGCAACATTCGCCATCTCTAATTCCAAAATATGTAGATGCCATTTTTTAAATCTACGCCCCCAATAACCTCGAAAACTACACCCATGACGACTTTTTCAAAAAAAGTTACGTCCGCTATCTTTAATTTCAAAATGGATGCCATTTTTGATATCTACACCCCCAAAAACCTCGAAAATTGCACTTATGACTTTTTCAAAAAACTAACGTCCGCCATCTTTAATTTCAAAATGGATGGCATTTTTTAAATCTACACCCCAAAAAACCTCGAAAACTTCACCCATGATTTTTTCAAAAAAGTGACGTCTGCCATCTTTAATTCCAAAATGAGTGCCAATTTTGAAATCTACACCCCCAAAAACCTCGAAAATTGCACCCATGACCTTTTCAAAAAACTGACATCCGCCATATTTAATTTCAAAATGGATGCTTTTTTGAAATCTACAGCCCAAAAAAATGAAAAACGACACCCACGACTATACACCTATTGTACACCCAGCATGTTTAAGAAATATGTCCAGCATAGTCACCCTACCACACTTCATTGTATGCACCATAGTACGCCATTTGTATATACTCTAGTCAAAAATAAAAAATAGCCATTTTAATCATAAAAACGTAGGTATATTCATACAAAATAAATATCAAACTCTCATTTTATTACTATCTATTCGCAATTTTAACTAAAATCTTATCAAACTACATTGTTATAAAAACTAAGAAATGGTTGAGATAGTCGCGGCTTTACAGGTACTAATTCTACCATATGTAAGTGTCGTTTCGAAATGGCAATAGTGCGAGTGAGACACCCTCATCACTTTGGGAAGTCTCACTCGGCACATCGTCTCTCTTATGCCATTTCAAAGGAATATATGTTATGTTGCAACGCATTAATGTTGAATTTTCCTAAGCTAACCTTGAGCCAAATTTCGTCTGTGCGCAATCCAGATAGTATACAAAATCCTTGGCATAGATCTCTTCTGTGGATGGCAACACTGATCGCCCCACGGTGTCGCGGCGGTGTAGCGGCGGTTCAGGGGCGGTGCGGCTGCGGTGTTGCCGCGGTGACGTGCCGCTGCGTCAATGCCCGTGTGGCACCTCCCTTACGGCAAAGAAGATATAATAATACTACGTACTTACGGAGAGGATCAAGACCTAAAGACAGCCTCACACAGCGGCGAAGGCGATTCACTTGTGGCGCGGCCTATAACAATTTTGGTCAGATCGATAGAAAAAACTTAGTGTACTCAGTACTATAGTACAGGTAGCGGCACGTAAATATATATTTATAGACCCCATTTTTGAACTTCGCACAACGTATACGAAACTTTTATGGAGTAATCGCATATTCGCAACTTCCATAGACGATATAGAGTGTTTTCATCTTAGATTATAGAGGGAATAGATACGAAGTAAATTCTTATGTCCTCCCGCAAAGATTCAGACCTTATAGTGGTCGGCTAATTTGAGGTCCTGTAGGAACGAAGGGCGTGGATTATATTCTGATTTTTGCCCTTCAACTCTCATTACATCACCTCATTGCTTTAATTTTATTGTTTGCTTCCCTATGTCTTAAGATTATGGCATTAAAAATATGTAATCAAATTCTTCGCCTCCCGCCATCTACTATACCCCAAAAGGCTTTTGACAGTTGTAGCCGTCATTATTCTGAGACCATCCAACCAATAAGAAATTATCTTCATATTTATGTTTTGGCTATAGCAAAGCTGATTGTGATTTCTACAAATATTGTATTAAACGTGTAAATAAATAGAATTTATAACATTATAAGGGCACAAACAATAAAAAACAACCATGGTTACCTGCTGTGTTTGGGGCTGCGAATCGTGTTCTAAGAACAAAAGCGAATGTTTATAATTTTTAGGTTAGTCGTAGTTTTTGTATTTTCACGTCTATGTTTTTGAAATATGAATAAGTGTTCAATGCAGGAACTATAAATGACGTTTAAAACTATCTATTTTAATTCACAACACAGCATAAAACGATAATTTTGAGAAAAGCAAATATATTGAATGTTTACATTACTTTAAATAGTGATGGACAAAGTTACGATTTTATTGCATTGCAATATGTTATTCGATACTTCTCTCGGTGCATAATCGGTAGAAGTCATAATAAATTTTGCCAAACTTCCTTTTAACCCGACTACCAATTAATGACTACCTATGTTTTTAAGTAGAATCTTGGTTAACTATTAGGTTTGTAAAAGACAACATTCATATGGGGCTAATCCTGATAATTCCTACCAAATAGTATTAATGCATATAATTCTCAACATGTTATACCATGGGACCAACCCTCTATGATCACTCCCTGCGTAGTTATCGAATTTTGAAATTAATTATTTTCATATATTAACAAAAATATTCACCAATTTACCTGCTTATTTCTAATAAGTTATTAGAACCGTTCATTGCATATTCAGTAGTATTAGACGCTTTTTACTGTAGTTAATATGTGTTGGCTTGTCATTTATTTATTTTATTAACATGGTTTTATTAGTTTAACCTGTATGTTTGCTTGCTTGTAACAAACCCCTTTGAGCTCGATTTTGACCTACTTTGAGCGATAACATTTTCTTTAAATTTCCACACCTATCAAAGATGGATGACAATATATTTACTAAAAAAATAGCAAAAAATCTATAATTGAAAAATAAATATGGTAAAAAAAAACCTAAAAAACACTCTTTTATTTTACTCTTTTTATTTGATATGCCAAGAAAGCGTGTTTTTTAGTATTTTCTAAACTACCTAATATTGATTTTGGATCTCGGAAACGGCTTCAGTGATTTTGATGATTGTCATTCAAATAAATGTTTTTAAGTTCAATAGAGAACACAAAAGGGTCTACTATCAAATATATCAAAATATTCGTTCGCTGGCCTAAGTGTATGTTGATACATTAAACAGTGTCTCAGTTTCATTCATAGCTGGTTGATAAAATCTTTTTTTTTAAATAATTGTTTTCAAAACTCGGTAACTAACTACTGCACAGGAGGTGATTCTAGAGGGTTGGTCATGTGGGGTAAAATGTACAGGATAATATTATGTATCTACGAATATTATTGCCTAAATAATTGTTTTGGTCGGCACTCTTTCAGCCAAAATGAATGATGTCTTTTAAACAGGGTTATTTCTAATCAATTAGCATTGTTTTAGGGGCTTGTTCTGTATATCAAAACTAACAACTTTTGTTCTACGACTTTTTGAGTGGTTAAGAAAGTGCGAAGTAATGAGGAAAGTTATACATATTTATGATAGTAAATTTAAAACGTGTCGTGTCAATCATGAAGGCGCCATCGTAATTATAATAGCTAATTAGCATATTTCTGTTTCTTTTTCACTTTAGGCATTCGATAGAGAGAACACTTTTAAGTTAGCTATTTAATTTACGATAGCGCCTTCATAATTGGGCCTAGTATAGCTTAAAAACTACGCTTTATAAGTTTAGTACATCGGCAGTCACACAGAAGAGAGAAGGTCTAATTTCTGTGGGCAATCAGGTATTTCTCGGAAAAATCGATATTTTTATCGATTCTAGTTTCGAATCGATTTTCGAAGTATTGATTTAGCGCAACGCTTCAAGGGGGCGGGGCAAAATCGACGCCATGTTTCCGAGATATGCTGTGACGTAGCTATGATACGTTATTTTTGTGCTAGGGCGCCCCTATGGTTTTCATACATATGTTCCGAGATCTAAGGTTCCGAAGAGTATGAATTTGAAAATAGGGCCTCTACCACTGCGTAGCGTAGATCGAAACGTTTTCGCATAGTTTGATATGATTTGTTTACCATTTAATCATCACGTACTTACCTATTTACAGAAATAGTTTGTATTTATTTCCGTCAATTAATAGTTCTTAGACAGTTGTAGTTCCTGATATTTCAAGGTATCTAGTTCTCAAGTTTTTACTGCTAACAAATATCCATTAAAAATACTATAAAAAAAATAACTCGTGGTGAGACGACTTCGGTATATATTTATTTACTGTGACTATCCTTCTGTTCGTGATCAAGTTCAAGGTTTAGCCTATAATTGTTCGTGATCAATGAACAGCGCAAGAGCAACCTACACTGAAAAGACGTGCGCAGTGATTATTTCAGTGGACGAAACGGTGAGTTTTTTAAGGTATACCTACCTAAACCATAAATCCTGAGATTATAATGGAGATCCTTAAACAAGATATTTTGTCAACCATCTAAAACTTTACTGTGTCTATTATCTGTCTCGAAAAAAACGTTTTTTATCAGTACATAACTTTAATTTCAGATGGGGTACATGAAGAATGAGAAGTCTAATTATAATAATCAAACCAGTTTGTATGATCGTGTGAAGAAGTTACTTGTATCTTATGACTGGAGCGATTGCAATTTCAATGTATCTAACACTGAATTCAAGGCACACAAACTGATACTGGGAATCAGCAGTCCTGTCTTTGAAGCTATGTTTTATGGTCCATTGTCTAATACTAGTGACATTGTTATCACAGACATACTTCCAGACACTTTCCAACTGGTGTTAAACTACATTTACACTGATAATGTTGAAATAACTTGCATTGAACAAGCATTTGAACTGTTGTATGCATCAAGAAAGTACATGCTAGAACATCTTACAGAGATATGTATAGCTTACATACAGGCTAACATTAGCATAGATAATGTCATTGACATCCTTAACTACCCTGAACACATGCAAGATGAGCAACTCATTAAATATTCATTGAAACTATTGTGTGAGCATGCTAACTACTTGTTGGAGGAAAAGAAGAATTCGATCACATACCCATGCATGAAGGCTATACTTGCGAGTGAGCAAATGAACATTGAGGAAAAACACCTGATTAAACATGTATTTGAGTGGTCTGTGTACTGCTGCAACCAAAACAACATCCCACCGACTATTGAAAATCGGCGTAATGTACTGACAAGCAATGGGTTGTTTAAGCTATTGAGGTTCCTCTCCCTTACTTCAGATGATTTAGAAGAAATCACCTCTGATACCTCTAATCTCTTACTACCTCATGAGTATGAAAATATAAAGAATATGATCAAAGCATCTCCTACCAATGGCCACAAAGAAATGACTGAAGTTGCAGTCAGCACTATTCCCAGAGATCCCCTCAAACTGCAATGGTACCTCTGCTACCGCAGTCCTCTTAGATCTGTGGCTCCCATCGTTATAGATTCCAATAACTATGTAATACAATCTCGAATCAGATCAAACAAGTCAGTATTTATAAACTCTCTGTGTGTCCCGACTAGAATGGCACCAGCAGTCTATGTTCGTAACAATACAACCAAAGCATACTCAGAAGAGCTATCCGTCTCGATTTCTAGTGAAACAGATAACAGTATTATTAAATTTACAAAGTTCATAAACACAGTTGAGTATGATTCTGTTGTGGATATAGAATTGACTGAGCCATGTTTTATCAAAAAAGACCAATGGTATAAAATTTGCTTTGTGTGGCCTCAGAATAGGTTTCCGACATATTCCTATATTGTTGAGTATAGAGATAAAAAGTACACTGGACACAAAGTTACATTTGAATTTGACGATTTGCCATTCAGTACAGGAAACAGTGGCAGCTTTTTAGGAGGCTTAAAGTTTTGCTTGTAATATTTATTTAAGGTTTGAATGTATTTAGTGAAACTAGATAAAATATGAAACACAATGTTAATTGGCACAGAGTAGAACAGGAGGTATAAAACAAACTTGTCACTATAAGTCCAACTTTTTAACATATACCTACATAATGGTTTTATATTATATTAGCCATGTTTTAGTTTTGTTTTATAATAGCGGTGTAACAGAGTTTAGATTATCGGTTATTAAGATCTTATTGTATACAGTTTGAAGCAATTAATTTATTCATGTTATCACTGTGTGTCCCTTTTATATATTTTAGGACTCACAGTAGCACCAGGCTTGGCTATAGTAAAATATTCAACAAAATATTGCACCATAAAGTACATAAAAAAACTATGATATTATAGAATTTCTGTTCTCAATTTTCAGGGATCTATCTATCTAATCTATGAGTAGTGGATAGACTCTATTTTTGTCTGTTTTGTGTACTATTCTATTTTTTCATATCTATATCAATTTATTAAATATAGTGTAATAGTATGTACTTCTCTATTTATTATGTAAAGAAATAGCGTCACTTTTAGTGACATCAAATTAATGCACCATCAAGCTGTCGGCGCCACAGATTAGAGATTAGTTATGTCAAAAATAAAAATAAAATGGTGCATATTGTACTCCCAATTCACGTTTACTGTATACATGCTATCACGGGAAAATATGCCCTCGGTTGGTTTCTCTGTGGTTAATCCACAAGTTGATGACACACAGTCTATTTTAGTATGTATTTATTGGAGATCATGGTACACAAACATTTCTAGAATGTCAATAACCTGTCTAAAGTTGTAGAACAAGAATACCCGACTGCCGCTGGTTTGAGACCTGTTCGGCAGCGTCTTGTAGCCACGATGTCGCGGCCAATACCCTCTTAACTTGACTTGCTGGTAGAAATTTTTTGACCTATATATTCAACCAGGAGCTCAATTTTGAAACGTTAGAAAATTCTAATCGCTCGCCTTACCATCCCGTTTGCACTAACATAAATTTTCAAAGCTCGATCCTGCTCTTACTCTCGTGACCATTTAATAGCCTATTGGGCTATCGATACAAAAATAAAGTCCCAGGGTTACTGGTATAGCTTACGGACTAACCCTTAAGGACGACGGTACATCAAGCTCAGCGACCTTAACGTCAACCAACCCATCATACATTTTGTCGAAAGTCAATGACCCTTTTGTATAGAACAGCTGATTTTTTTCGATTTCGGGTTTGGCATGTTTGGCCCCATTAAGCTGTTTCTAAATTCGACCTTACAAGGTAGTGCGTAAGATAATAACCCAGTATCAGACTAGCGGTTGGATTCAACTGCGCGACCACCGAGACGCCCCCTATCGGCACCGGTGTACGATAGTAGAGCACCCATGTAAAATTAGCGCTAGTTGAGACTTTTTCGTTTCATTTAGCGCAAAGGGCAAGTTAGCAAAGCATTGCAAAAATTGGAGCAGTGCATTGTGCAATAAGTATGCACTTCTAAAAGATCTTTACACTTATTTGATAAACTATGTACTTGTTTGCACTAAATTAACTATTGTTCTGCACTTATTAGATGGTACATGTTGTGGTAGAATAATTTTATTAGTTATTAAAATGTTAATTTATATTAGTACTAAAATGTGTGTTAATTGAATCTCATAAACATGTTTAGAGTAATAAAATATTTATTTCGAATCTTGAAGGTTATTTCCTCAAAGATTTTTGGAAGTTTGTCCTTATCAATACATACAGGGTTATCTGCTTGCTAGGTATGTACTAAGCCGAAAGGGGGTGATTAAGACCATCATTATGAACAATGTTTACTATGGGGCCAACCGGAAGTTAACAAAAACAGCTGTTCTATACTATTCGGAATACAAATACAAAAAGTAAGAAAAAGCTGATTTTTTTTCTCGAATTCTGGGTAGGCCCCATAGTAAAAATTACCCCAGTTCTGTATAACCCTGTATAGGTATTCATTTAGGTAGACTAGGCGATTGCAACCAATGCCTTTATTCTTACCGACAATTCACTGTAAGTAATTTGCTAAGATTTATAGGATCTGCTATTCATGTTCATACTTTGAGGAGAAAAGGATAGTAGGTAACAATTTTATTTTGTCGGTTATGCCTAAATACCTACATTAGAAACAAGAGCAATAGTTCCGGGGTTACCTACCCTAGTAATACTATATTTCCTCTAAGGTTTACTACGGTACACATGTCTTTTCTTTATTTGTCTTTATATTAGAAAATCGGTCAAGTGCATGTTGGGTATCGCTATAAAAATTAATATGAAACTGTTTATCTATATTAGCAATGAGTTGCTTAGTAAATTTGTTTCTCACAGGATGACTAATAGCAGTGTGCTACTTTCCGGGAAATAATATATTCATCGATATCATAAGTACCTACTAAGGTACCTATCTAAACAACTCCATCCATTAGCACAGTTTTAACCGCACACGGAGTAGGTATGTACCTACGATACGATATAAATAATTAGTATTTGTGTACCTACCTACGTGTCATGTCGTATCATTCATCATCATCAGTGACAGCCTTTAAGTTTTGGTTAAGTACTTAATGGTGACAGCTTACAACAAGTTTTCTTCCTCTCGCATATTAGTCCGTCTTGTTTGGCATACTGTGAATAAACGTAAGCCAAGTCGCGCCAGTTGAAGCTTTTGACAGTGGGTAATATCAGCATTAGGTATCAGCAGGATAGATCGCTCCAATGGCTGCTTCCTGGACACCGCGATTGCGTGCCTTGAACACCCGCTTACGGCGAGCTACTCCGCACACTTTCCTGATTAGGTACAAGGCAATAACCATTCTGCAATACTTCAAAGAAAATTAAAAAAAAAATGCTAGCGTTATCGCTCGAACAAATAGGCCTATTGTGGCTTACTCGTCTTGTTGTTTAATTCCTTTTCTTTTATATAGTAAATAAAAAACATTTAGATACCTATTGGTAAATAATTGGTAAATGTATAGGTAACTAATAAATTCAAACAATATGAAGAGAACACATTCTATGTAAATAAAAAAGAAACAAATATCCAAAGCAGAACTTACTCAATTTACTATCACAGTGGTCAAATTACGATTTTATTTGGGAGGGCCTTCGAACTTCTTCGTTAGTAATATAATTCTTTCAGCTTCTCGTATTCCACTGAGCCGCGCTCCGTGGACAGTGGCAAAGTATCCCGGCACCGTGGCTTCCCCAGCAAACAATAAAATAGGCGGCACTGGGTCGCAAGGGCCGGGTACCGGAGTTCCCAACTCACACTGATGACTCACGCAAGAACAGCAGCTCATGTAAGAATAAGCTCCACAGAAATGAGGATCGGACGCCCAACGTGATCGCAACATCATTTGTGGATAAGGCAAGCAGGGATTACCAGTGAAACGACGCAGGATCTTAGTCAAACCCTCTGCAACATCGTTTTCAGCCATTGATTCCATTATTGCAGCTTCTTGACCCGAAATCCACGCACAAAGCACGTGTTTACTACCCGGCATTTCATCTATTGCGCTGACGCCTTTAAACCAATCGTTTCTGCACTGCAATTCTTCCGCGGACCAAGCTAATTTCAAATTTCCTTCATGGCACACCCAGAATGGTTCAGCGTATTCAAGAAATACTTTATCGCTTAGGCCATATCCTAAATTACAGATTGCGTCTAATTTGCACACTGGAAGAGGCGGAGCAAACAACTTATCAGCTTGACATTTCAGGCAGCCCAGTGATATGGTGATTATAACATAGTCTGCCGTTAGTTCTTCGCCGTCGCAACATTTGATAAGCGTTCGGCCCTCGCCAGTTTGGCCTTGACCCCATCGTATGACGTTAACTGGCTTACTGTACCTTATGCAATTGTCTGGCAATCCTCGCAGCAAGGGTGCTAAAACTCCCACGAATCCTAATGGTACACGAACAGTCCCTCCGGGCAGTTCAATGTAACTTCCGTACTGATCTGCGCTAACCAAAGACAAGTCATCGCCGCACCTGCTGCGTAAAATGTTAGTCAATCCGAACATTACCCGAGCAGCATCATATCTTTGGTCTTCCGGAAAATTATGTAACTCTTGTTGTATGCGGAGACCCAAAAAATTTAATAACGTTCCATGCATTTTGTCTCCTCCGAGTCTGAACAGATTTGCTGCCTGTTGCTCTATTTGTCTGAATGTGTGATAAGCAGTTATCGTAACGGGTAGATCAATAGCCCTTCCTTCGCTAGTACAGAACAACCCTTTTGATGCGTCCATGCGGGGCAGAGGAGTCTGAAGTAGTCTGTCTTGTGACGCTAGCGTGTAAACTGAATTTGGCAAGCAAGCTCCAGTTATCACTTCGGCGCCCATCTCAATCACAGCGTCTCCCAGCCAGCAAGAATGAATCCGCCCACCAGGTCTGTGGAAATAACCATAAAAGTCACATTTGCGGTAAAAATTGCATAAAACTTTGCTGCATAGCGTAGATTTATAGTAGGTAGGACCTACTCTTGTATTTTTCTCATGTTCAACACAGTTCTATCTTGTATTTTTTAATACCGCGCATCGATTTTTAATCTAAACAGATTCGGCTCAATTTAAAATTTCTACAGTCCAACCCCAATCTTCAACGTTAAAATCGTGTCTTATATATACCTAATACTACTTTTCTAAGTAACTCTACCAAAAGTAACATGGACAGTATGCCCAGTTCAGCAATAAAGTGCGAGGACAAACCAAACACTCATTTAAACAATAAGTACAAACCTTTCTTTTGCCTCCAAGATGACAAAATTGCGTATGCCACACTGCGTGAGGCGATGAGCAGCCGACAAGCCTGCTATGCCAGCGCCAATAATAATGACGCGAGGCTCTTGGATGCGTGGGTTAATGCTGCACGAGTCGAGGATGCACTGCTCTGAGCCCGTGCTGACGGCACTGCTAAGTCCTCGATGGACGCCATCCCAATCGCAAGTCTTATCCAACTTCTTCCATATACACGCTCTTACCCAGGGAGCAAATTGCAATATTTTCACTCGCGATAATTTCATATTGGTAACATTTAGTTCAGTGTCTTAAAAGCCTAATAATCACGGTAAAATTTTAAGAAAAAAGCCATTGAAAATTTGTATTTTGACAAGTTATGATCTTAAGAACATCATAGAGAACATAGAATTAACTTCAATTTAATTTCTTTTTTAGTTATCATCTAAAAAGATCACTTTCTACACCTAACAGGTACCTACATATTATTTACTTACTCTGATCAGTAGGTACAAAGCTCGTATACCTAGATCAGCGAGATTTATATATAGTTCAATGGTATAGATACCTACTTTCGGATTCTACTTATCTACCGTAATCTACCTACTGAAAAAGCTTGGAGAATGCTGAACAATATTGTTGTTCGCGTATAGGTAGGTAACCTACCTACGGTGTGTGCTCGCTAATCCAAAATCTTGTATAAGGCCTTACAAGGCCTTTGATGGACAATGGCCTCGAATACCTTGTCCTCTGTGTTCGTCCCGGCTAAAGAAGGCTGCGCTTAGTCCGCTTTGCCTAAGTAGTAAAGCAGCTGCGATTATTCTTCGACCCTAACCATAATCACAGCTGTTCTACATTTGTTATAACTTAGAACTTTTCTAACTAATTGTACAATATTTTTATGATGTCACACAATTACTAATTAAATATTTAAACTCAGTTCGGAGAACGTGTCCGTAATCTTTAACGTCGCCGAGTCTATAATTCTGTAGTAGAATTCGATTGAGAAGTTTAGAAAAGTATTTTGCAGAATGTAGGTACTTATAAGAAAGATTTACATACTAAAATAACAACACCATATTTCCTAAATAATATACTGTATTATGTAATCACATTTTATTTGTCAACACATAAATATTGGTTTACATTATTTGGACCACTAATACGTCATTATATAAAATTTCGGATTTGACACTTTTTTATTGTCTGATTATTAATATAATATCACTGGCAACGGCAAAAATGAGTAAAAATGTCGCGCCATCACAATAAAAAAAAATACATTATTTACAAATTAGCCAAGTATCACATAACTTTAAAATGGCGCACTAGAAGTTGGGTGCTATAAAAACATGCTAGGAAAAATAGCACTCAAGCTAATACAGCAGACAATTAAATTATTATTTTTAAACATCTGCGTAGCCGGGAAATCCGGGATCACCTTTGACATGAACAGACACACAACCAATCTAGAATTAAGTCATCAATTATATTCGTTGAAACAATACTTATTAAGCTTAATACGTTACCTATTGGCAAGAACAACATTGATATCAAAACATACCTATCTACTTATTTAAATAAATTACAAAATATAAGGAATTCATTTTCTCAAATAATTACAAGATTTACAAACTACTTAACAAGACATCAACGAACGACAATATATGTAGTAACTCCCAAATCTATTTTAAGTACAGGGCAGAGCATGACTACTAAGTTTTAATTTTGCGCAGCTTTCAGTACTTCATCGGCCGCCAGCTTGCACTCTTCCCACGAGATCTGAATGTCGCTGTCTTCAGAGAAACGGGAGCACACCGCCATTCTCAGGAAGTACGTGTCGTCAATCTTGGAGGGAACCAAGTGGATCTTGCCGCGGCCATTGATGCGTCTCAGGAGCTCTTCGTTGATATCATTCGAGCCCTTCAGTCTGAAGCAGACGAGTCCCATAGTCACCTCTTCGAATATCTCAAACCTTTCGTCTTCCAGACAGAGTTTCTCGAAGAGATGTGCTAAAGCGATGTGCTTTCTGATGTGCTTCTGGAGATTTTCAACTCCGTACAGCCTCAAGACGAACCAAAGTTTCAGAGCTCTGAAGCGTCTTCCGAGCGGAATTTGCCAGTGTCGGTAATCGGGAGCGGAGCCTTGTTGGTCGTGCTTCAGGTAAAGGGGGTCGACATTGAAAGCGTCAACGATCCATCTGGGTTCCTTGAGCCACATCGCCGAGCAGTCGAAGTTGACGAGCATCCACTTGTGAGGGTTGAAGTTGAACGAGTTGGCTTTCTCGACTCCTTTCATGAGGTAGCGGTACTCGGGGCAGATGAAGGCCGAGCCGGCGTAAGCGGCGTCCACGTGAACCCAGATATCGCGCTCGTTGCACACGTCGGTTATCTCGTCCAAGTCATCGAATGTGCACGATGACGTGGTGCCCAGCGTAGCCACGACCTGGAAACAGAAGAACTTATGAAAACCTTCTGAAACAATTTCATTGCACTCCCCTGATTCTGTGGGTTTGGGATACCGTCGAGTACCTACACATTGAGAGAAATTAAAATCCAGACCCAGAGTAAATATATTCATCCTTCCAACTTCCGGTCTATAGGGAATCGAACCTTATATCGAAGGCAAATAATACATCGTGCAGAAGTAGCATGGACGTGCCTGCCTATATCATTTAAGTAAAAACATGAACCACGGCTATCTGAACCGGGTAGTAAGCTTTATGCAGTGAGATACGTACGTAGAAAGGAATGAGTCCCTTGCTGATATCCTCGTCCATGGCCTGGCGCAGGATGTCCCCGCGCAGGCGCCGCTTGCTGTCGGGCTGCAGCGAGCGCAGCTTCACGCCGCCCAGCAGCCCAGCTCGCTCCACTGACGAGTGAGCTTGCTCTGAAATCACACGAAAATATCACTGCAGCAGTACTGTAGCTAGAGCTGCGCCAGGCAAATAGCAGAAACTTTGTAGGGGCGCAAAAACGATCAAGTTCATGTTTAGGATATAATAAGATAAATATTTCTTTTTGACGTAAAACGTATCTCGCTTCTATAATTGCTCTTCACAACCAACTTCAATCATTGCGACCTACTTATTATAACAACTTAGTAAGTACATGAATAGTTCGCTTGATTCTATTTACCTATACCTACCATTTTTAGATATAGGTAGGTAATTGATTTTTCAAAAACCTCTACCGATTTCCAGAAAAAAAGTCAATTGGACCACTTTATTGGGGCCACCACTGAATTATGATATGCCAAAAAAGAATCATCAAAATCGGTTTATGACAGAATAATAATATAATAATAATACACATTCAAAAAAAAACATAATTGAATTGACAATCTCCTTTTTTTTAAAAACGGTTGAAAATGAATGATGCAAAATATGTATTGCTACTGCTTACTGTTGCAGTAGCCCACAAGCTTCCCAAGGATCTCAGTTTCGGTCCACTCAGGGTGTTGTTCCTTGATCCGCTGCATGGCTCGCGACTTAGCGCCGAGGAGGGCGACGAGCGTGGCCTCGCTGGCCGTGCCCTGGATGACTCCGCCCGCCTCGCCGCCCGATCGCGCCAGGAAGCACTCCGGGAGACCCAGCATCTGGCCCAGCCAGTCCAGCATCACCACTTCCAACTCTGTGCAAGCCGGGCTAGCGATCTGGAATTGTGAGTGTATGGTTTAAATGACGTGAGTTTTATGATAAATCTATATACTGTGTCACTTTATTGGTCCTATGGAAGATTGTGAGCTAAGGTACCTTGGGATTTTAATATTATTAAAATAGATTCGCTCGCCATCACATCCAGCCTCACAAGGATCAAAGAGACAGTCCAACTAAAATGTTACCCAATGTTTCAAATCTAACGTAAATATGTATTACCTATACTTAGTACCTACTAAATTACATATTTACTATTTTCTAAACGGATATTTAGGTTTCTGCCGAAGCTTGAACCACGCCTAAAGACCTTGCCGTGATGGATCCAACAGCCAAGCGCGACTTCAAGCCTTTGAATGTAAAAATATGTAAATGTGTACTAGGTATAATGTACATATTTACTACCTAACTTATTGCAAGCCATAAATTGTTCATACTTGGTAAACACCGTCATTTTCATCATCATTTAAGCTTTAAGACGCTCACTACTGGACAATGTGGACATAGGTGTCTCAAATAGATTTCCAATAAAACAGGTTGGAAGTGGAACGCATCCAACCCGAACCTAGATTAACTATCTACCTTGTGGGTGGACATGCTACCCTGCGGTTGCCGGTATTTCAGAACTTGATGAGCACAGTGATTTTATTACTTGCTCTATTATGTATGATAAAGGACATGACTTCATTACGCCGTCGATGGAACTCTGACACCTATCTAAAGGCTGTTTCAAAACATGAATAATATGCAAGTAGCACCTCAATAAGTCTATTAAACTCTAGTAGGTATAATGTTCATGCCCAATGATTCATTTATAAATATTAAAGGATGATAGTAATTATCCGACCCATTGTTCGTTCTCAGAGTAGGTCAATAAATATTTTATAAGGTAATTTTAGAAAATGTTTCACAGTTTGATAGAAATCTAATCAGTTACGTTTTACGTAGTAGTTGCCCAACCCACTACCACAGTTACAGTTTCCGTTTACTCAAGGTTGTTATTACTCGTGGTCACCTTGTCACAATGTGTGATTGCTTGCTTTACCCACGACACGACTTATAGAGACACCCAAGTAATTCCGGCTCCTGCCGGAGGTTGTGTACCTATTGTTGACTTTAAAGCAGATATAGGTAACACCTGTATCATATATGCGAATGTGGTTTGTAACTGGTTTTCCTTGTTCGAGTTTCGTGTTGAACTTAACATTGACACTGGTTCACATATTAATATTATAAAACAAGCTTGGACCATAAATTGCCTATCGTTTGCGTCAATAGTTATCGTTCCGTATCCTAATGAGTACTGCCAAAATTGGCATAATTAGGTAGGGTCGCAAAAAACATTACTTATTGTTTGTTTTCATACGCAAGTTTTTCGTTTCTGCAATCTCGTTGCTTGCACGCAAGGTCAAGGTTAATAAAACAGTAGGTACCTACATAAACTTTTTACTTGAATCATTTCAATGGTATCTGAATGATTTGTTGTAGGTAGCAAATAACCTGCCGCAATTTTAGTAAGCGTCCATGAAGGCTCCATCAAACACAGGCGATACGAGCGGTAGAGCGGTACGAGCGGTAAAGGGCGGTACGGCAGTACCGCGACCGGACCTGTGTGAGCCCTTGTTATATAACCAGTACAATACAGATACCCGCCCGTCTGCTATACCGCTCGTACCGCCTGTGTGTAAAGGAGACTTTAAGCTAAACTATGCGTGTGGGTCTGCTATCTCCATTTGAGAACATAGTGAAAACTGATACATCTATATACGAGGTTAATTGATAATGCAACCGTCTATCTGGTCGTATATGTAGTTAGATACTTAAGATACTTAGGTACATCATTACTTATGACCAACATATGACCAGAAATTGCAGGCTGGTATCTATACAATAAAGTATAAATTAAATAAATAAAATAAATAAATTTAAATAAATAAATAAATAAAATTATAAATAAATTAAATAAATAAATAAATAAAGGTAGGTATGTTCGTATAAGCTATGCGGCAGGCCTAGGAGGTTTTAAGCTGCATGGATGCCTCAATGGGCCTGAAATGGCTAAACGGATAAAACAATCGGATCCTACAATTTGACATCATATTATTTAATATGGGTCATGGTACCACGCAGTTGTAAATTGTTGTTGCCACTCGCCGTCACCCATCAGAAGATTTTAATTCTTAATTAATTTATTCTCCTTCCATAAAGTACATGGTGGTAAATACGATTTTGGGGACAGAATGGCATATGGACCCGTCGGGCGCAGCAAAATCAGAAGAGACGAAGGCACCATTAATTAGATCTTTAGTGAGAATGAAAGAAGTAACTAACCCATGTGAATCCGATACAGGCGATGGCACCGCTGAGCATGTCCGCGACGATAGCCGGGTAGGAGTTGGCGGTGGGGAAGTAGGCGTGGAACCGCGGTGAGTGCCAGTGCGTCACGCCGGACATGACCACGCGCTCGATGTCGGCCATCACCGCCGTCCACGGCTCAGGCTGCTGTGGCGCCTGCTCCGGCACCAGCGGCCGCAGGTACCCCGGCTTCACCGACGGCACCACTTGTCTGCAAACATCGCGATACATGCGTCAACTTAATTCCAAGTAAGTAAGTTTCTTGTGTCAGTTTTAAATTTGTAGACCCAGGTAATTTAAGGTATTTTCACTAGGTCGGTGCGAGAAATTCAATATCTTTTAGATTTTTTGGCATTTACAGATAAACACTACTCATTGTAAGTTTACAAAAACTCATTTACCGGCCATGAAGGTACTGAAACCAAAATTATGGTAAGTCTATTCATATGAGTGCATCAACTAAAAACTAAGGTAAAAATCAGTCGGTACATGCACTTTCTTGCATAGATTGACCACCAGTGTGGCGAAAAATCCAAAAAGAACTATCGAGTCCGCGCGCTGACCGATACAATTAGCCTTAAGAGTTCTCAATTCAAATTCTTTTTTTTTTCCAAGGCAATCAATATAATTACTATTGCACTGACGATTAATTACTAATTCAAAAGCATTTCATATTGTTTGGAACCTAGGTATCACCGTTAAAGCTGGAAACATAGTATCGGACGCGACTGACGGACGCGACTGACAGCCGCGACTTAGCAGTGTGCACGTCTTAAAACATCCGGCGCGCCAGATCGCTCTCGGACGTCCTAACGCTTAAGGTCAACCCAAGGTGACGTTCGCGACTTATGTCCGATAGCTTGCACGGCTCAGTGGACATTCATTACCTATCTAGATACCTATGAGTCGCGGCTGTCAGTCGAATCCGTAACCCGCGTTCGATTGTACCTATGTTTCCAGCTTTACAACATGTATAATATACTATGACTTTACCATGAAGGACCATGAAGAATTAAGTGTTGTATGTTGTCATAAAGAAATAACAAGTTAGCTAGTTGTACATACTAAATTACATGACATAATTCGGACCTTGTACTCGTATCTAGTCACACATCTTTTTCCTATAATGCTTCATTAAGATGAAATACTATCCAAATTTGGTGATTCGTCGTTTCGAATTTTCAAAACTTAACCTTTATAAACGATTAATAAATGAAATATTTTTATGTAATTAGAATGTTCACAAAATATTCTAGTAAATGTCGGGAGCAGAAACACAATTGAATAAATTCGGCTCGATAGAAAAAAATCATGAACTTCCCAAAAAAACGCTCATTTTAACGTTCCCGTGGGTGAAATGAGTCAACTTTATTCAGTAACGAGTAAAGACATGGTTACAAAAATAAATGTACGTTATCTCAACAAGCATCCAAAAAAAATCCTGGAATTAGTTTTTACCAAAAATGTACCAGTTTCGAAAAAATCTAATTTAAAATCAATATTCACTATGTTTGGAAGCGCGCACGCTGAGAAACCAGGCATTACCATGACGCCCGACCCCCGCCAGTCTGCCGCAGCGCGTTGTCGAGAGCAGACGTGTACAACTTTTTCGGAAACTCCAGTACATCCTGTCGTAAGACTTTTGGGTCAATCAATTATCAAAATTGGTAATAAACACCCCAAAAAATCATCTCGCCCGTACCAGATTGTCGAATTCGAAGAATAATATTTATATTACACGTATATTATGATGGGTATACTTAGTGTCGGTCTACCTGTACCTACGTACTTATTTCATTCACTTTTAGTGCATACCTAGCTACTAACACGCACGTGTGAATTTTAATTTATACGGTATCGTAGTATCAGATGTTTATATGTACATATATTTTATATGTATATTTTTCTTAGGCAAATTATAGGGATGGTAAATATTTTTAACCGACTTCAAATAAAGAGGTTATCAATTCGTATGTACTCGTAAGTATGTTTTTGTATGCATGTTACGCGCTTACTCCGCCAATGATCAACCGATTTTGATGATTTTATTTCTGTGTTTGGTAGATCAACACTCCAGAATTTTAAATTTTACCGAAATCGGGCGAGCTCATCGGAAAATTCAAAAATATTCAATATATATACATATTTATATATATCGATTCTAGCAAACTATTTGAATTTTGTAGACGATTGAAATCGGTTATTGGCAAAAATAATTACAGTCATAATTTTTGGATTCATGACATAAACGTGACATGCCTTTGAGAAACGAAATAATTTTGGAAACGTACATAATAAATGAGAATTTAATATTTATCTAAGCAACATCGAATATAAATATGATGATTTCCAATTTGCCCCACCAAGCTGCCTCACGGGTGGGGCATAGTCCACTGATTCATTTTGAAGTGGAATCTGCCCCACTTGTCACATATCGGTGGGGCAGATTTTACACATACATATTTTAAACCAATGGATTCGACCAGACGTGTCGCGCGATTTTGAATAAAATTAGTAATGCAAAGACTGCAACATTTTAAGCATTACAACATCCCACGTGTGACCCCCAGTGTGCGACAACATTCTCGTATTATAGGCTTCCGTAGATGATGACGATGATTACAGTGATGGTAAAAACCAATTTTTAACCGACGAAACGGAGGAGGTACTCAATTCAAAGCGTAGATATACAATATATATTTGTTATGTATATCCACCTTCGATCACTTATACCGGGTATAAGTGATCGAAGATAACCACGTATAACTTTTTACATAGTAGGCCGAATTTGTTTTTTTTTTTTTATTGGAAAGAGTATACTTCGAAATTTGAATCGGCTGTGCCATTTTTGATAAATCAACAATAATGTGAAAAATGCTACATCAATCCGTGTGAACTATTTGCGAATTCTGTACGCGGTTGAAGTAGGTCATGCCATTTTTTGCAAAAAATATTTATTATCATTTTATTAGATGGTTGTCTACCCGGTAAAAAACTTGTCAATAAATATGTTTCTAAGGTCAATAATCTGGGCTGTGTGCAAGCTTAAACATTTAATTTTTCCCATATTATTTACTCAAAAATGTAATCATTTTAGTTTTATTGACACAAGAAAAAATACGTGTCTGATACTTTTTGATAAATAATCTATCTGACAGACTAATTATATTTATTAGTCATCGTGTGTTTTTCCCATCCTGAAGCCCAGCCTGTGGACAGGTCCACAGGTAGGGCTACCGACAATTGTGTGACATAATTTTGACAGTGACAGATCATATAGATGTAATTCCCCTCATATCATTCGATGCGTCCTCTTGGTAATTCCCCACGAACGCTTCGATGGTATAAAGATGAGCTATCGACACTTACAAGGGAATCATAACCTACAGGGTACTTCATCTTGATCTAAAACTATGATATTTGGCAAATAACATTGCCTTTGAGTACACAATATACAGTCAAACCTGGATAAGGATCCCGCTTGATATCAGAGACGCTCCTTCTAGGGAATCATTTAAGCACAAACTAAAGAAGTGGCTTGTTGAAAAGGCATTCTACAGTTTTGACGAAGTTAATAAGATTAAAATTATATAATTGTGCTATTAAACACATAAGTGTGTTTTACATTTTGTATTTATTGCTGTTTTGTTAATATTGTTATTCTTTATTTTGATTATTTTTTGTGACATGTAATATTATTATGAATAAATGACTATGACTATGTTTATAAGAGAGAGTTGAAAGGACCACCATCTTATTTTCGCTTATTTCGCGGTTCACTCGCAGTTTTTCACTAATCCAGGTTTCTCACTTATCCTGTTTCAAAAGTGGCTTCTCTCTCTTATAGAGGTTAAAAAATACGCCTTAATTTGTATGTAGGTATCTACATGCGTGAAGAATGAAAAATATGTTTATAAATATGTAGTAATATAAATGGGGCAGATTCCACCAACCAAAAATATGTGTAGAATCTGGCCCACTAAGGTGGAACGAATGGGGCAGATTCCTCTCAAAAAAGAAAATAGAAGATTGTGCCCCTCTAATGGGGTGGGTTGGTGGGGCAAATTGGAAGTCGTCAATTATAATTATAACAACGAAATATTAAAAATGTGAGGGGTGTCATATTATTCGAATTTTGTATTTTAGGTACTATGATACATTATTATGCATTTATTTATTATGTAATTAAAAATTAAAAAATGGCGTTTTATTTTATGTTGTATAATTTAATATAGTTTGGTACGCGGAACATTAAAGTGCCGTGATATTCATATTTATTGCATTTATTAGTATGATATTTTTCAGGTTGGTAAAAAATTGGCATAATATCGTTATTTATTTTCTCTTGTCCGATATGGGTGGTAAATAATTGTTTTTTATCAAGTTTAGACAGTATTATGTATTTATTTATTATGTAATAAAAAATAAAAAATGGCGTTTTATTTTATGTTGTATAATTTAATATTATTTGTACGCGGAACATTCAAGTTCCGTGATATTCATATTTATTGCATTTATTGGTATGATATTTTTCAGGTTGGTAAAAAATTGGCATAATATCGTTATTTATTTTCTCTTGTCCGATATGGGTGGTAAATAATTGGTTTTTATCAAATTTAGTCCATAATTTCATTATATTGGTTATAAAATTCTAAGCAAATATTGTTATTTATCGTTATTTTGGAATAACCTATACTTATTACAAAAATATTATACGGAACAAAGCGCATGAACGCGCCTGAGCTAGAAATCATTTGCGAATGTAATTATAATATTATCTTCATAGGCACGACTTGCCCTTACACAGATTACTACGAAGTAATCGAGATCGCGCGCGTTTGGCTAAGCTGGTCAGACCTCCCTAGCCGCGCGGGGACCTGCCCCTGCTTCACCCCCTCAAAAACCTCTCAACGCTGCTACCAAGTCGCCTTAACCCAATAAATAGGTAGTGTTTAGATAAAATATACCTAATATCTGTTGTTCCTGGCTCAGACTGACTAGTGCTATTGGAATCAATAAGTATGAATAAACCTATAAGTAGGTATCAATTAGTAGATAGGCACTAGATATGCCTTGCTGCTATTACCCGCTATCTGCTCTACATCTATAGGTAGATACATAGCGAATACTTTCGAATAATTTGTATACCTACGTGTGATCGAATTCAGAATTTGCTGGAGTGAACCCACGACTTAGTGATAATTATGTATTCCGTACGCTCTCAATAGCTGTTACTATGCGAGTGCTTTTTGCATGCCATCAGAAGGAAACATCCATTCAAGCACTTGCACTAAACGTTTACCATGTATGATCATTATCAAAGCTTATAAAATAGCGTTCGTCGAGACATTGAAAACTAAATTTTTATCTAACCGTTCTTGGGAACTTATTTTACACACGTGTATTGTAGTAGGTATATAATATTTATCCGATAGATTTATAATCAAGGTCTGAATTGATCTAGATAAAAATTGCATCTAGATAAGTATCTCATTTTATGACATTCATTTAAGTAGGCAGTCTTAGAAAATCAGTAAGTACCTAACGTTTCGACGTCGAATCACACTAATATTATAAATCCGAAAAGTTTGTTGGTTTGTTCCTCTTTCACACAGCAACGGAGCAACGGATTGACTTGATTTTGGGCATGGATATAGTTCAACGGCCGGAAAGTGACATAGGCTACTTTTTATCCCGAAAAAATAAAAGGTTCCTATGGGATAGCACAAAAGTGGGCGGAGCCGCGGGCAAAAACTAGTAATGAATAAATCTGTTTCAGTTTTTAAGTAAATCAGTCTAAAATCTAAAAAGACTAATTTCTACACGTAACGTAGTAGGTATATTGCAACTGCGATATTCTCAGGACATTCTTTTTCCTATTATTCCTCACCTGTCTCTTATATTTTCCAAGTATTCAGCAATATAGTCTGTCATCGCCTTGGCGAAGTCCTTGAAGTCGCCGGCCTCCATGGTTTCTGAAAAATGCAAGACAGAACGCATTATAATATTGTCTGCATGAATGAGGTAAACAAAAATCAAATACAAAACCGCAATAGATAAAAATAAATAAGTCGCATAACCTTCAAGCAGGTAATTTGTATGATATAATAATGTAAAAAATATTAACCTTAATTAACTTATACTGACTGCAGGAGCGGGACTGGATGCAAGCAGTTTAAAAAAATCTTATTGGAAATCGATCGGGAAGACGTACGTGTTGGCTGCACGTGTTATAGCTGATACTATGATGATGAATTAAAGACTTATGAGGTTTACAACATGGGTTAAAGGATAAGACAGTAAATAACCCAATAATATTTTTAACACGATTATAAAAATTACAACACAAATATTAAGTTGTCAAAACACATGAGCAAAATCATTCAATTTGAAAGATAAACAAGGACAATCACAAATAAGCGATAAAATTTTATGGTTAGTTAAAGCACAAACCGAATTTTAGTTTGGTGTTGTCCTCTACCGACATTCTTGAGCGTGTCTAGGCTTGGAAAGAGAAAAAGGCTTTGTTAGTAAGGTTAGTCACAGTTAATAGATTTCCTATTTATATTTAAAGTTAGTTGAGAGATACTCGTAGGCTTTGCTTTTCAAAAAGAACCGACTGGGAAAAAAATGAATCTCTATTCTATTCTCAGTTTTGTTTAAACTCCTAATTATTAATGTCGTAGATATATATCCTCAATTACTCCAAATTTTTGGCTCTCTTTGTTTATAATTGTTTTTCTCTGCGAAATCTCGGTTAAAAATTGATTTGCTCTCAGTGAGTCAATGTCAATGTAATCTGTGCTATTTTTACTGATGTAGGTTCAGTGTCAATGAGCGCTGCCGGTACAGCTGATATGACTATGAGGCTAGACAAAGAGTTACTGGACAAGTTTAAATACATCTACATTGATTTTTTACCTAAAATGAGAAATCTATTTGGTGAAATGCCTAGGCTTATTTAGTAAATGTAATATTGATTCTTACGGGGATTCTAGGCCCAATTATGAAGGCGCCAACGTAATTATAATAGCTAATTACAATATTGCTGTTTCTTTTTCACTTTAGGCATTCGATAGAGAGAACGGTTTTTACGTTGCTATTAAATTTACGATGGCGCCTTCATAATTGAGCCTATAATCTAAGTAGATTACAGTGGTAGAGCGCAGAACAAAACATTGTTAGCTAGATTGTGACGTGTAGATATTTTACCCAGCTCAAAAAACTTTATGAAGTGATGCTGTAAGTTAAACTTTTGTACTTGCTCTATCGAATCTGTCATTCAGATGTCTTATCTATGCTTCAAGTAAATATCATATTGTGTTATTTTAGTACAAATATATTATAAACTCTAGATATAATACCTATGTCTAAGCATTTTTATATTTTGGATGTGTACAGTAATTGTTAAGTCTAAGAGAATTTCTACTAACTATATAAAACTATTTTTTTAAGAAATATAAGATCGTTAGGAAAAATAATTTTACGACTCGGAGATATTTTGCGAAACATTTTACGCAAAACCTGATGGGAATAAACGTATGCGTAATAAAACTGTGCAGTAGCTCCCAACCCCTATGAGTAGGGAGGTAGACTTGTGGAGTCCTTGTTCAATGTCGAGAGAACGGCGGCGGCGCTTGCGCAAGCCTCCGCGCGCACCGAGCAAGTGGTGCGAGGTTATTGACGGACCTCGCAGCCTACTGCCACCAGCCTGGCCACTAGCCACATCGCATTTACAAAAAGTCTCCTTCAAAAAACGTAAATTAAAACAAAAATGTTTTATTCAAACTTAATGACTGGATTACGTTAATTATGCAATAGAATCAAGCTCCGATGTCCTTGACATACCCTAGTCAAGAATTTTACATATTTTTTTCTAAATCTAGGAAACTGGAAATTTGTATTTGAATGTTCAATTGCAAAATCTAATGTTGTTTCCAGTTGTGATTTAAATTGTAGCATTATTACAAAAAATATGTTTGGGCGACATTGACATCAAGGCACCTATCATCTAAGGAATAATACTAAGTTTTCGTAACGCTTTTGTTGGTATTAATGACAATAAATATATTTTAAAACCTAACTGATTGTAAAAACACCTTCAATGTATTTTTGGTGTACCAAACGTTAGTGAAGTTTCAGTTATTAAAATTAAGTGTCAGTTCGGACAGTGGAAGATATTAATTGTGCCAAAACGTCAACGAACCTAGTACTTCACTTAAAATGGTTTATTTTTGTATTGTAGTTATCCCTACTTTTTTCTTTAAAGTTATTTATTTAAGAAGTTACCTTATTTCAATTCCTCGAACTAACAACAAAGATACTCCCTATCTATCATAATAAATCGTAACGAAGTAATCAATGAAGTTAGGGCCAAGGTGATAACAGTCATCACGCGATCGCGAAGATACGTTCCCAATGGGCGTAATGACTCGTCAATCTATCTTATCTAAAATATTTCATAGATTTCAATAATATACCTACTTATGTTGTTTTTAAACTTTGGCGAAATGAACTCATTATTATTATATACTACGGGACTGATCATCGGGATGATGAGGTATTTATTTAGTATCTCGTAATTTTAGTGCGCGATTAGTCCCGTAGTAAATAATAAAATATACCTACTTAGGTAGGTATCTATCTATTAGCATGACACTGGTTTGTGAGAACACCTGTGTTTTGGTGGATAGCATATTAAAATAGGTATCAATTTCTATTTTAAAATTACTTATTAAAAACCAATTAAATTAAATTAAATTACTTATTAAAAGTGCGAGTCAGGCTTGCACACCGAGGGTTCCGTACAAATCCAGAAAATTTCACTAAATGGGGGAGTAAGTTGTTAAAATCTCTATACTACAATCAGCAAAAAAAATTTTTTTTTCACTTTTCTCGTCATCCATCGAAAATTACACATTGTTAAAATAATTAAAAACCTGTTTTAGCATGTGCTTATGAGGCTCTTTTATAGGATACCTTACATGATACGATTTACTCACTTTGAATTTTCAACCCATATTTTGTGAAGCTAGGCCCTATTATTTTGTGATTTAAATAAAAATGTACAGTCTTCAGATTTATTCCTATATGTGTACTCTGAGACAATGCTTATCGCCAAATTTCATAGTTCTATGTTAACGGGAAGTACCCTGTAGGTTTTGATTTTTGTGAGTGTCGAAATATGCGATATTTTACGACATTAACGGCTCAAATTTTTTTTTACGATAACTGAGAAGTTTTTCTTTTACACAACAGCAAGAGACCATAAATATTCGTATATAGTTTAAATTTCAACTCGATATCTTTATGCGTTCTCGAGATAAAGAGTCTTGACATACGGACAGACGGACCGACGGACAGACAGACAGACGGACAGACAGACAGACGGACAGACAGACAGACGGACAACAAAGTGATTCTATAAGGGTTCCGTTTATTCCTCATTATCATTATAGGTAAGTACCTACGTACTTACTTAGGTATCAATCATAAGTAGGTACTAGTTAGCTTACTGCCCCATAAAAACTATTAAAATTAAACATTACATAAGTTTATGAAATGTTATTTAAGTTTTGTGTAAATAAATAATGAAAGGTTAAAAAAATACATTATAATTATTCAAATAATGTAAAGTAAATAATAATGCTGGTGGATATTATCAACTTCTTTTACATCCCGCGGAAATAATTACGAAGTAAGTACTTGGATAGACACAATTAAATAAACAAGTAGGTAAATCGTAACCCTAATTCTAAGCAATGCAAGGTTAACTGGTTTTATATTATTCATTTTGATAAATACGAGTAAATTATTTGTGCCCACTCTTGCCCAGTAGCATGAAGTCCAAATAGGTACTTAAGTAGGTAGACACTAGACACCTACTTAGGTAGGTACTTACTATACTCCCGTGGACCGGGAGTATAGTACCTAAGGGTTTCATTCAACTTTTTTGCATTAAGAGTTTCTGCATTTATATATATATATTTCCGATATTATCATTTCCGATATTAATATGATATAAGATATGAATTAATATTTATAATCGCAAATCGGATCGATTTGCGACTTAAACACATAAATATATCTGATCATACTTAATAATTTTTAGCAAAAAAATGGGACCAACTTCGAAGTATACTCTTTCTAATAAAAAATAATTATCGAAATCGGACGACGTAAAAAAGTATATAAAAAGTGCGTGGTTAAACTTAAAAAAATATAAGTAGGTATATACGCGTCGAATTGAGTACCTCTTCCGTTTCGTAGCTCAACAAAAATGCATAATTACGTTTTCCTATGCTTATTTTCTAGTCTATTTACGCAGATAAAGACATAGATTTCCTTTATTTTTGTTTGTACCAAATGAGGCAGAAGTTCCTAGAGCATAATCCTTCTATTTCCTGTAAGTATGTAATTATTGTCCTGTTGTCTTCTTTTGTAGAGAGAGATTCACTTAACGCGAGACATTCCCAAGAAAATTTAAAACAAATATGAAATAGCTTCGTTACATAGGTTTACATGGTTATCCTTATAAAATAATTCCTAATTAATAATCCTTGGCATCATTTTAGGGGCTTATTCTGTACCTACATCAAAACTAACAACTTTTGTTCTGCGACTTTGGTCAAAACTCAAAAAAAATCAGCTATTCCATACATTTTGTCGCGGGTGAACGATATTTTTCTATGGAACATTAAATTTTTTTTTGACAAAAGGCGCAGAACAAAAGTTTTTAGTTTTCATGTACAGAATAAGCCCTTAAAAGGATACCAATTGATTAAAATAACCCTGTATTAAGACACTATTAATTTTATCGAAATCTGGCTTTACATTGACGTCACACACGCATTATAAATTCTAGAGCAACAGGTAAATAGGTACGTCACAGTAGACAAATTACGAGGTAAGTGATATGCTGTGGGTTGTGAAATGCGGGAATTAATTGCGTACCCGAGTGACTGTACCATAATATTCATAAGAAAATGTAAAAAAATACATAGCTTCGAAGCACTTAATAATTTCATCGAACTCTGGCCTTATCTAGACGTCATAAATGCATTAAAAATGTCTAGAGTAATAGTCTAATCTATTACCTGGTACCTATTAGTCTAACTAGTCTAATAGGTACCTAAATACGTCAAACGCGTCAAAGTACACAAAATACGAGGTAAACCGTCGTAAGCTGTGAGTTTTGAATTGCGGGAATTTCCTGCGTACCCGATTGTATTCATAAGAAAATTTAAAAACAAATAGTTTTACGTTGCTTCCTCACATACCTAATCACTTATTAATTTTGTGGAACTCTCCGGCTTTACCTTGACGTCACACACCGACACACGCATTAAAAACGTCCAAAGCAACAGGTAGATACGTCAAAGTACACAAAATACGAGGTAAACCGTCGTAAGATGTGAGTTGTGAAATGCGGGAATTCCCTGCGTACCCGAGTGACTACCATAATAATCACGTTGAGTTGGCAAACGGTCAACCCCGATTGTATTTTGTATTTTCCGCAAAGCCACCGGTGTATCTGTATGCATGCGTCATTTCTGAATAACATTAAGAATTTGAATATACGTTGCGTTATTATTAAAAGATTGAGAGTGCAGAGTATTTAAACCACGTGTGGGTCCACACGAGGGGACTAGCTGCGCAAGTCCGGGTGGTAGGTAGGTACATTTGGTATCGACACACCGACTTGGTCGTTGGAAAATGATCTTTTATTAGATATTCACAAAACAGATAAGATTTTTTTGCAACTAAGATTTAAAACCTGGATGGTCACCGAAGATAATATAAAATCATAATAATAAAGTAATAAGGTCAGATATGTATATGTATCTAATACCTATTAGGTAAATCCAAATATGTGGGACCCAAAAAATAAAATAATATTCCCACAGAAAAATTTAAACTTTTGTAGAGGGACTACTAAAGTGCTAATTAATATATATAACTAGTTAATACTAATATATGTATTAAAACTTAAAGAAAAAACCATTGTATGCAAATTACATCACACTACAAAATTTCGGGAATTTAACTAATTTTTAAATAGATTTTTTAATAAGTCGAAAAAATACACAAGGGTAAGTACGGAAATAAGGCATAAGTAAAAATATAAAATATAATACGTTACATTAATCTCGTAAAATAAAAATAAAAGAAATGAACTAAGGAATCAAGAATTAATATCATCTTTGGTAGACAAAATGATGACCGATTATCATAAAACACGGATCGTTGACATACTCCATTGATACTAAATGATGTTTTGATCTTATAAGGACATCCCTCTATACTCTATAAAATTTTACTTGATCTCTGCGACAGTGACATTGACATAGAAGATTGACATTTTTAGAGTTAAGATAGTGGTGGAAAAAATCGATTTTCAAACAATGTTGTAATGAAATCGAATGAGTAGTTGAAGGTGAGAAATTGGATTTTATTAACTTACCATTATTTAAGATCAAGTATGTACACATGTAAATAATGTTTTGATATTAATTAAATACTCATAATAATGTAACGATAGTATTTATCGACGTTTTTCACTATTATCGATGCTAATGTAACTTAAAATTGGGTTTAATTTAATTACACATGTAAAAAAATTAATGATATTAAAATATACAATAAAATTATTGATAAATTAAGTTTTATTTAAAATATCATCAGTATAAACTATCGATATTTTAATTAAAACTCTATCTAAAACTCTGTGGTCACGATCATTCGTCGCCCATCACTAATCGGCATGCCCATAAAGTATGACATTGACAGGTACTGTCTGTACAATTAAGAAATTCAGGACTTCATAGGCATGATTTTTCTGACAGCTGTCGCAGAGATCAAGTTAAATTTTATAGAGTATAACGTATTTTTCTATGGATGTTGCTAGCAAAAAGACAAGCTACCTGACTAAAATATAAGAATATAGCTTATTAGTTATTATATTAAGAACAGAATAAGAATAATTTATTTCGTGACCAGAATGTTGTTCCTTATGCTAATTTTACTTAAATAAACTAGATTATTATTTATTACTTAAGATATTTAAATACATGCATTAATTAAAAAAATATTGTTGATTAAATGAATTAAAATTAAATCGAATTGGGTACATGTTTTAGGGTTAATTATGAAAGATTTAATATTTAAATCGTATATTATGTTAGGGTCCTTGACATATTTTGTAATATAGGATAAAATCGATCAAAACATTAATTTTACGGGACATAATTATACACTGTAGGTATAGAGCTACTGCTTTCAAATATTAACGATTTCTGATTTTATACAATTTATATTATATGTACCTATAGCAGGTACATAATCTATTAAGTGATAAATTCGATGTAGTTTATAATATTTTTTCTTAAATGCCTACGTAAACCGACAATATACCTACTTTTATCTGTACAATGGATCCGTAGAGCCCGCATGCCCATGCATTATTTACAAGGAAATGTGTTTCGTATTCATTCACACTACCTTTATAGGAACCACTATGTTAGTATAGAGCCCATAGTACCTATAGTTTATAAACTACCTATCTATCACCGATGCACTATCTTGCCAATTGTCAATTGGAAGGTAATAAAATAATAAAACTTGAAATATTTGACTATTAATTATCTTGACAGTAAATCATTGTGAATGTCATGAATCATGATCTACAAGTGGGTCAAATGATTAGAGAAAGTAGAATTATTCAGGGTTAGACAATGGTAATTAGTACTTCTAGTTAGCTAGTCTTAAATACGCTGTATACATTAATAACCATCTATATAACTATTAGAGCACGTATTTATTAGTTAATAAATAAGTTAAATGAAGGTGTAACCTTTTATTATATACCTAGGCAACTGAGAACTTAGGGTCCATATTTCTAGTTAACTAGTCTTAAATACCTACGCTGTATAGATTAATAACCATCTATATAATTCTTAGAGCACGTATTTATTAGTTAATAAATAAGTTAAATTGAAGGTGTAACCTTTTATTATATAGGCAACTGAGAACCTATGGTCCATCATTACAAAATCACTTGAAAAATGCTTACTCAACACATTCTTTAGATAATTTAACAATTGACCTATTTATCTAGTCGGTATTCATGGGTCCGTTTTTGAAGGACTGTATTACAATCAATTAAAAAACGCCGGATATTTTTAACAGTTACGTTATCATGTCAAAAACAAATACCTAACAATCGCATTTTTTATCTCACACCATTACCTACTTACTATCTTTTCGAATATTTACTGTGATGTTATCAAGTATAAAACCAAATATTGTTAAAATCATTTATTAGAGGCATATTAAAATAATTGGGCGTGGGTACTGTTTTTAGAGACAGTCGTCGAGAGTCAGATTTCTGCACATATCTATTATATATTATAGAAAAGGCTATCAATTTTAGTATGCAAAAGAACTGCGAGACCTAAACACCTAGATCCTATAACGAACCTGTTTGACTTAAGTAGCTATTCAATTTTAATGTTAATAATATAGCTTGTTATTTTAAATCACTCTTATCCTTGATACCAATTCCACGTCCAAAGTTAACACAATATTTCTCATCGATGAAAAAGTTAAATAGTGTCAATAAGCGTTCAATCAAACTTCGCGCATATGCAAATATACTATAGAAATCGAGACTTACCGAGTCTAGTTGAATTTTAGAAAGAATCTGGCTTTGTTACAAGGTGCACTGTTGGTAATGGTTTTGATTGTGTTCTGTGAATTGTGAACGGTTGCGTTTTATCGCGAGGTGGACAGACACGTCTGTTGCGAGTCAGAGTTAGCGACTACGCCTGCCGCCGCCCGCCTCGCGGAGTTTATATACCACCGTGCTATATTACTGCCACTATGGTAGCACTCTCCTCTGCACACTTCACTATACGTGTGGGTCCATTTAGGAGATTAGCCGCGGACCAAGCGCTATTCGAATAATAGGAGAACCGGGGTGAACTTTGTGTGAGGTAACATATTTTATAAAGAGATCGTCGATGCTTGAATGATCACCGAAGGTATTATAAAGGTAGTAGTTAGTAAGTTACCAGAAGGTAAGGACTGACTGTGAGATATGACGATATAAGTATTCAAGGAAATTATTTTTATTTAGAATCCTTTCCACAAGATAAAGAACTCAAACAATTTAAAAAAAATTGAATTTTTTTAATTGCTTACCACAAAAATAACTCTTTGGAATAGATTTAATTATTCACACCGAAATTAATATTATAACAGCATAAAAATGTTAATGACAATCTATTCCAGGTAACTTTGGATGAAAAGGATTTATGAAGAGAGCAGAGAGAGAGAGAGAGAGAGAGAGAGATAGTAAACAATTCCATCAGAGTATAATTCGTAGTTTTTTAGTAGACATCTATTTTTAAATGTCTTCAGGGGTCCGGTTTATATTTACAAGGAGCAATATGAGCATACTCCAGCTCTACTTCAGCTTTTATTCTTCTGGCTATCTCCTAGTGCTAGTTATTATTTTGGTAAAATTTCATACCTATACATACTACCAAGTTATCCTAGTGCTTACCTTACTAATAGAGTATGTATGCAACTAACTGACCTACTTAACTAGTCCAATAAAATCTTTGAAAGTGTAGACCTCCGAATTATACTGACCTCCACAATTTTTCGAAAAATTAATTAGGCTAATGGGAGGGGCGCCTAAAAAATTTGACCGCAGGCCAAAGTGGCGCACTATACTCGTAAGCCAAGTCGTAAGCCTATCCAAACTATTGGAACCATCGACTTGACTTTTTTCTGTTGAATATTGATGGTTGGAACAAATACTACACCTCCGCCATTTTTGGTTTGCTTTTGCTGTAACCGAGTTGAAAACTTTCAATAAATGCTTTTTAGAACAACGTAATAGTTACCTACTATACAATCGAGTACAAGCCTTCCCAAACAAAACTGGCCAGCACAATCTTGTAGCGATTTTTGCTATTCCATTTTAGTGGGCGCTGCAATACCTATTCATCAATTTTCTGTAACTCAAGCAATTCCAGACTGCTAAACCAAAGTAAATTATTTTTAATCTCATCTATTCGAAAAGGAAGACTTGGTTCGCCTTAAGTGCACCCAAAGTTGTTTTTTTTATAAAAAAATTTCTTAGCTTTATTTTTGCATTTCACACGAGGCTTCGTATTTTTAAATCCTTGCTAGGTAAGTATTTCATTTTATAAATCCGAAGGTATGTTTATTGGTTTTTTACTCTTTCACGCAAGAACAAATAAAAGGAACGACTTGATTTTTGGCATAGAGATATAGGTATGTATACCTAGTTCAAAGGTCAACATTTTATGCTACTTTTTATCCCGTAAACAATGTAGGTAATGTTTCTATGATATAGCACAAAACTAAAATATCACGTAGGCGAAGCCGCGGGCAAAAGCTAATGATTGAATAAGCCAACCTTCTTGACGTCATGGGTTAATCTGGAAGTAAACTATTAATTAGTAAATCATTACCATAAATGACTGACTCAGCCAAAGAAGATATAATAATACTACACTCAGCTAACCCTGCTAAGCTAACTGCTAGATATACGAGTACCTATCTAAGCAATTTAGGTATACATATTTCCAATTAGACCGCAGTATAGGAGCGCTTTGCCTTGCATAAAATGTAGGTAAGTATTATTTCGTTCGGTTTTAATGATATAATAACTTAAAGGCTCCATCAAACACAGGCGGTACGAGCGGTAGAGCGGTACGAGCGGTAAAGGGCGGTACGGCAGTACCGCGACCGGACCTGTGTGAGCCCTTCTTATATAACCAGTACAATACAGATGCCCGCCCGTCTGCTATACCGCTCGTATACCGCCTGTGTGTAAAGGAGCCTTAATAATGCCAAGTGCGAGTTAGGCTCGCGTACCAAGAGTTTCGTGTGTAAACCCATAATATGTTTTATTTTAATTTAATTATTTATTTTTAAGGACATACAACTTAATGTTCTGTAAATATTTCAAGCATCTTCCTATTGCCGTTATTACCTACATAATATGTTGATATGTCATAATGTTGAGTACCTGCAATGGTATCCTAGAATTAGTCCATCGTCTATACTCTAGAAACACTATATATTATCCTTATGTTATTTCCTGGAAGAAATCGCTGTTGAGTGATAAGGCCGTCTGTTATTACCACTAGCTTTTTTTATTTCTTTTTTGTCATGTTATTGGTTTTACATCTAGTATAAACAATACTTATAGCATTATTTTATCTGTTTATCTATCTTAAAGTTTTTATATCCGGGCGCATGCGGAACTATAATTTCCTGATGGATTCCATATCACTCTTGATTAATATAACAATTATTATACAGCATTACTTATAGTTACCTAATTACCTTTAAATTATGAAATCATGTGTTAAGAAAATATATAATTAAATCTACTTTAATGATTGTTTTCCCCAATTTTCCATGTTTTGATAACCACTGAATGCTTATACGAGGTGTTGATTTGCTGAGATCGAACGGCTCAGACTATGCGGATCTTGTATAGAGATGGCTATAGGATTCTCCATGCAATATAGGTATCTAAGTTTCGTATACGTCCGACCTCTTCGAAAGTCAAAAATAGAGCCTCAGGGATACTCATATCACTCAATTTAGGATACAATATCGGAATCGTTAAAAAAATATCAGCTGTTACATTCAAAAAGATCATCACTAACTCTCGACAAAATGTATGATAATGTTCAAAAAATAAATAATGTTGAAATTTATGTGTTGATCTTTTAGGTCGACTATAGGCATTAAGTACCTAACCAAAAGGAGTTGACACTGCAAAGCGTACCTCTCTGCCAAAAGTACGCGACCGGTGGTCATGCTCTTTATATAAATATATCGGTCTGGTTGCGCTTGTGTTGCGTTAATTTTCAGCTAGTGTTAATTAATTACATTTGTGTGCGTGTAAACTTGCTTATATTTTGGTTTGTGTGCGTTTCTTCACCCCCCACTGACTTGGCAGACTTCGGTGCTTAGGCGAGTCGATTCCTTTTGGTTAGGTACTTGATGGTAATAGTAGATACATTAGATACGAGTACCATTACCTTTACCACCGTGCCCTCGACTATGAGCTTCGCCCGTCATTTTCAGGGAGGTGCATCCGCATCTCTGTGGCCGAAATCTTAATGTGTCCCACCTCGGAGTGTACCTATCTAATCTATCTATACCTCGCCTTCCTTCAAAGTCACTAAAATCTAGGGGTGTGTTCCAGCCCCGAAGCAGGAGGGGAGGGTGCAAGTGCACCCCCTCCCGGCGCCTATGCCCACGACATCCCACTTCAAACTTATATTTTTTTATGACGAAGAAATCCTCGTTTGACCATAATGTCGCCTGGTGGTAAGCAACTACCCGAAAGCGACAATGTGTTCGAGTTAGGTAAGTATGCTGTTACAAACTCATGGAGTACCTACAGATATATTTTAGTTTTTTTATTGGGCAAAAGTAACGTAAGTAATTATATTTTATTTGCTTGCCTGGTAATTGCAACTAACATGTTATAATATGGTCATCTGAAATCATAATTATAAATAACTTTTACTATGGCATCAACCCCAAAATCGCGAAAAATACGTTCGTAAACTTTGCTCAAACGTCAGTCCATTGATATGAATAATTAAATATGTCAGTAATCTAGACCTACAACCCATATTACAATACAGCAAGTACGTATTAGGTACCTATAGGTATTATAATAATAAGTACCTAGACCTATCTTCTACTTATATAAATGCAGGGTAGCTGTTGCGAGCACGGGTCCTACCACCTTCCCACCCCTCAGCCGGGATTGGGAATTGAATCAATTCATTCGAACCCCCCGCTCCACTTGAGAATTTCCATCCAGTCCATAAAACGATTCATTCATTGCAGTAAAAAAGTAGGTATTTAAGTAGGTACGTTGATTAATAATAAGAGATTCAAAATAAGTAAATGCTTACTTATTTTGCATTTTTTTTTTCTAGAATTGTTTTCAGAAATTCAGATTACGTATTACATCAGTACCTATACTTAATTATGAGTTTTATCTTCAATAAAACGCACGAGCCGCAAGCAAGGTGGAATTGGCGTGTGCAAACCCTCGTATTGTGATAGCTATCGCGAAGCCAAAATACAGATAACATTCATTAACTGAACTGAACGGCACGTCAGTTCCATGTTTGAATTACACGTGTGTCTTCTTGTTTCTTTATTATCTATAGTCTATAGTGAATTATTCAAAACAACTTTTCTGATATCGTTTTATCTAATACATATATCTGGTAATGACGTACCTATTTAAGTTATCAATTCAATATCATGCGACAACAGAAGTTGCGGCTCCGGATATGATTTATCGCTTTCCTGACCGTACAGCGTACCAAAGCCCCCTCAAAAGCTTTAGATGTGTAATTACCCGCGTGACGCCGGCCCACTCTCAGCTCTCGAGCGCACAAGTGGTAGGCGGGGTGGCGATACCAGGACTCACAATTTCCACATTTTCGGCTTGAGGAAAATACAAATGTGTTGTTTATAAACTTTCGCGATTTGAACACATCGACGGTTGAAAGGCAATAATTACCAAGCGACATGTTGGCAACTTTACACCAAAGCATTTTAAAGTTTTATTTTTTGGAAAAAAAAATCATATAAAATTTTCTATTACTCATTTCTACTCGGTTCTAGTAAATTATAAATGAAAGGATATGGAAAAGATGCGGGTTTTGAAATCTTGCAGAAACAAAAGTTATACCAATAGAAAGCTTACATAATTATCTTTTCAAAGACATATTTTTTAGATTTTTTTTCATCGCCATTTAATTTTCAAATGGGTTCTAAAAACATTAGAAAAATGAACTATGTGCTACACCAAATAACTGCATTAAGCCTAAATTGAAAAAAAAACCTGACAGTGACATTAAGAAACAGCAAAAGGAAATGACATTGTCAATATTGAACAACCAATAGAGGGCTGGTCGCCATGTTTTAAAAAATAAATAAATGTCAAACTCTAAAATACCAGCCCGCTATTGGTTGTTTGAAGATTCCTGTCTGATACGTAGACTACGTAGACCTCCTTTTAGTATTACCAGTTCAGTCTAAATATTTTCTACTTAGTGAAATAAAAAAGAGATATTATGATAAAACGGCGATACACAAAAATATGTTTTTGCGTGAAATAATATTCTTAAATATGGCACTAAACATTAATATAGCTCGCATCGCTGCCGGTTTTCAAGGACCGCCTCCCATATAAAAAGTTTGCCAACTCCTTTAAAAAAATATGTTTTTTTTTTTAATTTAACACGTTCACTGTCCCAGTACATAGTTACGAACTGTATTCATATGTCCACTTACAATCTCGCGCTAGCTTGAATAAACTGGCCACATTTTACGGAGACTCTTTTAAAAATTTTGGTAGCCAAGTTACGTAACCCTAACCATACGTCCATGAGACTCTATTTGTTCTTTTTCATACGTCCAATCAAATAAAAATAATCAAGTTTACCTTTAAATTGTGACTCCCACTAGAGTCGTGGACGTATGACATGATACTGATGTGACTCCTTTTGGAGTCATTGGACAGTGAACGTGTTAAGAGATAGTGTCGGTTAGTAAAATTTTGATCAAAATCACAAACAATACAAAAACAAAATTTTATCATAAAACATGTAAAATTAACTAAACCCCAATATTTTATGATTAGGTATATTTGAAGCAAACTGATGTATCCAGAATAAACAGACGTTTAACACATAGGTAAAATGATCGAATTAAAAAGATAAACCACTTTACTACTCGGCAATTTCAACCATAGTCCTATTTAAATAAGGTAGGTGTAGGACTTTTTGGAACAACCTAACAAAAATTCACTTTTAGTACATATTCATTTTTAGTACACTACCTACATTAGAAACTTTTGCAAAAGTTTTCAACGGTTATCGTCATCACCAATTCTTAAACAGCCCTTGTAGTCATCTACAATCACTCTCTACTGAGTATGAACCTCATCTGATGATGAATGAAAAATAATGCTATCAAAAATATTGTCACAATAAAAACTACTTAAAACTAAAAAGTTGACATCGGTTTCTGGAAAACCTATCTAAATATTTATTATAAAAAGCAACCATGTCATTACCTATTTTATTGTAAATTGTTTCTATTATTATTCTATTTCCAATAAGACAGCTGGAAACAACTTGCTTCCAGCACGATGCTGCGGTCTTGATGAGATCTTCCGTTCATTTCGAAGGCGGACGCATGATCTTATCAAGACTACTCTGCGCTGAGGCCCACAGTAAAAGATCACGTTTCGAGAACACACAACTGTTGCAACTCTCGTCTTGATGCACAGGTTTATTGCATGAAAAGACGTCACGTGGTTTTCCGAACGATCTTCGTAGGTTCTCTACACGAACTCATGGCAGTGTATTAAATGCGTTGGTGAAGTCTAGAGACACTGCCACCAACACTTGACCATAAGCCACCGCCTCGTTCGAGAGGGCTTTGACACGTTTAACAGCGTCGATTGTAGACCGGCCCGCCCGGAAACCAAATTGCTCGTCGGACAAGTGTGGACCAATCCTATCAAGATTCTGGATGAGGCAAGAAGCTATCACGCATTCGAACAGCTTTTCCACCTCATCCAGCAGTGCTACAGGACGGTACGCGGAGGAAGAGTCCGCAGGGCGCCCGTCTTTCCTCAGAAGAACTAACCTATCCGTCTTCCATAAATTTAGGAACTGACCTGTCTCCAGACAGGCTGGACTACTTGCGGCATCGCTAGATAGGCTCAAGCACAGCTCATGTCTTGACCGAATCAATGGCTATCTCAAAGTCCGCATATGCTAAACACACTGAAACACACCAAATTACCAAGCCACACCGGCGTCTGACATAGCTCGCTTAATGATGTTATCTACTCGCTTTTGATTTTTATTTACTTTTAACAATAGATTTAAATCAATGTAAAATATAAATTTAATAATCTAATATAAAGTACCTATATAAAGTCTGAAAATATATCTGAAAATCTATAAATATAAAGCCATAAAATCTTAATAATGCACTTACCGAGTACACAAACAAGCTACGAGATTAAGCACTTTGCACTAAGCACTTAGATAAGATTAGTCCCGTAGTATATAATAATAAAATACAAAAATATTTGTCTTTATCTTTATTTAGGGGAACATACAATATACCGACCTCTACTTCACAGTTATGCGGACTTTGGTTTAGATACATGCCAGTGGGTGGTCATGTGTAAGTGTGAGTGTATCTCATGACTACAATACACATTTACTTTATAAATATTCCTTTGAAATGATTACTAGTAAAGCTAGCTAGTCACAAATATATAAATTAAAAAGTTATTTCCTAAAATTCAGTTGTCTCATTCCTCAGAGATTAGGTAACCCTGATAAGCACGAGCGCCCTAGCAACTTCGAAAATATAATGACCAGATAAGTGGATCATTATCAAAATACTTTTAATTTGCACTATAATGATAATAAGTAATTGATAATTTCCGGAGCTACCTATCACTTTTCACCAGGGGGGAATATTTGCAAGAAGCTCTTAGCATTAGCAGAACAAAATTTTTCAAAAAAAGACTTAGCAGGTTATATTTAATTACTTATATATTGTACCTACTCAAATAAACATCCCTAGGTGGCGTGCTTTTGTGCATATCTAGGAGCACCGAGACCCCCAGGGGAAAGCACCGGAACTCTCAGTAATTTGCTGTTCACAATGTACGACATTCTCCTGAGACAACGTGACCAATGTGGCTGTGTCGTCCTTCCCGGGCCCGTTTGAGTGGATGATTAAAGCCCCTTTTAAAACCACACAGCCACGGTGTGACACAGCCAACCGAGCCTAAATGTCTCCTTTTAGTATGCTCTCAATTAATACGGGCAGGAGATATCGATGCCGTTTCTATATAGTACCTCGGTATTAGGGTCAAATGCTCGATACCGTCCCGAACGTGCTAGCACTTGGCCATTTTTTTTAATAGACGTAAAAACGTATTCAACTTTTTTATTGTATGTGTACCTAACTTATACCTACGTAAGCAATATACTGAATATTATGATTAAATTTATTAACTAGTCTGACGATTTTACTAATGAGTTAATGCGTTAACTTAGAAAACCCATTGAGGTGTCTGTGTCACAGATGATGAATAACTCATTTTTTTGATTCGTTTATGTTGTTTGTATATGTATGTACATGTTAAAACATAACACAAATCAAACCACATAGAATGGACACGTCATGAACACAGTAAAGGGTTTCTGTCAAATTAGATCCCTGCCCACAGTCCCTGCCTCATAAAATACCTAGTTGTCGACAACGAATTACTGATGATTATTATCTGATGAGTCGAAAAGTGATACAATTTTGCGGGTCACACGTGGATATGATTAACCCGAATGCTTATAGCACAGGGTCGTGTCGAGACAAATAAGACGTCTACATACTGATGATGATTTCGAGAACTTTTTGAATTACCTACCTATTCCTTTTTATTCTTATTCCTTATTCTTCGCACAGAGAATCTCTTTAGCCGTTCAGCGTGGGAATGCAGCCAGCGTTCTTGGCACCCTACCACACGGACACAGTATTTGTTTCTATTTTTAGCCATTTTTAGGGTTCCGTACCTCAAACGGAAAAAACGGAACCCTTATAGGATCACTTTGTTGTCCGTCTGTCCGTCTGTGTGTATGTCAAGACTCTTTATCTCGGGAACGCGTAAAGATATCGAGTTGAAATTTAAACTATATACGTAAACCTATCAATTTTTGCAGTTGTGTAAAAGAAAATTTTCTCAGTTGCCATAATAAAAAAGTTAGAGCCGTTTATGTCGTAAAAAACGCATATTTTAACGCTCACAAAAATCAAAACCTACAGGGTACTTCCCGTTGACATAGAACAATGAAATTTGGCGAAAAGCATTGTCTCAGAGTACACATATAGGAATAAATCTGAAAACTGTACATATTTATTTAAATCACATAAAAATAGGGCCTCAAAATTCACAAAATATGGGTTCAAAATTCAAAGTGAGTAAATCGTATCATGTAAGGTATCATATAAAATAACTTCATTAGCACATGCTAAAACAGGTTTTTAATTATCTTAACAATATGTTTGCACGGAACCCTCGATGTGCGAGCCTGACTCGCACTTGTCCGGTTTTTTAGTATATAGGTAGGATGTATTTATATAGGAATATAGTAGTTAAAAATTATATTTCAATATTTATTCTTATTGCTGTTTAGTTTTATTTTACGCGGTTCCGGAGTTCTTATCGCACCTTGTATATCAGAATTTTTTTGGCGCTATAATACCTAGGTACCTAAACGCAGGTGCGGATCTAAAACTCTAAAACCTCATCGCCCTCGATTTCTTGCTATAGTCCTGTTCAGCTCGCACTTGGTCGAATTTTAGGTGATCATAACTTTTGTGAGTTACTGCGCCTGTAAGTACAAAAGGACACGTCCACAAAATGTATGGAGCCTGGTATAATCAAAAAATCTAACTACAGCAGACAGCACTCGTTAGGTACATCTCGAGAAAGTATATGTAATTCTGAGTTTATTACATCACTATACAATAAATTATATCTTGTTTATAAAGAAAATTGGGAAAATGTGATCAGCTATAACAACACCGGCTAAGGGTGGGCAAGGAGGGTGAGCGAGGAGAGCCGTGGAGGCCGGATGGAGCCGAGGGGGGCGGTCGCACCGTCTCCAAGGATACCGCACAGAGCGATGACGGTTGCAACAAGTGGAAATTGGATCACTTTAACCTTTTCTTTGTGATAATGACGCGGAGAGCTTTTAAGACAGTCACGAGTTGTTGGTAAAGACAAATTTGTTAAAGAAACAGCCTCAAACAGTACGGATCGACTAACTAGGTACTACGCTACGTAGCTACATAAATCCTGAAAGGCTACTAAGTATCAGGAATGTGTAGTTTTCCCACCCCATATTTAAAAATCTCGTTCATCAACATTATCTGAGACTAAAACAGGCCGTGACACAGTGTTACAAGCGAGTCATATGTCCTCGCCCACAAAATAACCCACGCGCGTATGCGCATCAAGCTAATGACCATGATGATGATGATGAACCCCAAGTCCCGTTATCAAAAGTGGGATCGCAAGGGCAAATCCTTGAGGACGAAATATAATCATTAAAACGCAAGGATAAAGTACCGCAACCGTTCCAGACTAATTTTAAATCTACCCGCATTTCAATAAGATGAAATGTATGGAGATTTGATGTGTTGGAATTTGCCACTAAATCATGATATTTTTCATGTCTCTTTCTAACTTATGCCATATTTAATCAATGCATCTTTTTCATTATTTTATTGATCGACCACATTATCCCTCTGGTATCCATAATCAGTGCACTTATCTTTACTGGTAGAACTAAATCTACAAAAATGCACTTATCCCTACCAGGGATATAGTTGGTATGGATAAGTGTACCTACCAGCCATCTGTGGCACCTACCTAGTGTCGAATTTCAGTACCTTCACAAAATACTTTGTCGCACTAGCGTTATATCGAACTATGTTCAGTTTGTCGTACTAGAGTGATGTCGAGCTTCAGTGTGTCTACTGAGCGTGCAAGCGAAATATGGTGTGTCGCAGTTCAGTTTTGTCGAACTAGCGTTATTCGCACAAGCGAATGTCGATGTCAAGTAGTGCACTCTTAAAAGTGTGCTAGTTTCATTCTATACATCTGTAGGCACGTGTAGGAAAGTAGTCCAAGCAAACATTCTGATACTAAGTTTTATGATATTATGTTGCCTACTGATGTAAGATATCGGATATAGATTAAAATTACATGGAGAGCCACTGTTCATGCCAAGCCAAAACATCCTTATAAGTGGACAATAAGTCCGATTACAGAGGCGCCAGCGTAAATTTAATAGCAACGTAAATAGCGTACTCTCTATCGAATGCCTAAAGTTAAAAAGAAACAGAACTATGCTATATTACGATGGCGCCTCTGTATTCGGGCTTAATGTCCTTTTCGGATACTTAACAAAACACTACGAAAAGTTCATCAACTCTCGATAAGTCGTTCGTAATGTACGGAGTATATAGTAAAATGATGCCTGTAACGGTGCCCTGCACTTTGCAAAACAACATGATGTGCCTACAGGATTACCGTACTACGGGCGCCTAGGCAACGAAAAACGTAGCAGTTTTGTGCTACGGTTACACGGCTACGGAGAGGAACCCTATCATCTACACTACACGCTCTACACCTACGACGACAGACAGTATTTTGATAATCGGCGAAGTGCGAGTCGGACTCGCGCACTAAGGATTCCGTACCATATGGGAGCCTTTAGGGCCCTTAGTATTATTTATTGTAATTTAATTACCTATTTATTTTTGACGTGAATATACAAGGAAATATTCTGTAAATGGGGCATTTCACGCGAAGCGGCAGCAAAAAAAGTGAGGTCGTGAATTTTGTTTATACATATTCTGTTTAGTTATACCTACTTCTAGCAGACGTGGATGTGTACTCGCATTTTTTTTCGTGTGTTGCTTTTTTGCCAAATTATGAGGTTTTAAACATGGATTTATCATATAAACAGGATTGAGTACCTACTGGCAAAGAAAAAAGTGCCGACAAGGATACCACATCAGATGATTGTGTCTCTTTTCCAAGTAGGATGACCAAAACATCTCGATCATCTTGGGATTTAATTTTTCTTTGGAATGTTACTGCACGCAGGAATCGCAGTTATCTTACCCCTAACTCGTGTCCTTCGTCATCGTCGTCGCTTTAGCAATAAGACGCCTACTGCTGGGCATAGGCCTTCCTTGAAGATCTCTATAAAACCAATCCCCCATAAAAACAATGGTCTAGAATTAATATATACGGAGATAATTCAGTTTCAAGTTAGACAGCTGTTATCGGAAATGTAGATCTTGAAGAGTTCTTTCACTTTTGTTAAGACAGCAATGGTCTAGAATTGATAATGACGGAGATAAACCACTTTTAAGTTTGACAGCTGTCATCGTAAATGTAGATCTGGATGAGTTCCCTCACTTTTGTGAGGTACAGTAATGGTCTGGAATCCATATTTACGGTGTTGAACAACGTTTAAGTTTCTTAGATGTAATCTTGACACATCAACCCGTGTCAGTACTTAACCACGAAAAACTTTTTCACGAACGACTTTTTCACGGAAAACTTTGTCACAAACAGACCTTATCACGAAAAATCTTAATCACCAAAACTTGTCCACGAATAGACTTCCGTAGTTAACAGAATTTTAAGGCTTCCGTAGTAAACAAGGCATCCATTTTGAAATAAAAAATAGCGGACTCACTTTTTTGAAAAAGTTGTCATGGGTGTAGTTTTCGAGGTTTTTGGGGGTGTACATTTCAAAAGTGGCATCCATTTTGAAGTAATGTTCGCCATCTTCTATTCCAAAATGAATGCCAATTTTGAAATATAAACCCCCGAATTCTCAAAAAATAACACTTATGACGACTTTTTCAAAAAAGCAACATCTACTATCTCTAATTCCAAAATAGATGCCGTTTTTGAAATCTACACCCCCAAAAACCTCGAAAACTACACCCATGACAATTTTTTCAAAAAAGTGACGTCCACCATCTTTAATTCCAAAATGGACGATAGTTTTGAAATCTACACCCCCAAAAACTTATTAAACGACACCCTTGACGACTTTTTCAAAATAGTGACGTCCGCCATCTTTAATTTCAAAATGGATGCCATTTTTGAAATCTACAATTCTACACCCCCAAAAACCTCAAAAGAGACACCCATCGCGACTTTTAGCAAAAAGTGACATCCGCCATCTTTAATTTCAAAACGGATGCCATTTTTGAAATCTACACCCCAAAAAACCTTGAAAACTACACCCATGTCGGCTTTTTAAAAAAAGTGCCGCTCGACATCTTTAATTCCAAAATGGATGCCAATTTTGAAATCTACACCCCCAAAAACCTCGAAAACTACACTCATGATTTTTTCAAAAAAGTGACGTCTGCCGTTTTTAATTCCAAAATGGATGCCATATTTGAAATCTACAACCCAAAAAAAACTAAAAATATCTCTCCCTCGACTATACACCAATTGTACGCCCAGCATGTTTAAGAAATATGTCCAGCATAGTCACCCTACTACACTTCTTTGTTTACGCCATTTGCAATCGACGGTGATACTCTAGTCAAAAATAAAAAATAACCGTTAATCATAAAGACGTAGGTATATTCATACAAAATAAATATCAAACTCTGTTTTATTGGCATCTATACGCAATTTTAACTAAAATCTTATCAAACTACATTGTTATAAAAACTAAGAAATGGTTAAGACAGTCGCGGCTTACAGGTAATAATTCTACCATATATGTGTCGTTTCGAAATGGCAATAGTGCGAGCGGGACACCTTCATCACTTTGGGAAGTCTCACTCGGCACAGCGTCTCTCTTATGCCATTTCAAAAGAATATATGTTTTGTTGAAACGCATTAAGGTTGAATTTTCCTAAACTAACTTTGAGCCAAATTTCGTCTGTGCGCAGTCCAGATAGTATACAAAGTCCTTGGTTTTCGAAGGAATCAGAAGGAGATGGTGTAATGACATTTAGATACTTTGACATGTAATAGTTTAAAAACCGAAATAATAATCATATAGGCGTCTCTTTCAAATGTACGTAATAAGAATAGACCAACATTATACAGCACAGTTTCGCTATAGTGTCTATATTTTTCGTGACGTGTCGCGCGTGCCTGGTCCGCCATATTGAGTCGAAAAACAATAGCGATGTTCTTATTATATCAAAAAAAACTATCGATATTTTAGTTAGTTTTTATTTGTGTTATTGATTAGCTGAAATTTTGAATTTTTATTTCATTTCACTTTTCATGTCAAATTTGACAACTGTCATTCCAGAATTAATACAAGTAAAATGGCATGACAGGTGTGAAAGTAACAGCTGTCAAACTAAGAAGTATTATTATCTCCGTAACTATCGAAGCTAGACCATTACTGTCTTAATAGCAGTAATAACACTCAATGAGATCTATTAGGTTGTTTTAATGACTGCTGTCAAAGCTTAAAAGTGAATTATCTCCGTAACTATCGAAGTTAGACTACTGCTGACTTCACAAAAGTGACAGAGCGCAATTAGATCTATATTTTAAATGACACCTGTCAAACTTAAAAGTGGATTATCTCCGTAATATTGATAGCTGTCATCTGAAAGATATCATATCTCTATTTGAGCTTTATCACTTTTGTGAAGACAGCAATGGTCTAGCATCGACAGTGACGGAGATAATCCACTTTTAAGTTTGACAGCTGTCATCCGAAATGTAGATCTCATATCAGTTTAGTGAAGAAAGCAATGGTCTATAATTGATAGTTATGGAGATATTCCACATTTAAGCTTGACAGCTGTCATCCGATATGTAGTTCTTATTAAGTCCTATCACTTTAATTCTAAGTCATACCTCAGTAAAGCAGTGGAGACTTTTCTAGAGGTGTCTATGGAGTTTTGGTAACAACACGAAACGACATGATACGTCACATTATATCACTTGCCCACACTCATGCACGTAATTCAGCTCATAATCAATGAAATACCACAATTTTTCACTAATTATCACTGATAAAAACACAACTTTAACAAAATTATACAATGAGGCGACATGTCTTTTCCGCGTTCCCGCCAAAAAACTCGTCCTACCATTCTAGTGTGGATTCTTGAATATGACAGCTGCAACCTTGACATCTGTAATTTTTAGGGTTCTGTACCTCAAAAGGAAAAAAACGGAAACCTTCTAGAAAAACTTCTCAGTTGTCGTTTAAAAAAGTTAGAGTCGTTTATATCGTAAAAAACAGCATATTTCGACACTCACAAAAATCAAAACCTACCGGGTACTTCCCGTTGACATAGAACTATGAAATTTGGCGAAAAGCATTGTCTCAGAGTACACATATAGGATTAAATCTGAAAACTGCACATTTTTATTTACATCACAAAAAATAGGGCCTCAAAATTCACAAAATATGGGCTAAAAATTCAAAGTGAGTAAATCGTATCATGAAAAGTGTCATATAAAAGAACTTCATTAGCACATGCTAAAACAGGTTTAATTACTTTAACAATGTGTTTGTACGGAACCCTCGATGTGCGAGTCTGACTCGCACTTGTCCGGTTTTTTAAATAAAAGTTTGCCATTATGTTTGATTCGGCTAAAATTAATTTGTGTCGATAGTTTTATCGATAGGTACGGGGAAATCGATAAGTGTAGTGTGGTAGTAACAACACTAATCCGCCGTATTATGTGCGGTGGGTATGCAGGTTTTTCTCGTCGTTAGGGCAACTCCATTCTGATTCCTTCCTCAATGCTTCTTTTACTAAGAATAACGTCATGAATTTTTGGATGCTTATTATCTGTATTAATTAATTTGTAAAAAAAAACTAAAAAGTATTGTTTCTTATAGTTAGAAACTTGAAGGTGTTTAATTTTTTTGACGGACTCCAAATTTGTTTTTTTTTACGTATTAACCGGAAGTTAATGTTTCAATTCAATTTTTGAGTAAGTTCGACACTATTTTTTAAAAATATTTTAACATTGAATTAAAGCTATAAACGTATTAATTCTTCACAAAAAAAAATAAAAATTAAACGTGATCTCTAATAGTTTAAGATTTAGAGCATATAGAGTACATACACATAGCTATGAGCCCTTTCTGAGCAATCGAGTTTATGAGCTAACATGCTAAAATACTACGCTATTAATATTTAATTCCTTCATTCTAACATGCAAAAATATAAAAATAAAAGATATTTTGAAAATGTCTCGTTCTGACACTACGAAAGAAATATTTCGTGGCGCGCATACTAGCCCGGCTGGTACGCTGTGTAGATCATTGTGTCAAAGAAGATATAATAATACTACGATTGTGTGTAGTTTGTGGTGAACAGAACAAGGACTAGAGCTAGACTCACTAGACATGTTTCCAAGTAGGTAAAATATCCAACTTTATACCTTGCTCGTCATCTGAAAAAATTATGATTGTACAAAGCTTGGTATATGTAGAATCGCGGATTGTTCGCCGTATGTAGGGGCGAGGAATGCGAGCGTCAGCGAAATGTGCGCCCGATTCGCGATAGCTCCCTCCGTCGCCGCTTCCTCGCCGCCTCAGTCATCCGCTCGCCGCCGGCCCTTGCACTCTTATCGTTAATGTATGAAGGATATTGAATAGTGAATCGGTATTACGGAGTTTTCTAGTTGAGTTTTCACAAGTTAGTTTTTCCAGGTGCAGAGCAGAGCCTATCTTGCCGAGTGGCATCAACTGCCGGTCTACTTCGGAACGGCCGTTTACGCCTTTGAGGGTATCGGATTGGTGCTACCCCTGAAGAACGAGATGCGTCGTCCCGAGCTGTTCCAGAAACCTCTGGGAGTACTAAACGTAGGCAAGACTTTTGTGGCCGGGATCTTCATCTTTTGTGAACGAGACTCATTCTTCAGGGGTAGCACCAATCCGATACCCTCAAAGGCGTAAACGGCCGTTCCGAAGTAGAGCGGCAGTTGATGCCACTCGGCAAGGTAGGCTCTGCTCTGCATCTGGGAAAACTAACTTGTCAAAACTCAACTAGAAAACTCCGTAATACCGATTCACTATTCAATATCCTTCATACATTAACGATAAGAGTGTTTGGTCTTGTTGGTTGGTGTCAGGGACGTTTTATCTCCGGACTAGTAACGCTCTACCATTCGCACTCACTACATTCTGTCAGCTTTACGTGAGGCGCGGGGGAGGAGGTGTTCACTGAAATTTCGACCTTAAACATATCAGGGTAAAGTCGAAACGTTAACGGGTGACGGGTTTATGGAGCGGAGCGAGCGAGAACAATGCACCCAGATGCTGATAATCCATTTTCGCCTTAATTGCTTGAACGCTTAAGTCTAAAATTGTGTAATAAAATGTCCGGTGTCTCTTTTACGTGTAGGCACACTATTTTTTATACCGTGGCAGAGGGGTACACGTAATGAATTCTTCTCCACAATAGACAATAATAGATTGTAAGGTATGGACATATGGCTGAATGTTGCATAAACATGGGAGGATATGATTCTCGATCTTTGGCGGAGACTCCATTACTGAATCGATATATTCGATGCCGGTCCGAGTGAACTATTTTAAGTTTTTATATAAAAATAAGCTTCAATGAAACAAAAAAATACTTACATGTGAAACGTTACACCATCTTTTTGTAAATTTGAGGTATAAGATTTATTTTCACACGTTCTAACTGCACAAGCTGGCATTTTTTCAATGAGCACTTCGCGCAGCGGATTCAATTAGATGACTGTTGAAATATCGATTGGTAAGTGGTTTTTATAAACGTGTAAGAATTATAGTTCTCATACCATGACAGAGGGGTGCGCGCGTAGAATTCTATTCCCGAGGATAACTCTTCCAAGGTTGGTGTTCATCACGTCGGGGTCACCACTGGTCACCACTTTGGACTAGGTTGTCGTCCATGTCGAGATGATGATGATAGGATAACATCTCGCAAAGGAGTACTCCACTGGGCGAGGTGTTGTGCCCGGGGATAGCTATCCGACAGTGTAAACTTAGGTATTGATATGGTTCGGCCGTCGCTGTAAATTTCGTTTGCGCGATGCAGACTCCGGCTTGTCATTGGCTGAGGCGCGGCGATACAGCTTGTGATTGGTTGGCGGTCGGCACGCGTAGCTAGTGCCATCTTGTAGCGAATGTAGTGAAGTTTGTCGCTACAAGTGCAAGGGCCGGCGGCGAGCGGAAAAGTTGTATAAGAGCCATTTATAATCTACATACCTATTCAATATCAATCGTTTTTATTGCACCATAAATACATATTCTCTTATTCTAATTTATAAATGTATAATTTATATAAACCTAGAGTACTGACTCAGTAAGAAATGTTTTTAAAGAAAATAATTTATTGACACTTACGTGCATTTTCGTATTAGAACTCTGCATATTTGTAAAAAACAACCCAAAATATTTCACTGATCAAAAGTCTTTGCGGTTACATAGTTTACGCTCCAAACACAAATATAACATAAGTAGGTATTCCTAATGGTATTCCTCAAGCTAACAATACAATAATAATATTTCACAAAAGCATATACATTATTATTTTATATTTTATCGTTTCGGCCGAGTTGCATCGACCGTGGTCACGGTCGATGCAACTCGGCCGAAACGTCGGGATGAGGAGGTATTTATCACAGACGTATAAGTCTTATATGTCTGTGGTATTTATTTATCTCGTAATTTTAGTGCGCGATTAGTCCCGTAGTACAGGCAGTCCTCGACTTACGTCGTTTCGATTTACGTCGTTTCAAGTTACGTCGAACAATGTTTTGACACTATTCCTTAAACATACGTCATTGGTTTCGATTTCCGGCATAGGATAATTCACTTGTCGCGAGGTCAATGTCCGTGGGGCCGTCGGGGCGCGGTGTCGCCGTGCGGGGATTACCCCGCACATGCCGCAGATTTTGATTAATTATTTCAGGGACACCGGACAATCAAGATTTTACATGTACTTAAACATATTAAAAAAATATGTCTCGACTTACGTCGTTTCGATTTACGTCGCGTATTTCGAGAACCTAACATGCCGTAAGTACGAGGACTGCTTGTATAAAATAATAATGTGTTCAAATCGCGAAAGTTTAAAAATAACATAAGCATATACATCACAGCTATTTACCACATGAAATAGTCATTAGATGGAAATACGAGTAGATTTCAAAATTCTCTGAGGAAATGGCTAATTGAAAAATCATTTTATATGAACGAATTTCACGCATGTACACACGGATCGCGCCCATACTTATATTACTTATACCCAATTATACCTATTATAAAAAATAACTCTGTGCCATAACAATATTGTATTTTTTCATGGATGATCTCAGTTTTTTTAGAATAACATAATTGTAAACATAAAAAAGTTAATATTAGATACTAGGTATTATTGTTATAAATTGTATAATTTATAAATGGTTGATCTCAAACACACAGAATAGGCCCTATTACACAGGGCACAGAAGGAGCCTCTTCATACAAACCTAGACTTAAGCCGGAAACATACTATCGGACGCGGCTGACAGACGCGACTGACAGCCGCGACTTAGCAATGTGCACAGTCTTAAAACATCCGGTGCGCCAGATCGCTCTCGGACGTCCGAACGCTCAAGGACGTCCGCGAGTTACGTCCGATAGTGTGCACGGCTCAGTGTACTTTTATAGTCTAGGTCACGGCTGTCAGTCGCGTCCGTAAGCCGCGTCCGATAGTATGTTTCGAGCTTTAAGCCGGAAACATACTATCGGACGCGGCTGACGGACGCGACTGACAGCCGCGACTTAGCAATGTACACGGTCTTAAAACATCCGGTGTGCCAGATCGCTCTCGGACGTCCGAACGCTCAAGATCGTCCGAAGGTGACGTCCGCGACTTATGTCCGATAGTGTGCACGGCTCAGTGTACTTTCATAGTCTAGGTCGCGGCTGTCAGTCGCGTCCGTAAGCCGCGTCCGATAATATGTTTCGAGCTTTAAAAATGTGAAAAATACAATTTGTACCATAGACAACTTTTGAGTGAACTTGCCACTGGAAATAGGGATTTCAAAAGTCATGATGAAAAGAATCGATTCCTATTATAAATTGATTCGTGTCTAGGATGACGTCATGTCTTATCACATGATAAACCCGATGGCTGAAATTTCGATTAATCTATTCACATCTTGACTCTTTTTAATGGGTGGACTTATGTAATTATAAATACGTTTTTTTTGTTCATTCCAGAAGTTTTAAACAAAAGTCAATAACACTGTAGCGACTAACTTCGCTACATGTGGCGCCACCACACGCGTGCCTCTAGAAAACTAGCGTCAGCCAATTACAACGCGCAAACGAAATTCTTAGCGGCGGCCGAACCATATTAAGACCAAATGTTACACTGTTGGATAGCTATCCCCGGGCACAACACCTCGCCCGGTGGAGTACTCCTTTGCGAGATGGTTACTCTATCATCATCATCATCCCGCTATGGACGACCACCAAGTCCATATTGGTGACCCTAAGACGAAGAATACCATCATCGGCAGCAACATCAGGCAGACGCAACCTCCTTCTCCATCATCATCATCATCAGCAATTACATCAAGCAGACGCATCACCAGCCAGCACTCCAGCCTCATCATCAGCTCCAACGCAGCCGACTCACCGCGCTACCTGGATCCTGATGCAACCAGGCACACACTCGGTCCCGACTCACTGTGGATCGCACAATCCCGACTCACCGTGGATCCCGCCCGGCCTCGACTCACTGTAGACCGCGAGCAACCTGCCTGCACCACTGGCAAGTGCTTCAAGACTCAACGCTGCAGCACACTCAGTACAAATCGACTACTCGTCTGGAAGGGGGAGTGATGTAGCGACTAACTTCGCTACATGTGGCGCCACCACACGCGCGCCTCGAGAAAACTAGCGTCAGCCAATCACAACGCGCAAACGAAATTCTCAGCGGCGGCCGAACCATATTAAGACCAAATGTTACACTGTTGGATAGCTATCCCCGGGCACAACACCTCGCCCGGTGGAGTACTTCTTTGCGAGATGTTATCCTATTGTCATGATTTTTAATCGTTGCATCAAATTTTGATCTGATTTTTAAATATATGTCGAATGATATTTTCTAGTATTTGTAAGGTTAACATTTCTCTGGCTTGTGATTGGCCGATTTAACAACGAGCCCGCATTTTAGCCAATAAGAACTGTTTCCGGCGTAGTTTTAAAACAGCCAATCAGAAAACGAGAAAACAAACTGAAGAGATGTAAAAATATTAATCTTTGGGTGAGGGCATTCTCGATTTGCGCCTCGTGGCGAAAGCACATATTCTTTGTCAACACGAACTGTGAGAATTATTTTAAGAAACTAATGTATCATATTTTATAGTGACCAAATACACATGAAAATGGACTTATTAGTTTGATTCTCAACATATCAGCAGTGGACGTAACCTGCAGACCCACAATATGGTATGTACATTTATATTTATTATATTTTTAGATTAGGTGTCTTGTAAGTAGCATTGGTACCGATTCTTAAATCTGTGAAAAACTGTCTGATATTACGCAACTAATTTGGGTGTTAGGTCACGGCAAAGTTGACCAAACTGATTGGGGGTAGTGTCACGATTAGATCAAAATTCAACCTTCGGCAGTGTTACTAAACTGTGAAAAAACTGTGCTTATTTTATTCCTACCTATCTGCAGAATAATAGGCATCGCATTTGATTGGTGTAACATGTGGCCAGGAACTCCTAGGCCATGTTAACCTGATCGATTACTGGTAGTATCTTGGCTGAGACACTACTCAACAATACTGTTACCAAGTTTATCAAAACTACGCTTATTCTATTCTCATTACCTACCTGCAGATCAATGAAATAGGCATCGCATTTGATTGGTGTAACATGTGGCCAGGAACTCCTAGGCCGTGTTAACCTGATCGATTACTGGTGGTATCTTGGCTGAGACACTTCTCAACAATGCTGCTACCAAGTGTATCAAAACTGTGTGCATATTTTATTCTTCTTACCTACCTGCAAAATATTAATAAGCTTCGCATTTGATTAGTGTAACTTGTGGCCAGGAACTCCTAGGCCATGTTAACCTGATCTATTACTGGTAGTATCATGGCTGAGACACTACTCAACAATGCTGCTACCAAGTATATCAAAACTGTGAGCTTATTCTGTTCTCATTAACTACCCGCAAAATAACAATAGGCACCACAATTGATTTGAAGTAGCATATGGCCTACTCATCGGCCATGTTAACCCGATCGATTCCTGGTACTGACTTAGTCGAGACACTTCTCGATAGTGATGATACCGGGTGATCATAAAACTGCGCACTTGTTTAATTGTGCGGGTACGCAATATTGTGATGTGAATTCTATCATTATCGATAATACATATTATTATGTGTAGCTGCTGACGAGGTGCTACAATCAGAACATGTTTATTCAGATATGTGTGCCGTGCCTAGACTATGACTAAGGCGAATGTATGCTACCAGTTAAATAAGTAGTTCTTTATAAAGACGCGTACCTTCGAATGTACTTTCTGCCATACTTTATGCGGATCGTTGACAAGACAATAAAAATGTTGCGTAGACTATAGCGGTACCAATCATTTTGTTTCAGTTTGGTATTTAAGGAAAATGTTTTACCGGAGACCCAGAATTTATATCACCTGTGCTCCAAAATAAGAAATAAAAATATGGCTAAGAAATGGCCGACACAAAAAAAAGATGGCATTCAATGGTCATATTACTTTGTAGAAAAATACTTTTTGAATTTATATTGGTTCAGAACAGTGTAATAATAATAATGTCAAATAATTTCGCTACGTAAACTTTGGCCGCTATTAATGAAAATACATAATAGAAAAATCATTTTCTAGCTAACATTAAAGTACGCGACAAGGTCTTTGTACATTTTTGAAATATCTCAATTTAGGAGAGCGTCTTTACTCATTAGTTTTTGGCATTGGTATGGAGACATTACCAGTCTTATTCCAAAGAGGTTCGCCGGTGCCAGGCTTGAACCACGCCTAGCATATCCACGGTTGTTACGGTATTAGAGTTAACCCCTTACCGCATGGATTTTTAGATTTCAATAATTTTAATTTATGATGTTCCTGTGCCTCAGGGGTATCCATAAAAAATAATAAAAAAAATAAAAAATTCATAGTTTACTAAAAATTAACAAAAAATAAAAAGTTCCAATTTTGGCACAACATGCACTCTAGTTTATAAAAACATGTGTTCCGAATTCGTCACAATATGCAGCAGTACTTAGTAGTCGTATAAAAACACAATTTTTTATAAGCTTAAGTTTTTATTTCGAAATTCATCGTCTGTAATATTCTCATCTTCACTGATGTCTGGTATAATTGCAGTACATCGATTTCGAGGGGAAATTGCATCTAAAACAAACAAAAAATAATCAATAATAGGTATCTTCTTGTACAGCAATTTATCTAAAGTTTATATTTCATAAATAACAATGCCGTCCATCATCTAATGATCTCAAACTTAGGAAGCTTGTTGTTTTATCACAGAGATGCCGTGGCCACCTTTCATCGCCATCATCAGATGTATATATATGTACATTAATCAAAAGGAAAGTCTAATTTTGTTTGCAAGGTTAGTTAGCCAAACATACATACATAATATATAGAGAATTGTAAATTAAAACATGTACTTTTTCATAGGCTACTTGTACCACACTGCATAGTGTGCCAAATTTGTTTTGTCCTTCTACTGCATGATGTTCCAAATTTGACGGGTAAATTGAAACTTTACTGCATGATGTTCCGAATTTAGCACAAAGTTTAAATAACAAATTAATCACAATTTAAAAGTTGAAACTTACGTTTTTTGCCATAAAACCGTCGTGGGTCCATTGTTCTTCACTCCTAGACACTTTTTTTAAAGATATTTAGCCCAAAACAATTAAAAATATCTCATCGAAAACTCTCAACCTCATGCTCGACCAAAATGGCGGAACACACTGCTTTACCGACGAAATTTCGTACTCACATAACTAGTTATAAACGCGATCTGTATTTTTCTGGGTTCATACGTGCATTGGCTTGGCAAATAATGCGAAACTAGATTCATAGATGGCATACATAGTTTGTTATTAGCGATTTTTGAAAATGTTCCAAATTTGTCCCGGTATGCGGTAAGGGGTTCCAATGATTAATTAAAATGTCCCTATTACAAATCAAGATCTAATCTAGAATCAGATAAACCAATGGTAGTCCATGGTTTAAGCGATAGCCACAGATAAAAAAAAATATATAATTTACAATCATTCATTCGTTCTCGCATGTTTACACCTTTTTTGAATACATTTCAAATGCTTAAATAACTGCGTCTTAATGCATAAATATATCCAAATTGTTGGTTATTTAAGTATCCGTTGAATACAATAACTTAATTCATTATTTTTACATTTTCTTTGTTGGCAAATGCGTGTGTATCTGAAGCCTAAATCCAGGCAAGAAAAAAGTGAGGCTTTGTTTTTGTCGTTTTCGAACTTCATTTCTCTTATGTTTCTAAATTCTAATTTATAATAAGATTGCCGAGTGAAATAATTTAAATCAAATTCTAAGCTAGAATTTGCTAGTCCATGGTTTAAGTCCAGTACTAAAGTTAAAACGTGTTTTGGAATAAGGCTGTACGGGTCAGTGGTATGTGGGCTACTTCTTCTGTATCGTTTATTCATTTTGATAATTCGCTTTGGAATGCCTATTTGTTACGCGAATACCCTAAGTGCACTTCCTTCTAATGTTTACTAAGTAACCCTGAATTCGAATCACGATTTAAAATATAGTAACGTGAATTATAATTTACATGTTTAACCATTGATGTGGAGCCATATATTTTGACTGGGCTATAATAAATGATTTAGGCTATGTATGCCACCAGTAAACTAAGTAGAAGCTCGGAGACGCTTATAGCTTATATACGCCATAGGCGAGCATGCTACACCAGTGTTCCAAGTAGAAGCCCGTAAATGCTTTCAGCTATAAGTAGGTACTTATGCCGAGGGCGGGCATGCTACACCAGATAGCCCAGATATGAAATCAAATGAAACTTTGACCGATTAGATAGCCCGGAGAAGCTCACATTTGTAACGTACTTAGTTACTTACATGCCGTGAGCGGGCTATGTCAGTCTACAAGTATATCGTGCAACGTGCGTCGATAAAATTAGTCGCAACGTGCGACTGGGCTACGTATGCCCTACAAGAATATGGCTCCGATTGGTTCATATGTTTATGCAATATAGTTAATTTACCATGTGTGACTAATTCAGCAATTTATAATAAGTTGAATTAATTAGCCTTAAATGTTCTTTGAATAATTTCAACTAAATATTTGAAAGGTTAATTCCTCATTGAATTGGGAAATTCTCTATAGATACGAAAAAGAAAAGTGTTATAGACACGGCCAGCTTACAATAATTGTTAATTGATTATTGGCTTTCCTTAGCCTGACAACAAAAACACAAAGTATGTGCAAGCTAGACACGATCCATAATTTGTACACATCAACTAGCTCACCCGGTTAACTCTATATCACCTTTATCTATCAGAATTTACGGGTCGATTCTCATTTTGATGGTGTTTAGTTTAACGGCACCGAAGAACTTTAATGAAGTTCATTTTTAAAATTTACCTGAATGTGTAATAGATAAGTCTATTATTAAGACAGAACCTTGTAGATGACATTCACAGAAAACTATTATTAGTTATGTAACAATGAGGGTAATAACGTCTATGATATCTACCGTCGAGTGTGTCATAGACTGCCATCAGACTGCGATTTTATAGCCTCAGAAAGAGGATTTATATTTTTACTGTGGTCAAACTTGCCTTCACAAAGTTACATTCATAATATATCCTGGGATGTGTTTAAACGAATAATTAAGTTATGTATTATCATGTTTGTGCAGCTCACAAGTTAGAGGTTAGAATCATCAAGACCGACCAAAGCATTCACGAAAGGTTATAGATATTGAGGTTGTGCTACAACTGAACCATACGCGTTCAGTTCACAAGTCCTAGACTAAGTACCTACACCACGCCGGAATTGTTTCTTTATTCACCCGGCTGCCAAAGATGGATATTGTTTTTCGCGCGTATCTTGTATGTTTGTTTATCAATATCTTTATCAAATTTTCACTCAAGTTCGGTAAACGTAATTGTTTGCAGTTAGCCAAGAGGCAATATCATTACTAGTAGAATATTAAATATTACAAGTACATTAATACAGTAGCGTTTCATTGGCTTACGATTAACACCAATCAAACGCTTTTGTAAAATTATTTGATTTATTATTATTTTATACTACGGGACTAATCGCGCACTAAAATTACGAGATAAACAAATACCTCCTTATCCCGACGTTTAAAATAATAATGTGTTCAAATCGCGAAAGTTTAAAAACAATATTTGATTTAATCACGATTCACGGTTGCCCGTGAAATAATTATATGTTTACTAATAAGTATTTCTCTTCCTTTCCCGGAATTATGCTACGAGTAAATAACAAGAAGACCCAGCTACAGTGCAAAGGACATACACCCCGTTGTCTCCACGAGAGTTCTTTGGCAAATTACGTAAGTCACCCCAGATGATTGACCGCAGTTGGTGCTACGCATGTAGCATATGCTAGCTTTGTCATCACATCACTACTACGTCGCGGCGGCAGAGGCATGAGATTTATAGCGAAGAACTCGCAAGTGCTGAATTTTGCAGCCAAATAGAGGCTTCAAGTAAACTCATTCCAGTTGACATAACCTGTGGACTTGGACATAACCTTCAACTGAAACTAAACTACCTAATACTGATGGCGGATCTTTACCTTCAAAATTATATTATTACGACTTCGTTACACAACAACTTCTCAACAGTTGGCTGATTTCAACATGTTCCGTTTCTGGTGACAATGAACATGATCGTTCATTAATTCGGCGTTAATCTACAATATATGGTTCAGATAGTGCAAATTAGAAATAAAGTGAAATCGGAGTGAAAAATAAAAGCTTTAAATAATGCAGTGAAGTAAAGTTTAGGTTCTAGATTACATCCCCAGTGTTGTGCAATTATGAGTATATAATATAAGCGACCGTTTTATGTCACGTCCTCAAAATGAGTGTGAATTGTGTGTTCTATACTAAAATACTTTCTAGATAAGGACCAAAGTTTATAAAAAAAAATGCGCATCCTACATAGTCATTTGTCCACAATAAACAGACAAGCCAGAATGCTCTAAAGATTATTCCGATTAAATTAGCTGTGGAAACTTAGAATCAGCATTTTCATTATGATTAGGACACGTGACTAGGTCAGATGCCATAAAAGGTTAGCCCATTAAAACTAACATAAATATTTCATTTTGTTTGAACAAGAAGTTCATTTTGTTTGCTTCAGAAACGATAGTAATATGAAAACTTTCTGTAGTTTTTGAATATTTCGTCACAGATTATAAGCACAAAGTTGATATGACGTAATTACTACGTAATGATGAATGATTAAAGCACATGATATCTGTTCCAATTTTAAATCTAGATTTTCTAGTCTCTTTTCTTAAGTTGTTTAACGAACAAATATGTCACGTTTTTGCATAACAGGGCACGGGAATATGTAACTATTATACTGTAATCATACGTCATCCATATTTGTTCAAATTCATTGCTCGCACAGCTACTCTTAACGTACTTTTTGATCAAGTTTGTGCATTTTTTTCAGTTTGTTTTGTTTTTGTTAATAAGGTATACTTGTCACTTTGTATCCACAACAGTTAAGTTTGTGTTTTACATTATTGTTTTAGAATAGAATAGAAAAAACCTTTATTGCGTTGCTGTGTACATACAACAAGATGTTATAAGAAATGTGTTGATAAATAAATATGTCGATCCATTAGAACATAAAAATATTACAAAAAAATGTGCTCGGATATAAAATTGACGTAATACTCGTAGCTACTAGTTGAACTTGTATTTTTGTAAATGTTTTGACCGTTATATCTTCTTAAGTGTTATGAAGCTATTTAAGCTATTATTTTTAAGCTTCTTAAGTGCTATTTACACGTAAATAGTAATTGTCGTTTTTATGTGCTTAATAAGTTTAGTAACGCAATGTTGCTTGAGACAATCTATAGTATTTTTTTTAAATTTTGTAAACTAATCTTATTACGCACATACACTAATCAATGATAATATTTTGATAAATGACTATTACCCATGGTCTGTAATGCAATTTTCTGAAAGGTAAAATTCCATTTATGACTGTGTGATGATAAGCCAAATGTCATGAGCTAAAATTATAAGATAGGTTTATTACAATGCTGTAGATAAGTAGTAATAGTAATCTATTTAATTGTAAAGTCGTATTATTACATTGTTTTTAATTACTATTATTCAGGGTGCACCAGGAGGTAGCACATGAGCCGGATGGCCGAATGTCATGATTTTTTTTTTTTTCTTTGTCAACACGAACTGTGAGAATTATTGTAAGAAACTAATGTATCATATTTTATAGTGACCAAATACACATGAAAATGGACTTATTAGTTTGATTCTCAACACTATCATCATCATCTCGACATGGACGACCACATAGTCCAAAACACTATTAAATAACAGCTGGCAACCTTAAGTACCGCTAAATTCGATCTTTTCTCTTCCAGAAATAAAAAAAAACATTATTTTATTCGTAAACCTAAAAAAATACATTCAGACGAACATAGAACCTCTTCTTTTTTTTAAATCGGTTAAAAATGTGAACACATAACGTGATGCTGCTCCATATTGTTAAATCGATCTAAAACTAGTAGGTAGTTCGACCAAATTGACCTTGCGACCTTATTCCTTTACATGGCCGGCCGCCCGGGTCAAAATCAATTTTGACCTTAAAGTTAATCGATTTGACGAGTCAATATTCGATCTCATACTGACATTATCCTTCGTTCCTAACTGACCATAGAGAAATTTTCCACTCTGTTTACATCACAGAAAAGAGAAGGAAATAGAAAGGAAATGTGGAGGGGGGTTTGTAGCCACTATCATGAGTTATAACTCAAGATACGTGAAATCGTGACATTTACTGTTTCAGTCGTTCAAGTGATTTCAGAGGTAATTTTTGCCCAAAAAATGCCAGTTCGCGCTATTGTAACGTGTCGAATACAGAGCAAAGACTTTAGTTTACAAAAAGGAGGAATATCCTTCCAATAGCAAGTCTAAATTGTGGGCATTTTTTTAAATAAACGTTATCTTTTACTGCCTAGAATTTCGTTGATAGTGGTGGCAAAACTTGCAAACATTTTATCGACATCGATAAATTTTGCTAGAAAGTTAATAATATGTCGGAATAAAAAAATATCGATGTCAATATAATTATTTTAATTTCAAATGTTTTGTAATTATAGCATATTATAATCAAAAAAATTATCGATATCGATAAATTTTGATAGTAAGTTAATATTATCGAAATTAGACATTTATTGTTATCTGCATATTTAGTAAAATATTTGTGATTGTGGTGTACTTTTTAGTAATACATAATTGTATTTGCACCACATTCTAACTGTTATACTACTTATGAATAAAAGTTCCCAGGTGGGCTAGGATGCCCACGAAGTAATATTTCTTTCGGCGTGTCAGAACGAGCCAGCGTGATGGCGATGTATATATCTGTCACTTTTTCACACGTTGAAAGATTTCTTTTTGTGGCTTTTCGTGATCGCATGCTGGACCAGCACTGACAAAGAGTAAATGGATCGAGGCAACAGGACGACATGACTGGATTCCTACATTTTTTTTGGAAAAGTGATTGCTCAAATAATAAAGATGCCTGAAGCCACCATCAATACCTAAAATAGAAACCGTAATTATACATTCGATGATAAGGTATACACATAATGTATTCTGTAATAGAATTGATGGAAGACGTGTTTTGTTAAAATATGAGTTATTTTGGGGGTGATTTGCCTTTGAATTAAATTACATTTTATTTTGACGTATGTTTGAAAATATAATCTGATTTTATTAGCATAATCGGCCTTGTGGGAGTCGCGCATGAAGGATGCCGTACTATTATTCAGTAAAGATTTACATTTTCTGAAGTACCTACCTAATACAATTTTATAGTTCATATAAAATAATTTAGTGTGTCTAGGTATAACGGTTCCGTTTTTAAAAGATATCTATAATTATAATTATATTGACTAAGAGACGCTAAAATTGAAAAGATGTAAACGAATCACCCCGAAAAATCTCCCGCTCGCACAAGCACGCGCTCTCACTCGGCCACGTAACCATTTACGTATACATTCAGCTAATCCAATGATTCAATTATAGAGCTCCAAACTAGAACAATTCGATTGTAATAAAATTATTCTGCTTCTTTCAAAGATTGGCGTCGCATGGAATATGTATTTGCCAGTGTCAAGTGTAAGTTCTATTATGATGTTATGATAATTACTACTATTGTTACATGTAATTATGGTGTTGTTTATTAAAATGTTTCTATTATGATATTATCATTTTATAAATAGTCACAGTCGTAGGCAGCACAAAAATCTAGATACAATTGATTATTTTTTGCCAACAATGGCATTTGGCCGACTTCCACCGTTTACAAAATCCAAATAGTTCGCAGGAATTGATGTGGCATCCATGTAGTAATTTTTAACACTATTGTTGATTTTACATTTTTTTTTTGGCTCAGCTGACTTTGATATCATTTAAATGATTTCAGCTAGGGTGTACTTGTATACCATTTCAAAATTAAAATAAAAAATAAAACGGTCCATAATTGGCGAAAATACCGCTGAAAATATACAAAAACATACATACAGACGAACATAGTAGGTAGTAAGTAAGTAAGTTCGTATAGGCCGGGTGGCTAGCCCTGGTAGGTAGTACCTTCACTTTTTGGAAGTAGGTAAAAAGTCACTGTCACATCTAAGTCATGCCTGAGTAAAGCAGTAGCGAATTTACTAATAGCGCCGCCCTTTATGGAGTTTTTGTAACAACACAAAAAATTACGTTACACATTACATTATTTTGTCTACACTATTGTACGTAATTCAGTTCATAATCTTCGAAATAGCACAAATTTTCACATATTACTACTGATAGAAACACAAGTTTTACAAATTAATACAATACGGCGCGTTGACATGATTTTTCAGTGTTTATTCCAAAACTTCCTAAATACTAATAAAACTGCACAATCATTGCCATCAAATATACACTATATAGATTCAGTTACATAATCCATATATTATGCAAAAAGTATAAAATCACGTTATCGATAAAATTAAACTGCACAATCACATCGCTCATCACTAGCTAAATGCCAAAAAATAACTGTGATACCATATTCAAATTCGAGATTGGCCCATTATTTTTTTTTTGGCTTGGCATGTTGGTGCATTTGCCATTGTGATGTAACATTAATAAAATAAAGTGTATTTAATAACTTAAACTCGGCATTTAAATTATGACCAAATTAATGTTATGGGCTTTAACGTATCTTGGTGATGTGACAGAAAGTATACTACGCTCTATTTTAAAGTAAAAAAAATATTTCCGAAGCTAGTGGAAATTGCACAGTTATTGTGCAGATATTTTACAGTGGTAATACATACTTGGCGACAGCGGTTTTCATTGAAAATTGTCATCGATTTCCTTTCTAATTAAAGTAGTTCGCTGTTCTGTGGTTTACATCATGTTTACATTGTCAAATGATTTCATTTTCAATATTTTGCTTTTTGCTTGTAAATCACATAGAAAGATATTTATTACTTACTGGTGGTATGACAATGCCTTTCGTTATTTCTTTTGAAACCGAGTAATTTCGGCAAGATGGACTGACGCAGTTCACCATATTTACTTCGTTGCTTTGAGACGCGACCGCAACGCCAGTCTAATGAAGACTAGTTATTGTATTGGTGGATTCCTATATGATTGGTTGATATTGGTCGGCGACATTTCATTTTGTACGATTAGAAGAAGAAAGTTTATTTATTAACTGACTAAGAAATCGGTATAAATTGTCCACAAAAAACAACATCATCGTTAGATTCATTCACATCAGTTGGATTAACAGCAGGCCCCCAAACTCGGCTAAGCCGGTCTCTTGGTGGCCCATTCCAAATTAATTGCCAAGAGCTGAATTGGCGCGATTATAGACTATTATCATACCATATCAAAACCTGCCCCCCGACCGCCTAAGCAATAGCAATCGTTTATGACTTCATTTTAGTCATTTGGCACCGCCTATGTGACGTTAGCCATCAATTGCTTTGCGCGGATTGTGAAAGCAATCGTTGAATGAACAACTTTGATGGCTAACGTCACATAGGCGGTGCCAAATGCCTAAAATAAAGTCATAAACGATTGCTATTACGATTGCTATTGCTTAGGCGGTCGGGGGGGCTGATCTACATATAATTGACATAAAATTTTGATAAGTGAAATTTAGAAACATTAAACAAAACACAGTAGGTATAACAAAGACCAAACATATTACTAAATAAAACTATAATATACTTACATAGTTGATTAAGACATTGCTTTGCTTTAAATGAAGGCTAAAAGAAAATTATACTAGCTGAATTGATTTTAGTGTTAACATATTTACTATCAACAGCACAATCATACAATTTGGAGTGATTATGTGTGTGTTATTGGGTGGGTGTCTATGTGTCTTTGTCTTATGTGTCTTATTAGGTGTCTATCTTGAAGGTCGCTGCTCAAACATACATACATCTACAGAAACGAATTTTATAAAGATGTAAATAGCTAATTATTATTATTAAATGTAAGTAATGCTTATGGTACCCATCTATTACGTCTTAAGTCTAAGTCTTAAGATGGCTACCATATTGCATGTCCGCTAGGACAAACTGTTGGAACCAATAATGTACTTGTAACATCTTTGTAATGACACACTACAGCTTAAAGCAATAAACTTTACTTTAAGTCTAAAATCGACAGTTACGGGACTATATCATTTTTAAGTTTGACAGCTGTCACTTTTCCACCTGTAATGCACCATTATGAATTCTAGACTTATAGTTGTCATTTTGATATCTGTCATATTTGACTTGAACTATGACCTGAAAAAAATATTTTAGTTTGAAAGCTGTCACTTTGATACCTGTCATGCAACTCTAGCATGACAGGTCATATTTTGCTTCGCTTTAATATTTTAGCTTTACGGTAGTAATACGGGTAATTTATTTTAACTGTTCTAACAACTTTCAACTGCATTAGTAACAACGGTAATTCATTTACCGTTCTTACTACTGGTAGTAAGATTGGTAGTAACACTGGGAATAAACCATACTTTACAAGGTATAGGTAATAGGTTGACATTTACATTGCCACCACAGACGTCCTGACAATGTGCTGATGTAGGTATTTAGGCCCGACAGTTTCCAATAGGTACCTATTAAGGGTCAGCGCGCGAAATTTAAATATTTTTGAGTTTTTGGCATTCACAGATAAACTGCTCATAATTCGTTTTTGTAAATTCAAGGTTCCAGCAATAAAGTGCTAAAACCCAACAAAAAAAGTTTCACGCACTGCCTCTAGCACTCCACCTCGATTACAATCACAAACTAAGATAACTACTACTAAATAACAATGTAGGAACACATTACACACGATCCAATTTGGTAGTTTAGATCTAACCAAATCGGAACATGTTTGATGGCTTGGTACCATAGACATCAAACCATCGATTTCTAAACCAAAAAAGTGACACATCGACCTTTGCCTGCATTTGACGTTTCTTCCCTCCCGCACCTATGACTTCACCCCCTTCTACACCCGGCTTCTCGTCGAAAGTTTAGGTTCAAAGTCTGGCTCCTAAATTATTTATTGTTTAATTGGAGCTATATTATTTTATAACGTTTTATATTAAATTTTACAAACATGGCTAATAATAGGATATTACATGCCTTAAAGATCTTGAGGAACCGTAAAGATCTGCTTATAAGTGGTAAGATCTACTTTGCACGCAAAAGTTATTGGTCTACCAAGTAACTTTTTCCAAAGATTTATTAACTGTTATGTTTCTTTAGGTGTGCACAGCAGAAATTATGCAGCCGCGGCAGGAAGTCAAGTCCATACAAATTGTAAAAACGTCAATGGCGTATATGTTATTACTTTGGACTCTCCTAATGTTAAGGTCAGTACCAAATTAGACTCATGCTACCTACTTTATGATGAAGGAAGCTTTTCTAAAATGCTTACCACTGTAACACAGTGAAATATATAACATTGTTTCATATTTTCTAACTACTAATTTTAATTCACACTTGTACGATGATTGAAGGTAGTCGTAGCACCAAATTTTCTCTAACATGTCAAGTCTCTTTTCACGCCTATCATGACTAAATTAAGGCTTATTTTACTTCTAGGTCAATTCTCTCAACAGAGAGGTAATGGAAGAAGTCAGTAAAATAGTTAACGAAGTGGAATCCAATCCCGCGATTGAAGCAGCAGTCATAATATCTGGCAAGCCAGGATGTTTCATAGCTGGTGCTGACATAAGCATGCTGGAAGCGTGTAAAACCAAAGAGGAAGTAGTATCACTAGCAAAAAGAGGTATGTATTAACAGGGAATTTGAGAACACAAGTATTGAGATTTTAAAAAAATAACATCCAATTGAAATAACTGGAATTAGTTTCTCTTATTAAATTAACAGTTCAATTTATGCATGATAGGTTTAATTTATAAATGAAATAAATGTTCTACCAGAATTACAAAATATCTTAAAAATAAATTAGCCTCTCAAAAGCAACTCTTTACAAAAATAAGTCACTTGACCTAAAACAACCTACAAAGCCGGTTTTCAATGTCCTTTATCTCATCTTCAAAAGGTTAATAATGCATTTATAAAATAAGAAAAATAAGCATGCTTGATTTATAGCTTGCTTAATTATGCAATTTATACAGGAAAAAATAGTAAATGAAATATTACAGTATTAACTAACTACCACTCGCAATTGTATGTACCGCATATCTGCTCAACATCAGGCAGTATGTAGTCAAACGCAAACCTACAAGGAATAAAAAAAAAAAGAACCGATATAGGAATGTGCTGAATGCAAGCATCTTCCAACCGCAACCACTAGTGGACATTGACTTAAATATTGTCTATAGATTTCTAACACATTCCTCTGGTCTTAATCAAGTTGTCTGGCCACCTAGTTGGTGGATGTCCTATGCTGAAGGAAACATTGGTCCTTAATCTATCATGTTGGGGCACAAATTCACTGTGGTTAAATAGCTAGCCTCTGGTGGTCTTATATTAAAAGCAAGGGGCCTGTGTACAATGATTAATCTAGTATAGGAAGAACCAGAGAATTGGGGCGGATGGCTTACACATTTAGGCCCCCTGTATTCTGGGCGCCTCATATCAGCATTAGCAGAGGCAGAAGTAAATATGCCACCGGACTCACATGACCACTCACTACAACTTTTCTTATCCTAAATATAAGATATTTGTGTGACATTTTTCTAAAACATGCATTCTTCCATCAGGTCACGAAATATTCCGGAGAATAGAATCCTCAAGGAAACCATATGTAGCGGCGATCCAAGGGACCTGCCTCGGAGGGGGCCTGGAGACTGCCCTCGCCTGCCGCTACCGAATCGCCGTCAAAGACTCTAAGACTGGATTTGGACTGCCTGAAGTCATGCTAGGACTACTCCCTGGAGGTGGTGGCACCCAGAGGTAATTCAAATTTTGTTAACCAACTTCCAAAAAGGAGGAGGTACTGTGTTCATCTGTATATATTTAAACGGTTTTATTTTTTTTATTGTATACCTGTGTTTATGGGTGTCATAATCACCAATTCTGAACTGATTTAAAAAATATTTTTTGTTTGGTAGATCATCTTATTCTTATTTGATGTGGGGGCAATAAATCCTACACTGACGTCCTACATGGGGTGTTTTGTGCGTTTCCATCTCCAGCGTTTACCCGAGCCAGCCCAGCTACATAAATTAATGGAGTGTGGCTCTGGGCATATCATCTAGATCATATTTCAGAGGCCTATTTAAATTTTATCATTTTTGAAAAATCAACAGTAGTGTAATCCTGTACTCGGTTGAATGTAGAATGTGCGATATTTTTTTGGACATTTTGATAATTAGTTTCGATGAGAAAAAAAAATAAAACAAAGATGTTGTTCAGATATATAATCTAAATGAAAATGAAATAAAAAGGTTATGCATATTCCTTATTATGTAATTATTGTTTTTAAACTTTTTTCATCTTCTCTTATTCATCATGTACCTATAATCAACCAGTAAGTACTTTCATAATTCCAAATATTTTTCAATTTATTTTCAGGATGCCAGTCCTAACTTCAGTACCCACGACATTGGACCTGGCTCTCACAGGGAAAACTGTAAAAGCTGATAAAGCCAAAAAACTGGGAATTGTAGACTTATTAGTTTCCCCCCTTGGACCTGGTAAGGAAACAACAATTACATAGCTTTGATAAATTAACAAATTATAATATTTTACCAGTGGCACACACAGCACCTCTAGCATGGCAAAGAGACAAATTGTGTTTCCAACAATTTATCCCCTCAAACAAAACAAAGTATGAATTGACATTGATAACTGACATTAAAAGTGGATAAAATGGTTTTATCCCATTGCCATTCTAGGGGTGCTGGGATAGTAGGTTTATTTCTTGCTTCAATTATATCCTCAGAATCTGTTCTGGTTCTAGAAAGTTATCTCTTTTCAACATCCTAAATTATAGACATCAAGTTTTACTTACTATTTTTTTTTTTTTTTTTTTTGGGAGCTTTTGGAACGAAATTCCATGCCAGCCCCATCGTACCTTTATAAATACTACTTACTAATTTACGAGCCATTTTTTGCGTTATATAGTCATATAGTAATTTATTCATAACACCATTTGTTACAAGTCAATAAGTAAACATTACATTAGGGCACTATACAATATAGCACTAAATAAAAATAGAAGAACTTGACAATTACCAAATTAGTCACAAAATATTAATACAAATCAGGTCATTTCAAAAAGTCATTTATGTCATAAAATAGTTGCTCATGTAGCCAACATTTTATTTTATTCCCAAACGACCCAGCGGAAGGTGCATCCCGATAACAACACACTGTGTAATGTGTATCTAAACTTGATATTATTTCATACAAAATAGGTTTTATAAAACTGTTTTTCCTCAGGTATTGGACGCCCAGACGAAAATACCGCCAAATATCTAGAGAACACTGCCATACAAATCGCAAAAGACATAGCATCTGGTAAAATTAAGGTCGACCGGGCCAAGAAAGGGCTAGTTCCCAAAATAACCGCTACAGTCATGGAATGGGACTTCATCAAAAATATCATTTTCAAGAAAGCGAGGGAACAGGTCATGAAGGCTTCTCGCGGCCTATATCCCGCTCCTTTGAAGGTTTGTATTTAAATATTAGCAGTTGTTTCACTAGCTTGTATAAACTAAATACGAAATAAAATTGTTTTTCACTAAGCCTGGAAATCTGTTTGAAAAGTAATTATTATTATAATAGTGTAACTGTTTGGTTATAAATGGTCATAAATCAGCTTATGTGAATACGCGTATTCATGACACATACTAGAAAATATACTATGCACCAGCATACATTCTTCGCATAACAACACTTGAGTTAGATGCACCGGTTGTGGCCACTGCCCCATTTTTGGCCAGTTGATGCCAATTTTTTTAAATTATTTATTTATAGGCTTCACATTGACTACTACATCAAAACAAACATCAATTACTTATATACTAGCTTAGAGAAAATGCGTCATCTTTCTAAGGTAGCACCACATGCAAATTATTGCATAAATAGATTGTAGATGTAAATAATAAGTATTGTTTGTGTGAATGTCAAAGTTTGAAAATTCTTTATAAATATAAATTAAAAATTAAAATTATCTACACAATAATTAAAAATCAAATTAGCCAAAAATATCAGTAAGATAAGATAACCACAACCGGTGCATTTACCCTACTTGTATACAATAATGCGAAGTCTAGTATTCGCCGCATTTTTAAGATTTATAAATAACTAGTTTTTACCCGCGGCTTCGCCCGCATACGCAATATATCATTATAATTTATAGCCTATGTGTTATTCTGATATATAAGCTATATTATTGCAAAGTTTCATCTCAATCCGTTCAGTAGTTTTTGCGTGAAAGAGTAACAAACATCCATACATCCATCCATACATCCATCCATCCATCCATACATCCATCCATCCTCACAAACTTTCACGTTTATAATATTAGTAGGATTAATAACTTTAAGAATAATTGTGATTTGATCACTACATAGTATAAAACAAAGTCGTTTCCCTGTCGGTCCGTCCCTGCTTATATCTTTAAAACTACGCAACGGATTTTGATGAGCTTTTTTTTAATAGGTAGAGTGATTTAAAAGGAAGATTTATATGTATAATACACCTGTGCGAAGCCGGGGCGGATCGATAGTTTAAAATAATGTGTAAAATGTATTTCCTCTTAGATTCTGGATGTAGTGAGGACCGGTGTGGACAAGGGCCCCAAAGTAGGCTACGAGGCGGAAGCCGACGCATTCGGCGAACTAGCGATGACGCCCCAAAGCAAGGGCCTCATTGGCCTCTTCAGGGGACAGACTGAGTGCAAGAAAAACAGATTCGGAAAGGCGCAAGTCGATGTCAAGACCGTGAGTACATCATGAGATTTCGTTCTGAACCATATTTGTTATAATTTATATTCATCCAGTTTTTGGTTGTCGTTCTGCCTTGCATTGTTCTTGTGAGTTAAATACCAAATAGATCCTATAAATTCGAAAAAAAATCTACTGTTTCATTCATTTAGTCAATTCCGAGTTGCGATTATGTATGGAACAGCTTTTTTTTTTGCTCTTGTTACTTCAGTTCTGGATAACCCTGTTTTAACTCTGTATATCCGCATTTCGACTTGCGAGCGTACGTGGCATGAGCGGCTCAGATTGAGCTGCTTCATTAAGATCTCGAAAAATGATATGAATATGAGCAGCCCGATATCGAAATGCGAGCTCAGCTCGCTTACTGCGCGCGGCCTCGCTATTCGATGCGCAACTCAACATTCCAAGTTTTGTCTAATAAAAGGTAGGTGTATATGTCACAGTCAAAGTGATTAATCTAGTTATTATGTATACTAACCAGCGATTATGTATAATTACTACTTGATTTAGTGAAAGTGATAAATGGAATAGAATTAATCACTTTAATTAGTTAATATGTATAATATCTGGGACAACTTAGTTAATGTGATAAAAAAGTTTAAACTAAGATTATAAAGTTTTATTTGACTTTGTCTTTAAGTAAAAATAATCATTTTCACCATAAAAAAAAATTATATTCAACATTATCATATATTTCTAATAAAGTGCCAGAAGCGAATCGTCTTGATAGATTAGGTGTGAAACAAAAATAGGTTAGGTTAGAACATGACAAATAATGCACAAGCCGAGCGAGCGAAGCGAGCGTCCCGCGGCAGCCGGTCGGCGAAGTGCCAGAAGCGAACCGCCTTGATATATTAGGTGTGAAACAAAAATAGATTAGGTTAGGTTAGAACATGACAAACAACGCAAGAGCCGATCAATCGAAGCGAGCGTGCCGCCGCAGCGGCCGGCGAAGTGCCAAAAGCGAATGGCTTTGTAAAAAAAAATTTACAAATCGAAACCCTAGTTGATACAATACTTAATTGGTAAATAATCCAACATAAACATTTTTATGTGAAATTTAGTCAAGTCTAAATCAACATTTCACATGAAAATGTTTTTGTTGGATTTCATTTCTTTTTGTAGTTTACTACAAGGAGTAATTTTATCGACTTTCACATCTCTAGCTTTAACCCCATGCCAAATTTTAACCCTCAGTTTTAAAGGTTAGTGGGTGATTTACTAAAAATCTTGAAACACGTGTTTATTATTTGTAACAAAGAGTCCCTTTATCAATTTTTGAACATCTAGTATTAAACTTTGCAAAAGTGTCATACAAACTTTCATCCCGTAGTTTTAGGGTTTGGGGGTGGTTTATTAAGAATCCTGAAATCATGTTTTATAAATAATAACAACGATATTACAACGAGTTCTTGTATCCATTTTCTGACTTCTAGCATCAAACGTGACATACAAATTTTCATCCCCCAATTTTAGGGGTTAGGGGCTGATTTATTAAAAATCCTGAAACACGTGTTTTATTTATTATTTCTAAAAGAGAGTCTTTATATCAATGTTTAGACTTATAGAATGAAAATGTGTGGAATTCTCATACAAGCTTTCATCCCTATCATTTATAAGGTTGGGGGGTAAAAGTTCAAAGTTTTAGATTTTTTCCTTTGTATATGCCTGATAGCATACCTTGATGCCAAATATCAAGTTTTTAGGTCATCTGGAAGTGGGTTAGGTTTTTGATCTATAAGTCAGTGAGTGAGTCAGTGAATCAGTCAATGAAACCCCGGTATTTAAACGTTAATATTTCATCAACTGTTATAGTACTGTATTCTAGATAAGCTGTAATAACTGTAATAATTATGCTAAATTTCATGTATTTAGGTTAAATAGTTTTCGAGTTATGGGGTTAAAAGTGGCTCGAAATGGTTCGTGTAATATTACACACGGCTGCTGCGTCGCCTTTTTCTTAGACTTGGCTGGACAGCTGCCGCGTGTCTAGATAAATGACTATTACGTCTAACTGAATGAATCACTCTGCTATTTGAAAGTTGCCATTTTGAAAAGTTATTACTTTCACTATCCTTGGCCGGATATTATGAATAATAACCGGTTAATGTGATTAATTTATCACATTTACTAAGCAGATTAGTTATTATGTATAATAACCAGTTATTGTTCATAATAACGGACTAATCACTTAGACTGTAACATATATATTTTTAAGTTTATATGTATTATTTAGAAAAAATGTGTATGTTTGTATCAGATCGGCGTGCTAGGCGCGGGTCTGATGGGCGCGGGCATAGTGCAAGTGTCGATCGACAAGGGCTACCACGTGGTGTTGAAGGACGCCACCAACGCCGGCCTCTACCGCGGCGTCGGACAGATCCAAAACGGACTCACTAACGCCGTCAAACGGAAGAGGATATCTTCGTGAGTATAGCTCATACAGAGCTCATTATTATTATATACTACAGGACCCACCGCGCACTAAAATTACGAGATAAATAAATAAGTCTACCCGTGACCACGGTCGATGCAACTCGGCCGAAACTGCCAAACCTGACTTGTACTTGTCCGGTTTTTTTTTGCTCTTATTACACTAGCTCTGGATAATCCTGTTTTAACTCTGTACATCCGCATTTCGACTTGCGAGCGTACGTGGGATGAGCATTGAGCGGCGACTAAATAATGTGTTCAAATCGCGAAAGCTTAAAAACATCATACAGAGCTCTTATTCAGCTCTAGGCCGAATCAAACTTGACGTCTGTGAACATGAAGCGAGTCACTGCGCAGCGGTCATTTATTCATATGTCAGCTACGCAAGGAGTGGGGATTGGCGCAGTTTTTAGCTAACTTCACAGATGCCATTAAGTTTGGTTCGGCTTAGACCGGAGACGAAACTGAACTGGTGGGAGATTCTGTATGAAAACAAGCACGTAAAGCGCTCTAACGTGCTCTTTGTTTTTAAGAAATTAGTATGAAAAATACTTTTTTTTTTTCAAATAACATAACTTAAACTCAGATTATAATTTATTTTAACGTAATTTTATATTTATCAAACAGTTCTCCAAATGAAATTCAAGGAATTAAAAAAAATACTTACCGCGTTACGTTACGTTTTGTCGATAGAGAATCAGGCCTCTGAAAAGTTTAGCAACCTCGAAAAAAATAAGATACTTCATACAATTTGTATGGAAGAGCATAGCTGAACTATTTTTCCAAGTTGGTCCATACAAATAGTATTGAGTATAGGCCGAATCATACAAGTCGGCGGATGTGATTTTAGCTACAAGCTGCGCAATATCCAATCAATGCGTGTGAGCTTCAGTCAGGATTGCATATTGCGCAGCTTGTAGCTATAACTTCTCATCCGCCTACTTGTTGATTCGGCCTGTAGCTGATTTTTTTTCGCAACTTTCGAAAAAGACCTTGGTCGAAAACCTTAAAAAAATTGGTCATAATGAAGAGTACAATCATAGAATTAGAACTAAAGTAATCTATGTTATGATGTTTATTTTAAGTGCTTTCCACACTAGATTTTTATCTCAAAGAGTTATTTTATTATCTTTGTGATAAGCATTTCAAAACTCTGAAGCGAACGCAGGATTTGAACCTTGCCCCTTCGGGTCACTAGCCCGACGCTCTAACCAACTGAGCCAGCCCGCCTCCTACGCAAGCTTCAAATTTCTGAAGTGCTTACATTTCCCAACTTATAGCGTTGGTGGCGCCACCTGTGATACCCGTATTAGACAGGTTATCACTCAACTAGAAGTTATTAGAACTTCTAAAGATTGACGAGAGATGACGCACTGCTAAATCAATGTTATGATGTTTATTTTAAGTGCTTTCCACACTAGATTTTTATCTCAAAGAGTTATCTTTGTGATAAGCATTAGTTATAAGCTATAAGTTGGGAAATGTAAGCACTTCAGAAATTTGAAGCTTGCGTAGGAGGCGAGCTAGCTCAGTTGGTTAGAGCGTCGGGCTAGTGATCCGAAGGGGCAAGGTTCAAATCCTGCGTTCGCTTCAGATTTTTGAAATGCTTATCACAAAGATAACTCTTTGAGATAAAGTAATCTAATTCTAAGTAAACCAATTCTGAGAACAATAATATAAATTAATCAATCCAATCTAATACTACATATTATGTATAATTATCTCAGACCAAATAAAAAAATCAAGACAGAATGTTGAGAAACAAAGAAGTGAAGCCGGCAAAACTACGCCTTGCCGTGTACAGACACGGTTACACACACATACACGTACTGTTACGTACAAGGAAACAACATCGGCGCACTCACCACATATATAAAAAGCCGGCCTTACTTGACTGTTCAACGACGTTCTCTCTTGATTTTTTATTTGATGTGAGATAATTATTTGTTTTTTTTTTTCTAGACTTCAAAAGGACAAATTCATATCGAACCTTCTGCCCACGCTCGACTATGCGAAGTTTAAGAACGCTGATTGTATCATCGAAGCCGTATTCGAAGATATCAACATCAAGCACAAAGTGATCAAAGAGCTAGAAGCCGTTGTACCGAAGCACTGTATTATCGCGACCAACACTAGCGCTATACCCATCACTAAGATAGCGGCGGGTAGCAGCCGCCCGGATAAAGTTATCGGTATGTTATGTTCCTTATAGCTTAGTAAATATGATGTGTATTTCAATATAAAAAAAATAGTGGGCTTCAAACATGCAAAGTTCCATTTATTTGCAATATTTATAATAAATTAGAATTAAAATTACAAGAAGAAAAAAGAAGAATGGGGAGGGTAGTCATGATAAACTGCGAGGTCGCTCATTTATTTTTATTATCGATAACACCGTCGCACCCACTCAATATGCTTACCGCCATAGCCTCACTAAGATTTATGAGCCAGTCTGCAGCGAGCTATTAACAATATTTCCAGGCATGCACTACTTCTCCCCCGTGGACAAGATGCAGCTGCTGGAGATAATCCGGCACCCCGGCACCAGCGACGACACCGCAGCCGCGGCCGTGGCCGTGGGACTCCGGCAGGGCAAGGTGGTGGTCACCGTGGGCGACGGGCCCGGCTTCTACACCACGCGCATACTCTCCACCATGCTCAGCGAGGCCGTGCGGTACGTTACCCGCGCAGCTGTGGTACACCGCCACCGGCACCGCGGCCGTGGCCGTGGCCGTGGCCTCAAGCAAGCCTAGCCTCAGAGAAATATCCAACTCGTATTTACCCGACCTGTTGTTACACGGCATCCGGCAGGAGTGACGACGACCCGGGCCTGGCTCTTGCACTACGCGCAAAATACAATTATTGTGCCGTGTATCATCATAGGAGCATCCGCGATACTCTGGTGACTTCAGAGCTTTGAAGTTATTGTTTTGAGGGTTTGACTCGACTGATTCTTAAATATTTGTCTAAGACCCCAGAACACCAAAATTGCAACTTTTTAAATTTATCTAAAACTAGCGGACCCGGCGAACTTCGTTTCGCTTTCCGTAAGAACCTTGTACAGAGTATTAGAAAACTACAAAAAAAAAATAAGCCAAATCGGTCAAGCCGTTTTCATGTTATGTCGTGACAACGGAAAACGGGTTTCATTTATATATATATATATAGATGATGTTAATAGAAAAGAAGTAAATAGACAAACTTTGAATAACAACCCATTTTACCAATTCTTCCTGTTACGTGCAGGTTGCTCCAAGAAGGCGTGGACCCTAAGGATCTGGACAACATGACGAAACAGTTCGGGTTCCCGGTGGGAGCCGCGACTCTGGCGGACGAGGTCGGCATTGACGTCGGAGCCCACATCGCCGTCGACCTGGCTAAGGTAAACTGGACCTTATAGCTACTCTCCATATGGCTGGTTATTTCAAGGATCTTCAAGGATCTGGACAACAAGACGAAACAGTTCGGGTTCCCGGTGGGAGCCGCGCTTCTGGCGGACAAGGTTGGCACCGACGTCGGGTCCCACATCGCCGTCGACTTGGCTGAGGTAAACTGGGCCTTATAGCTACTGTCCATAAGGCAGGTTGTTCAAGGAGCTAGAAACCATGACGAAACAGTTCGGATTCCCAGTAGAAGCCATTACATTAGCGGACGAAATCGACGTCGGATTGCACTTCGCTGTAGACCTGGCTAAGGTAAATTACGCCATGTACGCAGGGTGCTCTAAGGAGACTTGGACCCTAAAGACCTGAATATTAGAACGGTGGAGTTTGGGTTCCCAGTTTGTTCTCGTCTTTGCTAAGGCATAATAGGCCTAAAGCTGGAAACATACTATCGGACGCGGCTGACGGACGCGACTGACAGCCGCGACTTAGCAATGTGCACAGTCTTAAGACATCCGGTGTCCAAGATCGCTCTCGGACGTCCGAACGCTCAAGGTCAGCCCAAGGTGACGTACGCGACTGATGTCCGATAGTGTGCACGGCTCAGTGTACATTCATTATCTAGATACCTATCAGTCGCGACTGTCAGTCGCGTCCGATAGTATGTTAAAGCTATTTATTTTACGCTATGGCTGATTGCCCCAAGAATCCGTAACAGTATACGAAAAATTAAATGCAATGGAATATAGTAATCTGAATGATATACCCCTACTACCTGCAGAGGACGAGGCAGTTTAAGTTCCTAATAGGAACCTCTTCTTATTGGGAATTTATTGTGAAACTATTATTTATTAAATTTTAATATTTATTGTTCATAGACATTGAGGTGCTTACAAAATTATGCACGGTAATATATTCACTACATTTCTATAAAGTTACTAGATTTAATATTTTCTCAAATGTATTAACTGACGAGTACATTATACTAATCGTTATTATATTTAATTAGCGACCCGCCCCGGCTTCGCTCAGGTGTATCTTATACATATAAACCTTCCTCTAGACTCACTCTATTTATTAAAAAATCGCATCAAAATCCTTTGCGTAGTTTTAAAGATATAAGTATACATAGGGACAGACAAACAGGGAAGCGACTTTGTTTTATACTATGTAGTGATGAAGAGATTTACTTAAATGATGATGACAATAAATATTATCTAATCTACACTAACAGATGATGTCGAAACTAACTGCATTGGAATTGGCCGTGAACGTTTGCATTTTTACCTTTTGAATATAATAATTCAAAATTGTCAACTAATTTAAAATTAGTAAGTTGAAATGGCAGTGGCAGGGCACATAGTTCGGAGAACTGATGGCCGATGGGGCAGTTAAGTTCTCGTATGGAAACCACGCACCAGCAAGCGCAGCGTAGGACGTACACCGATTAGGTGGACCGACGATATAATCAAGACCGCAGGAACGCGCTGGATGCAGGCCGCTTCCAAACGGGCTTATTGGAAATCTAAAGGCTTAGGCTTATGTACAGCACTGGACGTCCTACGGCTGATGATGATGTTGAACAAAAGTAGCTCTGACATTACTTTTTATTTTAAAAAATCTGTTAATTAATAAATAAATAAACTTCAATTTACTTAAATAATTATACTCTATAAAATTTAACTTGATCTCTGCGACAGTTACATATTGACATATTTAGAGTTGGGATAGTGGTGGAAAAAATCGATTTTCAAACAATGTTGTAATGAAATCGAATGAGTAGTTGAAGGTGAGAAATTGGATTTTATTTACTTACTATTATTTAAGATCAAGTATGTACACATGTAAATAATGTTATGATATTAATTAAATACTCATAATAATGTAACGATAGTATTTACCGACGTTTTTCACTATTATCGATGCTAATGTAACATATAATTGGGTTCAATTTAATTACACATGTAAAAAATGTTATGATTTTAAAATCTACACTAATATTATAAAGAGGAAAGATTTGTATTTTTGTATGTAACGAATAAACTCAAAAAGTACTGGCCCGTTTTTAATAATTCTTTTTTCATTAGAAAGCTACATTATCACTGAGTAACATAGGCTATTTTAATTGCAAGAAAAAAATAAGGATCCCTATTAAAACTATAATAATGTTACCCAAGGTGTAAAAAAATGCATAAAATATTCTTTACATCGCGTGCGCTGCGAAAACTATTGATGATGGAATAAAATAATGTACTACGACTTTATAGAACACACCATCATTTACAAAAAATATCGCGACAGCATATATCTAACTATTATAGTTAAGCCGTAATAACTGTTCTTTTATTTTTAAAAATTAATTGAAATACCGTCGCAGGAAAAGGATCTTAATTTGTATCTTGGTATTAATCCTTATCAAAATAAATTATTTCATATTCAAAACTGTTTCAATAGCTTTATGCAACTTTTTAAATTATTTAATTCAGACATTATATTACAAAGATATCACGAGTTCAAAAATGTAAGTATTATAAAAGTTCCGTTTCGCCGCTCACCCCGCTTGGCAATTCATGTACTTTGTACAATGTACATAATACAAAATTCACTTCGAGCAAATATCTATAGAGTCACAATCGTGAAAAAAAGTGTCCGAGCCAAAATCCTGCCCAAGCTACGTAGTGGGCAGGCTTTTTAGTTAGTCGTAAAGCGATTCCAAGCCGACTACAACGCCGCGCGATGCCAAAGTGCTCGGTTACAAGCACTTATTAGGTGACATAACGTCGAGATTCGAGGAAACGGGTCATTGAGAATTGAGAGGGGTACTTGGGCCATATCCACCACCAGTACCAGGGCCCAGTGTGGGTTGGTGCAGATTGCCACACAATATTTTCCTTCGCCGAAAAGTCAATGATTTGAAATTCCGTACATAAGTTCCAAAGAAACACATTGATACAGGATCGGGATTTGAACACACCACCTCACGATTCTAGGACAGGCGTTAATACCACTAGACCACCACAGTTATATATCTCCGCCATTAGTGTGTCGATTAATGTTTTATTGGTAGTAAATAGCTATGCAGTGGCGTAGCGTGCCTTGGGGAGCCCCGAATCAAACATATTTGGGGAGCCCAAATCACTCATTTCTCACAAAAGAAACAAAAATGCTTGCATTAAATTGAAATAAATATATACCGCCTTACCGCAAAAGATTTAAACACTGTTTAGCCGTAGAATGTGTACTGTTAAACATTGTCTAAAGCCTGCGTAAAACTTTTGTGGTAAGACGGTTATTTATAAGTTGTCACTTCCTCCTAGAAATTGAGCTAGCCAAACAATTCAAATGAAATATACACTTTTCTTGCCTTTTTTTCGGTAAATTAATAATTGATAATGAATAGAATACAATTACCTATATCAGCTAAGTAAGTCTAGCTGAAGACGATTTCAGCCTCTTAGCACAGCCCGGACACTCCGCGTTTCTTCATACAAAATCTGCTGTCTTACGCACACAACATTATATTTATGCACAGACACTACACATACGCACGAACGCTACACGGGTATTTGCAGCGGCCTGTGCAGCCCGCGCGCAGAGTAGTAAATCGTGTCCTGACGCGGGGTGGAAGTGAGGAAGACTCAAACGGGTGGGGGGTAACGAGTGGCCGTTCTATACGTAGTATTATTATATCTTCTTTGCTCTTAGGAATACTTTTGGAAGAATGCTTAACCCGGGAAAAAAAGAGATGATTTTTTTTCGGGAAGCACGAGATTAAGTGACATTGTGGATAACATTTTACTAGGTTTTTCTTACACACGTTAAGGCCCCTGTAGCCCGGGAGCCCCGTATTATTGACACGGCTGATACTGCGGTAGCTACGTCCCTACATATAGTATGTGAAACGAATTGTCGATGGGACCTTAAAGTTCTCGAATGTAGACAATGTATTGGCAAGTGTATTAGTGAAGGTCTTCACGTGAATCTAAGATCTGGTCGTGACGTCCGGAACACGTTGGATGCCAGCGCTTCGATTCCTTCCATCAGAGCTCTTTGGGTTAGCAAGTTGAAGAGGTCTTAGGTAGGGCACACAATTCGTAGAAGTAGAACTGATGTCCAATGTTTTTCAAAATTCTCGAGTGAAGACAAGATCAAGAAACTAACTTACATAGGTAGAATGTATACTTACACTGTGGGTCTCTAATATTTTAACGTAGCTTTCATTCTCATCATTGTCATTTTCTGAAATCAGGGCTGTATGTTATGTACAGCCACCCGACACATACGAACTCACTTTTATTTAGATATGCCAATACCTACTATCTCTTTTTCATAAACTTCGAACAGTTTAAGACTACGGAAACTCTCGCGATTTGGGTAGGTTTTAACTCATCATAATGGTTCATCCGGTGTGTCTAGCATGTGTGTGACGCTTACCTACATTACGTGGTAAGTATATGTACAGCCAATCATACCCGGGCAAAGCCGGGACGGGCAGCTAGTATACAATAAAATTAATGATAAATTAAGTTTTATTTAAAATATCGTCAGTATAAACTATCGATATTTTAATTAAAACTCTATCTAAAACTCTGTGGTCACGATCATTCGTCGCCCATCACTAATCGGCATGCCCACAAAGTATGACATTGACAGGTACTGTCTGTACTATAAAGAAATTCAGGACTTCATATTATATCATATTAAGGTGATTTTTCTGACAGCTGTCGCAGAGATCATGTTAGATTTTATAGAGTATACTATTTTTTTCTACGCTTCCAGGCGTTCGGAGACCGCATCAGTGGTGGAAACCTGAACATCATGCAGGACTTAGTACAAGCCGGGTTCATGGGCAGGAAGTCGGGCAAAGGGTTCTACGTGTACGAGAAGGGCACCAAAAACAGGGACGTGAACCAAGACGCCATCAGGATCCTCAAGGAGAAATACGCTCTAGAGCCACGTGGAGCCAACACTGTGGAAGATAAGCAATTGAGAATGGTCTCCAGGTAAATAAACTAAAAAAAAACCGGACAAGTGCAAGTCAGGCTCGTACACCGAGGGTTCCGTACAAATCCAGAAAACTTCACATAATTGGGAAGTACGTTGTTAAAATCTCTATACTAATCATCATCATCATCGACAAAAGTTTTTTTTTTTTTACTTTTCTCGTCATTCATCTAAAATTGTTAAAATAATTAATAACCTGTTTTAGTATGTGCTAATGAAGCTCTTTTATATGATACCTTACATGATACGATTTACTCACTTTGAATTTTAAACCATATTTTGTGAATTTTGAGGCCCTATTTTTTGTGATTTAAATAAAAATGTTCAGTTTTTAGATTTATTCCTATATGTGCACTCTGAGACAATGCTTTTCGCCAAATTTCATAGTTCTATGTCAACGGGAAGTACCCTGTAGGTTTTGATTTTTGTGAGTGTCGAAATATGCGTTTTTTTACGACATAAACGGCTCTAACTTCTTTATATGATAACTGGAAAGTTTTTCCTTTACACAACTGTAAGAGATCATAGATATACGTATACAGTTTAAATTTCAACTCGATATCTTTCTCGTTCCCGAGATAAAGAGTCTTGACATACACACGGACAACAAAGTGATCCTATAAGGGTTCCGTTTTTTCCATTTGAGGTACTGAACCCTAAAAGCAACAACGGATTGCACTCCGGGAGTCTCGGCAGAAGTGAAAACTTGCTCTCTCCGTCTTATGAATTTTCAATTAGGTCACGTGTCCTGACGCGAGTTTAAATTTTTTTACCCATCCTAAAAAGAGCACAACGCCGCTGAACAAGTTTTCACTTCAAAAATATATTATAAGATTTATAAGGCATTTGAAACGTATAAAGGTCCCCACTGGGAGTTTTGGCGGGAACGCGGAAAAATCATGTCGCCTCATTGTATTATTTTGTTAAACTTGTGTTTTTATCAGTGATAATTAGTGAAAAATGGTGGTATTTCGTTGATTATGAGCTGATTTATGTGCATGAGTGATCATATAATGTGACATAAAAAGTGAGCAAGTGATATAATGTGACGTATGTTCCGTGTTGTTACCAAAACTCCATAGACGCCTCTAGTAAAGTTTCCACTGCTTTACTGAGGTATGACTTGGACTATGATTGGACTTGACCGCGACTTTATTGGACTATGACGAGACTACGACAGTGACTATTTTGATAAAATATCAAAAATGATTAAAACATTACTTGACACTGGCAAATGCACAATAATGCGACGCCAAAACTAAGAAGAAGAAGAAGGTCCCCACTGGACCACCACATCCCAAAGGAATGATGTGGTCGATCAAAGGAATCTGAAAGAGATGCGTTACGGCGTTACGCCATTATTCGCCTTTGAACGATTACTCCCGCTCTTTGTTTCCGTGATCCCCTTAACACGCTGTTTGTATTTCGTTACCCATCTAAGTAACTGAGTATTGATCGATTAGTTCCTAATTCGGAATGGGGGCGATAAGTCCTGCACTGACGTCCCGCATTTTCCCCCGTTTTTGGGCATTTCACTGAGCCTGAGCCAGCTCAGCTCCCTAAAGTAAGGGAGCGTGGTTCTAGGCCGCTGGCATAACTGCTCTAAATTGACGATTTTCGTACAGATTCGTGAATGAGGCCGTGCTGTCGCTGGAAGAGAAGATCCTGCACAGCCCGCTGGAGGGCGACGTGGGCGCCGTGTTCGGGCTCGGCTTCCCGCCCTTCACCGGCGGACCCTTCAGGTACGTTTGTTGGTACGACTTGTCATGTTCACGTTCGGGAACGTGAGCTGGAAGAGAAGACCCTGCACAGCCCGCTGGAGGTTAAGTGAGTTCAGTCAGGATTGGGTTATCCGCAGCTTGTAACTAAAATATTAACGAGGCTGATTCAAACCACCATCAACAATTTCCAATATGAGGCCAGCCTGGAATTCGAGAAAACAAAGAAATTATTAAAATATTTCTGAATACCTTTATAGTTTTGTTTTTATGTCAAATTAAACTGATCAGTACAATTTTAACATGACGAATTTACACATTGGCTTTGTACCTATGTTACTTTTCATATCAATAAGATTTTACTGTTGTGTATTTATTGATAACAATCAATAAATATTTTCTAAATCTGATAATTTAAGGATTAATATTATCTTCGATGAGATAGCGTTCAAGAATTATGGTGTAACCAAAAAATACACTAATTGTATATTAGTGTATTTTTTGGTTACAATAAATACCTAATACTTTTGGCCAAGGCTGTATGCCTTGGCCAAAAGTATTAGGCACATATAAAAAATCTAAATGCATGTTTACTACTTAACCAATAACTGAATGCTTATCTTAAATGACTTACCGGGGTCATAAATAACTTCTTAGAATATTAAGCGGCTTTTTGTTAAAGTCATAAAACACCTGGTGACCGAAAACAAAGGACTCCGTTTTTATCGGTTCTTATCAGTCAATGTTTGGTCACTTGTGTTCTGGACTCTAACAAGTAAACAAGCTTTCATTTTTGTTGATGTGATTAAATTGACACCTAATTTTGTTAAAAATGCCAAAAAGGAGTGAAATAAGTTTAGAAAATAGAGTAAAAATACAGGGTGCCTAATACTTTTGGCCAAGGCTGTATATATATATTTTTAATTACACTTCAAGGAAATCGAAATCCTTGGTCTTGATAATTGACAATTTGACAGTTTTAATAGAGGTTTACACAACATTTAGTCAATCATATTATTTCACTTAGTTTTTTATGAAAAATTAAGTGAGGAGACGACCTTGTTAACAGATATCTTACAAATACTCATTATACGCAAGAAGCACCCAGAATTTTGAAGTGTGCCAGCTCTGTCACTTGTCCTTGTCTCTGTGCGTTATCCGCAGGACTCAATACAGGCAATAGGGATGTTTACTGAGTATAAAAATCATTATTATAATTAGTCCGTCTGTTAAATTATTAAAAAATATTGAACACGTATTATTTCTTTGTCAATCAAACAATTAGTGACTAAGATAAACCTTGTCAAAGTTTGAGAGTGGGGGCTCGTGACGGTTCTAGCCGGTACATTTGATAGCGGTTAGTGACGTCACGCGGAACTTTAACGGGCTATATCTTCATCATTTTTTGTTAAATTGATAAAAGAAAAAAATAAGTAATAATGTTTAATATTTTTTGACAATCTATTTGACGGACTAATTATATTTTTTTAGTTAACAAGCCTTAAGGGCTATGAGTGTGCGTTATTTATTTTTTACTATGTATTGACAGATGGGTGGACCAGTTCGGAGCCGCAAACCTGGTAAAGAAGATGGAAGAGTTCCAGGGCCTCTACGGCGCGCCGTTCAAGCCCGCACAAACCCTCGTCGACATGGCTAAAGACCCCAGCAAAAAGTTCCACAACAACTAAAACCGTAATGCCTTAAAGAGTCTGTTAGTTTTCGAGTTGCCCGTGCCAACCGATCCTTTATTATATTGATAGTTGTAAGTATAAGTGAAACACGGTTATATAACTTGTTAGGAATACCAGTTATTTATATCGAATGTGAGTGAAGTGATATTTTAAGTATTTCAGAGATTTGTTTGCTAAATTATTTCCTTTAGGTATGATTTGTATGAATATTGAAATCGACGTAATTTAAAGAATATATAAATATATATCTGTATATTTGTGTTTAATTTATTAAACGTGTTCCATGGACCAAAGAGATAGCTTCTTTTTTACTCGTATGTCTAGGATAAATGAAAAATGGAAGGATTTTAAGGTCTTACTTACCTTACATTGTTTCTATGCATCATTTCAGCCATATAACGTCCACTGCCAGACACAGGCAGGTTTTTACACGTTCCAGCGAGCTAGGTCATCATACCCACTATAATCATTATCAATATCTACTAATCCCCATAGTCTAAGAATAATACGACAATGCAGCGCCGAGTTCAACTATCAGACAGTGATTTTTATCATACTTGTAACTTGTTATCGAAAATTAATTACCTACTCTTTATGAAATAAATTTGCAAATTCATATTAATTAATGGCTATTTGTGGATTTTATCTATATTACACACCTTTCTTATTTAGTTAAATTCAGGTAATGTTGGGTACATTACCGTAATTAAAAAAGGTCGCGGCACGGTAAGTTGGCGATATGAAGTGAATGTGAAGTTAGCTACAAGCTGCGCAATAGCCGATTGGCTATAACGCGCGGCTTTATGTGAGCTTCAGTCAGGATTGGATATTTGACTATGGAATCGTTATTAAACCTTAACTTTCAAAATTCATACCGTAGATTATGTTTATAGAAAAATAATTTAATTAGCCATTTCGTGATAGATCCGGTGATTTCAAAAAATGGAAACAAATTGTATGTATATGTTTTATTTATACTATATATATAACGGGACTGAACTCTATATCTTCTTTGCTCACGTGTAGGGATAGTCGTTACGACTATGTGTGACTATGACTACGTGTGAAAACTACGTTAATTTCCATAATTAGTGAAATTATATGTATATGTATAATGTCTAGCTTGGGACATCTTACACACTTACGCCTCTGACCCCAAACTAAGCAAAGCTTGTGATACGAGTATGGCTGCCAGAGATTGATATACTACATATCGACGGTTGAAAGGCAATAATTTACCAAGCGACATATTAGCAACTTTACACCAGAGCATTTTAAAGTTTTATTTTTTGGAAAAAAAATCATATAAAATTTTCTACTCGGTTCTAATAGATTATAAATGAAATGTAAAAGCTTTATGAACTGTCATTTAAAAAATATGATTTTTCTCAATAATTTAAGAGATAGTGTCGGTTAGTAAAATTTTGATCAAAATCACAAACAGGTAAAAATTACTAACCAAAAACAAATTTTTATCCTAAAACATGTAAAATTAACTAAACCCCAATATTTTATGATTATATTTGAAGCAAAATGATGCATCCAGAATAAACAGATATTTAACACATAGGTAAAATGATCGAAATAAAAAGATAAACCACTTTACTGCCAGGCAATTTCAACCATAGTCCTATTTAAATAAGGTAAGAGTAGGACAAAAAGTCCTACACTTACCTTCCAAAAAGGAACAACCTAAAAAAAATTCAGGTTTGTACACTACATTAGAAACTTTTGCAAAAGTTTTCAACGGATATCGTCATCACCAATTCTTAAACAGCCCTTGTAGTTATCTACAATCACTCTCTACTGAGTATGAACCTCATCTGATGATGAATGAAAAAAAATGCTATCAAAAATATTGTCACAATAAAAACTACTTAAAATTAAAACACTATAAAGTTGACATCGGTTTCTGGAAAACCTATCTAAATATTTATAATAAAAATCAACCATGTCAAATCATTACCTATTTTATTGTTAATTATTGTTTCTATTAATTTGTCGTCGTCGTTGTATTTGCAGACATTGCACAGCTGGACTAAGGCCTCCCCTATAGATTTCCAATAAGACCGGCTGGAAACGGCTTGCTTCCAGCACGATGCTGCGGTCTTGATGAGATCTTCCGTTCATCTCGGAGGTGGACCCATAATCTAGATATCAAGACTACGCTGCAATTAGGCCCACAGTAAACGATCACGTTTCGGGTACACACAACTGTTGCAACTCTCGTCTTGAGGCACTGAGGTTTATCGGATGAAAAGACGTCATGTGGTTTTCCGAACGCTGCCTAGCCGAGTTGGATTCAGCGATTGACCTCCTTCTTGAAGTTGGATTTACCTAGCTGGACTACTTGTCCTTCTTTTTTCCAAAGAAATATTTTATGATTACCACCCCGCCGAGGGAGCAGGGTGGTTATGTGGGAGTTACACTGATCGGTGTACCCACTACAAACCCCGGGGATGTTGCTGCCGGGGACGCGTTCGCACTCGTTCGCGGCTCCTAGGACCTTGCTCTATTTAAGGGTGGATTTTAACCCTTCTTTCCTAAAGTGGCGCGGGGAAATACCGCACGCTCTTCCTAGCGTAGCCCTCGGGCTACGCTTTTCAGGCAACGAACTCCCTCGAATTCGTTACCCAAGCCACCTGTTACGGGGTCGAAGGAGAGCGTGGAAAATCGTCCTCCGACGCCCAGTTCTTTGGCGGCCCATCGGGAGTTCCGAAAAGTTCTCCCTTTCGCGCTCCACCGTTTCGTTTCGACACAAGCGCAACATAACTTGTTCGCAAAATGAAACGGCCGTCTCCCACGATCTCTCACAACCAACCATTAACTGAATCAATGCTGGAAGCGAGAGATCAGTTTCTACACTTGCGACGAGGCTTCGGCGCTCATTTGCCCATGCTGAACACTCCTCCAAAGTGTGTTGCGCCAAATGCTCGTCGCAGCCGCAGTGGTGGCACTCTGTTGTCGGTTCTCTTCCGGCTATGCGGCACAAGTACTTTTCGAAGCATCCATGCCCAGAAAGCACCTGCGAATGTTGCACGAGCCGGAAGATAAGCGACCCATGCACCCTGTCCAGCCAGTCAACGAGGACGGGCTGTATAGCTTCGACGGTCCAGCTGCCAGCTGTATGCTTGGCCAGCTCCTCCTTCCACTCCTCGAGCATGCATGCGAGTGCCGGATTCTGCCCGCGTTGGCGGAGCTCCGTGCGCCACAAGTATGTTCGCATGTACCTTGTGTTTACTGATTTTAACGATTTACTGTGTTGTCTGAAAATAAAATTATATATTTATTTACCTCTACTTCTAAATCCCATTGAGGTGACCCAGCCAAAAGGCATGTCGCGTCACACGAAATAGTGCGATAACCTCTGACTACCCCGATGGCCATTGCGCATTGTAGTCACTTTAGAAAAGCGACCGTTTCTCGGCACCCCGCACAAGGCCATCGACCACACCACTCCAAGATAAAAAAGACGACTAGCGGCAATTGGTTCCCCAAGATTAGGAAGAAGGCGTTTAAGTGACCCAGCCGCGCCCATTATTCGAGGAACTAACTGGGCGAAATGCTCCCAAAAGTTCCACTTTTCATCGAGGTGTAGGCCTAGATATTTCATCGTAGGCTTCACCTTAATTGATTCACTCCCTAGTGATTCCGGCGCTCGTCGAGGGCCATGGAATACCAGGGCCTCTGACTTGTTCAGCGCTACTTGGAGTCCCAGTTTCACTATCCTTCTCGCCACCACCTGCACCGTTGCCATCGCAAGACTGGCAGCCTCTTTGTAGGTTCTCTACACAAACCCATGGCAGTGTATTAAATGCGTTGGCGATGTCTAGAGACACGCCACCAACACTTGACCATGAGCCACCCCCTCGTCCGAGAGGCCTTTGACACGTTTAACAGCGTCGATTGTAGACCGGCCCGCCCGGAAACCAAATTGCTCGTCGGACAAGTGTGGACCAATCCTATCAAGATACTGGATGAGGCAAGCAGCTATCACGCATTCGAACAGCTTGTCCACCTCATCCAGCAGTACTATAAGGCGGTACGCGGAGGGAAAGTCCGCAGGGCGCCCATATTTCCTCAGAAGGACTAACCTATCCGTCTTCCGTAAATTTAGGAACTGACCTGTCTCCAAACCGGCTGGACTACTTACGGCATCGCTGGATAGACTCAAGCACAGCCCACGTCTTGACCGAATCAATGGCTAACTCAAAGTCCACATGATACACTGAAACACACCAAATTACCAAGCTTCTATCTCGCTTCAATCTACTCGCTTTTTTCGATTTTTATGTACTTTTACTTTTACTTAACAATAGATTTAAATTAATGTAAAATATAAATTTAATAATGTAATATAAAGTCATATCTGAAAATCTATAAATATAAAGTCATAAAATCTTAATAATGCACTTACCGAGTACACAAACAAGCTACGAGATTGAGCACTTTGCACCATGCGCGCACGCATGCGTGTTGTCTAAACGACAGTTCGGTGAAGACGTAATCGTTATTTTGTTACCAACAGCCACTTAGAATCTGATTTACAGTGCGGATAAGTGACAAAACAAAAAAGGTGCTCCATGGATAAGGTCACTTTTAAAGAAATCTCATATCAGAAATAGTTATCTAAGTAACATAAACTTTAAAAAAATCGGCGGGTAGAAAATTACTTAACGACAAAATATATCCGGTTTTAGGCAGGTAGATATTCACTACTTCACATTTTTGAATAAATTATATTTAGGTAAAAAGTACTAAATGACAAAGAAAGTCTATTGAAGGTGTGTTAAAAAGTCCTAAATTACGAGAGAGAAAAACAACAATCAGGTAAAAATTCTTAAGAAATGCTAATTCCTGGGTACTTGCAAGGCAGAAAATACTTTATGTTTAGATGCATTATTTAGAGTCGAGGCAAAAATTACTTAGTGTAAATTATAAAAATCTAATCCTTACTATGTGAAAAATATTCATAAATCATTAAAATTTTAGTCGCTTGGACGCCGAAAACTGTGAAAATGTGTCTTTTTTTAAGTTACCAAACGACAACAAACTTCGTCCTAGCGACGTGAGAGTAAGATCAATCGACGCAGTTTTTTTTTCTGATTTCAGTGATATATATAACTCAATATCGCCCAAACTGTCGCTTGGTAATTTTTGCCTTTCAAGCGTCGATATACTTATTTTTAAATAATATAGATAGTAAATAAATAACACCCATACACAGAGCAAACACTTATGTTCTTCACATAAATATTTGCCCTGGGTGGGGATTGAACCCACGGCTCTTTGACCCAGAAGTTAGGGTCACTAACCACTGAGCCACCGAGGCAGTCAATCAAATTGTACATTTTAATTTTTTTTAAATTTGAACACCTATAAATCATCAATCGTCATCGATCATTCTCAAAAGAGCTGTGTAGCCTATTTTGAAAATAAGCGCAGTGAATATAATTATTATCTACGAACGCCTTGTGAACCAAAGCCCCAGGCAATAAATAGTTAATTGCTAAACGTCGCCATATTCTGCGATGATGGCTCCTGACAACGTTATCAGATCATCAGATAATTAACGTTTTATTTTAGCCGTTGATCATCAGATAGACATATAAAATTATTAATCAGTAGAACGGTAATTCGATAAGTGCTTTATTTGTGCACAGATTGTTTGTCAGAACGTAAGTCCAATTATATTTATTAATATTTGATTACTAGGATATGATAATATATTTTTTCAAATAAGACATAGTCAATTGCAATATCTTAATATTCATTTACAATAATTACTTTTTGCAAAAAATAGCATGACCGACTTCACCCGTGTAGAGAATTCGCGAATAGGTATTTCGCACGGATCAATGATGCAATTTTCACATTATTATTGATTTATCAAAAATGGCTCAGCCGATTTCGATAAAATTTAAATGGGACCAATTTCGAAGTATACTCTTCCAATAAAAAAAGAATTATTGAAATCGGACTACTATAAAAAAGTTATGCGTGGTTATACATTAAAAAAAAAATTATACGGGTCGAATTGAGTACCTCCTCCAGTGGTTCGTCGGTCAAAAAGAGAAGCCATTAGAAAAAATATCTGTAAAATATTTTTTTACCAATTACAGAGAATCATGAATCAAGTCTTCATATTGTTCGCCATCGTTTTGGGCGTAACTGCAGCTTTGCCTAAGGAGTCTCACCCGGAGGACAGACAGCTCGTGAAATTCCAGGATGTTGGTAAGAATTATTATTTATTTATTGTTATCCTGTATTTAGTGTAAATATTGATTTATTATTTACAATAACTAGGGAATATCTTAAGGGCATCAGCTGCCTCACCTTTTTCCAAGTCTGTTCAATGATGAATGATTTTAGAGGATGTGACGACGGGTTTCAACGAAACAAATAAACACTTTAGTGATGATTCAGGGTCTCAGACTAATGGTTATACTATACGGGCGGTTTTCCCACCGCGGGAATCCGCGTTTGAACCGCACTAGTCACAATTGAAAGTTGTACGCTGCATACTACACTGCGCGGTTCGCAGGCGGGAGAAATACAACCGCCGCTGATAACTGGCGCTTTAAACTACATGGGCGGTTTCCCGCTATTATTACGTGATACGTCATTCTGCGCGGGACCTTGGCCAAAGAAGATATAATAATACTACGTATAGAACGGCCACTCGTTACCCCCCACCCGTTTGAGTCTTCCTCACTTCCACCCCGCGTCAGGACTCGTAAAATTCACTCTGCGCGCGGGTTGCACAGGCCGGTGATTTCGACTACAAAAAATGCCTTGGCGCTCGCTCGTCTAGCGATAACCGCGTCCCGTGTAGTTTGATGGTCTGCGGCAGCTTTGTCGAGTGGATTTCCGCGGCGGGAAAACCGCCCGTATAGTATGACCCTAAGGCTAATGCTAATGAATAAGATTGTATCTATCAAAACCTCTAATAAATGCAAGTCATAGACGTAGCCAGGCTTCAGTTTCGGGTAGCGGATTCAACATTTAACGTGCCTGGCGAGGGCGTAAATATTGCGCGTGCACATAAACGTATCGTTTTAAATAGCGCGAGCGCAATGAGCGCTAACTAAATTGGGACAGATTTCATAAACTCGAACCCCGTAAATTGTGCCCATAATTGAAGTATTATTGTGATAATTTGGATACCGTTGTAAAAATTAGGCTGGGGTTGAAACGTCAATTTATAATGGGTAAGTAATTTTTCTGTTGGAAACTCGGTTCTTGAAGTCGTTGACTCGTAAGTCTATCTAGGACAAGTAGTCCAGTTAGGTAGGCCCGACTTCAATAAAGAGGCCAATCGCCGAATCCTACTCGGCTGGGCAGCGTTCGGAAAAATGCGTAGCGTCTTCTTGTCCGACATACCTCAGTGTCTCAAGTCGAAAGTTTTCGACCAGTGTGTGTTGCCAGTGATGACTTATGGCACAGAAACGTGGTCTCTCACTATGGGCCTTATTAGTAAGTTCCAAGTAGCCCAACGAGCTATGGAGAGGGCTATGCTCGGAGTCTCTCTGCGGGATCGAATCAGGAATGATGAGATCCGTAGAAGAACCAAAGTTACCGACATAGTCCAACTGATTAGCAAGTTGAAATGGCAATGGGCAGGGCACATAGCGCGGAGGACTGATGACCAGTGGAGTCGAAAAGTTCTCGAGTGGAGACCACGTACCGGCAAGCGCAGCGTAGGACGTCCACCCACAAGGTGGACGGATGACCTCATTAAGACCGCAGGATCGCGCTGGATGCAAGCCACTTCCAACCGGTCTTATAGGAGATCCATAGGGGAGGCCTATGTCCAGCAGTAGACGTCCTTTGGCTGATGGATGGAAGGATGGATGAAGTAATTATTTTCTTTGCCAAAGAGAGAGAAAGACACACTATTAATTTACTAGCCTCTATAATAATAATGTTGAAGATACAATAAAAAAAATACATATGTACAATAATGTCATATATATTACCTACAGTAAAATAATGTACGAAGAAGTCTAAAAATACACATAAAATAAACATTAATATTGATTGCTTAAGATTGTTGCAAGACGAGGTCGTGGGTTCAAATCCCGGTCCCGTACCATTGAGTTCTTTGGAATTTATGTACGGAATTTAACACTACTGGCTTTTCGGTGAAAGAAAACATCGTGAGGCATATGCCATGTATATGTCCGTAGAAGAAATTCGATGCCGTATGTGAATCCACCAACCCACACTGGGCCAGCGTGGTGGATATGGCCCAATCACCCTTCATGGGTAGGCCTACGTCCTGCAGTGGACTATTAAAAGGCTGATACAGTACAACAGTTGCAAGATACGTGGAAATGTAGGTACCTAATTAGAGATTTTGATGATACATTCTTATTTTACCGATAGTTTTAAAGGGTTCTAAGTTGAATAATGAACCATTATTCACTGGCTCCCCGTTATTCACAGACATCAGGCCAAATTCAGTTATTGCGCCTGGAGCGACTATCGGAGCGGGATCAATCATCGACCACGGGGCAGTAATCGGCTCAGCTACTATAGGCGCGGGAGTATTCGTCGGAGAAAGCGCAGTTATCGGAGTGGGCGCATTTATTGGAGACGGAGCAGTAATCGGTGCAAATGCAGTTATTGGACTTGGAGCGGTCGTCAGGCCAGGAGCAGCAGTCAAACCAGGAGAAGTTGTCGGATACGCATCTGTTGTCGAATAGAATAAGGAATAACAGTGCCAGAACGCAATAAAACAATAAAAACAGAAAAAATGTTTATCTTTATATTTAAGTACCTAGTGTGTTTAATGTTACACTAATCGACTCGATTATAATTAAAAACCAAAACTTGTTGATTGATTAGATCAGAATTTTGTAATAACTAAGTACAGAAAGAACTTCTGCCTACTGGTACCAAATTATACACGTTTATATTGTATACTTAGTTACAGTGTAGGTACTTAGCATGAAAAAAGCTCATACAGGCAGCGGCACGTAAGTCTAGCTGTGACCGTTATTGCGCAGAAGTAAAAAAATTGGGTATCACAGGGGGCTAGACGGAAGAAGGGTGCGCGTGCGGCGCGGCGCGCCGGTTGGCTAGCTGCTTGTACTCCGTCCCCCGCCCCGATACCACGCTCCGCGGACTTCTGACTGTACAGTCGCGTTCTAAAGTGCATATTGTTTGTATTGTTATTGTTTTTTGATAGTTTGAGTTCGTTTTTTTATCATAGGTTTTTTATTGGTATACTATTAGACGAACCAGGTTTGTCTATGCTATTAGTAAATATTGAATATTGCACCGCACGATATTATTATACCTACCTTGTAAAATATAGCTTGATACGCGAGACATTGACATACGCACATCAAGTACCATAATTTTTATAGTCAAAATGTTCGGTACACAATGCACAATGGTTCATGGTCGAGATGCACGAGCATGAGTACACTGAGCCGTGCACACTATCGGACATAAGTCGCGGACGTCACCTTCGGACGACCTTTGAGCGTTCGGACGTCCGAGAGCGATCTGGCACACCGGATGTTTTAAGACTGTGCACATTGCTCAGCCGCGTCCGATAGTATGTTTCCGGCTTTAAGGCCGATCCGCACACAACAGTGCCGGCACGTGACCGACAGTTCCGTGAAGTGCTGCTCTTCAAACATGTCAGTAGTCAGTACACGTACAGTGAGTTTTCAGCAGTTTCACGTAAAAATGCCTCGATATTTAAGATCGCAATTAGCAGCGATTGCTTTAATATTAGATGAAGACGAAATTTGTGTGAGGAGGCAATGGGTTCATAATGCGTGGAGGAAAAGAGAAGAAGAAGGATAGTTCGCCGCCTTATATAAACATCTGATAGATGATGAATCAAAGTTTTTTGAGTATTTCAGGATGTCAAAACATTGTTTCAATTTCAATACAAGGTCGTCCATCTTGAAATACTGCGACCATGTCAGGCAAAATATTGCCCGCTAGAAATTCACGTCGGATCACGGTGAGCGTCGGCGTAGCACTGACATCACTGAACGTCACTGTCACTGACGAGTACGGATAGCGTCATACAAAATGTATGCTACAATATTATTTTTCACTGACACTGATGGATGCGTTACTGATCGGCACGTGCCGGCACTGCTGTGTGCGGATAGGCCTTTATAGGCCGATCCGCACACAACAGTGCCGGCACGTGACCGACAGTTCCGTACCGTACAGTTCCGTGAAGTGCTATTCAAACATGTCAGTACCCGTACAGTGAGTTTTCAGCAGTTTCACGTAAAAATGCCTCGATATTCAAGATCGCAATTAGCAGCGATTGCTTTAATATTAGATGAAGACGAAGAAATTTGTGTGAGAAGGCAATGGGTTCATAATGCGTGGAGGAAAAGAGAAGAAGAAGGATAGTTCGCCGCCTTATATAAACATCTGATAGATGACGAATCAAAGTTTTTTGAGTATTTCAGGATGTCAAAACATTGTTTCAATTACAATAAGGTCGTCCATCTTGAAATACTGCGACCGTGTCAGGGAAAATATTGCCCGCTAGAAATTCACGTCGGATCACGGTGAGCGTCGGCGTAGCACTGACATCACTGAACGTCACTGTCACTGATGAGTACGGATAGCGTCATACAAAATGTATGCTACAATATTATTTTTCACTGACACTGATGGATACGTTACTGATCGGCACGTGCCGGCACTGTTATGTGCGGATAGGCCTTTACTCTCAATAACAATCTGGAAAGTCCTTATGCCCGCTAAATCTTTGAATCTCACAATAGTACCTACTGTTGTGAACTGATTTCTACAATATGGTCATTTTTAGTGAATTATCGTTTATTTCAAAACTATTACAAACTAGCGACTAGCTGCCCATCTCGGCCTCACCCGGATAGGAATGAATTATAGCTATTAACTTTTTGGAAGAAATATTCGAAAGATAGTGAAAACCGCATTGAAATCTGTTGTGTAGTTTGGAAGATATAAGCGAATACACAGACATACACACATAAATAACGGTTTTGCTTTATAAGTACTATGTGATAAGTGATGTTAAACATCGAAAGTAGATACAATAATATAGTGTTTCTTTTTCTTTGTTGATAGACATCGGAGAAGGAGCAGTTATAGGACCGGGAGTAGTCATGGGACTGGGAGTAGTTATTGGACCTAGAGCAATTATTGGACCAGGAGCGGTTATAGAAACAGAAGCAGTCATCGGATCCGACGCGATCATAGGAGCTGGAGTATTTATTGGACAGAGAGCAAATATAGGCCCTGAAGCAATTATCGGACAAACAGCAGTTATCGGGTATAAAGCAGTTATCAAATATAGAACAGCTGTCGGACAAGCAACCGTTGTTGAATATGAAGCAGTAATCGGAACAGAAGCCGTTATAGGAGCAGGAGTAGCTATCAGAGATAGAACGTCTATCGAATCAAGAGCAGTTGTCCAGAGTGGAGCGTATGTCGGACCAACAGCAGTTATCGAATCACTAGCTGATATTGGACCCGAAGCAATTATCGGATATGGAGCCCTTATTGGGCCAAAGGCAGTCATCAGATCAGAATCAGTTATTGGAGAAACAGTCATTGTCAAAGAAGCGGCAGAAATTGAATCAAAAGCAATTATCAGATTTGGAGCCCTTATTGGGCCAGGGGCAGTCATCAGATCAGAATCAGTTATTGAAGAAACAGTCATTGTCAAAGAAGCGGTAGAAATTGAATCAAAAGCAATTATCAGATTTGGAGCCCTTATTGGACCAAGGGCAGTCATCAGATCAGAATCAGTTATTGGATCAGGGACAGTAATCGGTGAAGCAGTAATATTTGGACATGTAACAATTATCGAATCAGATATAGTTATCGGCCATAAAGCAGCTATCGCAGAAAAAGTAATTATTGGGTATGGAGCTATTATCGGATCGGAAGCAGTTATTGAAACAAAAACAAACTTAAGTGATGCATCAATTGTCGGGTTACGTTCTGTTATTGGATCAGGAACTGTTACTGGACATGGAGTATGTATCGGTTCTGACGCAAATATCGGATCAGGAGCAGTATTCGGGCAAGGAGCAATAATTAGAAATAAGGCAATTATTCTTTCAAATACAGTTATCGGACAAGCAGTTATTATAAATCATACAATAGCTATTGGAGTAGGATCAGTCATCGGGTCGGTAGCAACAATCGAATCAGACGCAGATATTGGTTCAGAAACAGTAATTGGAAATGCAGTTGTTATTGGATCAGCTTCAGTCATTGGTAATAAAACAATTATTGGATTTCAAGCAGTCATCGGGCCAGGAGCTATTATAGGACCAAGATCAGATATAGGAACAAGAGGAGTCATTGGAGATGAAGCAGTTATAGGACTAGAAACAATTATAGGACTAGAGGCATATGTAGGGCCAGAAACTATTATCGGGTCAAGAACAGTTGTAGAGCTAGAAGTTGTCACGGGACGAGAAGTAATTATTGGATCAAGATCAGTTATTGGAAAAGGAGCATATATTGAAGCATTTTCAGATATAGGAGAACAAGCAGTTATCGGACGTTACACATTTATTGGATCGGTATCAGTTATCGGTCCAAACGCTGATATTGAACGAGAAGTAAGCATCGGATCCGATTCAGTTCTTGGGACAGGAGTAGTAGTAGGACAAGGAGCGTGGATTGACTGGGAAACAGTTATCGGAGATGGATCGGTCATTGAACAAGAATCTATTATCGGACATAGAGTTGTTATCAGGAATGGATCATCTATTGGACAAGGAACTATTATCGAACATGAAACTGTTATCGGATCAGGAGTAGTTATAGAAACGAGAACATATATTGGTCCAGAAGCAGTTATTGAAGTTGGAACAGTTATCGGAACCGGAGCAGCTATTGAACACGGGGCAGTTATTAAATCAGGTGTAATTATCAAACCGTCGGCTTATATCCATCAAGACGTAGTTATCAACCACGGAGCGGTTATAGGAGAAGGAGCAGTAGTGGGATATGGAACAGTCATCGGACACGGAGCAGTTATTGGAAGTGAAGCATTTATCGAGAATGACGTGCTAGTAGGAGCTGGAGCAGTTATAGGAGCAGGAGCGCAAGTCGGAGAAGGATCAGTCATCAGACCTGGAGAAATTATCAAACCAGGGGAAATTATCGGATATGTTGCAATCTTACAAAAAATGAAAAGATTATTGCAGTAAATCAATACGATACAATGATCTTTTTTGTTGTTTTTTTTTTCATTGTTTTCTAAGGTTCCGTATTTCAAAAGGAAAAACGGAACTCATAAAGGATTACATTGTTGTTACTTTGTTCCTCTGTATGTCAAGTCATTCTAACTCGGGAACGCGTGGTTTGTTAGCTAGAACAAAGAAGATATAATAATACTACTAGAAGTTGAAATGAAAACCATATTGACGCAGATTTATACCGTCTAACTACAAAAGTTTTACGCACGCCTTACAGACATGCCACACGGGCGGTGTCGCCGCGACATTGCATCGCGGCGTCACCGCCGCTGAACCGCCGCGGTGCAGCGGCGGTGCAGTCGCGGCGACACCGCGGCGATCAGTGTTGCCGGTAGCGATTTAGACATTAAATCTAGAGTATTCCAGTATTCTATGAATATTTAGCGGGGAAAAAAGGTTTTGACGACAACCGTTCAATCTTAAACCGAAGATGAGAAAAATCCCTCGTACACTTTAGAAATCGGATCGTGTAATTTGTCACGAAGAATGTCACAGTAACAGCTTTCCAAGTGACAGCTGTCAAACTTCAAAGTGATTTATCTCGGTCATTATCAATTCTAGACTACTGTTGTCTTCACAAAAGTGATAGAACTCGACAAGATCTACATTTCGGATGACAGCTGTCAAACTTAAAAGTGATTTATCTCGGTTATTATTGATTCTAGACCATTGATGTCTTCACAAAAGTGATAGAGCTCAACGAAATCTACATTTCGGATGACAGCTGTCAAACTTCAACGTGATTTATCTCGGTTATTATCGATTCTAGACAACGGCTGTTTTCACAAAAGTGATAGAACTTGACGAGATCTACATTCTGGATGACAGCTGTCAAACTTAAAAGTTTTTTATCTCGGTTATTATTGATTCTATTAGTGATACTCTAGACCATTGATGACTTTACGAAAGTGATAGAGCTTAACGAGATCTACGTTTCAGATGACAGCTGTCAAACGTTAAAGTGATTTATCTCGGTTATTATCGATTCTAGACTACTGCTCTCTTCACAAAAGTAATAGAGCTCGACGAAATCTACATTTCGGATGACAGCTGTCAAAATTAAAAGTGATTTATCTCGGTAATTATCGATTCTAGACCATTGATGTCTTCACAAAAGTGATAGAGCTCAACGAGATCTACATTTTGGATGACAGCTGTCAAACTTCGACGACACCATAGTACGCCATTTGCAATCGACGGTGATACTCTAGTCAAAAATAAAAAATAACTATTAATCATAAAGACGTAGGTATATTCATACAAAATAAATATCAAACTCTGTTTTATTAGCATCTATTCGCAATTTTAACTAAAATCTTATCAAAATACATTGTTACAAAAACTAAGAAATGGTTAAGACAGTCCGGCTTTACAGGTAATAATTCTACCATTTATATGTGTCGTTTCGAAATGGCAATAGTGCGAGCGGGACACCCTCATCACTTTGGGAAGTCTCACTCGGCACAGCGACTCTCTTATGCCATTTCAAAGGAATATATGTTTTGTTGCAACGCATTAATGTTGAATTTTCCTATGCTAACTTTGAGACAAAGGACATGTCCACAAAATGTATGGAGGCTGGTATAATAATAATCAAAAATTCTAACCAAAACACTCGTTACATTTCGAGAAAGTTCATATTTTTCCGAGTCTATTACATCAGTTAAAACGAAAAAGAGCCCTCCGATTTTTTTAAAATTAATTTTGTATCTATTAGGATAATTAAATATATTTGGCTCAATAGGTAGTTTATATCTAGCAACCCTGATTAAGTAACCTTCATTATTGTTAATTAGAAATATTTTTACCAATTAGACACAGTTTTTAAGTGTTTTTTGTCACATTGTACCTACTAACTGGTCAGACTGGTAGGTTATAATTTTTAATTTTAGCAAATTAAAAGATGAATATGGAAGAATCAGCTACGAATGCAAGTAAAATAACGATAGAAGTACTTTATTATTTACCGAACGCTTTAAGGCCTTTTTGCTTGACATAATCGACATGTTTTGTCCAGTTCAATTTAGTATCAAGAAGTAGTCCTAGATATTTAACCGAACCGGACCATGGCATTTCGTGTCCATTGATTTTTAATGTTCGGATGGGAGGACTACGTTTTCTTGAAAACATAATAGCCTCCGTTTTGGATTCGTTTAGTTTTAGCTTCCACTTCTTAAAATAATTTGAAAGTGTATCAATCGATAATTGAAGCCTGCTGATAATTAGGTCTTCATCATTGGACGATGAATAACAGGCAGTATCATCTGCGAAACAGGCGAGACTCGTACGCGGCTGTCTTGGAATGTCATTTAAATAAACTAAAAATAATATCGGCCCTAAAACAGAGCCTTGGGGTACACCAGCGGGAATGTAAAAAGTGTCGGATGACGTATTACCAATGAAAACCTTGAAATTACGTTTAGAAAGGAATGATTGTATGATTTTTATCAAGTATAATGCTACTTCTGATTTTAAAAACTTGTGGAGAAGACCATCGTGCCAAACGGTATCGAAGGCTTTTTCGATGTCTAATAAGAACATACCCGTGGACTGCTTCATATTTAGATTGTGTGCAATGTGTTCACTGACCCGCGCTAGTTGTTGAATAGTAGAATGTGACTGACGGAACCCGAATTGTTCATTGATAAGCCGGCTGTCAAGATAGTTTATTAACTGTTCGCAAATAATACGCTCAAATAATTTTGAAAATGCCGGTAATAAGCTAATAGGGCGATAGTTAGAAGCAATTTTATGATCTTTGCCCGGCTTGGGAAGAGCTATTACTTTTGCTGTCTTCCAAGCTATGGGAAAATAATGAAGTTTTAAACATGCGTTGAAAATTTTGGTAATAAGCACAATGCCTTTTTGCGGTAAGTGTTTTAAGAGAATGTTATGAATATTGTCCTCACCAGGTGTTTTGCGATTTTTGAGGCGACAAATATGTTTGACGATATCCCTAGGACGCACTAGCTGTATTTGACTATGTTCGATCGGTGACGAGTTTATGAAATCGATTGAAGCCTTGACTTTAGCGTCAATTTCATCATCAAACCAATCAGCTGTTAAACTCATATTTTTAACAAAAGCTGCAGCTAGTTCATTACACTGTTCGCCTACCGAAGTTGTGACTTGGTTGTCAGATTTGTTAAGGGGTGGTATATTTGAAGCTTGTTTCTTGAGCGACTTCGCTACGCGCCATAAATCAGTGTGTGCGTTATTTATCCTAGCCAGTTTTTTATTCCAAATGTTATCATTATAAACTTGTATTAGATATTTGATCCTTTGTTGCAGAGCGTTAATTTCGGTTCTAAGAATTATACGTTTATCACGGTCAGTTGTGCGATTATCTTTATATCTAAGATTATTCTTTAGTTTAATTAGTTTTTTAATAAATTTAGGTAAGGGTTTAGGTTTAAACTCCATTTTGATTTTAGATACTGAACAGTCTCTGGCTGCGGTGATTGTGTTAGTAAGATTATTTACTTCAGCTTCTATCAACTCCGTGGAATTTATTGTTTTGTTTACTAATGAAATATTGTTGTTAAGGTATGATCGAAATTTTTGCCAATCTGCCGTTTTATAGTCAAAATTTACATAGGACTGTCGTACCAAAAAACCATTTATCGTTACTAGTACTGGTAAGTGGTTAGATGAAAGAGCAGTAATAGCATTCACACTCTTTATTTCCGGCACATTAGATGCTATCACAAGATCCGGCGTAGAAGACTTATGATCTATATGATAGTGGATGAGAGTGGCGTCAGATGGAGCATGTATGCTATAGTTATTATCTAACATGTGTTGAAACAGAGTATCACCGCGCGAATTTATGGTACCGGATGTACACCAGTGCGGGTGGCGAGCGTTAAGATCACCTAAGAGTAGCACATGCTTGTTAGTTTTCAATAAAAGATCCAAGTCCTGCTCTAAAAGACCAAGGTTTGGCGACTGATATACTGAAAATATGTTGATTTTTTTAGAAGACACTGTAATTTCGATACCTATTGCCTCTAGATGTTTTAAAATAGGAGTGGTTATCTGTGAGTGGGGGATATTGTCTTTAACTACAATTGCCACACCCTGGCCACGATTATCGTGTCGTTTGTCCTGACGATAACTTTTGTATCCCGGAACATGAAGGGGTACTAGCTTCCCAATTTTGGTTTCAGAAATTGCGATTATATCTGACCCTAAGTCGCAGACCGCGAGATCTATGAGTTTTGGTAGTTTTTCGCGAATGCCATCCGCATTCCAATATAATATTCGTAACTCATTAACGTTGTTATACATATTGACCTAGGTGCGTTAATATAAGGACGACTTTGTCCATCATTGTTGTGCATGTAAGGAACTGGTTTTTGATGGTTTTCAGAGCGTTTAAAATTTGTAACATTTCAGTAGTTGCAGTGTCTATAACATCACCATCATCCGTCGTAGTTGCAGCTCTTGGTACATCTGTAGGTGTCAAAACATTAGCCCAGGAGCGTTCACTCTGCTGAGGACGAGATGCAGCTTTTGTAATAACTGGTTTTGTTTCAGCAGGTTTAGCGACTTCTTTTACATTCTGTCGTTGCAGTGGTTTATTCTGTAAGCGTTGCAGATATTCGATCCTAGCAGGGCACTGGCGATAGTTAGCTGGATGGTCCTGCTTGCAGTTGCAGCACTTCGCTGGGCTGAATTTGTCTTTTTTGGGACAGTCTTTTGTAGCATGACCACCTATACACTTTACGCAGCGCTCGGAGAGATTGCAATTTTTCGACGCGTGACCAAAGCGCTGACATCTGTAGCATTGAGTACCAAAGCTATTGTTAGGCTTGTACCGCTCGATTTTTATCAGGCAATTGCAAAGATGTTTGATTTGTTTAAATTTAACAATGTCAGATCCCGCTGGAAGCTGCACCAATATAGGCAAACACGCAGATATGCTAGCTCCAAAACTGCTTTTCAGTTTAGTCAGTGTCACATCCTCGAAACCAAGCGATGACAACTCATCACCAATTGTGTCGATTAAATCAGTAGGGACACCACGAATGACTACCTTGTATTTTCTTTCTTCTTTTCGAGAGAAAGTATGGCACTGGACTTTTTTAGCACGAAGACCATCAAAAAGTAACTTGTGACTCTCGTTCGAGTAGCAGTATATAACTACTTTACCAGATGGCTTGTATTCCAGGTGAAATTCTTTCGTGAAAAAGCTTTCCTTAAAGCGTTCGGTATGCTTAGTCCTATAATGAACAGAAAATGTAACCTTAGTCCTAAAACTAAAATTAAAATTTACACTGCACTAATTAGACCTTGTTTCACTTATGCAGCACCAGTGTGGAGCAGCACATCTCAGTCAAACCATGATAAATTACAAGTATTGCAAAATAAGGCTTTGAAAATCTCTTTTAATACTAAATTCTACACAAACCTTAAAAAGCTCCATAATAAATTAAATTTTCCCACCGTATTTAGATACATTTTAAAACAAACAAAAAAATTCTACACACATACTAACATAACACATAGAAATAAATTAATTTCTAATATTGGCAAAACACGTTTATCAAAACTTCCGTATATCGACAAATACAAACGGTATCGTTTACCTCATCACTACGTGCTGGACGACAGCGATGACGCACCGCGGTCCGACTAGCTAGTCCCCCGCCGCGCGAGTTTTTAACAGCGAGTTTAGGGTAGATAGCATGTTCGCGAATGCCATTCACTTTTGTATTCCTAATCATTACTTAAACAATCACATTATAATATTATGATTTGAAAAATGTTCCATTGTTGTGGTCAAGTGAAATGAATACCTTATTCTAAATGCTACGTAGGTAGGTGCCTAATTATGTAAATTTTAAAGCCATAGAACATCATGTTTGTTTCCGTAAATTAATGTAATGATCGCTTTAGGGCACACAACATCAATTAATTTAACTTTTAAATATGAGCTTGGAACAAAATGCTCATAATTAAACTCAATTTGCAGGTAGATATAGTCATACTTTTTAGACCGTCATGTTATCAAAATTTATGTACCCTTTTAACAATAAATTATATTGTTTTAAAATGACCATATAGGTGTATTTAGCCTGAGAGTCAAACTATATTTTTAAGTTGCTACTAGTATTAGACTGTGTTGTACTTAGTAGTTAAAAAAAAAATGTATGTTGATAATAAAGAATTTTGAAACAAAAACAACAAACTTTATTATTTCCAAACTAAAAATAATACAGATCTGTATTATTATTTGTCATACACATTCACATTTAAAAAAAATGGAGGGATAAAAAAATCTAAATTAAATATTTTTGAGAAGCCCATAAATCAAGCTTTCAAATGATGTATATATCATCTTGGTTCGATTTTTCTCTGAATAATATACCACTTGAGGACGTCACTTTTCGTCTGTGCGCAATCCAGATAGTATTCAAAATCCGTAATACGGCAAAATCTCGAAACATACTATCGGACGCGGCTTACGGATGGGGCTGACGGACGCGACTTAGCAATGTGCACAGTCTTAAAACATCCGGTGTGCCAGATCACTCTCGGACGTCCGAACGCTCAACGTCGTCCGAAGGTGACGTCCGCGACTTATGTCCGATAGTGTGCACGGCTCAGTGTACTTTCATAGTCTAGATACCTATCAGTCGCGGCTGTCAGTCGCTTCCGTAAGCCGCGTCCGATAGTATGTTTCGAGCTTAATTGAACGAAAATGACGCTGCAACATATTACCAAGAAGGCGTACGACTTGGCTGTTGCTTGAAAGCGAACTGATGATAGCGGAAACGTATTATTCGAGCGTTTAGTATTACTGAACTTGCCGTCAGATGCGTGTTCGACCAGGCACTGTCTGGGAAGTTTGTGTTTTTACCTATAACTTCGTGGGTTGTACCTCTATCACTTTTGTGAAGAGAGCATTGGTCTAAAATCAAAAGTTACGGAGATATACATACCACTTTTAAATTTGACAGCTTTCATTTGAAACGTAGATCAAAATCATTACATATTATAAATCGTAAAAAAATGCTCTTTTTTCGTTGGCCCCCATCTTGCCCCATCTCACCACGTTTTCCTAAGGTGCAGCTAGCGGTTTTGGTCAAACTGTAGTAACGAGTTATTTATAGGGGCGCCGATGAGATGCCTACAGCGCTCTTAATGTTTAATCCGCCTCTGCAAGGTTGTCGGTTAATGCTATTTTTGGCTAAAGGTGTGCATACACGGTCAGTTCAACTGATCAGTTTTTCGCGTCACTCCAATTAGGGCTCATTCAGTAATTTAAAAGGTGGGAATTGGCGGCTCCATGTATAAACTACTACAAGAAGCTGGGCACACATGATGAATTGATCGCATCAGTTCATCAAATAATTGCAGCGGGGTCCTAATGTAGTCAACTATTGCCGATAGGTACTGCGATGGTTTGCATGTTTGTAACTTTGTACCACTTCGATGGTTAACTGAATCTTCAGTAACTCACGTAATTTCAATTTTTTATAAAAAAAAATTTCTGAACCAAAGTTGTTTGGAATTTAATTTACAACAACTTTAATTCACATCAACTTTTGTAGGATCGAAATTTTTCGAATATGACAGTGGTGCTATTGTAAACAATATGGCACCACCGTCTTATCAAAAAAATATCGATCCTAGAAAAAATCGATGGGAATCAAAGTTGTAAGAAATCAAATTTCAAACATTTTTGGTTTCCAAAATTTCTCATGAAAAATTGAAATAACACAAGTTATGGAAGAAGCAAAATGGCACCAATGCCTTATTAAAAAAATTATCGATCCTATAAAAAGTTGATGGGTATCAAAGTTGTAGGAAATCAAATTTTAAACATTTTTGGTTCCGATAATTTCTCATGAAATATTGAAATAACACAAATATAGAAGAAACAAAATGGAACCACTAACTTATTAAAAAAAATATCGATCCTGGAAAAGTTGATGGGAATCAAAGTTTAAGGAAATCAAATTTTAAACATTTTTGGTTCCAATAATTTTTCATGAAAAATAGAAATAACACAAGTTATCGAAGAAACATCATGGCACCACCGGCTTATTCAAAAAATATCGATCCTAGAAAAAGTTGATAAAAATCACAGTTGTGGAAAATCGAGTTTCAACCAACTTTGGTTCCGATAATTTCTCATGAAAAATTGAAATAACACAAGTTATAGAAGAAACAAAATGGCACCACTGTCTTATTAAAAAAAATATCGATCCTGGAAAAAGTTGATGGGAATCAAAGTTATAGGAAATCAAATTTCAAACAACTTGGGTTCCAATAATTTCTCATGAAAAATTGAAATAACACAAGTTATCGAAGAAATATCATTGGGTCCACTGTCTTCAAATATGGAACCACCAATTCCCACCTTTTCATTAACTGAATGAGCTCCCAGTTGGAGTGACGCGAAAAACTGATCAGTTTAACTGACCGTGTGTGCCCACCTTAAAATTAATAAAATGATTCTAGACAAAATTATACAATAGGGAAGTTTCCTTTATCATAAAAACTAAAAATAATTATATACATTTAAGGACGTTAGAATTATATTAGACACAGTGAAAAAATTACTCGAATATCTTAATAAATGACGGAGTTATGGATGTCTAAACATGACCGCACGAAATCAAAAAACCTCGCGACGGATTTACGCGTGTGACGTCATTCGGCTTCAGAGCCGCGCTGTGGGTTAGGCGGGAGTAAGGAAAAAAGGAAATAAAGTGCTTCATTCTATGTCGGGTATTTTTCTAAGCCACGAATACGTTCTACAATATCATTGTACTTATCTTTATGTTATGATCAACATTTACTATGGGACTAACCTCCCAATATAACGAATAAAAGTCAGCATTCCCATAATTTTGTCGTGAGTAAAAGAAATTTAAATCTAAATGGAACAAGACTTGGTGTATGTGTCTAGTGTACTGCGGTTTTTACATCTGTAACTATTAACTAGTAGCTCTCCAAACAGTAGACCTCGCAAGTATACATTTTCTCGTAATAAGTTCTCAAAAATACACAACTTTCACAGGTACAACACATATTCTTAATCATAAAAATGGTAAGGTTCTTTACTAAGATATTATTGTATATTATGGGACTAAGTAAGTAAGTTTGTATAGGCCGGGTGGCTAGCCCTGGTGTCAGAGTTTGGGACTGATCCCCTATACAGGGTTAGCTAGCTAAAACTGGTGAAGCGTAATATATTTTGATCTAATAAAATACTTTAGATAATTTTTTCAAGGCTTTTATTTTCTAGTCCCAATAAGTTGTCAAGTGCGTGTCAAGACATGCGTATGATAGGCTTCACGGCTTCCGTAGACGTGACGATGATTATGATGATGATAAAAACCAATTTTTAAGATGGTTGATTACTATGAAAACGTAATTTAGTATGAATTCTTGGTTGCCTGGGAGAATTCGCTTAAAGCGATAAGGCCACCAGTTAGAAACCTATTAATTGTATTGTTTCCTTACTCACGCCTAACCCACGGCGCGGGGTTAGGCGGGAGTAAGGAAAAAAGGAAATAAAGTGCTTCATTCTATGTCGGGTATTTTTCTAAGCCACGAATACGTTCTAGAATATCATTGTACTTATCTTTATGTTATGATCAACATTTACTATGGGACTAACCCCCCAATATAACGAATAAAAAGTCAGCATTCCCATGATTTTGTCCTGAGCAAATGAACTTTATTTCTAAATGGAACAAGACTTGACGTGTGTACCTACTGTTCTGCGGTTATTACATCTGTATATATTGACTAGTAGTTTTCCAAATAGTAGACCTCACAAGTTTACATTTTGGTGAACATTTTCTGGTAATCAGTTTTCAAAAATGCACAACTTGCACAGGCAAATATATTCATAATTACAATATTCTGTCCTAAAATATCATTGTAAATTATGACCAACTTTTACTATAGGACTAATCCCCTGTATAGGGTTATCCAAAACTTCTCAGCCTAATATTTGTTCTTATAAAGTTATTGTAGGTAATAGGTTTTTCAGGACTTATTTTTTAGTTCCGAAAATGACAGATGTGAAAGTGACATCTGCCATTATATGGCATATTATTAAAGAATTCATACTAGAGTGGCATGACAGATGTCATCCGAAATGTAGATCTCGTTGAGCTCTATCAATTTTGTGCCTAAAGTAACGGTATAGAAACGACAGTTACTGAGATAAATTACTTTAAAGAGCTGTCATCCGAAATATAGATATTGTTGAGTTCTATCACTTTTGTGAAGACAGCAATGGTCTAAAATCGTTAGTTACAGAAATAAACCGCATTTAAGTTTGACAGCTGTCACTTTGAGACCTGACATGTCATCCTAGTATGGATTCTAGAATTTGACAGCTGTCACTTTGTTCAGTCATTTTATTTTAATTCAAATTTTTAAACATTAGAGGTCATCGACCTCACATGTATATTTCATACAAACAAACAAACAATAACACTTTATTAGACAACCACATAACATAAAAAAATTACAGGGACAAAACAATACAATTAATAGGTTTCTAACTGGTGGCCTTATCGCTTTAAGCGAATTCTCCCAGGCAACCAAGAATTCATACTAAATTACGTTTCCATAGTAATCAACCATCTTAAAAATTGGTTTTTATCATCATCATAATCATCGTCACGTCTACGGAAGCCTATCATACGCATGTCTTGACACGCACTTGACAACTTATTGGGACTAGAAAATAAAAGCCTTGAAAAAATTATCTAAAGTATTTTATTAGAACAAAATATATTACGCTTCACCAGTTCTAGCTAGCTAACCCTGTATAGGGGATCAGTCCCAAACTCTGACACCAGGGCTAGCCACCCGGCCTATACAAACTTACTTACGTAGTCCCATAATATACAATAATATCTTAGTAAAGAACCTTACCATTTTTATGATTAAGAATATATTTACCTGTGAAAGTTGTGCATTTTTGAGAACTTATTACGAGAAAATGTATACTTGCGAGGTCTACTGTTTGGAGAGCTACTAGTTAATAGTTACAGATGTAAAAACCGCAGTACACTAGACACATACACCAAGTCTTGTTCCATTTAGATATAAAGTTCATTTACTCACGACAAAATTATGGGAATGCTGACTTTTTATTCGTTATATTGGGGGGTTAGTCCCATAGTAAATGTTGATCATAACATAAAGATGAGTACAATGATATTCTAGAACGTATTCGTGGCTTAGAAAAATACCCGACATAGAATGAAGCACTTTATTTCCTTTTTTCCTTACTCCCGCCTAACCCACGGCGCGGCTCTGAAGCCGAATGACGTCACACGCGTAAATCCGTCGCGAGGATATTTGATTTCGTGCGGTCATGTTTAAAAATTCATAACTCCGTCATTTTTGAAGATAATTGAAAAATAAAAACACCATAATTTATTGCAGACTTAGTGTAATTTAATAAAAATAAAACTAGAAAACGGGAAACTTCCCTATTCCCCTCAGACCAAATAAAAAATAAAGACAGAATGCTGTGAACAAACAAGCGAGGCCGACCAAAACTACGCCTCGTTGTCTAACTCCAATAACACACCTATCCACGTACAAGGAAACTACGCCATGGCTTGTCACTTGCAGTAACGCAAAAGTTCCCGATTAATCGGGAGATCTACTGATTTTAGCTTTTCTCTCCCGATATCCCGATTTGGGGACCTTGTCTCCCGATTTTTACATTGTACACTTAAAACATAGTATTATTTAGCATTACAAAGATGATAATACTGAAGGTGACCTAGTAACACTAAGCTAATGCACGGGTGGGTATAAATTAAATGCTGTTTGGCACAGAGATTCTCTCAAAATTCTTACCAGAGGGCGTCTAGTCTCAATTTCAATACACACAAAACATAATACACAGAAATCCCTTACAATAGAGTAGAGTTTATTATTGTTTGGTGGGGAATTAGTTCGTGTTCATTGGTGAATCTGCCGAGATGTTTATTTTATTATTTAGTGACTTATTTAGTGTTTCGTTCGTCTGCACTGTTTTTGACACAAAGGAACTTCAATTTTCGATTCAAAGTTTTCTTTGTGTGAATTGTTGTGTGTGCTGTGTGTGCTTTGTGTAAGTAAATTGTTATTAGCTAAGATGTCCAACTCCGATTATTCTAATACTTACCTAAAATAGCTCAAGTACCAGTACCAGAGTATGAAAACGAAAAAAAATACGAGCTAAAATAATTACAAAGAGGAATGGGAAGCACGATCTGAATGCTCGAATTGGTTAAAAAAGCAGTCTTAAAGGGAAAACATAATATAATTTATCTAACATAATGTCATAAAACACAATGTTTTATTTGACAAGAAAATCCCCCGATTTCTCCCGATTTTTACCTGGAAAATTGCCCGATTTTTAAAAGTTCACTTTGTCAACACTGGCCACTTGTCAGTCGAACTATGGCGGTGTAACAGCAACGCGCTCACACATGTATGTATAAAAAACCTACCTCACTTGACAGTTCAACGACGTTCTCTCTTGATTATTTTATTTGCTCTGAGCAATTCCCCAGATTTTTGGATGTTTGTGGGGAATTCAGAACGTAGGTTTTGGTAGCTCTGGCATCATCTTAAAAACATGTAAACAAAATAATAATAATTATTTGTGCTAGTTTTGAGGAAAATTACAAAATTAATATAAACGTGGTCTTTTTAAGAAGTGTTTGGTGGTAAAAATCATCGGTTTAATTGCTAGTTTGACCAGCCTCATTTTTAAAGCGCTAGCTACAATTTAACCTATACTTCACGATTTTCACGAACCAAACTAATAAACAAGTGTTCCTGTGAGAATTAGTAGGTCAAGAGAAAGGTAAATTAATTTCTGCTTATTCTATTAACTTGTGTTAATGTACAAGTTATTTTAAAACATTACCTAACCTTTTTATTTTTCTACAGATCCATTTACCATTGAAGTATCAGGCACTGACAAACTCAAGGAAAGCAATTGCAAGAATCCATCAAGAAAAGCCATGTAAATGCTTTAAATAATTCTCAGAACATTTGAAATAAAGGTACTACAACAAAAATGCTGATAAAAGTAGAAGGTATAAATAACAAAGCTTTAAAGAGAGTAGTTGAGCACTGCATTTATCTTATTATAGTATTGGTTTTAATACCATCATTTTTTTACTTCGAACTGTGTATAGTTTTACCCGCTGTAGTAGAAGAATGGACAATACCATATTACATTCATTTGTCAATAGCACACTTTCTCTTACTGAATATTGTTGGTAACATGATATATGGTATGTTTACAAATACCAGTATTAAAGGTAGAATTTTGCAGAGTAGCGGCAAGTCGAGTTGGACATTATGCACTGTCTGTGAAACGTACCGGCCGCCGCGAGCCTGGCACTGCACCACCTGTGACATTTGCATATTAAAACGGGACCACCACTGTACTTTCTTTGCATGCTGTGTTGGATATTACAATCACAGATACTTTATGCTGTTCACATTTTACATATTTGTTTCAATGCTTTATGCATTCTACTATAATGTGCAATTTTTATCTCAATTCGTAACATGGAATAGTGGTCTCGTATTAATCAAATTTATTTTCCCACTTGCAAGTTTTACGCTTGATTTTGGAGATGAAACACTGTACATATTTTTAGTAGTTATAAATGTGTTAGTAGGTTTATTCACAGGTTTCCTGTTTCTTTATCATTTTAATAATATTTTAAAGGGTAGGATAGTTTATGAAAAAAATAATGAGAACAAATCCGATTGTGAGTATGATAATGGTTGGAAATCGAATTTAATAGAAGTTTTTGGTGAGCGTTGGTACTTAACTTGGATTTTACCATTCATCAGGAGCCGATTGCCTGGTAATGGCATTGATTGGAATGTTAATGATAAGCACAAATAAATGGATGTCAGGCACCTTGTTATTAATTTCTATTGATTTTGTTGTAAAGTCTTCTGTATTTTGATTATTAATTGTCATGCTTTTCCTGGACTCTCAAATAAGAGATTTAGGTTGTCAGATTTCATGAGTACATATGGAATAATTGCATTTAGGTATATCACCATTGATGCCATTTAACTACCATCAAATATTATGTATTCCACCAAAATAACCGATTCGTGATTTGGAATCCAGATTCAAGATGCGAAAACTTCTGCTTCAAACACAGCACACATGTTAAAAAAAAATGAGCAATCATCCAGGTTTTCCAAATCTAAATGCCTAATCAGGAAACTGCACCCAAGCGGCAGTCTAAGATAGCATTGCATTTTAGACATGAATGTAAAAAATAGGTTCAGATCATTGCTCTGGGTTTATATCTGTTAGTCTATTTGCCATTCATTGGCATGTGAAAATTATTGTTACTGAAAATTGATACCTAGTATAATGTACTCATTTGTCAACTGTATATTGTACTCCTACTCTACTATCAAAAATAATAAAACAAGCTGTGTCCTATAAAGCCTTTTTAAAAAGAACTGGCTGAACAATGCGTCCTGTGTATTTTTTTTCTTATGCAGTATGTTCAGTACAATACAGTCAATAGAGTCATGCTATCTTACTAAGTTTCTGACTTGATGTGTTCATACTAATCATCATAATATATGGAATCCTATCATACACGGGTAATTTAATGTGTAATTTTAATATGCTCTTGACAACTTATTTTAAATTACCTCAGCAACATTTTACAAATAAATTTAGAGCTGTCAAAAGCATTCAAACTTGAGTCCAATGAAAAAAGAATCAAATGGAATTGCCCTAACTACAAAAAAAACCTGCACACCTACACGACACAACATGGCGGATTAGTATTGTTACTACCACACTACACTTATCGATTTCGCCATTTTTCCCAGTGAGTACAATCGACACAATATGGCGGACCAGGCACGCGCATCAAGTCACTAAAAATATAGACACTATAGCGAAAGTGTGCTGTATAATGTTGGTCTATTCTTATTACGTACATTTGAAAGAGACGCCTATAATATTATTATTTCGGTTTTTAAACTATTAAGCGGTCTACACACCAAAGCCGCTGACCCGGCGGCACAGCCCGGCGGCTTAGTGCCGGCGGGTTAACCCGGCGGCTTCAGAATGTCCAAGCCGAACGACTTTGCCGGCGGCACGACAGCCGCGGCATGTGGTGTTCTAGTAATTGCCAAATAGTCGTAGAGATTGGCATGCTGCCCCGCCGGCTTGCCCGCGCGGGCGCAAGCCGGCGGCATGATTGTACAAAATAAGGCGGGTTGGGCCGGCGATCCGTGCCGCCGGGTCAGCGGCTTTGGTGTGTAGACCGCTTTACATGTCAAAGTATCTAAATGTCATTACACCATTTCCATTTGATTCTTTTTTCATTGCTTGAGTCTATTACCACAGCTAAAAATTGATGCCATCACCATGATTTCATTTATGCACAAAACACCCCATGCGGGACATCATCTTCACCACTCAATAGTAGATCTAAATTTAAGCCTGATCATCATCATGTTAAGGATGAATTAATCCCTGCTAGGTAATGTACTTATAACCTTGAGATTTAAGGTGTAAAACATCTTTCTCTGTAAATTCTCTTTTAATATGAAGTTGTTGCATTTACATAATTCATTAGGATCACATAGGACAAACACTAAGGTTAAGTATTATATTTTATTGTATGTTATATATATATTGAATGTTGTGTATATTGAATGTTGTCTTAAGTATTGTTCAAAACAATTAAAATGTCTATTTGCTCAGTCAAGTTTTTGATACAATGTTTCAATTTTTTTAAATAATAGCTGACATGAGGCTACAACTGCCAGGAAGTAAATTACGTAATGTGATACCCTAGTATTAGTAGCCCCAATATACAACGAAAAATGTAAAGTAGGTATTTACATTATCTAATCCGACTACTTAACTACTGTGCTTATATTTTTATATCTAATTACAATATTCATACATGTAATTAATGTAGTATAGTATTAATACATGTATGTATTTACCATCCTCAAAGACCAAAATGGCAGAAGACTTGTAGGTTAATATTATCTTGTTTTCCTTTCCTCATATTCAGATGTTGCAATGATTCTGTATTTCTGAATCAGCTCATTACATGGTAACAGATTAACAGTGTATTTTCTGTAATAGGCATGATGACGGGGTAAAAATATCATAATTAGTCTGTGAGACATATTTGAACGAAATTCTATACATTTGTATGTGACTCGTGACGTCACGCGCAACTTTAACGGGGTATGTAAACTGGTCATAATAATGCCTATTTAGGCATGACTAAAAAAATATAATTGGTCCGTCAGATAGATTATATTATGTCAAAAAATATTATACATATTTTATCTTTTGTTAATTAAACAAAAATTGATGAAGTTATATTCACATTATGACCAGTTTACATGTCATTATTCCAGTCAAACGAATCGAGCGCTAGATTGGAACTGAAATAATGTAAACCAGCACTGGATAAATATTGTTGGACTGGAACAATGTAAACCGGTCATCATTTAAAATTCATTAGTCTGAATATGAAGATTGGTAGAAAACAACAAACCAAATAAGGGTATTAAAATGAGACTTGCAAATGTATGTTTTAAATATTATATTTTTATAGATTAAAATAAAAATGTTTGCTATTAACTCTATAATTACACGCTAATATAAAAATATTTACAATCTGAAATATAGTCATTTTACCTGTCTATGGAATGTTATTATTTGGCAATATTTGTGACAAGTATCTGCTGCGTATCCTCTCGGACTGCTCTAGCGCGTGGTCTCGGGGCGCGGCCGGGTCGGCCACGGAGTCCGTCATGTTTCCGGAGTCGACCTCTTCCTGGTCCGTGGAGTCTTCGTTGTTCAGGAGCGTGGCAGTTTCGTCCTGCTGTATCATGCTGTTGTGTCTGAAATTAGAAAGGTACATAAATACAGGGTTATCTGCTTGCCCTGTACTATGCCGAAAGGGTGATTAAAGACTTATCATTATGAACAACTTTTACTATGGGCCAACTCGAATAAGAGAAAAAAATTGTTCCATTCAAAATTGCTACTCGGAATCGACAAAATTTAGGAAACAATGTTTTTTTTATCGAATTCTGAGTAGGCCTCAGAGTAAAAGTTGTTCATAATGATTGTCTGTATCACCTCCTTTCGGTTTATTACGCTATTTCTGGGTAACCCTGTATATTACAAATTACTGTATCAGCTTTTAATAGTCCACTGTTGAACATTGGGCTACCCAGAGGGATTTGTCCAATTAGGGACCAGGTTTTGAACCCATGGGCTAAGGACATTTCTCCCATTCGGTCACCACGAATTCCAAGTTGTTCACAAACGAAATTCTCGGCCTATTTTATAGAAATATAATAATAATAAAGTAAAAAGCATCTCGATTACATCAGCTTCCAAGGGAAAAAGCTTTTCGAAAACGGACCTTTCGTCTTCTACGGCCTTTTCATCACTTCAGATTTTGAGAAAAAATTATACATCCTCTGAATCTGCAGGAAAAATGCTGACTAGATTTTTGTATTAATTTAGCAAAACAAAATCTAAGCCTACAACTTTCCTCTATTACTGCAGTATCGGAATCAGTTATTGAAGTATTGAACCTAATACTATAATTAAAAATACAACAAACTGTGTAATAATACATAGTACTGCCAAAATTAGGTAGTATTATTATACTTACAATTTCATAGATTCCCTTTTGCTCGGCGACATGTTCAACAGTCCGTCGCCGACCGAATCCATGACGTATATCAGCACCGCCGCTATCAGGGATACTGCAAAATATGATCGGTCATATGTGAAGACATGGATAAAAATACAAAACATTTCTAGGTTCGTATTATGAGGGTATCGTACCCAAAGGGTAAAAACAACAAACCTAAGGGTCACCTAAGGTCATCGTAGACTATAACTTAAAGAAGGCCATTAAAGACCGAAACGCGGCGGTGATGGAGGCTCTGCGCGGTATAAGTAGCAATTTGAAAAATTATATGTAAAATCAACGTAGTTTAAAGTCATATTTTGTTTTTAATTTTATTAGATTTAGAGTCCTTTTGTTAAGCCTTTATAAGCAATATTGTTCAAATCTTTTTTCTTAATGTATATCTTAAAAAGCACAGACTCTGGAGTCTGTGGAGTGTAATAATTAAAAAAAAAAAAGGGTAAAAACAGAACCCTATTACTAAAACTCCATTGTCCGTCTGTCTGTCACCAGAGGGGTTAGTCCAGGTTACCACGTAAATTGAAACTACAGCTATTTCCGTAAGGCTCTATACATTTTTGTACAGCGCCCCTGGCGGAAACGAGGAACTAACCAAAATGTATGGAGCCACACGTGAACGCGAAAGTATAAGTAAACCACGCAAAACCTGGACTAAGGGCTCAGGCTGTATCTCATGAACCGTGATAGCTAAACAGTCGAAGTGGAACCCTTTGTGCGCAAGTCCAACTCGCACTTGGCCGATTTTTTCTATGGTACTGTACATTGTACAACTGTGGTTAAATAGTCCACAGTTGAACATAGACCTACTCACGAAAGGTGATCAGCCATATCCACCATGCTGGCCCAGTGCGGATTAGTGGATATGAATAATAGTAGAAAAATAATTAAAAAAAAAAAGATAATTGCCACCAAAATTATACGATCTTTATACTGAAGACGCTTGCACAAAAGATCAAATACAAGGAACAATACATTTTCTTCGTTACATTAAATCTTGTCATGCTATTTTTATGTAGAGATATGTTAGTAGGTATGTATAGTAAAAAGTGAACTCACTGAAGAGACATGCCAAGAAAAACATTTCCAGCATCAAGTATCCAAATCTGTCAACGATGATGCCCGCTAATATCAAAACTGTCGCCAAACCCAAATTCTGCACGGCTTGGCATCTGCAATCAAATGTAGCATTGATTTATCTGTAGTAGGTATGATGAAATACTAGAAGAGGTATACAAGGTTATTTCTAATCAATTAGCATCCTCTTAGGGGCTTATTCTGTACATCAAAACTAACAACTTTTGTTCTGCAGCTTTTGTCAAAACTCAAAAAAAAATCAGCTATTCCATACATTTTGTCGCGGGTGAACGATATTTTTCTATGGTACAGCAATTTTTATTGTAAGTTTTGACAAAATTCGCAGAACAAAAGTAGTTAGTTTTGTTCTACAGAATAAGCCCCTAAGAGGATGCTAATTGATTAGAAATAACCCTGTATACTAAGCGCCACACAAGTCGGCGGATGGGAAGTTGTGCGCAGAACGCTGCGCAAAAGCCGCAATATAGGTATGCGCGGGAGCCAGAGAAACGAGACGCAGGGGCACACCCGCCCGCCAACCTCATGCCTTCCGCGCGCTCCCTACGCCCGTGCTCACCACTACGCCACGTGGCGTCGGCATTTCACACATGCGCAATAATTAGCGAATCACGGCGAAGTGTCATCTGCGGCTGACTTCTCATCCGCCGACTTGCGTGGTGCTTAGTATATGATTAGGTCGTTTTTAAGGTTCGCGCACATTATGTCGGATCGCACCGCAGCGCAAAATTCCGTTCAAATCACTTATATTTATTTTATATGAACTAACGCACACTGCCGGGGCGCAGCGGGTCGCATATTCCGAATTTCCATATTCATATTGCGCTGCGGCACCTCCGCCCCGCTGCTAGCCCACATAATGTGCGCGAACCTTTAGTGATAATGTTGCTACAATACAAGGTGCTGTTTTGCAAAGTGCAAGGACTTCAGAGGTGAATGTGAACAACTTTTAGTATAGGACAAACGCGAAAAATCAGCTCCTCTATCAATTTTGTCGAGTCTAATGAACTTTATGTGGGGGGCGGCTGATTATTTTACGCGGTTTCGCAGGCAGGCCAGGCAGCATAATGATTAGTAGGTATACGTATAATAGGCTAGGCGTGAACACTAAAAAATATAATTAGTCCGTCAGACAGACTATCAAATATAAAAGCTATTTATTTTTTCGAAAATTGATGAAGATATAGCCCGTCAAAGTTCCGCGTGACGTCACAAGTGCCATACAAATGTATAGACTTCTGTGAGAGAAGTGACGTCACGACCTCCACTCCCAAACTTTGGTAAGTTTTATCTTTGTTGTTTGATTGCCGAAAGAAAAAATACGTGCCCAATAATTTTTGTTATTATTTTATACTACGGGACTAATCGCGCACTAAAATTACGAGATAAATAAATACCTCCTCATCCCGACGTTTCGGCCGAGTTACATCGACCGTGGTCACGGGTAGACTGGAATGTAGAACAGCTGGTACCGCCAATTCAATTTGAACTTGAAAAATTGTCACTACGACACACAACACTGACGGTATCTAACAATGTCCTTCTACCTACACTACGCGATTTGCATTTGTTGACAACAGGGTACCACGACGCCGATAACTTAAATCCATCCTCCCGGTTGAAATTCTTATGTTTTTGGATTTCCACCGCTTCACGAACTATTCTTGAAAAATAGTGTCGATCCGTGGAGAGGACTTTTGGACGTCGGGATGAGGAGGTATTTATTTATCTCGTAATTTTAGTGCGAGATTAGTCCCGTAGTATAAAATAATAATGTGTTCAAATCGCGAAAGTTTAAAAACAACAATAATTTTTGGAACTCATGGACTAATTTTTATAATGTTTTTTTACCCGTTCGTCATGCCTATTATATCTATCTCAAAGTCCATACACTTTGTAAAGCAACAGTCTACTTTGTTTGTAGTTTTTAATTGTAGTGCGTGTCATGCCTATTTTCTTATTTTGATTGCTTAAAACTAACTTACATGCCATATGCGGTTCCAAGCTGGTTTTCTGGGACGATCAAAGCAACCAAAGGCCACAAGCCACTGGCCAGTAGGGAATAAGATATGCCTAATGAGATCTGAAATAAAACATAATAATAACAATATCAAAACGTATAACAATTAACTTATTACAAATAATTTTAATGTAATGTTAGTCTGTCAGTCAGTGTCAGTCAAGAAATTAAAATTAATTGGAAATCATTAGCCAACTTTATTTGGACTACGCTTAAAGGATTTTTGTTGTTGTTTCTGTCTTTGAATTTTGACTGTAATTTATTTTCTCAATTGATAAATATAATGTAATAATTATTCTTTACAATGTTTTGCTCGATATTAATGCATGTTGTCTTCACCTATAATTATTGTGACATTTAGCTCCTATTTTTTATGTTTAATCTTTTGACAATTATGTATTGATGTACACAATGTTGGTGAACTGAAATACATAAATAAATAAATAAACAATATTTTAATACCTAACGCATCTCGTTACTTTCAATTAGACTTTATTGTGTTAGTCTTTGTGATTTTATTAGCAGTACGATCTATGGAGAGGGGACTTATTGATACGAATTCATCGAATTAACTTCATACAGTCACAATTTCGTCATATAAGAGGGTAGTATTAACCAATTACATTGTCCCGGAAATTTTATTATAGGGGTTGCTTGTAATCTGACTTTATAAAGAGTCTACACAAAATACTCTTGTAAAAGAGACTCCTACACAGCTCTAGTTGTATGCTCTTATAGTAGCTCGGCGGCGGTGAGGTATTATACTATCCGGGAGGTGCTTAAGAAAACACGTAGATACGAGTATGTTGCATTGGGTTTAATGCCTCCAACGATACAAATCTATTATAGAACAGATAACAATAAATGCGCGCGCGCCGGTGTCGCGAGGCAGGGACTCTCTGTGCGACTACCTGCGAGCGGACAGGGTGCGCGGAAGGAGCTATGCGGGGGTGCGGTCGCGGGACGCGGGCGGCGAAGGGATGCTCGCCATCCCCTTAGCGAATTTCTAGGAATTTGCCCGCCGCGTGCTTTACTCACACTGTTACACTCTTCAATTGATTATAACAGGCCGAACCAAACATCTTGGCGTCCGTGAAGTTAGTTACAAGTTGCGTAAATCCCCGCTCTTGCGTCACTAACATATGAATATATTGATATATGCCGAATCATACAAGTCGGCGGATGAGAAGTTAGCTTCAAGCTGCGCAATATCCAATCAACGCGCAATATTATGTGTTCAGTCAGGATTGGATATCTTGGTGCTTAAACGCCAAGAAGTTTAATTCGGCCTGTACTATACTGTACCAGCCTTTCTAATAGTCCACTGCAGGACATAGGCCTACCCACGAAGGGTGATTGGGCCATATCCACCACGCTGGTCCAGTGCGGGTTGGTGGATTCACATACCTCATAGAATTTCTTCTACGGACGTATGCAGGTTGCCTCACGATGTTTTCCTTCACCGAAAAGCCTGTGGTGTGTAATTCCGTACATAAATTCCGAAGAATTCATTGGTACGGGATTTGAACCCACGACCTCACGATTGTTAGGCCGGTGTCATTACCACAAGACCACCACGGCTTTTTATAATATACCTATCAGTATTAATTAGTATTATGTAATTCGGCCTATACAAGCTATATTAGCTTATTCCATATAAGTTATGAGATGTCTACTGGGTGTTTCTGGAGACGACAGACATTATCTAGGACATCTTTATGATCAACTTTTACTATGGGACTAACCTCCAAAGATCGCGAAAAGAATCGACTCTTCCAAAAAAAGATCGGCTGATTTTACCGCGGTTTCTTGGTTAGTCCCGTAGTAAAAGTAACTCGTATGTCGTAATAATAAGTACAGTCCGAATCATAGAACTTGGCGGCTGTGATCTTAGCGACAAGCTGCGGATACTCCAATCCGGGCCCCCGACCGCCTAAGCAATAGCAATCGTAATAGCAATCGTTTATGACTTCATTTTAGTCATTTGGCACCGCCTATGTAACGTTAGCCATCAAAGTTGTTCATTCAACCATTGCTTTCGCAATCCGCGCAAAGCAATTGATGGCTAACGTCACATAGGTGGTGCCAAATGACTAAAATGAAGTCATAAACGATTGCTATTGCTTAGGCGGTAGGGGGCGGGTTGTCGCTCACCTAACAGCTGAGAGTATTTGATTATCTGTAGCTTGAAGCTGACATCAAAACCACCACGTTGTGTGATTCAGACTACAGTGGTATACTAGAATAAGTCCGCTGTAAAGAAATGCCACATATGTACCCGCCGTACTAGTTAACCCGGCGAACTTCGTTTCATACGATATTTTTATAAATTATAGCCCATGTGTTATTCTGATTTATAAGCTTTATTATTGCAAAGTTTCATCTCAATCCGTTGTAGAAGTTAGTAATAAAATGATAAAACACTTCACTAATTTGGCGGATTCGTAGTACAGCGTTCTAGCTTAATTTGGACAAAGCATCTGGGCCGGAATCCCAGAGAGATGCAGGTTCATATCCTGCGAGAGCGGCAATTTTTGAAGTGTTTTCACAAAAAGAACATTTCTATAAAACCTAGTGTGTGAAGCACGATACATACATACATATACATATACATATTGGGGGACATCTCACACACGGTCTCTGACCCCAAACTAAGCAAAGCTTGTGATATGGCTGCCAGAGACTGATATACTACATATACATATTTTAAATACATACTTATATAGATCGATCGATCGATCGATCGATCGAGAAATATGGAAAGAGGGAAGGGAGGCCTTTGCCCTGCAGTGGGACAATAACGGCTAAAAATAATAAATAAAAATAATAACTTATATAGATAGTACCTAAAAACACCCAGACACAGAGCAAACACCTATGTTCATCACAAAAATGCTTGCCCTGGTGGGAATCGAACCCACGCCTCTCTGATCCAGAAGTCAGGGTCACTAACCACTGAGCCACCGAGGCAGTCAAAAATAAAAGAATAAAAGAAAATAGATAAAAGTCATCTAATCAATCCGTTTAGTAGTTTTTGGGAGAAAGAGTAACAATAAACACCCGTACATACTCACAAACTTTCGCGTTTATAATATTAGTAGCATAATGACTTACCACTCCAATATACGGATTGTAGAATGTGAATGCCAGCATGAAATGAGCTCCGATCGTCGTAATAATACTGATAATGACCCACATGACATTCCTCCCGGTTTTGTCGATGAGGATGCCAAAGAAGGGGCTCAGAGCGGCCGACAGCAAATACACCATCGAGTTTACATTGTTCGCATCTTGGGGGCTGAAGTCGAATTTCCTCTCGTAGAATAATCTGAAATTATAAATGTGATAATGTATTTAAGGACTACGCAGACTGTTGGGGCAAAATATTCATACATACGTTCTGTAAGCCCTACTCATATTGGAAAATGTGCATTTTGAATACTGCTAAACATACATTTTGTAACTGTATATTTTAGAGGAAGCGCCATTATATTAACGCGTTAAATGCATGCCGATTCTTAGTGGAGTTCTATAAGGGAGGCCTATGTCGAGCAGTGGATGTCTTATGCCTGAAATGAGGATAATGATCGATTACCTATAAGACGACATATAAATAAGACCGACGACGGCCATATAAGACGACTAGCGACCCGTCCCGGCTTCGCACAGGTGTATTGTACAAATAAACGTTCCTCTTGAATTACTCTATCTATTAAAAAACCGCATCAAAATCCGTGCGTAGTTTTAAAGATATAAGCATACAAGGGGACAGACAGCGGAAAGCGACTTTGTTTTATACTATGTAGTGATAAGACAGTTATATTTGAATAGTGTGAGACTGAGGTTGTTTTAACCGTTTAGCCATGTCAAGAAGGCTTTAGGCTGTTTACACCAGGGCTAAGCAATCGGCTTGAGAAATTGATTTAGTAATTATGTAATAAGCAATTGATCTCCACAATTTCGACTATGAGCGAAAGTCGTTGCGGGGTTATAAAAACTCGTGGATCGCAATTACTCCGAGCGAACCGAACTTCTAGCTATAGTTAATAAATTAAGTGAGAGTAGGCGTAGCCGAGGTCTCAGTCAAGGCCAGAGACTAATCAGCAAATGGCGCTTGTCCCTACGCAAACTTATTCGGTAATGACTCGCGTTCGGTCGACCGGAACTAAATAAGAGGAAATATGTACCTATTCATGTGTGTTTTGAATAGCTACTAAGCAAAATCGCTTCGAAGTTTGAGAAAATCATTTTTATTCTGTGGCAAGATGAAATAGCAATGGGCAGGATACATAGCGCGGAGGACTGGTGACCGATGGGATGGTAAAGTTTATGTTCGACAGTTGACATCTTATCGATGAGAAAATAAAGATTCAGTATGTTACATTTATACATCTACAGGGTTATACTCACTTCCCCAGGGCAATAAACGGGAGTATAGCGGGATAGTAGGCGATGCAGATGACAAAGGCGAATGAGAATCTCTTCTTTGGAAGGTGGCCAATTAAAGAGTTACATCACCGTTCTATACGTGCTATGTACAGCTATACACTATGTAGGTGCATGGTTATACTTACTTCTCCAGGGTGATGACGGAGACGAGCCAGAAGACGGGCTTGAAGTATCGAATGTAGGCGCGCTCCTCCTGCCGCGCCAGGATCTGTTACACACTACGTAGATTATACTCACTTCCCCAAGGCGATGAAGGGGAATATGGCGAGGTAGTAGGCGACGCAGATGACGGAGACGAGCCAGAAGACCGGCTTGAAGTGGCGGATGTCGGAGAGGTGGAAGGGCTCGTCGTCGGCGCGCTCCTCCTGCCGCGCCAGGATCCGCTCCGCGCGATGGTCCATCCAGCCCAGCGCCAGCCCGCACATCAGCGACCCCAGGCATGTTAGCGATGCTGGGGAACAGTGCGATAGGTTAGATGCTTTTGAAACAAAATATATTCTACTGGGTGTAAGGGAAAGGCCCCCGGAGCCGAAAAAGTCATTGTACTTAAAAACGTTATGAAGAACTTTTAGGGTGACCAGAGTAAATTCGTATGGGCCGGGTGGTTAACCCTGATGTCAGAGATTTTTTAGGCCGCCTGAAGGTCTCTGACATGGCTAAACGGTTAAAGCATCATGGGCCTAAAATTTAACGTGTCCGAGCTACGGTAGCGCTTAATTGTAAATGCCACCCGTGGTCACCCATCCGAAGATTGACCGTGCTGAATGTTGCTTAACTTTGATGATAGATAACGATCACCTAGTCAAACTACGCCATGAGCCCTAACTTTTAGGGTTTTACACAGTTAGCGGGCCGGCTCAGTAGGTTCGGCAGAAGTTGTCGAACAAGGAGCATATTAACCAGTGGAGAGAGTGCGCGGGGCGGCCTCGCTCACCATCGATAGGCGCTTTAGTTGACAACCGACTAAGGATGCTCGATCCAGGTGCTTTGTATCGATACTTTGGATTTCAATGGATCGCATCGCAGTGTATCGATCCACTTGTTTCGATACGATATTTTGGATCGATCCGGTATCGTATTCAAAGTTTATAGTTTTAGGTACATAAACAATACTTATTTACGTCGGCCAAACTGTAAGTGGCAAAGTACACAGAAATAATATTTTCGAAAGCCGCTTTTTCTTGAGACGATACGATTGTGTGGTTTCGAACGTTTCGTTGTGGTTTATTTAAAGTAGAACCAAGTCAAAAATACCGATATCGATATTTTGCTAATAACATTTTTGGCACGACTACAAGAACTGTTGTCATTGCATCATTTTGGCGTCAACCAATTACAGCCAGCGGAGCTTACCTCTCCCCCCGCTTAAAATCGGTGACCTGTTTTTTCAACAAAAACGGGGCCCACGCGCTCTCCAGTCTCCTCCATGTTGTCGAACAAGGAAGCCGACACGAAACAATTACTACACTTGTTCAACATTCGTCTTATATAAAGGTGCCTTTCCACCAGACATAATATGTTATGCTATGTTACTATGGATGGCTTTGATATCTATTAATCATAGTATAAGTTAGCTACTTTTAAATTTTTCATATGGATCTTGACACATGCTATGGATATACTAATCTGTTAAAGCATTTTTATTATACAACTATGGATTATAATTTTATTATTATATCCAAGTATGACAGTAGGTACTTTTTAAGCTCCATGTGTCAGGAGGAGTGTCCAAAAAACATGAAATTCATTAATTTACGAGCGTTTGGTTCAAAACAGCACACACAGTTAAAGTACATAAGTACTTACGCTTCAATTTAATTTACCTACCTTATAAAATGAACCGTTATAAGGAAAATAAAGAATCTAAAATTCAACTTGGTCACCTATTTGGCATTTCGTGTTCGTATCACGAATGTAAGTAGGTATATTATTTATTACAATGTATATGTCGCCGCGAAGAAGAATCTGGCGACTTCGGGTACCTTCGCGGACGTTCGTGATAGTGCCTCGATGCCGGCATCTTAGTTTTAAGCATTAATTAACTATTCCTTGATAATTTGTTATTTTTATTCACCTTAAAAATCAGTAAATTATTTATGATTGCATCACGTTCAATTGAATTATCAAATTAATAAATAAAATCTTAATAGTAAGAATCTTGACTACGGAATATTTGAGTAACTTCATTATTGATTTTGATTCACGATGTAATAAATCTATTTTGTTATTTCTAAATTACTCCTGTATTTAATAATCGCTTTTAAAAAGCTCTCTGTTAACCAACATTAGTGGAAATGCTAGGTTCCGATGTTTTTCTAAAGCCTACAGCGCCATCTGCAGTAATTTATGGTGAAACTTATTATTATGGCGGCTGGGAAGGATTGGAACCTAGCATCAAAAAGACACTTTGTGACGAGCTCTCGAGGCTGACACACTGTAAGTAAATCTTTGTTAAAATTCGAATTAAAACTGCTTGTTCCTGTTGTGATTTTGTGCTTTTAATTTAGAGTAAATTCCAATAAGTGTAAGAATAGTCCTTGTTCGCTTTTCTAGTTATTTTAAGGCTAGGCAGTTAGTTAAATTCCCTTAGTACAGCCTGTGAATTCAAGTTAGTGTTTTAAATCATCTAAGTGACTCTTACATTGCCTATTTTGCTAAATAATTAGTTAAATTCTCTCAATACAGCCAGTGAATTCAATTTAGAGTTTCAAATCATCTTAGCAACTTTTATACAGCCTGATTTGCTATATAGTGAGTTATTTTGTTGCTTCAGAGCCGGTAGTCGAATTGACTAGCGGATCTATGGTTTTTAAAAAGCTTTATTCGAGTTCCCACGCGACATCAGAAGTGGGATGGAATCCAACGAGGTTTTTCTGTCCGTTTATCATGTTTCAGGTTACTCGATCTGATGGACGACCCCACACCAAACGCCCCTGCGCCTGGCGCGTCAGCGAGCTCAAACGCGGCTATACCATCCGCAACCACGTGTTCACCGGCAGCTACGTGTGCACCTGCGGCTCCGTGCGCACCTGCGGCCACGTGTCCACCGGCAGCCACGTGTCCACATGCAGCGGCTCAAGTACCAACCCCACCAACGCTGCTGCTTCAGTCTGGTAATGTACCTCCAGATTTTTTCTCGCAAATGATGATCACAATGCAGCACATGAGCCATCGGCTCCTAACAGAACAGAAATCCGTGGATAAAGTGAAGATTACCGATGTATTCCTGCCTTCGTATGACCCAGACGGCAACGTAGGAGTTCGCGAGTGGTGCAAGCACATTTCCACTGCTAAAAGTACGTATAACCTCACTGACTACGATGTCCGGATGAAAGTTACGAGCTTGCTAAAAGGAAGAGCCAAATTATGGGCTGATAATTGGCTGGTTACGACATCTTCCTGGGAGGAACTGCAGGAGATCATCATAACTACGTTTGAGCCAGAGAATCGATACTCACGGGACATACTAAGGTTTAGAGAACATTCATATGATTCTTCTAAGGATATCGCAGAGTTCCTGTCTCAATCATGGCTGCTGTGGAGGCGGGTGACTAAAGATAAGCTTGACAACAGCGATGCCGTGGAGGCGGTGATTGGAACGGTGAGTGACGAACGCCTTCGTATCGAGTTAATGAATGCCAGAGCTATTTCAGTGCCTGAATTGATATCTGTTGCCTCTTCTATACGCGCTAAGCGCCCTAATCAAAGTAATAATAACCAACACCTTATAAAGCGCCCCAAAGTCACTGGTGATAATCGAAGCCCGTTTTATTGCACATTTTGCAAAAAGAACGGCCATACTTTCGATATTTGTCGTAATAGAAACCTCGTAAATTTTCAAACAACGGGACAACGCTCTGAGACGGCACCCACATTACCTAGACCAAATAATGAAAAAGTTTGTTCGTTTTGTTCCAAGCCAGGTCACACGTTTGATACCTGCTATAGACGCGAAAAGAAGGTAGCTTCTAATGTAAACTCTGTGGCAAGTGATAGGTCAACTACGTTGAACAAAATGCGTATTTGCGTCGGTAATGAAATCGTAGATACCGTCTTCGATAGCGGCGCGGAATGCTCAGTGATGCGTGAATCAGTAGCAAACAAGCTACCTGGGCGTAGAGTTCAGGTAGTTAATTATCTTCGCGGGATAGGCCCTTTCACTGTAGTATCGACGAGTACCCTCACAGCTATTTGCGTCATTGACAATATAAATGTTGAAATTTTATTTCATATTTTGCCAGACTACGAATTGACGTCAGATGTATTAATTGGCGCAAATTTGCTTCACGAGACAGGTCTTAGCGTCATAGTGACAAAAAACAGTGCGAATTTGCTGTTTCAGCCCCGCGTTTTGCAAATGCGGTCAAACGACCCATTATTCGATAATATTGATCACGACTTGGCAAATCAATCGGAGATTGACGAGTTAATGATCTTACTCAACAAGTACTCACACGTCTTTACGCGAGGTTTTGCAAAGTCACGCGTCAATACGGGGAAATTAGAAATTCGGCTAAAAAACCCTGATAAATATGTAGAGCGGAGACCTTATAGACTGAGTCCTGTCGAGCGCGGCAAAGTCAAAGAAATCGTTAGTGAGTTAATCGAAAACAACATCGTACGCGAAAGTAAATCACCATATTCTAGTCCGATCATTTTGGTAAAAAAGAAAAATGGAGACGATCGGATGTGTGTTGATTATCGAGAGTTGAATTCGAACACTGTCCGCGATCACTTCCCGCTTCCACTGATCGCAGATCAGATTGATCAGTTGGCAGGAGGGCAATTCTATTCTACCCTCGACATGGCTTCTGGCTTCCACCAGATTTTGATTTCTGAAGACAGTATTGAGAAAACCGCCTTTGTCACGCCCGATGGCTTATACGAGTATCTCACAATGCCATTCGGCCTCTGCAATGCACCTTCCGTGTATCAAAGATGTATAAATCGCGCATTGGGTCCTCTTTTAAATGCGGGCAGTGCTAAAAACGACGCGAACGATTATGATAGCGTAGCACAGGTGTACATTGATGACGTAATAAGCAAATGTCGGGACTTTGCTAGCGGTTTAGCGTACTTAGAGCGAATTCTAATTGCCTTATGTCAGTCTGGTTTCTCGATAAACATAGAAAAATGTCTATTTTTCAAGCGTTCTATTGAGTACCTCGGTAATGTGGTAGAAAATGGCCAGGTTCGTCCAAGTCCCAAGAAAGTTGACGCGCTCTTAAAAGCTCCCGTGCCGACCAATGTTAAACAGGTACGCCAATTCAACGGGCTCGCGAGTTACTTTCGTCGTTTCATCCCTGATTTTGCGCGAATTATGGTTCCTCTTTACAATTTAACCAAACAAGGCACTGAATGGCAATGGACTCACATTCACGAAGAGGCACGTCAAAAGATTATCCACCACCTCACCTCCTCGCCTGTCTTGACAATATTCCAAGAGGGGAAACCTATAGAGCTTTTTACGGATGCGAGCAGCCTAGGATATGGGAGCATTCTGGTTCAAACCATCAATGGTCGACAGCATGTGATTGCTTACTTCAGCATGCGTACGACAGATGCAGAAAGTAGGTACCATAGTTATGAACTGGAGACATTAGCCGTTGTACGGGCTATTAAACACTTCCGCCACTTTCTATACGGGAGAAAGTTCAAAGTGATCACGGACTGCAATGCTTTAAAAGCTTCAAAGCACAAACAAGACCTACTACCACGCATACACAGATGGTGGGCTTACCTACAGAATTATGACTTTGAAATCGAGTACAGGAAGGGCGAGCGGATGCAGCATGCAGATTTTCTCAGCCGGAATCCAGAAAAATCGAGCAACGACGTGACGCTCACCTGCGGCCAATCATAGACAGCCTCTACAACGGAGATGACGTCCCAGGATACCTTCTAGATGGAAATGTTCTGAAATACAAAAAAAGCGATCCAATTCGAGGTGACCAAAAACTGGTCGTAGTACCGAATTCATTTCAGTGGAGCCTCATAAATACTTTTCACACAGCCCTCAAACACCCAGGCTGGGAGAAAACGCTGCAAAAGATCAGAGAAACGTACCACTTTGATAGAATGTCTACTGTTGTACGAGAATTTGTGGACAACTGTGTGATATGCAGAACCTCAAAGCAAACTTCGGGAGCTACACAGGTAGAACTACATCCAATCACAAAGCCGACGGTCCCGTTTGAAGTCATTCACATGGACATAACCGGTAAGCTTGGTACTTCAGAAGAACAAGAATACGTTATTGTTACTATAGACGCATTTACTAAATATGTGCTACTTCGACACACCAACGACAAGAGCCAGCACAGCACTGTGGCAGCTTTGAAACAGGTCATTCACCTCTTTGGAGCTCCAAGGCAGATCATTGTAGATGGCGGGCGCGAGTTTCTAGGAGAATACAAGAGTTACTGTGACAGGTTTGGTATCGAAATTCATGCCATATCCCTTGGTATGAGCAGAGCTAATGGGCAAGTGGAGCGAGTTATGTCAACACTGAAGAACGGTCTCGTCATGATTAAAAACTACGAGACCGCAGAATGGCATACAGCACTAGATGGCTTACAACTGGCACTCAACTGCACAGCGCACAGAATCACAGGTACTGCCCCAATCACATTACTAACTCGCCGCCAAAACTGCGTGCCACCAGAGCTGTTACAGTTGGTAAATTTTGATAACGCTTCCATCGATACTGACCTCATGGATCGGCATGTACAGCTGAGGATGACTGAGTTATCCGCAAAAGATAAAGAAAGATTTGATAGAGGACGTGCGAAGATACGTAATTTCCAGCGTGGGGATTTTGTTCTGATTAAAAATAACCCCCGAAATCAAACCTCTCTAGATTTGAAATTTAGCGTGCCTTATGAAGTTCACAGAGTACTGGACAACGACCGCTACCTCGTAAAAAAGGTAGTAGGTCACCACGGGCGGCCTCGTAAGGTCGCGCACGATCAGCTGCGGCGCGCCCCTCAGCCGGGAGCAGTCGCACACGCGGCCGTGTCGCCCCAGCACGAACAGCAGCAGGCCGGCCCGTCCGGCACCGCCCGGGCCACTCCACCTCTGCCGGCGGCGGCACCACAAGCGACGTGTGGTGAATTCAGTGCCACTGAATAACCAATCATCGCGCATCATTATCATAGCAGGCTCGGTGAGCACCTTTCAACCTATCATTTATTTTGCTCACACATCATTACACAACAAAATCCTTATTGGCGCGTGTAGCAGACCAATAAAAAAAATGCATAATTAAATGCAGTGCAAAAAGAAAAGTGCACAATTAAATGCAGTGCAAAAAGAAAAGTGCACAATTAGCATATTGGCGCGTGGATGCGACCAGTATAGCAAAAACAAAAAATAAAAAAAAAAATGCATAATTAAATGCAGTGCAAAAAGAAAAGTGCACAATTAGCATATTGGCGCGTGGATGTGACCAGTATAGCAAATAATTAAAAAAAAAATTAAAAAAAAAAAAAAAATGCATTATTATAAATGCAGTGCAAAAGAAAAATGCACAATCAAGGCCAAGACTTTGACATTCGACTGACTGACTTTGACTATCGGGTGTACCGACCAATGGCCAACTATGTCCTGTCCCCTGTGTCCGCGGTGTAATATGGCCACCTAGAGCACAGCATCGACCTCTCACATAATCCTTTAGAGCCTCTGTCTTGCACAGCATCGACCTTTCACGCAAGCCTATCCTGTATTATACACACATCACACGTATGACTTGCATTAAAATACATTAATCATCCAAGTCATTAGCTTTTCAGTTTCATATTTTTAAACTGTTTTCATGTGGAATGGGCAGTTATCCTTACTGGCAGCATTTAGTCAGACGCACGATTTAAATTTTTAACAAATTAATCATTCAAGTCATTAGCTTAGCAATTCCCGTATTTTTAAAACTGTTTTCATGTGGAATGGGCAGTTATCCTTACTGGCAGCATTCAGTTGACACTGAGATACTTCTCACTATGGAAAGTAAACCTTTGCAAATAGATGTTTGCAGTTGGCTCATAATTTAATTTTTCGCATTCGCAGTAACCAAAATTTAAATTTCAAATCATAGGTTTAGGTTGACTGTGGAAGTACCTAACCTGAAAATACCACTTTCTCAATTTCAGAAAACAAAACGAAAATTAAAAGCGACCCAGAGCACGCGTCGCATGTCAGAACCGCCGTGTCGCCGCGAAGAAGAATCTGGCGACTTCGGGTACCTTCGCGGACGTTCGTGATAGTGCCTCGATGCCGGCATCTTAGTTTTAAGCATTAATTAACTATTCCTTGATAATTTGTTATTTTTATTCACCTTAAAAATCAGTAAATTATTTATGATTGCATCACGTTCAATTGAATTATCAAATTAATAAATAAAATCTTAATAGTAAGAATCTTGACTACGGAATATTTGAGTAACTTCATTATTGATTTTGATTCACGATGTAATAAATCTATTTTGTTATTTCTAAATTACTCCTGTATTTAATAATCGCTTTTAAAAAGCTCTCTGTTAACCAACATTAGTGGAAATGCTAGGTTCCGATGTTTTTCTAAAGCCTACAGCGCCATCTGCAGTAATTTATGGTGAAACTTATTATTATGGCGGCTGGGAAGGATTGGAACCTAGCATCAAAAAGACACTTTGTGACGAGCTCTCGAGGCTGACACACTGTAAGTAAATCTTTGTTAAAATTCGAATTAAAACTGCTTGTTCCTGTTGTGATTTTGTGCTTTTAATTTAGAGTAAATTCCAATAAGTGTAAGAATAGTCCTTGTTCGCTTTTCTAGTTATTTTAAGGCTAGGCAGTTAGTTAAATTCCCTTAGTACAGCCTGTGAATTCAAGTTAGTGTTTTAAATCATCTAAGTGACTCTTACATTGCCTATTTTGCTAAATAATTAGTTAAATTCTCTCAATACAGCCAGTGAATTCAATTTAGAGTTTCAAATCATCTTAGCAACTTTTATACAGCCTGATTTGCTATATAGTGAGTTATTTTGTTGCTTCAGAGCCGGTAGTCGAATTGACTAGCGGATCTATGGTTTTTAAAAAGCTTTATTCGAGTTCCCACGCGACATATATTTTCCGTAAGCTAACGTACCTAAATAAATAAGTTAAAAGATTTTCAATTTCACGATTGCTTTTTGTTTGGTAGATGCATAATTCATTTCAATTTTATCGAAATAGGGCGAGTCGTTTTTGAAAAATAAACAATAATTTTAAAATAGTAAACATCGACTCGAGCGAACTATTCAAATCTGTACCTTTGTATTTTATTTATGGAGCCGTGGTGGTCTAGTGGTAATGACACCCGCATTACAATGTAGAGGTCGTGGGTTCAAATCTCGGTGCCGTACCATCAAATTCCTTGGAATTTTTGTACGGAATTTCACACTGCTGGTTTTCGGTGAAGGAAATTATGACTTCACTGACTCCATGACCGAGCACCGTCAACTCCATGACCCAGAAGTTGACGGCGCTGCCGAACCGGGAGAAAGAGAGCTGCAGCACAAACATCATGTTCAGCTCCTTTCTTTAAACCACAGCACCACATACCTAGTTGTTCACGGTCACTTATAAAATAACGATCTATTCCTACTTACCAATGAACAAAGTAACGCCCAACCGTTCGTAGCCGCCATAGTACACGGCCACCCATCTGTAAATGGGCTCCATGACCCAGAAGTTGACGGTGCTGCCGAACCGGGAGAACGAGAGCTGCAGCCCAAACACCATGTTCAGCTCCTTTCCTTTAAACCACAGCACCACATAGTTGTTCACGGCCACTTGTAAAGATTCACCACCAATTCTGTAACATTAAGAGGATTGTGAATCGACCAGTGTTTTCGCGTTTTCTGTAAAATAGCGAGAAAATTTTCAGTAGATTTTTGATAAAATTTACGTTCCAGAGAAAACTCTTTTCATCCCATGAATTGAAACAATGTTATGTTTTTGGTGTCAATCGCTTGAGTAAACTGGAAACATACTATCGGACGCGACTGACGGCCGCGACTTAGCAGTGTGCACGTCTTAAAACATCCGGCGCGCCAGATCGCTCTCGGACGTCCGAACGCTCAAGGTTAGCCCAAGGTGACGTCCGCGACTGATGTTCGATAGTGTGCACGGCTCAGTGTACATTCATTATCCAGATACCTATCAGTCGCGGCTGTCAGTCGCGTCCGTAAGCCGCGTCCGATAGTATGTTTCCAGCTTAAGATTTTGCAGGGTCGCACGTCTTTTTTTTTAGTTTAAGCATACTTTTCAGCCAAGTTTATGCATAAAAATATTAGTTTTTAGAGGCTTATAACTTTAAGGTCAATTAAAAATCTATAAAATATAAGAAATATAATCCTAGCGATTGAAGTGTAGATTACATGAAAAAAAAATCACTCATATTGGATAATATTATAGGTAGATAACAGCTTTTTAAGGCTATAAAACAAAAAATATCGCAATTTCGGAAAGTTCAAATTGACAGACAAACATAAAAATGTTATATGTATGTGTTGGTGTCAGTGTACACGAGGCGAGTCATTGAGTCATGCGCAATAGTGAATTTCTTACGTCAGCTGCGCGAGAAGTGGGGATGTGCAGCTATTAATTTTTTTTTATTTCGAACCTATTCGAAAAAAAAAAGTTTGCAGCTAACTTTAAGGACACCATGAAATTTGATTTTGCCTAAGTTGTCTATCGCAATGAAAAATGTATTATCAGACTCATTCTGTGGGAGGGTTATCTATTTGGCTGTAGGTTAGGGTTCCATACCCAAAAGATAAAAACGGGACCCTATTACTAAGACTTCATTGTCCGTCACGGCCTAGCGAGCCTGGTGACAGACAGACGGAGTGTCTGTCACCAGGCTCGCTAGGCCGTGTAAAATTTTCACAGATGATGTATTTCTGTTGCCGCTATAACAATAAATACTAAAAATTAAATAAAACAATTATTTAAGGGTTACTCCCATACAACAAACGGGATATTTTGCTGGTTATTAATAACGGCAACAGGTAGACGCTTGAGATGGGGCTAAGGGGGGTCCTATACGGTACAGAACCCTTCATGCGAGAGTCCGACTCACACTTGACCGCTTTTTTATGTTTGTTACCTCAGAACTCTTTCATTTTCCGTACATTTCCTATCAAACACATACATATACAACCTACCTAGTCGCTGGAATACAATTCAGCCATTTGTCGTAATAAAATTAGACCTAGATAGATAGGGCAAGTATAACATTATATTTATGCTAACAAGTTTGCTGCATTTTATCTAAAATAAGCACTTACATACCCAAACACAAATCGGCCAAGGATCATCAGCCAGAATGCATTTATATAAGCACCTAAAGCAAAGATTACTGCTCCAATTAAAACAATTGTCATATAAATTACAGTCCCAAGGCGCACGCCAAAATATCTGGAAAATAAAACAGAATGTTATAGTATTGCATCTAATTGCTATATAATTGTTGTTTTAGTTCGTTAGATATTATATTCTCTTTCATTTGTTTATATAAACACACACCAACCACATTGTTGTACTCTGATTTCTGTCTATCCAAAAGTAGCTTGACAGAAATCGCTCAAAGCGATAAGGCCGCCCTTGCACCACCTAATTTTTAAGGTAAAATTTGTTTAAGGAAATTTTTAAAAAGTTATTAAAAAAAGCTTGCACTGGGCGCATAAAATTACCAGTGTCAGTTCTGTTTGGAATTTGTGTAACTACACCTATTTATGTGGCTATATTACTATAAATTACAGTTTTCATATATTGACCAAAAAAATGTAGATCAATTGTGTGAAACATGTATGCGAGAGAAGGCAGTTAATTCTAAGGTGGCATAATAATAATGACAGATTGAAGAAGCGAAAATAATCATGTATTATACCCTCTTGGTGGGATACATATTTGTTTTGTTTAAGAGACACAGAGGAGCATTTTTTTAAATCATTGCAATCTAGACTTGGGATAGTAATAAATAATATAAGGAACAAAGCTAGCTCGTGAGTTTTAGATGAATAAAAGTTTAATAAATCTAAGTTATTTACACAAATGTATAATAACTAATAATGTGTCATCAACACTTCCTATTGCAAATGAACAAGTAGTAAATTCTCAATATAAACAATAAGAGCTATCTCTGTTTATGTCTGATTTATAGCTATACATTGTCTAGCCATTGACACGAGATGAATGAATGAAGCTATACATTTTATTGTGTGTATTTTTAAGTTAATTGTCATATATGCCCTCATTAGAACTATTTATTAATTACTTCAACAAGTATTTATGCAATACAAATAAGGCCACAGATATTTCTCAGTACGTAAGTCATCAGTAATTTGATCTTTACATCAGTGACACAGTTGGTAATGTGTGCACAATGTTATCATGTTATTTATTGGACTTGGAGTTCAATGAGTCACAGGAAACTGTTACCATGTTGTTTTATAAGGATTTTATGATGGACAAGTTGTATGATACCTATTTAATATTAAGATTTGATATACTGGGTTTTTCTCTTGATGATTAACAAATTCTAGGATGTGGGAGTCACAAGGATAAGTACATTGTGTCCTGCACTGATGTCCAGCAAGGAATGTTTTGTGCATGTGCATTTCCTTCTGACAATATTTACCCATGCCAGCCCAGCATGGTTAGTATGGCAATAGGAAAAAAACATTTTATCCACTTTTAACATCAGATGTCATTGCCAATCCATATACTTAATTTCCTCTTCGAGGGGATATAACACTGGAAAGACAATTTGTCACTTTGCCATGCTACCCATGCAGCTGAGAAGAAAAATTGTACTATTGAGTTAACATAGGATTTTTAAACTTTGACTCATTTATTTAGTCATCATTGTCATTAACAAACAATAAATTACCTAACTATAACTTCGCATAAGTCATGTGTAGGTCATACATATGTCATACCTATAGGTACTAAAGTTAAATCAATATTTCTTGAGTTGGATGAATTTACACTGAATGAGAAGTTTTTTTAACTTACCTGTCAATTAAATAGCCTCCAATAAAGCATAGAATCACATTTGGCCAGGAATATATGGAATACAATAAGGCAAATTGAGATGTGTTCAAATGTGCATCATCCTTAAAGTTATCAGCCAAAGCTCCGGGAGTGTCATAACAGAAATAGGAACCTGAAAACCAGAGTTTCATATAATACTTTTTGTCTAATACAAGGTATCATGGTTGAATATACATATATACATAAAAATAACAGGTTTTATTCTGGCTCTATTGGTATGGTAAATTACTCCCCCATTTTACATTGTACCTGAATTGATATTTCTTAACACTATTTGTAGGTTTTGTATCTGTCAATCATAATTTCACAAAAGCAATTACTAACCATTTTGTGGCTAGTAATAGTAATATCTAAAAGATTCTGATATTCTTTGTTAAGTACATAAAAAGATAGCTTTCTTTGCATTTTCATTTATAAAGTAATAAGTTTTGGTGGTTATGGTATAGTGGTATTTAATATTTTAGTTGAATTCAGTGAGTGATTCATAAGAATAGAGGGGTAGCACTGAGTATAATAGGTCACAATGAATGACAGTAAAATTTATATTTCCTTCCTAGCATAAAGAATGTAACACACATGTGAGAATAAATTGATACGAAAAACAAAACCAAAGTAACTTACCAAAACATAGGAAACACATCAGCAATAGTGCCAGAAAGCGATGTACTCTATGCGCAGGATGACACCATGATGTGGGAGCCACTGAAGAGGCTCTGCTGCTTCCGCTTGCCCCTGGATTCTCCATATTTCTATACAAATAACACAATTACATGATAGATCTACGATATATAACACACTACTATAACATAAAGGTCATTAAAGTTACACCAACCCAAGTGGCAATTCCATGACCTATCAATTATTTATTCGCAATGTCTAAAATAGCAGTTATTACACTAAAATGATGTGACGGATCTACATGATACACCCGCCCACCGAATCGGCAAATCCATAGCTTATCATGCAGAGGCATGAGATTAAAAAGGCCTTTGTTATTGTTTTCACAACATCATGCATAACATACCTTACAATAGAATGAGATTTTGTCACAGCCGTTGTCGTTATCCGTGAGCTAATTTGCAATTTAGTCCGTGTGGTATGGACACATTATTTAGCTAAGTTCAAACTGATTTACTTGGTCAAAACTACATGAAAATAATTTATCCTTGAGGGAGGAAAGAAAGCTTTTCAAAAATATTACAATGAAAATAATCGATTTTGACGTAGCCAGTGTTGCCAAGTGTTAGATGATAAAATTGACTAAATACACTAAAGTTTAAAGGTCAATTTGAAAAAATCCTACACTCTCGCTTTAAGGACATAACAAAGTATATTATACACTACAAAATAGGAACGTCGTCCAAGGTTTCATCGATTAAATTAACCCTTTTTAGCATTTTCGGTATTAAAGTCAAATAATCTGCTTAAAATACGTAGGTAGGTAAATATACAATACCAAGATAATTTATTTTATTTATAGCTATTCAGTACTATTGTAACATACGTAATTACTCACAAAACGTTTTAATAACTTGACGCTATAAAAATATTATTTTCAGTGTAGTATTTCTACAGCGTCATCGTCTGATGCCAGTAAGTAACTGTTGGCGATTTTCTCGTGCAACAGTTTTTTTTTTTCTGTTTCTAAGACACAACTTAATTTATGTACATACCAATTAAGTTTATACACGATACATCACACAATGACTCGTTATCTCTCTATAATCTGTGTCACCAGCTAAACGTCTTAAATGGCACAGGTGAGTTTGAATTTTGCACTTATTGATAAGTTCGTACAATATTTGTTGGCTAGCCCTACATATTTAAGTCGTCTGAAAGCAATAAATCTACACCCTAATTAAAGTGATCGGTGAGTACTTATGCAAGTGTTAAATGTGCTGAAATACAGGAACTCTATAACTGATTCATTTAAAAAAATTAGTATAGGAACTACTATCCGCCCTCTCGCTCGCACATCCATAGATTTTCAACACTCACACCTGCTCCCACGTGGCCATTTACATATACGTTCAGCCCTTTGAATGGTTCAATTATTATTATAGCTTTTCAGTATTGTCTGCCTGCCTATAACGTATTTTTTTATTGTCATGAATGACAATCTTTTTTTTACATTGTTAATTAATGAAAAAATAGTTAATCTCCAAATAATATACAGCTGGCAACTAGATAATTATGACATGTGAAAGTGCCAATTGTATTTTATTTAAACCTACACGCAACTGGATACTAAGCTCTTATTGTCTTAGTTCCATCCATCATTGCGTCATCCAAGCCAGGGCCGCATGGGCCGCATCGCATTCTTCCATCCATAGCACTAGCATGGACGTAATAATAATAGCACGTCCATGAGCACTAGATATAGTATAATAGAGATCTGTGTATGTGTGATCCGTAGAATTCATCAATAAAATTCACAGATAGCTGAAATAGCTCTATGGACCTATGAAATGATAGGTATAAGCATCACAAGTCGGAGGATGAGAAGTTAGCCGCAGATGACACTTCGCTGTAATTCGCTAACTATTGCGCATGTATGCACAATACCGACGCCGCGTGGCGTTGTGATACCTTATATATAGTAGTCTGCGAGTGATACTATTGACATAGAGGAACCATAATATGCTATTGATGAGTACTTGAACCACAGAACAATGACTTGAGCACGGGCGTAGGGAGCGCGCGGGAGGCATGAGGTTGGCGGGCGGATGTGTCTTTTCTCTCTGGCTCCCGCGCATACCTATATTTTGCCTTTTGCGCAGCGTTCTACGCCTAACCTCCCATCCGCTGACTTGTGTGGCGCTTATTTTATGCCTAGGCCGAACTTCTTGGCGTCTGTGAGCACAACGCGACTGAGTAGCAAATTCATAGTCAGCTTCGCGAGGTAAGGGGATTTGCTCAGCTTGTAGTTAACTTCACAGAAGCCAAGAAGTATGATTCGGCCTCTATTAAATTATGACTTAGATTATAGAATGAATTGTGATCATTAAATTGTCTTTTCAACTGTTGGTCGGAGACGATGTTATTTCTTGGGTAGGAATAGGCTGTCTCTCGCCTTATTAGTAGTCACAAAGATCCATCTGCATAGATGGATCTTATAGTCTAGTAAGTATACACCACGGATATCTGTATTGTACCAGCCTTTTAATAGTCCACTGCAGGACGTAGGTCTACCCACGAAGGGTGATTGGGCCGTAACCACCACGCTGGCCCAGTGCGGGTTGGTGAATTCACATACGCCATCGAATTTCTTCTACGGACGCATGCTGGTTGCCTCACGATGTTTTCCTTCACCGAAAAGCCAGTGATGTGAAATTCCGTACATAAATTCCAAACAACTCATTGGTACGGGACCGGGGATTTGAACCCACGACCTCGTTTGTGAGGCGGGTGTCACTACCTCTAGACCACCACGGCTCTCGCCGAATTCCCATACTTCACGGATATCTAATGCTAATAGTAAGTATTTATTTTTTATTAACCGCATTTCAGTAGCACTTTGACCGAGTTGACTGCCTCGGTGGCTCAGTGGTTAGTGACCCTAACTTCTGGATCAAAGAGGCGTGGGTTCGATCCCCACCTAGGGCAAATATCTGTGATGAACATAAGTGTTTGCTCTGTGAATGGGTATTATTTAGTTACTATCTATATAAATATGTATTTAAAAATAAGTATATGTAGTATATCAGTCTCTGGCAGCCATATCACAAGCTTTGCTTAGTTTGGGGTCAGAGGCTGTGTGTAAGATGTCCCAAAATATTTATTATTTCATCAATGTCCTGCCTATGGAACACTATAATCAGTGTCAATCTCAAGACGCTTTAGGGCTATATCTATCAGTAGAGTAAAATGAAACAGCATTTAATTTTGTATTTCATTAATATTATTTCAAGTCACAAAACTTTGATAAACTATAGACATACATCGGAGAGGGCTACCAGCTGTACAAAACCATTCTAATAGTTTTAGTGGCCTGAATGTGTACACATACACAAATGGTTTCCCAATCACACCAGCTGAAGCAAGAAGTGCCATATAAAAGTTTTATATGTGCTGTGCATGAGTGATTTGCATCCGAAATTTTTCACTGAACAAAACATACGACAGTTTAAAATAAGTCACGCAGCGTATAAACAAAATAATATAAGCTGTATAATAATCAATGTTTATATGTGGTGAGAACACTAGAATCTGGTGCATAGAAATTGAATTGAATTTAAGATTTCAGAAGCACCCACAAACGGACAAAAATATATGTATATTTAACTATAACAAACATGAATGTTAAAAATAATATGATTCACTTCATTTTCTGTTGCCCATAATAAATCTAATTTTGCTGGCAAATAATGATATACCTCAACTAGTAGAAAATGGCTTACAAAAAAGAACAATCATGAAGTGCATCATCATAATATAATTTATGTTAGAGCTACTTGACCAGCAAAAAAAGTTCTAGTAAAGGTTTGAACAACCAAAACGACCTCTGTAAATAGTGTATACTAAGCGCCAAACAAATCGGTGGATGAGAAGTTAGCCGCAGATGACACTTCGCCGTGATTCGCTAATTATTGTGCTCGTGTGCACAATGCGTAAAGATCGCGCGAGAGGCATGAGGTTGGCGGGCAGGTGTGCCCCCGCGTCTCGTCTCTCTGGCTCCCGCGTTTACCTATATTTCGGCTTTTGCGCAGCGTTCTGCGCATAACTCCCCATCCACCGATTTGTGAGGCGCTTAGTATACTTCATATAATGGATGCAATAAATTCAATGTTCTTGAGAATTTAAACTATATCTTTAATAATATATCTATGTAGCTGATGAAAAATGTACATTTAGCATATCACATTGAATAGGATGTACTAATTGTAATACGACTGTGTAATATTGCCATAACATTTTATTGCTTAGAACATAGCTGACTTACAATAAAATTAAACGTAAACATCTAACCACACTGATCAGTTGCAAGAATGTAATGTGCTTAGAAAAATGTTGGTATGAAATAATTTGTTACACGTCCATCCATACCCTAATGGATGATTTATAATAGGACGAACCCGTACGGAGCACGGACGAGACACGTTCCATATATTTTGAGTAGTGTCCTTTATAGGACACAACGCAAAATGTATGGAACCCCTGCTGTTCTAAAATATATCATGCCTTAGTATGTTTACACGTAAACGAAACAATAGCTTACGTGTGGCTTCTATACAATCTTACAAAATACTTCTAGTGGAAACCACGAATAACTAACAAAAACTTATGTACAACAAAACCATACCATTCACATTTTATTTAAAAAAATATATACTAAGACCTTTGACGTCACTACGTTGCTATCCCTGATAAGTGTGGTTAAGCTTTCGCATACATTACTATGTACCTTATAGTATCCTTTATTCCATACATTCATTTACAAATTTTCGCACTTGAGCGCATTTCGCACATTAATTTTAAATTTTAAAACCTGAGAATTGATTTTTCCATTGCAAATTAGTCATAAAAATTAAAAAAATAAATATAAAGAGACAAGTTTGAAAATTTCCTAATGGTAAAAAATACCATACTTTAGTAGAACTAGTTAGTGTTTGTAACTTTTTACAATAGAGCATGATGAATTTCACTATATGAATCTGGGGAGACTCGAAATATTTACGCCTATAAAATCATTTCAATGTGTATAAAGCCGTGTACCTATTTACGAGCGTGCTCGTTTGAGCGGTCTCAGCTCGCACTTCGATACACAGATTAATAGGAAAAAAGTAACAACTTTAGCGTTGCGAACTTACTCTCACACAAAATATATCCATTAAGTGGGTTCATGGATTCTAACTTCAATTTACTCATAACCCTAATTCTGCCGTAAAGGTATAAAAACAACATTCGGTACATTTGGATAATGTAGCAAATCACACAATTTTCTTGGCAGCGTTTCTAAGATGCTATAGTAGTAATTAGTCGGTAGTAGTGTGCGGTCAGTAATGCTCGCCGTTGTCGGGGTTGAATTTCTCCTCATCCGGGGGCTCTTGTTTGATCTGCACGTCCAGAGGAGGAATGCGGAACTCGGGGTAGTCTGTAATAATTACACAAGGAATAAATTAGTGATTGCTAGGTTTGCCATCAAACGGTGGCGACCCCGTTGATGCCGCGGAAGGTAAGGAAAGTGGCAATATAGATGACAACACCAGCAAGCATTCATTAGAATATGGCGTTCCAAACAATATCCTGTGGTCTGTGGAGTGAGTGCAGAGTGAGTGTTACAAATTGCAACTTACAGAGAATAATTATTTGACCATTTTAAATTAATCTGGGAAAGCAGTTTGATGTTGGGATACTTTAACCTTTAGGTGTGGACGTCATTTCTTAATACTACTGTGGACGTGTAGCCTCACAGGCTCCTGTATTCATTTTTTTGGAGAATGTGATATAAGATCGTTTTAAAACTGATTGAATATTAAAGCTATGAAATTTAGCTATAAAATAACGTGCTTAAATAATCAACTGTTATTTCAAAAATTACAAAAACTACTGGTAACTCTGTAGGAGACCAAGTACAGATTGCAGCCGCTTCATTTAGCCAAAGCGTCCTTTGGAACAAATGAACTATTATTTATTTAAGGGGTGGGGTGGGTAAAAATTATTATCAAAATTCTGCTTAGGTACGTAATAGTTGAATGGCCCCTAAGTGGTATGTAAGTAAAGACGTACCGTCGGTAGGCTCCTCCTTGACCTTGATCTCGGGCTTGAGCTTGTGTTCCTTGCGCTCCTTGTCGCGGCGCGAGCGCTTGCGGGACCGCGACCGCGACCGCCGCCGCCGCTCCGACCGCGACCGCGAACGCCGCCGCCGACGGCTGCATACAAATAACCACATTCAATTATTTTAAATCAAGCTATGCAGTGTGGGTTGCTAAACTGGCCTCATCTTGAACTGCGTTGTGTGATTTTTTACTTTTTGTGCCAGGAACATTAAACTTCTTGGGGATAAAAGTAGTTTATATCATTTGCTGATCTTAAAATTATATCCATGCAAAAAATCAAGTTGAGACGTCTCTCCGTTGTTGCGTGAAAGTGTAATAAACCAGTAGACACACTTTCGGTTCCAATGTTGCTTTTCCTCTACAGGTCGCATTTTCTCCTCGTCGTTGTCTACGCAGTGCCTCTCGCGCTCGGAGCGCTCGGCGCCGCGCCGTGACCGCGACCCGCAGCGAACGACTTTTTTGGTATTCCGCCCTTGGGCTCTCGAAGGTAGTACGGGGTGTCCTACAGCTAAAACTATGAAGCGGTTACCTTTCTCCCTTCTCCTCGTCGTTTTCTGCGCGGCGCCGCTCGCGCTCGGGGCGCTCCGGGCGTTCGGCGCGCTCGGCCCGCTCTGGCCGGTCGGGACGATCGGCGCGACGCCGCGACCGCGACCCCGAGCGCCGCCGCGAACGCGACCGCGAACGACGTCTCGCCGCTCCTGCGATAGATAAATTACTTATTTATTGGTGTATAGGCGAGCAGTGTATAATGATGTGCCCATATCAGCAGTGTGTGAGAGGGGATGTGTTTGTGCACAGCTTGTATTCACAGCCGCCAACAAGTTAGGTTTGGCCGCGACAGTCGTGTAAGATAGTAACGGTGGTTTCGCTCACCGCGGTCGTGGCGCTGCGTGTCGCGCTCGCGCTGCTCGAGGCGGTACCGCTCGCGCTCGCGCTCGTTGTCCTCGCGGCCCGAGTGCTTGATGTTGACGTCGGCGCCGCCGCGCCGCGTGCCGCCCAGACCGCCGCCTGGAAATACATACATAGTCATTTATTTTCCGTAAGGAAAATTACTTATTTTAGTATACAAAAATATACAATGAAGAAGCCTGGAAGAAATCACTTCCAGTGATAAGGCCGCCGGTTGCTTCACATGTTTTAGCATCTATTTTCTGTTATGTTTATTGTTTATGTAGTTATGTGTGTGTCAATTTGAATAAATAAAGAGTTTATCTATCAATGAGCAACACCCTACGAATAGTCAAAATAACAATTATTATTAATTATATATTCAACAGAAATTATTAGGCATAATATTACAATAAATTAATTATAATTCGGTACATTACATTAAATTAGAAATACAATATAAAAAAAAATGAAGATGTCAAATATATTAATAGGTATATTATTATGTCTGCAATAGTATCGTCAAAAAAAAGTTTATAATATCTAAAAATCATGTCAAAAATAGCGTAATAGTACTCTAAAGTATCTTCAATAGAATCGTAAAAAAAACATAACGTCTTAATATCATAACCATAGAAAAAGCATGAACGTATTGGCCGAAACAAAGTCGAGTATTTTCTGCTAAACTACGCCAAAATAATTATCAGTCAGTAAACTCACCAAGTCTTCTCGGCAGCCATCCCTTCACCGTCCGGGCTCGCTCGACATCAACGAGTACTCGTTTCCCGTCGATTTTCTTTCCGTCCGCATGTTTGTACGCCGCTGAAACCGCAACCGATGTGTTAACGCAGAGAATAAGGGCGTCCACCGTGCGAGTCTGCTACACCGTTTGCAATTGGAGGGACATCACATATTATACCATTTATTTGTATAGTTATGCACATACATTTCTACTGATTTGAAGGGTGATATGTAGATGAGCTTGTTGTTTGTCTCTAGTTATGTAGTGGTGGTGGTAAATAATACGTTATTTTTAACAAATGTTGCCTACGCTAAAGGTACATTTTATAGACTCACACAATAGACATAGCATTAAAAAACAACATAATTCTTTTACAATTTAAGAAAAACATTCAAGACCACAACATGGACTAAAATATCTTGAATATTTTTAATTTCTACGTAAATATAAAAAAACCTGAAAGAAAGGACACGAAATAAATAGAAAATACCTACTGCGGGATACCTACCGACAGAGCCGAGACGCCATACGTTGTATAAAACCTATACTGCGTAATTTATCAGTTCAAAACCATACCGTAGCAGTAAGGCTTATAACAACACACAAAAACTGAACAACTGACAATTTTGGTTTAGAAAAGACTGTTTTATCACTTCACAGTAACACAGATAAAGTACTGTACTTTGATATTTTGTCCTAGTGATAGCATTTGATATTAAATGGAAATGTCTATTATTTATTACAAAGGTAACTTTTAGAAAACAAATAGTAGTTTTACTTTTCAAGGTAAAATAGTATACATACTTCTAAGGTGACACCGATGCAATTTTATGAATCCTCTCACGTCGATTTAAAACGCATGTGATGCAACAATGTATGTAGTTGAGTTCGTATGTGAAAAAAGTTAAAAAATATTCGGTAAGAACATTTCACGCTGAACAATTTAAATGCGTTTAACTGAAAATCGCGCAGTATAACAATATAAAATCGTAAACATGAAAATACCCACCGTTTATACCTACCGTCAAACTTTTACTTACTTTTTTTAATATTTTCCGGACCACGAAGTGAAAAAACGCAATTTTTTTACCTGTGCGCGTTTTTACTTACGTTTCCCATTTTCGCGCGTTTGTAATTACATGATCATAGACTTACACAAAGAATAGACAAACTACGTTATTTTTTTAAAATTTCAAATACAAAGACTTCGAAAGCGACATTGAGAGCAACAACTGGTTATTATCGAAACTTGATCAATCTTTATTTAAGAGTCCCTCAAACAGCTGTGGTTACCTGCAGCGGGCTAGCGTTCGACCAATCACAGTGGCTGAAATTATCAAGATCTACGATTGGTTGATGACTAGGCCGCATCCGCAGTACGCAGTAGCTGCCAGTGGGACCTATAAATCATTTTTGAGATAATACAAAATTGTTCAATTTTTCATTTTACCTTGTGAAAATTTGAACATCGTAATGAATTATCGCAAAGATTTTATCAATATTGGCCTGGCTCGATACTAAGCAGTGATTAACTCCAACGTCGTGGTTCACGACAAATTGTATCAAGCATTGTACAGTTAGCCATTTCCTACAACAATACGCTTTACCTGGCTATTTTGACATTACCAACAACAAATGTTAGTATTATTTCGATATTAATTAAATAAATCATTTATAATAAAGGTTTTTTATGGGGATTGGTGAAGTTTGCCTCATTATAGATCTAATTTACAGTACAAACTAAATAAATTCGCTTGTTATTTGCACAGTAGATCTGCATTATATGACTTAACAGCGGAGTATACAGATAGAGTGCTTTGTATCTTAGTTTCCCGCGAGCGAGCATGAAAATACCAAACGACGAGCACGCATAGTGTTAGCATCTAAACTAATATAAAAAATGGCGCTTGAATCTCTTTCTTTAAAACTCTTATTTAGTTTATCTTTGTTGAAACATTTCAGTATTAGACTTAGCTTTTGTTTTTGAGCTAACTGTACACAGCAGAACACAAAAGCCGCGAACCACACGCATACTCAATACGTATTATTGTTTTACTTGTATGTTGGCGTCTTACCACATACAAACCTATATAATACGTGGCCAACGGCTGTCGTTTGTGGTATGGTCATAACGGCGGGTTCTGGGTGGAAATAGAAAAAACCCTTATTAATGATGCACAACACTCGACGATATCTCTCGACTGCAACCGCGGCATGCGCTCAACAATGCTACTTGGCGCGGTGCACTACCGTTTAATTTTACTTCGCACTTCAGCCCTAACTTGGCGAGTATAATAGAGCTGTAGTGCTAATCAATTTTTAATGACCTAATTCTTAATATGGTTGATTGATAGGCAACCACAACAAAGACAATATAGTGTTTACAGGATTACGAATAATTTGTATTATTACTACATACATAAATCTAGCTTTAATAAACAGCATTTCCATCATTTATCAAGTAGACTTCATGAGTAGTGAAATTAAACAATAAGCTCCAAGTTAACAGAGTTGACCTACTTTATCTCGGAAATTTCCCGACTATACTTGCTTTTTTGATTTGACCAGTTTAATACTGAAAGTTCGGAGTAAAAGTTAGTCAACAATTGCTAACAAGCAAGTTTATATTGAGCCAATGCCGCGGTTTCAGGTGTACTAAGTAAGCTAGAGTTGGGCGACTGAGCGCCGCTTGTTGACCTTCTGGGAGGCATGAAGACCAAGAATTTAATTCATTGACTCTTTTAGATTGGTTTCAATATTGGCAGTATTTATGAATTACATGCAATGCATGTAATAATAATGTAATGAAATAATTTAATCAATATACCAAAAAGTTTTGTATAGTATAGTTTGTATAGTAAAAATATATGGAAAATAAACCAAAGGCTATACTCGCTCCAAGAAGGTCCCAGATAAAATTTACCACAAACATTAATACTAGTAAGACCATATTTTGACAGTCTCTGATATAAGGAACTCCAGATTGTGTTATTTTAGTAACTTAGATATTATATTTTTAAATGTAACTTGCAAGATGTTACATTTAAAAATATATCTTTCTCACTTTCTCTTGAGAGAAAATGGTGCATGGTCTTATTTTGTAAAAATGTGTTTGGCAGATCTATAGTTTGTAAAAGAAAATATAATTATGAATACAGGGGACTGAGTAGTTACTAATTTTTAGTAGTAAGTTGAAATTGAATATTTGTCTATGTAATTAAATATTTTCCATTGTACGAACCAAAGTGAATTAATATAGACTAGCTTCAAGACAACATACAGTTCACACCAAATATCAGGATTATGCAAACTAATGAATAATAGTAAGATAGAGGATAATAACAATAATTATGGAATATAAGCACCCAAGAAGGCAGGACAATTGTAATTAAAGTAGTGTAATTAAGAGAGGTGATTAATTTTACTAATAGCTAGTGCATTAGTAAGTGGTGTTTTGAAATTTATAGGCAAAAATTATCATTAAATTAAGGTAATTGCTTGTGTAGTCATTGTAGAGGATGCTGAGATAATGAGTATCAAAATTATGGTACATAACCCAATCTGCTGTTTGTAACAGTCATTCAGTATATAAAGTTAGTTCCCACTCAGCCCCCTTGCATATGTGTGTGTGTGTGAGTAGTTTGAAGCGTGTGTGCGTGTGACTCACAGTGCATGTCGCGCTCATGTTCATACTCAATGAAGGCGTAACCCCGAGGCTTGTCATTCTCCTTGTTGAATATCATATGAATCTGGAATATTAAAGTTTGTGTGAGCAGTCGTACATAGTGCCAGGATGTTTTTGCTCCAAACTAGCAAACATCTATTTAAAGATTTCTCAGATTAGAGAAAATCATGTGATATAAAACTTCTCGGCAATGATGGGTCTTCATGATTTTTATTTTATCATTTACAATAGAATTTCAGTAAATTAATATCAATAGAATTTTAGTCTATGGGTAGTCTTCTTGGTTACTACCTTGTTTTTCAATTGCAATAGAATATATGGTAATCTAGAGCAACTGTGTGGTACATACACTATGACTACAAAAAATGGCAAATGTATTTGACACCGCACACTTTAAAAAAAAACTGTATATTATTAACTGTGCAAAGAATACTAATTACTAACCTTTTTAATAGATCCATAACCTTCAAATTCTCTCCGCAGTTTTGACTCTGATGTGTCATAATTCTGGAAATAAATAGATATGTGAACAAAAGCACTACACTAATTTCAATACCAAAATACAATGCAGTGTCAATTTGGTGGGCATTTTCTTCTGCAGCACCTGGTTGGCTGGGTGGCAAGCCAACAAAAAGAGTTTTCCTGTGAGGTAGGCGAGTTTAGTTAAGATGTTAAACTTACATATGTATTTGATTATCTTCAGCTATATTTAGTCTCAAGTAGACATGGCTAACATATTGGATTAAACTTATATAGAATCATTGAGACATAGAAGAAGAATCTCAAGTTTCTGATTGCCACCTTTTAATATTTGAGAAACACAGACTTGGTTATAATGATGGTGAATTTAGTCACTTACCACTCTAGCTACAAACAGCGTTTTGAAAGGGTCTGTAGTGACCCGTGTTGATTGGGCAGGGTCCCATAATGCAATCTCTTGCTCTAGCTTGTAAGCCGTCTGTTCAGCTCGCTCACGTCGCTTGCGCTCCAGTCGCTCCTCACGCGTCTCCACACGCGTTGGTGGTGGTGTTTCTGATGGGTGCTGGGAGCATCAAAACAATTTAACAAAATGGTAAATTAAAAGGTACACAAATCAACACATAGTTCAGTTTTTATCTCATAGGTAGCAGGTACATGTTTTTTCAACTGATATTAACTCTGTAGAAAATCTAGTATCATCACCTACTAACAAGCTATTTTAAGTGATATCCTAATTACAGTTGTAAAGTAAAATACCCAAGAGAATATTAGTTTATGAAAAACTCTGTTGTGTAATCAAAATAGAGACTACAAGGTAGGTATTGTTGATTAAGTAATTTTGGCATGTTAATTAAATTGAAATATCATGCTTTTAATTTAGGTAGCGACTTACTTATATTTTGACCGGTGAAACCCTTTTTATCTGCATGCAGAAAAGTATTTTAGTATTCCTAGTAGCTACCCAATGAAATTACAGCTCATAATAAACAATGACAAAAGATTAAAAACGTACAGTAACACTCCTAAAAAAGCTAGATTTAACAAATGGAACAAATAATAAGGCTGGTGCTATAAATGCCAGCAGTACTAACCTCAAAGACATTGAGGAATGCACCGACTCCATCGTATCCCTTTTGCTTTTTCTCGTGAGGAAGCTTCGCCGCTGGTGGCAAATACGGGATAGGGTCTCGTGCGGCGAATAATGCCAGCAAATTAGGCGGAAGAAACTGCGTCATGACTGGGGACGCTTCACCACGACCACTTTTTAACAATTATTCATTTCACAAATTAGTATTATTACAGGTTTTGTAAAAGATATGTCCGTATTGCTAGAGTTTCCTTTATTTCACTTTTGACAAGCACAAAGTAAGCATAAATTACGTGTAAAATTAACAAAGATGTGTAATAATTAAGGAAAAAATACAGAACGCTCCGCACAGCAAATCGCAAATCGCAACCAAGATGGCTGTGTGAGTGTTGCTACTATGAATATTTAGAAAAATAGATCAGAAAAAAAATATCTATCCATGGCCGCTACATACAGTCCGCTTACAGTCATTTAACCTCTGACATTTATTACTGTGTCTCTGTCTAGTAATCATACTTCGGCACAGTTAGAAAGAGACAGCGACAAATTTCAGTAAAAAGCTGATAAGCTGATTTCAATAATAAAATAATATGTGACTACCACTATTATTTGGTCGGGTAACACTACGAATAAGAGTTAACCAAGGACTTTGTATAGAGTTAACTGTTTAAACCATGTTTAAACATAATATTTTAGAGTCCTTTAAAATGTAATGAATAATAATATGCCATTTGACCCTCAGTTAGGAATTTTTGTCTAGGTTTACACGTAAATTAAAACTACAGCTGTTTCCGTATGGCATTTTTTACAGTGCCCGTAGCGGAAACCACGAAGAACTAAACATAATGTATGGAGCCACGTGTGAACCTAGACTAAAACTGACTGGACTCCTGGACTGAGAAGTCAAGAGGGGTTAGTCCAGGTTTACAGCCTTTGCTATGGACGTGAAGGTCTCAAAAGTAACGATATTTTCAAAAATACTAATATTCTGGTAGCACTAGGCAACACGAAGACATTTTGAGAGTTTTGGCGGGAACGCGGAAAAATCATGTCGCCTCATTGTATTATTTTGTTAAACTTGTGTTTTTATCAGTGATAATTAGTGTAAAATGGTGGTATTTCGTTGATTATGAGCTGATTTACGTGCATGAGTGTAGGCAAGTGATATAATGTGACGTATCATGTTCTTCCGTGTTGTTACCAAAACTCCATAGACGCCTCTAGTAAAGTCTCCACTGCTTTACTGAGAAGAAGCAGTTGAAAAAAACCATTATTTAAGACTTCGACTGAAGGACTCTGTATCCATGGTCATGAGTAGGTTTAATTAAAAAAAAACGAAGACATTTTGACAGTTCTCGTGACAGCAGATTTTTTCTTTAATTTTAGCCGAATTTTGGCGTCCCATTTCCACGAAGTTATATTTTTACCTATTAACTTCATGCCCATTTCTCTTCATCTAATAATCTTGCTCATCGCGCCAAATTCAAAATCTTGGATTTTGGTTAACGAATCAGATTCAGCTGTTCTGTAAATCAGATTTTGTTGCAAGCAACATACTCAGATAACCGTTACGCGGTTAGTTTGCTGATCACAATCAAAGATTACTATATTTTACATTACTATCACAAAAATACAGTAATAATTGATTTCTAGGATTGACATTATTAATCCAGCTACAGGTTGAACACGAGGCGCAGAGCAGGACCGTGAGTTTAGGGAGGCCTTGGGATACTGCATAGGGGCCCACCTAATAACTCAAAGTATAGGATAGATCAAGTTGTAGGAACTATTTAGTTGACGGAAATTTTACGACCCTACCGAACATTTTTTTAGGTTTTTTCAATAAACTGTTTTGACGCACGATTGTATAGATGATAAAGAAACCAAACAGCTGATAAGCGCGTGTGCAGGGAGCGCGAAAAATTTCAGTAATTTTACTAAATTAAAAACAAAGATGAGAAAACCAGAGTAACCTATTGACATAATGCGTGAGCGTAGCGAGCGCGGAAAATATTCGCTTTTTTTCAATAACTTTAAAAAAAGATATGCGCAAAGCAGAGCACTGCTCTGCTAATATGCGCGAGCGCAGCGAGCTCGAAAATTTGACACTTTATCAGTAATTTCTAAAGAAGCATGAGAAAAGCAGCCCACTCCACTGCGCTTAAGTGTGAGCAAAGCGAGCGCGAAAAAATTTTGGTTTTATTTTAATAACTTTGATAAGAAAATAGAAAATAAGAAAGCAAGAGAAAGAAATACTGCTATCATGCGTGTGCAATTTGACAGTTCTTACAATAACTTCAAAAGAAGTATAGATGAAGTATATAAGAAAAGCAGTTCATTGTAGTGCACAATAAGCAGGAAAAAAAATTGGTTTGTTTTTTCAGTAACTTTTGTTTTGATATAGGGCAAAAGAGAGCACTCTACTGGTATAATGCATGTATGTACAGAGCGCGTTTGTCAGTTTGTACAATAATTTCAAAAGATGAGCAAAGCAGCGAATATTTTACGGTATTTTCAGTAACTTCAAAATAGGTATGACAAAAGAGAGCTGTGTATTGCTACTAAACGCGAACGCAGCGAACGTGAAATTTTTTCAAATGCAAGAGTAGCAAGCAAAAAATATATTCTAATGTATGAAGTTTATCTAAGCAAAAACCATCGTCATGCAAACGACCGACGTGGCCTTTTAGCCCGCCGTTAGAATTGCGCCTTTTGGGCGCTAAAGTAGTGAGCTTAAAATATTTTTTTCGATGTTTTGTTAGTAAAAGTTAGAATTTAAAGTGACATGAGATGTGAGTTATGAAAACTCAGAACGTTTCCATATGGGTATTTTCCAACAAAGAGCCGATTTTAAGTGATGAATAGGAAGTGATCAGAAAGATCAACATGGGTCCATGTATAATTCTTCCCTCCTAGACCCGGGGCCTTATTTTGTAAGCGCTCTGGCGTTCGGCTTCGCTTTTCCTCCCGCTTGCTCTCGCGGCGTGAGTAACTGGCGTGAGCAGGAGAAAAAGCGAAGCCGAACGTCAGAGCGCTTACAAAATAAGGCCGCCGCGCCTGCAGTCAGCTAGAATTTGGTACCAACATAGACTTGAATTAAATTAATTGAATTGGTTTGGTTAATCGCAGGATTCCCAGGGCTACAAACCTTACGATCTATTTAATTTAGTATAAATATATTTATTTTTCGCATTGTCGCCATTTTTTTCTTTTTGACTAGATTTGGTAGGGGGCCCCCTGGAATCCACGGAGCCCAGGGCTTTAGTCCAAAAAGCCATATAACAAATCTGGCCCTGACGAGGCGAATCGTTGCGTGTGGGGATTTGCGTGACTTAGAAGCTAACAGTCACAGACACCATTAAGTTAGATTCGGCCTATAATAGAAAAATGCCAAGTCGATGAATTTTACATATTATATTATTCTAGTCTTAAACTTAATTGTCCTAAAATAGATTTCAACTGTTATAAACAAAGTTATTATTGTAGATGACATGTTTTCATTTACGACGTTTACTAGGTATAATTTCACACTTTACGTCTTTTAAAATAATTATAACTAGTAGTCCGCCCCGGACTTGTTCCTCGCACTATTCCTATTTTGTATCATAAATACATAATGGGATTTAAAAAAAATGTATCAATATTTGTATGAAAGTGGCGATTTATTTTAAACAAATGTTGAAAGACACAGAATATTCGGTGAAATGTTTAAAATAGTCATCCGCAACTCCCGCAGAAAGTGGCGCCGTTTTGCCTCTTTTTACCACGGCCCTCGTATCTTCGCAACCACTGAACAGAAGATGCTCATATTCGAATTTAAAAATTCTATAAATGTAAACTACGTTCATGCTAAATTTCATGGAGATCGGTTGAGCGGTACTTGAGTTATCGTCGAATAAATTTACATACAAACATACACCCAAGTGCCGGCTCGTCGCAGTAGACTCTGAGACCTCAGCCTCACTTACGCTTGGTAAATTAGTGCGACAACTGGCGACCTTATCGCTTAGAGCGATTTCTTCCGGGCAACTTGATTAATAGAGGAAAAGGTGCATAAGTCTCTAACAGTCAGTGGACCAGTCTATCCGTGGTCACGGGTAGACTGGTCCACGGTCGATACAACTCGGCCGCAACGTCGGGATGAAGAGGTATTTATTTATCTCGTAATTTTTAGTGCGCGATTAGTCCCGTAGTAAATAATAATAATGTGTTAAAATCGCGAAAGTTTAAAAATAACATTAGTCAACTTAGTTCCGAATTTTGTGAAATTTTCTGTATTCGTACGGACCCCTCGGTGTGCGAGCCTGACTCGCAATTGTCCGGTTTTTTTTAAAGATAATATAATGCGTTGCACTATTTTGTTATATACAATAATTATAACACATCTTTCACATAAATTACTTTTATAACATATTTGCTCGTAAAGTGGCTGTAATTACACCAATTTCAATATCGTAATGTATTTCATTACGCACTTGTGCGTTATTGTAATGTATGTTTTTTTTAAATAGGTAAAGAAACATGCACGGTTTTTTTAAGATGTTCCGTCTAAAAATGAACGATACTTTTTAAAATATTAGTTAAAGTTGTTAGTTAAAGATCAACTAGTGCTGTGCTGTGCCACGCAGGATAATGTATCTTCTAGTAACTAGTAGGTATATTTTATGAGGTTTAATTTAACCTAATTAGTTAAAGGAGTAAACAAGGGGTCTTTCGTGTTACCTATTTGGATTCCGTAGTAATAAAAGAAATCCTTTTTTTATTGTTTATCAACACACTTTACAAAATATAGTTTACAAAAAAGGATACCAAAAAACCGTCAGTTTTGTCTTGGTACCTCAAATAACTGTATAAAATAAAATATTTATAAATTCAGTTTGTCTAGTAATCAACTATCTATTATCATCATAATAATCGGCTAAGTGCGAGTCGGGCTCGCGCACCAGGGGTTCCATACCATTTGGAAGCTCCCGTTAATATATTTTATTTTATTATTTATTTTTGAAGGAACATACAACTTAATAAAAATACTTACTGAGAATATTTCAAGCATCTTCCTGCTGCCGTTATTAAAATCAAGCAAAAAAAAACCGGACAAGTGCGAGTCAGGCTCGCACATCGAGGGTTCCGTACAAACACGTTGTTATCATAAGTATAAACTTGTTTTAGCATGGCAAATGAGGTTCTTAATAATGACACTTCACTCACTTTGAATTTGTTTGAATCAGGAAATGGATTTGTATGTTTACGATATATTAACATCTCCGGATAACTCTCTCGTACATCGACGGAGAAAGTTAATAACGCGGGCTAACTTGACGCCAACGCTATCTAGTTTCGATATGAGTAAATACTGAGATTTAAACTGTTGATTTAAGAATTGATTTTATAACTTATTTGATTTGATTGCTATTAAGTTTGATGTTTTTTTATATTTATACAATTATTCATATAAATTTATATTTGAACATATTTTTAGTTTAGACAGAATTTTGAACCAATTTTTTGTGAATTTTGAGGCCTTATTTTTTGTGATGTAAATAAAAATGTACAGTTTTCAGATTTATTCCTATTTCCTATATGTGTACTCTGAGACAATGCTTCTCGCCAAATTTCATAGTTCTATGTCAACGGGAAGTACCCTGTAGGTTTTGATTTTTGTGAGTGCAAAATATGCGGTTTTTTACGACATAAACGGCTCTAACTTTTTTATACGGCAACTGAGAAGCTTTTCTTTTACACAACTGCAAGAATTCATAGGTTTACGTACATAGTTTAAATTTCAACTCGATATCTTTACGCGTTCCCGAGATAAAGAGTCTTGACATACACACAGACGGATAGACGGACAACAAAGTGATCCTATAAGGGTTCCGTTTTTTTTCGTTTGAGATACGGAACCCTAAAAACACGTTACTTCTATGAAAGCCCTTAAATTTTTATTTTATTTTAATTTAACTATTTTTTTAAAGTGCATAATAATATTTAATTTAACATTCTGTGAATATTTCAACTATCTACCTGTCACCGTTATTAATATCGATCGAAAAACGGCTAAAATTTCAAATTTGTTGAATGGGAGACCCTCCAAATATTTAAAATTATTTTTTTCTGTTTTAGTATTTGTTTTTATAGCGGCAACAGAAATACATCTTCTGAGAAAATATCAACGTTATAACTATCACGGTTCATGAGATACAGCCTGGCAACAGACAGACAGACAGACGAACGGACAGCGGAGTCTTAGTAATAGGGTCCTGTTTTTACCCTTTGGGTACGGAACCCTACAAATTGGGTATTATCATCATCATCATCATCTACGGAACCCTGTCATAAGCGTGTTTCTAGTCGCTCTTGACAACTTATTACTTTTAGGATGAAGTCAAACGGTGTTTTACCTTATACGGTTTCTGTAGATCAAAATTAACAACTTTTGTTCTGCGACTTTTGTGAAAAAAAAATTTCACTCACACTCTAGGTGTAATATCTATGGGACGATTACACCGCTTATACTAGGTAAGTAAACCTATTTTTTTATTAATGTTAAAGTAAATAATAAGTATTTAAAATTGAGATCTACTATCCATACCAAAACTATTTAAATACCAAACTAGTTTGGTTTATAAATAAAAATTAAAAGTTTATTTAAACAATTTAACAATTTGAGACATTGGGTCCGTGGGGGCCGGGAGCTCATCTTGTTTTCAAGTCTTACCGACGCGTGGCCAAAATGCTGGTGTTTATTTGGCTCAACGCATAAATAAGCATTGCCATTCAGCGTGGCGTGGCAATGCAGCCAGCATGCTGGGCACGCTGCCAATTGGCAGTGGGCTTGAGCATTTGGATTATCTTTATACCTTCAAGAGTGTGTGGATGATACAATTGCTTTTTATGTTGTAGTACCTACTTTATATACCTAGTAGTATTGTATTTTGTTGTAGTTAATACAGGCACTTTTAGCCCGAATAAAAAATTAAATGTTGTCGATATGTGGCTTTGAGATGCCACCACCACACGTAGACAGAAGTATCTGCGAAGGCGTCCGCAGACGTGTACCTAGAGGATGTAATTTGCTCGTCTTTGGTAGATATTTAACATCAGTAGGTACAGGTTTTGCATAGTACGTATACCTACTTAAACTTGCGCGTTTGCGTGTGGCTCCATACATTTTGTTAGTTCTTCCTCGGGGTCGGTTTTCGTCAGGGTCGCTGTACAAAAATTTATAGAGCGATACGGAAACTACTGTAGTTTCAATTTACGTGTAACTGTACTAACCCCTCTGGGCTCATGTGTGGTTAGGAATATAACCACCTATAAAAACTTAACCACAAGTCAGTAACCATCTATAAAGGGGGCGTCCATAAATTACGTGAGATGATTTAGGGGGGGAGGGGGTCGAGTCAAATCTCATATAATCTCACGTTAGGGAGAGCGAGGGTCTCGACAAATATCACGTAATTTTTGTTCTGATTGAAACAAAAAAAAAATACTATTTTGGTCCATTCAATCCAAATTGTATGTACATGCTCAAGATTTAATCTTGAGCGTCATCGTAATACGATTAAGATTATTCACTAATTCGTTCGATGAATTCATCTACTGAATGTCAAATCACCATATTTATTTTATACCAAATAGCTCAATTTTGTCTGAATTTACGGTACAGTGTAGCCCGTCCTTTGTTTTCGCACTATTATTCCATATTCTTCTCTTTTTATCACAGTAGTCATGATTTAAGTATTCTATTGTTAAATTTTTATTACATTTATAACTCTCAGCAATATTGATTACTAGTCTTAACTAGTCGTAAATAAAAGCACGAAGTAAATTGTTTTTTTTTTCTTTCTACTATAACAATCCAACGCGTTTACGTAAGAAACCCACATTCTGAAAAATCTCACGTGAGATTGGGGGATGGGGGAGGGGGTTGAACAAAATCTCACGACATCTTACCAACGGGGGAGGGAGGGTCAGAAAATTTAAAAAAACACCTCACGTAATTTATGGACGCCCCCAAAGAAGGTCCTAGGACGACAACGGTACGCTGTGGCCCGTACCGTTGATAAGCGAAGGCTTTACTACAGAATATCCCAAGATTTCCCCCCGAATAACGGAAATATACCTAGGAAGGGTACTCACGTACCAAATCATGGTGTTTGCTGATTGACAATCACCAAAATTAAGTGTTGTACCTACTCGTATATTGTATTCGCGCATCTTTCGTAAAATTACATTTCTTCGGTAAAATGTAGCATCAGTTGATAATTAATAAATGTATTATGTATACATCGTACAATAAGTAGGTACTAAGGACGTTGTTGATGGAACATACGCATAGCTACTGATGCCACGCAAATAATAGTATAATCCATCCATAAAATATCCACACCGAGCAAAACCTGTAAGTGGCCCAATCGTACTAACTGAATACTTACCCTTTTCTTTTTTATCGTTTTGAAATCTATATAATTATACAGGTTATCATATAAGACTTATGTTTATTATGTGAACCAGATGTTAAGGTTAACTTAGAGTGAATTAAGCTATTCAAATACTGCAAAGCGAATAGGCAATATTGTGTTGTGGCGACGGAATGGCGGCGGAAGCGGGAGCGGGAGCGCGCGGCTGTCAGGCTCCCGCGGGCAGTAGTACGCAGTGCGCAAGGCGGGCGGGCGCGGAGGGCGGGCGGGCGGCGGCGTGCTCCGGGCGCGCAGTGCTCCTCGCGCATCATCGCAGTGGTGTTCACTCGGCGACGCGCCACGGCGCGACATGCCCAGCTGATGTTTATTTATACCGCGAGCTCGGTGGAGGGTGCGCGCGGGAGGCCCTCCCCTCCGCGGCACCACGGTTTCGCGTGATGCAGCCGAGCGAGCTAGCCGACGCCGCGCACGCCGCTAGCGGAAACCCCCCGCAGCGTGGCCTCAACGGTGGCCGTTTCGACTTTGACGATGGTGGTACATATTGTGGTGGCTGGGAGGACGGCAAGGCCCACGGCCACGGGGTGTGCACGGGCCCCAAGGCGCAGGGGGCGTACGCGGGCTCCTGGCACTTCGGCTTCGAGGTGTCCGGCGTCTACACCTGGCCCAGGTGAGATAGTGACTTCGCCCGGGCCTCGCACATGCCCGAGCGCAAATCCGCCTCCGAAGCCGCTCCAAAAATAGGCTGCTATTAATAATTGAGTTCGGTGTTTCGCTAGAAAACGCGTGTAACGGCGGTGAAAGTGCCTCATGGCCCAATCTCAGCGAAAATATTCGTATCGATCCGTGGTACTGATAACAGCACTTGATAACAGTATCATTTTCTAGCCTTCACGTCAATTGACCTGTCATTGCTTCAGACGTATCAATCCCGGAGCTCAAGGATACAATAAAATGGTACTCTGTTGTTACGGAAATCATAATAGATTTTATACTGAATTGACTGCCAATTGAACGCAATTCAGTATAACAATTGCTATGAATCTGGCCTTCAGGCTTCAGTATGGCGTAGTCTCCAGACAAGCTATTGTAGAGTTCTATTAATTCTAATTAGCTAACTGCTTCACTCGTGCGTGACTGTCGGCTAAAACTGCTTTGTCGAGAGAGAATTCGTAGTTATACCGATGCTGAACACTTCACAGTTGGTATCTGGAACGATTTATGACCACATGCTTGGTGATGCGCAATTTTAGTGAATATACAGCATTCTATTATAACTAAACTGTAGAATAATAGAGCAACAAGATTTCATTTCAGCTTCTTCAGAAATTTTACTGTTTTTACCTACTAACGCTTTTTTGATTCTTATTAATATGCCATAAATATTTCTTCATAATATTGTTGCAATGCTTTGGCATATCTACGAATAAATAAACATTAAAGGGACAAAATAATATCTTGTAAATAAGAAGCATATTTTTATTTTTATTTTCTATCATTAGGCTAAGCGATTAATTTGATAGAAGCAATAACTAACGTACCTAAAACAAATACTAAAAAATCATAATCAGACAAGTGTTCATGGAGTCTCGCGCTATTAGGGTTCCGTAAACGGTACTCCATCAAATTATCATCAGCCATACAGCGAACATTACAATTATTCCTACTTTCTATACAGGGTTATTGGTAATCAAACGTGTAAAAGTGTGTAGTCAAACGCAAACCTATTTGAAATAAAAAAAAATAAATAAAAAAAAACAATTAGCATCCTTTAAGGGGCTTATGCTGTACATCAAAACTAACAACTGTTGTTCTGCGACTTTTGTCAAAAAAAAAAATCAGCTTTTCCATTACATATTTTGTCGAGAGTGAAGAATATTTTTCTATGGAACAACAATTTTTTTTTGGGATTTGATAAAAGTCGTTGAACAAAAGTTGTTAGTTATGATGTACAGAATAAGCCCCAGAAAGGATGCTAATTGATTAGCAATTATCCTGTGCTTATTATTATGACTACCAAGACCAATAGTGCCACTCCTATTAATTATTACTCGTAGGTAAAGTTATAGAGAAGAAAAACCGAAAATTCGTATTTCTAATTTTCCATTATTTATTCATTTAAATAGGTACCTACTCGTATTTTGGACACGAATTCGATATCACATAGCCAGAGCAAATAGGATAAATTAATTTCCATAAAAAAACTAAATTTGCTTTTACTTTAGGTGTGTGTGTGTGTGTGTGTAAGCGCGCGCGTGTCGTTCTATGGCTAGAAAAATGGTTTTGCCAGTGCATCTCTACACAGGAATAAGTACAATATTGAATTATGGATTCACATAAAACTAAATAGATTTGCCTGAGCTCCCCAGCAAGCTTTTGGTCTTTGATATGTTTCATGACATCAATGAGTTTGCGAGTTCGAGATGAAACATTTGCGTTGAGATATTATTATGTTGTTTATAAGATAGATTTTCGCCGAGAGTCACACCGAGGTACTTGATAGAGCCAGTTCGATCTATAGAGCAACAAGTTCATGGATATTGAAATTGAAAAATAGTAGAGCGGTAATGGCTCTTAACAGCAAAGTAGTCGAGTAGAAGTAATACACTGGTGATGGCGGAAGCAATGTAGTTACTTCGTTTTCCTAGGAGTCAATGTAAATTCCTGACAAGTATATTAAACGTGGTTCGATAATCCATCAGAGGCATAGTTAAAATGTACGGGTCTCCACGTTTCGGCGTGAAAAATAATCGCAGTGTCATCTGTGTAGGTACGTGATTATAATGTTTGGAAGTATACAGCCTAAAATCTCGTTAATGTATAGTAGAACTAGCGTGGGGCCAAGTATGCTGTCTTGTGGGACACCAAAGTTAATGGGTACTTAGAGCTAGTCTTTAAAGAAATTTACAAATTTCACGTATCGTTTTTGGTTTAATACAGTACAGTACAGTAGCTCCAGAACAACTCTAGTGCCCTTGACGCTGAAGTGGTACAATTTTTTTAGAAGTTAACCAATCGAAATCGAATCGAATGTCTTTACCAAGTCCAGAAAAGTACCTATAAACTATAAATAAATAATTGATCTCATGACACATCTCTTTAACTGAATCTTCATCTCGTTGCTCTCGACCAATTTGGTTTATACTTGCAAATCTTGTTAGGATTTAGATACTAAGATAAACAGTCTTGCCAAATATTATCGAAATGAGCTGATAAATAGTGCAACCTCTTTTCCCCCTTTTCGAGAAAAATAGGTACCCATTAAAAATCGCCGACGACAAATAATCTATTAATGCGACCTGTACACGAAAATCAACATCCAAACAGACGAAAGCAAAATCGCCGTGTAAAAATGAAGGTCTTTCTTATTTAAAGTCCTAAGTGAAGCGAGGGGTTCAAGCCGCCCAACACAAAGGCAGACTTTGTTCCAGCGGTGCAAACTCTACTTTTCATTCACTTTAAACTCTAGAGTTAACTCTAAGGTCCCTCGCTTTGCTCAGAATCCAATATATCGCCCGCAACAGAAGACAATACCTTGTCCCCTTGTTGTATAATCTACTATTGTGCTATGTAACGGCTGATTTCATCCCATCCCACAATAAAAAATATTTTTCATATATTTCTTTAGACACAAGGCTTAATACCTACTAAAAGTCTGTCTAACAATCTGACTTTTCTCATGTGACACATTTATCTGTCTTTCTTACTCTTTGAAAACTAAACAGCTATTGTACCAACCATGTGAAGAAATAATATCTTTATCTAGGGAAGAGACACGGCGGTTAAAGCCGCCAGGGACTAACACTGTCTTCGTGCTGTGTTTTCAAGACAGAAATCTAGAGAGAAGCCTTCTCTAAATCCGGTGCGCGAGACACTTTATTGGTACATGGAAAATGTTCTCATACATATACTTATAGATACTAATAAAACTTATTTATTTTTAACTTAAATGTAACAACCGTCTTCATACGAGTACAACCGTCCTCAAGCGAAAAGTAGCGTGCGAAAGTAAAGGTTTTGCTATTCAATTTCTGCGCATTACAGCGCAAAAATTGAATAGCAAAACCTTTACCACCAATTTTTCGAATTACTTAAAAAGTACTAAAGTAATTTACTACTTTTTGAATTGGTAAATATCGCCATGTTCGCGAATCGGTCCACTAACTACAGCGAAGTTCGAATGAGTCCTCCTTTTTGGTAGTCGGTTGACAAAATATCTACCTACATATTTACGACTAGCTGACCCGGTAAACTTCGTTTCACGCGATATCTTTATAACTTATAGTCTATGTGTTATTCTGATGTATAAGCATTATTATTGCAGAGTTTCATCTCAATCCGTTGAATAGTTTTTTCGTGAAAGACTTAAGTAACAAACATCCATAGATACATACTCACAAACTTTCGCGTTTATAATATTAGTAGGAAGTAGGATTACAGCGCGAAGCATTGTGTAATAGATAAATTAATCAATTGATCAAAAGTTTTTTATCGATGTAAAATATACTTACTTACAAAGTAATTAAATGAAATATAAATTTGTTGTGCTATGTAGGTAATAATTGTGTAAATATGAGTCTTACGCGTAGTAAAGAGACTATCATGCAACAATAGGATCCTCGGTAGATCGACACACATATCCTATCTCGAGAAATCTCTGGTTCAACTCATTTAGTGTACCTACTCATATAACGTGTACGTAACGAACGTACGCTGTAATTAATACGAAAACCTTCGTCTTACACAGGGATTGTGTTTCACGATCATGCTCCGGATTGACCTTGCGCAGAGTATAGACTCTAGCTTTCAGCGTGTTTTAGGATTATCTGGTAAATGAAACACAGTTTTTGACTTAAGAAATAGATTTTCTTTGGTTTTGGTAGCAGGTACGGAACTGCAGTTTGGTCAAAGAAGATATAATAATACTACGTTTGGTCTAGTCTACAGGGTTATCCAGAACTGGTATACTAAGCCGAAAGAAGATGATATAGATCATGATAGTATACAACTTTTAATATGAGACTAACCCGATTTCTAATAAATTAATAATATATCTTTATTTAAAAAATTTAATAATTACAAAAATTACAATAATATACAATAATAATTACAAAAAAAGATGTACAATGGCGACCTTAACGCCTTTGGCGATTTCTACCAGGAAACCTTTGCATAGATTGGATACGAAAAATAGAAATACGATCGGTGGTGTATAAATAAAATAAAATAAGTAATGAGAGAGAAATAAATACTTAGATACAATAATAAAAATAAACACATAAAGGTATCCTACTAATATTATAAATCCGAAAAGTTTGTTGGTTTGTTCCTCTTTCACGCAGTAACGGAGCAACGGATCGACTTGATTTTTGGCATGGACGTAGTTCAAGGGCCGGAAAGTGACATAGGCTATCCCGAAAAAATAAAAGGTTCCAGTGTGATACCACAAAATTCAAATTCCACGCAGCTGGATCCGCGAGCAAAAGCTAGTATTTTATAAACATACATAATATACATATCATATATAACCTACATAATATATACAAATACATATATACCAAATTTAGCTAACATAAAGAAAGATAATGCTGATAAACGAGATTTTTAAATATGTGGAGGGATTTAGCCTGTCTAATAACAACAGGCAGTTCATTTCACAGCAGGACAGCTTTCAGTGTAAAGGTCTTGGTATAGGAAAAGTTTGAGTGGGTGGAGGATTTGAATTTTAGTTTCGGGGCACGAGAGGATCTCAAAGAATTTGAGTGACCCTGAATGAACTCAAAGCGTATTTTAAGATAGACAGGAGTAGAAGGAATGAATAGGATTTTATAAAGGAGGAAAAGTATAAGACTATTACGGCAAAAACGGATGGGTAACCATTTGAGCTTTTGGCGAAATTCGGAATAAATAGGATTTTATAAAGGAGGTAAAGTATAAGACTATTACGGCAAAAACGGATGGGTAACCATTTGAGCTTTTGGCGAAATTCGGTGATGTGGTCATATTTGCGTAGGCCAAATATGGTTTATATTTGGCCTAAATAGAAAAACTTTGTAAACGTTCGAGCTTATCTAGTTGCTCTTCGGTTAAGTCAAGATAGCAGACGTCAGCGTAATCCAGTATTGGGAATAGGAGTGATTTCACTTGCGCAGTTTTAGTAGTAAAACTCGAGAAAACCAATGTTTGAAACAGCTGATTTTTTTACACGTAGTAAAAATTGTTCATACTCGTAATCATGCTCTTTCGGCTTTGTGCAGCACAAACAGATAACCATGTATAAGTTTTAAGTCTGTAGAAATTCGACACCATTAAAAGACAATTTGACTTAGGTACTGTATAAAAAAAGAAGTTCTTTATCCAATGACGAGATGAACAAGACGCTCGGTTGGTTACCATTATACTACTCGTATCTTACTTTCGTAACTGAAACCACTAGAGCTTAGTGGGCGAATCCTTGCCTTATAAGCAAGGAGCGTGTGTTCAAACCCCGACCCGTACCAATAAGTTTTTTGGAATATATGTAGGCATAGTTTTACATGCCACTCAGTGAAGGAAAATACCATGATGGAACTCCGAATGCGTCATTGGAAGAAATTTCCATGATGTACTCGTAAGTGTACATCACGTAGGTACCTACTGGGCCAGCGTGGTGGATTATAATTTATTGAAAGTTGGTTTTGAAATCTTTTGATTCAACAGAACATTCCATCACGTAAGTACCTACTGGGCCAGCGTGGTGGATTATAATTTATTGAAAGTTGGTTTTGATATTTTTTGATTCAACAGAACATTCCATTAGGCTTTCGCGGCTTCAGTTACGAAAGTAAGATAGTAGGTATAATGGTAACCAACTGAGCGTCTTGCTCATCTCGTCTCTATCTATCATTGAAGTATAATTAAACATCATTGATCTATCATTGAAGTATAATACACTATCTATTGGATAAAGAAACTTCTTTTCGCTCAATAAGTAACTTATATCTACTCACTAACTGTACTTATACAGGATAATCTGTTTGTTCTGTACTAAGCCGAAAGAGGATGATAAAAATTGTTCATAATGAAGACCATCATTATGAACATTTTATACTATGGGGCCGATCCGGAATTCGAGAAAAAATATGAGCTGTTTTAACAGAAGAGAACGATAACATCTAATGTTTGTGTCGTTAAGCCGATAAAAAATAGGACAATAAATGGCTATACAGGGTTATTTAGAATTGGTGTACTAAGACGAAGGGAAGTGATTCAAACCATCATTGTGCACAATTTTTACTATGAGGTCAACCAGGAATTCGAGGAAAAATAGGTCTTTCATACATTTTGTCGATTCTTAGTTTCAATTTTGTATGAAATAGCAGATTTTTCGTCGAATTCTGGGGTGGCCACAAAGTGAAAGTTGTTTGTAATGATAGGTAACCCGGTACAGGCAGTGAACCTGACTCAACAATCTACACTTATGGGCTAAACGTTTAACTACGAAAGTAATATAGTAGCACAGAAAACTTAGTGTTGTATAATATGTAGTTTGGGATTATCTTCCATTGCAAATAGTTGCCAACAAAGGGGAAAATCTCCTCATAGGCAACCAGTTGCAAACATCGGTTGCGTACGCGGCTGAAAGCGGCACCCCCCGTACCACAAAGTACATTTAATTTTTTCTTTACTGAAATCTTGCCTTCCTACTACCCTTACCCCTACTTATTAGCACGTTTAAATCGGCCATAAACTATGACGCTACCCGAGCTAGATTAACGAATAGGTTGAGTTCATCCCAGAAAACGTACTATTCCTACAGTATAGAAGATAAAACGGTACCACAGCTCGACCAATATTGTTGGATAGTTGCCATTGAAAAGTAGGGGAAGGAACAGAATAATGTAGGTAATTGTGCTGTTGACAAAGAATTAAATGCGATTACATTACCGGTTAGCACAGTTTTTATTCGTCATCATCTTAAAAGTTTCTGACAATTTTTAGGGTTCCGTATACAAATAGGCATGTCAACTGACCGCTGTTATGTTGGCAGCCAACTCTAGCAGTCAATGTAATCAGACCAAATAAAGTGAAGTTAGCGGTCAACGTCAAACACGTAATAAAGTTTTCAAACACCAAAGTGATTTAAAAAGCTTTTTCATCGCATCTATTCGAAAAGAACTACTTGGTTCGCCTTTAAGTGCGCCTAAATGTGGTGTTTTCTGTAAGGAACTTTATAAGTGCGCCGGAATTATCTTTGCTGCGCACTTTTTGAATTTGAAACAAATAAGTGCGCCGGAATGATCTTTGCCGCGCACTTTTTGAATTTAGAAGTAGGTATTTGTAATGTTAGTGTTCAGCGCCAAGAAAATGAATGAAAAGAATGTAAATATAAGTTTTCATTTGTTATATTATTAGATACCATTTAGTTTCAATTTAGTTGTTACTCTACGTTTTATTAAATAATAATATTACAATAAAATATGAGGCGCCTTTCATTTTCTCATAGAGGTGATGAAAAGTAGAGTGTACCACTCGGGCACAAAATACAATTTTGGCTCAGGCGACGTATGAATCCTTCTACTCTAGAATCCCTCACTTCGCTCTTGATTCAAAAAAGCGCCCTCGCCGTTAAATTTTTTTTTTGCTCCCATATGATACAATCTACTATAATATACTCGTAGTCTAAACAACAACATTTATAAAAAAATAACCCTAAGCATGCAGCTAGCATTTCATAACATCTTGTTGAAAGATTCTCAACACAAGAGTTCCTGGTTAGTGGTCATCCTTTTCAATAGGTCAGGTATTTAAAATACTACAATGCAATATACCTGCAATAGGTACGAAGACTTTCCTAAGAAAAGTACAAAATTATTAGCTAACGGCTTGAAACACGATTAAACGAGAGAATTTTTGATAAATTCAAAAAACATAACAAAGTCGAACGACGAAAAAAATGTCTTCACAAAATCTTCATTTCAAAAGAACAAACATCCTTGGTTAAGGCTCTTTATACTTAAGTGGGTACTATTGAATTATAATTAATTATAAATAAATTGCGAAAAAATATCAAAGCAAAAACCTTTGACTAATTTTCACTTTACTTTTAAGGGCGCCGAGGTCCTCCAAACGTTGGCATAGCGAAGGGTGGCGAAGGTCAAGAGGCTATACAAATGAATACAATGCCTCCTTATTGCTTTACTAGCTGAATCCCGCGAAGTTATTTTACATTACATTTAAAAAATCTAAGGGATTAAATCTGCGTACACACATGTTATCATTTATCAACAATGTGTTCCCGATTAGGTTTATATGGTACATACAGTCCTACCGTCTACCTATTAGTAGTAGTACCTACAGTCATGACATACAGAGTTTGTCTGGACAGACAAACAAAGGGTTTCCTTCCTTGTTTTTCGAAAATATTTGAGAAAGTAATATACAAAAGGTTTTACAAGTTCTTTAAGCAACAAAATATTATTAATGAAAATCAATTCGGGTTTCAAGAGGGTAAAAACACATCACTAGCTATTTTTTAAATGCTTAAGATAGTAGCTAAGAGCATAAATGCTAAAGAACCCGGAGTTACTTTGTTCCTAGATTTATCCAAAGCATTTGATAGTGTGGAACATAAAATATTACTTAGGAAACTAGAGAAAGCAGGGGTAAGCGGACTTGCTTTGAAACTCATCAAATCATACCTACAAAATAGATCACAATCGGTAGTGTTAGACGTCTACAAGAGATCCTCTAAAACTGTCGAACAAATAGTCTCTAAATCCGAAGAGTTAACATCAGGAATACTCCAAGGCCATATTATAGGGTATCATTGGGCCTCTTTTATTTTTAATCTACGTCAATGAACTTCCCCAAGTTACTGAACATCCTTGCGTAATGTTTGCAGATGATGCTACTTTATATATTCCTAAAAAAAATTTAAACAACCAAGAATATGAAAAGGAAATTAACCAAACTATAAAAACAGTAGGAACCTGGCTAGAAAATATAAACCTAAAATTAAACACAGGGAAAGCAAAATTAATACAATTCAAAAACTATTCACAACCTTCACTAGATCTTACCATTACGTATAAAAATAAACACAGTACCAGCAACAAACTTCTTAGGTATTAATATAGATACTCACCTCAATTGGAAGTCGCATATATGTAAAAAAACCGGACAAGTGCGAGTCAGGCTCGCACATCGAGGGTTCCGTACAAATACATTGTTAAAATAATTAAAAATCTGTTTTAGCATGTGCTAATGAAGTTCTTTTATATGACACCTTTCATGATACGATTTACCTACTCATTTTAAATTTTGAGCCCATATTTTGTGAATTTTGAGGCCCAATTTTTTTGTTATGTAAATAAAAATGTACAATTTTTAGATTTATTCCTATATGTGTACTCTAAGACAATGCTTCTCGCCAAATTTCATAGTTCTACGTCAACGGGAAGTACCCTGTAGGTTTTGATTTTTGTGAGTGTCGAAATATGCGGTTTTTTACGACATAAACGACTCTAACTTTTTTAAACGACAACTGAGAAGTTTTTTTTTACACTACAGCAAGAGTTCATCGATATACGTATACAGTTTAAATTTCAACTCGATATCTTTACGCGTTTACTACCTCCAAGCAAATCGCTATAAATGCTTATTATGGTTACATTTATCCTCGATTAACTAATGGTGTGATATTTTGGGATAATTCTGTGGAATTTAATTCCACTTTCATCATGCAAAAAAGATGTTTGAGAATCATTCACAAATTAAATAGTACAGATACATTACGTGATATATTTAAAACAAGCAACTTTTTGACCTTGACTGGTATATGTATTTTTGAGATTTGTAAACAATAAATGACTTCAGCGAAACATTACGTACTCAAGGCGATATTGGGAGACCTAAACATAAGATTAACATACATATACCGCAACATAATAATAGTATGTTTGCTAACAGTGCTTATGCCATGGCAATCAAAATTTACAACTGCTTGCCACTAGAAATAAAATTACTAAACGGAGATAACTTTAAGAGAAAATTAAAAACATAGCTTATTATTTCGAAAGCTTTTTATAGCACAAAATAATTGTTCGAAGATTAGAAATTAACCAAATATAAATTGCTTAATCTGTAATTAACTAGCACTTTTAAGTTGAAATTGTTAATAATAATAGGTATAAGTCTTCTATAGTTACCTATCTGTAACAACTTTATAAAAAAATTTTTGTTAATATAGAACTACTACCTACTTATTATTGATAAATAACAATTGTACCGCTCGAAATGGGCAAGCTGTTCAAACAATTTTTATGTAACATCTTTTTACACGGCTTAACAATAAATATTTTCTTATTCTTATTCTATTTTTTTCTTTCAAGGTACGGAATCGTAAAAAACGATTAGATACGTGAAGGACAACTAGTCTACATCATAAATTATTAATAATTATAAAAAAAACATGAACTTCGAATTATAAGGGACACCCCATCGTTTATGTAAATTTACAATACAATGAAATGTAATAATGCAAATCTGCATTTTTAAGTTTCTTATGTCACAGTTTATACATATATATCTTTAACTTTATACACATACATCTTTAAATTCGAATTAGAATATATTTGAAAATTATTTACTGTTAAATACACTGTCTGGCATTAATAATATATAATTATGCTACTTACGCCCTATTAGACAGGGTGAATATGTACACCTACTGAATTAGCAATAAGTATTAGTATAATATGCTAAGCACTGATTGTATTCACGTGTACGTATATCTTGCATAAATAAATAAACTAAACTAACAAAAACCCATGGATTTATCATATAAAGTCCTTGCAAAAACCTACTAGGTAAAGTAATTCGTGGTTAGCAAAATATTTACTTACCTATATTTGTTAAATGCTGAGAATCGTGTAACTTGTAATTTTAAGACCCAATAAAGATATTTGTATTTGTTTGTATTTGTAATTGACCTTAAGTTTAGCTTTTAAGGTTTTTTAAGGGCTATAGATAAATAGAGAAATAAAATAAAAAAATAAAAATTTCTGATACATATACAACGTGTAACGGAAAGGCTGTATACATAAAAAGTGGGTTGATACTATACCTTACATAGATGCTGTATTCGAAATTCCGAGCCAAAATAATAACATTTACTTTTAAAAAAAAATTAAATATGACTGACTAGAAAAAAAAAGGACAGCAGTTCAATGAGGTGTGGTCTGATTTTGATGGGCAAGGTGGTGTTATTGACCTCACAGCTGTTTAGTGTGATAGTGCTGTGCAAATGTGAATTAGTCATAAAAATGACTAGTTTTTCAAAAAAAGATTAAAAATCAGCAAACGAACTTACACGGCTAAACATGCCATCTAGTTTGTTACCGTTATCTGATTTGGTACTTTCAGTATGTATACAGTCTTTACGTTACACGTTGTATAAGTTAGTACGTATAGGCGGATGTCTAGCCCTGATGACGAGAGTTTGAAGGCCTCTGACATAACTCAACGGCTGGGGCCTACAATTTCACGTGTCTTCCGAGCCACAGTAACGCTATGCCACCCGGAGATCTTCGCTTTCGCTTTCGCCCAGGCATTATCAAATCGAAGCGGAGATAGCCAAAGCCAAGCTATATCCATATTATAAGTCAAACCAGGCCAGTACTATCATACGATTTTTGAAGCCATCCATACAATCACTGCAGAAATCTCTAGGTCACGAGTCAGTATTTTGCCACTCCTAGCACCATGTAAAAATAATCGGCCAAGTGCGAGTCGGACTCGCGCACGAAGTGTTCCGTACCGTATGGACACCCCTGAATATATTTTGTTTTACTTCAATTAATTATTATCTTTGAAAGGAATATGCAACTCAAGCGTCTTCTGTCTTCGTCTGTTGCCGTTTTTAATATCGAGCAAAAAATCAAGTTTTTTGTATGGGAGCCTCACTTAAATATATTTTTTTAAACTATTTATTTTCATTCTGCTATTTACAGAACTTAAATAACATAAAAATATAAACTTAAATATCCTATCTAAACTAAAATACCCTATCTAAAGTAATACTAGTATTTATTTTTAAAAAGAATATTTAACTAAATATTCTGCTAATATTTCAAGCATCTACCGGTCACCGTTATTAATATCGAGCGAAAAACGGCCAAATATTCAGGTTTGTTTTAGGAACCTTAAAAATACTATAGTAGGTAGTTTTTCGAACTGTATACCATACATTTGTAGCACCGACTTCAGAAAAGCAGGTTCAAAAGGAGGAGAAAAAAAAATCAAGCTCGACTGAAGCTGTTTGGGTGCACTGGGGCGCACCCAGCTGTTTGTATCGTTATCGTGGTGTCATCAATATATTTTTCTTGTATGTATGTTACGCGATCACCTACTCTGCCAACTAAGAACCGATTGTGATGATTCGATTCTTTTTTTATTTGGCATATCATACGTGGTGGTTCCATTTAAATGTTATTGGATTCAGCTAGGCCGTTTTTAAAAAATTAACGACAATGAAAAATATATACTACTCAGATACTATATCGATCCGCGCGAGCTATTCGAATTCTGTCACTGTTAAAGTCGGTTATGACATTTTTGTCGAAAAGTAATTATAGTAGGTAAATAAATTCACAAAAATGCACAATTTTCACATGTCAAAGATCAACATCTTGACTAGCTCTTGATGCTTTTTTATGTTTAGATACTAATTGCGAATGGGTACTAACTTACTAATATGTTTTATAGATATTAGCTATGCGCAAGTAACCTACGTAGTTGACGAACGTGTTTATCGTGCTTCACACACTAGGTTTTAAAGAAATTTTCTTTTTATTTTTCTTCCCAGAGAGATGCAGGTTCAAATCCTGCGTCCATTTTTGACATGTTTATCACAAAAAGAAAAAATACCTACGTATTTCTTACTACTTTGTAATCAACATCGCTTAATACCTATAATAAGTTGTCTTAGGCAGGATATTGGCGACCTACATCTCGCAAATGGTACCTGTGACAATAAGTGTGTTATAAAACATTACACGCATTTTAAAAACCCTATTCAACGACATCCCGTCATGAGGGGGTGAGGTTGAAAAAAAATATTCATCCCCACTTTACATGTATTAAGTACACAATGTTATTTTATTTTTTATTGAACATTGAGGTATTTCATGCAATTCGATTTATAAATGAGGAAGTTTTTTTATAAATAAGGAAGGAAGAGGCTTTGTAACGTTCGCATGGACAGACAGATACAACGAAGTTTTAAGGGTTCCTCATTTTACTGCGGAACTCTAAAAATGGCATATGTAAGGAAAATATACCAAACGAAAGAAGTCTAACGAATCAAAACAAAGAGTAACACCAATCGGTACAATATTCGTTGTTTTATAATTAATCCTACTAATATTATAAACGCGAAAGTTTGTGAGGATGGAAGGAAGGATGTTTGTTACTCTTTCATGCAAAAACTACTGAACGGATTGAGATGAAACTATGCAATATTGCATATATATCAGAAGAACACAGAGGCTATAAATTATAATGATATTGCGTCAAAAATCAAAATGTCATGCGGGCGAAGCCGCGAGTAAAAACTAGTATGATGTATATTACTAAATAAACTCCCGGTCATTTAATAAAATCCAAAATGTACAAACGGGCGAAAGATATAGCTGCAAAACTTTATTTCTCCCTTAATTATTCAGGTAATCAGACAAAGATAATTAATTGGAAATGGGCACCTACCTATAGCCTACGAGTAAGTAGTGTCTATACTTTATACTAGTATCGGTAATGGTAGAAAGCTCCAAATATTACTTTTATTACTCTATCATGCTAATTTATGGCAAGGCCAACCTCTAGGCGTCTGGGGTCAGTATAAATCTACCTTCTATCACAGAATACCTATAAAGTGCTTCTCTGTCTACTAAACTTACCTACCTACAATACTAACTTATCTGACCATAACAATGATTTGGTATTTGATTATATCGTTTTCGGACTTATTCCAAGTCCTTTAAATATTTTTTTTCCCAAAAATTGACATTGTGTTATAGTATATCGTAATCGTATTTTTTATATCGTATTTTTTTTACAATAAATAATAATGCTACATTTAGCCACCAACTCGCCTGATGGTTATAGTATGATCTTAATAACTCTCCCAGACGTTTTCGGCTTCCTGTATAATTTCATAAGTTATATTTAATATTTACTTAAATGAATATAAGCAAAGCCCGACACAATTATCAACTAAGCCCCATTATCTTTTGTCCACTTTTCATTGGGCGAACTCTCCGCGCTCATAGTCAGTGCAGGGCGAAAGAACCAAAGTAATTCTTTCGTTGCCCCGTAGTCCATTGACTCTCATGGCAACGTGCCATCTCATCGGATCCGCTATACTAAGAACAACGAACGGCGATGCTCTATATAACAATTTTATGCTGTCTCTAATTCAATGTATGCAAATAGGAGTCGTCTTTAATTTGGATATGTGGTGTGCTGAAGTATCGATACTATAGCTGGCACTACAAGATTATAGACAATTCAATCTATCACAAAGCACACTATACTCCATAAAATTTAACTTGATCTCTGCGACAGCTGTCAGAAAAATCACGCCTATGAAGTCCTGAATTTCTTAATAGTACAGACAGTACCTGTCAATGTCATACTTTATGGACATGTCAATTAGTGATGGGCGACGAATGATCGTGACCACAGAGTTTTAGATAGAGTTTTATTTAAAATATCGATAGTTTATACTAACGATATTTTAAATAAAACTTAATTTATCATTAATTTTATTGTATATTTTAATATCATAAGATTTTTTATATGTGTAATTAAATTAAACCCAATTATATGTTACATTAGCATCGATAATAGTGAAAAACGTCGATAAATACTACCGTTACATTATTATGAGTATTTAATTAAAATCATAACATTATTTACACGTGTACATACTTGATCTTAAATAATGATAAGTAAATAAATCCAATTTCTCACCTTCAACTACTCATTCGATTACATTACAACATTGTTTGAAAATCGATTTTTTCCACCACTATCTCAACTCTAAAAATGTCAATGTTCTATGTCAATGTCACTGTCGCAGAGATCAAGTTAAATTTTATAGATTATAGGTATCTTTGGTGTTTGGGCTCTGGAGAAAATAATAGTTCGGTATATGTTTGTGTCAGAGTAATAAAATGTTATTGTGCGCGTATAATAAGAGGTTAGCGTGACTTGAGATGAAGATTCTTAAGGTTGTTTTTCAAGCAAGCGTTTCAGAAAGGAGACTTTATCAATACATATTTAAGACGTCTAAGCGAGCGTTTCAGAAAGGAGACTTTATCTATATTTATAATTTTAGTAGACGTCAACATGACGATCATATTTTATTTCAAATATTAATTTATATAAATTATTTACAAAAAAGCTATCCTTTAGTATTAAATATAAGCTATCCTTGCCAAACCTATGCGAACAGTGACTTCTATGTACAATTACTTCGTTCAAGGGTTATTCTGTAAAATGTATGGAGCTCATAGAAAAGTGACTATTATAAAGGCCGATACATGCGTACTACGAGCTCCGAGTATATTCCATCAGTATCCACACGACAGAGACCGAAAGATTAAGTAGCAGATCACGCATTTGTACCTAAATAAGTTATTGTTTACATTTGTGTTAGTGAAATATTTAGACTATTTTTTGTTGTCGTAATAGATACTACAAAATTAGTAAAGAACTAAAGTTGGTATGTAACCTTGCTATAGGTATGTACTTACATATATTTTATTATATTTTTCGTACCACTTGCTTGAAAATTACCAATTAAATGTCATACAATCTCAACGTAAAACAAGATATTACTATAATATCTTAACACAATCTCGATAGCTATGGCAGGGCAATAATATTATGAAATAATCTCCCTAGGGAGTAATTTGATTTGAATTTGGAACTTCTAATTAGTATAAAAAGTTATTATCTTAGAACAGATACAGGTCTTGAAAAGAGATTTTCTTCGATAATCGAGCTGGCCATGACAATCGAGTAGGCCACGATAATTGAGTAGGCCATAACTATCACGTAGGTAGTATTTAAATTCTCTGTTTTTCGTTTCGGAATTGATTTGCTTTTACACTATTTGTAGTTACGTTCTAATTTGTTTAATTTTATTGTCAACAATACCGAGTCGCCCAGTGAGGTTATGACGCTATTAGTATTAGGTATTTAAATTTCTGTTTTCATGAACTTCTCGCTTCACTCACGACTCTAAATAGTACCCTCAGTTCGCTCGGGAATTACCTTTAAACTCCCTCGCTACGCTCGGGAGTTAACTCTGCAGTCCTTCGCTGTACACTCACGGTATTGGACCCTGAGCGGTGCGAGGGCCTGCAGATATATTATATCGCCCGCAACACAAGACAGCGCTTTGTTCCCTTGCTGCATTATCGATTATTATATACGAGTATTACTGTGTAAGAGTATAACTGTGTTAGCATATTTAATGTTTGTGTCGCGGGTGACTGATAATGAGGTACCAAGACAAACCTGTCGTTTTTTTTGGTATTATTTGTTGGAATCTATATAAATTTGATAAACAAAATAGTACATTACTGCAGCGGCCAGCAACAGATGCATTGATGGACGAAGCGTGCAGATAGGGGTCGAGGCGAAACCGAAGCACACATACGTGAGTCCATCAATGCCTAGTTGTGGCCACGGCTAGTATAGTATTTTTCTCAAAAAATGCGCGGAAATTACTTACTAAAATAATTTTCAAAATTAATGATGAAGTTTATTTGTTTTTTTTTCTTTAATAAGCAGTGTTCTATTATATTTCCAAGTCAGCTCGAAATAAAAATAAGACCTTTGAAAAGTTACCTCCTTGGAAGAGTAGACCATGGTTACCTCCTACTAAAGTTACCTAAATTTTAAAAATTATTTATTATTATTTACTTTTATATCTATTTGATTATTCAAAAAAACCTTTATTGTAATAAAATATCAATATTTACATTACGTATTTTGTATTTATAAAAAATAATGTAACTTTCTGTCGAAAATATGAATAGTGTCATGGCGTCTTGAATGACGTCACACTCACAGTGAAAACGTCAACTACTACGATGATCAAGAAGATTGTTCAAGAAGTATTGTAAATCCAAACTTCTTGAGGATGATGTTTCGCGGGTCGTGACGTAACACTTTCTGATTGGTGTTCGCTGTCACGTGATTTAATTTAAAAAATATTAATAATCCTTATTTTTTAAGAGATTTGTTTTTCCTTTTTTACATCTCTTAATTAATAAATAGAAACTATAATGCAAACAATTTGTTATTAATGGACACAAGCCTATTGCACGTGTATATTTTTTTATGTATAACCACGCATAACTTTTTACATAGTTGTCTGATTTCGATAACTTTTTTTTTATTGGAAAGAATATACTTCGAAATTGATCCAATTTAAATTTTATCGAAATCGGCTGAGCCGTTTTGATAAATCAACAATAATTTGAAAAATACTACATCGATTCGTGCGAACTATACGCGAATTCTGTACAAGGGTGAAGTCGGTCATGCCATTTTTTGCAAAAAGTAATCATTAAATTACATGACAGCAATGGATTTTCACATATTTTTGCTGGCCGCAAAACGCGCCAGAATGGATTTATTTGGATGTTGATTTATCTCGAAGAAGGTTGTCAAAATCACATTTTGAAGCATATTTCACAAATAAACATTTTTCGGAAAAAATCGTAACACCGACTTTCCCCGTGTACAGAACTCGAATAATTTGCACGAATCGATGTGACATCCATGTAAATTATTGATTGTTAATCAAAAACGGCTGGACAGCTTTCGATAAAAATTAAATGGCACATCCTCGGAAGTGTACCCTTTATAACTAAAAAAGTTTTTTTTTAATTCGGTTCACAATTAGCTACAATATCGATTACCATACGCAAAAAAAACATACAGACGAACGTAGTACCTCCTCCTGTTTGTAAGTCGGTCATCTCTCAAACACCACGACAAGCTATGCTATACGACTACAAGGTGATTAGACAGTTCATTGACTTGTAGATATCTAAAAGTCTCTAAATATTATTAAAATAAAACACCTACTTTATCTTTATAGCTACATTGTTTAGGCAACTTGCAACCATGTGGAGATGCGACATGCGTAAAACAAATTGATAGTATTGTTGCGAACAATTAGGCTATTTGACAACATTGAAAATATTCTATTAATTTTGGTAATCCATACAGATAATAGCCTAAAAAGACACATTTCACTTTATTTAAACTAAAATATGTCTAATTTTCGCAAATCGAAAGAAATAAAATACGATATTTTTTTGATATTTTATCTGTGACGTAAACGCTCTAAGAAGGGCGGCAACTCTGGTGACGTCACGTGCTGGTAAACAAGAATTTCTCGATTGACTGTTGTTTGTGTAATTTGTGTTTTGTGATTTCGGAGTAATATTATTGGATCTGTAAGTTACTTTTAAAGTATTTTTTGTTAAATTTTAGATTTGAACTAGCGTATTTACCAGTATTAACTAACATTATTTACTCGTGAGTGACATCAAAGACCAGCGCCATTACAGAATGTCGTTTTTGTAGGATCTTGAATATCTATTCTTTAACATTGATTTTCATTGTTAATACAGTAGATCTCTCGGAAATATAAATGTAGTGTGTTTAGTATGTATTAACGAATAATTTAAAACGATTTCCAAACACTAGTCAAGTACCCTATTGTCTACATGATCATATTACTTCTAATTTTATTAACCACCCGTGTTATGACATGAGCTTGGACACGAGTGTTATGAGAAATGCACGGCATCGGTGTAACGTCCATACTAGTCCATAGCGGTAAAAGACTTATCCTACTGATATTATAAACGCGAAAGTTTGTGACTTTGTGAGGATGAATGAATGGATAGACGTTTGTTACTCTTTCACGCAAAAACTACTGAACGGATTGAGATGAAACCTTGCAATAATATAGCTTATATATCAGAATAACACATAGGCTATAAATTGTAATGATATTGCGAAAATGTTCCATAATATAATGATAAGTGTTAAGTAGGAAAAATTCTGCTATCTATGAGCTATTCTAGAGTGCGCTTTGGTGCGCTTTAAGAAATGTCAAAGAAAAACAACCGTCAAATCGTTTTTTTTTTTACTTTTTTGATCTTCCACCGCATTTATTAAGTGTGGTAAGGTAGGGCCTCGGGTTTGAAAAACGGAAAGTGACATAGTCTACTTTTTATGCCGGATAAATAAAGTGTTCCCATGGGATAGCACGAAAATCAAAATATCATGCGGGCGAAGCCGCGGGTAAAAACTAGTAATATATAAAGAGGTAACTAAAACGATATGAACTTAAATTTTCAAAAGTAAAATTAGTTAGCTAATAGTGACAAAAAAAATACCTACTCAGCCAATTCTATTTTCTATCCCTTTTTTCCTTGTTGTCCTGTTTACTATCGGATACATTCCTACCTACATTGCTGACGAGCGTGCTACATCTCGTGATACGTTTTGTGGGCATATGCAAGCCTATAGTCAATCGTAATCAATCGTTATAAAAAATCAGTAGATACTCGAACTCCTGCCCTGAGTCACATTTATAATTTTCTTTAGTCACTTTGACAGTTCAACCATACTTTAAGCCGGAAATATACTATCGGACGCGGCTGACGGACGCGACTGACAGCCGCGACTTAGCAATGTGCACAGTCTTATAACATCCGGTGTGCCAGATCGCTCTCGGACGTCCGAACGCTCAAGGTCGTCCGAAGGTGACGTCCGCGACTTATGTCCGATAGTGTGCACGGCTCAGTGTACTTTCATAGTCTAGGTCGCGGCTGTCAGTCGTGTCCGTAAGCCGCGTCTGATAGTATGTTTCGAGCTTTAGGTTTCAGTGCTTTGAATATTTACACTAAAGCTCGAAACATACTATCGGACGCGGCTTACGGACGCGACTGACAGCCGCGACCTAGACTATGAAAGTACACTGAGCCGTGCACACTATCGGACATCAGTCCGCGGACGTCACCGTGAGCGTTCGGACGTCCAAGAGCGATCTGGCACACCGGATGTTTTAAGACTGTGCACATTGCTAAGTCGCGGCTGTCAGTCGCGTCCGTCAGCCGCGTCCGATAGTATGTTTCCGGCTTAAATAGTCAAAGTTTCAGTGTTTTCGTACAACTCACTTTGCACTAATGAAATTAAGTCGAAAATAACAAGCTAAATGGTTTTCGCATAGTAAACATGCAAAGGCGTCTGCCTAGTATTTACCTAGCAAATTATGAATTCTGGCATGTTATGAATAACAATTATTATTATTTCAAGTTAAAATATTTCGCTGGCTTTATTTCATAATGAATTGTTCTCAAAATGGTGAAACTTTGAAACAAAATTAATTAGTATTTTTTAGGATTCCGTCGAAAGGACAAAAGAAGTAAGCAATTAATTTATTTTTCATCCCCACATCTCGGAATAGTAGATTATGTACCAAGAGAACCAAGTGGTGTCTTACGTCACGGGCGATAATTGAACCCTGAGCGTAGCGAGGGACTCTATAGTTAACTCCCGAGCGCAGCGAGGTTGTTGAACTAGTTGAGTCCTGAGTGAACCGAGGGGTTCAAGTCGCCCAAGACGAAGACAGACTTGGTTCTAGTGCAGTGGTGCATACTAAACTTTTCATACATCCATATCTACGAATTGTACTGCACACAAATCCTTAATAAAACAGAATGTAAATATTACGTGAAAAACATAAGACCATGGCCAGCTCGATTATCGCGGCCTAAAGCCGGAAACATATTATCGGACGCGGCTGACGCACGTGACTGACAGCCGCGACTTAGCATTGTGCGCAGTCTTATAACATCCGGTGTGCCAGATCGCTCTCGGACGTCCGAACGCTCAAGGTCGTCCGAAGGTGACGTCCGCGACTTATGTCCGATAGTGTGCACGGCTCAGTGTACTTTCATAGTCTAGGTCGCGGCTGTCAGTCGCGTCCGTAAGCCGCGTCCGATAGTATGTTTCGAGCTTAAGAGATGAATGTGGAAGAATCAGCTACGAATGCAAGTAAAATAACGATAGAAGCACTTTATTATTGTTAAACTAGAAAAAATAAAAAAACTGTATTATTCATTTTTATAAATTTAATTTTCAAATTAAAATGGAAGGATGGAAAAATCTTTATTAAATATTTTTGAGAAGTCCATAAAACAAGCTTTCAAATGATGGATTGATCATCTTGGTTAGATTTTTCTCTGAATAATATACTTCTTGAGTTTTTGGCGGGAACGCGAAAGAATCATGTCGCCTCATTGTATTATTTTGTTAAACTTGTGTTTTTATCAGTGATAATTAGTGAAAAATGGTGGTATTTCGTTGATTATGAGCTGCTTTACGTGCATGAGTGTAGGCAAGTGATATAATGTGACGTATCATATTGTTCCGTGTTGTTACCAAAACTCCATAGACGCCTCTATAGTAAAGTCTCCGCTGCTTTACTGAGGTATGAATTGGACTATGATTGGACTTGACAGCGACTTTATTGGACTATGACGAGACTACGACAGTGACTATTTTGATAAAATATTTTCTAAAATTACTAAAACTTAATACTTGACACTGGCAAATGCACAATAATGCGACGCCAAAACTAAGAAGAAGAAGAATATACTACTTGTGAACGTCACCTTTGAGCTTTGCACTCTTGTAAAACAAATAACTATTGTTGTTTTTACCTACTTATTATAGCGTTGTAACGCAACAAGATGCCTAAAACTTGTTTTGTGTTATTCGTAAATGTGATTGTGATATATCAACATATTTTTTGATAATTCTTATAAACAGTTTCCATTTTACTTGTGTTCAAAGGGAGCTTGTGTGACAAAGCATGTTCCTTAAATGTAAAAAGATACTCTCAGATTACAATACATTAAAGCAAATTATATTTAAAACTTTGTTGTTGTTTTAATTAGCTTAAATAATATGATTTATTTGGTTTGGATTCTCTTTTCAGTTATTAGATAATTATATTTATCTCTAAAAATGTTTCGTTTATTGTTACGAATCTCAACTAATAGCGCCCTAAACTATCTCATTCAAAAACATTGTTTCATCATTCTGCAATCATTGTTTATTACAATAACACCACCTTACCCTACTTGTTTATAACTGCTATTGGTTTTATTCAGTCACGCCCAGCAACAAATATTGCTTTGTTTTCTTTACTCAGCGAGTTTTCGTAGTGTTTTTGAAAGGTAATTCAGCGTAGCAATTTGCTACGAAGTGGCTCGTGTAGAGCGGCCCGGCTACGCGGCTACGAGGCGCCTACGGGTCTCGTTACAATAATCGCGATCTACGAGTTCCAGAATACGCCATACGTTCCTTCAACTAGTAATTCTAAAAAATGTACGCTAGTAAGATAGTTTTCAGATATTTTTTTTCAATGATGCCAACGTTTCCTGTGACGTAGTCTTCATAAAACATGGGCACGGAGAGTATTTCTGTGGAATTGAAATTGTCTCGGCTACTCTAAATTTCCGTTTCTTCGATAATCTTGTGTAGTGAAGTTAAAAAAAAAGTGATGTAGTTAATATCGGATTGGCTATAAGCTTAACATATTCTAAGCTGAGAGCTCAGAGCAGACGTTATGAGATGGCATCCTATCCATACGCTCTTCGTCGCGTCGTGCCGTGTGCCGCGCCGCCCCACGAATCTCATCGAGTCACGACCTTGAGGTGCGTGTGCTCAATGCAATTGGTCTCTGATTAGTTCAAAGCCGTGCAAGAGCAATAATAAGTCATAATTTCAATAAAACGACAGTTCTGAATGTAAGGGCTACATAATTTTCGCAACCTAGTGCCATCACCGTTGTCAATAAATCCACAGGTTAAAATCGTAGATGCACAATTTATATAAAACTTGTCTGTCTGTACTAGTGCACCCACTAGTTCTGTGATAGGTAGTGACTATTTTATAAAACCATTATTACCTATATATTTCTGGTACAGGTACTTGTATTGGTCTAACAATTCGCTGGCTAAGTCTGAAGTTGACTTGGTTTTAGAGTTCATTTATTTCATTGATTGGCAGATGATCCCTCGCAATTATTGGCTTATTTATGTAGATAGCCCTTTTTATATTATGTGCTTTTTAATTAAATTATTTTCTGATCAAAAATACAAAAAACGTTATTAAATTGCCTGATACATACTTGCACAAAATCATATTTTATTCGTACTCCTAGTAGATGCCACATTTTTACGAGCTCACGCGATAACACGTGGGATCCTTAATCGATTTATTGTGTCTACGCCCACTTACAATCAAAATAAATTTATAAAGATAAAATTCATGTTGATTTGACCATTACTTATCCACCACGATGACAAATTGGTTTGTGAATCGACACCAAAATGAATGAGGTTCTCTTTATTATATTTAAAAACCTAAAATACCTTGTATAATAATGGTCAAATGTTTCATTTCTTTACTCTTTCATTCAGGGTTTTTAATGTACTTGTAATTTTTTTGAATAATATTTTTAGTTTATACTTAAAGTAAAAAAGTTGAAACACTTTATTATTAAATTCGTATGTCTTTATGTGGTAAATTTTAGTATGCTCTCAAAGCTCGTCAAGTACCTAGTTTTGTTAATAAATATAAGAAAAAGAGACCCAATAAACAGACTTGACTCGTAAATAAAAAAAATTAATCAATCTTTGTTAATTTAAATAAAGAAATGTTGATAATAAATACTCACCAGGAGCCTAATAAAAAGTGTTCCTTTTTATTAGGCTCCATAACATAATATTTACAAGCTTTTATTTACTTTCACGTGTCCCGTTGTCTGTCTGTCTGTAATCAAATCTTGCAAGTTAAATTTGATCCCAGTTTCCGATTGAGCTGAAATTTTGCATACATGTGTAAATTGCGTGACAATGCAATAATATGATGACATGGTGCTGACTTGATAATGGAGCTGGAATGTGGCCAAAGGAACTTTGCAATGAAACGACACAACCTCATCGAGTTTGGGCTCATTTGAATCGTCTTGACGAGTAGTTTATCTTTCAATGGTAACCAGGGTCTGATGATGGCGCTGGAAGGTGATCCTAGGAACTCTGTAACGAAACGATGCAAACCCATCAAGTTTCGGCTCGTTTGATTTGTCTTGGCAAGTACTGGTTCAGTAAAAGCTTGTTTTCAAAAAACAAGATTTTTTTCAGGCTTGAAAAAAAAAAGTCAAACACGCTTTCATAGCATATCTAGCTACAAAGTGTAAAATGATTTTCAATATAGGCAGAAAATAATAATGAACGAAAAATAATAATTCTATTGTAAAAGTCTATTGTTTTTTAACTATGTTTATTTTTAAATTATCCTTGTTACTAAATTATATTCACTATGACAATTAAGAATTAACACGTTCCTACTTCCATAACAATTTCGAAAGGTCGAATCTTTCAACCTAAACACCTTAATTTCGTTTAAATCTACTCTCTCCGCTCATTGCAAACCTCTACACTGTCAAAATATAGTGCAAATGTCACTCAAATAGCATATCGCCAAAGCGCAAGCGCTCGCAGCTGCCAATCAATCGACTCGATGCGAGATATTGTATGGACACATCTGTGCGTGCGTCAGTTATTTCTTGTTGTTTAGAGCTCGCCTTCTGTTCTTTTATTGTTCGTACTTTGTGCGATGATGATGCGGTTTATGGAGCACGTTTGCTTATAAAACGATTCACTCACGACTTGAAAACACTCAGATTTAATTGTTACTATCGGGAAACACCCACTTAGGGGAACATTCCACAGTTTAGCTGCGTCAGATTCCAGATACTTTGTGCAAACCATAATGTATTTGGAAACTAACGCATTCCGTTCGAGTATTCAAAATATTTCGTAATTATGTTACTTTGTCGTGCAGTTTACTTTACAACAGTGAAAAGGGTTTGAGAATATTTGTCAGAAAATGTAAATCAGTTTGAATGCAGTTTATCCGATAAAACTAAATCCATCCATCCATCAGCCATAAGCAGTCCACTGCTGGACATAGGGCTCCCCTATGGATTTCCAATAAGACCGATTGGAAGCGGCTTGCATCCAGCGCGATCCTGCGGTCTTAATGAGGACGTCCTACGCTGCGCTTGCTGGTACGTGGTCTCCACTCGAGAACTTTTCGTCCCCATCAGTCATCAGTCCTCCGCGCTATGTGCCCTGCCCATTACCATTTCAACTTGCCGATCCGTTGGGCTATATCGGTAACTTTGGTTCTTCTACAGATCTCCATTTCTGATTCGATCTCGCAGAGAGACTCCGAGCATAGCCCTCTCCATAGCTCGTTGGGCTACTTGGAGCTTACTAAAAAGACCCATAGTGAGAGACCACGTTTCTGTGCCATAAGTCATCACTGGCAACACACACTGGTCGAAAACTTTCGACTTGAGGCACTGAGGTATGTCAGACGAGAAGACGCTACGCAATTTTCCGAACGCTGCCCAGCCGAGTTGGATTCGGCGATTGGCTTCTTTGTTAAAGTCGGACCTACCTAACTGGACTACTTGTCCTGGGTAGACGTACGAGTCAACGACATCAAGAACCGAGTTTCCAACAGAAATCGGGGTGGGTAAAACATGGGAATTACACATGACTTTCGTCTTGTCCATGTTCATCTTAAGACCCACCCGTTGAGAAACCTGATTGAGGCCTTCGAGCATCGTGCTGACCTCTTCCATCGATTTTGTCATGACTACTATATCGTCGGCAAACCGAAGGTGAGTGAGGTAGTCGCCATTAATATTGATGCCGAATCCTTTCCATTCCAGGCTTGAAGGCGTTCTCCAAAGTAGCCGTAAACAGTTTCGTTGAAATTACGTCTCCCTGTCTTACGCCTCTTTTTTTCGCCTTGGAGGTCTCTTCCTGTACTCGGACTGACATAGTGACGTTATTATACAAGCACTACAACACTTTGATGTACTGATAGTACGGCATCGTTGGAGAGACTCGAGCACAGACCATGTCTCGACCGAATCAAAGGCTTTTTCATAGTCCACAAACGCTAAGCAAAGTGGCAAATTATACTCTTCGGTCTTCTGTATAACCTGCCACAGCGTATGAATGTGGTCCATGGTGCTAAAGCCTTTTCGGAAACCGGCTTGTTCGGAAGCCTGGAAGCCTGCGCTCGAGACGGTTCGTAATGACCCTTGAAAACAGCTTATAATAATAGCTCAAAAGCAGGTCTTTGCTCAGAAGTGAGATGGGTCTGTAGTTCTTCAATAAGGTGTTGTCACCTTTCTTGAAAAACAACACCACCACGCTTCTGTTCCATGCTTCTGGCGTGATGCCCTCGAGGACGACGGTGTTGAAAAGCTTCTGGAGGACTTTTAGTACCGGTGTTCCACCCGCTCTCAGCAGGTCTGATGTGATACCGTCATCACCCGGCCTTGTTGTTCTTAAGCTGATTCAGGGTCAGGGCCATTCTAATCTCGTACAAGCTGGTGACCGGGATATCTTTGGTGAAGTGTCGGGTCAGCTTGGCTCTTGGATCTTTGACCGCACTGCTAACAGGCTTTGCGACCGAAGCGTATAGCTGTTCATAGAACCTTTCGATCTCCTCTAATACCTCTGCCTTGGTCGACGCTACACTGCCATCTTCTCTAGAGCTTCAGCTTTGTCAATTGGCTTTGTCCAATAGACAAATCTCTTGCGAACACCTTGGAGCTTTTGTTCCGCTTCTTTTTCTTCTTTGTTCCGCTCTATTGTCTTTTTAATATGTTTAGTATTAAAAAGACGGATGTCGTGTCGCAAGGATTTTGAAATTTGTCTATTGAGCCGCCTGTATGACTTTGCATCATCGGAAGACTGCAGTCTTAGCGAGCGTCGTTTGGCCATGAGATTTAGAGTGTGATCGGAGAGTTGCTGAGGTTTATTTGAACGGCGGGATCTATAGAACTTAGCACCCACCGTTTGGACAGTTTCTACGAGCCTGTTGTTAATCTCGTCCACCGACGCAAGGTTCACTAGGCAAGCAATACGATTTGAGAGCTCGAGCTGAAAGTCCTCGGGGTTTTGGATATGTTCACGAGTAAAATTGTAAATAGTAGATATATGTATATATACGTACACTAGACAGTTTATAAAGGTCTTATACCTCTGAATTATTACTAGCTATTGTTTTGTGACGTTTACCCTCACTATGTCGATCGCTATCGTAAAAATATAATAAGTTATACTATATTGCTACGAATTATTATCAGTTTTCAACTAACTTGCGTTATGTAAGTGAATTGTATTTCATTTCTTAATGGAAGAATGTATAAGAATAATTCATATAGTAGGTAGATAGTAGGTACGAACCTACCTACCTCGTAAGATACCTACATTCTGCCTTTATCCGTTAAATGCCGATAGATTAGTGGGAAGTATTGGCTTCGGAACCCAGAAAAGTTTTAAGTTAATAATAATTCGATGTTTTTTGGCGGAAATACCTTCCACGAAAAATGATCTAAGAAGCTACGTTTCCGAGGTGGCTGTTTCCTCTTTGTCCCATAGAAACTAGCTAAATGTGTAATGACCCGTAACGCGGTCGCCCTCATTTGCGCGGCAAGGTCACAAGTTTGGGCACAAGTGAATGCTGTTGGTTTTACTTGTAATATTCAGCGGCGGCGTGTGTAATGCGCTATAAATAGAGCTTAGGCGCAGGTTTGTTCCATCCGCGTCCATCTGCAGAACAGACCGCTCCATTATCTTACCGCAACTAATAAAAACTGAAAGGAATTTCATTGCTATATGGAATCGATAGTGATGGTTTAGATACGTGATCGGCCCGTCGATAAGTGTTCCGTAGATTGCCAATTGATAGGTAGCATCAATAGTTAATTTTAGGTTCCCTTTAACCTTGAGAACTGCTCAAGGCTTGACCTGATATTGTTTTCCTAATTTCCTTGGGATATATATTTTTGACATTTCATAAATGCTGTTATTATTTCATGTATTTAATAATCACTCCTTTATAAACATATTGTAAAAGCCTAAGATTAGCGTCACGTAGTTTTTAGTTTATATATTGTATTATTTTTCTTCAGAGTTTTATGATAACATTAAAATTAATTAATATTAGTTTTGGATTTGTTGACAAGCAATCTTATTAACAATTGAAAAGACAGAATAGCGTTTTATACATCTCAACCCTTCATGCTCAATACTGTATTTCTAACCCCTCAGTCGATTTGGTTCATATTTGAACGTAAAAATTGTATTTGCATGAACTACACGCCTGCAAAATTTCATGAATACCAAATACACCTTCGGATAAATATTTTGTGAACAAACATATGAACTTATATAGGATATACATACTTGGAATCCTTCAGTTTCCGTTCAATTGAATTCATAAAATTTTTGCCTTCGTGGGATTTATATACCTACAAAAATAACAAAAGTTGTGCTTTGGGACACTTAGTCTTTTCACCAAAGTTTCTGGATGATACAACCTAGTTTCATTTCATCAATAAATTAAAAAATAAATATGTAGCATATCCATGTTTTTTTATATATGTATGTAGGATTCGCTGTGTTAAGCTCTTTCTTTACCGCATTTTCAATATTTGAGATTTGAACTAAAATCACTAAGTAGTAATTTTAGAACAAAAAAAGCCGCACATAGTCATCTAAAATATAAAATTATGCGCGAAAGAGACAGTCCATCAGCTGAGCAATGGATGGCAACAGCAAGGAAAGGCCCTTAAATGTTCAAGTATTAGTTGCTTTTTCGTCAAAATGAGGCTTCCACCTGATACGGAAAGTGAAATCTTTGTGTTTCGTACAACCTCTGTGCGTACAACTGTAAACAAAAAGATTATTCTGATGCTCGTAGGTGTGATAGATCACACAGAAACACGCTTAGGTGAGATGAATCCTATCAATAGTAGCCTAAACAAGGCTCTAAATATACCTACATCGTTGTGAACTAGGAATGCTTGCAGTCCAATTTAATGAGCTCTATTTATCTTTACTGCTTTATGTTTGAAATACGTATCTCTGTTGCGCCCTTTACTCAGGATTTGCCAGCTTCCTTATGTTTTCCAGGATACAATCGTATGTTAGCTTTCGTAATATATATCTAACAGTTCAAGTGAGAGTTTATGACTGCTGACGACACATATTACTAAACAGCGCCAGTCAAAATATCAGTCTAAAAAGTAGAGAACACAATACAATTTTTCGAAATAACTTTTTCTGCTTCATTATAAAAACAAAGTAATAGCTGTTAAACAAGGTGGCGCTGAGTACCTACAGATTGGCGTACAACAAAGCGATCAAGGAACTACTGAGACAAAAAAATACCACTTATTCCGAGATATGATTGGAAATGTCATATTTACTGTATGCTCTACTATATTTTTCCTGCAATAACATAATTTAAATTCTTAGAGAATGACTCAGTCATAATAATGTATACCAAATAACAAAGACTAATAAAAGTAAACTTTGGATTTAGCATTGCTATCTAAAAAATGCTCCAAGTACTCTATTGCGTCATGAAGGGCAGAATCTTCCGACATCCTATTTATCTCCTAGCATAGAGGTCATCAACCCCGAGTTTACGCTGACCGAGAAGTGGGACACCATCTAAAATCTGTGCAAATGTGTTACAGCGGCAGCTCGTTCGAGGGGCAGTGGCAAAACGGCAAGAGACATGGGCTGGGCGTGGAGACGCGTGACCGCTGGCTGTACCGCGGGGAGTGGACACAGGGCTACAAGGGCCGCTACGGCGTGCGACAGAGTGTCATCAGCAACGCCAAGTACGAGGGCACCTGGGCCAACGGACTGCAGGACGGATACGGCTCAGAAACATACGCAGATGGCGGTCAGTATTATCTCATTTCTTTCATTGCCAAACTGTTGGAATCCAGACAAAAATACATACGTTTACACGGCCGTGGCATTCTTACGTGCGGTCGATCGCTACAAGAGAATACGTTATTGTATTTTAATTATACGATAACGAACATACACCGGTTGCTCCGTCTCGATGACGCAAACTGCTCTCTTTAATGTAAACCTTTTCTAGACATTATAAACATCACATTTTTTATATTGTTACAAATTGAATCTTTATGGAAAAACAAATTAAGTGCTGAATATTAATGTGCCCCATATTTGGCAAACTTCAGATGCATTCTAGTTGTACGCGTAAATGTAGCAGTGCTCACCTAATGACCCAGATTACGTAGCGTGAACTGGGAAGGAACCCCTTTTGCTCGCGCAATGTTTGCTGTTGGGAAATAATAAATAGAAGCATATTACAGTCACGCAATTTTCAGTATCCACTTAAAATGCACTGTAGACAATATTGACGAATATTATATCTACATTAGATATCTAAGTAGCAACAAAGTAGTCTGCAGCGAATACATCATTCGTCTTGTATTGTACAATCCTAAACACTTATTCCCAAATGAAAACTCCACATTGTTTATTTTAAATCGTGCCAAATGACAAACTGAATCAATTAGGAATTATTCAACCTTGGAATAGATTGGAAACCATTATGCTAGTGCTAGCTGCTCTCCTACGTAGCGCATCGTCGGGCATGTTTTCGTAGGACCGTGAAACCACGTCACACATTTCTCGACACTGATGTTGACTCATAACCCCAATAAAGATTAGTCATTCACAAAATTATAATGTATCAGGGACTTGTCATAAAACATTTCTAGAAAGGAAACTGCAATCGGAATTTATGTCGGATCTGACTTCAGCTTTTCACTTGGTAGAGTATTTATGGGAAACTGGCACGTGCGCCGTTTAATAGCTAGGTAGGTACCTAAGTGCGCCTGGCTAGGACATTAAGGGGCTAATTTAAGAGAAAGATAGCGCTATTAGTTTCCGCGTGATGAATAGAGATCAAGTTAGTGAGCACTAACTATAAATCAATAGCAATAATAATAGCTAGAACGAAAACGATAATAATTGGATTAAGCAACATCTGATATCTGATCGGGCCAATTAATCAGATACACTAGACTAATTAGTTCAATCAGCTCTTTCATACAATTGTGTTCACATTGCATAATTTAATTAGGATCGCTAATTTGTTAATTAAGCTTTGCAATTTAAATGCCTGCCTATGTTAATCGATAGAGATTAATTAGGCGTATCTGACTAGCTTCACTCGTCTTCAATGCCGCAAATACACGTTTAAACCAAAAGATTGATGATCACATCGGAGATTTTATGAATGAAGCGACGATGATAATGTATTCGTAGTTCCGGAAGATGAGGAATGCTGGCGCGCGGTTTTCGTAGTTGGGTACTGTAGCCAGTAAGAACTTGAGACTTTTGTTTTCGATACGAATGAAAGAGAGGGAATTATACTGTATGGGTCGAGATGTTTTTCGGCTACTGTAGGTGAATGGTTGGAGCCGGCCCTGCCAGCCACGGCCTGTGCCGGCGGCGGCCCTCGCCGGATAAATTTAGCGCGGCACGCCTGCCGCACGCCGCGCCGCACGCCGCTACATCCACTCGACTACTTTCATACACCGACCTAATACTATAAAAATGCACCACTCAAACAATAGCTTTGTTACGGTTAACAGCGAGATCTCGCTATTTTATTTTCTTCGAACTAAAATCATCGCTCGCCATCACTACCGTGATCGATGATATATCTCAAATCAACCAATAGAAAAGAGTGAAAAACAATCCATGATCTGAGGTGCGTAGGCAGATGTTGTTTTTAAACTTTCGCGATTTGAACACATTATTATTATATACTACGGGACTAATTGCGCACTATAATTACGAGATAAATAAATACCTCCTCATCCCGACGTTTCGGCCGAAACGTTAGCGTAGGAAGTTTTTATCGATACCGGGTGTAGAACCTTTTGATTGAGATTTTTTTTTGAGAGACGGCTTCGAGGAGTTTGTGGGCTCGAAAGTTCAGCTTTAAGTGATGTTGTTTCCTTGGAGTTGAAAGTCAATAAAATAGCAGTTGCCATGTCGATGAATCAATAACAGAGCATCAACAATAGGGATGTTTACTAGAAAAATATAATTAGTCCGTCAAATAGATTGTCAAAAAATATTAGACACGTATTTTTTCTTTTGTTAATTTAACACAAATTGATGAAGATATAGCCTGTTAAAGTTCAGCGTGACGTCACTCACCGCTATCAAATGTACCGGCTAGTGCCGTCACGAGCCCCCACTCTCAAACTTTGACAAGGTTTATCTTAGTCATTAATTGTTTGAGTGACAAAAAAAAATACGCGTCCAATATTTTACAATAATCTATATAACAATAATCTATCCTACTAATATTATAAACGCGAAAGTTTGTGAGGGTGGATGGATAGATGGATGTATGGATGTTTGTTACTCTTTCACGCAAAAACTACGGAACAGATTGAGATGAAACTTTGCAATAATATAGCTTATATATCAGAATAACACATAGGCTATAAACTATAATGATATATTGCGTATGCGAGCGAAGCCGCGGGTAAAAACTAGTATATTTTATAACTATATCTAACTGACGGACTACTAACGTCCGTCAGTTAGATAAATTATTATTACCCCTATTCGGTTTAAGTACAAAAAGTTGAATTCTTAAAATGTTGAATTTGCAGTATGTTGAATTCGCAATAAGTTGAATTAGCATTTCATCGCAAAATTAATCATACCACCATAACTTTCTAAAGTGTCATGGTCTAGGTTAACTACAATGTTCGGCAATCAAGCCTTAGGTAGGCGATAATTTAAAACATCGAAATCGAAGGAAGAAGATTGTACTTACACAGATTGCTATTGTTACCTTTTCATATCGAATACAATTTATACGAGAAAATAAACAATATCTACAGACAAAGATAAATTGTGAACGGTTTCTTTTTACAAATCGAGAAACATGAACTCGGCGCCAGTTTACGCAATAAAGCCGTTTGTACCTAGCTGTGCAAGGTAGTTATAATAAACAATACGTTTGTTTATTTTCATTTTATCGAGGCACCTGGCCGCTTTTCGTTTGTATTGTACACAATTTAAGGAAAATTCTCAAAGTAAATTAACCCGTATACTACAAATACAAAAGTTGGAGAGCAGCCTGCCTTTCTGTGAACCTGTCTTGTTATGATTAGGTTAGGTAAGCAGGTAGGTATATATCTATTTAATTATGTAAAGGTGAGTTCCAGTCTCCCCTCCCCCACCCGCAGCTCGCACCCGAGTTATTATCGCGCTCAATTTGGAATATCTTCGCAGTATCCTCTAATATTTATGTAGGTACAACACATTGGGTAATTCTTTCTTTTTTCCGTCTTTTACTGCATAATAAAATCGTAAACTTGTTTTTCTGTTTCCTTTGAGATTTTGCGCATTAATCAGGTTCCAACGATTCGTCAGATTTGGCCTGAATTCAGAACTTTGTAAGACAGTTTACCATTGAATATAGGCCTCTCCAATATCTATTTGGAATAGATATTAAAAATCTGTAGAGGATCTGTTGGAATAAGACAGACAGACAAAGCTTGCACTCATCAACTCTTGTTTTGAGCGAGTCGTTGCGAGTCGTGTAGTGAGCAGACGTTCAATGCCTCCTGAGGTTTTCGACGCATGATCTCTATTTAAGACTTCTGCTATTAGTATCATAGACTTTCCATTGCGCGTAGCATGCTTCAATTACCAACTAATCTATTGCGCCACATTAGTATTTCGATATGTCTTAAAGAAACTTCGAACGCGTAAACAAGCGTAGGTAGGTACATAATATGCCGATGACAAGTTTGCACCACCCTAAATTTTGAACTAAGTATTGTATACCTACGTAGGCACAGCGCTGATCACTCCGTGATATGAAGATACTAAATCTCATGTTTCCCCTTGAATTAATGGCTTTCAGTGCTTTCAAACAGCTTAGCTAGCTAGCTTACTAAGTGAATACGTAACTCTAAGGCAGAGTAATTAGCGATGTGGTGTTTCGTTTCCAGGAACATACCAAGGGCAGTGGATGCGCGGGCTGCGGCATGGGTACGGCGTGCGCACGTCTGCGCCATTCGGGCTGGCGTCGCACTACCGAGGCGCGCGCGGCCACCACCGCGGCTCGCTGGCCTCGCTCACGGAGGCGGGCGGCGCCGCCGACCCCTCGGAGCGGCGCACCACGCGCATGGACGACGCGCGCGGCGGGTTCGTGCTCACCGTGCGCTCCGACGTCGCCGCCGGCCGCCGCGGCTCTCTCGTCGAGAAAACGAAGAAAGGACTCTTTTCAGTGAGTCTTCAGTTCATACCCATCCTAACTGAATATCCCTGTTTCGGTAATGCCACAGAACATAAGCGTAGACGAGGACAATACCCAAGCCCAGAACAGATAATAAATTCATCGCCTAAATAGTTGTCCAACCTAGAATCAAAGCCGAGATGCACCGATTAGGCTGTGTATCAACTAGAAATAGAATAATAACTTTATTTCAGATCACAAATTTATAGAGTTATATTAAATTAATTAATTAATGAAATTGTAGTTACTTACATGATTGATGTAAAGATCACATTACCTTTCACGTCACGTAGGTTTCTTCCTGGTCGCCACGCAATATACCTAATAATATTGAATCCTATCGTAAGACATAGAAACTGTAGAAAGGGCTCTTTTCCGTGAGTCTTGCATTTTCAAACTGGTTATATCCTCTAGCTAGAAGATTAGATGAGTGCTTAGATGATGTGAAGTTCATGTGCAAGTTCACATCTGATGATAACACCGATTTCTTCCTTGCCGCCTCTCATGTGATTGTGTACAGTTCATTATATGTAATCTGTCAACAAACGATTTATATCGAAAAGCAGAAATTCTGAAACGATTCTTTGGTCATGGGCTTAGCCAGGGTTATGGCGTTCAAAATCTTCCGATATCCCCCTTAGACATGCTGCGACATGTTATAAAATCTATCCCAGATGTCAAAAATGTATTCAAATGAAAATGGCTACGCCCATTAAAAAGTCTTTCTCGCTTGGCGCTTATCTACACATTTGAGGCATGGTCGAAAGCAGGCTTAACACCGCGGTTATTTTTTTGGTGTACCGAATACCTCTTAGACCGCCAAGAAACCGCGGATCTCAAATGATGATACCCATTATACTTCCGCAATACTGCCTATTTGAAGAGTAACGTCGTGTTCTTAATGGTGTTTATCCGATGTGCTAATATTAGTCGACAACTACTTATGTCCATGGTCCATTACACAATGGACATGATTGTATGTTTTAGTGATTTTAATTACAATTGGACATGGATTGGATACATCTATTGCTTAGATCACCGAGACCGATGTGCGTTTTGCAAAACGTATGCAATAAACATAGCAAATATCGATTTATATATCGACAGTACTGTAAAGACGCCAAGCGATGCGAAATGGTGCCAAACTAAAACATTTGCATTCGTTATCATGGAGACGATTATTACAAAATCCATTAGGTAGGTATTATTCAATATTCAATGCTAACAATAACTTGAAACTTTCTGGATATCTCATATACAACATTCTATAATAATCAAAACAGATACCTACCTAACGAACTTTATAATGTAAAGAACAGTAGGTATTTCAACCTACATTTCAGTCTACAGAGAGACAACCTTCTATTCAAGTTTGGATGCCTATTTGCATAGTACGTATACCTGATATATCAGGTGTAGTGTATAGGTACTGCGTAATAATATCTAATACTTAGTGCTTACCGTGTAATTAGCCATTCAAAGTTTGGACATAAATAATGGTTACATAATAATTATGTTCACTAATATAAATTAAACCATTTTCTTACGATTGTATAAAACCAAGATCATTGCAACATGGTCGACAACATGTCAACATGTTCGTCTGTATGTTTGTGTATGAATATCATCATCGATATATTCGCCAAATGTAAACCGATTAATTTTTTTTAGTTCGATAGGGTGTACCTATACTTTTGACACAGAATAGGCCCTATTACACGGGCCAAGGTCATTAAGGTCGCTGACTTTTGAATAGGACCACCCATTTCAATTTTATTGAAATCAGTTGAGCCGATTTTGAAAAATGAATACCTATTAATGTAAAATTTTATACATCGATTCGAGCGAAGTATTCGGTTTTAGATAAAATAATAATTATTTTCTGTAAACGACGAACATCTAGGTATCCTAGAATATTATAGTAGGTACTGAATATTACGATCAAATATTATGGGTTCATTCCGGTAACGACATAGCGACATTTTATAAGACATACTCGTAGGTACCTACTCATAATTGACTAGAGCGGACTATCTAACATTTTTATACTATAGGCTAGATGACTAAAAGAATACAATTAGTCCATCAGATATATTATTAAAAAATATTGGACACGTATTTTTTCTTTTGTTAATGAAACAAAATCTGAGAAGATAAAGCCCGTCAAAGCGTAAGTAACGCCATTTCCACGTGAAAAGTATAGCTAACTATTATGTAGCAAGTGCTATCACTTTTACACTCGCACTTATAGAAGTGACGTCACGAGTCCCCATTACCAAACTTTGACAAGATTTACCTTTGTCATTTATTGTTTTTGATAATCTAACTAACGGACTAATTTTAATAATGATTTTTTTTCTGACAAGCTGTACATAACGGTGCCCATCCTTGGTAGGCAGACAGTCTGCCTACCAAGCATGGGCATGGCCCTAAAGTAATAGAAACAGTACTAAAATAGCAAGAGATAACATCACTTGGTCCCATTTTAAATATGAATTTTAAAAGATGTTAGAAAAAGATGCACATACACCCGAACTTACGTAATTTCGAAGGGTTTCACAAACCAGCATTGAGTTATCTCGGGTGTCCAAATTCAAAAAGGTAAAAGTACGAAGGTAAAATGATCAGAGATTTGAACCCTCTAGTTCCAGTAGGAAGAATTTCCGAAAAAGACTGGACAACGTGGAACCAAATTTTAACTATTTTGACATTCCAACTGGTGATTTTGACGTATGCGACAGACATTGCGTTATTTTTGTTCCACTCACTCTCGCGTATGCTGTACCAGATATGAAAAGACAGCTGCAAAGTAGTTTTTATTTCAGTAAAGTTTAGCAATACTAGTATTACTTATTATTCTTCTGAGGCAGACACTACCCACATACATCAGACTCAAAATACGTAGGCTGAACAAATCAAGATGGTGGATTTTTTCCACAATTTGTTGGAATGCTCCCGATGTTTCCGGCATGCATGCAACTGCACTATGAATATCGGGATCGCAACACAACAAATAGCGGAAAAAATCCGATAATTTATTAATATAAATGTAGATTCAATGCAATTCAATTTAATTTATTCATAGAAAAATGCAATTTTGGTACAGTACCTATAAAAACCGATCGCTACATTTTTTATGGTTATAAAATCCAGTGGTGGATTTACGCATAGACTGAGTAGGCAGAAGCCTATAGCGGCAGATTTTAGGGGGCGGCAAATTTGTGACCAAAATTTGCTCAGGAATGTGGCTGAAAACTATTTCTTGTGTAATCTTTAGCTAAATCGTAGATACTGAAGTAAAAATCATCTAGGAACTCACGTATTGTGAAAAGTTGTTTTTCACAATCATACAAAATTTCGAAAAATAAATGTGGGGTATATAATACATTTTCATCCACCGCCTCGTATTGTAGGACGATAGGGACGGCCAAATTACCCTACAGGCGGCAAATGCGTAAATCCGCCACTACTAAAATCCATGAAAGTTTAAAAAGATGGTGTATAAAAGTGGCATAACGTGATTTCAGAACTTTCGCAGACAGCGCAGCGCGGGCGAGCTGGACAAGCACGGGTCGGGCTCGGTGCGGTCCGGGGGCTCGGGGGGCTCCGCGTCCTCGTGGGTGTCCTCCGTAGAGAGCTCCCACTCGGCTATCACTCACGCTTCTCTGCACACAAACTCAAACACAAGTTTCGTTGTCGAGGTGGGATCCCAATTTACCCAAACGTTCGAGCCGCGACTCCATCGTCCATATACCACAGACACACTTCAATTTTTGATCAGACGAAGCACATTGGCAGACCGAATTGTCACATTTGTACTATTGTTTGTACAGAACAGCAGACCTTCTCTCTCTTCTATGATTGTTTGTATGTAAGAGATTCGATGTCATGGTGATGTACTCACTCGTAATCTCGATTAGAAATTGAATCCAAATTACTCGATCGCAATTTCATGTAGGTACTCGTATAACTCAATTACTGAAAAAATATCTAAAACGATAACACGATAAAGAATAAGGTGCTTAATTAAAGCGTTCACGGGCCTTAAATAGATATTTTTACATTGTAAAGGTCCTACTTAAATTACTGAATAAATTGTTATAATGAATAAATCTTTTTTACGGTAGGTACCTACAAATGCTCTTATTTTGGCAACATTATAAACGATAATTTTGCTTCGTTTAATTATAAATTGATCTGTGCCATTGTATCCTTTCAGTTTCCGAACAGTTAATTTGTTCTCGAAATGTCGGTTCCCTGATTAAGCCCGCGATGGAGTCCGGCTCCTGCCCTAGTGTCTCTAGAATCTCGCTTACTCGTTGCACGAATTTAGACGCTTTCGATGTGTATAGAATCGTTCTGCGAGCCCTCCACCCCCGGGCCGCGAACTAATATTTGGCGGGTGTACCAGGCGCTGTGACTCGTCTGGCGAAAAAAGAAATTACGTCTAACCTTATCACATATTTTAATGTTCGTATTATCGTGTCGTTGACGCGGTGTCACTGAGAGTCGATACATGTACGAACGTGCCAATTGAGTCACAAAGTTATAAATACTAGAAACAATTGAGAAAACAGCCAAACAAAATAGCGATAATTTCACAAATACCTATCACCATATGCATTGACATTTTTAACATAATCGCTTAAGGTGACGCATTGATAAACTATAGTTTCAAAATCGAGTACCGCGCCCCTTCACTCGGACAAAATTTTACGCGGTCTCACTTGACAGGATCACGCCAGAGCGGCGGGCGGCAACGCTGGGCTAGCGTACGTGGCGCTGCTAACGGCGCGGCGGCGGCACGCGTCAACTCAATTTGCCTAGAGCATAGATAATCATGGAGTCGCCTTGTCCTTAATCAACAATTTAAAAAAAAGGCAAAAATTATTTTGATCTTTTTAATGTTTTTTTTTTTCATACAATACAGGGTTATTTCAACTGCTGTTTTTAAACTTTCGCGATTTGAACACATTATTATTATATACTACGGGACTTATCGCGCTCTGAAATTACGAGATAAATAAATAACTCATCATCCCGACGTTTCGTCCGAGTTGCATCAACCGTGGTCAAGGGTAGACACTCCGTAGAATAGTGAGTCTACCCGTGACCCGCAACAAAATGTATGGAACAGCTTTTTTTTTTTAATTTTGAGAAATGTTGCAGAACAAAAGTTGTTAGTTTTGAGAAATGTTGCAGAACAAAAGTTGTTAGTTTTGATGTACATATACAGAATAAACCTCTAAAAGGATGCTAATTGATTAGAAATAACCCTGTATACAAATTAATGTTGATTATGTACAGGTATCATAATCGACAGAAAATTTTTGACACTGTTAAGCCTGGGTATGGCCGAGCATTTATTATTTTGGCATAGGTGCTACTGTCGCCATCAGCAATAAGTCGCGCGTATATTATACCGTGCATTTCAATGGATTGTTTAAACCCCTCAGTTATTATTTGGGATTCCATAGCAGTAGAAGCCCCTTCAAAGTTTTTATAACAGACATGTTCTTTGGGACTTTCTTTTTTGTTTTGAGCTCGGGCACAAATACAACAATACTTATTTTTGACACACATGTACAAAACTTGGCCAAAACGTCTGCCAATTATGGCTGCAGCACCCGATAATGCAGCATAGTTTGTTCTGTATGAGCGTTTGCTCCAACACCCATCTACAATGACATCAATCATGGGAATGCCATCTTTTGTAACCCTGCCTTCAATAACAGCTGCTTCTTTCTCTTTTTCTCCGGCTATTTTCATTTCCTCCCAGGCAGTTTCTTCCCAATCGTCACAAACATCGTCCTGCATTTTATTGTAAGTGTGTTCAGACATAATGGGTAATCCTACTGCTGCGGAAAACTGCTTCAGTTGCGCGTGACCACAACCTGCTGCCATTATTCCTGCAACAACATCTTTGTTTACATCAGCCAAAGATGATTTTATTTTGTTTTTATAATTACACATAGAGCAGACAAATGTAAATTCCGATTGTAATCCAATTCGATGTTCAGAAACTAATTTCATTGAGGCTAATCCGCAGTCAAACAGAGATTCATGTTGAGAGAGTTGTATTAGTTGTGATGTAAAATGATTAACATCTATTACTCGATGCCCCAAGTCGGGTATTTCTGTATGAATCTGAAATTTAAGCACATATTTTAGTATTTATTTAGTTTGAATTTCTTATTATGTAAACATGCCTTAGCTATAACAAAATCCTTACTGTAGTTTCAGAGGTACTTTCGAATATGTATGGAATATCTTCATTTTCAGGGTTTTGTTCATTTAACTGAAACAAAATTACACAAGTTCAACTTGCAGACGAAGTAAAAAACGACATTTTCAAAATATAACCAAATCGACAACATCCTCTTTTTTGAAGTCGGTAAAAAGACAAGACAATAATCGCGATAGTTTAAAAAGGTACTTAAGTTTACCGTTTCCACCGAATCCTCTGATGTGGGCAACACATTTTGTAACTCTTCATTTTCAGGATTTGGTTCTTTTAACTGAAATTAAATTACTTACATTACTATTAAAGGAATTAGACATGTACAAAATGGAGTACAGTGGCGGAGGTATAGGTACTAACTACTCACTAAATACCTGGAAAATCTTTGTGATAAAGCAGGGAGAATAATTTTAATTTCGTTTATTTAAAAGAAGAAAAAATAATAACCCTATCGACAACTTCCTCTTTTTTGAAGTCGGTAAAAGACAATACTATAACCGTGATAATTTAAAAAAAGTGTTTAAATTTACCGTTTCCTCTGAATCCCCAGATGTCGGCAACACGTTGTGTAACTCTGCGTATGTTGGTGATATTTCTGGGTGGCTACAAAATAAAATGATGTAATTATATAATTATTAAAAAGTTAAAGCTAACACAATTATTTAGGTGATAGAACATCACCTAATAAATATCATTATTTTAGATAGGTTTCTAAAATATCAAGAGACGACTCCATAGCTTTTTGTTCTGATATTTGTTTCCTACAGTATGGTTAGTTTGTACAGACAAATCTTAGTAGGTACACACTTGAAAATAAAGAATAGACGGAGTATTATTACTAGATACTTTAAATTGATTGCTGACATGATAGATAGGTACTTGGCATGGACTCACTCTCTATCTACTGGCCCTGTTGAGGATGTGGATTGACAATCGTCAGGTTGCAGTTTCCGTTTTTTTGACCTAAAAAAATTGTAAATATAGGTAAATGCAGAAAAATTGAAGTACCTAGGTAGTAAGAATGTGATAATCCATAATCTGTAGACGAATGTGTATTTGCCAAATATAGACTTTATTATTAGGGCATTAGAGTGCAACTATTTATTGCAAGTTTATTATATATGTAATTCGACTTACCCAAACATTCCGTCATTTTTTTTAGGTTTTCTTTTTCGTTTTTGTAAAAACAATTCTTTCCGCTTATTTTTCCTCCCCATTTTCTATGCACACTTGTTCACTACTATTTACACACTACCAAATAAAAATACTAAGTACCTAACTTACTACCTACTATAATAATGTTCTAAAGCTACAATATAATATAGTACACTAAAGTCTAACTTATAATTTTGAAAATAATTCTGAAGTAAATTACTCGGTTGTCGTCGCACAGAGTACCTAGAAGACAATAACCAAAAACAAACAGCACGCATCTCGCGCCGTCCGTACTTTGCGGCGTTGCCAGCCCGACGCTGAGCGAATCATGCGCTCGTCGGAGTCGCAACGTCGCACCGGTACGGCGGCGGCGGCCCAGATAGTGCCGGATCAAATATTCTGAGCAAACACTGTAGAGTAAAAGCTAAACTAGAGTAGGCGCGAAGAGATTTGATTGAGTTTTTAATTAATTACTCATAATATACAATTTAAAAAAAAAAAATTCTCGGTTTATAATAAAGAAAAGGGATCTGGCTATTTTATTCGTAAAAAATAATGGGGTGTTGTCGCTGATAATTCTGAGCATTCGAATTACTAAAATTTTTTTGGTGAGCAATTTGTTTTATTTTTTTTTTAATAAAGCCGGTTACTTTTCAAAATTTTGTCCGGTTCATTCAATTTATTAAGATTTTCCCTTATCTATGACATTTTTTAAATTTGAATCGATATCATTCATCCTCTCACATCGCGCATTCAAAAGTACTCGTTTTTGCCGTTTTCGTGTTTCTCGGCCCGGTGCCTCGTCTTAATTCAAATTCAATATATCTATTAGGTTTAACATACTTAGCTAAAAAATATAGTATTGTTTAACAATATCGGTAAATCAGCTTAACGTTAATATGGTTATTATTTACTTCACCTAAAAAAAGAAAATATTCAACCTATAACATAACTGAGATGTACCCTCATCTTTTGTACCTATGGCTTATTTACCAATAGGCCATAACATAACTATTGACGAATAAAATAACTTATCAGTCAATTTTAGCACAACGTTTGGCGAAAGACGTGCTGAATGGACCAAAATAAAAAATGTAAATAACCATGATGATGTCATAAGACATTTACAATTGATTCCTTCATCAATGTAAAAATCAAAACAGTACCTAAGTAGATATTTGAGTTTGTTCATGTAATAAAATAAAATAACTCTATCATCAATGCATCAGCGAACAATTTTCACATACTAATCGATAATCATAATGCGTTAATTAATTAACCAAAGTACCTACCAATTAACTTACTAACTAATAGTATTCAATGATATATGACAAATAGGTGCCTACTAACTGTATAGTGTTGAAAGTTTTATAACTTGCACATTAATATTAATACGATACTTTCACCCCGTATGATAATTTTATAGTCCCCGATGACATATAAAACTTGCAATCAGTAGTTTCTAACTGGAAATTAATTGTTCTTTTACCTAACGTGGTATAATTTTATCGAAAGCAATAATGTGAAAACACTCAAATCCAATGAGTCTTCTTTATTTTTACCACAGGATGAACATTTGGATGCTAGTGTCACTGAAACGTATATGGGTGAATGGAAGAACGACAAACGCACAGGGTTCGGAGTCAGTGAGCGCAGCGACGGCCTCAGATACGAGGGCGAGTGGTACATGAACAAGAAGTACGGCTACGGCGTCACCACCTTCCGAGACGGCACCCGGGAAGAAGGCAAATACAAGAACAATGTGCTTATCACCAGCCAGAAACGACTGTTCCTCATGCGCTCGGCCAAATTCCGGGAACGGGTTGATTCAGCTGTGAATGCGGCGCAGCGAGCGTCCAAAATAGCGTTGCAAAAGGCCGACATTGCCATCTCCAGGTTAGCTGTTACTCATTCGTATTAAGTATCTCGTGACACAGCTCTGTACGCGAGTTCAGTTTGTAAATAAGTATGTTCACGTTCATTCAAGGCCTCGTCTGAATGAGTAAAACTGCATCGATTCGTATAGATATATATTGTAATATGCTTAAAAATATTTATGTCCTTACAGAACCGCTACGGCCCGCGGTAAAGCCGATCAAGCCGACGAAGCGGCGGACCAAGCAAAAGAAGACTGTGATATAGCGCAAGCTACTGCAAAGCAGTTCGCCCCGGACTTTAAGCACCCTGGCTTCGACCGAATAGGATTAAGAGAAAAATATAGACAAAAACAAGCTTTCGATGCAGCACAAGTTGCACCACCCACGCCACAAGAATCTGAGAAGATCCTTGACGGAAAGAGCATTCCAAATCATATCCCTCCGATACATTCGCAGCTTCCTCAAACTAGTCAAATTCCTAACGCGATACCTTCCAGGAGACCCTCGACACAGTTCCCCCGCGCCGCGCCCCCCGCCGACCCCCGGCTCGCCAACAACGCCGGCTACAACGCGGATAACAGGACGCTCGGACCGCCCTACGACCCCTACGGCGCGCCCGGCCAGGAGCCCTGGGCGGCGCCGAGCGCGCAACCCAACCTTCCCGACTATCAGAAACCTTACACGTTAAATGACCAAATGGGCGCGTACGGCCCGACAGTTCCTAGCGGAGCGCAACCGCCCAACTCCGCGTATAGATTGACTAGACAAGACGCTCTACCTTATCAACAGAACATGGACCAGAGCGGCCAACAATTCACGAATCAAGGCAGACGATTATCATCGGCGATGCGACCCGGAGTGAATCAAAATCGGCTTCCGGCACAACAGGAATGGAACACTTCGCAGGGTCCGATTCGGCGACAAAGCGTATTAGGCCAACCGAATCACAATTCCCAAGATAACGCCTACGGGGACGGGGGCGCGTCAGCTTACGGCCGAAACGAGTATCGCGTCGGAACCGTAGCTTCCGAAAGTACGCTCGACAGACAACCCGCGTCGGGAGATCCTCAAGGTTACCGCCCGACGATGGAACCGCAAGGATACCGTCAATCGATCGACCAGGGGTACAGGCAGGTCCCGGCGCAGCAAATGTACTCGCAGCAGTCGGCCGACAGCCAAGGGTTCCGACAACCCGGTCAGAACGAACAGGACATCGTGAACGGGACGCGAGACATGAGGGCGCCGGGCCAGCGACCGTCGATAGATTATTTCGACCACTACAAGAGGCCTCCGAGTAGAGACTCGAGCGTGGACCGGTACGGGCGGCGGTCGCGGCAGCCGTCGGTGGAGGCGGCGGCGGCCGGGCCCGGGTCACGCGCGGGGTCGGTGGCGCCGCAGCCGGCCGCGTCCTCCCGGCCGCCGTCGCGCGCGGCCACGCCGGCCGGCAACGGCCACCTCACGTCGGGCCGCGGCTCCATGACGCGCGCGAGCTCGCGGGAGCCCCAGCCCTTCGAGGAGTCACTCCTGCGGAAGCGCACGCTCGGTCAGGACATATCACCGTCGCCGTACCAGCCGAAGCGGACGGAGAGCCTGTATGTGGCGCCCAACCCAGCGCCACCGCCCGCGCCCAAACCCAGCGGCGGCGGCGGTGGCGGCGGCGGCGGCGGGGGACGTAAGGTAAATATTCAAGTGTTCTATTTTGTGTGTTATAGATCATAATGTATTGTTACAAAATAAAACAAAATTAAACTGACAACAAACAAAATAAAACAACAAGTGCGAGTCAGGCTCGTTCACCGTGGGTTCTGTACAAATCCCAAAATTTGTAAGATACCGGGAACTAAGTTGTTAAAACTTTAGGGCGGGCGTAACTAAAATCATCGATAAAAGGAATTTGGTTTAACCTTTACTGTCGTACATCAAAAATTATACATCATAAAAATAATGAGAAACCTACTTAAGCTTGCCTTGTGCCAATGAAGCTCTTTCATATGATACCCCACATGATACGGTTACCTCACTTCAAAATTTAGACCCATATATTTCACATTTAGGCCCTCTTCTTTGTGATTAAATTTTTGAGATTTTGGGACATCTTTACACACGGCCTCTGACCCCAAACTAAGCAAAACTTGTGATATGGCTGCCAGAGACTGATATACTACATATGTACTTATTTTTAAATACATACTTATATAGTAGATAGATAGTAACTAAATAACACCCAGACACAGAGCAAACACTTATGTTCATCACATAAATATTAGCCCTGAGTGGGGATCGAACCCACGCCTCTTTGATCCAGAAGTTAGGGTCACTAACCACTGAGCCACCGAGGCAGTCAAAATTTTCAGATTTTATCAATTTTCAGATTTATTCCTATATGTGTAGGTACTCTGAGACAATGTTCCATGCCAAATTTCATAGTTTTATGGCAATGGTAAGTACCGTATAGGTTTTGATTCCCTTGTGAGTGTCGAAATATCTAGTTTTTTACGACATGAATGGCTCCAACTTTTTTCTACGATAACTAAGTAGTTTGATTTTATTCACAACTGCATAAGGCCATAGAAATACGTACCTATATAGTTTTCATTTCACCTCGTTAACTTTGCGCATTCTCGAGATAAAAGGTCTTGACACACAGATGGACAGACGTACTACAAAGTGATACTATAAGGGTTCCGTTTTTCCCCGTTTGAGATACGGAACCCGAAAAATATTAAAATACAATTTTATTTCTATTTTCTATTTTAAGGTCAAAAACCAGCCACATGTATAAATGTATATATTAGAATTTGGAATTCCTAACCAATGAGGAGTTATTTGAGATCAAAGTGGCCAGTACGACACACGCCAATTTCTTATGTAACGACCAAATAGATATTAGGTATAATTAATATAATATTATATCGTTGTATACTCATCCTTACAATTATTATCATTATGACCAACTTCTACAATCGAACCGACCCTGAAATTGGAAAAAAGAATCAGTTGTTTCCATTCCACACATTTTCTTGAGAGCCAAAACTTTTTGTAAGTAAAAACATTTTTTCTAGATTTCAGGTTATCTCCATACCAAAATGTAGTCACAATAAAGAATAAATGTTTTTTTATTGTGTATGAATATCTTACAATAATTATGTTCGTCGTCCATAAAATACACCCTGTGTATGCAGAGAACATTTGATAGCTCGATATAAAGTCATAAAGGCGCTATAGCTGAGTTCATTTGTATAATTTTTATGATAATAGAAAAAAATATATAGGTAACTATATGATAGGCTTCTTAAGAGGATTGATAGTAAGTTGAAATGGCAGTAGGCAGGGCACACAATTCGTAAAGCGGATGGCCCCTGGGGCCGTAAAGTTTTCGAATGGAGACCACGTACCGGCAAGCGCAACGTAGAACATTGGACTGATGATCTAGTCAAGACCGCAGAAACATGGTAGATACCTACGTGCTCCTTCCAACCGGTCTCATTGGACATCCAATTGGGAGGCCTATGTCTACCACTGAATGTCCTACAACTGATAATTATGCTGATGAGAAATCTTCACCGGAATGTAACATTTTCAATGGCGTAGTTTGAGTTTCTTTTTCATTAATTCAAACTCTTATCGGCACTTCGCGCATTTTAGGTAAAACCATCGCGATTTTTTAATCCCCTTAGTTGAACCGTTTCTGCCTCATTCAGCACAATGAATGAGCACAATTTATTAGAGGTAATGCTATCATTATTATTACTTTACTGTATAGCTTGTACAGTAAAGTAATAATTTCAGCCCATCTCACGACATAAGTTTCAAGTGCCTGTTTTTTCAATTACGAGGTTTTTAAAACCCATTTTTATGCAAAATAACCTGTCAGAATAACATTTCAATGTTTAAAAAATAACTATGTTCATTCAAAGGAAATCATTTCAAAATATTCTAACCTTCTGTAGTTACTTCTATAGTACAACTATTAAGTTCACAAAACTGTACTACATAGGTATCTATCTACAGTAAAATTATTATCTACCATTACTGTTTAAACACTATTTAGAATGTTGTGTTGTTAACTACCATGCAAGTTACTAATACTTTCTTAACTTATGAATTTGCAGACAGACAACAACACTCTTTATCTATTTACAGATAATTTTTGGAGTTAAATTAAATAATTCTTCATTAAATAATGAAGACAACAGTACATTATATTAGTACATTAGTATAGCAAATGAAGGCATTATAAATATATCCAACATGATACGACAACAACTCGACAACTCGCTCTTGTGGCTTATTTCGAGTGTGAAATACAAATATTTTATGAATAATAACAAGGTTACATGTCATATTAAAATAAATGCCAAACTAAAGCAAATTAAAAATACGAGTTGGTTTTCTTTTTCACTTCTGCATTCTAACAAAAAAATAAAGAAAAGAATTCTTCCATACGCTTTCGCTTAACTCATCCTAACTTTTACGATTTGGGCCAAACTTTAAATTGCAAAAAAAACAGCTGTTCTCTACATTTTGTCCAAAGCTAACGAACTTTTTTTGGAATGGAATTTAAAGAATTATTTCTTCGCTAGATTACCGATGTTCATAATATAATACATAATGATGAGTACGTCGATGTTCTAAAAAATGCCCGTCATCTAGAGAAACAGCCATTTTTGTGACTTAGATATGATAATAGTTTCTTTCACTTAGAGTAAGCCATTTAATAAAAAGAACTACGCTACTACTTTAGTTTGTGGTAATATACTTTTCATCCCACCATCTCGGAAAGAGTATTTTTGCTCTTCGAAATCTGAGAACAAAAGCTGTTTTTATCCGCTAGAGAATAAAGTAAAGTTGAATTTAGAACAACGTGTGCACTAAGTTTGTGAATTCAAAACATCATCAAACCTATTTACTTCTACCTCCATGGTACCAAATTTATCATGCAACCTTTTTTAAAGGACATGTCCACAAAATGTATGGAGGCTGGTATAATAATAATCAAAGATTCTAACCAAAACACTCGTTACATTTCGAGCCCTGTGTAATAGGGCCTATTCTGTGATTTCGAGAAAGTTCATATTTTTCTGAGTTTATTACATCAGTTAAAACCAAAAAAGAGCCCTCCGATTTTTTTAAAATTAATTTTGAATCTATTAGGATAATTGGCTCAATAGGTAGTTTATATCTAGCAACCCTGGTTAAGTAACCTCCATTATAGTTAATTAGAAGCATTTTTACTAATTAGACACAGTTTTTAAGTATTTTTTGTCACATTGTACCTACTAACTGGCCTCACTGGTAGATTATAATTTTTAATTTTAGCAAATTAAAAGATATTTGTGGAAGAATCAGCTACTAATGCAAGTAAAATAACGATAATAGCACTTTATTATTGCTAAAGTGGAAATAATACAGAACTGTATTATTATTTTTCATAGAATTTATTTTTCACATTTAAAAAAAAATGGAGGGATAAAAAAAACAAAATTAAATATTTTTGAGAAGCCCATCAATCAAGCTTTCAAATTATACATACGAGTTGACTTGGTTCGATTTTTCTCTGAATAATATACTCGTACCACTTGTGGACGTCACCTTTGTTAAAAACTCAGACTCCGAACCTTCTTGGTGTACTATTTTTTTAATTTGCTTTGCGCGCGCCTTTTTCTTTTTACGTTATATTATTAAACCATAGTTAAAAACAAGAAACTTGCGAACAAGTGAAAAACCTAAAATTAGTGATTCTAGCGACGAGGAAGTTTATTTAACCCCGACAGAATTGACTGAAACTGTTAATGATGCGCAAAACCAGAATTCTTGGTATCGTTGCTTACTTTTTTGTAAATTCAAGCGCAAAACGCTAAGGAGCCTAGTACAGCTAACTCCAGGTTATACACTGCCATGGTAACTTAATCATCATCATCATCCACAGCCTTCTTCACCCCACTGCTGGATATAGGCCTCTCTCTTACTGTACCATCTGCCTCGGTCCAGTGCCAATCGTGTCCAGTAAAGTAATAAGTACTTACTAAAAATTCAGTTTTTAAGAAATCATTTGCATTGTTTCGCCGCTGACCTCTCGGGCTACCAAAGCAACTCACTGGTAATACTTCCGATGTTGCATTTGTCCATAAGTGACGATAACTTCGTACCATCAAGTGGCCCATCAGCCTGTTTTCCACTCACATAAAATAGTTATTTTTCGACAAAAATGCCACAACTAATTTCTATCATTGCAATCTACGTAATTCAGATAGTTCACTCGAATCTATGAACCTATTTCTACCATTTTCAGATTATTATTCATAATTGGCAAAAAGATCGCGTAACATGTAAACAAACAGTCGAATTGAGAAAAGGAGGAGGCCTTAAGCCGGAAACATACTATCGGACGTGGCTTACGGACGCGACTGATAGCCGCGACTGATAGGTATCTAGACTATGAAAGTACACTGAGCCGTGCACATTATCGGACATAAGTCGCGGACGTCACCTTCGGACGTCCCAGAGCGTTCGGACGTCCGAGAGCGATCTGGCACACCGGATGTTTTAAGACTGTGCACATTGCTAAGTCGCGGCTGTCAGTCGCGTCCGTCAGCCGCGCCCGATAGTATGTTTCCGGCTTTAGTCCAAAAAAAAAAAGAAACGGCGCAGATGTTAATTTCTATAATCAACTTTTGAAATCAGAATTGCATCACGCTTTCGACATTAGGTAAATCGAATCTGTTTGACTAAGCTTTTAATGTTTACTCGAACCGAACGTGTTTACATTAATTTATTTATTACGTTAGTGATGGGATGTATTCCTTGTAGCACTTTTCACATCATACTGGTTATGTTTTCTTAGTTTTGTAAGTCATCTTTTTCACCGTTCGATTTGTTGTGCGTTTATTGTATAGTATGTAATTTTTTTGTAAATTTTTATATTCCATATGGCTCGAATTAATTAATTAATGTCTAATTAGTTTCAGACTAAGTATTTTTTACAATAATCTCAATCATTGTCTTTATTACTTGAAACCAAAGGAATTTCTTATATGTTTCCAATAGGATCGGTTTCTTACCTCCCCTTTTTACTTAGAATCGCATTCGTGGTCCTCATCAGATCGTCTGATATCGTCTTCGATCAGCTTTTACTAGGTTTATCTCTAGAGGACGGACAATTCTTAGATATCTCTGTATTTACCATCAGTTATACCATGATACCAACCTTGAGATAGTAAAAAATCCAAACATTATATCGATAGACACAATGTCTTGGACCATCCATAGTAAAAATTGGACTTAACTATGGGTACAAATCGACGATAACGATATTATCCGTCGCTGCGTTGTGTAGAAAAACATCTCGTGGTCTAAAGAGAACGTTATGCGTGTTCTACAAACCCCAACCCTACAAACTCACCGGTTCCCAGTCTAAATCATACCTCGCCTACGACTGCGCCAGTGATTTAGGTTGGTCTATGGATTTCCCTACTCTAATGTACATATTTCACAAGCCCTTCTCCAAGCTCGTCGTGCTACTTTGTGTTTTGTAAAATCTCCTAAGATACTAAAGTATCATCGTAAAGGTGACGTCCACAAGTGATATATTATTCAGAGAAAAATCGAACCAAGATGATATTTATACATCATTTGAAAGCTTGTTATATGGGCTTACGAAAAATATTTAATTTAGATTTTTTCACCCCTCCATTTTTTTTAAATGCGCAATATAAAATGTATGAAAAATAACAATACAGCTTATTATCTTTTCTACTTTAACAATAATAAAGGGCTTCTATCGTTATTTTACTTGCATTCGTAGCTGATTCTTCCACATTAATCTCTGAATTTGCTAAAATTAAAAATTATAACCTACTAGTGTGACCAGTTAGTAGGTACAATGTGACAAAAATCACTTAAAAAGTGTGGCTAATTGGTAAAAATGCTTTTATTTAACAATTTGGAGGTTACTTAATCAGAGCTGCTAGAGATAAACTACCTATTGAGCGAAATATATTTATTTTTTCTAATAAGTTCATAACTAGTTTTAAAAAAATTGGAGGAGTCTTTTTTGTTTTTAACTATCGTAATAGACACAGAAAAATATATACTTTCTCGAAATGTAACGAGTTTTGTGGTTAGAATTTTTGATTATTATTATACCAGCCTCCATACATTTTGTGGACATGTCCTTTTGTATGGATATGGGAATAAAAAAATGACCAGAGAATAAATTAACACGAGTCAAGATTTTTATGTATATTTACGATAACTTATTCGCAAAGAAAAACATAACTCTTAATTGAATCATCGATGTTTTAGGTCTCATAAAGTCAGTAAAAGGGGTTACAAATATAAAAGGGGTTACAAAGCAAGATTTTAGGTCGGTGTAATCAACTAGTAACAATAAAAGGTTGAAAGTAGGTGTGATGTGGACAGGTCAGTAAGCGAGGCGGTGCGCGGCGAGGGCGGGCGGCGGCGATGTCTTGACGCAGCGCTCAGCCCGTTCTATTTCTAAATTGAGACAGTCACTCGCTGCCGCTTTCCGCGTATCACCTCCTCGCTAAATATAACTCTTAATATTCCAATATCAGATAAACTTTCAATATTTACCTTTTTCACTATTTATAAATCACACCATTCATTGAAACGTGCAAATGTTTATGAAATCAGCGAACGAAATGTGATGCCCTTGTGATACGTGACCTTAAAGTTTGACAAAATAGATAGAGGATTTACTTAAGTTGGTTGTGAGAAGAAGTCGTAAAGATGTGGTACCAGGGTGAGGAGGAAGAGGAGGAAGATCTGATGTGCTCGCCGGCGATCCTCGCGCGGCGCGCGTCTGAGAGCTGGATCAATGTGCCTCCCGTGGAGGTAAACACTTCCCTGCCTTGACCTTGCGCTCACGCTCTTTACCCTCTCTTCTTGCTAATGATGAGCTAGCAGCCTAGCACATTATGAATGACTACCTATTTGTAATTTTGGCTGAATTGGCCACATTACTAGGAGGACCACACGCACGGTGCAAATAATTTGGCTTGACTTGGATCTTTATTTTAGCTGTTGAACACCCACTGCTCCCAAGTGTTATCTACCTTATAGATTTTCAAGATTTGAACTATTTTATGCTTGGCGTGCGTATGCATCCTTTACCAGCGTAGACGCAGAACATCTATTCCATGTTAGACGTTTACCTATCTAACTTGTAGGCGGACTCCAGCAATACTGTTGTTTTTCCATAGTTTTCATCTTATCGTCATTCAGTCATGTACTTAAAATTGCTAAGTTATCAAGCCACATTTTTGATAACTAATTTGATCATAAGTCTCATATTTGATTTGATATAAAGGTTCATTATCGATGACTATCATGAATTAATAATGGAGGATAGTAGGTATGCAAAATCCCAATATTGATATGGATAGTTATGAGACATAACAATCTTAACCAAAATGAAATCTGAAAGTGAAATAGGATTTAAACGTCATTCTATTCGTACGACACACCATATAACTTTTCGGTAAATAAATCAGAGTGCCAACCCTTTTACTTAGTGGCCATATTTTGGGCAGTATTTTTCGATTTCTTCTGTTGAATGAAAATACATCAATTTAAATGTTCGAGTAACGCAACTGTGGCCGCAGTGGCTGATTGAAGAACCGCTAAAGGACTAGCCTTTGTATCAATGTTGAGATCAACTATCTGCAACAGATTCGGTTGTTATATTATTTTGAACATTCCAGAAAACCAGACTTTGCGCGGTGTAATAAATAACCTGGTAGAATAATTTTGCGGTATTTTACTTTCAATTTGTTTTGTGGAGTTATTTTTATTTGAAACAGACAGGTGATTTGTAATTTAAGCGATGCGTCACTGGAAGTTGCAGTAATAATGTGTCGTAAACTACAGGTCGTTCGGTGAATCAAACATGTAAGCAGAGCGAGTTACGACAATGTTTTAAAGAATTTAAACTATGTCAACGAAAATTAAATTAAACTGACAAAGTTTGTACGAGAAACTTTAACTCCAAATCAGAGCGTCAAATAGGAACTTTTTTTGATTCTTTACCAATACCAAACCAACACAGAACGTATAGTTACGTCATGGCATAAAGTGTAGATGACGAACATTTTCTACGATAAGTATGGGTCCAACCATAAATAGCAAAAAATTGGCTGTTACATATATTTTGTCGATATTCAGAACAGCTATATAGTTGTACTAGCTGACCCGGCCACGCGTTGCTGTGGCTAAATAAATTAAAATTGCGACTATAATTTGAGATTTAAACTATCCTATCTCTCAAGTTGGATCGAACTGCACATGGTGTGCGAATTTTATTATAATCGGTTAAGTGGTTTAGGAGTCCATTGAGGACAAACATTGTGACACGAGATTTATATATATTAAGATAGAACAGCTGTTCTATACAAAAAGTTTAAAGTGTTGGTTCCGTTGTAAAAGTTGGCCGTAATAATAAGTCTAGTATCCTAGAATATTATACCTAAAACACCTGGCTAGTAATCACATTGTAGCTTTTTACATCCGCTACAAAATATAATACATACATGTGAATATTCCAGATGCTGAGCACGCCACAGACGCTGCAGCGCAAAAAGTCGCTCCCGGATGTGGCGGGTATGCCGCGCAGCGAGGCCGGCATGTCGCGCGAGGAAGTCTCCATGCTGGGCTCGGCGCGCCGCGAGGAAGTGCGCCGCATCCACGAGGAGACCGAGAAACTCAGAGCCAACCCTCTGCTCTATCTGGTCAGTCCGCAAGTCAAGGTGCGTACTTCCCTTCACCTACACCTTTACATCTAAAGAACCAGCTGCCCAGCCAGTCTCTGCTCTATCTGGTCAGTCAGCAAATCAACGTCAAATAGATAGGTAGATAAACTCTTTATTATTCACAAAATCAACAATATTATAAATAAAACAGTACACTATTTTAAATTAGTGCGACAACTGGCGACCTTATCGCTTAGAGCGATTTCTTCTAGGCAACTTGATTAATAGAGGAAGCAACCTGATTAGGAGGTGCCTACGTCTCTATACTTATCTTCTGTGCTTATCTTAGATCTATCCTTTTATATCTAACAAACATCCGTCAACCTTCCGTGTCGATTTAGTCCAGTTTAAAAATATAGACCATGTTACTAACAAATAATGTAACTTCCAGGGCTAGCCACATAGCACGTACGAACTTACTTTAAAGATGAAAGGATTTTGTATCAAATAAATTGTTATCAACATCATTTCTAGTTTTTGAATAGCTTCTTGTGCACACACGTACATTTTAATTCAATCATGCCGCCAATTTCTATGAAAATTCTACAAAATGTTTTAACAACCGGTAATTTCTGTGGGTAATTTACATGCATAATTATAATATCCATGCTGTTATTGGTTAGTTCTTGATGGATTTATAGCATTATTTCTAAAATTCTGGCAATAATGAGCCATCAAACTAGATGTTCTACGAGCTTGTAGGCCCTCTACGAGTGTAGCGTGCTACGTCACTTTCACTTTGAACATCTTTGAATTATCGTAGCTGCGAGTAACCAAAGCACATATGAATAGTTATAAATATTTCACTTGTTTGTATAATGTGAAGGTACTTGTTAACCATACGGAATAATTTTGCGTTATAAATAATTGTTTACGTAGACCCTCTACAAGAGCTACGTTCAGAAAGAACGTAAAATATTTCCATGTTTGATATTGTTATGAAATATTTTCAAATGTCATATTTAATTTTACTGTGTTTTCCTAAAAAAAACTCCAAGAATCGATGTGAATTTTGTAAACTACAGCAAAATTGATCTTACGATTATTTAGAGTAGCTAACTGCTACTACTGCTGTAGAGTCCTTACTATGAAGTAGCACGGTTGCCCACGAGTTAGTGAGAGGTGCGGCGTTGTTGCAGGACTGGTTTTCGCGGCAGCAGCTGGTGATCCTGGTGCTGTTCATCAACATCTCGCTGGGCATCATGTTCTTCAAGCTGCTCACGTAGCGGCGGCGAGCGGCGCCGCGCGCGCCTCCCGCTCTCCACGACCCTTTGTAAATACTTGCCATTTCTCAAACAACACTATAGTCTTAATTTTGATGTGCGATAATGATTGTTACCTATCGAGTTTTTCTCACAGTGATGCAAGCTACAGCAACGGCTTCAGTAGCGTCAACAGACACGTTATTTTATCTAGATCGAAATGGTTAAACCGAAGACGCCGATTACGTTTGCTGTTTGACTCTGATACCGTTACCGCAGCTTGGGAGAGAATTTATTTCTTTTTCTGTTTTTGTCAATGTTACCATCTAAATTATTATTATTTTCTTTACCGACGACTTGGGTTTTGCTAGTGTATTTTCTTTGACGTTGTATATATGTGTGTATATGAAAAATTGTTTATAATACGCTCCACCCGTCAAGCTATATTTTGACTTGTTAATGCGAGGGTGAAATGAACTTTTGTAATGTGTCCCGGGTGCTGGATTAGTACATCGGATGCGAAAACGCGAGTTGTATTGGACATTGTCAACCTGCATATTGTAGGTTTATGCCTCTATCGGAGGCTTAGCGCCTTTATGTAATTTAACAGCTGAACAGTTGTTTAACAATTTATTGTGGTTGCAATCACCGACGTACGTTACTTTGTACGAACTGGTCGGATTTTTTAATAATCTAACATTAATACTTACAATAGGAGTTTATACGATCAATATGCCAACTTTGACTATTATAATAGCGTTTACATTTTTTAAATAGGGATTGATTACGTAAGGTACCTTAAAGATTACCTACCTTTTATCAAACTAGTAAATTAACAGGATAGGAGTAATTTTAGTCCAACTACTTGTTCTTGGAGATTATGTTGCCTATGTCGAATGTTTAGTCCGAATGCAGGCGACGAGCCCGGACCTCTCAGTGATACCGATGCACAAATATTTAAGGTAGGGCCATGCCTAAATGTCTCGGAAACTTAAGGACCTAATTATGATAAATAATAGATCTTTTAAAATTTAGATATACGACGCGAAATCAACGTCCCAGTTAGTTACCTGATTACATTGCTTACCAACTGCGATATTTATACAAATTAGGTAAAAACGCATGTGCATTATTTTCCTATTCTATAAATTAAATGAATATGAGATGTTACCAAGTTTTTATACAAAAATTAATCTTCTTTTTATACCTTTAATAATATTATATGAAAAGTCAATTCTTTCGAAGATTGAAACGTTTGTATAGAATATAAAACGTGTAATTGTAGAAAGTTATTTATTACGATTGGCATGGGAAGCGTGCGTTTGAGACTGTTGGTTCGTGAATTGACTGCGGCGTCTGACAAGGGCCACGCGGCGGCGCGCCGTTGTAGAGGAACAGAGTTTTGTCGAGCACTGCGCATGTGTGTGAAGCCAGTGCTAACCAAAACATAACATCGACTGCGACCGATCTTTTCCTCTACACATTCTTGTGCTAACTTGCCAGCCTCCGCATCTAACTACAACGAAAGTTGACACGCACATTCGTTGGAATGATGAAAATATAAATTTATTATTGTTACTAAGACAATTTTCACAGTTTCATTATTGTGTAAAATAATAAGTTGTATGTCTAAGAATTTTAATTACTTGTATCGATTTTATCTACGTTTCACAAATAAAATATTTTAACAAAACTGAAAATAGTTTATTTTATTATTTGTCGTCGATGCCTGTTACTTACACCCAAAACATATATAAGGGACAGCCTGTGGGACTTACAGGCCTGGATTCATCGGAGTTCATTTCCGGTAGTAGGATATTTTGTCTTATAGGTGAAGTCACATGATTCGCAAAAGCAGTGTTTATAATTATGGTTAGTTTTAAGAAAATAAAATCAGTATCAATACAAAAAGATAATTGTAATCCAATTTGTAATCAATATGAATTTGAGATTTCTATTAATTTTTAAAGCATATTACACCGATAGGTCTAAGAGAGTGTCCAAGTTTTGTAAAAAATATCGCTATGTTACCCTTGATATCCGAATACCTACATGCTTAGTTAAAACAGCCAACAGCAGTAGTCGAATGGCTTTTGGTGAAGGTATCAGCGATTAATTAGATTAATATTTCCTATGGCTTCGTCCATCCGCCGAGCTGAATGTCAACTTTCATTAGTTCCGTGTCTCTCTAGCGCAAAATACGAGACGTCTGCTGTATCCAGGTGATGCCGAATAATCATAAAAATGTCACAAACTACGGGTCTCAACAACATTTTCCGGTACAAACAAATAGTTTTTCAAATTAGCATTTTAGTGGTCAATAATTATAATATAATAAATAGCAATATAATAACTAAACTGGAGTCATCCTTAGATTAAAAAATCGATTCGTAAAAAATGTAGTGCAAGTGATTGTAGGACAATGTCAAGGTGTGGATTCTAGCTTCTAGCACACAGTGCTAGAAGTGTTTAAGTTCAAGATCAAATAACGTTCACCTGATATTATTAGCGAAAAAATTGCCGATGTAAAAATGTTAGAAATGTTTCGCTTTCAACACTGTTGTAGGCTGAAGAAACCAACGATGATGCTATTGACTTGGATGATGTGCTGCCAAAAATCGGAGAGTTTGGTTTATACCAGAAATTACTTCTTTGGTTGGTATGCCTACCAGCATGCTTGCCGTGCGGCTTCTGTGCCTTCAACCAGTTGTTTATGACAGACGTGCCGGACCACTGGTGCCTGGTGCCAGAACTGCAACAGATAAATATGACACAAGATCGACGGAAAGAACTTTCTATACCTGTCAAGGTTTGCTTCCAAAATCTCAGTAATTAGTACAAAAATTTTGATCTATAGCACCGCTAATAAAGCTTAAATGGTTATTTTTAGGATGGAACCTTCGAGAAATGTTTAAGGTACATAGTCAACTGGACTGAACAAATGCGATCAATGAACATAAGCACTTTTAATCACAGCCGGGACTGGCCGGTAGAGCCGTGCTTAGATGGGTACGAATATGATACTTCTGAAGTTCAATCATCAGTGGTCATTGACGTAAGTAGAGAGGTTGAGGTGCCTTGCATTGACGTTGAGGTGCCCCGGTTGTGGCCATCTTAGTATAACTTGTGGCCACTTTGAATTTTAGTGATTAATTAGATAATTTAATATTCAAATAATTTAAAAAATAATAATTACATTTGTACAAATTTGTACTACACAAACAATTACACAAGTAATATTTACATTGTAATTACCAAATATGCAATAATTTTGACACCAAAATGGCCACAACCGGGTCAGTGGCCACAACCGGGGCACCTGCTATATACCAGATAACTCACGATGTGGAATCTTAATGGTACCTTTTGTTTGTAATTTAAATTCGCATTTGTTACAGTTTGATTTAGTTTGCGAATATGACATTTATCCAACACTGGGCTTGGTAGCTTTAAACATTGGAGGGCCCATCGGCGTATACACGTTTGGATATTTGAACGACAGGATTGGCCGGAAGAAGTCGTTCTTCATATGTCTCACAACTTTACTGGTGGGAAGTTTCATGACAGCATATGCGTATGAATACTGGGTGTGGATATTGGCCAGAACTATCGTAGGCCTTACGATTCCAGCTGTTTATCAAATACCTTTTATAATTTGTAAGTCCATTAACCGTACTTAATTGAAATCTATTATCACTTTTCGTGATATAACGATTTGGTTTGTAAAAATTAAAATGTTCTCGTAGTTAATATTACTAGAACCTTGAATCTCAAAGTAGGTACTAAAATTTTGCAAAGCTAGAATTCGTCGTAAATTATTAATTTTTTTCAACTTATGTTGTTGTTACTTTATGTTTTAGCACTGGAACTTGCAGGTCCAAACTATAGATCTTTTGTGACCGTAATGACGTGTGTTTTCTACACGCTAGGTCTAATTCTTCTGTCAGGAGTGACCTACTTATTACGAGATTGGAGGTCTCTAGCTCTTGCTACCTCAGCACCCTTTCTGCTCTACTATTTATACTGGTTCGTATTACCAGAATCACCGCGATGGTTACTTATGATGGAACGGCTTGAAGAAGCTAATAATATTCTTAAGAATATAGCAAAGGTGAATGGCAAAGAGTTGCCGGAAGAATATACAATAAAGCTACAGAAACAGGTGTTACAACAAAAGGAGAAGGGTCACACGGAGGCGAAAACAGCAAGTGTGTTTGCTTTGTGTCGAACTCCGAACATGAGGTTGAAAACGTGCCTTATCACGTTGAACTGGTGTGCGTCTGAGATGGTGTACGTGGGCCTCAGCTATTACGGGCCTGCGATGGGAGACAATCAGTACATGAGTTTCTTCTTATCTTCCGCCGTGGAGATACCGAGCTACATTGTTTGTTGGTTCGTCATGGACCGCATCGGAAGGAGGTGGCCTCTTTGTCTATCAATGGTCATAGGTGGAATCCTTTGTATCATCACTATTTTACTTCCCGAAGGTACGATCTGAATTTATCATTAGATAGGGTAAGTATTGAACAAAGGTGACTTAGTGTGGTTCATTTTTGCAGATGCTATGACGGAAACCCTAATCCTGTATCTAGTATCCAAATGTTTTATATCAGCTTCCTTCCTGATAATATACCCGTATGCTGGAGAACTGTACCCGACGGAGTTGAGAGGTGTTGGGATCGGCACGTCGGCATACATAGGCGGCTTGGGTCTAATTATAATACCTTTTATTAATTATTTGGTAAGACTCTCGTGTTGTGTTGTAAATAAGTACTTAGATGTTTTTTAGATAAAGGCCGATAAATCATTAAAAAATAATTTAATCATGTGTAGAAAGGTAGATAGTAGTGCCTTTAAGATAAATGTAGATATCACACCTTGTAATATAGGCTATGTTTATAAGTTATAAGAACCAAAAAGATTATCACTGTTGTATTCAAGTGTTCAATGAGATAGAACGTGTCTCAACCGTTGATTTATGATGATCTCAAGAAGTTATTATATCTAGAGATGTACTTATGTACCCTAATCCAAACAATACAATACTCGTACATCTCGTCTGGTAATTGTAGAGTCATGATAATGGTCTTCTTACAGTGACATTTTAAAATATAATTATATAACTTCATAATATAACGCTAAGGCTAATTGCTATTAAAACCTTAGCCAAAGGCTATCTTCCTAGCTAGAGCTAGTATAGATAGATACCTGGGTTTTTAAAGTCATGTATAAAGATCAGATAGAAGTTATGTACCTAGATATATAACTGTAGCTATACATACTCGTACTTAGCAGTTGGTTATCGCTCTAATGATCACTAAATGAAATATATACCTAGGTAATACAATAGCGTAGCCAAGTTTCAGTTCTGAGAGAGAGAGAGAGTCCTCAAATCTGAGATTTGAACCACATATATAATACCGGAGTTTCACGGGAATATGACAGCTTAACCTACTCTAAGTTTTGTAGGTATTTAAAAATTCATGATAAAAATATTTATTCTTCTAATAGATCGGTTTATAATTCATTATAACTTAATTTTACACTTTCTCTAAAACAAACTCGCGGAAATAGAAAATATGTATACTTAACATGTTACTTTACGTTTTGTCGATATAGAGACAGGCCTCTGGCTGCGCCCGTGAAACATACAGTACAGTTAATTAATTATACCTAATTCTCTAGCAAATCTCAGATTTTTACCGACTTCCAAAGACGGATGATGTTCGTCTGTACCTACATCATGTTAAACCGATTAGACCGAGAGAACCGATTAAAAAAAATCTTTTTTAGTTTGAAAGGGTCCGTATACATACTTCCCAGGTGGTTCCATTTTAATTTTATCGAAATCTGTTGATCCGCTTCTGAAAAATCAACAATAATCTAAATACTTATTACTACATGGATGACTCATTGATTCCGAGTGCGAAATAATCGAATTCTGTGAACACGATTGAAGTCGGTTATATGCTATTTTTGGTGAACAATAATTAGAGGTTATTTATGATCTCAGGGTTCAAGCAATTTAGTATTGCCTCTAGTGGTGATGGGGGCCGTATCAGTGGTTGGAGGAATCAGCGCACTTCGGTTACCTGAGACGCTACACTCTTCTCTACCACAAACCGCTGAAGAAGGAGAGCTCTTCGGGAAGGACTGGACTTACGCCGATTGCTGGTCTTGTGGTGGCCAAAGGTCTCTAATATTTTAATACTATAATACCCGGGGCTCTATTTTTTACTTTCCAATGGCTAGAAAGTATTAGTACGGAACTTGTATGGAGTAGGTAACTGCAAAGATCGGTCTATGTAGGTTAGGTAACTACATCCTAGCGATTCACCATACAATTTTTCGAAGTTCCGTATACGTTCGAAAGTCAAATAGAGCCCCTCTAAGAATATTTACGAACTGTTTCAACTTGACCAACAGTTCCAACAAAGAGAAGATTCTCAATTCGTCTGAATCTTTTCTTTTTTTGCATACCAGGCACCTTGTTCAGGCATGGTTCCCCGATTGATATATGGTCGATTTGAAATATTCCTTCGCCTGAAAAAATCTCTCCAAGTGTCCCTACCCAAGTAGCACAAATAGTGGCAAATAGCTCGTATATGATATCTACTTGCAGACTTGGGTGAAATTTACAACCATTATGAAGTTCTATATAGGTGGAGAGAACCCTTATGCAACCATTATAGAACCAAGTGGCGAAAAATTGCAGCTTATTTTTAGTTCCAAATGGAATCTATAGCAGTTCTCAAGATCACCATGAGTGGCAATTAGAACTATGAGTGTAAAATGTGCGCAGCGAACGATTCATTGAACAATAGTGCGATCGTTCATTCAACGCGCTCGGTCATTGAGCAATAAATGAGACGTCAAAGTTATTCAGAGTAGCGACAGTCCGCGATAGCTGTAAAATTGTATTTTGTGTTACGGACGGTATTTTGATTGAGATTGGCGCGGCCATAGTGCATAATATTATACTTCTGTTTGTGTTTGGTGACACTTAATACATAATATTGTATTTGCTTCCCTGCATTGAAATATCACAAAAGTCATTGCGATTGTTTTGTTACTGTGAAACTATACATAGTTTTCTTTATAAATTTCAACGGGCCTTCGATTTGATCAAGACTTATTAAAAATACTGTGCTAAATTAATAAACGAAATAATACTATTGAAAAGTAAAACTGTTAAAAACCTGATATAATAGTTTTAGGTTAAGTATGATGTTAAAGTACATCAATCATAACTATCAAAACTCTGTGTTTACGCATCAGTGTGATAAAAATCATGTTCAAAACAAAACATTTTCAAGGTCTCCATTTTCTAAACATGGCGACGTAAAGAAATCTTATAGATCTTAATATCACTAATATATGCTCTATTTGCACTTACAAGATGTAAAAAATCACTTATTTATATCTTGCGAGTGGCAAAGCAGTGGATCGTATTACCAATAGTAATTATTTTATCTTTTGTAGATCTCCCAGTGCCTGTGGATTAGGGGTCCCAAAATTGATAAAAACATTTTACTTTTTTCCATGTTATGGAATTTATTTTTATAAAGGTCCTGATGTTTTAGTACTTTGATAGGCCTAAGTGAGCGTAAGACAACAGCTTAAACAATATATATACACATATGCGTTATTATAGTAGCAATAGTTATAATAATAATTAATACCTAATTTTGAAACTGTTAGATCTTTAGTGGTTTCAAATAAGTTGAAATTGCTGCTTTTGGTATTCCAGAACCCCTATAGAAACTTAGTTACGCGTTGAAGTGGCGTGGCAAAGTACACTAGCCCTTAAAGCTGCAAATATAACAGGTTTCAAAAGAGCTGCAAAATGATACCTTTAGCTACTACAATAGATATATTCCTCTATTGTATTACTTATTTGGAACTAAAAGTGCCAAATAAGAGTACGATAGCGCTTAGATTTAGGAGTTGCATATATGTGATTTAGAGACCTTATATACAACCAATACTTCTGTATAAGTGGAAATTAAAACCTGTATGTTACTTTAGGTAACAAAATCGGTTTTATGCTACCGTAGGAAACAAAGCAGAAACAAAAATCTTTCCTATGAAACTACGAGCGACAAGAAGTACTCATATACAAATAAGAGTTGTGTTTGAAGCTAAAGGTTTTATCAAACACTGTTATACAACTAATTTGCAACTTAGAGCTATAATATAAATTGCAAAATTCACTAGTGTGCTACTTGGGTACCAGGAACCCTGAAGAAATAAGTTGTAATTTTTACTAGGCCGCATACGAACAACCTACAAAGCCTTCAATAGGCATGATGTCTAAAAATATATAATTAGTCCGTCAGATAGACTATCAAAAAATATTAGATACGTATTTTTTCTTTTGTCAATTTGACAAAAATTGATGAAGATATAGCCTGTTAAAGTTCCGCGTGACGTCACAACTGCCATACAAAATGTAAACTTGTATAAGAGAGATGTCGTCACGACCCCTACTCCCAAACTTTGACAAGGTTTATCATTGTAATTCGTTGTTTTATTGACAAAATAAAAAATACGTGTCCAATATTTTTTGATAATCTAACTCACGAACTAATTATAATAATGATTTTTTTACCCAGTCATCATGCCTATTTAATGGCGGTTATTTGCGTTATTATATTTACTGTCAAAAATATTTTTGTTTTTTTAAATAACTACGTATTATTATTTCCAGCCGACCAGCGGCTAACACAGAACCATATGAGAATCTAGACCAGCTGGAGTTAACCCAGGCGCCACTAGTAGAAGACGAGCTACCGGAACTGCCGTTAAGGCGACGCAGTTCCATGAGGAAGCTGGTGCGACAAACTAGCGTTGTAGAAACACAGAGAGACGTAGACGGCAACATTAAAATGACTTACTGGTTCTAGCAGTAGGTAATAAATAAATAATATAAAATAAGCCTTTATTGCCGAGTTCTAGCAGTAGGTAGGTAATAACTTATTATTAATGCATGAATGTAGTAATGCATAATCTAGCACCAAATATGAAATAAAAACTTTTATTGTTTGTTTTAACACACATTTTTATTATGTAGGTTTTAATATTTATACACTATTCTGTACCCATTATCCAACCTTTTATTCATTTAGGTAGGTAAGTATGTAGAATGATTGGTAGCTATATGATAGTTTAAATCGAATCATTCAACGGTGTTGTTTGTTATGCACTGTGGTTATGCAGGAGCACAAAGTACAAAAAGAAAGTTAAAATAGGCCGCGTGGCCTCAGAGTGACCTAGGTACCTACCTAGTTAGTTTTAATTACCTGACCTGGCTACAGGGCCGAGTTGCCCCTATGTGCGAAGTGTGCACACAGGCGCCAAGACAATGAGGGCGCCGCCACCGAAATTATAAGGAACAAAGACTATGTCCACTAAACTTATTTTTTTTTTAAACTCATGTTAAATAAAATGTCATCAATATCTTTATATTTAAGTACCTATATTAAACTGAAGAACATTTTTCAATTGGTCAAAACTAACAAACAATAAAAAAAATGAAATATGAAGATTCGTTAAAATAGGAAGCGCTTCATGGGTTTCGCACACAGGCGCTGCCGGGGGTCGGCACGGTCCTGCCTGGCTAAATGGTTAAAATGAACAAATCTACAATTTAGCGTGTCATCCGAGCCATGAAAGCGCTGCCCATCCGAAGACTGACCGTGCAGAAAGTTGCTTATTTTCGGTAATGATCCGACGCTGACAAACACCTAGTAAAACTACGCTATGAACGCTACGTTATGCTATGAGCGCTGCACAGGAGCACTATGTAGAACCTACCTGCCTAGGAAAATCTGATTCCGTCATTGGTCACCATTGCCGGATTTATCAACCGGCTGAGTAGGCTGCATGGAGCCTAGGGCGGCAGATTTTAGGGAGTGGCAAAGAAGGATGCCAAGGCTCGACCTCCTTTTCGGACCATTTCATTTTATGTCAAAAATAAGAGATTAACTTTTATAACTATTTATTTCGAAACATACTATCGGACGCGGCTTACAGACGCGACTGACAGCCGCGACTTAGATTATGAAAGTACACTGAGCCGTGCACACTAAAGCTCGAAACATACTATCGGACGCGGCTGACGGACGCGACTGACAGCCGCGACTTAGCAATGTGCACAGTCTTAAGACATCCGGTGTGCCAGATCGCTCTCGGATGTCCGAACGCTCTCGAACGTCCGAAGGTGACGTCCGCGACTTATGTCCGATAGTGTGCACGGCTCAGTGTACTTTCATAGTCTAGGTCGCGGCTGTCAGTTGCATCCGTAAGCCGCGTCCGATAGTACGTTTCGAGCTTAAGTAAGCCGCGTCCGATAGTAAGTTTCGAGCTTAAAGCCGGAAACATACTATCGGACGCGGCTTACGGATGCGACTGACAGCCGCGATCTAGACATCAGTCGCGGACGTCACTTTCGGACGACCTTGAGCGTTCGGACGTCCGAGAGCGATCTGGCGCACCGAATGTTTTAAGACTGTGCACATTGCTAAGTCGCGGCTTACGGACGCGACTGACAGCCGTGACTTAGCAATGTGCACAGTCTTAAGACATCCGGTGTGCCAGATCGCTCTCGGACGTCCGAAGGTGACGTCCGCGACTTATGTCCGATAGTGCGCACGGCTCAGTGTACTTTCATGGTCTAGGTCGCGGCTGTCAGTCGCGTCCGTCAGCCGCGTCCGATTGTATGTTTCCGCTTTATATAAAGCTCGAAACATACTATCGGACGCGGCTTACGGACGCGACTGACAGCCGCGATCTAGACTATGAAAGTACACTGAGCCGTGCACACTATCGGACATCAGTCGCGGACGTCACTTTCGGACGACCTTGAGCGTTCGGACGTCCGAGAGCGATCTGGCGCACCGAATGTTTTAAGACTGTGCACATTGCTAAGTCGCGGCTGTCAGTCGCGTCCGTCAGCCGCGTCCGATAGTATGTTTCCGACTTAAGTCTACAGAAAATACAGCCTGGTGACAAACAGACTGAGAGCGGAGTCTTAGTAATAGGGTCCCGTTTTTACCCTTTGGATACCCAAAAACGACTTATTATACATATTACTGCTTAGGATCAAAGCCTGACATATAAAGCATAAAAATTACAATAGCCCACAGGAGGCAAATACATCAATCCACCTACAAAGAACTGAAAATGTTCCACACGGGCAAATGCAATGTCTATAACACCAAAAATAAAAAAGGAAGTTCTGTTGACAGTGTGTTGACAGTTGATTGGCTGAATAATTATTTTTTTTACTTGATTGTTAACACGGATGTATGTATTTAGACTTGAAAATCTTACTCCATGATTTTCACAAAATTGCTCCATGTACACTAAATACCACTATTAGGCAATTTAGTCATATTTTAACAGCACTTAAGTTAGTACAATAAATTGGGTCCCTAAAATAGTGGCATCTTCAAAGCATGAGTGAAACTTATAATGCTCAGTCGATCTACTTTACAGGTGATTTTTACACATCCGTGATAGATAATGTCAGTCGTGTTTGTCTGTCATGCAAAATTGACAAGTTGACTTGACAACATCGAATTTTTTGGATCAGTGATGTGGATGTATTGTGGCTGTTAGTGGTTATTTGAATTATTTTATCGTACAAAATGATTTGGGCCTGTAAAAAGCTTATCGTAGCCTTATTTTTCGCCGTTGTGCTTGTGTCTGTACTAGGCCATAGTCATAGCCATTCCCATTCTCATGATGAAGAACCAGCATTCAAATATTCTAAAAGTGCAAACGAACAACACAAAAAAGACAAAATCGTCGAGCCAGATCATAATTTATACATTAGTGCGCTTGCTTCCACAATCTTCATAAGCATAGTGCCATTTCTGATTCTATTCTTCATTCCCGTTGATGGCAGTATTGAAAAACAACCTCTACTGAAGATTTTACTTTCCTTTGCTTCTGGTGGACTTCTCGGTGACGCCTTTCTCCACTTGATTCCGCACGCGCTTATGTCAAGCGGCGGCAAAGGAGGCCACAGTCACAGCCATTCCCATGACGGAGGTGAGCATGAACCCCACGACGTAACGGTGGGTCTTGGAGTGCTTGGAGGAATCATTATATTCCTTGTAGTCGAGAAAACTGTCCGCTTATTTAGTGGAGGGCACGGCCACTCTCATGGAACTGACAAGAAAACAGATGAAAAGAAGAAGAAAGGAAACAAGGATAACAAGAAAGATGATATCAAAATTGCCGGATACTTGAACTTAGCAGCTGATTTCCTCCATAACTTTACCGACGGCCTGGCTATTGGAGCTTCTTTCATAGCCGGACAAAGTATTGGATATGTAACAACGGTAACCATCCTGCTGCATGAGATCCCTCATGAAATTGGAGATTTCGCTATTCTCGTCCAGTCAGGATGTTCCAGGAGAAAAGCCATGTTTCTACAACTGTTAACTGCCTTTGGAGCTATTTCCGGAACTGTACTATCCATCTATCTCAGAGGTGCCAGCGAAGGGCTTGTTTCATCTCTCATCCTACCATTTACTGCTGGAGGCTTCATCTACATTGCCACTGTATCTGTGATTCCTGAATTATTAGAAGGCTCCAACAAACTATCACAATCTATCAAAGAAATACTAGCTTTATTAGCTGGTGTTTACATGATGGTACTTATTGCACAATATGAATAATAGCATCTTCTAGATCATAGATATTATTAGTCCTATTCTATTCCATTAAATTTAATAAAACATCACAAGCTATTTTTAATCAGTGAGGCTGTGTACCTATTTTGATGCATGTAATCAGTTACATACTTGTGGTAATGAAAACTACTATACTTTTTTACTGTATAAGTACTACTACTTACTGTATAATCTTTCTTTTATACTTATTTTCATTGTACACAATTTAGTTCAGAAAATAAATAGGGATTATTTTCATTGTTTTATCACTCAAGTTCAATGACCAAGTATAAACCTATCAATCTAGTCTAGATTCTCAACTAAATAGGTAGGTATTTTCCATGTGTAGAGATTTCAATGAGTTCTCAACTTGTCAAGAAAATGGATACAACCAATGTATAATTGTTTCTAGTTCTAAAATAACAAGAAACAAGACCTGCAGTCTGCAGATTCTGTTCTATAAAATTAAATTAAATCATTAAGATCAAATTTGAACAATGTATTTATGTTATCTAAACTTCCTATGGTTTATATTTTTAGACAACTTTTAAGGTAAAAATAAAACAATTTGTGCGAATTATGGTTTTTAATTTAACAGTTTACTTCTTCTTAGACACACCCACAGTCCTTCCTCTCCTGCCAGTGGTCTTGGTGTGCTGTCCACGGACACGGAGGCCCCAGTAGTGACGCATGCCCCTGTGGGCACGGATCTTCTTGAGCCTTTCCAAGTCCTCACGGAGCTTTGAGTCCAAGTTGGAGGAGGTCAGCTGGCTGTATTTACCATCCACAATATCTTTTTGTCTGTTGAGGAACCAGTCCGGGATTTTGTATTGCCTAGGGTTGGACATGATAGTCACAATTTTCTCCACCTGAAAAAGTACATGCATGCATGAGGCAAATTGTCTTTTGTTGCTTTCTTGTGAATATACAAGATTCTGATTAGTAGAAAGTAAAACTAAGAAAACTACTGAAAATAATAGAATACTGATAGGTCTACAGAAGCTTGCTGAAGGCAAGCTATGTGGCTGGGCCTTGTAAAAATAAGGGATACATTTGTTTAGCATCTACACCTAGTGATGATATATGAATTAATCCTGTTTGTCTAAGATTATTGTGCAAAGTTAGCGAATAATAGAAACAAAACCATCTTATTTTTCAAAACAGGTGAGAGGAGTGTTATGTTTTACAGTAGAAATCAAACGAGGTACAACTTTGTAAGGAGGCAAATTGATTTATAATGCATTAATTTGCTGTAAATTCGAGAGGGCACTTACCTCTTCCTCAGTGCATTCACCAGCACGTTTGTCAAGATCAATATCAGCTTTCTTCAGGACTATGTTGGAATATCTGCGACCCACACCCTTAATAGCAGTCATGGCAAACATCACTTTACGTTTGCCATCAATGTTGGTGTTCATTATACGCAGGATATGCTGAAACTTCTCTGGGATAACGAGTGACTGCAACAAAACATTTCAGTTACCGGCGCGAAAAATACACTTGAGACGTGAAATGAAAGCCATCCCAAATAACACAGAAAATAATTATAATAGGTTTTATAGTGGGATTGGATACATATTAACAGATTTAGTACCATCTTGGCAAATTATATTCTGCCGAACAGTCACACACAACACCAACACAAACGGTAAAAGAAAGACGGGGCTTCTTGACATTGACAGTAAGAAAGACTAATGACTTTTTTTTTTCAAATACTTCCAATGTTATTTTGGCGTTGCATTCCTAAGCATTTATAACAATAATATATTCAACTCTGCTATACAGAATGGCCACAATAGCCCCATTGGCCGCAAGCGCAGCCGCAGTCATGGACCGCAGCTGACTGTTCTGAAGAGGCTTCTATCGTATAAAGGCTCCATCAAACACAGGCGGTACGAGCGGTAGAGCGGCACGGCAGTACCGCGACCGGACCTGTGTGAGCCCTTCATATATAACCAGTACAATACAGATGCCCGCCCGTCTGCTATACCGCTCGTACCGCCTGTGTGTAAAGGAGCCTTGAAATGTTAATAATTTAAGCCGAATAAAACTTTATAAATGACGTGCGTCAACTTGAGTTGAGACCCGCAGACCTGAGTGCCCGCGCCGCCCGGGCAAGGGGCAAACGGCTGCCTGCGGCTGTAGCCTCATGTTTGACTAATCACTAAACCCTTAAAATATAGACTTTGACTAGGCTGCAGCCACAGCTATAGCTGTCTAGGAGATGCTTTATTAGGTGCTTGGTATTAAGACCATTATATAATCTGTGAATGGGCCCTTTTTTACTAGTAGTAACACATTTACTTTTTTTTCCTATGTTACATTTTAGAGATGCCTAGCGCAATCTCAAAATAATATTAGTTTTTGAATACACACTATGCATCGATCGAATCGATAGAACCAATTTTGATAATAATTGCATCAAAATGACATATACCTAGTCACATTTTCTATAGTTCGCTTCTAGTTTCACACTTTTGACTTAAGGTTAAATTATCACCAATATTGTACGACTATTCATGTACAATTAAATATGTAAAATAAATAAAAAATAAGTTTATAATAACTGATCAAAAAAACAACAGCTGTACATATTGTATTACAATAATAAGTATATCTTTGGTTATTTCGAGTCAGGTTGTCCCATTGTAAAAGTTATTCATCATGATGTCTGTCCTGTACAAAACAGGTTTTAATAGATGACATGGTGCGGTATAAAATAAAACGGAAATAAGTAGGCACATACTACTGAGTTCTGTTATACCGTCCAGTAGTTTTTCGAACAAAGATTCTCGTGGGATATCTCTTCAACAGAATTTACTGAAGATATCTACTATATATCTTGACTCAAAAAATACCTTCTTATTTACGACAAAAATCTTTTAAACAAGGTATAACGATATTGCTTTGCGTAACATCACGTGTCACGAATAGCTCAGCTCAGCAGACAGCAGAATAATTGAACGATTCGGAAAGCTATAGGTAATTAAACCATTAGAGCGGCTGAACGTATACGTGAATAAATGGTCAGGTGACCGAGTGGGAACGGGAGCAAGAGATGATAATCAGTGCTTGTGTAAGCGTTATAGTGGATAGTAGCTCGTTTACTATAGTTTTTTTTAAGATTCAATTATATTGCCCCAAATTCACAAATTAAATCGAATCGGATTGTATCTTCTACGACTGCTAGTTATAACGCATCAATCTCGAAGTCGCAACTCTAGTTCATTTTACGAACGTTCTTCCGTGGTGTGCCGGTTTTGTAGTTTTCTGTTCACAGTTTTAACGCTTTAACACGAGGATAGTTTAATTATAGTGATCACAATGCCTTCGGAAACTACAATAGCACTTATTCACATATTAGAAAAAACAATATCACCGGGTAAGTACGGTTTTGCCTCGAAGAACATTGATGGATGGCGTTTTTTATCTCAACCGTCCCTATTGAAGCTGTTACAGTTTTTCCGTCGGATTTCAAAAACTTTGATTAATTTTAATAACGGATTCACCTATTACTTGTCTTTATTGTTGAAGATAAATACTGGAACATGGGTTTCGAGCAACGGAAGTGGCAGAGATGCTCTTTGTCATGATCCGAAATTTCTAGTTTGCTGGCGCTTTCCATTCAAAATTATTGTTCTAACAGGACTTGAATATGTTACTAATCCATAGTTTTGGGCTGATATAGATCTGAGATACCGTAAATTTTAGCCAGAAACTGAAGACCTAGATGTTGCTAGCTGTTCAACATGTTGACATGTCAATTCTTAATATTTTAAGGTTATAATTTTTGATAAATTATTACAATAAGTTTTTACAGGCAATTTTCGACAGATTTATGCATTATTTTTTCTAGAAAAAAACTGCTTAACCAATAGTCTAAGTTCTAATGCAAAGACAGCTTTTATCACAGATGATAAACACCGATGTCAAGGTTTTGTACAAGTTTAAGATATTTTGCTCATTTTCATCAAAAAAAAAAGATTATTTGGTGTAAATAGTATCTCCAAAAACGTTTTAACTGTAAAAGATGATATCGCTAAGGTGGTAAGCAGTGTGGCTTTGTAAAGAAGAATGTAACAACTATGATTGTGTTTTTTATTTGTTATTTAATGATCTCTAGGTATGTCAATGAACTGCCCACAGATATACAGATTATTCATAATCTGACCTTATATTTTTGAAGTAGCTGGGAAAAATGTAATCATTGTCATTATTTAAGGTGCTCTATAAAACAACTCTAGCTCAGCTCTATGGAAGCAACTTATAATATAGCTGTTCTCTCTTGTACACAATGGTGCTAAAATGAGAATATGTATTTGAAATTGCTAATATACTTAAATTACCATATTGAAATAACACACATACCTTGATGTGGTGAGATTTTGCAAAATACATCTCTTGTATTGAAGTGTTTTTATTTTTTTACAATTTACAATGATATAGTTCGGTAATAACATTGTCAAAACCTGAGTTTATCTAGACAATCTATGTACACTACATTTCAAAAGAAGCAAGAAGCTAGGAAATTGAGACTTTCATACAAACTCTTAACACATTTTATCCCTGATACTTCAGAAATATTAAGAGTATGCACCTGCATACTCTTACTTTGTTATGATATACTGAGTATGCAGGTGAATTTTTCTCAAGTTCTGGTTGGGCCCCAAAGTATATGTGGTCCATAATGATGATCCAAGTCACCCTCTTTGGGCTTAGTACATCTTTTCTAAATAGCCCTGTAGAAAGGTAGATCTATAGATGTCTGATGTTAAGCAAAGATGCTGTCTATATAGGCCAAATCAAAGTTGTTGGTGGCTGTGAAGTTAGCCACAAGGTGTAGAAAACGCAATCCTGTCTGAAGCTCACTTCAAGTCCTTAGTGAAGCTGCACAGTGTTTAGGTTTTGTGCAGCTTATAGCTAACTTCACATCCCCCAGGTTTGATTTGGCCTATACCACACATACCTTACAGTGAAATAAGCATTTTGAGATTGTATTTAATACTTATTATGCAGTTTTAAGGGTTTATTATCAGTGTTACTACCAGTAGTAAGAATGGTAAATGAATTACCATTGTTACTACTGTAGTTGAAAGCTAAGCAATAACAAATTACCTATGTTACTACCGTGAAACTAAAAGAACAAAAATAAACAATATATGACCTGTCATGGTAGAGTTGCATGACAGGTGTCAAAGTGACAGCTATTAAACTAAAATATATTTTTTTCAGGTCATAATTCAAGTCAAATATGACTGTCATCAAAGTGACAGCTGTCTTTCTGGAATTCATAATAGAGTGGCAAAGTGACAGCTGTCAAAGTTAAAAATGGTTTAGTCCCGTAACTGTTGATTTAAAACTTTTGCTGCCTCTGCAAAAGCGAGAGAATTCAACAATATCTATATTTCAGATAACAGATGTCAAACTTCACAAAAGTGACAGAATATCTCGTTGAGTGAAAGAGTACCTAATGCTCAAGAATCGACAAATGGAGATAAATAATTTCTAAGTTGTCACTTTAACACCTGTCATGCAACTCTAGTAATAATTCCAGAATGATAGCTGTCACTATGATATCTGTCATACTTGAACTATGACCTGATAAATACATATTTTAGTTATGTGGTAGTAACATGGGAAATTTATTTAAATTACTGTTCTGACTACTGGTAGTAAGACCGGTAGTAACATTGGTAATAAACCGTTTTAAGCTGTGTTAATTTACCAATGACCAGTAACAATTAGAATTTTTAATTGTTAATTTTACTATCTATACTCCTTAAAATTTAACTTGATCTCTGGGACAGTGACATTGACATATTTAGAGTTGAGATAGTGGTGGAAATAATTGATTTTCAAACAATGTTGTAATGAAATCGAATGAGTAGTTGAAGGTGAGAAATTGGATTTTATTTACTTACTATTATTTAAGATCAAGTATGTACACATGTAAATAATGTTATGATATTAATTAAATACTCATAATAATGTAACAATAGTATTTATCGACATTTTTCACTATTATCGATGCTAATGTAACATATAATTGGGTTTAATTTAATTACACATGTAAAAAATGTTATGATATTAATATATACAATAAAATTAATGATAAATTAAGTTTTATTTAAAATATCGTTAGTATAAACTATCAATATTTTAAATAAAACTCTGTGGTCACGATAATTCATCGCCCATCACTAATCGGCATGTCCATAAAGGATGACATTGACAGGTACTGTCTGTACTATTAAGAAATTCAGGACTTCATAGGCGTGACTTTTCTGACAGCTGTCGCAGAGATCAAGTTAAATTTTATGGAGTATAGGTGTCATAAATACTGTTAAGCTGATTATATTTAGCTGCTCATGTTTGTCATTAAATTAGCTTCAAAAAGATTGTTTGTTAATCCAGTATTCATTAAAAACAAATGCATTATCAGACAATATATTGGCTGAATTGCAGATTTTTTATTTTAATATGCATTTGGCTGATACATTGGGTTAGTATTAAAAAAAGTGTGGGTTCGATTCCCACCCAGGGGAAATATTTGTGTGATGAACATAGGTGTTTGCTCTGTGTCTGGGTGCTATTTAGATTTAGGGTGTCTATACACATATGTACATATAAGTATGTATTTAAAAATATTATGTAAATGTAGTATATCAGTCTCTGGCAGCCATATCACAAACTTTGTTTAGGTTGGGGTCAGAGACCGTGTGTAAGATGTCCCCTAATATTTATTTATTGAATACTTAGTTATAATTTTGTAAGGACAGCTGTTATTTTTCTGAAAACTGGGCTTGCTCCATACTATCAAAGTTTACTAGAATCACAATTTAACAATCTATATTCTATAACAACAAGGGAACAGTAAAACTTAATTACACTAAACCACACTACATAACATTTATCTCTATTAAACCTAATTTTAACCTTCATTTGCATCCTGTAAAACCACAGAAACAGTTAGCTGTTATGAATTAAGTCAATAAACTAAATTACATGATGAATCATAACTCCTTACATTAAATAAGGCCTCAATAAGGAATATTATTATGCATAATATTTAGAATGGAGGCAGTGTTTTCTATAGTAATACAATAATTTTGACCATTGAATTTATTCCTCTAAAAAGTTTTTAATTTTATTTTATTTTTGACATCGAAAATAATAGTATACTAATAATAGTAGTATGACGACTAGGTAAAAGAAATCATACTTCATACTAATATTATAAACGCGAATGTTTGTGAGGATGGATGTTTGTTACTCTTTCACGCAAAAACTACTGAATGGATTGAGATGAAACTTTGCAATAATATAGCTAAGTAAGTTCATATAGGCCGGGTGGCTAGCCCTGGTGTCAGAGTTTTTAGGCCGCCTGAAGGCCTCTGACATGGCTAAACGGTAATAATAATATAGCTTATATATCAGAATAACACATAGGCTATAAATTATAATGATGTTGCATAAATGTTCCATAATATAACGATAAGTGTTAAGTTTCCACCTCCTTTATTAAGGGTGGTAAGGTAGGGCCTCGGGTTTGAAAGACGGCTAGTGACAGTTTACTTTTTATCCCGGATAAATAAAGGGTTCCCATGGGATAGCACAAAAATCAAAATATCATGCGGCCGAAGTCGCGGGTAAAAACTAGTACATATTCTAATTTGAAGTATATTTAGTATATTTGAAGTTTGGGCGATAAGTCCTGCATTGACGTCCCACATGGGGTGTTTTGTGCATTTCCCGCTCAAGCGTCTAAAAACTAGTATATTATAAATCCGAAAAGTTTGTTGGTTTGTTCCTCATTCACGCCGCAACGGAATAACAGATTAACTTGAATTTTGGCATGGATATAGCTCAAAGGCCGGAAAGTGACATAAGCTACTTTTTATCCCAGAAAAATTGAAGGTTTAACCACGCGGGCGGAGCCGCGGGCAAAAGCAAATATTATTATAATTATTAGCCCGCCACATAGATTTAAAAAAATATTATTACACATTTTTATATTCTGTCAATCAAACAAAAAATAAAGATTACAGCAAGTCAAAGTTCAGGAGTGGGGATTCGCGACATCACTTGTGAAAAGTCTACCTAATCGTGACCTCACGCGGAACTGTAATAGGCTATATTTTAATAACTTTGTTCAATTGACAAAATAATCATTTGTGTGTAAAAAATATATTGATAAAATCTAACTGACTACTAATTATATTTTTTGGCGTCTAGCTCTTATCATAGAGTGCGAATAAATCCCGCACATACAAAATTAGCTAAACTCTCTGAATGCTAAACGCAACATAGTATTATTATATCTTCTTTAGGTGCGTTCGGTTTTGGGCTCGATGGCGTTTTTGGCATTTGCAAAATTAGCGTTGATGTAAACCGTTCGGTCTGGGAATTTCGCCCATTTCGCCAATCATGCTACTTATTTGCTCACTTCCCAAAACGAACGCTGAAACGTCAAACTCAAACAATCACAAAGAACCCACCTCTGCAGGTGGGTCAAAAGTGGCAGTTCATGGTGGCATTTTTAACTATTTTTGAGCTATCCAAACGTAGAACAAAAACAGTTAAAATGCCACTTTTGTTCACACATTCTCAAAACGAACGCTGAATGTGATCGTTGTTGTCGTTTGTTTAATTTTGCCATCAGTAGGCTATACGAACGCACCTTTTGACGCAACTGCACATAGTGACATCAAATTACACCATCAAGGATGCGACAGCCAGTTACCTTAGCTGATGGTGCCTCAAATTAGAGTTTAGTTACTATATAGCTCTATAGTTACGTTATGCTTACACGAATTACGTTATTACGTAATTCGTGCATGCGGTACTAATTGAATAAATAAAATAAAAAGTTATGCGTCGCCGTTGCCGCGTTAAATTGTCTGCATTTGATTGTTAATTTTAAAATTATTTTTGTAAGAAATAAGTTTTAAGAATGGAATATTTTTCTTTCTATTTGACGGTACAATAAGGTGTCACTTAAAAATATAACTAGTATTTCTCCGAACAGTAGACCTCGCAGTACTCTGTGACTGAATCTTCATAACTCTATTAAATATTTCGACTCCCTCTTGACCGATTTGATTCATACTCGCAAATCTTGCTAGGATTTAGATACTAAGCAATCTTGCTAAATATTATCGAAATCGGCTTATAAATAGCGCGGCCGCAAGTTTCCCCCTTTTGAGGAAATTCTGCCCAATCCAAAATCGCCGACGGCAAAAAATCGTCAGACGAAAGCAAGATCAACAAAATGGTTGTGTTGAAGCGTAGACCTAGTAAAAACCTTCGCTTCGGTAAAAAAATTAAAAAAAAAATCGTTCATTTACCTTACTGTCACTTGTATTATTTCCAGATCGAACTGAATTGGAATCAGCGGAACAATTTTTAGAAAATGCTGTCCGTCACAATTTCACACAATTCATCAAGATGCTGTCGGAGGTGCTGGCCCAGGGTGGGAACAGCCAGGTGGCGCGCACGGCCGCCGGCTTGCAGCTCAAGAACCACCTCACCTCCAAAGACTCCACGCTCAAGCAGCAGTACCAGCAAAGATGGTTGGCGTTGCCTGACGACATACGATCTTATATTAAAAAGAATGTGAGTAAGGTTTTTTGCAGGAATTCCTTTCAACCTTTGTTTTTTCATCTGAAACTTTGGTAAAAAAAAAAATTGCCTGTAAAGTCAGTTTACGGACGATCATTTTACGCGATAACGTCATAAGAAGACATTGTTAAATCCACAACTGAAACAAGCCGATCTATTCGGCCGATCGTGTCTCTCTATCGCCTGTTACGCGCTCTCGCTTGCACGCTCGGCTCAGGCGGAATGTGACACTTTTCGTGCGTGCAGCCGTCGTTTATCGATTTATTAAACGTTATCCCGTCAAAAATTGCTTTAACAGATAATCACTGATCATATTATTCATTATGTATGTGATGTATTGCTGACTCGTCACATGCCCTTTGCATTGCTGTTAGAAAAGGAAATGTGAATGAAAATAAATAAACTAATAATTATTTTACGCCCCAAAAAAACCCAACTGACTTCAACCATGTACAGAATTCGAATAGTTCGCACAAATCGATGTGTCATCCATGTAGTATTGTTACGTTTTCGGCTCAGCCGATTTTGATAAAATTTAACTGGAACCACTTCTGAAATATTGAATACTAAACCAAAAAAATATACATCAAAATGGGTTTATAATTGACGGAGTAATCGCGTAACATACAAACAAAAAAACATACAGCCGAATTGAGAACCTCCTTCTTGAAGTCAGTTTTAAAAAAATATTTGTATAATGTTTCAGATCTTGACTGCCATAGGAACTGAAAGCAGTAGACCGAGCTCAGCCGCCCAGTGTGTCGCGTACGTGGCAGTAGCAGAGCTGCCTGTGGGCCAATGGAATGATCTTATACCATACCTAGTTGATAATGTTGTGAACGCTAACTCCACGGAGCTCAAAAAAGAAGCAACTTTAGAAGCTATCGGTAATATAAACAGAATAACTTCAAATAGTGTGTGTTTTGTCCCTCTAAAGTTGGGTATAGGCAGAATCAAACATCTTAGCAGCTATAAACTACACAAAACCCAATCCTCGCGCAGATGTTAAGTGAGCTTCATTTAGAATTAGGTTTTATTTTTTTTTATTTTATTTATTTAGGGTTAACCATAGCTTGTAGCTATCATCAAAACCGCCAAGAAGTTTGATTAGCCCTGTATCGAAATTGTTTAATTTGCAAATAATTGTATAGTAAATTATTGCAATAACATTATGTATGTTAATATTAATGTCACCACATATTAATAATTCCTTATTATTTCAACTTTCGCACCTGTTCAAACAACACATTATTTTAAATAAAATCTATCAACAATTTGTAATAGAGATTCACAATTTCATTACATCATTATCAGCCGCCGATCAAAAGAATGTTAAATGATATCGTCGCTTCTTTTTTCAGGTTACATATGTCAAGAAATAGATGCGGAAGTACTAACAGACCAGAGCAATCCTATTCTGACGGCTATCATCCATGGAATGAGGTCCACCGAGCCCAGTAATCATGTGCGCCTCGCGGCCACCCAGGCTTTATTGAACTCCCTCGAGTTTACCAAAGCTAACTTTGATAAGGACAATGAGAGAAATTTCATCATGGAGGTTGTATGTGAGGCTACACAGTCCAGTGACATGAGAATTAGTGTGGCTGCACTCCAATGTTTAGTAAGTTTATTTTGGTATGGCTTATATGCCTAATTTAAATAAATTTATATACCTACATGTATATTAATTGTGTTACATATTTTTTATAGGTAAAGATTCTCTCCTTATATTATCAGTACATGGAACCATACATGGGTCAAGCATTATTCCCTATAACTTTAGAGGCTATGAAATCAGATGTGGATGAGATTTCACTGCAAGGAATTGAATTCTGGTCCAACGTCAGCGAGGAAGAAATAGATCTTGCCATTGAAGAAGCAGAAGCCACAGAATCAGGTAACTGTTGTATGATAATCATATCAATAATTATGTCTTATCTGTAGTGTTTATTGTATTGTATATTACTCATGTTGATAAAATTTACAATTATCTACTTTGGATTCTTATCAGTCAAAATAACATCATTGTACTTATTTTTTATCAGGCAAAGTACCCGTTCGAACTTCCAAGTTTTATGCAAAGGGAGCACTTCAATACCTGGCTCCCGTCCTCATGCAAAAGTTGACCAAGCAAGATGACTCCGACGATGAACTAGAATGGAATCCTTCCAAAGCCGCCTCGGTGTGTTTGATGCTGCTGTCAAACTGCTGCGAGGACGAAATAGTTCCTCACGTGCTACCTTTCATCAATAGAAACATTAAAAATGAAAACTGGAGGTACAGGGAAGCCGCCCTCATGGCTTTCGGTTCAATCTTGGGCGGCCTCGAAACGAACACTCTGAAGCCCCTAGTGGAGGAGGCAATGCTAACGTTGATCGAGGCCATGTACGACTCCAGCGTCGCCGTGAGGGACACTGCGGCGTGGACGTTCGGTAGGATATGCGAGATCGTGCCCGAGGCCGCCATCAACGAGACGTTCCTCAAGCCTCTGCTGGAGAGTCTCGTCAACGGACTCAAGGCGGAGCCGCGCGTCGCCGCCAACGTGTGCTGGGCCTTCACCGGCCTCGCCGAGGCGGCCTACGAAGCGGCCGACTGCGGGGAATCCGGCCAACCCCGCACGTACTGCATGTCCAACTACTTCGACTTCATCATCCAAAGACTCCTAGAGACCACGGATCGTCAGGACGCGGCTCAACACAACCTCCGATCGGCCGCTTACGAGGCTCTCATGGAGATGGTCAAGAATTCCCCGTCCGATTGCTACGTCACCGTTCAGAAGACGACCATGGTGATATTGGAGAGACTGCAGCAAGTGTTGCAGATGGAGAACCATATCTCGAACCAAGCGGACCGCTCGCAGTTCAACGATCTTCAGAGTCTGCTTTGCGCGACTTTGCAGTCGGTCCTGCGGAAAGTGACGCCCGAAGACGCGCCTCAGATATCCGATGCGATCATGGCCGCTTTGCTCACCATGTTCGCGGGTAACGCGGGCAAGGCCGGCGGCGTGCAGGAGGACGCGCTCATGGCGGTCTCCACGCTCGTCGAGGTTCTAGGAGACGGGTTCTTGAAATATATGGAAGCGTTCAAGAGGTATCTATACGTCGGCCTCAAAAACCATCAAGAATATCAGGTGTGCATTGCAGCCGTCGGCCTCACTGGCGATATATGTCGAGCATTAAAAAATAAGGTAAATTTCAGTTCTTTTATAAATTCGTCGGATAATTTTGTGTCATGTTTAACGATTTGTTTTTACATTAATATTCTTTTATTGTATTTTTTTTAGGTGCTGCCATATTGTGACGAGATTATAGTCCTGCTGCTGGAGAACCTGACCGACCCATCTATCCACCGGTCCGTGAAGCCACAAATCTTGTCCGTGTTCGGTGATATTGCGCTCAGTATTGGCCCCGACTTCTCCAAATACTTCGTAGTGGTCATGCAAATGTTGCTGCAGGTAAATAATTCGATGTTATTTTCGCCTATTTGTCTATCGGCGGTCTTTCAGAATTTACGGAAGGCAATTTTGGCAAAATTTTCAAAAGAAAATTTTGAATTAACACATTTTAACATGAGACTTTTTTTTATGAAAGTAATTTTTTGCTATGACCTGCGCAAAACCCAATCCTGGGCGAATGAAGGTCACATAACAGCTGCTCGATCTAGACAAGTCTAGGTTTCGCGCGTTTATAGCTAACTTGACGGCCGCCAAGAAGTTTAACTCAGCCTATAACCACGTTAAAAGCATTAGAAAGCAGATGTAAAAATAAGTTTCAGTATGTTTCGTAACTCGGGATAAAAGCAATAGAAAATATCTTGGAGGATTTAGCTACTGGAGAAGAATTCACCGCGCGTACCCCTCTGTCATGGTATATGAAAAATTGTACCTACGCGTAAACGAGACACCAGACATTTTATTACCCAATTTTAGAGTTAAGTTTCTGAGCAATTAAGGCGAAAATGGATTATCAGCAACTGGGCTACATTGTTCTCGCTCGCTTTGCTCCATAAACCCGTCACCAGTTAACGTTTCGACTTTATTGCCATGAATTTTAAGTCGAAACTTTAGTGAACACCTCTTCCTCCGCGCCTCACGTAAAGCTGACAGAATGTAGTTAATGCGAATCGTAGTGTTTCTAGACGGAGATAACACGTCCCTGGAAAATATGAATAAATGTATGTTGTTTGCAGGCCAGCAACGTGCCAGTAGACCGCAGTGACTATGACATGGTGGAGTATGTGGGAGAGCTGCACGAGAGTGTGCTGGAAGCCTACACCGGCATCATCCAGGGACTCAAGGGGTCTGCCGGAGAGGTGAGTCTGGTGTTCATTTTGTCACAAGGTTTTAATTTTCCCTAAATTAAGGCTATTTTGAGTTTGACATACGGCCTAAAATAGGCATCACATTATGACCTCCACTCCCAAACTAACAAGGTTTATCTTTGACATTTGTAGTTTTCATTGATAAAAGAAAAAATGTGTCCAATATTTTTTGATAATCTAACTCATGGACTAATTATAATATTGTTTTTTTGACTCAGTAATCATGCCGATTGACTTGGAAACATTGACTAAGCGAAAGATGAACTCTCTCCATTCATCATTATGAACGACTTTTACTATGGGGCCAACCCGTATTTGGAAGAAAATAACATTTTTACAACAAACACACACTTTTAATTTAATTGAAGTGTTGAATACAAGCTTGTTACAAAATGATGACCTTTATCTTCCAATAACAAAGTTTCCCATTTTCTAGTTTAAATAAAGTCTGCAAAGTCCTAAGTCTGCAATAAATTATATGGTGTTCTTATTCTTAAAAAATGATGGTTTTAAATTTTTAAACATGACCGCACGTAACCTGTCACAAGACACAAAGTAATAATTATTTCACTATATATATTATATTTCTAACGTTTTTAAATGTACCTATACAAAAAAAATATGAGATGGGAAACTTCCTTATTGCCTATTTTACATGAAGCCCTCGCTCTAACCTTAGAATGACAGAATATGTTGTGGTTGCAGCCGGTGGGCGACGTGGCGCTAGTGGAGCCGCACGTGCCGGCCATCGTGTCGTTCATGGTGCGCGTGGCGCTGGAGCCCGAGCGCACGGACGGGCAGACGTCGGTGGTGGCCGGGCTGGCCGGCGACCTGTGCTCCGTGTTCGGCGCGCGCGTGCTGCCGCTGCTCGACACCAAGCCGCTGCTCGAGCTGCTCGCCGCCGCGCGCCGCTCGCGCACGCCGCGCACCAAGGCGCTCGCCAACTGGGCCACCAAGGAGATCCGCAAGCTCAAGCACCAGGCGCAGCCCAACGCCAGCTGGTGAGACTCTTCATGTGTTCATACTAGGCTGGTCCAAGGAGATCCGCAGGCTCGACCACCAGACTCAGCCCCTACCTAATGTGTGACTAAATTGACACCAGGGATTTCTGCAAGATTTTGGGTCTGAAACCCAGTAGGCATCACAGAAGGTATGTAAGTTTACGTGCTTGCAGCCGAGCGTAATCTATACAGACTTTAACGATATACAGATCGGGAACTTCAGGACCCTGGATGCAGCCCAATATTAGTTGTTAGATAATAGGTACTCAATATCTCTACTAAATATTAACCTACTATGGCAAAAAGAGACGTTAAATACTTATGTGTGTGTTGTAAATTAGCGCTAGTTAGAAACGATGTATGAAAACATCGTGTCATTTCACAATTTTTCTACTTTTAGAATAGGTAGACCTGAGACCGGATATGTAGATCTGAGAGTTATGTATGTTTTCCAAGATGTGTGAATGTAAAATCACTAACGTTTGGCTTGGCATGCTTGGCGGAAAACATGACTTAATTGTTTTCATAATAAGGCAGCAGTTCACAGCATATCGAGATACAACAGAATCAATGTTGTCATTCCTTATACCAATTATATTGTTTCTGTTTCAGATTTCCATCATCTCACTGCCACAGTGATGTCGCCCGGTTTCAAACAACTTACTGCTGGTAAAATTAGTTACTATATTGATTGGCAGGCATATCGTGTCCATTACTCGTCTCGAGTCGTTAGGTGCATTAGTTTAAAGCTCTCATTGTGTTCTCGACCTTTTACCAAGGTACTTTATTATACCTAATAGACTATTCACTCAAAGTAATGGTTGCCCATAACCAACCAATTATAATAACTATTATGCCTTTTTACTAAAAAACAATGAGCCATTTTCTTTTTAGACATTTTATTTAAAGTCAGTTGAGTTGAACTCAAAATATTGTCGAAAATATTAAAATAAAAGATAGAAGCCTTGTTATTGGGCAAAAGAAAAAAAGGAAACGGCTAATTGTAGTAGCATGAAATAAAATTATTGTCTGATAAATAAATCTATCACAAGTAAGTCTTTGTAGAGGCATCTCGACAAGTATTTGACGATTAAATTATATGTTAGATTCCAATGGACTTGATTATAGCTATAAGGCAATAATTAATTTTTAATGCTATTTGAATCACTGGGTGGTTCGAGCTGCAAACTTTGCACTTGGCGTAGTGTCATTGAACTTTGTATTATGCCTGACCGTTATCTTTCCATAAAATTGTAACATCTTTAATATTAGCATTTTTCCTATTTGGTATTATGAATACAGACAGTGGCTGTGGTATCTTTACTTATTTGAGGTAAGTGATATTGTGAATGAGAGCCGGAGTGAAAGGAGACGAATGTTACTATAGGCATGCACATGTGCAAGGGATCGTGAACTTATAAGTTATTATTATGTTTTGTAAGATGTATGCGAGGTCGTGTGGAAGGTTGCGAATGGTCGTGAATGTCGGAGCGCCAGGAGTATTTTATAAAGTTAGGCATGTCATGTGTCTCAAACCAAACGAGAGTTATGGTGTAAAGTATGTTTAAGATGCTCGTTTTCAACGTTATTATAGATCGTAGGCCGCCATATTGGTGAAAACTACTTGTAATTCATCACAGATGCATTATTGTATTGCTCAAAATGAACAGTGTATATTTTAGTTTGAGTTGTTTCCACTAGTTTTTGTATTTATTGCTCGAATTATTTTTAAATTTCCCATATAAAAATCCAATTAGTTAGAAAATTCTATTTTTTATAAAAATATACAAATGTTTTAATTTATTTACTTACTTTATTTGAATAGTGCTAACAGTGATGAATATAAGAAGTAAACTGCCTTTCGATCTCGCTGTTGCAATTTTGTACATATGTAATAATTATAAAACTTGTTTTCCGCCTTCTCTAAAGGACTTCAGACATTAGATAGTCTTGAGAATGGAGCGGACAAAAGATATCGCAAGATTGAATAGTATCAAAACTTTTTATATTAGGTACCAACCAGTAAAAATTAAAAATAATCGAAAATCATACGCATTTAAATAGAATCTCGTGCTGAAATAACTTCTACTTTTAACCTTTTTTTTTTACAATTATCTTTTTGTTTGCAATTTTTTAGTTAAAAGTTGCGATAATATAGAAAAATATCGATAGCGATACCTATATTATCCAATTAATTTAAAGATAGCTACTAAACGTACGCGACGATGCTGCGGATGGAAAAGTACGCTAATAATCTATGTGGTACCTTAAATTTTATTATTATTTTTAAATAAATACAATTGTATTGTACCCAATTTCAAAACATAAAGCAGCTTTCTGCTGACTCGAGCTCTCCATAATATTGTGTCTGAAAGTCATAAGTCAATGCCAAAATTATAATTTGGCGGGTGGCAGCTTAGAATTATTAAATCGATTTTCTTGAATGTGAAAGTATACAAAAAATGGTAAAGCACAGTGGCGCTCGGAACTACGAGTTATACATGCTACTGCATATAATCATATTAATTCTGTTGTGTAACTTACTAAAACTTGATTTACATACATTACATTTGCGTGCTATAAAAGCCCTAAAGAGCTAGTCAGAACACTAGCTTGACAAACACACACACACGCACACAAATACAATCATATACCTATATATGTTGAGCACTCACACATACACGAGCGCCGGACGAACTATTAGGTGAGCGAGACGGGGAAAACGAATGTTCAAGGCCTAAATAAACCAAATCTTTATTCGAGAACCTTATTACAATGTATTGCAATATTTTCTTACATGACATGAAAAGAGACGCACGTAGTTTTCTCAATAATCCTTTCAAATCAGCTTAGTTTTAGCGAGTCGCACAATAGAATCCACATGAAAGTTTAATTTGTGAGCATGTCTACACCAATATTGTAGATAAATGCGTTCTAATTAGTCGTAAGTTATTCGTAAGACAGACGGACTGACAATATGAATAGTAAGCTGCAACTTATTAAGTGTTAGAAATTTTAACATTCAGGTTTTATGGAGAGCAAAGGAACTGGTGATGGTGATGTTTTGATTTAACCGACTTCAAATTATAAGCCTACTTAGTAGCGAAGAAATTAATGTTCCATTTTGTTATGATTGCTACCTTATTATTTATGAACTTTTAACGCGGAAAAAACTAGAAAGACTCGTGTTCAAAAAGTGAAGCTACTAATACTACAAAAAATAGGAGTAGTTTGTAGCTCGCTCTATTTCAAAACAGAGTAAAGGGTGTTATCGATATCATTTTCATTGCAGCGCATTTCATTCAAATGCGTTTAGAGAGACCTTCTGGTTTCTTCCATGCTCGATGATTACTACACTCTGGTAAGAATTAACTGAAGTCCATTCTAATTTAAACTAAACCTTTTATAGCGATACCTACATTAAAAAAAAAGGTCCAATTGTCTACCACTGACTGAATTACGTAAATGGATGGGAATTTCGTGCAAAAAATAATAATTTTACACATAAATTCATATCCATAGCTAATTTAAACTCATGGAATTTGCGTAAATGTTTAGTTTGAATAAATCAATCCTGCGTTCGAAAAAATCTGTCCGTAAAAAGCTGAATAACAAAAACGGAGTTGTTACAAATCGGACTGCAAACCGAATCTTGAAAAATAGGTATATATTGCCAAAAACAACCCAATCCCATAAGGATTTTGATGTGGTCAATAGAGAACATTGGACCAAACTAGTTTTCGCCGATTACATCCTTTCTCCTACTAAGTAGCGAGCTTGTACTATCCTACTTCCACGTTTGAGAAGCAATCAAACCTCCATTAAAAGTTAGTCGTCGATCAGTGCCTTTTACGTACTTATTACTAATAAATGTAAACATTTTGCGTTATCTGAGGTAAAACCAGCAGCTGCGAATAATCGTTTCGTAACGGATATTATGCGGAAATATAACAAGAACTGCAATCCACATTCGAGTGTTGACAAAAGAGCTTCGTGAGGAGACGTATGCTGTGTAATTAATGTACATGAGTGTCTGCTAGTCTGAGCATCGCTGACAGGGATGATGTCTGCGCGAATTATGCAAGATTTTATATGAAATGCGGTGTGCCCTTACTCTTCGTAACTATTTATGTTCCCATGAATAGACGTTTTGTAGAAAAAATTGTTTGAACTTTGGTCGTTTACTGAATTTCATAGACTGTTATGTACTTACTAAGTGTGATAGGAGGATGTGTGAGGACTAGTGCCATGCCATGAAAGGTTCTGATTAGAATCAAAGGCATCGAGTCAATGAATACCACCCACTTTTCCTGCGCGAAAATTTATTTTCAGTTATTTTGTTACGCCTTGTATCTATTTCCATACGTCATGTTCTTTCCTGTAAACTGATCTATGGTCAATAAAACATTTAGAGGTTAATCTGGTTTTTTATTATTCGCCTTAAACAGTAAGCCCGATTACAGAGGCGCCATAGTGATTATAATAGCTAAATACGAGTAGCATAGTTCTGTTTCTTTTTCACTTTAAGCATTCGATAGAGAAAACGCTTTTTACGTTGCTATTAAATTTACACTGGCGCATCTGTAATCGGGCTTATTGACTGCCTAGGTGGCTTAGTGTTCAGTGACCCTGATTACTGGATCAAAGAGGCATGGGTTCAATTCCCACCCAGGGCAAATATTTATGTGATGAACATAGGTGATTGCTCTGTGTCTGGTTGTTATTGGTAATTATTTATGTAAGTACCTATGTATTTAAAAATATGTATAACTATGTAGTATATTATCAGTCTCTGGCAACCATATGACAATTAAGCATTGCTTAGTTTGGACGTAGTATCTATAATAGTCTGTGGATGTCCCCTAACATTTATTGTACTGTATCGACCTTTTCATAGTCTATCGTATATTTTCAAAAAGATAACTCCTTGATAGGCGAGTGGTTTCGAACCTACACATCACCCTTTGTATAAGGTGAATGTCACCTATCCATCATGATCACAATGGCTAACAAATACACTGCCAATCAAAGATAAGTTTCTATAAGAAAAGTACTTCAATTAAAGCTCAAAGCTTAAACACATCTTAAAGTTAACTTGAAGAATCCATCAGTCATAGTACGTCCACTGCCCCACTGCTGGATATGTCTCCCCTAGGGATCTCCGATGTGACCGGTTGGACGCGGTTTGCATATATCCCAGTTGTCACTACTGGGAACTGGAACGACCACCACAAATTATCCTTCCAGTACCTATATACCAATATGCCTATATGATTATTTTATTCTGTGCATATATCACCTGTACCTGTACCATTTTTTTAATAGTCCACTGCAGGACGTAGGCCTACCCACGGCCCTACGAAGGGTGATTTGGCCATATCCACCACGCTGGCCCAGTGCGGGTTGGTGGATTCACATACGCCATCGAATTTCTTCTAAGGATGTATGCAGGTTGCCTCACGATGTTATCCTTCACCGAAAAGCCAGTGGTGTGAAATTCCGTACATAAATTCCAAAGAAATCATTGGTACGGGACCGGGGATTCGAACCCACGACCTCACGAGTGTAAGGCGGGTGTCACTACCTCTTGACCACCACGGCATATATCATGCGATAGTCTTATTCTTTTTTTTTATTCCTTGTAGTTTTGCGTTTGACTACATACTGCCTGATATTGAGCAGATATGCGGTCTAGGGTGTAGCATGCTTACCTAGAAATTTACTCAGGATTTGAAGACACCCACGTTGTACTTTAGCGGGAAGACAGACCCAGGCAAAGCGTTCCATTTTCTGGCTGTTCGTATGAGGAATGAGGAGAGCTCGTAAGACGGTTGTTCCGTTTTAACCGACTTTCAATAAGGAGGAGGTTCTATGTGTATGTTCGTCTGTATGTATTTTTTTTGTTTATGTTCATCGATAATTTCGCAAAGATGGCGATTTTACCATTTTTGCGAAAAGAAATTATGGTAGGTATAACACATGGTGGTATATTTATATTGTGATAAAAATATTAGGGTTCCGTAAGAAACTAAGATAAGGAACGTTGACCATAAATACTTTTTATTCAGAAATAAATATTAGTATTTACACAAATTACATGCTTACGCGCTCGCCGAAGAGCGCGTCATGTTTCACACTCAGCATACAGATCTCTTGAGATGGATTTGTCGACTCGATCTAGGTACCGGGAACCTAAAGCTCGAGACTGCATAAAGTTAGGTACAACCATTTATTTATTAGGTACTCACAGCCTTCGAGCAAATATCTACAGAGCCACATTCCCTAGGAGAAAGTAGTAAAAACATGTCCGACCGGCGTCATACATACCAACTTAGATATATACATTCAATAATAATTCATAATGACCCGTTTTCTCTAATATCGACGTTATGTCACTTAATCAGTGCTTGTAACTAACTAAACACTGACATCGCGACGTTGTAGTCGGCTTGCAATCGCCTAACAACTCAATTAAAAGCCTGCCCACTTTCTTTGCACGATTGTGACTCTATAGATATTTGCTCGAAGCTCACAGCACAACAATCAAGTATTTATTCAATTGCGCTCACACATCACAGTCACACACTAAAGTGCTGCGACCAATGATGTTTAATGTCTAGATAAGCAGACTCAAACAACTGCGTTGCTAGGCATGGCGACACATTAACCGCCCGAATATCGTTGGTAGGTAATCAAAGAATCATATCTCTATCCCTGTTACACTAGTTGCTAAAGTACGGTAAGACGTTGAAAATGACAGAAATAGCAATATTTTTAAATTTAGTCGGACAATGCCTACTTAGGGTGCCAGTTCATTAGATTGTAATTTCCCCAAAATGTTACGATATCTTCTCAATGTCAGTGATACAAACCGATATTTTTAATAATCAACATTTTAGAAATAACATTATGAATTTGAGTCATTAATCAAAATCAAATATAATATGATGTAATTATGAATAAAGTTATAATACAAAGAATATTTTATTCATTTATCCGACCAATATTTATTCGTTCTTGATAATTAAAATAATTATCGCCATAATAATACTTAATTATCAAAAACGTGTCATATACAATAGGACAGGATATTCCTTAAGAAAATTCGAAAGCATTGCATGAAGAATCTACAATATATTGTTTTGAAAATTGCAGTTATGTTTTTTTATTCTGGAACCGTTGGAGTAAACAATTATAATAAACAATAATAAATATAGCAGACTAACAGCTAGCATAGCCACACCGCCACCCGCGTCCGAGTTCGTAAGCTACCACGCTACCACTAGTTACCACGCACCCCGCACAGCCCGCGTGCAGTCTGTGTCACTCATACATACCTATACCACGCAGCGCGCGCTTTTTCAGTATCTCTGTATCACGTAAAACTTCTTTGAAAATTGTAGCCTAATATGTTATACTATACCTGTACTTCAATCTCCGGATATAGATACGTACCTGTTGCCGTCGAGCTATTTGATTAAACTAATAATTACAAAACGTAACCTATTTAAGCCTGATTCTGCTGCTTGATTCATAACTATCAATAATTATAAAAATAGTAATGATTATTAGTATTATTTAAAATCGCTGTAGTCGTTAATGCCGCCCATTAATCTAGGTACCGGATTTGTTATTATCTTTGTACTCTTGTATTTTTAGTATTTATTGAAGTTATATTGTAATCTATTGTAATTTTACTATTTCACTATTTACTATTATTATCCAGTCAGTTTCTTTTCGTAATATTCTAATGGCTTTTATCCATTATTTATCGTTATCTTTACGTATTTTGTCTGCGGATATCCTATAGTATCAAAAAAGTAATTATCAATTAGTCGAAATCTCCCATAATTATGGGGAAACAAAATCATGTTTCACCTGGCATCACCAACTGTAAAATTATTTACTTTTAAAATCATGATAATATATGTGATAGTTTCAATTAATACGAATAGTGTAAACCGTATTTACTTGTGGAAATAAATTCCAGAAGCTTTATGAAGAAATTTAGAACGGGATTAAGAGGTTGGTTAAACTATAGCCGTCCGGTACCCGCAGGGAGGGGGGAGGAGGGGTGGGGGAGGGGGTGGGGGGAGAGGGGAAGCCCCCCCCTGCAATCCCCCCCCGCCGGAGGCCCTTAGTTTTTGAGTAATATTTTTTTTAGTACTTAACCTCACTTTCGGCTACATCAGTATTTTTAACCTATTTTTTGTTTCACACGTAATCTATCAAGGCGGTTCACTTCTGGCACTTCGCCGGCCGCTGCCGCGGCACGCTCGCTTCGCTCGCTCGGCTCGTGCGTTGTTTGTCATGTTCTAACCTAACCTAACCTATTTTTTGTTTCACACCTAATCTATCAAGGCGGTTCACTTCTGGCACTTCGCCGGCCGCTGCCGCGGCACGCTCGCTTCGCTCGCTCGGCTCGTGCGTTGTTTGTCATGTTCTAACCTAACCTAACCTATTTTTTGTTTCACACCTAATCTATCAAGGCGGTTCACTTCTGGCACTTCGCCGGCCGCTGCCGCGGCACGCTCGCTTCGCTCGCTCGGCTCGTGCGTTGATTGTCATGTTCTAACCTAACCTAACCTATGTTTTGTTTCACACCTAATCTATCAAGGCGGTTCACTTCTGGCACTTCGCCGGCCGCTGCCGCGGCACGCTCGCTTCGCTCGCTCGGCTCGTGCGTTGTTTGTCATGTTCTAACCTAACCTAACCTATGTTTTGTTTCACACCTAATCTATCAAGGCGGTTCGCTTCTGGCACTTCCAAAGTTCGAATTAAAAAGGGCAACGAAAAACTGCTACTCTTAAGCAGGAAACTATACTATCGGACGCAGCTGACGGACGCGACTGACAGCCGAGACTTAGCAATGTGCACAGTCTTAAAACATCCGACTCGCCAGATCACTCTAGGACATCCGAACGCTCAAGGTCGTCCGAAGGTGACGTCTGCGACTTATGTCCGATAGTGTACACGGCTCAGTGTACTTTCATAGTCTATATACCTATCAGTCGCGGCTGTCAGTCGCGTCCGTGAACCGCGTCCGATAGTATGTTTCTAGCTTTACGCAGTTCCAGATAATGCACTGCGCTCTGTAGGTACCAAGGAGATCTATACAGTATGAGCAGTGACGCTAGCTCGTCTTCAAGCACTTTAATTGTCGATGAAGACCAAGATACTTACATTTTATTCGATAGCATATAATTAGTTCATAGTCGATTAAAACACATATTTTGTTAATTAACAATAATTTTACTTTTTTTGTTCCGTTTCATTTGATATACTTATGTAGAAAAATGTTATCAAATTTTTAGTATATTTATTTTGCCACAATTTTAACACCATTTTAGCATAGTCTTTATTTGTGCTATTGGCAACACTGCTCAAGATATGTCATCCGGTGTCATTATGGAGACCGTGTTTTTATTTGTCAACACCGTTATAATTTATTAAAATACTCGATAATCCGAATTTTCCGGATATATGTTGTCGACTCGAAATCATTATTTTTTTATGTTTTATCATTCAGATAAAGTTTCGATCGAGTCTACCGTACCCCTTGACGAAATTATTAATATAGATGGCCACGATTAATACTGTTTTCTTGTTCACAATCCAAAAATAACACAAAACGTCTCAAGTTGTGGTTCCAGCAAGAGTGACTTTTTTAGTTCGCGAATACATAATTATTTTCCATTCTATTATTTCGCACTATAGTTGCTATAGTTACGTCTGTTTATGTATTTTTACGGTGTATGAGTATTTACTACATAATTATCCAATGTCTCGCGCGCCTGATAAAGAGATTGCCTCTCTCTAGATTTCTATGCCTATATTAACACAATTATCACTGATAAAAGCACAAGTTTCGCAAAGGTGACGTCCACAAGTGGTATATTATTCAGAGGAAAATCGAACCAAGATGATACATACCTACATCATTGGAAAGCTTGTTAAAGGGGCTTCCCAAAAATATTTAGTTTAGATTTTTTCACCCGTCCAATTTTTTTTAAATGCGAAAAATAAATTGTATGAAAAATAACAATACAGCTTATTATTTTTTCTAGTTTAACAATAATAAAGTGTTTCTATCGTTAGTACTTGCATTCTTAGCTGATTCATCCACATTCATCACTTATTTTAATTTGCTAAAATTAAAAATTATAACCTACCAGTGTGACCAGTTAGTAGGTACAATCAAGTACAATGTGACAAAAAATCACTTAAAAAGTGTGTCTAATTGTTAAAATGCTTTTATTTAACAATTTGGAGGTTAATTAATGAGAGCTGCTAGAGATAAACTACATATTGAGCGAAATATATTTATTTTTTCTAATAAATTCAAAATTAATTTTAAAAAATCGGAGGCGTCTTTTTTGTTTTTAACTATTGTAATAGACTCAGAAAAATATGAACTTTTTCGAAATGTAACGAGTGTTGTAGTTAGAATTTTTGATTATTATTATACCAGCCTCCATACATTTTGTGGACATGTCCTGTGTATGATTTTTCCGCGTCCCCGCCATCAAACTATTGGCAAATGTATATTATGTAAGTTGCTAAGGTAATCTTGGAGAGAAAAAAAAATGCAAAAATGACAAAGACAAAACTAACGAACTGTCAGTTTGACAAATCTTTCTCGTGTAGCCGCCGCTTGGAGTGGTTGTGTCTCCGTATTTATTTTACTTTTTTGTGAGTAATTGCGAAAAACCATTAATTAACTATTCACAGTCTTGTGTAAAATATTCCACATATAATTAACAGCCTTTTGTTTCTAATTTATAGTAATATTACGGTCAAAACTTTTGTGAAATATGAAGCCACCATACAAAATCGGTAAGTAAATTGCACGAATTTACCATGAAATAACATGAAATACATATAATTTTTCCTTAGTTTATTAATTCACCTAACATTCTTGTATTTTTCTAACATAGTCTCGCTTCATTTACCGGTTCTACATGGTTTAATCGCTTAGGTTATTTCCACCATGCGCCTGGTGTTACCTACCGCTGTACAGAATAGACATACCTTTAAACCTATTAAAAGATGAATATAATATGTAATAAATTATAAATTTTATAAAAAGATTGGTTTTTAATGTTAATGAGGAAACAGCAGAAGTGGGAAAAGAATATTATTAAGATTTCAATATTTGTATAATGCTTTGCAGAGTAAAATTTAAAAATATATTAAGTACCATAATTAAACTTGTATCAAGTATATGTATGGAACCCTACTTATTATCATTAAAATTTATCAAATTGTGAATGATATCTACACTCGATTCACAATGCAATTAAAGATATCAATATTTAACACCAACATGTAGGCATACTGATAAAAACTGATTTAATCTATTATCCAAATCTTTTTCTACATAGGAAAAATCTTAGCACTGAAAAACTTTTCACAAGATTTCTATTTATGAAATATAATGCAAATACAGATAAAAATCCTGTGATTTTTAATCTGCTTAGAAGTTAAATTGGAAATAAAATGATGTTTTTTTTTTCTTGAGAGTATGTCAGCACTCTCTCTCTCTCTCTTCTTGGCTATATATCCCACATGGTGATGGGGTCAGCCTTCCTCACTTTCCTCCTCCACTTCACTCAAGAGTAGGTATGTCAGCACTAATAATTGCAAAATGAAGAACTACCTAATGGTTGGAGTCCAAAACCTACATATAAAAACCAATGCAAGTACTTAATACTGTCCTGGCCTTAGTTCTCCTGGCCTCTATTAGGACAAGGCTGACCATAGACCTACCCATAAACCGTTATTGGGCGATCCACAATGTTAGTACAGTGTGGGTCGGTGAATACATCTAAACATAAATTATGATGTTTGTGATATTTGATTTCAGCTGATGAGAAGCTTGCAGAGCTCGGCCGCAATGAGATCATGCTGGCAGAGAAGGAAATGCCAGGACTGATGGCGTGCCGTCGCAAGTACGCCCCTGCCAAGATCCTCAAGGGCGCGAGGATAGCAGGGAGCCTGCACATGACTGTACAAACCGCTGTCCTTATTGAAACTCTCATTGAATTAGGAGCTGAAGTAAGTGAAGTAGCTGAGATATAAGAACAACTGTAAATGAGATACCCTATCATCATTCTTGCACCTTTCTGAGCCTATTTGAGATTAGCCAGCCTGTATCATCATCATCTCAGCTATTGGGCATACACTTTTCGCATTCTCATCACTACATTTTATAAAGCAAAGTCGCTATTTCTGTGTGGCTGTCTGTCTCTCTGTCTGTGTATTCCCTTATATCTTCCAAATGACAAACATATTTGAATGTGGTTTTCACTGTTTTTTAGTGTTTCATCGAGAAGGTTTGCAATTACAATTGCACCTGGGTGAAGATGGGACAGGCAACTAGTATTTTATATATATGTTTTGCCTTTTTGCTCCTAAATCATATGTATTGTTTTATTATACATATAGGTCTCCCTTATTTTCCATCTTATTAAAATAAGCAAGTGTAATAAAATTAAACATTTTGTAATAAAATTTGTTACAGCTCAGCTCTATTTCTTAATATATAATAAGAAATTTTTGGTAGGCATAAAAGAAATCTTATCAACACTTGTAATATTCGGTGGACATGTCATTCTTTGAAGTGTCAAGATAAGATTAACCCGGAAGGTCTTATCAAATGACAGGCTTTTTAGATTCATCAATATGTTCAAGATTTGGTAGGAAAAATCGGTGAAGTGGTTTCCATTTATAGCCTGAAAGAATTCACTTTCAAAGAATCCTTGTACATATAGAATACATTAATGCCAATACCAAAGTGCAAATACCTATTGTATATAAGCATTCGCATTTGAAATAAGATGCAGACTGCAAGCACATATTTATTTCTTGATATTACTGACATTTAATTTATCTGCACTAATATTATAAAGAGGAAAGATTTGTATTTATGTATGTAACAAATAAACTCAAAAAGTACTGGACCGATTTTAATAATTCTTTTTTCATTAGAAAGCTACATTATCACTGAGTAATATAGGCTATATTTAGTACTAGATTACTATAGTACCTATTTATGTCTACCCGTGCGAAGCCGGGACGGGCCGCTAGTATTACATAAAAGGCCCTTGGGACACAATTCATTCATTTACATGCTGACTTATTTTTTATTTCAATAAAACATCATTGCTATTGTTTGAATTTCCTTCTGTGATTCAGCTATTTTCTGGTTTTCCAGACTAAGGAATGTGATGTGAGAATCTTAAAGCCCTTTGTATAATAGTTGTTCTTATATCTTAAAGTTAAACTTGTATTTATATATTCACTAGGTGTAAAATGTTCAGCTACTTCAGAAATAAAAATCCAACAACTAGCAAAGACCAATAATAGTGTAACAAAATGTATGTACCTTTTCATCATCCTTCCTTTTGTTACTTCCTTTGTCATGTAAAAGATTTCTGCTATTTCAGCATTACCAACAATCTTTTTATCACGTTTTGTAAACATAACAATCATACGATACATATTCATGACAAACCTCTTTATCTGTAACCCTTGGCCTTTTGTAGTCAACGTGAGATAAAATCATCTCATGCAATTGGTATATTATTTTCACATGTATTGTTATTATGTAAAAATAATAGATCATTAAATTATACTATACTTATCTCCTATCTCATCTCCAACTAGTAAAAAATACTACTATAACATCAATTTCGATATAACAATTTGGTTACTGTAACACAATTTCAACATCATCTTCTTGCCCTTATCCCACTAGATGGGGTTGGGTAGGGTGTAGACCCCATATAACACAGTTTATTCTTCTTAAAGCTTCATGCAATTTTAATTTCATTACAAAAACCCTATGATATGAAAAAAAACCCTATGAAAAAATACAAAAGTTTAATTTTGATGATGACATGTTAAATTGTAGGTTGTTGTTTTAACCCAACCTTTTTGAACTTACTTAGTTTAGTATAATAATCATTTTATAATATGGGCGAAACTGGAAAAACTGCAGAGCAGAGCTAGTTCAAAATGTGAGATGTTACCTGCTCAAAATAATGGTCTAACTAGTTACAAGTATTGTGTTACAGATTATATGGAGACAAAAATAGATTGGTTTAGAAAGGCTGTACAATAGGTCTTATCATTTGAACAATGCCTATACTTTTTAGGGTTCCATTTTGTAATTTTATGTTCTAGCATATTTTTGTATTAAGTACTATGTTTCTAAACTTAAAGTAAAATTTTAACACAGATCAAAATAGAATACAAGGCAGGATGTCATAAAACGCAAAACCTGTATAAAAAAAGTAGGTAGGTAATCTAATTGTTTCTTATCAGTGTATTGTTATGATGTTTATTTTAAGTGCTTTCCACACTAGATTTTTATCTCAAAGAGTTATCTTTGTGATAAGCATCTCAAAAATATGAAGCGAACGCAGGATTCGAACCATGCCCCTTCGGATCACTAGCCCGACGCTCTAACCACTGAGCTAGCTCGCCTCCTACGCAACCTTCAAATTTCTGAGTGCTTACATTTCCAACTTATAGCGTTGGTGGCGCCACCTGTGATACCCGTATTAGACAGGTTATCACTCAACTAGAAGTTATTAGAACTTCTAAGATTGACGAGAGATGACACACTGCTTAATCATAACAGTGATTGTGGCGCCACCAACGCTATAAGTTGGAAATGTAAGCACTCAGAAATTTGAAGGTTGCGTAGGAGGCGAGCTAGCTCAGTGGTTAGAGCGTCGGGCTAGTGATCCGAAGGGGCATGGTTCGAATCCTGCGTTCGCTTCATATTTTTGAGATGCTTATCACAAAGATAACTCTATCAGTGTATTCATGTTTAATTATTAGAAGTACATCCATATATTCGTGCTATGTTATAGGTATAGGTTGATAAAATCACTGTAAGATAAGCTAACAAAAGAGTGTCTGAATAGTATTCACGTTTCCATTTAAGAAATATGATGAAGCTATTTTTATTGACTAAACCAGTGGTTCTCAACCTGTGGTCCGTAGAAATCCGCGATATATTACCGCGCACAAAAAAATATGATGTTAGTTACGAACTTACGACAAACACACAGTTATCTACAAAATATTTATTCTATGGGCGTAGCCAGGTTTCAGTTGGGGGCTTGGGGGCGATAGATAACGTTTATGTATACACAATAATGGACACAAAAACCTATACAAAGGAAATCTAGTACATTATAGTTTCGTTAACAAAGTGATGGCTGGTTAATAAAAGTTTGAACACCATTAAACTAAGAAATAAACTAATACAGGATTATCTGCTTACCCTTGATGAGAGAGAGAGGCGGCCCCACCTCGGGTTCCTCTTCGTTCACCAGGTTGGAGCAGACCTGTGATTAAGACCATCGTTACGAATAACTTTTACTATGAGGCCAACCCAAAATTCGAGAAAATAAATCTGCTGTTCCATACATAACTGCAACTTGGAATCGACATAGCATCGGTATGAAACAGCTGATTTTTTTATCTCTACTTTCGGTTTGGCCCCATAGTAAAAGTTATTCATAATGATGATCTGAATCACCTCCTTTCGGATTAATACACCAGTTCTGGATAACCCTGTATAAACATTAATACTCTGGTCTCTGACAATTTCACCATATAGATAGATAATGGACGTTTTATATTACTTTCCTGTGAGTAATTGAGCAGGAGATACAAAGGTCAGCACATCACTAGGGTCGCTGTTTCGGTGGTACCGTTTAACTATATAAGTACCCTTCCGGACCCAAGGCACAACTACTATGCTCAACTAATTGTGCCGTGGGTACTTTTAATTCCCTTCTACACAACTAATTGGTCCGTTCCGAAAAAAAAATGTACCTAGTACTCAACTGACGAAAACTCGAATCCCTGGTTGTGCCGTGGGTTCTTTTGAGACACAACTGATTGATTCGTTGGGAAAAAAAATTACTTTTGGCCCAACTGACGAAAATTAGACGCAAATAGCCATACCTACTCTGCCAAAGTTAAAACTTAAAACGAATAAACCCATGAAAGAAAGGTCTAAAATCTCACATAGGTATTTTAGCATTACTTATTTTATTTTAATTTATCTAAGGCATGGCCGAGGCTAATTTCACTGTTGATAAGTTGCATCTGGACAGATCTAATAACTTCGTCATTGATGATCCGATCTTTTTTACGCGGAAACGCCTTTTGCTATTTGCATTTTAGAAGTGGATACAATTACTTTAAGAGCATTCAGTAGGCGCTAAACATTGACTGTGTTTTTGTTCACGGCTTTATTTAATTTGCTGTGCCATCCTTCTAAGTAGTTATTTGTTCAGTGACGCTCACCAAATACGGACAGAACACACAGCACATTACACTTTATATACCATGCATTATATACCATGCATCGTCTTCATTCATTTTTATAATATAAATTATAAATTTATTAACAAAACAGTAATTGTAATTACTGCGACGTAATGCAAACAGCAAAGTGACAAATGTTTCAAAAAGATGACAAATCTAAAGTGCAACACTTGAATACTACATTTTACTTTCAGTGCTTGAGAGAATTTAAGTAGTTGTACGTTAGGGAATCATAGTGGTTTCAGAGTTCCGTGCAACTCAACCAGATGGGCATAGTAGTTGTGCAGAAGGTCTGGGTTGAGTCGCAGGGAACTCACTTGTAGAAGGGAATCAAAAGTACCCACGGCACAATCAGTTGAGTATAGTAGATGTGGCTTGGGTCCGGAAGGAAAAGAGTGCCACTGTACCACCATGGGCAGAGGGCCAGGGTCTGCAGCGCCAATATTGTGTCACACCACTCACTCCTGTGTGACGCAACTATTAGTTGATTATTTCCCTGTGCACAGTTAATTTGCTCTTCAAAGCTTTGGTGGATACGCCGCCGGCGCCTTAAGTTAGCGCTTTTCGGCGGATTATTTACTTACTATAATATTTTCCTAGGTATATTATAGCACTTTTGGTATTTTTTTGTATGTTCGTCAGACTTCTCCTCCAACACAAGTTGGAGACTTCAGCAACAAACACTTTTGGCATTATCTTAACAGAACAGCAATGAATTATCATAATTATGCATCTTAAAATAGGTATTATAATTGCTAAGTACTAAGTCTGTTTGCTCTGTTTTATAGGTGCAGTGGTCCAGCAGCAACATCTACAGCACGCAGGATGAAGCCGCGGCGGCTCTCGTGGCCAGGGGCATCCCCATTTACGCCTGGAAGGGTGAAACTGAAGAAGAATACATTTGGTGTATTGAGCAGACACTTATCTTCTCTGATGGAAAGGTACAGTATCATGTGAAATAAAAAAATCTAAATATTTATTGTAATTTTTAACTGATAAATAAATCATGTAAAACTTTTTTTCAGCCCCTGAATATGATCCTTGATGATGGAGGCGACTTAACGAACTTGGTGCACAGCAAATTCCCACAACTGTTGGAGAATGTCAAAGGCATCTCTGAAGAAACAACCACCGGTGTACATAATTTGTATAAAATGTTCAGAGAGGGAACTCTCAAAGTGCCAGCTATCAATGTTAACGATGCTGTCACCAAGAGCAAGTTTGACAATCTTTATGGATGCAGAGAGTCTCTACTGGACGGTATTAAGAGAGCTACTGATATCATGGTGGCTGGAAAAGTATGCGTTGTCGCTGGCTATGGTGACGTAGGCAAGGGATGCGCTCAGGCATTCAAGGGCTTCGGCGGCAGAGTTATTGTTACCGAAATTGACCCTATTAATGCACTTCAAGCAGCCATGGAAGGGTTCCAAGTGACCACCATGGAAGAAGCTGCCGAAGTCGGACAGATATTTGTCACAACAACTGGCAACATCGACATTATTACCAGAGATCACTTCCTCAGAATGAAAGATGACGCTATTGTGTGCAACATTGGACACTTTGACTGTGAAGTTGATGTTGCTTGGCTAGAAAATAATGCTAAGAAAGTAAACATTAAGCCTCAAGTAGATCGCTACGAATTAGACAATGGAAACCACATCATAGTGTTGGCGGCGGGACGGCTTGTCAACTTAGGATGCGCTACTGGTCACTCTTCATTCGTAATGTCCAACTCTTTTACTAATCAAGTGCTGGCTCAGATCGAACTTTGGACGAAAGTTAACCAGTATCCCATTGGAGTACACACCTTGCCAAAGAAATTAGATGAAGAAGTGGCAACACTTCACTTAGATCACCTCGGAGTGAAGCTCACCAAATTGACCACCAAGCAAGCCAAATACATCGGCGTGGCTGTCGAAGGACCTTACAAACCTGACCACTATAGATACTAAGTTACAAAAAATGAAATCATTATTTTATTTTTATACTTTGCTGATATCATTTAGTGAGAACTTTACAAGATGAAATTGATATCATTTCATGAGTTTATAAAATGAAATAAATGCTTGTGAATATTTGTTTTGATCATTATCACTATAGGCAGAATCAAACTTATGGCGTCTGTGAAATTGAAACAAGCTGCGCAAATTCCTACTTCTTACTGCCGCTAACTTGAATTTCTTGTTGCGCAACAACTCGCCGCGCTCACAGAAGCCATTAAGTTTGGTTTGGTCTATAATGAACTAAATAAAATAAATATTAGAGGACGTGTTACACACGGTCTCTGACCCCAAACTAAGCGAAGCTTGTGATATGGCTGCCAGAGACTGATATACTACATACATATTTTAAATACATACTCTTATAATACCTAAATAACACCCAGACACAGCAAACACCTATGTTCATCACATAAATGCTTGCCCTGGGTAGGTATCGAACCCACGCCTCTTTGATCCAGAAGTCAGGGTCACTAACCACTGAGCCACCGAGGCAGTCACGCACTTTCGAAATCAACCCAACGTGATAGGACTGAATTAACCTACTGAGAACTGCGCCACAAATTATTATTTATTAGTATATTATAAGTTTTTGAACTGTCAAGTATGGGAAATAGTACCCATCGGAAAAGAAAAAAGGCCAAGTCGGTGATCAGAACCAACATCATTTACCACAGGCATGTTTTATTTGTAGTTAGTGCAAGTAGGTATAATCAGCGCCACACATGTCTGCGGATGGGAAGTTATGAGCAAAAGGCAAAATATAGGTATGCGCGGGAGCCAGAGAGGCGAGACGCCGGGCACACCCGCCCGCTAATCTCATGCCTCCTGTGCTCGCTACTTCGCCACTTGTGTAGGCATTGTGCACACATGCGCAATAATTAGCGAATCCAACTTATCATCCGCTGCCTTGTGTGGCGATACCTATATATATATGTATAGGTATCTATTTTGTATAGAATAATTGAGAGAAGTAAACACTAGATTCTATAACTGCTATTATAAATATAATAAGGATAAATATCCTGCCCATAGCTTAAGAAATTCGTATGTACTTGGTGCATATTTTTTTATTTACAAAATTTAAAAATATTTTTTCATAACAATACTAATTTATTGGCTACACTAAAAATACTTCAAGTGTATTAGAAAATTAAGAAGCATAGAATCGCAATAACTCTTCATCCTTTGGCTTCAGAATGCACTGGTCCTTCAGATTGACTACCCATCCAGGTTCAAGACCATGGAATATTTGCCTTGGGTCTTTTCTTATGCACAACATGTCATAATTAGGATCTTTCTCCAATTCTGGGAGTTCATATCCATACTTTTGAGCCAACTTGAGCCTTTCCTCTGATATTCTTTCTGGATCAGCTAGGTAACCCCGATTCTCAGCACTTGAGTAGTACTCAATGGCATCTATGGGTGGGATCATCCTCCTTGGAATAGCTTGGCCGCTTTCAAAGAACCTCTTTGGGTTGTTTAAAAGTAATAGACTGTGGGGGTCATAGTAAGCTGTTGTAATTACTCCTCCATTTTTCTCAATTGCAGCTATAACTTGTTCACTGGCCCATTGAACTTCTATGTTAATCTTAGCAGCAAATATGTCAGCGCCTTCATCAGTCAAGTTGATCCCAAATTGTTTTTGATCTGGGTGGAATTTATAAAGACCAGATTTTACAATAGTAGCAATATCGATTGGTTGTGTGATATCAACACGGTCTCTTTCAATCATGCTCTGAAGCTGATGTAAAGACATTGGAGGATACTCTCTTCTCAAACTGGAATTGGAAAAAAATTATAATCAAATTAGACTAAAATGTCAAACCATTGTGTTAATTCTACACAATTAAATATTAGTTTTAACTTTTTACCATTAATGCAATAATATTTAATAGTTACCAACTACCAATCGTGTTTTAATTTTTTTGCTATTGACATTATCATGTTTTCATCATTTGCATAGCGCTCGTAATGTAGTTTGACTAGGTGTTGGTCAGCAATCACCGAAATTAAGCAACATTCCACATGGTCAATATTAGGATGGGTGGCCATGGGTGATATTTTACAACTGAGCGTTACCATGCCTCGGATGACACATCAAATTGTAGGTCCTAGTGGTTTTAAACGTTTAGCCATGTAGAGGCCTTCAGGCGGCTTAAAAACTCTGACAGCAAGGCTAGTTATCAACTAGTTAGCAATAATATTCCCCTAGGATTATCAAGGGTACCTACCATGGAAATATACAGAAAGAAAAGGCCAAATAATACCCAGATCCAGAACAAATATAAACATAAATTCCTAACTGGAATATGTGCCTGGCCAGAAATTTAAACAAACCCCCATTGTGGTTGTACAGGGGTAGAGAAGAAATTATGGTTTTACACTTACTGGTGTCCTCTGTAGTAGTGTTCTTGAGGTACCCTCAGGTAGAATGGGTTATTACCCGTTTCATAACCTAATCGCATATAGTTTTGCCTTTGTCCAGATCCTTTATTTCCTGATCCATGTTTGTCACCTCCATGCTGAGCTCGTCCTCTTTTTTGCTACAACAATCGAATAGTTATTGCTTTCTCTTTGTAGGTAATAGAACATAATTTTCGACTACAGATGAACTTACTGTTTTTTTTGAGCCAGGATTATCACGAATATTTGCAAGCGTTATTCGAGGAAGAGATCTTAACATAGACAGCGACTTCTCAGTTATTTGCCGTGAAGACATGTTAATTAATTTCAATTAATAATATAATGAATACACCAATTTTTTACATTTATTTTGATTTAAGGCTCCTTCACACACAGGCGGTACGAGCGGTAGAGCGGTACGAGCGGTAAAGGGCGGTACGGCGGTAAGGCAGTACCTGCACACACTGCCGCGGGCGCGGTCCGCCCGCGCGTCCGGATGCCACGCGGTACACGCGGTACGGGCGCGGGCATAGTTTTGCTACTGAGCACTAGATGGCACTACCTTTCAAAGTTCTGTGTCGTGTGGCGTCATGCCGGTAGTTCTAATAGTGATGGGACAGTATTTTAGAATATGATAAAGTTATCGAAATTACATAATTACAAAATAATTTTCTACTACGTGGACACACGTAGGTAGTAATATTTAATTTGCTTTCTTTGCAATTCTCGAATCATCAGCAACTCTAGAAATAGATTTAAATACACGCATGTATATGATTAGCAGGAATGTCCATTAGGGGGACATCTTACAGACGGTTTCTAACTCGAAACTAAAAAATGCTTGTCATACCGCTCCCAGAGACTGATAAACTAAAAACAATCCAGCTGTGCAAGAAGAGGTGATTCAGACCATCACATATGAACAACTCTTACTATGGTGCTAATCCGGAATAGAGGAAATATCAGCTGTTTTATACATTTTGTTGATTGCAATTATGTGTGGAACAGCTAAGTTTTTCTCGTATTCTATGATGTTAGAATGGCTCTAACATAGAATAGAAAGAAAATAAATCTATACATACTACCTACTAATTACTCTTAATAAATTAAGTAATTGTAGATCCCGGTTGTTTTAACCGTTTAGCCATGTCAGAGGCCTTCAGGCGGCCTAAAAACTCTGACACCAGGGCTAGCCACCCGGCCTATACGAACTTACTTACTTTAATTAATAGAAACAAGACATTTATTGTATTTTTATTAATATTTCTGAAGGCGTAAGTAAATCAAACAATAATAATTTGTTTATCCATAGTTACACAAAGCATATTTAAATGTGTATTGTTACTACAATGTCTAATCATAAATGCATCTTTATAGTCCTTGGTGGGTGCTTATGCAGTCTACTATCTGTAGAACTACTAGTTATTACCATGCCGCAACTCAATTTTTCTCGTCTCTTCACCGTTTACTATGAGAAAACGAAATTAAAAAAAAGGTCGCGGTTAATTGTATAAAATCCACAGAAGAGAGAAGGAAATAGAAAGGATATGTGGAGGGGGGTTTGTAGCCACTATCACGAGTGTATACTCATGATACGTGAACCGTGACATTTGCCGTCACAGTCGTTCAAGAGATTTCAGAGGTAATTTTTGCCCAAAAATGCCGGTTTGCGCTATTGTAACGTGTCAAATACAGAGCAAAAACTTTAGTTTACAAAAAGGAGGAATATCCTTCCAATAGCAAGTCTTAATTGTGGGCATTTTTTTATATAAACGTTATCTTTTACTGCCTAGAATTTCGTTGATAGTGGTGACAAAACTTGCAAACATTTTATCGACATCGATAAATTTTGCTACTAAGTTAATAATATGTCGGAATAAAAAAAATATCGATGTCAATATAATTATTTTAATTTCAAATGTTTTGTAATTATAGCATATTATAATCAAAAAAATTATCGATATCGATAAATTTTGATAGTAAGTTAATATTATCGAAATTAGACATTTATTGTTATCTGCATATTTAGTAAAATATTTGTGATTGTGGTGTACTTTTTAGTAATATATAATTGTATTTGCACCACATTCTAACTGTTATACTACTTATGAATAAAAGTTCCCAGCTGGGCTAGGCCAGCGTGATGGCGATGTATATATCTGTCACTTTTTCACACGTTGAAAGATTTCTTTTTGTGGCTTTTCGTGGTCGCATGCTGGACCAGCACTGACAAAGAGTAAATGGCTGGACGACATGACTGGATTCCTACATTTTTTTTGGAAAAGTGATTGCTCACATAATAAAGATGCCTGAAGCCACCTTCAATACCTCAAATAGAAACCGTAATTATACATTCGATGATAAGGTATACACATAATATATTCTGTAATAGAATTGAGGGAAGACGTGTTTAGTGTTTTGTTAAAATATGAGTTATTGGGGGTGATTTGCCTTTGAATTAAATTACATTTTATTTTGACACGTGTTTGAAAATATAATCTGATTTTATTTACATAATCGGCCTTGTGGGAGTCGCGCACGAAGGATGCAGTACTATTATTCAGTAAAGATTTACATTTTCTGAAGTACCTACCTAATACAATATTATAGTTCATATAAAAAATTTTGGTATGTCTAGGTATAACGGTTCCGTTTTTAAAAGATATCTATAATTATAATTATATTGACTTAAGAGACGCTAAAATTGAAAAGATGTAAACGAATCACCTCGAAAAATCTCCCGCTCACACAAGCACGCCCTCTCACTCGGCCACGTAACCATTTACGTATACATTCAGCTAATCCAATGATTCAATTATAGAGCTCCAAACTAGAACAATTTGATTGTAATAAAATTATTCTGCTTCTTTTAAATATTGGCGTCGCATGGAATATGTATTTGCCAGTGTCAAGTGTAAGTTCTATTATGATGTTATGATAATTACTACTATTGTTACATGTAATTATGGTGTTGTTTATTAAAATGTTTCTATTATGATATTATCATTTTATAAATAGTCACAGTCGTAGGCAGCACAAAAATCTAGATACAATTGATTATTTTTTGCCAACAATGGCATTTGGCCGACTTCCACCGTTTACGAAATCCAAATAGTTCGCAGGAATTGATGTGGCATCCATGTAGAAATTTTTAACACTATTGTTGATTTTACATATTTTTCATTCAGCTGACTTCGATATCATTTAAATGACATCAGTTAGGATGTACTCGTATACCATTTCAAAATTAAAATAAAAAATAAAACGGTCCATAATTGGCGAAAATACCGCTGAAAATATACAAAAACATACATACAGACGAACATAGTAGGTAGTATGTAAGTAAGTTCGTATAGGCCGGGTGGCTAGCCCTGGTAGGTAGTAGGTATCTACCTTCACTTTTTGGAAGTAGGTAAAAAGTCACTGTCACATCTAAGTCATGCCTGAGTAAAGCAGTAGCGAATTTACTAATAGCGCCGCCCTTTATGGAGTTTTTGTAACAACACAAAAAATCACGTTACACTTTACATTATTTTGTCTACACTATTGTACGTAATTCAGCTCATAATCTTCGAAATAGCACAAATTTTCTCATATTACCACTGATAGAAACACAAGTTTTATAAATTAATACAATACGGCGCGTTGACATGATTTTTCAGTGTTTATTCCAAAGCTCCCTAAATACTAATAAAACTGCACAATCATTATCATCAATTATACACTATACATATAGATTCAGTTACATAATCCATATATTATGCAAAATGTATAAAATCACGTTGTCGATAAAATTAAACTGCACAATCACATCGCCCATCACTATCTAAATGCCAAAAAATAACTGTGATACCATATTCAAATTCGAGATTGGCCCATTATTTTTTTTTTTGGCTTGGCATGTTGGTGCATTTGCCATTGTGATGTAACATTAATAAAATAAAGTGTATTTAATAACTTAAACACGGCATTTAAATTATGACCAAATTAATGTTATGAGCTTAACGTATCTTGGTGATGTGACAGAAATTATACTACGCTCTATTTTAAAGTAAAAAAAATATTTCCGAAGCTAGTGGAAATTGCACAGTTATTGTGCAGATATTTTACAGTGGTAATACATACTTGGCGACAGCGGTTTTCATTGAAAATTGTCATCGATTTCCTTTCTAATTAAAGTAGTTCGCTCAAAGTAGTTCGCTGTTCTATGATAAAATCACAATTGACCGCAATAGCACCATAGAGCTGTTGGGGCTCCATCCAAACTCTTTGGTTATGTCATACTTCAGTCAAAAAGAAAAATCAGCTGTTTTATACATTTTGTTGATTCCGAACGGCAATTATGATTTTTTTCTTGTTTTCTGAGTGGGCTCCATACTAAAAGTTGTTCATAATGATTGTCTTACGTCACCGCTATTCGGCTTAGTATAGGACAAGCAAATGATCTGTATAACTACAAAGAAGTTCGATAGTAAGAATACAGCTAGTTTCTACTTAGTAGAAACTAGTATTTCTAAAAGCTTTTATTTAATTTGCAATGTATGTATGAATTACTATCTAATCTTTCTTATAAATAAAATTATAGATATTATCTTTTAATTATATCTAAAAAAATTGGTAAGTGAAATAAACGAGTGTAACAAGTGACGTAATTTTGATAAAATGTTCACATTCTTAAAACTGTCACATCACTATTGGTACTACCGGCATGACATCTAGTGCTCAGTAGCATAACTACGCCCGCGCCCGAACCGCCCGCCCGCCGTACCGCTCGTACCGCGTGGCGACCGCGTGGCGACCGGACGGGCGGGCGGACATGCGGTCTAGGGTTGCCATTAAATGCTGTAAATTATTATTTTATCTTATAGGACCTTTCCTGTAAGATCACAGCTGAAGAGGCCTCAAAATGAGATGCGATCCAATAATAATTTACAGTATTTAATGGCAACCCTGGATCGCATGTCCGCCCGCCCGTCCGGTCGCCACGCGGTCGCCACGCGGTACGAGCGGTACGGCGGGCGGGCGGTTCGGGCGCGGGCGTAGTTATGCTACTGAGCACTAGATGTCATGCCGGTCGTACTATTAGTGATGGGACAGTTTTAAGAATGTAATCAATTTATCAAAATTTCGTCACTCGTTATACTCGTTTCTTTCACTTACCGTTTTTCTTAGATATAAATCATAGATAATACCCATAATTTTATAAACATTGCAAATTAAATAAAAGCTTTTCTAGTATTTAAAAATACTAGGTTCTACTAAGTAGAAACTAGCCGTATTCTTACTATCTAACTTCTTTGTTGTTATACAGGGTCATCTGCTTGTCCTATAGGTACTAAGCCGAATGGGAGTGACGTAAGACAATCATTATGAACAACTTTTAGTACGGAGCCCACTCAGAAAACGAGAGAAAAATCATAATTGCCGTTCGGAATCAACAAAATGTATAAAACAGCTAACTTTTCCTCTATTCCGGATTAGCACCATAAAAAAAGTTGTTCATAGTGATGGTCTGAATCACTTCTTCTTGCACAGCTACCTCGATTGCTTGTAGTCTATCAGTCTCTGGCAGAGATATTAAAAGCATTTTTAGTTAGGGTTTAGAAACCGTCTGTAAGATGTCCCCTAATGGTCATTCCTGCTAATCATAGATATTCGTGTATACAATGTGTTTTTTCTACCGGGTGGTGACATATTATATGGCAAATTTTGAATAACTTTTACTGTTGCCATTTCAACTTGCCAATCCGTTGGGCTATGTCGGTAACTTTGGTAATAGATCTCCTCATTTGTTGGTGGGCTACTTGGAGCTTACTAATAAGGCCCATAGTGAGAGACCACGTTTTTGTGCCATCAGTCACCAATGGTAACACACACTGGTCGTAAACAGCATTGTCTTAGTATTTGCGTATTTAATTTACTCGTACTTGTATCTAAAGCTTATTACGGAGTACGTGAATTTTTGAATGATAAATTGCTGAATTTTTGTAATTAATTCAATACTAATAATAATTGTATGAGTGCCAATGTTAAAAATTGGCTCACTATTGGCTTTTTATTGATGGAAAACATTGAGGCAACATGTATAGGTACATCCGTAGAGAAAAATCAATGTCGTATACAGATTCCGCAACCCGCGCTCGGCCGGCGTGATGGATATGGCCGATGGCCTAATCACCCTTCGCGGGTAGGCCTACGTCCAGTAGTGCACTATTAATTAAGGCCGGTATATGTATTCGACATGTTTCATTCAGTCATTAGAATTTTAATTTCGATTATTCTGAACTCATTTTTCCCGAGAGATATTGTGACAATCTCGCCCAAAACCGTTCACCCAGTTAAAAGTGATCGAGACACTTGTAGGACTTTCAAACGTTGTCTGACCCCAGGCAGATGAAAAAATATATTTTATTACTGTCGAGAAACACATAGTGTATTTCTAGACAGTCAGTCAGTTCAAGGATGCTATTATACTCATCATTTGACGAACTTTTACTATGGCACCAACCCCGAAATCACGTAAATAAAATCAACTGTTCAACACAAAAAGTTCATCGACACGCGACAACATCTATGGAATAGGTAGGTAATCTTCGCTTTTTAGGGTTGATCCCGTAGTAAAGTACATATATTGACTCGTATGTACTCGTACCCTAATCTTAAGATTATTGGCTCACAAAATAGAAAAAAAATCGTCAGCTATTAGGGACCCATTTTGCCCCATATTTCATAAATCATTCAGATAAATTTTTATCTTAATTTTATTCTCGATATTTCACTATATTATAAAAAAAAAACTTTGTGATTATTTTTTACGCTTATTCAAGGTTACGATTGGTCTAGCGCACAAGGAATATGCAACTTTTCCCAGAACGTCAATAGTTAGTAATTTATTAGTTAAAATGGTGGCTATTTTTTAACATAAAATTGAATTCATTGAGATTTTCAAACAGTTTTTAGTGTTTTTTTTAAGAAATTGACATCCCGAAGGACCCATTATAATTTTCCGGGATGGCAGTACCCTAAGTGGTAATGTGTGTTATTGTCTAGCTTCGTTCCAAATTTCGTTAGAATTTATTTAACCATTTTAACTTAGCTTTTCATTATAATTATAACTGATTAATTTTGGCTATCCCTAAGAAACCTGAAAATTTTTCGGGATAATAATAGTTCCAGTAATAAAACATGTCGTGTGCTTTCTACATACCCGTTTCCATTCGTAACCTTTCAGCTCCTTGGCTGTAATGGATGCTTTTTCACCAACTTTATTATTCCTTTATCTGACTCCTAAAGAAGTTTTTTATGGAAAATTCAGAATAACAGGACGAACCATATTTTTTATTTAGTATCAAAAGCATCTTTACAAAGTTTCATGTTAATCAGTACAGGAAATAAAAAGTTACATGCAAACGAAAAGGGCCCGTTTTACCCCGTAAGAGGTCGATTTTTCAAAATTTTCATCCTTTATGCTTCATGATGTTGTACGATGTACGTATATTCTAAATTTCAAGTTTATATCATCGATGGCTTGGGCTGTAGCCTAAACTGATTAATATTGGCTATTCCTCAGGAACCCTACAGATTTTCCTGGATATTATTAGTTCCTGTATTGAAACCTGCTGTGTGCTTTCTTCATACCATATTTCAATCATAACCGTTCAGCTGGTTGGATGTAATAGACGCTTTTTTCACCAACTTTAGGACCTTATTTGACCCCTTAGATAAGGAAAATTCGGAAAAACAGGAAAAACGTAACTTTTATTTTGTTTGAAAAGCATGTATACGAAGTTTCAAGTCAATCGGAACAGGGAATAAAAAGTTACATACAAACGAAAAGGGCCCGTTTTACCCCCTTAGAGGTCGAAAGTTCACAATTTTCGTCCTTAGTGCTCCATTACGTAGTACAATGTACCTATATTCCAAATTTCAACGTTATATATTTAGCGGTTTGGGCTGTAGGCTGTCTGTCAGTCAGTCACTCAGGGAAGCCTTTTATATACCTAATAGATGACGCGAGTCAATCATCATTATTATAAGACCAATAGTTAATTTAAGACAAATTTCTTCAATAACTTGAGTTATTCCAATCCAATAATTACCTATTATTCCAATAATTAAACTAAAAAGTAGCGTGAAAATCAGTTGATGCAGGCACTTTTAATTTGGAATTCGTGAAAAATAATCAGCTTTTTCATACATTTTGTCGATTCTAACTTACAATTTTGTAGGTACGTTTCAAATGTTACAATCTTTAAATATAGTGGCAAATAGTCAAAGGTTACAATGATGTACCTCACTTGTAGTTACAGTATGTATTGCTACCTACTGTGTATAAACACGCTATATTGTATCTATTAGGATCTGTGTAGGTATTGGCCGAGTCATACAAGTCGGAGGATGAAAAGTTAGCTACAAGCTGCGCAATATCCAATCCTGACTGAAGCTCACTTATGGCTGCGCGTTGATTGGGTTTCGCGCAGCTCGTAACTAACTTCATATCCGCCGACTTGTATGATTTGGCCTATAACAAAGTTGGGCAATATGAAAATTAGAAGTAAGAACTTCTAATTACTAATTACGATTAAATACATATTGTAGTTAGCAATAGCAATCACGATTTCAAATTACATAAAATAATCAAAGTAGGTAGTTAAATATTTTGATTGTAGTTGCAATCACGATTGCTCAATTAATTTTTTTAAGTCAATAATTGAATACATCATTTAATAATTTATTTATAAAGAACTATCGGTTTTCAATATGTGCATATTGTAGTGTTGCAGTAGGGACTAGTTTGGCCCCACGTTGGGCGCCTAACTGCCCAAGTAGCACAAATAGTGGCAAATAGCTCGTATATTATATCTACTTGCAGACTTGGGTGAAATTTGCAACCATTATGAAGTTCTATATAGGTGGAGAGAACCCTTATGCAAACATTATAGAACCAAGTGGCGAAAAAAAGGCAGCTTATTTTTAGTTCCAAATGGAATCTATAGCAGTTCTCAAGATCACCGTGAGTAACAATTAGAACTATGAGTGTAAAATGTGCGCATAGAACGATTCATTGAACTATAGTGCGTTCGTTCATTCAACGCGCTCGGTCATTGAGTGATAAATGAGACGTCAAAGTTATTTAGAGTAGCGACAATCCGCGATAGCTATAAAATTGTATTTTGTGCTACGGACGGTATTTCGATTGAGATTAACGCGGCCATAGTGCATATTATACCTCTGTTTGTGTTTATTGTATTTGCTTCCCTGCATTGAAATATCACAAAAGTCATTGCGATTGTTTTCTTACTGTGAAACTATACATTGTTTTCTTTGTAAATTTCAACGGGCCTTCGATTTGATCAAGATTTATTAAAAATACTGAGCTAAATTAATAAACGAAATAATACTATTGAAAAGTAAAACTGTTAAAAACCTGATATAATAGTTTTAGGTTAAGTATGATGTTAAAGTACATCAATCATAACTATCAAAACTCTGTGTTTACGCATCAGTGTGATAAAAATCATGTTCAAAACAAAACATTTTCAAGGTCTCCATTTTCTAAACATGGCGACGTAAAGAAATCTTATAGTTCTTAATATCACTAATTTATGCTCTATTTGCACCTACAAGATGTAAAAATCACTTATTTATATTTTGCGAGTGGCAAAGCAGTGTATCTTATTACCAATAGTAATTATTTTATCTTTTGTAGATCTCCCAGTACCTGTGGATTAGGAGTCCCAAAATTGACAAAAACGTTTTATTTTTTTCCATGTTATGAAATTCATTTTTATAAAGGTCCTGATGTTTTAGTACTTTGATAGGCCTAAATCATTAATTCTATCACAAAGTGAGCGTAAGACAACAGCTTAAACAATATATATACATATATGCGTTATTATAGTAGCAATAGTTAAAATAATATATAATACCTAATTTTGAAACTGTTAGATCTTTAGTGGTTTCAAATAAGTTAAAATTGCTGCTTTTGGTATTCCAGAACCCCTATAGAAACTTAGTTACGCGTTAAAGTGGCGTGGCAGAGTACACTAGCCCTTAAAGCTGCAAATATAGGTCTCAAAAGAGCTGCAAAATGATACCTTTATCTACTACAAGAGACATATTCCTCTATTGTATTACTTATTTGGAACTAAAAGTGCCAAATAAGAGTACGGTAGCGCTTAGATTTAGGAGTTGCATATAAGTGATTTAGAGACCTTATATACAACCAATACTTCTGTATAAGTGGAAATTAAAACCTGTATGTTACTTTAGGTAACAAAATCGGTTTTATGCTACCGTAGGAAACAAAGCAGAAACAAAAATCTTTCCTATGAAACTACGAGCGACAAGAAGTACTCATATACAAATATGAGTTGTGTTTGAAGCTAAAGGTTTTATCAAACACTGTAATACAACTAATTTGCAACTTAGAGCTATAATATAAGTTGCAAAATTCACTAGTGTGCTACTTGGGTGTGGTGCTGCAGCCAACTTTTCATTTTTACCACCTGATGATCATAATCATAGATCTTAGTCATATTATATCTAGGTATATCAATTTTTTTTTGTGTGCCTAATACTAAGTACCTATCTATATATTAACACTTGTTCACGTACTCTATAAAACCGATAGTACTTTCAGAAGAACAATTTTTAAATCATAAAATAATTCAAATATTGTTGACTCTGTGGAACTGCATTTCTTAATAAATTAATCTTTCATTAATAAATATTTATGGAGCATAATTTTGTAAAAAGCTTACACTTACTATTACTTCTAAGCATAAAAAAACAACTTCCATATTTTTTCATATTATAGTCAGTAATGCCGAAATGTTCTCTTAAAAGAATTTTTAGTACTCTGCAAGACGGGCTCCTCGGAGACCTAGTGCAAAGTGCGGCGTACTTAATTTATAATACTTGACTATGGTGCCGAGTAACAATACTGCTTCCTTCTATAAAATAAGCAATACTGTAACTTCAACTTCAAATCTTGTTTGTGGCTTCTGGTATTTCACAATTTATCTTATGTAGTACTGCCATCAAACGTAGGTAGATAATTTGTACGGAGTCTAATGATAAACTGTATATTTTGTTAGTAACCATTACCGTGCCAGAATTGTTAAAACTGTCAAAAATTAATTTCTTATCCATTCTTATCCAAAAATCTTTAGTACGTAAAACACAAGTTTTTGCAGTACAAGTACTTCATCTATGAAAAACAAAGTTTTAGATATGAAAGAAAACCAACAAGTTAAATTACTTCCTTAAATTGTTTTTGTTTGTAACTAGAAGTAGTAGGTATTTAATTATATTTCTTATATTAACTCATTAGATACATTTAAAAAAAAATAAGTACATTGAACTTAAAAATAACTCAACAGTAGGTACTTAGTAGCAATAGGTATTTGAGTGGTCCCGTGTTAATTTAAGGGCTTGGCGAGAGTTGGAGATATAATTAAGTCATTTTTATCTTAAACTATTTCCAACTATACATGTGACAGAAGCCAAGTACTTATATACAAATAAATCTGTAATATCTGGCATCACTGCGGACGAACTGATCCACCTGACGCGTCTTTACGGCACCCCATATCGGACCTCCCAACAAGCCACGCGCATGCGCGACAGAGTGGGACGTATTCAGGACATACTTTTTTGTATATTTTTTGTGTGGGACGATTGAAAGGTGTCCGCAGTGAACAGTGATACATCTACTTGAGACTAGTATGTAGTAGAGTCCAAGAAATAGGTACTTAGTTTTGTATTAAATAAAGCTAAATTACCATTCACTCACTGACTCATATAGATAGTTGTTTAGAGGGATGGAGAAGTGGTGGGGAAAAAATAAAAATTTATCGGTAGGAAAAATCCCAAAATCTTTAAATCTCAACTCTTCAACCTAGACCTCTAAGGGATCTCAGAAACGGTGAGGTTTAGGGGTATACTGTTTCAACTAAATAGAGAGTACTACCTTGGTAATTTTTGGAAAAATGAAAAAAAAAAACATGGCTCCCATACAAAAAAACATGGCCGCCATACAAACTTGACATGCTTATAACTTCGAAACGGTTATACTTAGGTATGAACTGTTTGAACAAAAGTTGTAGCCAATCGATAAGGACAACTGCTAGGGATGGCGGAAATTCAAAATGGCGGATCCAAGATGGCCGCCATCTTTCAAAATGGTCCTAGGGGCTTGAAATTTTGCATTCGGGAGTTTCTGAGATCGCCTACTACGAATCTGAAATCAGTTTTTGATATATTTTTTTAAAGATGGCCGCCATACATTGCATCTTTTTCATTTTTAGATAGTTGTTTTGAGAAAACTATTAGCAGTAACGAAAAACTGATTGCAGATTGGTATATAAATTGCATTTTAGTTTAAGGAAAAAAATGGTAAAATTTCGGAAGGTCAATTTCTCGTATTGGCCCCCAACGGATCTCAAAAACGGTGGGGTTTAGAGAGTACTTTCTTGACAACATATTAAGTACTACTTTGGCACTTTTTGAAAACTTTAAAAAAATCATAGCTCCCATACAAAAAAACATGGTTGCCATACAAATTAGTCGTTGTACTTAGGTATGAAATTTTTGAACTGTAGTTGTAGTCAATCTACTAAGCTGATTTAGAATTTTTTTCATATCTGGAATTTTTATTTAATACCTAATGATAATTGCTATGTATTATACTTATTCAAAAAAGTGACGTCCGATGCCATTTTTGAAATCTACACCACCAAAAATCTAGCAAACTACACCTATGACGACTTTTTGCAAAAACTCACGTCTGCCATCTTTAATTCTAAAATAGATGCTATTTCTGAAATCTACAACTCAAAAAAATTAAAAACAACACCCATGACGGCTTTTTCATAAAAGTAACGTCCGCCATCTTAAATTCCAAAATAGATGCCAATTTTGAAATGTCACACAATTTTTCACTAATTATCACTGATATAAACACAAGTTTGACAAAATAATACAATAAGGTGGCCGTTTTCTGCGTTCGCGCCAAAACTCCCAAAATTGACACTATCGGAAGAAAAACTCGACAACAGCCACGGAATCGCGATATTTTTCATGTACCTATCTTTCTAACTCATGCCATATATCAATGCATTCAGATTTCCACGATCCTAATAATAAGTAAGTAATAAGTACCTACATTACTACATTACTACTACATAGAAAGCAATTGGATCATCCACAGACCCTTGAAGGTCTAAAGATAATCCAAGTGCTCAAGCCCACTGCCAGTTGGCAGCGTGCCCAGCATGCTGGCAGCATTGCCACGCTGAATGGCAATGCTTATACGTTGAGCCAAATAAACACCAGCATTTTGGTCACGCGTCGCGTCCACCAGACGCTCAGAAAGACTTTTGAAAACGAGATGAGCTCCCGGCCCCCACGGACCCAAAGTCTCAACTCCAAATGGCTCAAATATGTAACCACTGCCGAGGTTAGCATATTTGCGCCGCTTGTGCTGCTCAGCCGAATTGGCCGCCGCTCCAGCCCTACTCTGAGTCTCAGGAAGATGTGACGGTGCCAAAGTATCGACGCAAGTTGCGTCCCATACTAAGGGCCGTCCACACTTCCATGGGACCAGCGTCATGCCGTCAGGCCTTTTGCCATCACCACGCGCCAACCCACTCGGTTCGAGTACGGCTGCGATATTGGCGGTGACAAAAGCCCTGCGTATGACATCGTTAAGGCTGGCGTGGCGTCCAATCCGACCAGCGCTTCTTGAGCAAGAGAGACCGTGGTGACCGAGCTGGTCAACTGCAGTACCACACTGACAGCGATGGGCTTCACAACACCTTGCACCCAAGCGTAAGCTGACAGCTAGACGAAATGCAGTTGGGTCTAAAAGGTTACCAGTATTGAAAGAGGGCAATGCTTGCAACCAAAGACCGGACTCCCATACAGAGACTGCAAGGATACGAGCGCGATCCGCGACGCTAGGACACGTGTCTAGAAGAGATTTCCGTGCTAGTTCGCAGATCGGCCGATCCCACAGTCTCTGCGACGATAAAGTCTTTGGAAGCTCGGTATTTGGGCAAGCGACCCTCCAAGCATTCGTTGCCTCATTCAAATGAGCTACATCTACGCCAGAATGGCCTAAAGAAGGTGCGAGGATTTTTTCAATCAAGTTCTGAGTACTATGAATGGAGGACAAGAAAGCTGGTAAAGCAACACTTGAAATTTGGCGGACCCCTAACCCTCCAAGCCTAACAGGCAAGGAGGCTTGTAGCCACGCCCTTTCACTCATGTCAATATTCAAAACCGATACTAGGGACTGCTTTACAACATCGTCTAAGCTCAAAAGGAGCTCATTGTGTTTCCACAATGGACTACATCGTAAAGCGTACATAAATTTTGGAACAAACAGACAACATCTTATAATGGTAAAAGCCATGTAGGCGTTAATTTTGAGTAGCCTATCAGAGGCACTCAAAAAATTTTGAATTTTTTCTTGAACGAAAGGCGGAAAAGACTCATCTAATATCGGCGAACCTAGAAGGCGAAGAGAACACTTGTCTACCGATTTGATGTTAGGTGCCAAATCATTAAATTTGTTAAGTATCAAATCTTTATCCGGACATGAGTCGCAAACGAAAAGTTCGCATTTCGAAAAATTTAGCTCCAAACCAATTTGACGAAACTCGTCAATAAGAATTTCCAAATCAATTAGTACCTACATTGACCATTATATCATTTAGTTACCAAAATGTTGTAATACAATAATTATATTAAAGTAGGTACATATCTGTGAACACATTCCCATCCTCGCTCGCAAACGAAAAAGGTCCATCCTCAATACGTCCCACTTCCTTGCGCCCACCACGTCGCTTGTCGGGGAATACCCGAGTACGTACCAACTAGGCAGTCTTGTAGGGGTGGTATACGTGTGTTGTTCAGTGTTGCCACTGAACATTGTGAGGCGGCCATGTAAGTATGTACGGTAAAAAAAGGCATTTTATAACGAAGTCCCAAATGGAAATTCCAATGGAATGTTGAACTAGTATGCATAGCAACGAATTGAAAGTCAAAAGTGGCAGTTCACGATGGCATTCTTAGCTGTTTTTGAGCTATCCGAAAGGTGAATAAAAACAGTTCAAACTGCAATTTTTGCTTACACATTTCCAAGCGATTGGGTAGCCTATTGATAAAACGTCAATAACTATCACATTCAGCGTTAAGCTAGAAACATACTATCGGACGCGGCTTACGGACGCGACTGACAACCGCGACCTAGACTATGAAATTACACTGAGCCGTGCACACTATCGGACATAAGTCGCGGACGTCACCTTTGGACGACCTTGAGCGTTCGGACGTCCGAGAGCGATCTGGCACACCGGATGTTTTAAGACTGTGCACATTGCTAAGTCACGGCTGTCAGTCGTTTCCGTCAGCCGCGTCCGATAGTATGTTTCTAGCTTAACGCTGAATGTGATAGTTATTGACGTTTTATCAATAGGCTACCCGATCGCACCTAGTGTATGGTGAAGAAATATCAATCATCATCAATCAAAAGGTTTTAATTGACATAAAATAAGATACCCACATGAAAAATAGTGAAGCCTCTGGTTCCCGAACTAGCCAGAGGCTGAACCACGGGAACCAGCGTCTTTTTCTATATTTACAACAAATTATGACATTTTAGGTACTAATAAGATACCTAAATGAAAATAAGATGCCTACATGAAAAATAATGAAACCTCTGGTTCCCGAACTAGCCAGAGTTTGTACCACGGGATCCAGCGTCTTCTCTTATATTTACGACAATTTAGGTTTCTATTTCTAATATTACTTATCTAAAATTTCGTTTGAAATTATTAAAGACCTAATTTAAATTTTACTTAAATACAAGTGTAAATAATATTATCAACCAGATACATAATACTTACCTATACAAATCAAATTATTTGGGACCCATTACTATGTACTACTAATAATGAACTGCCAATCCAATCAAAGGATTTTTTTTCTTGTGATTACAGCTAGGTAAGGTACCTAAAAGTATAACAAAAACTATAAACATGAACTATAACTATCAAAAATCTATTTATAGCTGTATTATTAGGTACCATTATATATTTTGGTATATATGATGAGTATGTGATATAAATATTCAAGGTTTAACTAATAGGTCATACACATCCTTATTTTATTTTAGCATAATAGTACATTACATATTAATCACCTAAAACAAGATTTGCCATAATGTACAGTGCGACACTAAAGAGATGAATTATTCGTAAACTAAAATTAAATTATCACTTTTGCTGGAACCACAACCGGAGCTGTCAATCATTGTTAACTTCCTAGCATTTTTCTCGTTTTGTGTTATTTTGTGGATTGTGGACAGGAAAACTGTATCTTTATGCAAAAAACAATGGTAAATATGCTAACAAAACGATCGTGGCGACCTCATTTAGTCTCTTATATCGCACTGTAGATTAGATATTAAAGAATGTTCCCATTTGCTTGCATCATCGCGCAACGCTTCGTAATCTTTTCATATTATTTAAGACCATCAATAGTTAAAAAACATTAAAAGTCGAAGATAGCGTCCCGTTTTGCTTTAATTATAAACACATGCCATAAAACTTTTTGTACATTTTTTCTTATGCATATTTCCCTGGAATACGAACTTTTACAGTCAGTGTACGGTCACACAGTTTCTAAACCTGGCCGCCCAGTCTGGTATCCCTGTGTGTATATTGTGCTTGTTTGCTATTTGGGGTTTTTCAGTGTTACCGTTTTACAATATTTTGTAGTCGCTGTTAAATTAGAAAATTTCGCCAGAGGGGCTTTATTTATGGACTTTGAATGGCAAAAGCCGCTGTTTGACGTACAATCTTTAAAAATTAGTTTTATTTGGTTTGGTTTTAGAGATGTTTTTTACGTTGCTATTTTTACGATGAATCCCTTATAATAAGGAAGTTTCCTTAATTATAAAAACTAAAAATAATTATGTTCATTTAAAGACGTTAGAATTATATTGGATGCAGTGAAAAAAATACTCGAATATCTTAATAAATGACGGAGTTATGGATGTCTAAACATGACCGCACAAAATCAAAAAAACCTCGCGACGGATTTACGCGTGTGACGTCATCCGGCTCCAGAGCCGCGCCGTGGGTTAGGCAGGAGTAAGGAAAAGAGGAAATAAAGTGCTTCATTCTATGCCGGGTATTTTTTTAAGCCACGAATACGTTCTAGGATATCATTTTACTTATTTTTATGTTATGATCAACATTTACTATGAGACTAACCCCCCAATATAACGAATAAAAAGTCAGCATGCCCATAATTTTGTCGTGAGTAAATGAACTTTATTTCTAAATGGAACAAGACTTGGCGTGTGTACCTACTGTTCTGCGGTTATTACATCTGTATATATTGACTAGTAGTTTTCCAAATAGTAGGCCTCACAAGTATACATTTTGGTGAACATTTTCTGGTAATCAGTTTTCAAAAATGCACAACTTGCACGGGCAAATATAATCATAATTACAATATTCTGTCCTAAAATATCATTGTATATTATGACCAACTTTTACTATGGGACTAATCCCCTGTACAGGGTTATCCGAAACTTCTCAGCCTAATATTATTTTGTTCTTATAAAGTACTTGACACTTGTTCTTTTAAAGTGACAGGTGCCATTGTATGGCATATTATTATAGAATTAATACTAGAGTGGCATGACAGATGTCATCCGAAATGTAGATCTCGTTGAGCTCTATCAATTTTGTGCCTAAAGTAACGCTCTAGAAACGACAGTTACGGAGATAAATTACTTTAAAGAGCTGTCATCCAAAATATAGATCTTGTTGAGTTCTATCACTTTTGTGAAGACAGCAATGGTCTAAAATCGTTAGTTACGGAAATAAACCGCATTTAAGTTTGACAGCTGTCACTTTGAGACCTGACATGTCATCCTAGTATGGATTCTAGAATATGACAGCTGTCACTTTGTTCAGTCATTTTTAGGGTTTCGTAGTAAAATGAGGAACCCTTAAAACGTCGTTCGTTTTGTCCGTGTAACGGACGGACGCCGTTTATAGACTATATTAAAACTTTCCCTGGAAATTATTTTGAGCACTGTGGAAGTTTTGAGCGATAAAGGAAAATTGAAATATTGAAACGTTAGAGGTCATCGACCTCACAAGTTTATTTCATATAAACAAACAATAACAATAACAAACAAATAATAACACTTTATTAGACAACCACATTACATAAAAAAAATTACAGAGACAAAACAATACAATTTGTAGGTTTCTAACTGGTGGCCTTATCGCTTTAAACAATTTCTTCCAGGCAACCAAGAATTCATACTAAATTACGTTTTCCTAGTAATAAAAATAAACCATCTTAAAAATTGTATTTTATCATTATCATAATCATTGTCACGGAGGCCTATCATACGCAATGCCATGTCTCGACACGCACTTGAAAACTTATTGGAACTAGAAAATAAAAGCCTTGAAAATATTTATCTAAAGTATTTTACTACAACAAAATATATATCGCTTCGCCAGTTCTAGCTAACCCTGTATAGGGGATCAGTCCCAAACTCTGACACCAGGGCTAGCCACCCGGCCTATACAAACTTACTTACTTAGTCCCATAGTAAATTTTGGCCATAATATACCATAAAATCTTAGAACCTTACCATTTTTATGATTAAGAATATATTTACCTGTGAAAGTTGTGCATTTTTGAGAACTTATTACAAGAAAATGTATACTTGCGAGGTCTACTGTTTGGAAAACTACTAGTTAATAGTTACAGATGTAAAAATCGCAGTACACTAGACACATACATCAAGTCTTGTTCCATTTAGATATAAAGTTCATTTATTCACGACAAAATTATGGGAATGCTGACTTTTTATTCGTTATATTGGGGGGGTTACGCCCATAGTAAATGTTGATCATAACATAAAGATAAGTACAATGATATCCTAGAACGTATTCGTGGCTTAGAAAAATACCCGGTATAGAATGAAGCACTTTATTTCCTTTTTTCCTTACTCCCGCCTAACCCACGGCGCGGCTCTAGAGCCGGATGACGTCACACGCGTAATTCCGTCGCGAGGTTTTTTGATTTTGTGCGGTCAGGTTTAAAAATTCGCAACTCCGTCATTTTTGAAAATAATTGAAAAATAAAAACACCATAATTTATTGCAGACTTGGTGTAATTTAATAAAAATAAAACTAGAAAACGGGAAACTTCCTTATTGGATCTTTTATTTTGTCAAATAGTCAAAATATATCAAAAACTGCTATTAGACATAATCTAATTAGTTCTCAGTTAGGAACCTTATTCTGCTGCAATCTCAGAGTTCAGTTCTGCTAAATCTGGCCACGATGAAAGAAATCATAACACTCGTTTAACAAAGAAAGCGTAAATACTTTACCTTTTGTAAAGAAAGGAAACCTTTCGTCAGTGTTATCCAGAACTCCCGCCACAGAGCGAAATGGAGGGATAAAAAGAAATAAAATAAATATTTTTGAGAAGCCCATAAAACAAGCTTTCAAAATATGATGTATAAACATCAGCTCGGTTAGATTTGTCTCTGAATAATATACCACTTGCGGACGTCTCTTTTGCCTCTAAACACGACAATTGCTATTATACAAAACACGGCAATGAATTGTTGTTTGACGGCAACCTACTTTGCCTACTTTGAAAAAAATAGTAGTTTACAGTGTTTGATGGCAACTCTGGATCGCAAGTCTGCCCGCCCGTCCGGTCACCACGCGGTCGCAGGGCGGTCACCACGCGGTCACGGGGCGGTCACCACCAGGCGGTCGCCACGCGGTCGCCACGCGGTACAGCCGGTACGGTGGTACGGGCGCGGTCATAGTTATGCTACTGAGCACTAGATGTCGCTCTATCTTTCAACAGTTTCAACGTTCTGCCGCTTTACACTAAGTGGCGCCATGGGCCATGCTGGTCGTACTAATAGGGATGGGACAGTGTGACAGTGATAAAATGAAATTCCATCACTCGTTTTACTACTTTTCTTTCTCTTTCCTTTTTATTTCTATTTAAACAATTATTTATATTTCTTCTAATCATAAGTAGAAACAAGCCTAACATCTCTGTAGTCTAGTAGCTATACAGGATCAGGATCATCTCCTTGTCCAATACTAAGCCGCTGATGTAACATCATCATTATTGACAATTGTTACCATGAGGACCACTCAGAATAAAAGGAAAAATCATCAGATATTCCTTATATACTTGCCGCTCGGAATTAGTAACTCGGAAGTAGTAATGAAACAGCTGATTTTTTTTGCATTCTGAATTGACACCATAATAAAAGTTCATAGTGATGGTCTGAATCACCTCCCTTTTGCACCAGCTGGATAGCCCTGTATGTAGTCTTCAGTTTCTAGCAGCGAGCATTTTCTTGTTTGTGGTAAAAAACCGTGAGTAAAGCTGGAAACATACTATCGGACGCGGCTTATGTACGCGACTGACAGCCGCGACTGATAGGTATCTGGATGATTAATGTTCACTGAGCCGTGCAACCTATCGGACATTAGTCGCGGACGTCACCTTGGGCTAACCTTGAGCGTTCGTACGTCTGAGAGTGATCTAGCGAGCCGGATGTTTCCGACTCACGACGAATACTCATTCCTACTAATCATGGGTATTCGTGTATTTAAACCTATTTCTAGAATTTGCTGATGATGTTAAAATGGCTCTTACATAGAATAGAAAGAAAATAATTCTATACTTACTACCTACTAACTACTCTTATTAACTAAATAAATAGAAACAAGACATTCCTTGAAGTTTTATTTCTGAAGGCGTAAGTACATCAGACAATAATAATTTGTTCATCCATAGTTACCTACTCAAAGCATATTCAAATGTGTATTGTTACTTACAATATCTGATAATAAATGCACCTTTATAGTCCTTCGTGGGTGTTTCTGTAGTCTACTGTCTGTAAACCTACTAGTTTTTACTATGCCGCATCTCAATTTTTCTCGTCTCCTCACTACCTACTATGAGAAAATGAAATTACTTCGGTTACGTCAAACTTCAGCCGAAAGAGTGAACAACTACCGGCGTACCCGTCAGGCCTGCTATGGCCCCGCGCGGTCTGTCCGCGGTAGAGGCGCGTCGCGCGGGCAATTGTTTACAAACGCGAGCCGCGACCGGACCTGTGTGAGCCCTTCTTAGACAACCAGTACAATACAGTTGCCCGCCCGTTCGCTATACCGCTCGTACCGCCTGTGTGTGAAGGAGCCTTTAATTCGCTATGTATTGCAATTGCATGTGGATTGCGGTCGTTTGACAGTTTGACCATAGACTGCCCTTAGATTCTTAGATTATAGAGGGAAATTATATGAGACTGCCATAGAGGAAGTCCGAAGTATACTTTGACAATAATTGACAGTCATGATTTTTTTTTTTTGGCTTTATACTACACATTTCTACTAAAGTTTTTATACACGTTCCAATTAGGTTGGAGGCTTAGAGCACAGACTACTATACATACTACGTATGCTTAGAGCCAAGCGCTAAATCAGATTGGGCGCACGTCACACGTGGTCGAACATTGAAATTTTTCAGCCAGTTGTACCTGTACATCAGTATGCATGCATGCGGCATGTCTTCATGAATATCGACCCCGGCGAATCCAGCCATGACTGAGGCTCACATAAAGCTGTGCGTTGATTGGATATTGCGCAGCTTGCAACTAACTTCAAATCCGCCCACTTGTATGATTCGCGGCCTATAGTACAAACTAGATAGAGGATACTAAGTATGCCCATAGCAAAGAAGATATAATAAATATTTTTTTAATAAGTCTACATCAAATAACAAAATCTGAATGTGCTCAAGAATTAGAGCAGAAAATTATGACTATGTAAACAGTTTGCAGAACGTGAAGTGAAAGTTCAGAGAATATCATTGCACTACCATCACAATGATAAAATCCAAGGAAATATCTATTCATATAAAAACAGTATTATACCACATTTTTTTATTTACAAATAAAATAATAAATAAATCATACACTTAAATTCTTAGTTAATGTAGCATCACAGCACAAAAAATAGACAAATTGTATATAATTACTCATAATGTCAGTTGTCACAATGCTAAATCATTATAAAGCACAGAGTTATTAATATAAAGATATATATGTATTGAGAAGCCGTGGTGGTCTAGAGGTAGTGACACCCGCCTTACAATCGTGAGGTCGTGGGTTCAAATCCCCGGTCCCGTACCAATGAGTTCTTTGGAATTTATGTACGGAATTTCACAGCACTGGCTTTTCTGTGAAGGAAAACATTGTGAGGCAACCTGCATACGTCCGTAGAAGAAATTCGATGGCGTATGTGAATCCACCAACCCGCACTGGGCCAGCGTGGTGGATATGGCCCAATCACCCTTCGTGGGTAGGCCTACGTCCTGCAGTGGACTATTAAAAAGGCTGGTACAGTACAGTATATTGTATCAAACTAACATTTGTCTACCTTTATGCCAGGGGCCCATAGAAATGTCTTATTTATCAATCATATTGATTCTATCTACATAATCAACTTATTAACTTCTTCGGGAGTTCTCCGCATAATTGTGTGAGGATCCATATATCCATTACTAGAATCATGAACGGCTTGATAAAGTTGACCATAGATTGCCAATATCACTCCAAAAGCTCTTTTCTTCACAACAAGCTTATGAGAATGACTCAGCAGCAGATTCAATTGTGGCAGAATGTAAGCATCAGGAGTTACAAGAAACAAATCAAATTTATTTAAAAATGTCTTCAATGTAGCCGTGTCCATACCAGGAATAGCTGACAATGGGCCGCTGATCTTCTCCTGGAGAATGGTATAAATTGGGCCCAAATTGAGGTTGGCAACAAGGAAACTGGCCTGTTCCGACGTTAGGGTATCAGCTTGGGCTTCAGATTGGGCTTGCAGCCTCTCATTATACTCATCCATGATGGTGTAAAGTGACAACGTACACTGTATATGATAAATACAGTTTAACATGTAAACTGACATATCTGTTGAACTCAGGTGACAAGCCGTTTCATTAATGGCATGCAATAGAGGATCCAAAATGTGAGTCACAATAACTTTTCTATCAGATGTGTTTAGATTATTGGAATTATTCATTATGGCCAACAAATCTCTCAGGAAACTCACAAGATCTGTAACTACTATTGAGGGATTTAGGTCTACTGGTGGAGCTTTGACTCCGTGACTTAGTTCCTTTTGTATCTTGCTGTCCAGAGTTATAAGAAAGACTTCTTCACTCTTTTTGAGAAGTTCTTCCAGAGTGTTAATCAAGTGACCCTTACCTATCGAAGACTGGATCACATCTTTATAATAGATGATCAGATTTGTGATTGACCAGAGAACTAATGGATCCTTATCAGGTTTCAAAATAAGTTCAGCTCTTACTTTCAATAGAGGACATATAGCTTCCATTATGCTTGTTAGAGCATCTATAATTTGCTGGTTCTTATCTGGTAGATCACAGTGCTTAAACAATGTTGCCAAGTTTTCTTTTTCAATGGGTATAACTTGATATACCCAAGTCAAGATATCACCAATGTATCTTTTGGGATCATTGGCATAAAACTCTATAGGCTTAGAGCCCTCAGTTCCTTTAGTTAAGGCATCAATGAATAATTGAACTATGGTTGCTTTTCTAGCAGAACAATATTCATCAATGATGTTGGTGAATAGAACTTGTCTGTTCTGAAATTTGGCCAGTGCTGTAGATATAAGTGCATTATTGGGAGAGTCAGTGCTCAAACAAGCTCCTATAGTCCAATGGTATAGCTTTTCAATGGCAACTTCTTGCTGAAGACCTACAGTCTCCATGATGTCAAATGCAGAAGTCTGGTACCAACACCTCACAAGTGTCTTACAGTTATCATACAACTTCTCAATCTGAGACAATGTCCCGAAGAAATCTGATGTGAGTGGTGTCTTAACAGAAACATTGTAGAGATATTCAGTTTTATCTGGTGGAAGTTGAAAACAATCAACAAATGAATTTACCCAAATATGCTTCTTTTCGGTCTTCTTCCTTTCTTCTTTTAGTTTGGTTGTTTGGGCTATCAAATGATGCGTTTTGGTTTTTGATTCGTTGAGTCTATTGGACATGTCTTTCACAGCATGATCTAAGGAGGACAGCGAGTTTAATAAGACTTGCAGCTTGTCCTTTACCTTGTTATACTCCATGAGAACAGTTTTGTTCACCAGCATATCTCTTTTTTCAATTTCGTTCAACAGAACTCTCCGAGTATACGCTGAATTTGAGGAACATAATCCTGAAACAGAATTTAGAGCGTCACTGCTATCTGAGACTATGTGGTTATCGAATATTTTATTTATTCTTTGCCGGATAGTATTGTTACTAAATGCGTCCATTTTTGAATATATAAACTTAACGGCGCGACATGTAAAATTTAATTATTTATTGCTATTATTGATTTTTCTCATAATTTTCTGCAGCGACAAATTGTTGAATGACGGCGATGACAATGACAGATAGATTAATGTGACACCTGTCAGGCAATACTCCTACCAAATACTTGGAAGTGTGACGCCAATAATTATTGAAAGAAAAAATGTTGACGATTGTCTATGAAAAAGTCGAACACAATTCTGAAAATGTTGCCACTTCATTATTCACTACAATATTTAGTGGAAAATAGTGGCACCCTTTCGAGTTCTGATGGAAGAATCGATAAAATCTATGCTCTCGACTTCTGTCGCTGCAAAACTAATTTGTATTCCATGGAAGATTCTATCATAAAATATTCGTAATTATCTTTGAATAATTCCCCACATCGCGGTAAGATAAAAATCAGGATATTGATAAGTCAGGACGACCCTTCATCCGTGCAGTTTCTTGGTTAGCCGAAGGCTTTTGCTGCGATCTGTGTCATGCGTTAGAATTTTCTGAATTTCCAAATAAAAGATTTTTGGGAAAACCTGCAGCACTGATCATTTGTAGAGGTGTGTGGGTAATTTTGTACACGAGCTATGGCGCTTCTGGAAAAATGACAACAATATTGTCTATGGTTTCATCATATGATCAATGGTCACCTCTTGTAATTGATTTCCTTCAAAAAGGCTCTTTGGGCTTTTTCTGTGCTTTGGATTGCGAAGTGTACCTAAAATACTTTAATTAAAGTTCTTGGTTGTAAAAGCTTCAAAAGCAAAATGAAGGGGTGCATATTTAACATTGACGCTGGCTACTTGGAAGGTCTCTGCCGTGGATTCAAGTGTGGTATACTCAAGCAAGCTGACTATCTCAACTTGGTTCAATGCGAAACTCTAGAAGGTAATAAATAGATTTAGAATATATTGTTCTAATTAGTTAACCAAAATAAGTATAGGTGGCTATGTAACTGTTAATTTTGTTTGACAGATTTAAAGCTCCACCTCCAAGGCACTGATTATGGCACATTCCTCGCAAACGAGCCCAGCCCCTTGTCTGTCTCGACCATCGACGACAAGCTCCGCGAGAAACTCGTCATCGAGTTCCAACATTTGAGGAATCACTCTGTTGAGCCTCTGTCTACTTTCTTGGATTTCATTACATACAGTTACATGATTGACAACATCATTCTGTTGATCACTGGCACTCTACATCAAAGGCCCATTTCCGAGCTGATCCCCAAATGTCATCCATTGGGATCGTTTGAGCAAATGGAAGCCATCCATGTAGCGGCCACACCCGCTGAGCTGTACAATGCCGTGTTGGTGGACACCCCCCTGGCCCCATTCTTCGTGGACTGCATCAGTGAGCAGGATCTGGATGAGATGAACATTGAGATTATTCGTAACACCCTGTACAAGGCTTACCTGGAAGCCTTCTATGAGTTCTGCAGCCAAATTGGAGGCACTACTGCCGATGTCATGTGTGAAATCTTAGCTGTGAGTTGTTTACTAATATTTTATTGTTTATTAATAAGTTAGTTTTATGTGTACATGACTATTTGGCAGCCAGAAATCAGTCAATCATTTTACAATGAACATGAAAGTGCATCTAATTGTATTGAAAATAAAACAAGGACCAATACTCAGTACAAGCCATACTGTGAAATAAAATGTTTACATTGTTTGCAGTACTTTATCCTCCTGAGACCCACGGTATCACCGGTGATACCTTGCGAAAAAAAAATATTTCTACTTTTTCAAAGGATTTAGGTCTAAACTATGGATCAATTTAGATACTTAATGATATTGTCTTTCAATTAAATATGGCAAAGAATTAATTTTTAGCTATTTCCTACTAAGTTTCTTGTACTGAAAATTAAGTTTTTTGAAAACAGTGACATACCCATGGACAATAGGAAATATTTTTTATTTTCGTTGGCTTTTGCCCACTTTATTGTTTTAATCGAATAGCTAAATAGTTAATCATTCATCATATATAAAAATCGAATTAAAAATATATCATTATTTAAGAAAAAAAACCGATTAATTTTTCATATCACCGGTGATACCTTGGGCACTTACGACTTTAAAATTGACATTTTTAATATTTAGATTATGATCGAAATTTTAATTTTCTGGCAATCTTTATTTTCTCCAAGAGTAGTAATTAGCAACAATACATCGAGAAGAAGTCTGCTATTGAGTCATGAAGGTCTAGCTGAAGGTTTGAGGGCTCAAGGCTGGTCATGTAGTATGAAGATTTGGTATAGAAGCTTCTAGGCGTTTTTTCCCCCAAATCTTGTGGTAGGCAGAGGGATTATGAATTTTTAGCTTAGAAACGCTCTGGAATCTCTTTTACTACCACTTTGGGTCAAGGTTCCTTATTGGTATAATGATTTTTTTAGATGATGACTACATAAATAATTTTCCTGAATAAAATACTAATTATGTATTTTAGTACAACAGAATAAAAATAAATAGAAGATAACATGTATTCTGTGAATAGTAAGAGCTTGACAAAGCAGTAGAAGAACAAAAAACTTTACATAGGTCTGATAACACAGAAATTAGCTAAATTAAAGGTGTCCGAGGGTCAGCCAATTCAAGTAGCACCCATGAAGAATAATTCATGCCTAGGGAGTTTCCTGCAGCTGGAACCTAAGTAATCACTATATTATACTTGATGTTTCACAATCACTAGTTATCTGCACTTTTATCTACAAAAGCATAGAGTTGTATAATTCATACATTACGCCACTTACAAAATGTACCAAAATATGCACTAATTAGGTGATAGTGACCACTTAGTGGCATCTAGCTAAGCTCCATCAGCTCCAATGTAATATATTTCCATATTTATATGTTATCTTGAACTGTTTCTATGGTTTTTATCCACTAGAAATACTATTGAGAAAAAAAAATTCAACCGATAGTGATCTGATTGAGACCCAAGGTATCACCGGTGATACCTCCTATTTTGGCGATTTGGGTGGGGGAGGATTTTTTTTACTATTTTTCCCATAATCCTGATACTCACAATAGCACCTAAACTAAAAATCAGATAAGTCATATGATTTTTTATTGTCTGGGTCTCAGGAGGTTAAGCATTGCAATACAATAGTGTTTTTCAGTTAATAATTGTGAATACATAATAAATTAGGTAGTAAAATTTATTTCTTTCAAAATTGATATTAATAGTACTTGACTTTATTGATTAACTTCCATGATGCAATAGTTACTATAATAATTTCAGTTTGAAGCTGACCGTCGTGCCATCATCATTACTATCAACTCTTTTGGCACGGAGCTGTCAAAGGATGACCGTGCCAAGCTGTACCCCCGCTGCGGCAAGCTGAACCCTGATGGTTTGGCTGCCCTGGCCCGCGCTGATGACTATGAGCAAGTGAAGGCTGTAGCCGAGTATTACTCTGAATACTCTGCCCTGTTTGAAGGTGCCGGTTCCAATGTTGGAGACAAGACCTTGGAAGACAAGTTCTTTGAGCATGAAGTGAGTTGAATGTACTTTGATTTTTAAAAAGTAACTTGATTTCAGGCGACGGATATTTAAATAATTCAAACAAGCCACTGAAGTGACTCATCATTTTAACAATAGTGAATCAGTGTCTGTTTTCAAAATTTTACGGTAAGCACCTTGATCCATTGCCTAAGATCATAGGATATCTAATCTCAATTTGCTGTGAAATTTTAATATATTCAAAAATATTGCTTTTCAATCCAAAATTTTGCTTGACAGAAAAGACTTTGGTTTATGGTTGCAGAAGTTCTTTTTTTGACCCTCCTGAAAATACAGGCACTAATAACCTACTGCATTAGGTTAATCTTTATTGTAAGTTATTTCTATGCGACTCAGAAAACAGATATGTAGCATTTATAATTAGGTTCAATTTCATAATAATCATTGTTTATTTGCTTGATAGTTATATCATAGAAACTTATATTATTGTCATAAACTAATGTTGTCCATTTACTTTATCTAAAAATACTATGCTTTTTTTAAAAAGCATTACTAAAATACCTATACCTATAATAAAATACCTATGCTCAATATGTTTGCTTTAAGTAAAAACGGCATCCTTTACTCGCTTTTTATTTCAAATTTAATTACACCATTTTGAAGTATGTAGGTCATGAAATGTATCTAGGGACATTTTAAAATACTTCAACTTTGAGTTCATATATCTCTGAACATAATGAAGATTTTTAATGAAAGTTACTTTATTTTGTAGGGCATTTCATCACTAACGATTGAGTTATTTTGTGAGTGATTATTAATAGTAGATTATTTATTATTAAAAAGCAAATAAAAATAAAGGTTTTTGTCCTAAGGTACATTACATGTCTGTACCTTGGGACAAACCTGTTGGGACACAATTAATATAAACTATATTTCCTAGCAAAAGCTTTTTTCATTGTCAGAAAAAACAAATCTTTTTACTGCATAATGCAGCATTAACGATTTTAAATTGATCTCAGAACCACTCTGTATAGTTTTCACATAACTGTGTAAAGTTGATTTTTTCAACCCGAATTCTTTGCTACACTTCTTGTTTTTGTTGTTTAACACAGCTCACAGCCATGTTTAACTTTATGAAACTATCTAACTAACTTCTATCTATCTAACTTAATATATTTATGTTAGGAAACTGTTTGGTACCTATTTATGGTACTGTAGAAAGAAAATATTATGTAACTAAATATATGTGATTTAGTTTTATCAATTCAGAGCGCATATGATATGTAAAACTACTCAAAAAATCTAAATATTTTAGTTTTGACTCCAAAAAACTTCACACTATTCTCAAAATTCACTTCCATTATGGCTGCAATGGTCATGAGACACTAGTCTTGCTAAGTTACAAAAATTCTACACATATGATATTATTTAACATTTTTAATATTGCTAGTTTTCATAAATAGCGAATGTCCCGTATTTTTGTTAGGTAAAAGCGTCCCAAGGAACAGTACATAACCTACTAAATAACATCAAAATGTTTTGTGGTGTGTATGTGCATCACTACAGTAACAGGCCATATAATAATAAATAGACAAAAATACTAAACTCTTCTTTTCTCTGATTTGGTATATTTTCTTGCAGGTGAACCTAAATGTGTTTGCCTTCCTTCAACAATTCCACTTCGGAGTTTTCTACTCGTACCTCAAGCTGAAGGAGCAGGAGTGCCGAAACATTGTCTGGATCAGCGAGTGCGTGGCGCAGAAACATCGCGCCAAGATCGACAACTACATTCCAATCTTCTAAACGCTCATATCAAATGCAGCAAAATCCGGTTGTATGGAAACAACATGAACTGGCGAATTTATTGTACAAATCTGAAGTTTGACTTTGATATTTATAATACCCAGTGCATGATGAAAATTAATTTTGAGGATGTTTATTCGTGTATAACCGGATTTTGCTGTAATAGGTATCATATGTACAAAAAATATTATATCCTGCACCCCACTTTAGATCATGTGGACAGTCCCAATGCAATGAATTCTTCAGTTATCTGGGACAAAAACGCAAATCCTATGTAACATTTTACTAGCCTATGTGGAAGAAAAGGAAAAACCATTTCCACATTTGTAACAATACTAGTAGGGAGAGAAGATTCCTGTTAGCTTCATTTGTACATAAATATTTCTGTTAAATATGTAATAAAATTCATGTTGTATGTGATGAGTAATGGACAAGTTGACAGTTTAGTTTATACCGATTACATAAAATATAGCAAAACAATAATTGTTGAAAATCGTGTAAGGTGAGATGTTGAAATTATTTTAGATTTTTGCTTATATACTGTAAATTAGTGTAAGTATTGTTCTTGTAATGCTCATAAAAACCCCCTAAAACAACTTGGCAGATTTTACTTTATTTTTGTGTGAGAAATTACGAGCTTTATGAGAATATTTTATTTTTATCTTTCATTTATTTTAAATATTTATCTGTAGTTAAGGTCAGCACATAGAAATTTCTTTGGCATTTCCTAATTTCATGGAAGCTTTATAAAATGGACAAGACATAAAAATGTAAATAAAATATTGTTGAAATTATAAATAAATACTACATACCAATATAATCATATCCAACAGCTGCTTAACCTAAGTATTTGATAAATAAAATGATGCTGCACAAATCAGTATTGATTTAAATAGGTAGGAACTTATTAATTTCCTTTACTTAATTTTATGACAAATAAATATTATTACAAATATACAATATTACAGTGTAAATCACATATTTAGATTCCGGTGGTTACCTTTATAATACCTGCCTATTTAATTAATAAAGTCTTATTCAATGTTAGTCTGATTTTTATTTCAATCCTTTTTACCTTCCTAGCAATAGCAATATTATATTGCAATATGTACAGTTCTATTTAATTGCAATTATTTTTGTCCAACCGTCGAAAAGTCCAATTTTATGGTAATATGATGAAATATCTACTTATCCCTACTATAATATTAAAGAACCCATGTAAGTTTGATTTTTAGCATGGATATAGTTCAACGGTTGGAAAGGACAAGGATATAGGCTACTTATTAACCTGAAAAAACAAAAGGTTAGCATAAAAATAAAAAACGCAGGTGGGCAGCTAGTTATAGTTTAGTCATTTCCCTCCATCTGAATCCTCAGATCTTTTAAACCATGCCAAAGATTGCCTACTTCTTGAGGGGAGACCACATAACGGCAAGTAGGTACTGTAGGTTGTCTACCCACAAGGTGGTGAAGGTAATTTTTTTTTTAATATTTAAAACAAACCTAATACATTATAGTAAGACAGAAATTTCATAATGGTATTTGGAAATAAGCAAGAATGGGACATTAGTATTAAATAAATTCAACTTTTAATCTTTTATAAAATTTATTTGTTCTTTTATAATATCTGTTGTAGGACCTTCATAAACTAAATTTAATTTGGATGGCTTCACCAACAGCATATTTTCATGAATTTTCCAAAACTCTTTTCTCAGCATATCATCATGAACATCTACTATTACACTTCGAGTAGCATCATTGACAACAATATTTTTTCGCAAAAGTACTGTTCCTCTCTTGAATATTTCAAGTTCGTTATTGTAATTGATCTGAAATTCTTGAAACAGTATTTCATTTTTGTCAGCAGATACAGTACCACACAGTCGCTTCTCTGCCTGAAAAAAAAATTAATCATTTATTAAGCCTAATTACAGAGGCGCCATCGTAATTATATTAGCTAAACAGCATAGTTCTGTTTCTTTTTCACTCTATGCATTCGCTAGAGAATGGTTTTTACATTGCTATTAAATTAAATTTTACACTGGCGCCTCTGTAATCAGGCTTAATATTAGTGAAATTACTGTTGTTCTCTGGAAGAAATAGCCTTTAGTGATATGATCACTTTCTTTCCTGTTGTTTTTTTTAACTATTCTTTGTGGTGTCAATACAGTGTTCTTGTATTTGATTAATATTTTTTTAAACAATTTACCAACCTGTGCTGGGCTAAGGTTTCCTTGTAATACAAGAGTCCAAAAAGTTGTGTTATATAGATTATTAATATGGACGTCCGCTTGTCTCCATTTTAAATAATCTACAAGGTTCTCTTCCGATGGATACAAAACTATTCGTCCATCAAAAGTGGGAGGGTATTTTAATTTCTCATCACCAAAAAACTTATTCCAATGAAATACATAAGATGTCGAAAACTTGCTGTTTATTGTGGTGAGCAACTTTGCAGCTCGACGTTTGTAAAGATTACTGTCCTTTTTAAATATAAATGAGAATTCATCACTTTGCCCAAAACCAATAAGCACATCACTGAATTCTTTCATAACAGTAAAGGCAGCATAATTCATCAGCTTCAGGGCTCGCAGATCATTTGGTTTGCTGAAATTGTGATCGTCTGAAAACTTATGGAAACACTTGCCATCGAGTCTAATAACAATCCAAGTATTAGGCATTAGAGAATCGTCCAATTCAAATTTTTTTACATATTCGAATGAGCTTTTAGCCATTGCAATAAATTTCGAACTTTTCCAAATTTTCAGTAAGTTTTCACTTTTAGCGAAGACACTTGCCAACATTACAAGTACAGTACCAAATAACTTAAAGCAGCATCCAGCTCCAGCGGCTTTTCAAATTCAGACCAGACTTTTCAAAATTCGTCGAAATCTGCGGTCTTCAGTATGCACTAGATTCAGTTTATAGTTTAAAAATAGTAATTTGATAGTAATCAATTGCAACTACAAATCCACGAAACCATCCTTTAACCAACTTCTCTCTCTGACGTAGTTTTGTATCCTCTTTGACTTTAACCACAGACTACTAGAGATGCTTGACTTTAAAGCTGGAAACATACTATCGAACGCGGCTGACGGACGCAACTGACAGCCGCGACTGATTCTAGATAGCCGTGCACACTATCGGACATAAAGCTCGAAACATATTATCGGACGCGGTTGACGGACACGACTGACAGCCGCGACTTAGCAATGTGCACAGTCTTAAAACATCCGGTGTGCCAGATCGCTCTCGGACGTCCGAATGGTCAAGGTCGTCCGAAGGTGACGTCCGCGACTTATGTCCGATAGTGTGCACGGCTCAGTGTACTTTCATAGTCTAGGTCGCGGCTGTCAGTCGCGTCCAATAGTATGTTTCGAGCTTAAGTCGCGGACGTCACTTTCATAGTACGTAGTATCTATAGTAGTCTGTGTCACCTTCGGACACGAAGTTAAGCTCGTAACATACTATCGGACGCGGCTTACGGACGCGACTGACAGCAGCGACCTAGACTATGAAAGTACACTGAGCCTTGCACACTATCGGACATAAGCCGCGGACGTCACCTTCGGACGACCTTGAGCGTTCGGACGTCTGAGAGCGATCTGGCACACCGGATGTCTTAAGACTGTGCACATTGCTAAGTCGCGGCTGTCAGTCGCGTCCGTCAGCCGCGTCCGATAGTATGTTTCGAGCTTTAGAGAATAAATAACTTAAGTATAGAGCGCTAGCACCGCACTAGACCATTGCACTAGACGCCCAGTGCGCGTCGTAGGCAGATGTAGTATAGCTAGCTACATAAATATCTATGTTGGCGATTCCTAGGGATGGGCACGCGGGGAACGCAAACTCATTTTGTTGTCGATAGATGCAGGATCAGCGCGGTACAAACAAGTACAAATAATTATATTTCGTGCGATAACATCCATAAGCACAAGTAGGTATTTATTTTAAGGGATTCATTAAGGAATCAAATCAATCAGTGTACTGAGCAAACTTTATTCCATATGTTTGTTTCAAAGCGATAATCCGTTTTCGGTCTTTTGGAAATCTGAAAAATAAGAAAACAATCGATATTTTTTTTATATTTCAACCTCTTTTTTGGGAAAGTTGTTCAGTATTTTGAGTAGGTTTATCCTTTACATATTTTATACTATATTTGTAGGACCCTGTATTTTCAGTTAGTCAGTATTTGGATGTGTAACCGTGGGTAGCATTTTCCAACTGAGCGCTACCGTGGCTCGGATGACACGGTAAATTGTAGGTCCCGTTTAGCCATCTCAGAGGCCTTCAGGCGCCCTAATACTTATAACAAAAATGTATCTCTCACTGTCACTTTTTTTAAATTTAGTTTTACTCCATTCGATACCAACTAAAATCTTCAAAATCAATTTGCCATTGTAGACGTGATATCGTAACATTACATAATTATGTAGGTACTTTAAGTTAACGCTATACCTAATACTTACGCATTAAAAATATTAGAAAGTATATGTACAAAACACTATAAAATTACCTTTTTATAGTAAATTATTATAAGCTTTTAAGTGAACATGTTAACACATTCACTGTGTGAATGTCCATTCATTCAGCAGTGAATGTGTTAAAGTCACAAAAATCTGTTACAATATTGTGCAGTAGTTCTATCAAACATTATATCGACTACCGTTGGTCACGTCCCATCTCTAAATCACGCGACGGGAGTGCGGTGCCTGTGGCGGTGCGCAGGTGGGCCTGCGCGTCTCCGCCTGTCACGTCACCTTCACCCCCGCGGTCACGGATTAGTTTTTATAAAAATAAGTATAATAATCGACTTAGCGATGAAATTGTACTTATATATTATATATATTGAAGTTATACTGGATTTCAATTTTGTGTGTTTTCTAGTATTGTTTTTATAAGGTCGAACTGCACATTTTACCATTTTAATACGTAAATTTGAAAAAAATCCCTCGAGAAACGCAGTCTCCTAGTACTCAGCTACGACTACAAGCGCTCGCGGCGGGAGCATCGTTTTGTTCTCACCTGTGCCTACTGTTCCCACTTCGTTGTGCGCGCTCTATAGTTATTAATACTCTAAGAATTTGGGATATAAAGCCGGAAACATACTATCGGACGCGACTTACGGACGCGACTGACTGCCGCGACTCAGCAATGTGCACAGTCTTAAGACATCCGGTGTGCCAGATCGCTCTCGGACGTCCGAACGCTCAAGGTCGTCCGAAGGTGACGTCCGCGGCTTATGTCCGATAGTGTGCACGGCTCAGTGTACTTTCATAGTCTAGGTCGCGGCTGTCAGTCGCGTCCGTAAGCCGCGTCCGATAGTATGTTTCGAGCTTAACTTCGGAAGAATTCAGTGATCAGGATAGAAAAGAAGATGGGAAGAAATCACGAACAAAATGTGCTCGGAAAGCTTATCAGAAAATGAAAAAAAAAAGAATTTGGTAAGCATGTATTTTTATTATCTGGATTGTACAGTATAATACAGAGTTTTTGCAACACCAATCAATATTTTTGTAAAGTATCGCATAATAACTATGTATTCGTTATTGTTCTTTTTTGGTACTTAACTAGGTATTTTCACTTCAATGTTTTATTTAGATAAATAGGTAGGCACTATTCTAATGCATATCTGTTTTGCTATTCCTAATGCATATCTGTTTTGCCATTCTAACGGATTTGCATTAGTAAAATAATCCGCAAATAAATCTCTATAGGATGCTGATGATTGGTTTCCTCTATTTGTAGGTCCACCGGTTATTTCCAGTTCTGCCCCCCTACCGCCTAAAGCAATAGCAATCGTAATAGCAATCGTTTATGACTTCATTTTAGTCATTTGGTACCGCCTATTTGACGTTAGCCATCAAAGTTGTTCATTCAACGATTGCTTTCGTAATCCGCGCAAAGCAATTGATGGCTAACGTCACATAGGCGGTGCCAAATGACTAAAATGAAGTCATAAACGATTGCTATTACGATTGCTATTGCTTAGGCGGTAGGGGGGCTGGTGGAACGTACATTGTGTCTTGAAACCTATACCCGTCTCTTTCGCGCACGTAGTTATGTAAGACACAGCAAGCTTGTACTATGGCTATTGCAAGTTCCTGTCGGACATCTAGTGGGCGGTGAAAAATTCTCCATTTGTTGGCTAATATCCTAAACGTGCATTCTATGTACCGCCTTGCCCGAGACAGTCTATAGTTGAAGATTCTTTTCTCCGCTGTTAAACTCCTACCTCCATAAGGTCTCATTAAATTTTCACATAAGCCAAATGCCTCATCCCCCACAATGACGTATGGTATCGGTACTCCATTATTTGATATGGGGCGCTTCTCCGGAATTTGTATATATTTGTTGACAAGTTTTTGATACAAAATGGATTTTTTATATATCGATGAGTCACTACATTTTCCATAAGCTCCAACATCTATATATGTGAACTTGTAATCTGTATCGCATACAGCAAGTAAAACAATGGAAAAATATTTTTTATAATTATAGTACAGTGACCCTGAATCGCTGGGTTTTATGCTTGCCATCGATGGCACCAACGCAATTGGGATAGTTTGCATTTTCATTGAAACTTTTGCTATTCCAAGCCACCTCTGTTCTTTTAATTCTGGAAATGATGACTGTCTCATATCCTCCCAAATCGCCATGCAAACTTCTTGTACGATATCTCGGACAGTTGTATGTCCAATTCGATAATTATGACTCAACTCCCATTAAAGAACATCCTGTAGCAAGATATCTGTAACAAAGAACATATATAATTTTCAGGTAAATATCTACAGAGCAAGTGGAAGAACATCAGGACTAGTTACAGCAGGGAAGTAAAACGCAGAGCTGGTATTAAGAGTGGATCAGCAGCTTCGCGTAAGAGTACGTGTATTTCGAATAACTTCATTTTCTTCGGCCTACCGTGGTAAATAATGAAACTCAAAATAGCATGGATGAAACACGCACTGCCGAAACGAACGCTAACAGCGGTAGTACTCAAAGTGAACCTGTTTCCAAAAAGAAGAAGACAAGTGACGACGATAATTTGGTGCAGGTATTAAGGGAAAGTATTGTAATGAGAGAAGAGCGTGAAAGACAGCAAGAGTCTGATTCAGATAGACTGTTTATACTTTCACTTCTAGATGATTTTAAATACATCCCGAGACATCGTAAGCTTTCTACAAAAATTGAGTTAATTGAAGTTATAAAAAGAGCTCAAATGGAAACTCAGGATTCCTAATTTAGTCCGTTTCGCCAACGTTATGTTGATTATGAACCAGGGACATCGGCCACCAGATCATATAGACCACAAACATCGTTCAGTGGACAATATTGCCAAGGCCAAGGATACTCGACACACTCGAATTATAGACCAGAAGCCTCGACCACTGAAGGCCGCCGTGGGTATTCTACGGCTGTTCCAGACAGGCAAGACAATACTGTTTATACTGATGCGTTATCACCAACCGACACAAATGCAACAGATATGTCTCAGGGTTCTGAATTACTAGAATTATTAACTTAACAGGACAACTTGAACTAGGTAATTCATTACCTCTCCCCCGAGTGGGTTCTCGCTGTGGTTCTCGCCTTGTCGTGGCGGGGGGGGCTTAGTAGCCAGGTCTCGCCAGCCTAGTGAAGCTAAGAAGAACCCGTGGTGTGGCCGCCTCTCCGGGTCTTGGGCCTCGACAAGCCCGTGCAGAGGCTGGCCAGTAGGTTGGTTCGCCGACTGAGGTGGACTGCCGTGTCGCGTTCATCGCGATGCCACGGCCGAGCCCATTGAGGCGGGGGCGGCGACGGGATGGACAGGCGGTGAGTGTGCCGATGCCTATCCATACTGCCAGCGGCCCTAACGGGTGCCGCTAACGTGTTGGCGGAGGCGGTGGGGCTGCAGGGGAAGAGGCGTGTCGGTATCGCGATGGCCGCTCTCCCTATCCTCTGCAGCCGTAGTGGCAGGCGCGGGGCCACTTTAATTGACCACTTGCATCGGGACCAGGGCTGTCGGACACGGGTACTGTCTGACGCCCAGTGCTGGTTGGTCCCAGGTGGGGGATGACGATGTGTCTGGTGTTCGGCACATCGTCATTCTGGAGGGCGCCTACGCTCCGAGGTGTGGCCCGGTTTGGGCCAGCTCTGTCGGGTGCCGCGGAGGAGTGCGAAAGCGTGCCCGTAGCCCTGACTCCAGGCGCAGTGGTGGAACACCCAGGGGTTTTGGTGGGTATACCGTCCAGAAATGGGCGGGGACTCCCACATAACCACCCGCCTGTTCCAAAGTGAGGTGGAATCTTTAAAAGATTTCCCCAGGCTAAAAAAAAAAAGAAAAGGTAATTCATTACCATTCATGTAAGAAAGACTAATTAACAAATAAAAATAAGCTTCAATGAAACAAAAAAATACTTACATGTGAAACGTTACACCATCTTTTTGTAAATTTGAGGTATAAGATTTATTTTCACACGTTCTAACTGCACAAGCTGGCATTTTTTCAATGAGCACTTCGCGCAGCGGATTCAATCAGATGACTGTTGAAATATCGATTGGTAAGTGGTTTTTATAAACGTGTAAGAATTATAGTTCTCATACCATGACAGAGGGGTGCGCGCGTAGAATTCTATTCCCGAGGATAACTCTTCCAAGGGTTTTATACAAGCTCGCATAGGAGTATCAATGCCCTTGATTGAATTTCGTATTTTTTCCAAAAGGTTATCAAACGAATGCACTGACATCCTCGTGTAGTTAAAAACCCGGTCTGGGAATGCGTAAATATCTTTGAAATAGGTTTGGAATAAGCCTTTTGAGTGTCTTTCTAGAAAAAGAGGTTGAATCCAGTCTCTTTTCTTTGTTTTGCGTTTTTTACGAGATAGGTAAGCAATAACAGCGACCTTCATTCAAGTAATAGGCCCTATTACTTCTGTGAGCAATAATTATAAGTTCTTTCACGTCCATATTGCTCGACGGAAGGATCTAGACTAGTCGTTGGTTGGCTGCCGCAGTCTAGCTGCGCAGCCAGACTGCTTGGTGCGCGGGAGGCCTTACCGACCACGTTGCACTCAATCCGATTAGCGGTTGGTTTTAGCCAAGGACTTTGTATACTATCTGGACTGCGCACAGACGAAATTTGGCTCAAAGTTAGTTTAGGAAAATTCAACCTTAATGCGTTGCCACAAAACATGTATTCCTTTGAAATGGCATAAGAGAGACGCTGTGCCGAGTGAGACTTCCCAAAGTGATGAAGGTGTCCCGCTCGCACTATTGCCATTTCGAAACTACTCTTATATATGGTAGAATTATTACCTGTAAGGCCGCGACTGTCTTAACCATTTCTTAGTTTTTTTAACAATGTAGTTTGTTAAGATTTTAGTTAAAATTGCGAATAGATGCCAATAAACAGAGTTTGATATTTATTTTGTATGAATATACCTACGTCTTTACGATTAACGGTTATTTTTTATTTTTGACTAGAGTATCACCGTCGATTGCAAATGGCGTACTATGGAGTATACAAAGAAGTGTAGTAGGGTGACTATGCTGGACATATTTCTTAAACATGCTGGGTGTACATTTGGTGTATAGTCGTGGTTGTCATTTTAAATTTTTTTGGGTTGTAGATTTCAAAATTGGCATCCATATTGGAATTCAAACGGCAGACGTCACTTTTTTGAAAAAATCATGGGTGTAGTTTTCGAGGTTTTTTGGGGTGTAGATTTCAAAATTGGCATCCATTTTGGAATTAAAAACGACAGACGTCACTTTTTGCTAAAAGTCGCGATGGGTGTCGCTTTTGAGGTTTTTGGGGGTGTAGATTTCAAAAATGGCATCCATTTTGAAATTAAAGATGGCGGACGTCACTATTTTGAAAAAGTCGTCATGGGTGTCGTTTAATAGGTTTTTGGGAGTGTAGATTTCAAAAATGGCATCCATTTTGAAATTAAAGATGGCGGACGTAATTATTTTGAAAAAATCGTCATGGGTGTCGTTTAATAGGTTTTTGGGGGTGTAGATTGCAAAACTAGCGTCCATTTTGGAATTAAAGATGGTGGACGTCATTTTTTTGATAAATCGTCATGGGTGTAGTTTTCGAGGTTTTTGGGGGCGTAGATTTCAAAAATGACATCTATTTTGGAATTAGAGATCGCAGATGTTGCTTTTTTGAAAAAGTCGTCATAAGTGTTATTTTTTGAGAATTCGGGGGTTTATATTTCAAAATTGGCATTCATTTTGGAATTGAAGATGGTGAACATTACTTCAAAATGGATGCCAATTTTGAAATATACACCCCCGAAAACCTCGAAAACTACACCCATGACGACTTTTTCAAAAAAGTGAGGCCGCTATTTTTTATTTCAAAATGGATGCCTTGTTTACTACGGAAGCCTTAAAATTCTGTTAACTACGGAAGTCTATTCGTGGACAAGTTTTCGTGATTAAGATTTTTCGTGATAAGGTCTATTTGTGACAAAGTTTTCCGTGAAAAAGTTTTTGTGAAAAAATTTTTCGTGGTTAAGTACTGACACGGGTTGCGTGATATGTGTCAAGATTGCATCTATGAAATTTAAACGTTGTTCAACACCGTAAATATGGATTCCAGACCATTACTGTCGTCACAAAAGTGAAGGAACTCATCGAGATCTACATTTCCGATGACAGCTGTCAAACTTAAAAGTGGTTTATCTCCGTTATTATCAATTCTAGACCATTGCTGTCTTAACAAAGGTGAAAGAACTCTTCAAGATCTACATTTCCGATAACAGCTGTCAAACTTGAAACTGAATTATCTCCGTATATATTAATTCTAGACCATTGTTTTTATGGGGATTGGTTTTATAGAGATCTTCAAGGAAGGCCTATGCCCAGCAGTAGGCGTCTTATTGCTAAAGCGACGACGATGACGCAGGGCGACGAGTTAGGGGTAAGATAACTGCGATTCCTGCGTGCAGTAACATTTCAAAGAAAAATTATATCCCAAGATGATCGAGATGTTTTGGTCATCCTACTTAGAAAAGAGACACAATCATCTGATGTGGTATCCTTGTCGGCACGTTTTTCTTTGCCAGTACTCAATCCTGTTTATATGATAAATCCATGGTTTTAGCTAAATCTGAATATGTACGTTTTTAATTTAAAATGCTCGTGTGTAACCTTTAATCATATATTCCTCGTGTTATTATTTAAAATGCTCGTGTGTAACCTTTAATCATACATTCCCTCTATAATCTAAGCCTTTAATCAATCAATTTCTTCTTGACAGTGACTTTTTGTGAAAATTTGACATAAACATTTAATGTCACTATTTCGGGGTCAACATGAAAAGTATTTAAATGGCACGCTGCAATTGACATATCAATGTGGGCAGCAAACTAACTATTTATATAATGGTGCTAAAATGAACACAATTACCTTTTTTCGAAGTAATCATGTTAATCATCATCAAATTAATTCATTAGCATAACCATTAAAATAAATCAATTATATATATATTAATAAATGGCTTCGGAGTGAGTGACTTATTAACAGATAGCCTACAGGCCAAACTGCTGAATGTAAAATATTAAAACTTTTTACTGTCTGGACTGATACCATGAAACTTGGCATAAATATTCTTCGAACATAATGAAAATTAAATAAATAAATATAAATAATATATTGTAATGTGGGGTAATGTGGTCGATCGACAAAATCTGAAGGAGATACATTGATTTAATATGGCATGAAACATATCTCAATTTAGTGGCATTAGAAAGAGACATGAAACATACCTCGATTCAGTGGCTGTTACCAAGTTTTTTTCCTGATAGTGTCATATTCCAATTAATATTTGACAGCTCGGGCCAAGATTTTCCATATCCATACATTTTTGTGGTTGAGAATGGCCTCAAGCTACAACAGCGCTATGTCTCATATTGGTCAGCGCTGTATTAGCTATGTAGTTAAACTATCTAGTAATGTGACAATTAGTGACAAGTAATTTGAACGTATGTAAATTTAAAATGTAATGTCAATTATGGAGTTTGAAAGAGAATTGGACTTGGTTTGCTGACCATTTAAATTATATAAAAAAAAAAACAAAAACAAACCCAGACCCCGCTCCGCTCGGTTTTTGTCATATTGCTCTAGTGTTTAATTCCTCTATGATATTGCCTAGTATAATTAATATTTAATACTATTACATTCTCTTTGGTAATATTGTTCTGTGAGTTTAATAGAGATCTGTGATATTGCCTGAATGGTTTTTCGTTTAAATTATTATCCTAAGACTTGAAACCATTTCTGAAACAAAATGTTACGAAATAATTTACTTCGAATTGTTCAAGTAAAAAGTAAGTTAATGCACAGAGATGCATTCTAAGTTAGGTAAAACAGAACAACCGACACACAGAAAATATTGACAATAATCATGAGTAGGTACTATAATTAATATTATTTATTTATTGCAGACCATTCGTATAATTTGTTTGCTCGTAACCATTCTCAAGAAACTAGCACAGTTGTTGATGAAAAAACAATAGACTCCAATAAAAGTGAATCGAAGAGATTGGCAGAATTCCGCAAAAAATTACGCGAAACAACATCTATCGATGATCTCGGGGAACAGCCAGCGATGCATCCATCTCAGAAAGATGATCCGTTACCTGCCTGGCCTGACAACACTAACCCCAACACTGGTGAAGTTGGCGGCCCTAGAGGCCCAGAGCCTACCAGATATGGGGACTGGGAAAGAAAGGGCAGAGTATCTGACTTTTAAGAGTCCCAAATATTCTAGAAATAATTGTTACTAGATCTCTTTAATTTATTATGTTGTTGGTAGGTTAGAGAAATTAATAAAAGTATTTTGTGAAGCATTTGCTTTTTATTGACTATTTGCAGACTTTCCAACTGTTTTAGGCATTTTTTTATTTGTTGAATCTTCTAACTCCTTAGACTTGTAGTAATGTGGTGCTACTTCTAGAAGCCACTTGCTTTCAATTTCTGTAACTTGTCGCATAAACTCCTTGGATGTGAATACAAGTTCATGGTAGATGACCCAGCGAGGTAATTCCTCAAACAATGCACTGTTTGGGTGTATCATTACAGTCTGAAACAAAAAGATATAGTTCAGATAGAATTAACTTAATATCTCTAATTTTAATAGTCCACTGCAGGACGTAGGCCTACCCTCGAAGGGTGATTGGGGTATATCCACTACGCTGGCCCAATGCAGGTTGGTGGATTCACATTACGCCATCGAATTTCTTCTATGGATGCATGCAGGTTGCCTTACAATGTTTTCCTTCACTGAAAAACAAGTGGTGTTAAATTCCGTTTAATATTCCAAAAAACTCATTGCTACTGGACTTGGATTTGAACCCACAACCTCATGGTTGCAAGGTGGGTGTCACTACCTCTAGGCCACTACGGCTTACGGCAAAGGGATGTACCAAACTATTAATTAAAATGAGAACTTTGCAGTATCCCAAGATATGTATTTGATTTACAAAAGAAAATTAGATATGTTAAGGCATAATTTTAGAGGTACCACAATTTAGAGTAGCCCTGTTCTTTTTTACTATATGCATTTGATAGAGAGAACACTATTTTACGTTGCTACGATGGCGTCTTTAAAATTGGGTCTATTGTGACACTAAGATGTGATAACTGGTTGAGAGCTCTAACAAAAAGGTGACTTACTTGGTTATGTTTCACGGTTTTATAATGGCCACCTTTTGAAAATTTTGCAATATGATAGAAAAATCCAGCTGTGATTGCTTTCCTTATATTTGTATCGTCTGCAATGCCAGATACCATCTCTATCTCTACTCTGTCCATAAGCCCTACTAACTGCTCCCGCACGTCTCTTGACCGTTTCATTGACCTGTACTGAACAAAGTTTTCATAACACCATTGAACAGAGTAGTCTGATTCTACCCACTGGTTGTAGATGTTCATTAACGTCAAATGGTCTCCTTTTGGGTGGAAAAAATTCTTTCTCGCCGTATCAGCATGAATAATTTTGTCTTTTGGTCTGTAGAATATAGAACTGTTAACAGACAACATTGCTGCAATTGTAACAATTTCTTCTGAACATTTGTATCTGAAACAAACAGTAAAGACAATTTTTAAACACATTATGCATAATTGGAGAGTTAACAAGATATAAAAAGAGCAATATTACTTTTCACTGGCCAGTAGCATTTTCGCAAGCATAGGGTCTGTAGGAAACTCGGCCATTCTTCTTCCAGCTTTTGTCAGTTCTCCATGGTGATTCAAAGCTCCAAGTGCATATAGTTGCTCGAGAGCCAATACCAGTGTTTCATGGGGCGGGGGATCCAGGAAGTCAAAATGAATCAAATCATTGATTCCCAGGGCTTTTAATGTGAGGACAGCATTGCCCAAGTTGATTCTTTGGATCTCTGGAGTTGTGTTATCTTCAAGTTCATATTTGTATGCCCATGCAGTATAAAGCCTAAAACATTTGCCGGGTGCCACTCTGCCAGCTCGGCCGGCTCTTTGATTGGCAGATGCCTTGGATATCGGCACAACCATTAAACTCTCCATGCCTGTTTTAGAATTAAAATTATTTTGTTTTGCAAAACCTGGATCTATGACATAAATAATGTTGTCTATAGTCAATGATGTCTCTGCTATATTTGTAGCCAGAACAACTTTTCGTGCCCCTTCTGGTGTCGGTTCAAATATTTTTGCTTGCATTTCACTTGGCAAGTTGGCATAGACAGGTAATATTATAAGTTCTTTCAACTTCTTGCCAATTTTTTTAGTCCTCTCTAAGAGCATTTCTACACAGGTTTCAATCTCTTCCTGTCCAGTAAGAAATACTAATATATCTCCTAGAGGCTGTGTAGCATGAATTTGTAAAATAGAGACAACACTTGCATCTACATAGTCTGCTTCGGGAGCTTTTGTGTAGTAGATGTCAACAGGGAACCTTCTTCCTGGTATTCTGAATATTGGGGCATCGTCAAAAAAACTTGAAAACTTCTCTGCATCCAATGTGGCACTTGAGATGAGGAGTTTCAGGTCTGGTCTAAAACGAGTGATATCTTTAACAAGTCCAAATAAAATGTCAGTGTGCAAGGTTCTTTCATGGGCTTCATCAATAATCATGACACTGTATGAAGCTAAGTCAGGTTCTGATAAGAATTCCCTGTGGAGAGTCCCATCAGTCATGTACTTGATGACTGTCCTGTCAGAAGTGCAATCTTCAAATCGAATACTGTAGCCAACCTCATTCCCCAACTTTACATTCATCTCCTGAGCCACTCTAGCTGCCACAGACATGGCTGCAACTCTCCTTGGTTGAGTACAACCAATTTTCTTTCCGTCGTTAGTGAAACCTGCCTCATGAAGGTATTGTGGTATTTGTGTAGTTTTGCCAGAGCCGGTCTCACCTTCCACAATCAATATTTGATAATTTTGAATAGCTTCAATCAACGAGTCTCTGAATGGGTAAACTGGTAGAGATTTTTTAGTTTCTTCAATGGTCATTCGCAATTTGCGGTATTCACTTTTTTCTTCATCTTCTTTCTTTTCTTTGTTCCCTTCTAGTTGCAGAGCTTGTATGAAATCTATTTGTTCATCTAGTAATAGTTCATATTCCTCTTGCCCTTTAGCATCTTTAGCACCAAATTTAAAGAAAGCAGATCTGATTTGATCCTGCTCCCACTTTTTTTGCTCAGAATGTGGTAACTTTTCTAGGTCATCAACTTCAATGTAATCACCTAAAAATAATAATAATAGGTAATTATTGTATGTGTACACAAGATACATAACTTCTAATAAGATCTATGATGATTAATGTGGAAATAAATAAAAAATCCTTACAGATAAATCTGAATGTGTTTTGTTAGTTTGTTTCTACTATACTCTAGTAAATATTTATAAACAACATAATTTCACATAATATTCTTAAATTGGACCTATGCAGTTAACTTTTAAAGTGGATATTAAGTAATCTACTCTTATATCTTACCCTTTTCTCCTTTACCCAAATCCTGGGGCATGTGGTATCGTTGGACATTTTCAAGTTCTCTTGCTTTTTCATGTTCTTTAGCCAGTTTTAAAATAGTTTTCTTGTGTTCTCTTTCTTCTTTTTCTCGTTTTGTTAATCTGAAACAATCATAGTTTGATATCATAATACACATCATAATCATTTGCCACCTTACCACAAAAGATTTAAACACGCTTTGAACACTATTTAGCCGTGCAATTTGTACTGTACATTGTCTAAAGCGCGCATATTTTTTTTGTGGTAAGATAGTTGATTTCTAAAGATAGAGATTACTTACATTCTCTCATCAAAGAGGTATTCATCATCTGCAATATCAGCTTCTAATTCAATAACTTTGTCATCCTTCCTTTTCTCCAGGTATTTTCGACGGGACTGTATACGCAGCTTTGGCAATATTTTATCCCTATCCTCAGCTTCCATTTTGAGGCGCTTAGCTGCTTCCTCATAAGATTTCTTGCTGGTTGCTTCAGCTTTTTTTTTGACCCTGTCTTCATCCCGTTTCTTCAGTCTAGTAGCAAACTCATCACGTTCTTTTAAATCTTTTTTACGACTTTCTTCTACACTATCTGAGCCAGAAGAAGAATATCGCCGCTTATTTACTTTTTCCATGATTCTTTGGATAGGTTCTGTTGGATAGTCACGGGCAATTAATAATTATTTCACTAGAACTTGAAGTCTGGAAAGAAAGTAAATTGTAATGTTTTTATCATTAATTGTACAAGATTGTGATATTTGCAAAACAAGTACTTATACTCTATAAAATTTAACTTGATCTCTGCGACAGCTGTCAGAAAAATCACGCCTATGAAGTCCTGAATTTCTTAATAGTACAGACAGCACCTGTCAATGTCATACTTTTTGGGCATGCCGATTAGTGATGGGCGACGAATGATCGTGACCACAGAGTTTTAGATAGAGTTTTAATTAAAATATCGATAGTTTATACTGACGATATTTAAAAAAAAACTTAATTTATCATTAATTTTATTGTATATTTTATTATCATAACATTATTTACATGTGTAATTAAATTAAACCCAATTATATGTTACATTAGCATCGATAACAGTGAAAAACGTCGATAAATACTATCGTTACATTATTATGAGTATTTAATTAAATCATAACATTATTTATATGTGTACATACTTGATCTTAAATAATAGTAAGTAAATAAAATCCAATTTGTCACCTTCAACTACTCATTCGATTTCATTACAACATTGTTTGAAAATCGATTTTTTGCACCACTATCGCAACTCTAAATATGTCAATATGTAACTGTCGCAGAGATCAAGTTAAATTTTATAGAGTATAGATAACTCAGCAAATGAATGAGCAAATGTATTATAGCACAGATTAAAGTGTACAATTGGTGTACAAGTACCTAGTTTAAGTTGTGTTGTTTTTTTTGTTTTCAAAATGTCAAGTCAAGCACAGGGGTGCGTTTACGCACTCCCATAATGGTGCCGCCACACTCTCCCCGAGGCGACACGAGCACCACAGCTGTAGCTAACTTCACATCGTAAACAAGTCAGCGATGTGAAGTTGGCTACAGAAGTTTCTTGAGAAACTTCTGTAGCTAACTTCACATTGTATACTTGTATACGATGTGTACAGTTACACAAGTATAAGTTGGCGGTGGCGATTTGAGAAACTAAAACGGCTATCTTGAAAATTCACTTTGACACTTCTGAGTTCATAGTAAACATCGTTGCGAATATTTTGTTAACTACTGTGCTATCATCATGCTTAAAGTGATAATAAGTGGTACAAGAGAAGCAGTTATAAAAGTACACACTGACATTGAACACAGTGGCGCACAGCCGCGCCAAGATAATGGAGCCTTTACACACAGGCGGTACGAGCGGTATAGCAGACGGGCGGGCATCTGTATTGTACTGGTTATATAAGAAGGGCTCACACAGGTCCGGTCGCGGTACTGCCGTACCGCCGTACCGCCCTTTACCGCTCGTACCGCTCTACCGCTAGTACCGCCTGTGTTTGATGGAGCCTTAAACTTGCCGGACTGTAGTTAGCTACAGCTACAGTGTTCGTGTCACCTTGTGCAGAGTATGGCAACACCATAATACTAGGCGACGCGATACGAGCACAGAAGAGAGAGAAGGAAATCTGCTGTTCTGTGGATACGAGCGCCTCATCCACTCTCGTGCTCGTGTTGCCTCGACCTCGGCCTCGTGTCGCCTCGTAGAGAGTGTGGATGGGACAAAAAAAAACTGAATCTGTCATAACTGTCAAAAGTCATTGTTTGCTATTTATCTCAATTTCAATTATTTGAAATTAAACCATTGAAAAGGAATAACAAAGAGAATGTAAAAATTAAATTAATAATAATATGATAATGAATTTCATTAAAAGTATTGAACGATATTTAAAATAATTATCCTTTCACTACGTATTCGATAATGTATGTCACCAGAAGGTACTAATTACCGCTTTATACGCTACGAAAAATCATTTGTGTTTTTTTCAATAGGCATTTATTTGTGCCTGTTGTTCCGCGTAAAACACCTGTGGCGTTTGTAAGTACACGGATACGGACAACGCTATCGTGGATAACGGCTTCAGTCAGATCGCGGGGTTTTGGGACGACGAAAGCTGAGTTTCCTGTCTGATAAGTTGAAGTGAAGTGCGTAGCTCTCCCGAGCCCGAGTCACGGTGGGTCGCCGCTCGCTAGTACGTCGCGTATCGTGGCGAAAGGCTGTCGCGATGGCGCTCGCAATTCTCGCTGTTGTTGCTGCGTGCGTCGCTGTATGGTTCTATAAAGGATTTCTTTGCACAATTGGAGCTGCAATACTCTGTGCTATTGCCTACTTACTAGTGTTTCATACTAGGTGGATTTATGTAGCCCTGAGGACTGCCAGAAGAGATCTAAGGTAATTTTATTATGTATTTTGATAGTAAATAAGTTCTTAAAATAGCCCAATTATTGACCAATATTTACAAGCTTTTTTTCAACTATTTGTAAAAGTTTTAAAAATTCAGAATGCCCCAAATAAAGTTTTAAAATTATTGTGATACTTATATGAGTACCATATTACAAAGTTGCTATGAAAGTGTGTCACAATCAAAAGTGTATGGTAACCACATAACATGCCTGTCCACAAGTTTGAAGGCTACATATTATGTTTTAATAGTAATCAGCTTTGAAAATGTAAGTTTTCACACCCCATTATCTTTACGCAGTCTTGATTTGGGACATATCTAAGTAAAAGTCTTAACTTCTTAAAGTTTGACAATAATGGCACCAGAGCAAACTGCCCAATTTGTTTTGAGAGAAACACCCCCTAATTGAAAATCAGCTATGCGAAATAAATTCTAAAAATATATGGAACTTTAATACCAAGTTGCTTCAATATTGGAAAAAAATATATGGAACTTGTGTACCAAGTTTTGTCAAGATTGGTAAAAAAATATGTATGATAGATAGTAGCACATAGCCTGGATGATTATACAAACATCCAGGCAGATGAATGAAAATTATGCCAGATATGCTTTACTCATTTCGAGTGGTCACTGCTCTGTCGTAGCAGCCCTTTTTTTAATAGTCCACTGCGGGACGTAGGTCTACCCCCAAAGGGTGATTGGGCTATCCAGCATGCTGGCCGGGCCCAGTGAAGGTTGGTGCGATACTGCTCTGTTAAGTACTAAGTATTTCAAAATATAATTCTATTTCAGAGCTTTATATGCCTATATCCAAATCCTATGGATAACACGGAAGTTCAGCAAGCAAGACCTCACAATACCAGACATATTCCATGATGTGGTGCAGCGGCATCCAAATAAACCCTGTTTCTTGTTTTTGGATGAAACATGGACATTCCAAGAGGTAAGATTTAGGAGACACATTTGGATTACCCAGTAAACCCAGTAAAAAGCGGTAAGGTAACAATTGTCTTAGAATCATGAGGTTCAAATCTTGATCCTGTACCAATGAGTTCTTTCGAATTCTCTTATGGATTTTCAAGCTACTGCCTCTTTGGAGAAGGAAAACATGAAGCATCTTGCATTATATGTCCAAAGAAGAAGATTGTTGAATTTGGACCAATTGCCCTGGTAGATCTATAATCAACAGTCGCCTATTAAAAACTGTTACTGTTTACCTAATTATTGGCTATAAACAAAAAATAAGAGAATAATGGGAGCTAGATCCTGATTAATACCAGTCTAAAAGTTGCTGTTTAATAGTACATTAAGCCCGATTACAGCGGCACCAGCGTAACTATATTAGCAAAATAGTATAGTTCTGTTTCTTTTTCACTTTAGGCATTCAATAGAGAGAACGCTTTTTACGTTGCTATTTAATTTACGCTGGCGCCTCTGTGATAGAAAGCTAGCTAGGCAGTAATGGATTTTCATACAACATTCCTGCCCTGCTTCAGAGGGCAGTAATAAAATTCCATATAACTTTTCCCGCTGCACATTTTTAAGGAAGAAAACACAAACTTTGTAACCCGCTTATGAACGAGTAATAACACACTTTCCAAGTGGGTGTGGTATAAAATAGTTTTATACCACTTTACAATAGTTTTATACGAGTTTCTTTTAAGCCCTCCGCTGCGCGTCGGGTTTAAACATATTCTCGAACAGAAATAGATCCTTTTCTCCCCTCGGTGTACTAAAAGCCCGATTACAGAGCGCCAGTGTAATTATATTAGCTAAATATCATAGTTCTGTTTCTTTTTCACTTTAGGCATTCGATAGAGAGAACGCTTTTTACGTTGCTATTAAATTTGCGCTGGCGCCTCTATAATCGGGCTTAATGTACTATAATAATATTATTATAAAGTAAGTAAGTAAGTAAGTAAGTTCGTATAGGCCGGGTGGCTAGCTATGATTATGAATATATTACTACAATTTTACGTCTTCCTCCTTCTGGCTTTCCTAAAACTACAACTGCATGTAAGAAAAATGTAGGAATTACTCCATCCATCCATCAGCCAAAGGACGTCCCTGCTGGACATAGGATGTAGTTACGACTGAATTGACCAAATTCCACTGTTATAAAAATTATCCTTATTGTTGGAAACTAATGGTTCCAAATGGAATGGAATTTTATTAGATTTAATGGCTATGATGATTATTATAAGTTGTCTTAGTCTCCAATTATAAAATAAGAATATAAGTGAGTAATCAATACTCTGTGGTATATTATTCTTTACATTTCCACAAAAAAAGTTCTCGAGTGGAGACTATGTACCGGCAAGCGCAGCGTAGGACGTCCACCCACAAGGAATGGTTGTCCTCATTAAGACCGCAGGATCGCGCTGAATGCAAGCCGCTTATTGGAGATCCATAGGGGAGGCCAATGACCAGCAGTGGACTTCTTATGGCTGATGGATGACACAAAAAAAGACTTAAATGATGAGTGTAATTGGGTCTAAAAATTCTACACAAAAGTATCTATGTATCAAATCAATTCAAGTTGTTGGTATTCAACTGTATAGGCGATTAAATAGTTTTACGACTTCACATAGTAACCTTCCACACAAAATGCAAATAAATCACGTCAGTATGACCAAAGGTGGTTCGCGCGTTCGCCGGTGATTATGTAACTTGCTCATAGTTCTAACTATCTATAGTTGTGTCAGCTACTGGCCACAGAATATGACAATAGTAGTTATGTGAATATGAAGTAAGTATTGAGTCCTGCGTCGTGTATTTAACACTTGATTTCTAGAATGTGTAGTATGTTTGCACTGTATCGTCTTTATTACGGAAGTCTCATTGCAGTGCTCATAGTCTCTAGTCTCTCTTTTAAATATGAGCTTGGAACAAAATGCTCATAATTAAACTCAATTGCAGGTAGATATAGTCATACTTTTTAGACCGTCATGTTATCAAAATTTATGTACCCTTTTAACAATTATATTGTTTTAAAATGACCATATAGGTGTATTTAGCCTGAGAGTCAAACTATATTTTTAAGTTGCTACTAGTATTAGACTGTGTTGTACTTAGTAGTTAAAAAAATGTATGTTGATAATAAAGAATTTTGAAACAAAAAAAAAAACAACAAAAAAAGTGCTCATAGTCTCGGCCCATCTTTTATTAACTGACTTCCAAAAAGAAGGAGGTTCTATGTTCGTCTGTATGTATATATTTTTTTTGTGTATGTTCATCGATAATTTCGCTAATTGTGAACCGAATCGAAATATGCTTTTATTAGTTCCAAAGGGTATACTCCCGAGGTAGTCCCATTTAAATTTTATAGAAATCGGCTGAGCCGTTTTTGAAAAATCGACAATAATGTAAGCAATTTGAGCGAAATATCCGAATTTTGTACACGATGAACATTTCTCCAATTGTGAACCGAATCGAAAAATTATTTTTAAGTTCAAAAGAGCATACCTACTCCCGAGATGGCCCCATTTAAATTTTGCAGATATCAGTTGAGCCGTTTTAAAAATCAACAATAATGTAAACAATTCCAGTGAAATATTCAAATTTTGTACACGATGTACTCGTAAGGAGGTTTTGCCATTTTTTGCGAAATAAAATTATTAACAACTATGTATGTAGATTGTACGAATAGATGGGTCATACAGTTACTTGTGAGCATACGAAGCTAGGGAATGCCTAAAAATTGGCGCTGTAACGATCTTGACACTTTCCGGGAAGTTTGGCGGGATTTGGCTACGGAACGCGAAAAATGGAAGGAAGTGGGCGAGACCTTTGCCCAGAAGTGGGACAGCATAGGTTAAGAAAAAAAAGTACTATAAAATGAGTGGTGAACAATTTAGCCTCTGCATCTATAGCAAGCCTGATGTCACAATGTTTAAGCTGCCTGAATTTGTGAGCATACGAAGCTAGGGAATGCCTAAAAATTGGCGCTGTAACGATCTTGACACTTTCCGGGAAGTTTGGCGGGATTTAGCTACGGAACGCGAAAAATGGAAGGAAGTGGGCGAGACCTTTGCCCAGAAGTGGGACAGCATAGGTTAAGAAAAAAAAGTACTATAAAATGAGTGGTGAACAATTTAGCCTCTGCATCTATAGCAAGCCTGATGTCACAATGTTTAAGCTGCCTGAATATTTATCATCTGAGATGACTAATAATGTCTATATTAAAACAATTGGGATCTACAATTATAATTATTATGTAAATTGTACTTTAAGCCATGTCCATTATCATACAGTTGTAAATACTACCACCGTCACAGTGGAAGCACCAAAAATTGATGTTTTACATTATATGATTGTCGTTTTATCAGTTAGGAATACCGCTACGTTAGAAGGGCGTAAGTTAGTTCGATAGCTACTTTGCTGTCGGAAGAGACGATAGAAAAACTATGATAGTGTGCGACAGAAATCTGTAGAGTTATTTCAGATATTGTAACACCATCCATGTTACAGTACATTATGATATACGTGCGGTAAGTTGATAATTACAGCCGAGGCGATAGGGCTATAAGGAAGCAGAGGCTGTAATTTTCAAAGCGCACGTATGTCATACGACGTTTTATAACATATTTGCGAGGAAATTAATAAAACTCTGACTTTCTTAAACTAATAAATCTTTAATTACTTGTTAAAGAAACTTGAACAGTTATAGAAATTTGAACAATTTTTAAAAGTGATTGTTACGTTGCCAGAATATTGACCACTTTTCTGACATAAAAACTCTTTGCTAAGATTTTAAAAAAGTATCGTTCATTTTTAGACGGAGCATCTTAAAAAACCGTGCATGTTACTTAATTAAAAAAAACTCGTGCGTTTTACATTACAATAACGCACAAGTGCGTAATGAAATACATTACGATATTGAAATTGGTGTAATTACAGCCACTTTACGAGCAAATATGTTATAAATTTATTTTTTATGTACTTTAACCTTGAGAGGGATACTTTTTTAATATACATATGTAGGTATTTTATCTTCAGAATTTTTCTCTTTTTGTGAAGTCTTACGCCTTATTTTATATGTCCCCGAATAAAGAAGACTCCGCCGAGAGACAGTCAAAGTGTTTGACGGATTACAATGTGATGGTCTTAATCACCCCCTTTCGACTTTTACAAAGAATACAGAGCTAGCAAATAACCCTGAATAACTATGCTCTTTGTCCTACAGGTAGAAGAGTACAGTTTACGCGTGACCGCCGTCCTGAAAGCGCAAGGCGTGAAGAAGGGCGCTGTAGTCGGGTTGTTCCTGGGCAACTGCCCCGAGCTACCGTGCCTGTGGCTGGGCGTGGGCCGGCTGGGAGGAGTCACACCCCTCATCAACACCAACCAGAGAGGGAAAGCGCTGGTACATTCCATCAATGTGGCCAATTGCGACTACCTTATATTCGGAGATGAGTTCTTATCGGGTGAGTATTTTTTTCTTTTACTGCTGGACCGAGACTTGTTTCTGAGATCTGATCTGAACCAAGATGTGGTAGATTTAAGCTAACCAAAAATATTTTCAAGCGGTGAAGAAGCAGAACTCGCCGCAGTCGTCAATCTATATGAAAACGTGTACAATATTCTGCACCTACTGCTCACGCCGCTCGACGCGCATTTCTGTTAAATGCTCTATGTAGGCGTTTGACGTTTCTGTATGTCAAAGACTATGCGCTGTTGGCCCCACAGAAGGTTGGCCTCCGCGAAACTAAAAAATAATTAATATTTTCTAGCAGGGTAAAAATATCTTTCATTTTGTTTGAAAACAAAAAACAATCTCAATCCATTTATATCACGTAGGTATTTTAATGATACCAAAGTTAATTTATCAATTTGAATTAGATTATATATGCTATTTACTATTTTTACACCCTTCGATTACTACATTATTTTCATGTCAAGTCATTTAGCTGTGGCTATTGGTCACGGTCATCTGTGGACAGATGATTTCCTCCAGTCCGTGCGGGATCGCGCTAGATGCAAACCGCTTCCAACAGGTCTTATTGGAGATCTATTGGGAGGCCTATGTTCAGCAGTGGACATCTTATGGTTGAAACGATGACGACGACATCGACGAATACCTGTTGTCGCTGTATGCTATAAATAAAATGAATCGCCAATCTTAGAGAAACTTTCGATTCTATTGCTAAGAAAAAACCTATGTGCTAACATCATGGGTTTTATCTATCTCCATTTAGAATTTCATACTCATGCACATACAAACTTTCGTATTTATAATATCAATGTGATATTGTTGGAAAGTGCAGTAAATACGTGAAAGTTGCATTATCTAGGTCGGCTCTGTCTGCAGGTTGAAGTGACGGCGAACGTACTCATATTTACGCCAAAATTATTAGGTATAAGCCACACGCCACAGTTATAAGTTTCTGTTGTTCTAACTACATTGACATACTAATTCTAACTAATAGGCTTGGTGGGTAGGGTTTATCATACTAATAATATAATATTATAAACTCGTAAGCAAATATTTATGGATGTTTGTTCCTCTTTCACGCCAAAACTACGGATTCAGATGAAATTTTGCATTAGTAATGTTTATACATCAGAATAACACATAGGCTGTAATTTATAAAGATATTGCGTGAAACGAAGTTCGCGCAATCAGCTAGTTTAAATATAATTAACTAAATTAGCGGACTGATTTTATTTTTACGAAATATTACTCGGCCCTCGTATCTCAGTCCCGGCGTCACTATCAGCGTTAATGTTTAAGCTCTAGAAACAGAAACTATTCAAAATCCTAATTTTCTAGTGTTTATTTTCACACGTACAGCTCAAAGTCAAAGTCAAAGTTCATTTATTCCGTAGACATAACAATTGCACTTGGAATCGTCAATTAACAATGTTTGAAATACTTATCTACAATTACATACTACATTCGAACCAATTTATCAATTCTATTAATAACCAATTTAAAAAAAATAACTAATGAATAACAGACAAAGTCAATGTAAACTAACTAATGTCAACGACAACATACATCAAATAGAATAAAAAACATTGACTATTATAGAAAATCACAGAGCTATTATAGTAGAAAATAAATAATCATCACAGATAAAAAATAAATAGCTTATTTCGTTATTCAGGAAATAACGGTTATTGATATCACAGTTAGGGAACAAATATCAATTTACGTTATTCAGCAATTCAGCAGCTAATTAATATATATACAGTCTAATCAACCTTTGAAAGTCAACACAAAAGTCAGTAGGTATAGTAATATTTTATGTACAATTGTACACAGATAAAAGTATCTCTTAAATTATAGTCGTGGTGGTACTAGCGGTAGTGACACCCGCCTAACAAACGTGAGTTCAGAATCCCGGTCCTGTACCAATGAGTTCTTTGGAATTTATGCACGGTTTTTTAAGAATATTCCCTATTTACTCGATATTTGAAGACACCTATGTTGTACTTTAGCGAAAAGACAGACGCAGGCAAAGCGTTCCACATTCTGGCTGTTCGTATGAGGAATGAGGATTCGAAAATTATTATTACATGGGTACAATACAAGGTGTATATATTTATTTGTAACTAGCTGCGTCCCGCGGTGTTACCTGCGTAAGCTTGAGATAAAAAGTAGCATATATGTCAATCCAAGCTCTAAGCTTCCTTCACACCGAATTTCATCCAAATCAGTTCAGCCGTTTGTGCGTGAAAGAGTAACAAACATACTCACAAATTTTCGCGTTAGTATGACATCTGTACTTATATTATTCGTGAAGTGTTTTGTGGTTTTATCTGCTGTCGTCCATTAAAATTAGGGTCTTAAAACCGTCAGGTATTAAAGCACTCCTAATATTACCATCTTCTGTTTCGTCGAGTCAATGGATCAAATTATAATATTACCATCTAAAATTCTAAATGCTCGTGTTATAAGTTCAAGGTTAGGTTAAGTACCTACAACTTTCTCAATACATTTTATCCGAATCCGTTCAGCCGATAGTTTAAAGCACGCATACATAGGAGGTCTATACTTATTTTTAAACACCTGCTAAAGGCCGAATCAAATACCTTGGTTGTGATGACCCTACAAGCTGCTGATCGCCCAATCTCAGTGACATCACAGCCGTCAAGATATTTGATTCACACTACTCTTGCTCAAACTTACGCGTTAGCTCGGTTCTCAGTGAATAAATCCATTATGTGCATAGATCTATATATCCATTCTATCTTAATATATATAAATCTCGTGTCACAATGTTTGTCCTCAATGGACTCCTAAACCACTTAACCGATTATAATAAAATTCGCACACCATGTGCAGTTCGATCCAACTTGAGAGATAGGATAGTTTAAATCTCAAATTATAGTCGCAATTTTAATTTATTTAGCCACAGCAACGCGTGGCCGGGTCAGCTAGTATTCTTATATGTTTAGTTAATTACACAATTAATTACTAATTGATATTTCTTAGACTTTATTATTAAACAACAAACATCCGTCGATAATGACTTAGTGATGCTTATTCTATTCGTCTGGGTTCATAAGGGCGCGCTATATTGCAGCAATAGTATCGTACAGTCACCTCATTACAAAATTAAATGCCGTAGAGATAATTCATTCCAGTATTGTGTAATTATACGATGTTCACTTGACAATGGGTGAGCAGTGGGCAAATGTTTTGATGAGAAATACTTTTATTTTATTAAAGTAAATGTTATAATTTGTACTTTTACGAATTAGGTACATTGTTTATTCACCTTATCGTTTTATTAGTGTTTCTTGAAACCTGTTTTGTTGTTCAATTTTGGAATACAGTACGCGTGAACAAATAATGGATATCGCCTTTAGAAAGAAGTAATCGTATAATTTCGGTTTCGTAGTTATCTCTGTCTTACGCTGGTTTGTCTAATGGGGGTTATTAGACAAACCAGCGACAGACGTAAGCACTATATAACTTGTGACTAATAATACTTTGCGTAGCCGAGAAAAATCAGAACCAGCCTTTTATTTCTTTCCAAAGGCCGATGTCCATCCTCTATTCGCTAGCACTAAAGAAGATATAATAATACTACCTAGCACAGCACTGTAGCTAAATCTGTACCCGTAACGTTACATGGAGTTACTATACAGGATTATTGGTAATCATTTAGCATCCTTTTAGGGGCTTAAGCTCGTATAATTATATCGGACGCGGCTTACGGACGCGACTGACAGCCGCGACTGAAAGGTATCTGGACTATGAAAGTACACTGAGCCGTGCACACTATCGGACATCAGTCGCGGACGTCACCTTCGGACGACCTTGAGCGTTCGGACGTCCAGAGCGATCTGGCGCGCCGGATGTTTTAAGACTGTGCACATTGCTAAGTCGTGGCTCGTGTCGCGTCCGTCAGCCGCGTCCGATAGTATGTTTCTGACTTTATTCGGTACATCAAAACTAACAACTCTTGTTCTACGACTTTTGTAAACTAAAAAAACAAAACAGCTGTTCCATACATTTTGTCGAGGGTGAACGATATTTTTCTATGGAACAGCATTTTTTTTAGAATTAATAAAAGTCTTAGAACAAAAGTTGTTAGTTTTGATGTACAGAATGAGCCCCCAAAAGGATGCTAATTGACTACCAATAACTTTGTATACCTCTGAGTTATAGTCGAGAGTTAACTTCTTAATAGAGCTACATCTCCAAATCAGAGGTATACTAACTTTTATATGGAGGTAAATGTGTACTTCTGAGTACACTTAACTGTACCACTGTGTATTTAATCCAGGAAAAAGTTAAAAAAGGAAGACGTTTTCATGTGCTAACTAGGCTACGTGTAACTGATGCTCAAGGCTAATCAGTGCGTGAAACAATCGCTCTACGCAACTGTTTGATGATTCTATTTTTTACGTAGCAGCTTGACGATGACGACAGAACGGTCAAGAGTTCAGTGAGGTCCTTAATTGTTTGGTTTGGTTTATTTTTTGTATGAGCTAAGTTTCTCTGGTTCCGTCTGCTTTGATTTGACTGATTCGGCAAACTTGTAATGGTCTTCGACTCGTATCTATACTAAGCGCCACAGAAGTCGGCGCATGGGAAGTTATGCGCAGAACGCTGCGCAAAATCCGAGTTATAGGGATGCGCGGGAGCCAGAGAGACTAGGCGCAGGGACACCCGCACGCCAACTTCATGCCTCCCGCGCGCTCCCTGCGCCCGTGCTCACCACTACGACACGCGGCGTCGGAATTGTGCACATATGCGCATTAATCTGCGAATCACGGCGAAGTGTCATCTGCGGCTAACTTCGCATCCGCCGATTTGTGTGGTGCTTAGTATACTTTCAAACCGCTTCGGTAAGTCAGATACCAATATGAAAATAATGGAGCAAAGCCTCAAAGCAAAGTTCAAACGTGTCGGCTTTTTTATTTATTCCTAAAATATCATAACTACATAATTGTAAACCTACCTGTGACTATTAAAATTAAATATTGTTTCAAATTCAAACGAGAGGTTATAATGATAAAAATAAGTTCAAATGTTTCGCAATACCACTACGGCCACAAAATACATTTTAATTTTCAATGTTACGTTACAATAATACAGCGAGTTACGTATATACCTATGTAGGTATGTAACTATGTAAGTAGATTGTAGGTATACATGTACTTTGAACCTAAGTATTGCGTAGGTAGTAGTAGGTACTGTTTATTGAAGGATAGCGTAAGATAAGTTGTCAGGTGAATTTAAAGTCAACTTTTGCAATTAAACAAAAACAAAATTATTTGGTGTTTTTTTATCTTAACTAGTAGCAGGTTCTTTTTAATTTTTTTGTCTCTGTTACAAGGTTCGACGGTACCTAAAGGCTGAGTCTATGTATATATATTGTCCTTAAAATCTGTTGCGTATGTGGCAAAACGGAGTAATTAACATATAATGAATTAGCTTTTTCTCGCGGCTTCGCTCGATATTTTGATTTTTGTACTATCCCATAGGAACGTTTTATTTTTCCGGGATATGTTACTTTCCAACCTTTGGTATCCATGCCAAAAATCAAGTCTATTGAATTCTTTGTTGTTGCGTGAAAGAGTAATAAACTAACACACTTTCGCATTTATAATATTAGTAAGGATATGGATTGGTACAGGAAAACCAATCGTTTGGTCAGTTGTATCGGTCGAAGTGAATACCGGTTTAACAGCTGTTGTCATTCATTTACATTTTTATATAGTTTTCTCAGTACATAAAAAATATCGAACGTTCAGCAGTCTTCGGGTGGTATTTAGAATAGGCTGGTTCAGCTAGTTGACATTTTTTTGATGTCTTCTTGTAACAGCTAAGCCTAAAGAGAGCCGGAAATAAAGAAGTTACATGCATTTTATTTTCTTGCTAGACAAAGAGCGCACTATGGCAGAATATGACGTCACGGTCCGTAAGTGTCATACATTCGCCATACTATGTTATGCTTTGTGGGAAAGGGACAAAGCGTCCCCTCTTAATCCCTACCAAAATCTTTACAAGCTTATATCTCTGAACTGGATTAGTTTTTGACCGACGAACCACCGGAGGAGGTATACAATTCGACGCGTATATATATATATATATATATATATATATATATATATATATATATATATATATATATATATATATATATATATTATGTATAACCACGCATAACTTTTTTCATAGTAGTCCGATTTCAATAATTCTTTTTTTATTGGAAAGAATATACTTTGAAATTGGTCCCATTTAAATTTGATCGAAATTGGCTGAGCCATTTTTGATAAATCAACAATAATGTGAAAAATGCTACATCGATCCGTGCATAATATTTGCGTTCTAGCGATGCGCCCCGGCTTCGCACAGGTGTATTATACATATAAACATTTCTCCTGAATTATTCTATCTATTAAAATAAACTGCATCAAAATCCGTTGCGTAGTTTTAAAGATATAAGCATACATGGGGACAGACAGCGGAAAGCGACTTTGTTTTATACTATGTAATGATTCTGTACACGGGTGAAGTCGGTCATGCTATTTTTTGCAAAAAATAATTATTTCAGTTTACAAATCATAATTAATTGCAGGATTCAGTAATCTTAATACTTTCAATTAATTCAACACTAGTCAACTATTGAGCACTATGTCTCGTTAAATAGGTTCCTTTTGTTTCAACTTGAGGTCTGCAGGGACCTCAATTTTGAGCTTGCCGTAAGGCCTATACTTACTTTTTATTTTATTAAATTAATAGGTATACTTATGTACACTAAGAGAATAATTATGCAAAAATATTCCGTCAATTAAAAAAAATCTAAATGATCTTAGTCAACATTTATTGCTCCTTACAAATGTCTTATCTTTTCAATATTTACTTACTTTATTCACACGCTTCAGTTTATAAAAAAGTTTTGTAAAGTTTGCACTTGTGAAGTTAGTACTAATGATAGTCTTTAAAATCACTTGAATCGGGATTCTCACGATTATCATCAAAATGTAAATTAAAGACCTTGAATCCTTCTATTATTATATATTATTTGCGTAAACTAAAAAAGTATGGCGAACAATAAATATCCGTATAATATCTGCGAAACTAATCCTGAGAATTTTTTTTCGCTTGTTAGTTTTAGGTATTACTCGTACCTATATAAAATAATAGTATTATTCCAAATGTTTCACCTCATTCTTATAATTGACTGAGTGAACGAAGTGAAAGACTCGACGATTTTTCTTTTGTCTGTTCGGCTGTTGATTTTTCTCTACAGATCGCATTTTTCAACGAATCTAGACGAAACTTGGGGATACGAGGGTAACACTAAAACTTTGTAGAATTGGATAGATCAAAGCAATTATTTTATAAACCAAGTACTAAGTTTGAAAATATAGTTTTTTAATAATTTAATGAGGTACAGAACATCATTATATAATAGGATTTTCGTTTCTTTGAACTTGGCGCACGAAAACATTCAGCGCGTGTTTTTTGTGACTTTAGATGTCTTAAGTTTATTTTTTTTATAATCGTAAACTTTGTTTAATATTTTAAGTTGAAGTCCTGTCTCTAATCAGTGTTATAGGCTAGTTTAATGGATCGAGGTATGATTATTGTAATCTCAGTGATGGTTCTCGTCAAATGTAGCTGTTAACATTGACCATCCAATATAAAATCAATGCTATGGGCCAGAAATTGAAAAAGGTGTAAATAAATAAATAAAAATCGTCGACGAAAAATCTTTTGTTAAAGTTTAGCTGGCAGGAAGCACTGCGCTGGATAGGTACCCTGTAATTTGACTAAACGACAAAAATGCCGCGCTGGAGACCCCTAAAGCATAGTAGGCCTGCTAGCTCTCCCAGAGGCGACATCGAATACAACGCTGTACAGATTGATAAGTAATATATTATACAAGATAATGAATTGGTCAGATAGTTTCTACTTCGTTCCATTAATTAAATTATAAGAACTTTTATTTTGATTTTACTAGGATATAGGAGTGTATTCATCATCCGATATCGATAATATTTGGCAAGCTCGCTTAGTAGCTAAACTAACAAGATTTTCGAGCATGAACCAAATCGGTTGGGCGCGTCGAGATATAGGCTTGTGACGTAAGAAGATTTAGTTAAAGAGATGTGCCGTGAGGTGTTCGGAGAAGTATTAATCTTTAGTGACACTTGTTTCTTATTTACAGCTGTTCAAGACATCAAAACCGAACTAAATCCATCAATAAAGCTGTTCAAGTTCAGTCATCGGCCGCCGAAGAGTTCGCGGCCCTCAGAGCCTATTACTTCTCACAGTCAAGATGTTGCGCTCGATATGAACCAGCTGATAGAGTCGACGGCACCAGCGCCCTGGAGCAAAGCTGATGGCACCGGTTTTGAGGGGAAACTCCTTTACATATACACTTCGGGGACTACTGGACTGCCGAAGGCCGCTGTCATTTCTAATGCTCGGTAAGATTAATGGGACGTAGTTTTAGCAGAAAAAACACAACCCACAAAATATTCCTTTTCTGTTATGACCATTTAAAGATTCAAATCGCCTAACAATTGTTTGAGTCTGTAAGATGAAAAAACTGTTATTGTCTGTATGGACTGCTAATTGAAAATTTGTTTTTTTATTTATTTAATAGGCCTTACCAAGTACCCATGGAAGTAGTTTAGCGAAAAGAACTCAAACCACACTTAGTCAAATATGAATCAAAGTGGCCTATGAATCACTTTGGTATCATATTTGACTAAGTGTGGTTTGAGTTCTTTTCGCTAAACTACTTCCATGGATACTTCGTCGATTTTATGTGGTTATGCTAGTTAGGGTCACTACAAATAGACACGCCATGCAAAACGATGATGTTTATAGTTACGATATCTGTTACGCGTTACGCCCATTTGAAATTTCTCTTTAAAATGTTTTTTTTTTCTAGTGTAGTAAACAGTTCTACCGTTCTCTGCTATGTGTGTCTAGCACTTCTAGCAGCGATATCTATCCTGTTCCGCTCGAAACTAGTACCGAGTACACGTGCATCGCAAAAAAGAAGTAATCCGTAATAACGTGTATTAAAGGACATGTCCACAAAATGTATGGAGGCTGGTATAATAATAATCAAAAATTCTAACCACAACACTCGTTACATTTCGAGAAAGTTCATATTTTTCTGAGTCTATTACAACTGTTAAAAACAAAAAAGAGCCCTCCGATTTTTTTAAAATAAATTTTGAATTTATTAGGATAAATAAATATATTTGGGTCAATAGGCAGTTACTTAATCAGGGTTGATAGAGATCTATCAACCCTGATTAAGTAACCTCCAAATAGTTAAACAAAAGCATTTTTACCCATTAGACACACTTTTTAAGTGTTTTTTTGTCACATTGTACCTACTAACTGGTCACACTAGTAGGTTATAATTTTTAATTTTAGTAAATTAAGAGATGAATGTGGAAGAATCAGCTACGAATGCAAGAAAAATAACTATAGAAGCACTTCTTTATTGCTAAACTAGAAAAAATAATAAGCTGTATTGTTATTTTTCATACAATTTATTCTTCGCATTAAAAAAAAATTGGAGGGGTGAAAAAATCTAAATTAAATATTTTTGAGAAGCCCATAAAACAAGCTTTCAAATGATGTGTATACCATCTTGGTTCGATTTTTCTCTAAATAATATACCACTTGTGAACGTCACCTTTGATCGTGAGGTGATTCAATCCTTGGGTAACTTGTCATGTGAGATCGAATTGCGATTCGAGTTGGCTCATAAGTCACAACTCTTCCAGCGAAATTTGTTTATGGTCTAACTATGTACTTATTTATTTCAGATTCGTGTTCATGGCGACAGGGCTTCACTTCCTCGGGCTACAAAGCGACGACGTGATCTATTGTCCGCTGCCGCTATACCACACTGCTGGCGGTGTCATCAGCGTAGGCCAAGCTTTGGTGCTGGGCTGCACTGTAGCCATCAAACAAAAGTTCTCCGCCTCGCAGTACTTCCCGGATTGCGCTAAATACAATGCTACGGTAAGGATCTTTCATATTGATGTTATTTGTACCATACAACTGACGGTATTATTAGTGTAGGACAACGGTCAACAACAGGCGGATCGCGAAAAGTCGAAACCCTGACCGCCATAAAAAGAAAAAAGATTGATACATAAAAAGAATAAGAGCAAATTGCAAGAAACTAGTTGTTCATTTGTTTTGACTATGTTTGACTCGACATACTAAGTATGTGAATGATTAATATTGAAAAAAAAAACAATGTTTTAACTTAGAATCAGACATACATCGAATCACTGTTCCTTTCGAGAACTATAAAAACAGGCTCAAGGCGGTGTACTTTCTCACATTCATTTTAAATCTTGTGTTTTATATAATTCAGAATTTGATTTGAAACCAAAATAAAAAACAGGCATTAAATTTTTTTGGAACTCGTTGGTTTTTTCCTAAAGTTCCGGATACTTTAGGAAAAAATCAACTACTACCTACTTGCCCTACCTACTTGCCGACCTCTGGTGTAGGATCATTAGCGCTAGGCTTTGTGGGACAATTCGCGGACCCCAGACCCCGCGAGACGAAGAGGGAATAGCCGCGTACCCACCTAGCGCACAGGCTCGCGCGGCAGCCTCGTTGTCTAGATCGCGAGCGATGGCTCCCGAGGCAGCCTCAGTAGTTCTGTTCAATTTACACGAGGCCGCCTCGCGAGGCAGGCTGAGCCATCATAAGTCCGCGAGTATTCGAAATGGACAGTCGTGTATTTTCAGCTGCAGCTATTTTCCTAGCTGCTTATTGTTTAAAAAAACGAAAACAGTCACGTATCAAGAAAAATCCTAGACGCTTCTGGATTAGAAAGATTTACGACCGTTTGCCCATGATATCAATATTATAGAGAGAGACAAACACGGTAATAGACAAAACTTGAAGTAGCTTCGCGCGCGAGCCTGAACATAACCGTTCCCACCTAACACACAGCGCTCACTGAGGCACCTTTGAGCGCGTCAAGTTTACCGACAACAGATGGCTCGGGGCCGAGCCGTGCTCAGCCGAGCAAACGCGCGCCCGAGGCACGTCCACACCAGCCGAGGCATTTGGCTCGCGAGGCTGCCGCGCGAGCCTGTGCGCTAGGTGGGTACGCGGCTATCGGCGCATGTGGCCCAGCGCCGGGGTGGTTGCACGACAGAGGCCAGAGCCTGTTATAGTGCTGCACCGCCGTTCAGCACGGTCAGTCTTCGGATGGGTGACCGCTGTTGGCATTTACAACTGAGCGCTGCCGTGGCTCGGATGACACGTTAAATTGTAGGCCCCGGTTGTTTTAACTGTTTAATCATGTCAGAGGCATTCAGGCGGCTTAAAACTCTTGACACTAGGTCTAGCTACCCGGCCTATGCGAACTTACTTACGGCAAAATCATTACATATCATTCAAACAATCATTCAAAATCATTGTATGAACTGACTCTTAGAAAATATTTTCTTAAAATCACGTAATATCAACTTATAACCGTGTAGGTACTTGTCTAAATAATGTGGTCTAGAATGTGGAAAGCTTACCAAGAAAGTACCGGTTTATTGTCTACATTTTGTAATTTACTTCTTATTCCGCATTCCGCCTAAACTTTTGACTGAGTTTAATTGTGACGTATATACCTACGAGTATTTCAGATTAGTATTTGAATCCAAGTATCTAATCTTGTAAAGGATATTTTTACTAATTACAGTTTTATAGAATTTTACTGATTTATGAAATTGAATTTATTGCATAATAGCATGTTTTGAAATGTTAATTTTACGCCATTAGCATAAACACGAATAACATTAAATGATTACAATATTAAAGGCTAATTTTATTAAGAAAAGAATAGCACGATACACTTCCACATACAGATATAGAGATAAACATGACGAGCTCCGAAATAATATTGAATAACAAATAGGTAAGTTGAATGAGTAATAACTTTTTTACAAATAGTGTATTTGTTTTGCACGAGTCTCATGTCAGTGACGTTCAAAGATACTTTGTCCAGAATAGGGTATTTGACTAGTTTTCGGAAATCGTTTTAAATTATTTGTTAGTACATACTAAGCACACTACATTTATATATCCGAGAGATCTACTGTATTAACAATGAAAATCAGTGTTAAAGAATAGATATTCAAGATCTCACCAAAAACGACATTCTGTAATGGCGCTGGTCTTTGACGTCACTCACTAGTAAATAACGTTAGTTAATACTGGTAAATACGCTAGTTCACATCTAAAAATTAAGAAAAAATACTTTAAAAGTAACTTCCAATATCCAATAATATTACTCCGAAATCACAAAAAACAAATTACACAAACAACAGTCAATCGAGAAATTCTCGTTTACCAGCACGTGACGGTACCAGAGTTGCCGCCCTTCTTAGAGCGTTTACGTCACAGATAAAATATCAAAAAAATATCGTATTTTATTTCGTTCGATTTGCGAAAATTAAACATATTTTAGTTTAAATAAAGATCTGTATGGATTAACAAAATTAATAGAATATTTTTAATGTAGTCAAATAGCCTATTGATACATTAGCTATAGGCCGAATCATAAAAGTCGACGGATGTGAAGTAAGCTACAACCTCCACGAAACCCAATCAACGCGCAGCTTCATGTAAGCTTCAGTCAGGATTGGATATTGCGCAGGTTGTAGGTAACTTCACATCCGCCGACTTGTATGATGACTATCACTGTATCAGCATTTTTAATCCACTGCAGGACGTAGGCCTACCCACGAAGGGTGTTTGAGCCATATCCACCACGCTGGCCCAGTGCGGGTTGGTGGTATTCACATACGCCATCGAATTTCTTCTACTGACATATGCAGGTTGCCTCACGATGTTTTCCTTCACCGAAAAGCCAGCGCTTGAGCAAAGAACTCATTGGTACGGGACCGGGATTTGAACCCACGACCTCACGATTGTAAGGCGGGTGTCACTACCACTAGACCACCACGGCTTCAAATATCATCATTCGATACATATTACAGAAAGATATACGAGTATGAGCATAGTCGCGTAATACGTAATTTCGAGAGATTTTAAAAATGATTTCTTTTTATTAACACCCTTTTATTAGTCTCACCTGTATGTTTGCTTGCTTGTAACCAACCCCTTTGAGCTCGATTTTGACCTACTTTGAGCGATCAGATTTTCTTTAAACTGCACACCTATTAAAAACCGATGACAATGCATATATGTATAAGAAAAAAAAAATTGATGACTCTTAAGCGTGTTTTTTAGATTTTTTTAAAACTATGTTTATATTATTTTTACGACAACTAGGACGTAAGCTGATGGGTACCATACTGGTACCGCCCCCTGTGGACAATAGCAACGCCAAAGCCTTCTTTTTTGCGTTGCCTACTCTTCATAGCAGAGGATCTCATTTTTAGGGTTTTTCTCATATATCCAAAGGGTAAAAACGGGACCCTATTACTATGACTCCGCTGTCCGTCTGTCTGTCACCATGTAGTATCTCCTGAACCGTGATAGCTAGAACGTTAAAGTTTTCACAGACGACATATTTGTGATGCCGATGTAACAACAAATACTAAAAATAGAAAAAAAAATTTAAGGGGGCTTCCCATACAAAAATCTTTATTTTTTGCCCGATATTAATAACGGCAACAGGAAGATGCTCTGAAATATTCAGACTATTGAGTTGTATATTCCCATCACAAATAAATATTTAAATTTAAATACATTTATTAAGGGGGTCTTCCATATTGTACGGAACCCTTCCTGCACGAGTCCGGCTCGCACTTAGCCGATTATTCTTATCACATTTCTGAAGCGTCCTAAATTGTAGCTTTCCGAGATAGCCTCAGGTGAACGAGCGTAATTAGTATTGTTAAAGTTAATGGTTCTTTAAAGTTAACTTCGATCTGCACAGAACCCCACCCTTCACCCCCACTGGCCTATAAATTTGATAGGCCGCGCCACACAAGTTGGCGGACGTGAAGTTAGCTACAAGCTGCGCAATATACAACCCTGACTGAAGTTCACATAAAACCGCACGTTGATTGGCTTCACGTCCGCCAACTTGTTTGGCGCGGTCTATACTGTGTATTATATAACGATATTCGCCTCGTTTTCACAGCCGTCATAAAGTTTGATTAGGCCTATAACACTTGCAATCTTGCCTATCTTTTTCATATGGCGGTTATTATGACTTGCAAGTTTTAATCATGTATATATTATGTTTGGTTTGACAGGCTGGTCACTACATCGGCGAGATGTGTCGCTACATCCTGGCGACCAAACCCTCCCCCGCCGACACCAACCACCGCGTGCGCATCGTGTACGGCAACGGACTGCGGCCGCAGGTAACATAATTAATGTCATAACGTGGCAAGGGGAGGGGATCAAACCATTTTCAACCGACGTCAAAAAGGAGGTTCTGAATTTTACGTTGGTCGTTTTTAGGGTTCCGTACCCAAAGGGTAAAAACGGGACCCTATTACTAAGACTCCGCTGTCCGTCTGTCTCCAGGCTGTATCATATATGACACTTGGGCAGAGACAAGCCATTCCTCAGAATAATGATAAGCAGGTAATAGAAACCTTGCTAAATTTTAGTCAAACAAAAACTACGTTACAGCTGTCTTATTCATATCCGTTATACAGCATACGTGAGAGTCAGTGGAACAAAAAATCGCATTGTCTGTCGTCAAACGTCAAAGTCACAAGTTGGAATGTCATATTGGTTGTAATTTGGTCTACTTTGTCTTTTGCGATATGATCGAAAATTTGAACCCTCTAGTTCCATCAGAAGGTTCAAATCTCTGATCATTTTACCTTCCTTCTTACTACCTTTTTGAATTTGGGTAGCCGAGAAAGCTCAATGCTAGTTGATGATACCCTTCAAAATTACGAAAGTTCGAGTGTATGTGCATCTTTTTCCAACACCTTTTAAATTTCATAATTAAAATGGGACAATGTATTCTCTCGCTATTTTAGTACGGTTTCTATTACTTGTCATTGATTCTGAGAGTCATTCTATAGAAATCAATGTTGACATTATTTACGGCTTTGAGCTCCAAGCTCAAAGAAAATATTTACTCCTAGTCCAAGCTTATAATTTTAAATAAAGATCACAACGCTACTGAAATTCAGAAATTAATTGAGCTAAACACTAGTATTTAAATAAATAATACCGGCTAAGTGCGAGTCGGCTTTAAAAATATATCTGGATTGATTTATTTTTTCCTTAACCGATTATTAATAGTCTGTGGACAATATGAAAAAATCGTTATGCACAGCATTTAGCCGAGTGGGCGGTACCCGTCAATGAAAAATGTAATTTTTGCAAAAATTTGCAATAATCCAAATATAGTATTAGTCCATTAAATGTTACAATTTAAGCACCTAATATTGCATTTTTAAGAGGACTGCAATTTTATTTTTGAGACATGTGTGGGGTCAATAGAAGCTTATCCCCAAGTTTGTGGGGTTGCCGCCCATGTTGGAAAAAGAGGTGCATAATCCTTTGTCGCGATATCTCATAAACTATGCGTCCTACAAAAAATATGTCAATACATAATTTGTAGCAAATTGCTTTGTCTACAAATATGTTCTTCTAACTTTTTGCTCTAAATTTAAAATTAAAGAAGTAATAAGCAAAAAAGTGAGAAAATTTCTAGTAAATTTGATTTACTTTTCTTGGGGTTCATGTCGCCCAAGATGAAGACAGACTTGGTCCTAGTGGTGCATACTCTACTTTTCGTAACTCCTGCGTATTACACATGTCCCAAAAATAAAATTGTGTCCTCTAATAAATGTAAAGGTAACTATATCTGTAACATCGATTCGAGCAAACTATTCGATTTTTTACATAGTTTACAATAACTGAAGTCGATTGTGCCACTTTTGAGTTGTCAATGTACTATACTTTGTTTTCTCTTTGAGGGGATAAATTGATAGAAAGACTAGTTAGTTAATTGCTATGGCAATTTGTTTTTGCATGATAGATTTTCATTTGACAGTGGCAAAACATCCTACTAATATTATAAACGCGAAAGTTTGTGAGGATGGATGGATGGATAGATGGATGTTTGTTACTCTTTCACGCTATAAATTATAATGATATTGTGTCAAAAATCAAAATATCATGCGGGCGAAGCCGCGGGTAAAAACTAGTTGATAATAATCTTAAGGAAAAAAAATGCAAGAAAATAGTCCGTATTTACTCTTTCTTACCCTTACATTTATGAATTATTTACATCCTACGCTACAGAAACGATACAAATAATTCAACTTATAAATATTAAATAAATAAAATATTTGTATGTTACAGATTTGGACAGATTTCGTTACAAGATTCAACATCAAAAACGTGACCGAATTTTACGGCGCTACTGAAGGAAATGCTAACATTGGTAAGTTGGTTACTTGTATTTTGTTACTGTACATAAGGTTTAGACGGAGATAGTTGCAAATTGATCAACTTTCGTAGCATAAAAAATATGAACAGCTGTTTCCATAGAAATGGGGCTCTTATTTTTTAAGTGCAATGGTGTTAGTTTTTTTGTTTCATCTCGCTCGATGTTGTGGTTCGAGTAATTGGCACGAGCTGGATAAAATGCGTAATCTAATGCCACCACGTTTATTCGATAAGGGGAAGATCTCAGAAGATCTACAGGGCATTTCTCTAAACGATGGATACATACATTCTATAGGATATTACTGTATTCATCATTTTGACTAAAGGACATGCCCACAAAATGTATGGAGGCTGGTATAATAATAATCAAAAAAATTAACCACAACACTCGTTACATTTCGAGAAAGTTCATATTTTTCTGAGTCTTATACATCAGTTAAAACCAAAAAAGAGCCCTTCTTTTTTTTAAGTTAATTTTGAATCTATTAGGATAAATAAATATATTTGGCTCAATAAGTAGCTTAACTCTAACAACCCTGATTAAGTAACCTCCAAATCGTTAAATAGAAGCATTTTTACCAATTAGACACAGGTTTTTTTAGTGATTTTTGTCACATTGTACCTACTAACTGGTCACACTGGTAGGTTATAATTTTTAATTTTAGCAAATTATCACATGAATGTGGTAAATCCAGGTACGAATGCAAGTAAAATAACAATAGAAGCACTTTATTATTGTTTAACTAGAAAAAATACAAAGCTGTATTATTATTTTTCATACAATTTATTTTTCACATTTAAAAAAAATGGAGGGATAAAAAATCTAAATTAAATATTTTTGAGAAGCCCATAAATCGAGCTTTCAAATGATGTATATAACATCTTGGTTCGATTTTTCTCTGAATAATATACCACTTGTGGACGTCACCTTTATTCCGATTAAATCCGCCAAAAGAAAATCTTCTGTAATAAACACTATGCCATACATTTTATCGAGCCATAGAATAGCTGGCAGCGCGAGTACCGTTCTTATACGATCGTTAATTTGACATTTAAATCGATAAAATTCGCTAAAAATCGGTATTTTCTATGAGTTTTAGCGAATTTTATCGATTTAAATGTCAAATTAACGATCGTATAAGAACAGTACTCGCGCTGCAGATTTGTTTTATTCAGGGTTGGTCCCATAGCAATGGTTATAGTAAACCTTACGTAAGTAAGCTGGTATATGCCGGGTGGCTATCTCTGGTGTCAAAGTTTTTAGGCCGCCTGAAGGCTTCTGACATGGCTAAACGGTTAACACAACCGGGACCTACAATTTAACATGTAACGGTAGCGCTCAGTTGGAAAATGTCCCCCGCGGTCACCCATCCAAATATTGAGCGTGCGGAACGTTGCTTAACTTCCGTGATCACTGACAAACACTTAGTCAAACTACGCTATGAGCGCTAGTTTACGTTTATGTTGTTTATTGCAGCGAACCTGGACGGGACGCCGGGAGCCATCGGCTTCGTTTCCAGAATATTCCCTAAAGTATACCCCATCGCTATCATCAAGGTCAACCAGGAGACGGGAGAGCCCATACGAGACTCGAGGGGATTATGTCAAGTGAGTTTCTTAACTGCATTAATCCGCTAAAATCGCAATTTAGTTATTTACTTTAAAAATTAATCAATAAATTCTTAAATAAAAAATCTTTATTTGGTGCAATAACTTAGTCTAAAACGAAATAAAAGGAACGATGCTAACTGCAGTAATCCGAAAGACTGTTTCGCAGGTAGCAACAACGACCTTCAGCGAAACAATTAAAGAAATGTACAGGGTTATTGGTAATCAATTAGCATCCTTTTAGGGGCTTATTCTGTACATCAAAACTAACAACTTTTGTTCTAAGACTTTTATCTAAACTAAAAAAAAAACAGCTGTTTCATACATTTTGTCGAAGGTGGACGATTTTTTCTATGGAATAACTTTTCTTTGAGATTTGATAAAAATCGTTGAACAAAAGTTGTTAGTTTTGATGTACAGAATAAGCCCCTAAAAGGATGCTAATTATTTGGTATATTTAGTAAATACTAGCTGACCTGGTGAACTTCGTCTCACCATCAGTCAACATGACAATTTTTACAGGCAGGAACATTTTGTATCCTACTAATATTATAAACGTGAAAGTTTGTGAGGATAGATGGATGGATGGATGTATGGATGTTTGTTACTCTTTCACGCAAAAACTACTGAACGGATTGAGATGAAACTTTGCAATAATATAGCTTATATATCAGAATAACATATAGGCTATAAATTATAATGATATATTGCGTATGCGGGCGAAGCCGCGGGTAAAAACTAGTGGGAAAATAAAATTAATGTTTTTATTGTTTTTCTCGTGACTTTTATTTAAACTTTCTCACCGTTTAAAACTTCCCTTTACTTCCACAAATATTTGAAGATCTAAATTAGCTAAATCGGTTCAGCCGTTCTCGAGTTTTAACGATACTAATAACCACGATTAAGTTTTGTACCTATACAATGTGTTTGTCTACCGGTGTCGGAGCCTTAAGCGGTGACACGTATGGCAAATTTTGAATAACTTTTACTGTGGGATCAATTCCGAAAACGCAAAAAAAAAACACCTATTTCATACTTTCTGTCGAAAGTCTTATTGTTCAAAATTTGCCATAGATGTCACCGCTTAAGGCTCCGACACCGGTAGACAAACACATTGTATATAATATAGATAATAATTTTGGTTTATTTCAGCTAGCGGAACCAAATGAGCCGGGCGTGTTCATAGGCAAGATCCAGGCGAAGAACCCGGCGCGCCAGTTCCTCGGCTATGTCGACAAAACTGCCTCCGATAAGAAAGTCGTCAGGGACGTGTTCGAATTCGGCGACGCCGCCTTTATATCCGGTATGTGCTTTGCTCAGTGTATTGGACTCGTATACAGGATCCTCTGTACTAAGCCGAAAGGGGTGATTCAGACCATCATTATAAAAAACTTATACCATGGGGCCATAGAAAATTGCAATTCGGAATTGACAAATAAACAGCAGATTTTTGAAGTGAGGACTTCTATAGCGGCGTTGTGCACTTTTTGGGATGGGTGTAAAATGTTAATCTCGCGGCAGGACAGACGCGTAAGCTGATCGAAAATTCGTAGGACGGAGAGTAAACCGCCGGCGTGTTTCTACCACGCGGCGAAATTAAGATTTAAGATGTAAAATTATGTATGTACTGCATCAACCCGTTTGCAAACCTATTAATAAAAAAAAGAAAAAAATATGTATACCTACCTGCTCTTGCTGTCTCGTTAAGCGGCGCAGGGTGCTTGCGCGAGTGCGCATGTGTGATATTGTATTTTAGCACATAAATGATAGTAGGTATACGAGTCATATAGTTCTGGATAACCCGTCTGTGTAATCATGTTTGGTGAGGTGTTTTCATCAAACAGTCATGTTTGACCTAATGCCAGGGGTGGAAAATGGTCAGTAAAGTCAGTAAAAGTCAGTTTTTTTGGCTAAGGTCAGTAAACTTAATTATTTAAATATCCGTAATATTAATAATCCTTTAAGGATTATTTATTCATGATCAATAAATAATCTTTTATTCCTTGGTTTTCTTGGCACATACAGTCCGTTCACATTTATGATACTTCTTATTGTTTCTTATCATCAAATCATGACGCAAAAAGTAAAGCAGCGGTTGGGTATGGGGATGGTGGAGGCCAAACACAACCAAACACAAAAACATTTTTCTTACTTATTTACTATAATTCTCCATACACATATATACTAAACTAACAGCAACTAACATTCGTATTGTGTTATATTGACCGACCAAGGGTCAGTATTATACGAATTTGGTCAGTAAATGGTCAGTATTTTAGGGAGCTTTAGTCAGTAAAATCAGTATTTTTGGCCATGGACTCAATTTCCACCCCTGTAATGCGTATGGTAATAAAATTAAAATGTTAATGGGGGTCGGGTTTATAAGGCGAATCGAGCGTGAACGGAGCAGCCCAGTTGTTGATATTCTAATTTCACCTTAATTGTCTAGAGTCCTAGATTCTAACGCCGTAGAGGAGGGGTATAGGCCGAACCAAATTTCTTGGCGGCTTTAATGTTAGCTATAATATGCGGATAACCCAATCCTGAATCAAGCTGCTGCATTCACAGCTGAGCGAGGATTGCGATATCCGTAGCTTGGAGCTAACATCACAGCTGCGAAGACGTTTGATTCGTGCTATACGCGCGTTTAATGCTTCTTCCGTAGCTGAAATCCTCCAAGCGTATTGTTGTTCAGTGAGATGTTGTTATGGTTGCAGGCGATATCCTAGTGGCCGATGAGCTCGGGTATTTGTTCTTCCGCGACCGCACCGGCGACACGTTCCGCTGGCGCGGGGAGAACGTCTCCACCACCGAGGTGGAGGCCGCCATCTCCCGGGTCGCCGACCAGAGGGACGCCGTCGTCTACGGCGTGGAGGTGTGTATTACTGGCGGCTAGCTGTATGCCGCGCCCGCACCAGACACGGTCAGAGAACGTCTCCACCACCGAGGTGGAGGCCGCCATCTCCCGGGTCGCCGACCAGAGGGACGCCGTCGTCTACGGCGTGGAGGTGTGTATTACTGGCGGCTAGCTGTATGCCGCGCCCGCACCAGACACGGTCAGAGAACGTCTCCACCACCGAGGTGGAGGCCGCCATCTCCCGGGTCGCCGACCAGAGGGACGCCGTCGTCTACGGCGTGGAGGTGTGTATTACTGGCGGCTAGCTGTATGCCGCGCCCGCACCAGACACGGTCAGAGAACGTCTCCACCACCGAGGTGGAGGCCGCCATCTCCCGGGTCGCCGACCAGAGGGACGCCGTCGTCTACGGCGTGGAGGTGTGTATTACTGGCGGCTAGCTGTATGCCGCGCCCGCACCAGACACGGTCAGAGAACGTCTCCACCACCGAGGTGGAGGCCGCCATCTCCCGGGTCGCCGACCAGAGGGACGCCGTCGTCTACGGCGTGGAGGTGTGTATTACTGGCGGCTAGCTGTATGCCGCGCCCGCACCAGACACGGTCAGAGAACGTCTCCACCACCGAGGTGGAGGCCGCCATCTCCCGGGTCGCCGACCAGAGGGACGCCGTCGTCTACGGCGTGGAGGTGTGTATTACTGGCGGCTAGCTGTATGCCGCGCCCGCACCAGACACGGTCAGAGAACGTCTCCACCACCGAGGTGGAGGCCGCCATCTCCCGGGTGGCCGACCAGAGAGACGCCGTCGCGTCTTCTATGGCGATGAAGATCCGATTCTCTCCACTATTGAAACTGAAATCGCCAGAGACCGTAATCTAAAATTATGGAGAAAGTTTCTATTTCTGAAGTGGACACCATCATATTATTTACATTCGCGAACAAAACGGTTCTAAACTTGCGCTTTACTTCACAGGATATCATTTAACGTGTCATTTTAAATGTGTTTGTGTATAAACGTATGTACATCATTTGAAAGCTTGTTTTATGGGCTTCTCAAAAATATTTAATTTGGTATTTTTCATTCCTCCATTTTTTTAAACGTGAAAAATATGCTATGAGAAATAATAATACAACCTTTTATTTTTTCTAGTTTAACAACAATAAAGTGCATAACTATCGTTATTTTACTTGCATTTGTAGCTGATTCTTCCACATTCATATCTTAATTTGCTAAAATTGAAAATTATAACCTACCAGTGTGACCAGTTAGTAGGTACAATGTGACAAAAAATTACTTAAAAAGTGCGTCTAATTGGTAAAAATGCTTTTATTTAACAATTTTTACTTAATCAGGGTTGTTAGAGATAAACTACCTATTGGGGCCGAATATATTTATTTATCCTAATAAATTCAAAATTAATTTTAAAAAATCGGAGATCTATTTTTTATTTTTAACTGATGTAATAGACTCAGAAAAATATTAACTTTGTGTTATGGTTAGAATATTTGATTATTGAATTATACCAGCCTCCATATATTTTGTGGACGTGTACTTTCGCGATTTCATTTATTTGTTCAGAGTGGGCGAGTGGTGGTAACAAAACGTTAATTGTAACACAGGTGGCCAACACGGAGGGCCGCGCGGGAATGTGCGGGATAGTGGACGGGGACGGCACGATGGACCTCGATAGACTCGCTGCAGACCTGGCGCGGGACTTGCCGGTGTACGCGCGCCCTGTCTTCATCCGGGTCATGGCCGCTATGGATATGACGGGTGAGTTACCTCCACCAGCGCCCCGACCGCCTAAGCAATAGCAATCGTAATAGCAATCGTTTATGACTTCATTTTAGTCATTTGGCACCGCCTATGTGACGTTAGCCATCAAAGTTGTTCATTCAACGATTGCTTTCGCAATCCGCGCAAAGCAATTGATGGCTAACGTCACTTAGGCGGTACCAAATGACTAAAATGAAGTCATAAACGATTGCTATTGCTTAGGCGGTCGGGGGGCTGGCCAGGCTGGCCACTGACCTACCGCGGGACTTGCCGGTCAAGATCAAGAAAATTCGATAAAATGGGCACAAATGTGCATCAAAAGTGGCGGCAGCCACTTGACGAATATCATTTCATCTTTTCCACTCAACAGATAAAAATAAAAGGCCAATTAAAAAAATTCAGCGTTGTTTTTTTTACTAGAGTTGGGACCCAATTACTAAGACTCCGCTGTCCGTCCGTCTGTCTATCACCAGGCTGCATCTCATGAACGGTAGCTAGAACGTTAAAATATTCACAAATTACGCATTTCTATTGCCGCTATAGCAACAATTATTAAAAACAGAAATAAAATATATTTTATAACATATTTGCTCGTAAAGCGCTTGTGCGTTATTGTAATGTAAAACGCACGAGTTTTTTTAAATAAAGTAACATGCACGTTTTTTTTAAGATTCTCCGTCTAAAAATGAACAATACTTTTTAAAATCTTAGCAAAGAGTTTTTATGTCAGAAAAGTGGTCAATATTCAGGCAACGTAACAATCACTTTTAAAAATTGTTCAAATTTCTATAACTGCTTTAGCAAGTAATTAAAGATTTATTTGTTTAAGAAAGTCAGAGTTTCATTTATTTCCTCGCAAATATGTTATAAAACGTCGTATGACATACGTGCGCATTGAAAATTACAGCCTCTGCTTCCTTATAGCCCTCGCCTACGGCTCGGGCAGGCAATGTCGCCTCGGCTGTAATTTTCAACTTACCGCACTTATATCATAATGTAAAGGGTATTGCAAACTTCTATTTACATTATGTGCATTTATTTTACAGGTACATTTAAAATGAAGAAGACTGATCTACAAAAGGAAGGATTCAATCCGGAGCTGGTAAAGAAAGACAAACTCTACTATTTAGATTTAAAACTCGGCAAATATCTGCCTCTGGGACAGGAGGAGTATAGCCAAATTATCAACGGGAAAATTAGACTGTGATCTGGTTATCTATAATTATGTAAATTAATAATAATTAGTTATGTACAGGGTTATTATCGCAGATATACTAAACTGATCATACCTTTCTTACGAACAACTTTTACTATAGGGCCAACCAGGAATTAGCTGTCTCTTATAAAATCGTAACACAAAATCGACATGTATAAAACAGCTATTTTTTTGGGTGGGCCCATAATAAAAGTTGTTCATAATAATGGTTAAAAACACCAATCGCATAGGGTATACTAATTGGAAATTCCAATTAGTATACCCTATGCGAATAAACCTGTATAGATCAATTTAAGTGCTCGAATTTCATCTTAGAGTCGCAGTGTTATAAATGCGATAGATAGTGTGCGTTTGTTGTTACTGTGACCATGAATAATTAGTATGGAGATAGTTGTATCATAGATACAATATTGTAAGTACACTTTCGTTTGAGACTAATACATAGTTCCCGCAGAAATACGGGTAAAGCTGCGGGGCGCTTATAGTATAGAAGCATTAAACGAAATATCGACGAATAAGAAAAATAGCAATAAGCGATAAATAATCGTTTAATACATATATATGTGTACCATAAGAATGATCATCGAATATATAAATAGTCTGTGTCAAATGCAATACTTCAGGATAAGGATGAAGTGAATTTGAATATCTCATGTGATTTATTGTTTAAATCGGTCTCACTCACACTTGGGACATTTCTCATTTGCAAGAAGGTGACAAAAATTAGACTCGTTTGCATAATTAATATATTTTTAATGTTATTTTACGAGAACTCCACTATTATATTCTTGTCTTTTTTCGTTAGATTAAATAAATAGGGGACATATTACATCTTACATATAATATATACAAAATTTGATTTCAACGAGAAGAATAACAAAATGCTGGCTCTATGTTATAAAAATAATAAGTAAATATATTAAGGACATCATACACACGGTCTCTGACCCCAAACTAAGCAAAGCTTGTAATATGGCTGCCAGAGACTGATATATATTTTTAAATACATAATTATATAGATAATAACATCCAGCCTCATAGCAAACACCTCTGAAATAATAAATAATAATAATTATAAATGAGCCGTGGTGGTCTAGTGGTAGTAACACCCGACCTGCAATCGTGAGGTCGTGGGTTCAAATCACAATCCCGTACCAATGAGTTTCTTTGGAACTTATGTACGGAATTTCACATCATTGGCTTTTCGGTGAAGGAAAACATCGTGAGGCAACCTGCATACGTCCGTAGAAGAAATTCGATGGCGTATGTGAATCCACCAACCCGCGCTGGGCCAGCGTGGTGGATATGGCCCAATCACCCTTCGTGGGTAGGGCTACGTCCTGCAGTGGACTATTAAAAAGGCTGGTATAGTAATAATTATACATAACGTTTATTAAGCAACATATATGATACAATTATTAAGGGGTGTTAGCATCTGAACTAGAAAATTCTGTATCTCGAATGTTAGCTTATGTTATCTGTATCTTCTTTATACATAAAACAAATCCGGGTTAGTTCCATTTCTAGCTAGAGAACTGATTTTGATGATCTTTGGTGTTTGAATTCGTCTCCTCCAAGAATAGCAGAATGACTATTAAATATCGAAACTTAACATAAAACATCAAACATGTTTGAGCATATTATTATGTAGGTCATTTCTGTCGTGTAATTGAATGACTGTGGCGGTACGAAGTTCGCCGGGTCAGCTCGTTAACCGTAATTTAAACTTACACAGTTTGCTACCACGAAACTTAGGCACCTCAGTTATTTTGGTGAATCCGAAGTAGCACATTTTTTTTTCAAAAAACGCGACAAAACCGACACGTTTGTAAAATAAATTCGATGGCGCAGGTATGTAAATCATGTAATGTAACTTCCTTAAAAAATCTCCGTTGTTGATTGGTATTTTAATGAAAACCTACTCACTGCCTAGACATATTTTATGACATGTAGCACAATTACCTACTCGTATTTACCTATGCATGTTGCTCGCATTTTTATACTCGTTCTATTTGAATGGAAATTATGAAAAAATATATCAATTATACTGTGAATAGTTAATTACTTTTTATATATTAGTATTGTAAGTAATGTTCAAACCGCAAGTTATACGAAATGTATCAAAAACTGCTACAGCAATGAATAACTTCTTATATAAAGGCCGCATTAAACTTCTTGGCGCCTGTGGGCTGTGACGATAACTACAACCCGGTCAGAATATCTGTGCACCTCGCTGGAATGCGGCGCCTCTCCCGCTTCCCCTGTCACCTCTCCGCGCACTCCCCGGTGCGACAGTACGGTTAGCATCTTCGTTGCCGATACACGTCCCGATAAATTTGATATTTTCGCTTTGTTGTTTATTTGTTTTTTAATATTTATTGTTAAGTTTAGACTATATGACGTCACGAGGTCAGGTGCACAGATATTGTGACCGGGTTGTACAAGCTGCGTAAAACCCAATCTAACTGAAGCTCGCGCGAGGATAGGTTCCGCGCAGTTTGTCATACAAGATATATATTACAAGGATATACTGAGCGCCACACAAATTGAAGGATGGGAAGTTATGCGCACAAACTACTATAAAGTCCCCGTCATGAGAAGCTATAAATTTTGTAAACAAGTGTTCAGGAGTTCACAACATTTGGACCAACAAAAAAAAATGAATTTGTTTAAGATTTAATAAATTATTAAGTAACAAATAAAATTAACATATATTATTTAAGAATAATTATTCGTCAGATTCAGATGTTTCCATTTCTGTGTCAGAATCAGTGACATGTATCACGAAGCTGTCTACAGTTTTATCAATCATCTCATCGATTTTGGAATAAAAATTATCTTCTTCCTTGATAACATGCTCCACACAACGCTTCCAATTTTCCGAAGTAATCTGCTGCAGTCCCTCTTGTAATAATTGTTTTACCTCGTCAAATTTAAAATTTGTATTTTTGCGAGCAATATTTCAAAATGGCGTCCCGATAGTTTACAATCCCTGCGACGGACGCGTTCCGGTACCAAGAAACACAAACGATAGCGCTTTGCGTCGTTAAAATATGATCCGACTAAATTAAATAGGTTGTTACTTTCATATAACCCGTCTATATTTCATGTCGATTGAATATGGTCAATTTATTATTATCTCGCAGTATAAAATGCTTACTTAGTAAAAGATGTTTGTTTACATAATTTATAGCTTCTCGTGACGGGGACTTTAGATACTACGTGTTTTATGCGCAGCGTTCTACGCAAAAGCCGAAATATGGGTACGCGCGGGAGCCAGAGAGACGGAAACGCCGGGGCACACCCGCCCGCCAACCTCATGCCTCCCGCGCGCTCCCTACGCCCGAGCTCATTACTTCGCCATTTGTATAGGCATTGTGCACACATGCGCAATAATTAGCGAATCACGGCGAAGTGTCATCTGCGGCTAACTTCCCATCCTTCAATTTGTGTGGCGCTCAGTATACGCTACTGATTAAACAGTAGCGTCATAGCGAAGTTTCATCACTCATAGCGTAGTTTGATTAGGTGTTTGTCAGCGATCACCGAAGTTACGTACAACGTAGCTTAGGGTCGGCACGGTCAGTCTTCGGTTGGGTGACTGCGGGTGGCATTTATAACTGAGTGCTACCGTGGCTTTAAATTGGAGGCCCCGATTGTTTAAACCGTTTAACTGTGTCAGAGGCTTAAAAACTGACACCAGGGCTAGTCACCCGGCCTATACGATCTTACTTTTATTATGGAATATTCCGCGCAATGCGTAACACCCCACGCATTGTTTGCAGTAGCTCAAACTGATATTGTACGTAATAGGTTAGTTGACTCTGATGTTCTATTTACTCAAATTAAAATTATAATTTGTAGATTATATGACGCTTCGAAATTGTCTGAGTAGAAAAAAAATGTATTGGTTTTTTCGCTGCAAATAAAAGATGAAGAATCTCGTTAAATAGAGATGATTATGTCTAATTTAATTTTATTTACAATAACGTATAAGTATTAGGTGATCGACATCGTTTACAAATAAAGCAACTAAAATAAGACAATACAGGAAAATGGTTATTGAAGAAGCTAATATGCTCTTACGCTTCTGTTGATTTTTGTCTACTGGTCGCATTTTTCAACGAATCTCGACCAAAATTGGTACTACTCGTTCAGTTAAGAAACGATTCTAAAATGGCGGCTTGTACTTGCAATTCCAGGAAATACAGACAACATAAAAATTTGGAACTAGTTTTGAAATACTGATTACCTACTACTGAATAGTATCAATACTATGGTCCTAATATTGATTTATATTCGGTTTTAGAAATTTTAATAGCATTATTTAATATATTTATTGTGTAATATTTCTTAGAATACTTGGTAACTGTAATAATATCAGCAGTCGACAGCACAGTCAAGTAAAACAAAAAAACACGTGCAGCCGTTCAAGTTCTTTTGTTAATGCACCTACGTACATTCCTTTGTTAAACATAATAATTTCGACAACCTAAAGAGATAGGTCTGCAAACTGATAGGTCTGTAAATATATATTTGGTAACAAATAAACGAGTATTTTCCTTTGCTAACGATACACTAAAGAGTGAGTATAGATAGTGTGCAAGCGAGAAGGTATGAGAATTGTCGCCATCTTAGAATCGCTTCTTTATCCGAATAGGTGCCACAGGTATTATGTATTATAGTAATGGTTTTTTGTTGTCGGAGATTTTACCCCCAGCATTTCCCTCAAAAAGGGGGGAAATTTGCTGTTGCGCTATTTATTAGCCGATTTCGATAATATTTGGTATTTAGTATATAAATATTAACAAGATTTGTGAGTATGAACCAGATCGGTCAAGAGCGAGTCGAGATATAGGCTTACGAAGATTCAGTTAAAGAGATGTGTTGCGAGGTCTACTAGCAGGAGAATCGTCGCGTTATACAAAAAAAAAATATATAAACTACTTAGTAGTAGTTTATATAAGCAATAATTATGTCGGAACGTTAGCGCATTGACTTATTTTACATAATAGTCCAGAATTACATATTTCCTTAAAATCATACAGATGTTCAAATGAATTCACAGGTTAGGCGTGGTCACTTACTAGGCATCAATGGAGCCTAAGCCAACATTGCGAGGCCCCTTTTTACAATGTTGAAGTATAAAAACAGCAGTATGTATAAAAAGAATAGCGTTGTAGACAAACTATGGCATATAAAAAGACTTGAAATATTTAAATTGGGCAATTGTGGTAAAATGTTAAATGATTTTTAAAGTTGGACTATGGAATGAGGTACGGCACCCGCTAAATATGCCCCATTCAAAATTTTGAAGCGGGTGGTGACTTGCTATCCACTAAATGGGCCCCCGTATAAGGCTATAAAGTCTACCGTAATTTGGCGCCGGAGGGGAAACGTTGGTGTGGACGGCTTAGGGTGTCGAGAGGTGTGCTGCGCTTTCACTAGACGATACTCGCGGCGTTATGCCCTTGAACACTTCCATCCTGGAGCTTAGGTTCTTAGCTCTTGCGGTTTCCGCTCCAAACCGACCGGTTAAGGAAAGAGAGGAGTCAGGGGTCTCATTTAGCCCCAGGGAATCAGAGTTCGCGGTGTCGCCACTCACCGACGACTCGCCACAAAGTCGCCCCTGCGATAATAGAGATATTATTGTTATAGCTTTTAGTAAAAATGTAAATAAAATCCGTGAAAATTAAAAAAAAGTTAGTTATTTTATCACGATATGTACTATATTCATAGTTTTTGGAATAGGACATTTCTCCACGATATGTACCATATTTAGTGTTGTTATCTCTCTCTTTCGCCAACCTTCCTTCTTTACCGACGATACAATGTATTGCGTTTGACCATTTCTTGCCCGATTTCAAATAATGATGTGGTCTGGCGTGGCTACGCTTATCTAATAGCCATTAAGCAAATATGTACTTAATATATCTCTAATTAGTCGATAAGGGTGATGGAAATTTAATTTTCAAAATAGTATGTCTTTAGAATATAAAGAAGTTGTCAAGTGCGTGTCGAGACACGCGTATGATAGGCGTCCGTAGAGATGGTGACGATGATTATGATCATCATAAAAATCAATTTTTATGATGTCATTAGATGGTAAACTGCTAGAAAAACTTATTTGGCTAAAAATATGTATAAGGCCAACGACCTTTTAGATATGAGCAAATTAAAAAAAAAGACATTTTTCTTTTTACTTAACACAAAAAGTTATAATCCTATGTGCTCATTATTTTGAGAGATAGTTTTCAATGTGGTCTATAAACTCAAAGAGGATTCGCTCTTGCATACTTTAGAAATTAAGGGGACACTCTTTTTTCAACTAAGTCGACCTATATCTCACCAATCAATGGTATTAGTGACAAAAAAAATCGTTTAGGAAACCTTACATTCCTTTTAGAAACCCTACTCAACGAATGTTGTTTTTAAACTTTGGCGATTTGAACACATTATTATTATATATAACGGGACTAATCGCGCACTAAAATTACGAGATAAATAAAAAAAGGTATTTTATTTATCTCGTAATTTTAGTGCGCGAATAGTCCCGTTGTATATATTAATAATAACCTACTCAACGAAACCGAATGAGGGGATGGGGTAAAAAAAAATCCCCTCTTTATATGTATGGGAGCTACCGAACCCTTATTTACACAGTTTTGTACGTCACCATATGGAAGCCTACCATAGATACCATACGCGTGTCTCGACACGCACTTGACAACTTATTGTAAAATGATTCCATTTATTAAACAAATATAAATGTAATGACGATAATGACAAAATAATAAAAATATTTTCGGCTTGGTACGAGTAGGTTACCACAATTTTAAATCCGTATTATTATATCGTAAGATGTTATTTATTTTTAATAGGAAATTTATATTTTTCTTTTAATAGATAACTTGCCTCTATACATGTTACACTCATCTCAAAAGCAGTCTAAATGTTAAGACTGAAAAAATATTTTTATTTTTAAAGTTAAGTACTACTTATATTTTTATTGATTATTTTGTAAAGGTACGGGCTACATTGTAAATTGTTCGGTTCAAATAAAAATGTTTATTTTTCATATATGATGTATTATTTTGACGAATTCAATAGAGTCTTAAAAAATCGATCGCAAATAACAATGATAACATCTTTGATAGACATGTTTATAATTTATATTTATTAGTTAGTAGTAGTATTTATTAGTACACACAGTATAAAAAAACCCAGACAGAGCAAATGATGAATAAATAATAATAATAATTTATTGGTCAATCATTGGTTGTTTAATCAACGATATCTTTACCTTTTCCATTGGAAAAACTAAAGTTTTATACCTAGATTTATATCTAGGTATAAAACTTTAACTTTCGGATTATTTTATAATAATCCGAGCATAATACAGACAGAAATAATACAGATATGCTTATAATACAGACATACAGAAAAACTCTAATCTACAAATAATTTCATCAAAATCGTTAGAGCCGTTTCCAATATTTTTTTTAAAACAAGAATTTTGTACAATATACAGGGTTATTCCTAGTAAATTAGCATCCTTTTAGGGGCTTATTCTGTACATCAAAACCAACAACTTTTGTTCTTACACTCAAATTGGTCAAAACTAAAAAAAAAATCATTTGTTCCTTACATTTTGTCGCGGATGAACGATATTTTTCTATGGAACAACTTTTATTTGAGTTTTGAGAAAAGTCGCAGACCAATAGTTGTTAGTTTTGATCTGTACATTATTACATAACTAGTTTTTACCCGCGGCTTCGCCCGCATACGCAATATATCATTATAATTTATAGCCTATGTGTTATTCTGATATATAAGCTATATTATTGCAAAGTTTCATCTCAATCTGTTTAGTAGGTTTTGCGTGAAAGAGTAACAAACATCCATACATCCATCCATCCATCCATCCTCACAAACTTTCGCGTTTATAATATTAGTAGGATTAAGCCTCTAAAAGGATGCTAATTGCTAAATTCCATTTATACTCTTGTTTGTGATCTCTTTTCGTTCAGTGGTTACCTGGCAGAGATCGCTGTCAGCGATAAGGCCGCCATTTGTGGCACTAATTTAAGATAAGCATCTACTTTGTACCATAATAGTATTAGTGCACACAATTAAGAGCGATATCTAATTGATTAGGAATAACCCTGTATATTACAAGAATTGCTCAGACAGGTTTTAGGTTACATTTACTACCGAGGACCGGGATGAGTGCGTACAAGAAGAGAGGTATGCTCAGTTGTGTTGTGGGTGATTACGGCCGAAAATGATGTGGTTGATTGTGGTGGCTAAATGCTTCTGAAAATTATTTCCACCAGAAGTAATTATACTACAATTCTGGCTAGTACATACGTTTTATATTTTCTCTATGTACAATGTACACACTATACATACTTATTTAAAATAAAATAAAGGATGTAATTACTGTACATAATAACTTAATATTTAATACTTAATAGCTATTTGTTGTGCTGTTATTCTTCAACGTAGTGTTTGTTTCGTGTTAGTTAACTACAAGTTCTACCTTATTCAATATTCTACAGCATTCGGCTGCGTACGTAACCAATGTTCGCAACTGGTTGCGTACGAGGAGTTTTTCCTCTTGATAGGCAACTGGTTGCCATGGAAGAATATTTTTAACGCTGTAATATTTTTTTATTCGAAAACAGTTGAATTCAAAATAGTTTTAATTAAACATCTATAGGTCGAATAATATAAGTCGGCGGATGTGAAGTTAGTACAAGCTGCGCAATATCCATTCCTGACTGAAGCTCATATTAGGTATAAAGTTGCGCGTTGATTAGGTAAGTGATCTTCTATCTGGATTGGATATTGCGCAGTCTGTAGCGAACCTCACGTCCGCGGTCCGCCGACTTGTATGATTCGGTACATACATATTGAGAACATCCTTTTTAGGGTTCCGTACCTCAAGGAAAAAACGGAACCCTTATAGGATCACTTTGTTGTCCGTCTGTCTCTGTGTGTATGTCAAGACTCTTTATCTCGAGAACGCGTAAAGTTATTGAGTTGAAATTTAAACTGTAGGTATACGTATATCGATGAACTCTTGCTGTTGTGGAAAAGACAAAGTTGTCGTTTAAAAAAGTTAGAGTCGTTTATGTCGTAAAAAAAACGCATATTTCGACACTCAAAATAATCAAAACCTACAGGGTACTTCCCGTTGACATAGAATTATGAAATTTGGCGAGAAGCACTGCCTTAGAGTACACATATAGGAATAAATCTGAAAACTGTACATTTTTATTTACATCACAAAAAAATTGGGCCTCAAAATTCACAAAATATGGGCTCGAAATTCAAAGTGAGTAAATCGTATCATGTAAGGTGTCACATATAATATAAAAGAACTTCATTAGCACATGCCAAAACAGGTTTTTAATTATTTTAACAATGTGTTTGTACGGAACCCTCGATGTGCAAGACTCACACTTGTCCGGTTTTTTGAAGTTGGTTCAGAATATCTGAAAAATGTTACCGTTTTTGTTCGTGTTTATGAGATCTTTTTATTTAATAAATCTCATTTTACTTAATAATCCTTAAAATTAAACCTCAAACAAACGCCAACCAAATTTTAAAAAGGATTACCGAATTTACCGATGCCAAGCGGATCCTGTTTTGTTTTTAAAATTGCTCGCACGTCACGCGCGTCATTTGAAAATCAAATTTTAACTGTAGATGCCGGTCGGGTCGCGGTGTTTTCGTATTTTGATGGTGTAGCGCAGCGGGGCGAAGGAAGGGGCTTCGGATCGCGCCACCCCGCAGGATCAGCTGTAGCGCATGTGCCGGCAGCTGGCCGCCGCCACACTGCCGCTAGTCTGCCGCGCGCATCGCGGTGAGGAACGCGCGTCGCGATCCGCGCCTCCGGTAGCCCAGTTCTGTTTATAGCGGCCTATTGGGCTACACGCCAACATGGACGCGCTTCTGGCGGCTCTGGTCGCGCTCATGGGCCTTGCGGCTGCGATGGCTGCTGTGCTTAGTACGCTTTCCAAAGCGGCGATATTCGCCCTCCTCGCGGTCGCGCCCTGCCTCTACAGGTACAGAAAACGCATCTACGTCTTCGTCAAGACACTCCCGAGGGATACCAAGTGAGTATTTTATTTATTATATTTTAGCACTTACTGTTAAAAGTACCGTACGCTAACGTGTCTTCACGCTGAGCAGGTGCGCAGTGAATCGGTACATAAATAGTTGATGAGGTCCTCTACCCTCTCGTAAGTTAGCTAGAACGTAACCACTCAAAAGCTATTCCATATATAAGTTTAGGTTCTATTTTATAGACTGCAGCCGGAAGTAAATGTTACAAATCAGTCCATTCATAAACGATTAAAATTAAGGCATGAAGTAAAGATCGATAAAATTTACCATGCATTAGGACCATAATAAGATTAAGTATGAGCATTGGTACATGCATTCTTGGAGTGCATTGGACATTTTTGTAATTACGCATTATTGCACTGCGTACATTTCCTTTTGCAATTAATATTTTGCAGGTGTGCAAGACATGTTTACGCAGTGATCGGCTTTAGCGGATTTATAACATAAATATTTTAAATTTTCTTGAATCTATTCTTAGCTCCAGTTGTTTATAAATATTATGAGTAATAAGTACGTCTATAAAAAAATCTATAGCCACTTTACGCGTTTGTTGTAATTTATAGTGCCATAAAAGTAGGTAAGTAAAATAACTAGGTATTTTTTCTATTGATGTAAGTATTAGCTCTTATCGTTATCGCCAATGATGTTCGGAGTGTTCTTTCTTCTGTAGTGTTTGTCTTTTGATTGTTATATTGAATGAGTTAAGTAAATATCTATTTATTTATTCCTATCCAGTGTTTCTGGCAATAATTAAATCGCATTTCTTTACTCGAAGTGCCAATAAATATGAGTGTGTACCTACGATAATATTATTATAGCCTTTATCAAATCACTTCATTTAAATATTATGTGTCGCTTATCTTATATCCTGTGAACGGTACAAAGGGTAAATATTGCAAGTTATTATTGACTAGTACCTATACTAAAGAAAGGCACAAAATAATTTGCATAAATAAATTATTAATTAAAACACAAGTCACGTGCGAACGCTACTATATCCTAATCGATTAAAATTTACGACAGACGTGATGTATGAAATGGTTGTCGTTTTTATCTTTGATCTAACACATATAAAGTAGAAGATAACTCGGTTGTATTGCTCGATAAAATCATGGTTATATTGACGGATTGCTTGGTGATAACGTGTGTTTACTTTTAAACTAACCTACATAACATGAATAAGGTGACAAGGAAGAGATTATCTCATTTCTCTTATAAACATTTTTTAATTTTAATTAGCATGCCCTAAGTCATGCACAACTTAGGACCTAAATGAGGCAATAGATTTTTATTTCAAACAACAGAATTTTTGGTCATAAGCCGGAATACTTTTATAAAATGTTTAGCACGCAAAATCGACTCGAAAAGAACATTTTAAAATTATGTGCAATACGTACCTATTCGCTTTGTTTTCCAATGTTATTGTTAAATTACGGCTTTTTACAATAATAATAATCCGACCACTAAGAAGGGTTTTCCAATTCCACTTCCTAATGCTTGAAAGGTTTTTTGATTTCAAAAATAAGAAATATAATTGACAATTTCAGTTGTACATTAAGTTGAAGAATCAACACAAAACATTGCCATATGCATTAGATTCCTAGATGTAGGTAAGGTATCTTCCGTGTAAGCGTGCTACACCCTAGACCAATATATACGAGTATGCTTAACATCAGGAAGTATCTAGTCACCATTTTCCTGTATAAGATTTTTTTTAATGCTTAATAGGGCTACATAGTGCGTGGGTACGTAGGTACAAGTACGGATCTACTTATTGATTTTAATTCCCGTGGTCTCATTATATTTCCTTTATTCTCATCATCAGTCAATAACGAGATTGTAATAATAAACTTGATAAGTTTATATTATAATAGCGTTATTGTCTTCGGTAAAATTATAAACTATCTTCCTTATACAATGGTCTAGTGTCCCACGATTGAAAAAATGTGCATCTGTTCGTTTTTATGGCATAGTAATTTAAAAGAACACTAAATCATGGGCCGAATCAAATATCTTGGCAGCTGTGATATTAGTTAAAACTGCGGTTAGTCCAAGCCTGACTGAAGCTCACTTAGTAGGACCTCCGCTGTTGGACATAGGCCTACTCTATGGATATCCAACAAGACCGGCTGGTAGCGGCTTGTTGCAGCGCAGCGTGTTCCTGCGGTCTTGATTAGATCTGATGATCCACATTGTCGGTGGACGTCCTACGCTGCGCTCGTTCCCGGTTCCATTGACTTATTTTTTTTGACGAATACTACATATCTACTTATATAACTAATGCCATTAGATGTAACTACAAGTAAATCTGCACGCCCACCACTTCCTACGCAATTTTCACGATTTTCTTAAAATAGAAAGCCCATTTTTCTCTAATCAAGGATAATAAAACTATTTCTATGGCACATCTATTCTGTTTTCTGATATTATTTGTCCATTAATTAGGAAGACGTATATATACTCGTAGGTTATCAATAGCAAAAACTTGGAATATAGTTCGCATTATAATTTTCGAAGAATATATATAAATCTAAATATACTTAGCTAGAAAATGTTTTCGCTAATTTATTTTGCGTTACATATTATTTGTAAATTAATGTCAAATTCATTATTATGGCTACATGAAACTCTATTATGTATTAATTATATTCATAGCATTAGTAGCTGAAGAAGCAGTGAGATGTCACATGTCTATCAAAATCTGTCCATGCACTATAACCAAAAGCGCCCAAACATACACACATACCTACTACAACAAATATTTTCCTAGTCAATTATACAGGGTCGTAGGTATTAAACGCAAAACCTTTTAAGGGCGTGTCTAGTACATCTAGACAAACAACTTTTGTTCTAGGCTTTTGGAAAATTACGAAGAAAAAATCTGCTCTTTCATACATAAAGTTTGTCAACGCCCGGCAAAATGTATGGAGAAGCGAATTTTTTTTGCAAATTTTCAATGTCGTAGTACAAAACTTGTTTGTCTAGATGTTCTAGACCCGCTCTTAAAAGGTTTTGCGTTTAATATCTATATATATGTAGATGCTGTATATACGTAAATGTAGGTAGGTACGGTATTCCAAAAACCTAACTTAAGAAGGATTTCTTTTTCTTCAGCCAAATCCGTTTTCGGGGCCGGGGTATAAAACGTTGTTCTTTTCCTAGTTGAAATTGAAAAAAAATGCAGTTAAACATGTGTCGTAAAAGTTTGATTTAGGGTTTTGCACCAGCAAATCCATAATTTTTGTTCCTGACGTCGCGCGTCGGTCGCCCTTGTGCTACAAACGGAATGTTTACGTTTATGTAAAAGTAAAACGATCAAGGCCGGTCGAAACTGAACTGAAACACTGCGAAGAGGAATGAACTCTTTAAAAAAATATCATAGGTACACTTTACTATTCAACAATAAGTAACTCTCTTATAAATATAGAAAAAATACTCGTTGATTATCATTAGCATCATTTCAGCTGTAGGTAAGTATCCACTGCTGGCTAAATACAGCATGCTGAGTTTGAGTTTTGTCGTAAACATGACGCTCTTCGGCGAGCGCGTAAGCATGTAATTTGTATGAAGAAATGTACAGCGCCACTAGCGGCGCGTTTTTTAAACACAAGTTCGCCGAAGAGCGCGTCATGTTTACGACAAAACTCACACTCAGCATACAGATCTCATAATTAAATACCTACTATTATTTATCTCTACTTTGAAATACAAAAATCACGACATTAATCAAAACGTATTTTATAACTTGTGAATTGCTAGATTAAGATTAGAACTGAGGTAACTTGGAAATGAACAGGTTTTTCTCAACATCGGACGGTCTTAAAATTAATTACCTAAGAATTTCTAGTGCTTATAGATATCAGAAGAGTAAACTTCTAATACTACTTATGTTCTAATCAGCAAAATTAACAGTCTGGTGAAATATCACTGGCCGTTCTACAATCAGCACATCGATGCGCATGGATAGAGCTAGATATCCAACTACTAACATACAAACGTGCATGGTCATTGCATAAAAATTGTTGCACGACAACATTACAAGCTTCTACAATATTGTCGTAAAAAAAAATAACGTCCTAGGTATGTAGACTAAAAGTAAGCCTCAATTAGTAGGTATATACGAGTGCGTACCTAGGTATCGCACGAAAAATGCCCACTCAAACAGTTGACCCTTTATGATGTAGCCTGAATATTGATTAATTTAGGCTACTGCGTAGGCAAATTAATCAATACAAAGCTGCCTAATCTGGTCATCTAGATGCTAGTGAATGAATGAATGAGTGCTAGTGTCGTAAGTGCTCCATAATGCATAAGTAGGTACCTATTATAAATATGGTGAAGAACACTGAATCTTGGTTTGGTTTGGGGTTTCATATTTAAAAGGGAAACTACTACACTTTTTAAGATTTATAAACTTGTTATAAGTTAGGTAAGTTGGTACCTACTATTTATGACGGGTGTTGTACAGTTAAAATTACAGTTACTTACATTAGTTGTCATTTTCAAAGTGACCAATTAGTGATTAATTTATTTAGTCATATGCATTGAATTAACAAACTTTGATGTGGATTCGATAGAGACTGTAACGAACGGGTCAAGAAAAGTCAAGTGACGAAATCCGTACTAATTCAATATCCTGCGATATAAGTACGAATTTACTCCTATATTTATTTTTATTTAATGAATTATGTTAATGCTGTATATATATTTGTAATGTGTTAAATTTTTGTGGTAATAAATATATATTGGATTGAATATGCTCAACAAATACCTAACCGAATTTTACATTCAAAACTTAGACACTTCAACCTTTTTAAATCGATAAAGCAAGTGATTTAAAACGCAATGCTACCAACTTAGGTATTAGGTACCTACTTGACGGGACATGTGCCAAAATCTCTGTTGTGAACAACTAGTATTGACTACGCTTATGTAACCCCTGCTCCAACGAATTCCTAACTTAGTTGGCCTTTGCGCCTGTCTAAACCAATTTTCGCTATTTCATATTGTTCACGTCAAATTATCGCCGCTGTGCTTATTTGCGCTTCCAAAGTTTCCGTAACTTGAGATGAAAATTGATTTTCACGTTTTTGGCATTTGTCAGAAGATGTGGGAATGTGTAGGTATAGATAGCAAATGTTGACACCTCAATGGTTCTTAAATTAGGAATCCTAATACCAAATTTTTGTCTAAATTAGAATAGAATTGAAACGCTTTATTGTTCACACAATCGACAATATAACGATAAAAGAGTACAATATAATTAAAAATTATGCGACAACCGGCGGCCTTAAACAAACAAGCAAACAAACAATAACACTTTATTAGACAACCACATTACATAAAAAACAAATTACAGGGACAAAACAGTACAATTTATAGGTTTCTAACTGGCGGCCTTATCGCTTTAAGCGATTTCTTCCAGGCCTTATCGCTTAGAGCGTTTTTTTTTCAGGCATAAATTACGTAATACGATAGAGATAAGTGCGACAACATGATACAGAAGTCTTCAAATTCTATTATTTTCAAGGCAAGCTGCCTCCACTATGTCATGGGTCACATCACCTTTCCTTATAGTCCGGTGCTGCTTTTAGTATTTTTTGTTATTGAACTCTAGAGTGATGAGTATTAAAACCAACACCAGCCGGGCATAAGCGCGCCACGAATTATTTCTTTCGTAGTGTCAGAAGCAGAACGATTATGGCAAAGTATATATCTGTCACTTTTTCACACGTCGAAATGAGTTCTTTTCGTGGGTTTTCGTGGTCGCATGCTTGACTAGCTGGAGCGAGGACTTTGACTTTTCTGTCTGGCTTCCTTATTCCTGGTTTTTACTCTGAGAATATTTGCGTAAGGAAAGACTTCAGATATTTACATTACCCTGAGGAAAACTTCTCGAACATAACAACCGGCGTTTTAAACATCATCAATTAAGAATGTCTATTCTGCGGGTTATAGATACCTAACAAAATAACGCCAAATCCCATGGTTTTTCTACGTCATCATTGTTTATTGTTTATTGTTTATATTTCCTCCAATCTATTCCAATACAGATTTTTTCTCATGTAAGTGAAATTGTAATTTCTTTTGAGAATAAAAATTCTTTAACCCCGATTCCTATATTGGAATAGATATAGAATTGGAATATATATTTCGCGATAGTCCAATATCTTTATACAGGGTTATTTCTAATCAATTAGCATCCTTTTAGGGGCTGGTTCTGTACATCAAAACTACGAAACTACTTGTTCTACGAAAGTTTCATAGAAAAATATCGTTCATCCTCGACAAAATGTATGGAACAGCTGATTTTTTTTCAGTTTTGACAAAAGTCGCAGAACAGAAGTTGTTAGTTTTCATGTGCAGAATAAGGATGCTAATTGACTAGAAATAACCCTGTATATAGCGACCTATAATTATGTATATTATTTTCTAGTGTAGGTACGTAGCTCTACCAGCCAACCGCTTTTGATGTCAACTACTTAGAGATACCTTTTATGTTATTGAGGAAGGAAATCTACCTACTTACAAGTATTTACATAGGTAATTAAGTATTACCATAAAATATGTATTTGTATTTCATGGCAATTATCCATAATGCTCTCACAATTTTCCTCATAGTTACACTTAAGTACATGTTACATCTATTAACTTAAATTTTTCGTCTTTATTAGCCCGTTTTTGAACGCGAACATCGTGAAGGTTGGGAGATTATTCTTGGTGTAGTTATTGGATTACGTATAAAATACTATAGGCCAACGAGTTGCGTGACTTCAAGCCACGCCGCAATGCTGTTTATGGCTTCTACACAGCGAGTTATGCAGAAAATTTACTGGTGAAAAGTTGAAAATGAAATCTTAAAAACTTTCCGTACAATAAAACTTCTTTAGCTGAAAAATGTATGTAACTTTTGTCAAATCCATTTAAATAAATTTTAGATCTGACTCCATTCACTTGAAACTTAACCAATACATTCTAGGATTAAATAAAAGTTAACGAATAACTAACAACCTACCGAATTGTTACTGTTACACCAAATATCGGTGAGCATTCATCCATTTCGGCGGTCATTGCCTATACTTTATTTGGTACTTAATCTTAGGGTGGGAAAGGTGATGTCCACAAGTGGTATATTATTCAGAGAAAAATCGAACCATGATGATTATATAAATCATTTGAAAGTTTGTTATATAGGCTTCCCAAAAATATTTAATTTAGATTTTTTAACCCCTCCAATTTTTTTTAAATGCGAAAAATAAATTGTATGAAAAATAACAATATAGCTTATTATTTTTTCTAGTTTAGCAATAATAAAGTGCTTTTATAGTTATTTTACTTGCACTCGTAACTGATTCTTCCACATTCATCTCTTAATTTGCTAAAATTAAAAATTATAACCTACCAGTGTGACCAGTTGGTAGGTACAATGTGACAAAAAATCACTTAAAAAGTGTATCAAATTAGTAAAAATGCTTTTATTTAATAATTTGGAGGTTACTTAATCAGAGCTGCTAGAGATAAACTACCTATTGAGCCAAATATATTATTTTTTTCTAATAAATTCAAAATTAATTTTTAAAAAATCGGAGGGCTCTTTTTTGTTTTTAACTGTTGTAATAGACTCAGAAAAATATTAACTTTCCCGAAATGTAACGAGTGTTGTGGTTAAAATTTTTGATTATTATTATACCAGCCTCCATACATGTTGTGGACATGTCCTTTGACTAAATTTTGGTCAGCATTTAAAATGTTCCTCTGTATGTGTCTAAATGTGTCGGTATTTGTTTATAATAGGTAAATGTGAAACCAGGATGGCAATTTAACAACTAGTTAGGTTGCTTTCATAAATACCTAATCTACGTATAGTTATTTTGATAGTAGTAGTAGACATGCTAAACGTAGCGTAAGGAGTTTTCTAAGTAACATTTAACATGTCTTCGCTAATTTGTTGTTTTTTTGATGTTGCGATGTCTTGGAGGGCAACAACATTCGCCTCAATTGACTGGGTTAGCATTATCAATACTGTATATTTCATATACATATATACAGATTAAATATACAGGGTTATCTACTTGCCCTGTACTAAGCTGAAAGGGGATGATTAAGACCATCATCATGCACTACTTTAATATGGAGCCAACCCGGAAGCCGAGAAGAAATAATCAGCTGTTTCATACAAAATCGGAACTGTGAATCGACAAAATGTATGAAACAGCTGATTTTTTTCTCGATATCCGGTGCGGCCCCATAGAAAAAGTGCCCAGTTCACGATAACCCTGTATATTTAAATGATAATATAGATTTTACAGTATCAGTGTCACAATTATATTATGCAATGTGAAGGACAGTGAGAAATATGACAGTGCTGACCTATTTTTCTAAATTTTCCGCATAAACAGGTCAAGTCTCAATGTCAATCCATCTCAAATCGTCGCGTCGTCATAGTTGAATTTTTACTAGGTATTAATTATTCAATAATTTCATTTCAACTCAATCTTAATTGATGAAAATACGATCTTAATCGACGAGTACTTAGTTTATTGTGTTCTAATGAATTATCATTAAAATACAATAAACTATTCAAAACAATAGGTCAGAAACAGGTATTTATCAATAAATTAACATTACTTAATTAATTTATTGATTAAGACCGCTTTCGAATATCGAACTTTGACCTATCATATCTTTTAGCTTTTTCTTCATCTACCTATACCTCTTGATCTATAATTATTGATATTATTTTATTTTTTACTAGCTTTTGAGAAAAATGGAAAGAGGGAAGAGAGGCCTTTGCACTGCAGTGGGACGATAACGGGTAAAAATAAAAAAATAAAAAAATTGCCTGCGGCTTCCTCTTGATATTTTGGTTATTGTGATATCCCATAGAACATTAACGTTGTTTTAACCGTTTAGCCATGTCAGGACTAAAAACTGACACCAGGGCTAGCCACCCGGCCTATACGAACTTATTTATAGGAACATTTTATTTTTCTGGAATAAAAAGTAGCCTCTATGACACTCGTGTGACCTTTATACTATATTATGCATTCAAATTAAGTCGATCCTTCTCTCTGTCAGCGCCGTAAAACAGTACAAACAACACACAAACACTCCGATTTATTGTGCATCATCATCCGCTGCGTTCTTTATTGCACTGCAGGGTATAGGCCTCTCTTTTATGGTGCCAATTGTGTTGGTGCTGTGCGAATCGTGTTCAGGGTTGACCCGTGATTAAATTTTTTTAACGACTTCCAAAAAAGAGGAGGTTCTAAATAGTACAAATATGTATGTATGTATTCTAGAAATCATACATACAGTTAGTCTGTATGTATTTTTTGTGATATTTTCGCCAATTGCGAACCGATTTAAAAAATCCTTTTTTTTTCGTAAGTCCCTAAGTGGTCTTATTTAAATTTGATCGAAATCGGCTAAAACTAACAATAATACATAGATGTCACATCGATACATGCAAATTATTCGAATTCTGTACACGGTGGATGTCGATGGTACCATTTTTAGGGTTCCGTACCTACCTCAAAAGGAAAAAACGGAACCCTTATAGGATCACTTTGTTGTCCGTCTGTCCGTCTGTGTGTATGTCAAGACTCTTTATCTCGAGAACGCGTAAAGATATCGAGTTGAAATTTAAACTATATACGTATATCGATGAACCCTTGCTGTTGTGTAAAAGAAAAACTTATCAGTTATCGTTTAAAAAAGTTAGAGTCGTTTATGTCGTAAAAAACCGCATATTTTGCACTCACAAAAATCAAAACCTACAGGGTACTTCCCGTTGACATAGAACTATGAAATTTGGCGAGAAGCATTGTCTTAGAGTACACATACAGGAATAAATCTGAAAACAGTACATTTTTATTTAAATCACAAAAAACTAGGGCCTCAAAATTCACAAAAAATGGGATCAAAATTCAAAGTGAGTAATTCGTATCATGTAAGGTGTCATATAAAAGAACTTCATTAGCGCATGCTGAAACAGGTTTTTAATTATTTTAACAATGTGTTTGTACGGAACCCTCGATGTGCGAGCCTGACTCGCACTTGTCCGGTTTTTTGCAGAAAATAATAATATTCGTCAAGATTATTGTATTCATGAATGTTCGTCCGTTGGTTCCAGATTCTTATGGCGCTACGCACACGGCATGATCAGGTCGAAGGCCTGGGGCCGACAGGACGCCACCGTGGCCTCGCTGTTCACCAAGCGGGCTCTCAAGAACCCAAATGCACCGTGCTTCATCGTTGTGGGCGACCGGACTTGGACCTTTGGCGAGGTGAGTGAGAGACCGAAAAAATCTTTCATAGGTTTATATATTATGAACAACTCTTACCATGAGACCAATCCCGAAACAGTAAAAAATCATCTGGTTTTTATTTTATCGAGTTTCAATGAATTTTTTGTACGGAACAGTAGGTATACGTTCTATATAATTTTTGCATTATCGAAGTTGACCCCATAGTAAAGACTGATATGGTTGATCACCGTGATGAATATTTAAGGCTGCTATTCTGAGAAATCGTGTCCGAAGAAAACATTTTTTTCACGATTTTTATTGATAAATCTCTAAGAAAAAAAATGTTACCTTGTATGGAATATAAGAAGTGATTTCACTCTGTTATTTTTCTTCTTTTAATGTCGTAATAGCATCAAAAAATCCCCAAAGCACATATATGTACATACTTACAACAGTATAATACCTCTGAAAGTCTCTGCATTTTAAGCCCGTATAAATAATAACCGTCTTACCACGAAAGTTTTACGCACACTTTAGACAATGTTTAACAGTACAAATTGCACGATTAAACAGTGTTTAAAGCGCGTTTAAATATTTTGCTGGTATATTAACCATCTTCTTGCTGGTAAGCTCCTTAGTGGCAAGGCGGCATGGATATGCTCCTTGTAAGGCGGTAATTGTTTTGAACCTTCCTTTATACCGACTATAGGGAAGGTTCGTCAGGTAGTCGTATACCTACGTCATTATGAAGCGCTTTTTATATGGTCCGTACCAAATTTGAAAAGGCGAAAAAAAAAAATGGGCTGTTCCATACAAAAAAAGTAATCAATGTCAAAATGTATGGAATATCTCAAAAAAAAATCACACTCGCCTGCAAGATTGTACCGCCCGGCGCCCTAATCCCTAAGGGTTTGTGCAGTAGGTATCTTAGTTCGACATGTTTTTGAGAAAAGCGCGATAAAAGAAAATTATTTCATTTTTCTTGTGACTTGAATACTATTGTAGAAACATGGCGTATACTAAAATAAAGAAAAAAATACAGAATATTGATTGTGAACTGAACAGTAACCATAACCATGTTGTTTGCTAGGGACTCGTGAGTCGCGAACGTGCTTAACGTGCACTCGTGTTGATTTTGAAAGCCATTAACTTCATAAACCTCGCACACGATGAGGTTCTTTATTTCACATCTCTATCATTTAAGTCATTGAACTACAATAGCCTTGTAGCTCAAATCTCAATGAGCACAGTGCAAGACTTGTACTAAAAATATAGACTTCGCGTTTTACATTACATATTTTATGTGATTATTTTATCTATCACGTTTTGTAATGTTACGTTACGATATTGCAGTGTGAATCATCTGTGAGATGTTTTAACTAAAGTACAAATTTAATATTATTTTAGCCGTAAATCTTAGAAAATTTTAATCTAAGCCCATAATATAAATGACTTAGAATGTCGACAAGCTAAGCACTAGCAATATAGCTAACTAGCCGTGCCCTGGCGTCTTTCACCTGAGTACTTAGACAATTTGTGATTTCGACAGACACTACACAGAATATGATTTATTGTAAAAACTAAACATATTTAAATAATATAGTACCTAATACACTAGGTACATCCGATAAAAATAGGCAATATAACATTACCTAATTGCAAGGAGCATATTAACCATCCTAATTGGTAATGTTACAGTAACAATAGATTTCGAATTGACTGCGTTTTGTTTCTGCAGGAATCTGATGATTTCTCTATATTATTATAATGACAATATTCTTTTCAACATCCTCCTTCTCATCACAACTTGAATCAAGTCGAGGCGCCGCCATACAGCGTATATAAATGAGTCCCTCCCTACCCATTAATATTTATTTTAATTATTTTTTGAAACTATTTACCAAAAAAATAAAGTTTTTCTACTTGGAACTGAATGGAAAGTACCTACTTAATCAAATAAAACATAGGAAATATTCCATTAAGTAATACTTTTCTAGACAGACAAACTGATACTGATAACAGAGTGGAGACCACTTACTGGTAAGCGCAGCGTAGGACGTCCACCTGCAAGATGGACAGATGATCTCATCATGGCCGCAAGATCACGCTGGATGCAAACCGCTTCCAACCGGTCTTATTGGAGATCCATAGAGGAGGCCTATGGGACATAGGTTCCTACGTACAGTGGACGTCATAATTATGGCTGATGGATCAATGGATGGAATTGAACATTAAAATATACAACTTGGAAAACTACCTACATGTGGGATTTGTACTGATATTTTAGCTTAATCTTTGGAACTACATAATTATATTATTTATCAAATAGAATAAAGTTATTCAATTTAAAACTCCATGGAAAGCAATCAAGAAAAATATAGGAAATATCCCATCAGTACTTTTCTAAACTGAGATAAAGATCGCGGCAGCTTGAAACAGTAAAATGTGCTTTTTGATGCAGATGGCCGCAAAATCGAACCAAGTGGCGCGTGTCATGCAAGAGCACGTCAGCCTGACTCGCGGCGACGTAGTCTGCGTGTTCATGCCCAACTGCGCCGAGTTCGTGTGGGCGTGGCTCGGCATGGCCAAGGTCGGCGCCGTCTCCGCACTCATCAACAGCAACCTGCGCCACAAGCCGCTGCTGCACTGCATCCAGGCCGCTAAAGCGAAGGCGATCGTCTACTCGGAACAACTCGCCAGCTGTAAGTATAGTAGATGCACCAGTTGCGGCCACTGCTCTGGATTTGGCCATTTGATGTCAAAACTATTGCATAAATATAGTAGGTATAAACAGTGTAACAATAAATATTGTTTGTGTGAATCTCAAAGTTTGAAAATTTCTTTAAAAATACTACATTAAAATTGTCTACACAATCATTTAAATTCAAAATGGTCAAAAATGACCACAACCGGTGCGGTCAGTCCACCCTATTCTTCGCTTTGTTTGCTCGGTTTGTGAAGACACTATCTTGACTTGAAAAGAGTAGGAGGAAGGAGCAGTAACGTATTAGCGATAAAACGATCAAATCTAATCTGGCTCGAAGGACCAACACTATTGTTGTAGAAAAAAATCCATAAGATTCAATATCGTAGGTTGAAATCATTAGTTTTGATCATCGACTTGGCAATTTTCTTACATACCATGTTGATGCTCTTGATTTTTCTCTAGCATGAATTGATATAGAAAACGTAGATACACTTTCCGTCTAGATTCGATAGCGAGTCAACGGGAATCGAGTAGATGACGTACGATCAGCAACGTATCGAATTGGAGTCTATTTCTCGTCGACAACAACGACGTAAACAGAGTCGTCCTGTATTAGTAATCAGTAGATATCGTGGCAATTATGTTCCAATCGTACTAAAATCTTCGTCTACCAGCACTGCCGTAAGATAATTATTTAGTCGCGTCACAGTAATACGTAGGCAATTCTTTTTTTTTTGAGTTCTCGTTGACGTATTTTTGAGTTCTATGATTTAGAGTTTCGACCATCTCGAACGACCACTAACTTTAGCTATACTTACTTATTTCTACTTCACACTTTCATTGATTTTTCAACAACGCTACGACATTGAGCTAGACACCTTGTGGTATGTAGGAATAGTATACCTACTAATGATGTAGGGATCGTGAGAAATTCTCCACTTGTGTCCTCCACCACGCACTACCAATAATTTCATCGATCAGAGGGTCATTGTTTTTAAAAGTAGACTTCTAACGTACATGTCGCGTCCGCATAGACAGGTACCGATCATGAAACAATGGATAAGATACAGAAATAGTTAATCTTCGACGTGGCCAGTAACTGGGTCAGCTTACACGCGGCGATAGGGAGCATTTGTAACTCATTACAATAGGTAGCTACATATTTGAATAAAACGGGACATTATTTAAGAGATGATTTGTGTGTATGGTACCTACCTAAAGTTGACTATCGCTGGGGTTGTTCCGATGTTGGCTTCCGGAAAATGGACAGCGGAATGTTAGGGTCTCTTTGGCCACTCTTTTGGTGGCTAGAAATAAATGGTGAAACTATGAAACCGCCAGTTAAAGAGGATGCCAAGAAACGAGATGGGAAAATTTAGCTTAGATACGACAGGATACCGCTGAAGAAGGTTACCTACTTAGCGCAAGATAGTGTTAATGGAAAAGGTCGGACGGAGGCCTATGCCAAGAGGCACGTTGAAGTACACGACATTCTATAGGTACTATAATATTCGGATCACTATTCATCATTATCATGTATCTATCTATCAAGCATTATCTAGTATATGTATGTATAGGGATATCCCTCTCGTAAAGTTCAATATCGTATACAGTCTATCTACAGGGTTATCTGCTTTCGGGGGACCTTTACTGCCGAAAGGGGGTGATTAAGACCATAAGAGTAAGAGTACCCTATAAGAGTATGGCAATATTATTATTTGTATTGGAACGATTTATTATTTTGTTTTCTAGATTATCGTTAAAAAATTCGTATAATGTGTAATAACATTTCGATAATAGGATAATTTTTTGCTGTTTTAGCTGCTTTCAATATCTTTTAAATTGTTTGGCAATTTATTGAATATTTTTATAGCCATAGAATGCGGGCTGGAACTATGCATTGCTATGTTGGACTTTAATCCCACGAGTTTCTGTCTGTATTGTGATCTAATTTTGAGTGATTTATCAGACGCTTTGTTAAAATAGTCAGGATGCTTTTTGACAAATTTACATATTTCAAATATATACCTGTACATACCAGGGACATAATTTCAAGTTTTATAAAACATGTTTTATGGAATTTTGGTTTGGTAATATCGGGAGTTTTTACATTTGCGAGAATACGAATACATTTTTTGTATTATGAATACTTCATTCGCGTTTACACTATTCCCCCATAAAATAATTCCATATTGGAGCCACGAGGACGCAAAGGCATGATAAGCAATTTTGGCTGTCGGTAAATCTGTAGCAAGTCTGAGTTCTTTTAGGGCGTAAGTGAAGCTGCTTAATTTGGTCTTAAGTTTTTTTATGTGTGCTTGCCAATTTACGTGCGAATCTAGCTCTATGCCAAGCAATGTCGTCGAGTTGACACATTCAATTTCATTGCTCTTATATTGAAAATTTATATCTAGAGGAGCTTTTTGGTAGGGTATAAAATGTAATATTTTTGTTTTAGAAAAATTTAATTCTAAATTATGTTCGCTCATTCAATTAGTTATTTTGTCTAATATTTCTTTAAGAGTATAATTTAGATGTAAATCATTTGAGCATGAAGTTTGTATAAATATATCATCCGCAAATAAAATACAAGTATCGTTAATAATTTTAGGTAGTTCGTTTATAGAAACTGGATGCAAACAAGGACGCTTCCTTGTGGGATAGCGTGGTTTAATTTTTCACAAGTCGATTTTACCGTTTTTATTGTTTTGGAGTCGTAATTAAAATTTTCAATTTTTACGTATTGATCACGATTTTCTAGATAGGATTTAAACCAATCATGAGCAATTCCGCGTATTCCAATGTCATACATTAAATTTAATAATATATTATATTCAATATTATCATACGCTTTCGTCATATGTAATAATAGACCGATCGCGTATTTTTTACTCGTTTAGTCGCAAAATGACAAAAGCGCGAAATGACAACCGTGGCGCAAATTGTACAAAGAGCAAAATGTTCAAAGAGCATTACGTCCAAGGCGCACAATGTCTAGGAAGAAAAAATGTGCAAAGCGCACAATGACTAGGAAGCAAAATGTCTATAGCGTAAAACGTGCAAAATTTTATTTATTCTGTTAAATCAACTTCCATGACTTGTTTTGGTGTTCGTGTACAGCTATTTTGTATCTTGCCTTACCTTATGCGCCATCTATACGAAGCTTAACAGTGCCATCTACATACGCGATATGAAACAACACACTTAAGCTTTGTGTACTAGTCAAACCATATTTTTTCCTGGTATCTTTCATAATAATTATGTTATTCCTTAATTTTTAGGGTTCCGTATCCAAAGGGTAATACGGGACCCTATTACTAAGACTCTGCTGTCCGTCCGTCTGTCTGTCTGTCACCAAGCTGTATCTCATAAACTGTTATAGCTAGAACGTTTAAATTTTCACAGATGTATTGCTGTTGCCCCTATAACAACAAATACTAAAAACAGAGAAAAAATATTTAAGGTTAGCTCCCATTTAACAAATGTGAATTTATAGCCGTTTTTCGCTTGGTATTAATAATGGTGACAGGTAGTTGCTTGAAATATTCACGAAATTTCGGTCAAATATTCACCTTTAAAATAAAAAATTAAATTATAATAAAATAGATATTTACGGGGGCTCTCATACAAGAAACGTGATTTTTTTGCTCGATATTAATAACGGCACAGGAAGATGCTTTAATATTCACAGTATATTGAGTTGTATATTTCCTTCAAAAATAAATAATTAAAATAAAATAAAATATATTAAGGGGGCTTCCATATGGTACGGAACCCTTCGTGCGCAAGTCCGACTCGCACTTGGCCGATTATATTATTTCTAAATATTATTGCATTATTTATTTAACGGACATGAAATTTGATTGTTTTTCAATGACATGACAAGTTATTGAAAACATATTAATTTGACGGTGGTGTTATTGAGAAAATATATAATTTGAGGATACTCGGATACTTATACAACATTTATACTTTGTAGTTACCACACAACTTTGTAAAATCTTTTGTAGTTTTGACGCAGTTATAACACAATATTAAACCCTATAAATTTTGTAGTATTAATTGGAATTTTGGACGTTGTGCGCTATAGACATTTTTCCTTCCTAGTCATTGTGCGCTTTGGACATTTTGCTTCCTAGTCATTGTGCGCCTTGGACGTAATTATTTTTGAACATTTTGCTCTTTGGACAATATGCGCCCCGGTTGTCATTTTGCGCTTCTGTCATTTTGCTTATGTTTAAAATTTCCTGGGCATACTTGTAAACCGCCAGGGTAGTAGATCGATTTTCGCGAAACCGTATCGAGAATTATCGAATAAATTGAATTTTTCGCAGAAAGAGGTTTTTCATTAGTTTTTGCATTATTTTTTCTAATATTTTGGAGGATGTAGGTAGGAGTGCTATCGGTCTATAGTTATGTAGGTTAAGTTTGGATGCCTTTTTATGTATCGGTTTTATTATAGAAGTTTTAAATGAGTCAGGGAAAGTGCCTTCTATATCTAATCAGCTGTTCCATACTAATTGCAACTCGGAGTCGGACAAAATGTAATTGTGTAAATGTAATGTGATTCATAATGTTGGTCTAGTTACCTCCCTTCGGCTTAGTACACCAGTTCTGGATAACCCTGTATAACTAGCATGTATTCCGCAGCTATCGAGGAGATCCGCAACCAACTCCCGCCCGAGCTGAAGCTGTTCCAGCTGTACGGCGAGAGCGGGCCTGGTGTGCTGGACCTGGGGGCCGAGATGGACCGTCACCCCCCGGAGTACCCCGTGGTGACCGACAAGCCGCGCTACAAGGACACGCTGCTCTATATCTACACCTCGGGCACCACGGGCATGCCTAAGGCCGCCGTTTTACCCAATTCAAAGTGAGTATCTTAATAAACGGACACTATTTTTTACTAGAATAGACCTTATCAATAAATTGAAATTTTGAATCATCAAGCCAAAATAGAATAATCACAAATTGTGACTTGTCCTTATCTGTATTAGAGTTAAGAGAGCGAATATCAATGTGATATCAATGTTTTAGACCAAGTGGTAGGCACACCCACGCGTAGCTTGCTTCCTTTGTTAGGTAGGTACCTACAAGCTTTTATTTAACTTGCAATTGATGTATGTACCTATGTATGTAAGTTCAAGTGTCTTGCAAGTGAAATTTGACCAACTTCCTGGTTTCCGATTGAGCTGAAATTTTTCACGAATATGTATATCGCGTGACAATGCAATAATATGGTACCATGGAGTTGATTTGATGATGCGAGTCCCGACCCGACGGGTTTGGGCTTTTTTTATTTGTCTTGGCTGGCACTCTGCTGCTACATGATATCCAGGATCTCAAAAGCTTGTATTTAAAAAGTTAAATTATTATATTTATAACCATTTATTAAAATTATTATGAAGTACAGCTAGTAACATAGCTGCACAGGAAGTAATACATTTAACGAAATATACATATTGATTTGATTATATTTTCCTATAAGGAAGTAACCCGCTAGTACTTACGTAATTTGTGGTTTTTGATTTTATAGGTAGGTTTATTAGAACGTCATTTAACGTGCTTATATACAACTTATTATCATAATGGTAGTTGATTTCCTTATGGGTAATTATTTTATTAATAATTATTCCTTCCTGTTCTAGTTATTTCTGATTTTAACCACTTACTGAAATCCCAGAACATGTTTTCTGTTCTACCTATTAAAGTAATTATATTGTCTTTAAGTAATCGAATGTCTGATTTTATGATGCAAAAATAACGCTATACCTAGTTAACCTACCTAATACCAATGTTTTTTATTACCTACTACTCGGCTCTAATTTTCTCGTACTTATTTTAAAGCGTTTTAACTCGTATCTTCTTCAACATGTTTCCCTATAGGAATTAATTATTACATACTCGTACCTCATATGTATGGGAAGTGGGGGCAAAACCGCCCCAATAACAGTCAGTCGATTAAAATATAGAGAAAATAGAGCAATTTACCAATTTTCACGCTTTTATTAACTACCCAGGTAGCATTTATACGTTATTATGACGTCCGTTTACGGTACTGCTCGACGTAAGAGACGTCATTATCATGACGTCGGTAGTTTCTTCAGATGACGACAATTTGTCACAGCCTCATGACGTAAGTTGGAGGACGTTGGAGTGACGCCATATACTGACGTTGGAGTGACGTCATATACTGACGTTGGGGTGACGTCATATGCTGACGTTGGAGTGACGCCATATACTGACGTTGGAGTGACGCCATATACTGACGTTGGAGTGACGTCATATGCTGACGTTGGAGTGACGCCATATACTGACATTGGAGTGACGTCATATACTGACGTTGGAGTGACGTCATATGCTGACGTTGGAGTGACGCCATATACTGACGTTGGAGCGACGTCATATGCTGACGTTGGAGTGACGCCATATACTGACGTTGGAGTGACGTCATATGCTGACGTTGTAGTGACGCCATATACTGACATTGGAGTGACGTCATATACTGCATTTATAGAGACGACACTTGGACGTTTATAATAGGGCAGCCACTGACGTTGGAGCAACGTCATTCACTGTATTCATAAGGACGTCACTAGGCCGTACATATTAGAGCAGCCACTGACGTTGGAGCGACGTCATTTACTGTATTCATAAAGACGTCACTAAGCCGCACATATTAGGGCAGCCACTTACGTTGGAGAGACGTCATTTACTGTACTCATAGGGACGTTACTGGGCCGTACATATTAAGGTAGACACTAACGTTGGAGTGACGTCATATACAGTATTCATAGTGACGTTACTGTGAATCCTGTGTATGACGTCACTACTATGTCGGCGGCTGCCTTTGTATGTATGGCCCAGTCCCTGTGAACTAAGTAAATGACGATACTCCAACGACGATGGCTGCCCTAATATGTACAGCCCAGTCACTTTCCTGTGAACAAAGTAAATGACGAAAAGAATTTAGAATTTAGTTTGCGATAGCAGGCATCCTATATTATACACGTACCCTGAACAGACTCTTAGGACTATGGATGAAACCAAACAAAACAATGTAAGTAGCATAATAGATTTATATTCAAGAAGTATATACATACAAGACTGTTATATATAATCAATAATTGTTATGAATCCATAGTCTTAAAATTACAATGTCGATCCCATAGCAATTTTATGACCATGGCACATTTAGATTAACTATTTATTCTCTCTTGGAGAAATTACTAATGCACTGTTATCACTAATCAGGTTGGTGTTAACTTGTTTCTGCACCTGCATCGGACTTTTGCTGACACTTGAAATTATGTGATTTGTTTGTGCATTACATTACAATGACTCGATGCGCTGGTTGCGGTCGCAAAGCATTTTAAGTAGGTATCTATTGAGGTCAAATCGCACGAACATCGCCTATCTTTTATAACGGTCTTTAGTACCTGAATTTCGTCATTAGTAGCTGAACATACATTTTGAATTTGTAAAATATGTTGGTCTTGCGTATGTAATCTTTTTCTAAGTTCCCGACGAAATTCTTGGAATTCTGATAACAAACCGCCGTCATTCTCCAGCACGGAAACTTCCATTTGACTGCACTTGCTACCCCGTTGGTTATTGACATAATTAGGGCTCGCTATTGTTGGTAACTTCCTATGTTCTGGAGTGCGAACTGGCGTGTCATTCCCAGCACGTTTTCTTTTTGTGCTGTCACACATCGGGCAAATCCATTGGCGCACATAGTCCGTAGAAAAAGACTCGAAATCTCGTCTTTTAATACCGAGACACAATATATGATACACTTTTTCACAGTTTGATAGTGTATACTTCATTATAAGTTCACCGGTAACGTCTTTTTTACAAGCCCGGCAAAACGTAAACATTGCGATCGAACTAAATAGAAATAATTGCTGCGACAAAAAGTAAACACGTCCGCACCGATGCGAGCGCGCGTGCAAACAATATGGTACAATATGGTACGTCCTAATATTGACCCTAAATAGAGGTCAATAAAACGTCCCCTTTGTGGCGAATATGGTACGTCCTGATATTGACCCTAAATGGACGTCAGTAAAACGTCCACCAGAGACGAATATGATACGTCTTAATAATAACCCTGAAGAGACGTCAGTAAATCTTCCACTTTGTGGCGAATATGGTACGTCCTAATATTGACCCTAAATAGAGGTCAATAAAACGTCCCTTTTGTGGCGAATATGGTACGTCCTGATATTGACCCTAAATGGATGTCAGTAAAACGTCCACTAGAGACGAATATGATACGTCCTAATAATGACCCCAAATAGACGTCAGTAAATCATCCACTTTGTGGCGAAAATGGTACGTCCTAATATTGACCCTAAATAGAGGTCAATAAAACATCCCCTTTGTGGCGAATATGGTACGTCCTGAAATTGACCCTAAATGGACGTCAGTAAAACGTCCACCAGAGACGAATATGATACGTCCTAATAATGACCCTGAATAGACGTCAGTAAATCGTCCACTTTGTGGTGAATATGGTACGTCCTGACTTTGACTCTGAATTGACGTCAGTAAAACGTCAACTTTGTGACGAATATGGTACGTCCTGATATTGACCCTAGATGGACGTCAGTAAAACGTCCAGCAGAGACGAATATGATACGTCCTAATAATGACCCTGAAGAGACGTCAGTAAATCTTCCACTTTGTGGCGAATATGGTACGTCCTAATATTGACCCTAAATAGAGGTTAATAAAACGTCCCCTTTGTGGCGCATATGGCACGTCCTGATATGGACCCTAAATGGACGTCAGTAAAACGTCCAATAGAGACGAATATGATACGTCCTAATAATGACCCTAAATAGACGTCAGTAAATCATCCACTTTGTGGCGAATATGGTACGTCCTAATATTGACCCTAAATAGAGGTCAATAAAACGTCCTCTTTGTGGCGAATATGGTACGTCCTGATATTGACCCTAAATGGACGTCAGTAAAACGTCCACCGGAGACGAATATGATACGTCCTAATAATGACCCTGAATAGACGTCAGTAAATCATCCACTTTGTGGGGAATATGGTACGTTCTAATATTGACCCTAAATAGAGGTCAATAAAACGTCCACTTTGTGGCGAATATGGTACGTCCTGATATTGACCCTAAATGGACGTCAGTAAAACGTCCACCAGAGACGAATATGATACGTCCTAATAATGACCCTGAATAGACGTCAGTAAATCGTCCACTTTGTGGTGAATATGGTACGTCCTGACTTTGACTCTAAATTGACGTCAGTAAAACGTCCACTTTGTGACGAATATGGTACGTCCTGATATTGACCCTAGATGGACGTCAGTAAAACGTACACTTTGTGGCGAATATGGTACGTCCTGATATTGACCCTACATGGACGTCAGTAAAACGTCTACTTTGTGGCGAATATAGTACGTCCTGATATTGACCCTAAATGGACGTCAATAAAACGTCAATTTTATGGTGAATATGAGACGTCGAAATAATGACTTTTAATTGACGTACATTATGACGTCATCGACGACGCATTAACGACCGACCCAATTATGACCTAAGAGTGACGTCGTTTATGCGTCACTGACGTCACTTTGCTACCTGGGTAACAATACTATTTTTCTTACACATTTAATTAGTTTTTACGCATGAAAACATCATAAAAAGTGGATAGAGCCTCAAAACTTTAAAAACACGAAAAATCGATTTTGCCCCTACAGTGGGGCACAACCGACCCAGCACTTTTCGTTAGGGGCACAACCGATTTTTGCCGTTATTGGCAAAAATCACAGACATATTCGTAAGCGTCTTCTTCATCCATTCCTGCACAGGCCTCATTCATGATAAACCAATGTGGATGTTAATGGTTGTGGTAAATGTGCTGGGCTGGAAGGTGGATTTGCTTGGTTAGAAGACTGTGCTTGATTAGGTGATTGTAGAATGGATTCATAATGAACAACAGAGCATATTATGGGTGATGATGGCGGGAATGGATGTGTTTGCTTGAAATACTGATTTAATAGTTGATTGTGAAACTGGTTCATGATGGACCAATATAGATGTTGATGGTCGTGATAAATGTGTTTGGATGGAAGACAGATTCGCCTCGTTGGTGGCAGAGCGCACGTAAACTACGTGCGCCATTTTCAAAAGCTTTTATACCTAGAAATGCAAAAACTCAAGTATCAAACTAAAATAGTAAGTATACAAAAATATTTTAGGGGCAAAACCACCCCTATGTGGTTGTGCCCCTATGTGGTTTTGTCCCCAAGCACTTGTTTTGAAAATTGATATCCGCAGTGTATTGTATTTTGAGGTTAGGTTACTAACAAATAATGTAAACATAGCTCAAATAAATGCTCTCCAGATTAGTAAATTACTTAATCATGCAACTAGTATATCATTCTACTTATTGCATCTAAAAAATTGGTACTTAATTATAAGAAACTTACTAAAATTAACATATATGCAAATTACTTTTTCTTTACACAACCAACGACGCTGACACAACATGACAAGAGAGCGGCCATTAAAAATGTGTGAACCTACCGAAAATATGATGCTATTTCAAAAAAAAAACGGCCAAAATGGTAAAAAACGGTTGTGCCCCTACATGCGGTAGTGCCCCCACCTCCCCTAAGTGCGAGTAATTAACTAATTCGGTAATTTTATTAGTGGGATCTGAATTTGTGTCGGCCACTTTTATATTTTTCTAGAATAAAATCCATATTTGGCAAAATATTTAAATATTTTTGCGGAGAATGTATTATTCATTATGTAATTAATTGAAATACCTAGAACTCACAATAGAATTTAGATTACGTAAATAGCCGGAGATATTATTTTAATAAGTATACCGTACCCAAAAAAAAAAATTACAAAATTGCCATCAATACCTATGTAATTTTGGGTAATTTAATGATATTTATCTACGATAAGATAGGTGTACCTAGTTATTATTTAAATTAACCTTTTTGTTGATGGTTTGGAGAGCATTCAGCGTGTGTTATGTTTCAGTACCTACTAGATATGCGTTATATAAATACTACATATACCTACTAATAGGCGTAAGAAGGAAATACATAGCCTAAAATTGTAAGTAAAACAAATACCTATTGCATATCCGTTAGGATAAGCTGTTGTGTCTAAATAATTTTATAACACCTTAGTGTACACAGTTCAGAGCAATAAATGATATCTTTATCTTTACATAGATCTATACTATTATTTTATATTTTGTTGTAATTAAATTATATAAAAATGGAGGACGTTCTCCCACGTGGTGGACATAATATATGACCTCATCAAGACAAGATCGTGCTGGATACAAGCTGATTTCACTCGGTCTTATTGTAGATTCAAAAGGGAGGCCTATGTCCAGCAATGGACGTGATAGATGGATTGATTGCACTTGCTGCATTTTGTATAAATTGAAAAATTTGGATCAGTTTTGTGACATTATAATCATTTCTTTATGGGTCTTTTATTCTTCTATTTCTGTATTATCTCTAATTAGTATCTTTTGTTCTTAAGATTTAGTTATCCTGAGGTTTTCTTTACAAAAAAAACTGTACCTATTTCCTGTAAGTTTAAGTCGATCCCTTTTTTTTACCCAGGGAAAATCCTTTATGAGGGGAGGAGGAGGCAGGGTGGTTATGTAGAAGTTCGCCACTTGGTTAGTGTACCCACTATAAGCCCCGGGTCCCGTAATCCAGGCTAAGGCACAGACGAAACACGTCTGATTTGCACACTCTTGTGCAAGTAGGTATAAGTCGGTCCCTAATCATCCCTAGTTGATGATAAAATATTTCGCAGATACCTGCTAGTGGTGGTGGCGACGGTGCACATGCTGGGGCTGGACTCGTCGGACGTGATGTACAACGCCCTGCCGCTGTACCACACGGCGGGCGGGCTGGTAGGCACGGGCGCCGCGCTCGTCGACGGCATCCCCTCCGTGCTGCGCGCCAAGTTCTCTGCCTCCAACTTCTGGACCGACTGCATCAAGTACAACTGCACGGTACGTGTGATTTTTTTTTGTGATGTATATGACGTCATGTACTTAGCATGGGCGCCGTGTTCGTCGCCGGCATCCCCTCCTTGCTGCGCGCCAAGTTCTCCGCCCCCAACTACTGGACCGCATCAAGTACAACTGCACGGTACATTCGAGTCCAAAATATCATGTCCATGTGTACCACAAACTTTTCTTAGTTCCTTCATAGCGTCAAAATATGTTTGTGTATTTTGATTTTTTAAATGATGTGTAAGTAACTGGTGCACAGCACATCATTGAAATAGATGCGTTATATTTTCCAGGTGGCGCAATATATCGGCGAGATGTGCCGCTACCTGCTGGCGCAGCCGGCGCGCAGCTCGGACGCGGCGCACCGCGTGCGCATCATGGTCGGCAACGGCATGCGCCCCGCCATCTGGCAGCAGATCGTCGACAGGTAGGCACCTATTATACAATATATTGGCAAGATATGCCGTTTTGTATTACTATTTACTACCTACTGTACAATACACATAGGTCGAATCATACAAGTCGGCGGATGTGAAGTTAGCTACAAGCTACGCAATAACCAATCCTGACTGGAGCCCACATAAAGCTGCGCGTTGATTGGATAATGCGCAAGTTGTGCCTAACTTCACATCCGTCGACTTGTAATGGCCTGGTATACGGCATATACACAGATATACATACTAATAACCCGGTCAATTTAGACCAAAAAATGAGAGTGAAGTTACATAAAGTCCCAACAAGCTGAATTTCAGTGAAATTGTTCAAAATATAATTATAAACAATGTCTAGAAGTTCCCCATCATTCCCCTGTAAGGAAAAAATTTTATTCAAGGTCAAAGGTCAAAAAAATGAGTTTTTCGCGATTTTCAGCAAAACGGTAAGTTTTATCATAAAAGTATCTGAGACAAAATTGTAGATCATAAAATTATCTATAAAAATGTAATAATCCTTTTTTTCTTACGAGCCACCGTTTCTGAGATAGAACGATTCAAAAAGTTATAAAAGTTGTTATCGTCATAATATGCATGAGTACGCCACGTATATACATCTAGAGTTGTTATATTTTATATATAATATATATATATAATATATTATATATTAAATGTTTAAATATTTTTCTATTGGTCATTGTAACTTATACTTACAATATAAAATATACATAAGTTTAACGGACAAGTTCATTTAATTTAAATAAATTGATGGGCGTAGATTTTGCTATATATTATATATTTTTAATCTGCCTTATATTTCAATATACCTTTCAGCTTGGTTATCTTGTGATGACAGATAATTTAATTGTTGTGTATTACTTTTGCTCGCTTGAATCGAAAATAACTAATACTATTAATAATTGTGATGTGGCTATGGCTTTGGCAAAAAAGTAACTGTTTGGTCGTTGAGGAAAAGCTCAGCATCAATCAGATATATATTCATCAAAAAGTTTATTTACTTTTGTAAAGTGTCAAGATCATATACTATTTTTACACGCAATAACTGGCTGTGATACGACATCTGCATTTTACAGGAGGGGTAAAACAGCAGTTTTCAAAATGTTTGAAAAACAAGATTTAATTCAATGTGCTGAAGTTTTTAAAAAGAGTAATTCAACTCAACAAGAAGTTATTACCAACGGCATCCGCTTTCTTCTTTCTATGTACGGAGCTCCTAAAAAAACTACCTGTTTAGATAAGCATCGATATGCATGTTTCGTTAAAAATACTAAAAATAAAAAAAAAGCAAAAAAAAGCTTGTCTTCCTCCAACCTCAGTTGCTGATCACCAACATCTTTTTCGAGTATATAACCAAGTTCAAGTGTGGCTTGGTTATCAGCTAGGCCTTACAGACTGGGGTTGGAAGTTGGTCAACAATATATTAGAGCCAGTTCAAACTTTACTTCCACCTGCGCCGGAAAAACTGCTGAACACTATTTTTTGCAACTGCAAAAAGGGATGCAGTGCTAAATGTGGTTGCAAAAAAGTCGGACTGTCTTGTTCTTTGGCATGCACAATTTGTCAAGGCCGGTCGTGCTTTAATATTGAATCACAAACAATGGAGGATTCGTTTGACTTCGACGAAGCATCATGCGATAATTCGCTATTGACGCAATTTACTTGCATCCAAAATGAAGATGATGAAGAAGCAGGAGAAGAAGAACAAGAATTTGAAACTTACAAATAAGCTTTTTCATTTACATCGCTTTTATCTTTCCCAATCTTTGAGAATTTCCATTATTATGCATATGTTTTACATTAAACAGGATCACAACTAACCCGTGGAGTAGGCCTATTGGGGAAACCACGTTAAAAAATGCGCTAAGTACACTACCTCATAGGTGGCGTAGAAACGTGTGCATATTATGACGATACAAATTTTTATAACTTTTTGAATCGTTATATCTCAGAAACGGTGGCTCGTAAGAAAAAATGGATTGATACATTTTTTATAGATAATTTTATGATCTACAATTTTGTCTCAGGTACTTTTATGATAAAACTTACTGTTTTGCTGGAAATCGCGAAAAACTCATTTTTTTGACCTTTGACCTTGAATAAAAAATTTTCCTTACAGGGGAATGATGGGGAACTTCTAGACATTGTTTATAGTTATGTTTTGAACAATTTCACAGAAATTCAGCTTGTTGGGACTTTATGTAACTTCGAATGTCTAAATTGACCGGGTTATAAGTAGTCCAAGTAGATAGAGAAATTGAAATAATCGGCCAAGTATGTTTCGGTCTCGCGCATTAAGCGCTCCGCACCGTATGGAAGATACCCTTAATATTTTTACTCTAATTATTTATTTTTGAAGTGAATATTTAACTAAATATTCTGTGAATATTTCAAGCATCATCGTTATTAATATCGAGCGAAACGGCTAAAAATCAGATTTGTTGTATGAAAGCCTTTTTATTTATTTGTTGTTATAGCGGCAACAGAAATACGTTATCCGTGAAAATTTCAATGTTCTAGCTATCACTGTTCATGAGATACAGCCTGGTGACAGACAGACAGATGGAGAGCACAGTCTTAGTAATAGGGTCCCGTTTTTACCCTTTGTGACGGAACCCTAAAAGGTGAACTGGTTGGTCGTCCAATGCGGTCATGAAGATGATAGGGTAACCACCCACAAAGGAGTACTCCACCGGGCGAGGTGTAAAATTAGGTTTTGATATGGTTCGACCGTCGCTGTAAATTTCGTTTGCGCGATGCAGAGTTTGGCATGTGATTGGCTGACGGGCAGCGAAACGGCTTGTGATTGGCTGACGGGCGGCGCGCCTGTAGTTAGTGGCGCCATCATATGGCGAAGTTAGTATCATAGGTACATATGACCAGCTGCCAGCATTTACGGGCGCAAACGATGTCTATAAATTACCGGACCCAATAAAATAGCAAATTAAAATAAAATTGAGACGTGGCGGTTAAAGTTTAACTAACGCAGAATTACTTTGGAGTTTGTCTGTTGTCTGTAGATTAGTAATTTAAATTTAATAGTAAAAGATAAAACACGAACTAACTACATACTCCTACTCCAAAGTAACTTTGCGCTTATCGATCGATGATCGGCAGCTCTAAATCCAGGATTTTTTGCAAGTGGATTTTTTTTTTACATTTTCACTACTAAATTAAGGAGAAAATTTCATTTCAGTCGAATACTAACACTCGGACCCACCCCTCGGATTGGCTTGGATAGACTTATGAACTATGACGATTCTATTTCCTTCAATAAAAGACACTGTTCCATTTTGTGTGCATATTGCTTTAGTTAGATATTGTTATCGAATTTGCGGGAAACGCATTTTGATAAAAGTTGCGAAATCAAAAAATTGGCGAATTGCCGTTATAATGCCAAATGATAAATGTATGTATACGCTATTTTATGAATAAAAGCTTGACTTAAAATAACGTATACTGTTGTCTTTCGATCATGAATAAGAAGAGAATTCACTATTCAATTGGAATCTAGTATAAACGCTATGTTTAATCGTATTCAACAAAAGTCATTCATTTCGCTTGCCTTATTGTCTCATTGTTTCGTGTATAATGTGTACTACATTCGTATTACATACATTTTAATGATAAACATTTCTATTGCTACAGGTTCAAAGTGCCCCAGATAAATGAAATATACGGCGCAACGGAGGGCAACGCGAACATAAGTGAGTGCTTCATACACAATTCATTATCTTCCTACTATTGTTGTAATATTCGGTCGCGTTCTGGATAACTCTGTCTGTACTCTGGACTTTACTCACAAATAAAGCGACGAGACTAATAAAACATAAATGAAGTAGATATAGGTGTAGATATAGATGTAAATAGCACGATTAGCTAAGTAGGTATGTTAATATTTACCAGTAAATATTGGTTATATCGAAAAACATTAAAAATACATTAGGTTTTGCTAAATATCTATTATTTTCTCATTCGTAGGCACCTATCTACATATGTTTTTAATAGTGATATTTTCTAGTGAGTAGGTATAATTAAGGTTTGGAAAACACGAATAGATAAAATCTATATTAAAGAAAAATCTTATTTAGCACATTTTGTGTGTATCGCGTGTTTGAAACTGGTAGAGCAGCAATCGGCAGCATACTTTAGGTATTACATATAAGTGCCTAAAGCAAAAAGTAGATTCTCTAATTTTTATTTTGCATTGTAGTCTTCATGTCTAATTGGTTAATAGGCCTGTTATATGTTACATTCGAAATAGGAATAATAATTGCGGTAAACTTGCTTTTTTAGTATTTTGTTTGGGTCCACCTGGATAGTATTAATCCAGATTTGCAGCACTCTAAAATTCTCGCGCGCTGAGTAGTTACTGAAAAACCAAAATTTTTTTTTTAGTTTTGTGCAATAAAACGATATTGGAAGGCTCTGACGACAAAGGTCACTACTACTTATTTAAAGTGTGTAAAATTCCTGTCAGTTTGAGCCCTAATTCAATCGTATAGGTCTAATAGGTTACACGATACAGGGTTCCCAATGTTCACCCAAACCCAAACAACATACTAAAAGAGCAAGTTTACCGCAATTATTCCTATTTCAGCCTTTTCATTTGTAAGATACTCGTATGACTGGCCTATAAGTATTTTTGGAACAGTTCACGAAAATTGTTCGAAATCAGAAACATGACAAATGCAATGCTTTCAAAAATCGAATACTGAAATCGCTACTTTCGTCTGGTTCCGCCCTTCTTATAAGACTGTATTGCATATCTAGCTACAGCATCTTTGGATCAACATTATAATCTTACACGAATCTGCATGATTGATCTGGTTATTTTCTAAAAACTATTTTAATTATCATTGAGCCATTTCATTAGTGTTTTTTAAATGTTTTATTATAGTGGATGATAAAAACCTTAAAAAAAGCAAATATGAAACTACCATAATGTTTATAATTATACCGCAATTATTGATAGTGATTTGAGTGGTTGTGTGTGATGTTGCAGTAAACGTGGACAACACGGTGGGCGCGGTGGGGTTCCTGCCGAAATTGGTGCCGACGCGACTGCACCCCATTGCGCTGGTGCGCGCCGACGAGACCGGCGCGCTCGTGCGCGGGCCCGACGGCTTGTGCATCCGCTGCCAGCCTAGTGAGTCTCCATCCATCCATCAGCCGTAGTACGTCCACTGCCGGAGCTGGTGCCGACGCGGCTGCACCCCGTCGACTTGAACCCCTCGCTACGCTCAGAGAGAATATATTGCCCATGACGTATCTAAGACACGGCTTCTTTCTCTTGATGCATAATCTACTATTATCACTTTTTAACCCCATCGCTCTATACCTAAAATGTATTGAAGAATTTTAGAAAAATCCCTTCTCTTGTACCTACCTAATAACACGTGATTTATTGTACTTTAATACAATTCGCACTAAATATCGTTTACATTACATATCAACTTATTTTGATGCTGAAAACCCTGACATCCCGGTGACTCATATTAGATGAATCTATATTGACGACTGTTTCAGACGAGCCGGGCATGTTCATCGGCCTGATAGCACAAGGCAACGCGTCACGGGAATACCATGGATACGTTGACAAGGTAACATAGTTATAATAATCTATTAATTTAGAGCAATTTTTTTGTATTTCGTTTTGCATTTTTATGTAATACTTATAATGAGTTATATTTTTAATATTTTATTTATTAGAGAACAGAGAGATACACAATACAATAGAGAGATACGTATGGTCTCTAAACCCAAACTAAGCAAAGCTTGTGATATGATAGGAATGCCATAGACTAATATACTACTTAAACATATTTTTAATCACATAATTATATAATAGATAATATAAATAATACCTAAGTAACACCCAGATACAAAGCAAACACCTATGTTCATCGCATAAATACTTGCCCTGGGTGGGAATCGAACCCACGCCTCTTTGGCCCAGGAGTCAGGGTCACTAACCCCTGAGCTATATACCGCAGCAGTCAATGTATTATATGTAGGTACCTACGATATATGTTTTTCTCTTCTTACCTTCCAATACATTATAACCATTGTATCCAAATCTATTCAGATTGTCCAAATTACTGGAAATGTAAAATTGTCATTTCACGAAAATGAAGACTATTATTTAATATGGATTTTGTTTTGATGCCCGTCCACAACCGCAACTTATCTCGAATATACAGCAAACAAAGTGCATTAACCTTAATGCATCTTGTTTATTCAAAGTCATTCTTGGTAGGTATGCGTCACAAGATAAAAAAACATAATTATGAATATCCCGGGACTTTGTGCTTTATCAACGAGAGTGAAGACGTCAACTAGTCAAATAGCCCATAGAGTCATATGTAGAGAAGAAGCGCAAGAAGTCTCGCCGTGACTTCACTGCAAATTACTACAATGCAATTTAATTTAATTATATTCTGTTATACCTTTAGAAGTAAGGATTTTGCAAGCAAGGCGCAAGCTGTATGCGCCACGTAAAAAGACTTGCATGAAAGTAGATTTTTACATCTCACGCACGCCCTCATTCCCATTGTACTTTACTGGCTAAAGATGCGCAAGACGCGCCGTCGTGTTTTTTAAGGTCCCGTACCCAAAAGGTAAAAACGGGACCTTTTACTAAGACTGTTATCCATCTGTCTGTCTCACTATCACAAGGCTGTATCTCATAAACCCGTAATGATGTATTTATGTTGCTGCTTTAACAACAATTACTAAAAACAGAATAAAACAAAATACTTATTTAATGGGAGCTTTTTGCCGTTTTCCGCGTGATATTAATAGCAGGTAGCCGCTTGAAATATCTACAGAATATTTAGTTGTAGGTATATTCATTTGAAAAATAAATATAATAATAAATTAAGGGTAGGTACGGAACCCTACGTGCGCGAGTTCAACTCGCACTTGGCCGATTTTTATTAATTGACTCTAATTTGCAGAATGTATTCGGTGTTTTTCTAGACTTGAACCGATATTATTTTACTTTGGACCATCCCCAGAATGGCGGAAATAAAATCTGTTGTTCCAAACTAAAAGTTCATCTAACTGTTAGTTAATTCTCTTTCTCTATAATTCTAATTCCATACATTTTGTCTAGACTATTCTAACATAATCTAAATGTATGATAAATCTAAAGGTATGGAATTTATGCAGGTTTTAGCGATTCCGATCTTGTTTTGCTCTTTTGAACATATTGTTCTGACTCTCACGACTTGCATGAAATATGTTCAAGCCTCTCTTTGAATATTGTGCACTGATGACTAATGAGTGCATCTCCATGTGTACTACTTAATATTTATGTGCGACGACTTGTTTTGGTGACTCAATTAATAAAATTATTAAAACTCTGACACCAGGGCTAGCCACCCGGCCTATACGAACTTACTTACTTAATTAATAAAATAACAATTATTATAATTAAACACACATATTCGTAAATGTATAAATAGGCGCACGTTTGTCTGCGTATTTCTAATTAACTGTTACTCGATATAGGGCATGCCCCTCCATTAATTAATTAATTTTGTTGAATAATAATTACTTTTGTGAAAATATAAATTTCAACTAAGTATTTGAAAATAAAATAATAAATAACTAACCAAACTGTGTCCTGCTGCTGACTTACTGTTGAAATCAATATAAGGTAAGTTTGAATATATTTTTATAGGTACCTACCTAATGAATATTAAATTTATGAGTGATATATTCTCGGGTTAAATTAATTTTACAATTTAGATGCTAATTGCTTACCAATAACCCTATATAGATGTAGAATATTGCTAATTTGATTTTGAGACTGGACATTTAATAAAGATGCTTTCATTACAGGTACCTACCCGTGTAGTGTAGTCGATAAAAGAAACGATGATGGATTCAAGAAGCTCTGTTGCTTCACCGACATCTTTCAAAGCAAGAGTGGAGAAAATTCTAAATTTAAATATTATTTCAACATTTGTGATCAAATATAAAAAAGGAAGATCTGACATTCAAATCTGGAAAAATTATGACCCGAGGCTACCGTCTGTTAAATTTTGGGCTCGAGGTTCAGCAGATGCGTTGATTAACTTTATAAATAAAGAGAAATTACGTAAAAACGTAAATAATCAGGAACTGGCTTTGTCCGCTAATGATCGGCAATATACACTGCCAGCGGATGGCCTAAGTCTAAACGATTGGGACTCATCAAGTGTTTTGGCTGGAAACTTAAATAACGAAGGGACTTCAGCTTCCTCTGCTATTAATCTAAATGACTTGAAACAATCTCCTTCGACGGCGGATAACCCAAACAAGCTGGAGCTACCTCCGTCATCGTCAATTAACCTGCATTACAAAACTTACCCCGCCTCCTCGACTAGTAATGCAAATAATCAAGGCTCGTTAACTTTATCAGCCAATAACCAAGAAGGTCAGGGAAAACATACTTCATCGGTTAGAATCCCAAAAGATTCCAAGGGAACTTCAAACTCGTCCACTCATAACATTAATGATCTAGAATCATCAATTGTATCGGGTCATGACATAAAAACGGCACGCCACCACATTATCCCGGGGGATACACTTCGCGACGCTTTTGTGTACATGTTGTCAAACCAGGAAACTTGGCCCTGTATGGTGGAGATGTTGAATGCAGCGCTTGAAAACCTCCGCTATCAGAAATCAAGCCGTAGCTCTAAGGTTAACGAGCAATTTATTAAAGACTCTCAAGATGCTCTTGATATGTTTGATGAAAGGATTCCGGATTGTGATTTTGACTTCGAGTCGAAGTCTTTTGATGAAGCGCTTGAATATTTGCTTGCTATATTTTATTGGTCACCCTTCAATATTTTTTTCGGACCATTGCCAAATGTGAGAGCTCCGGCGGACCCAGGGAATCAATTGGACAGAGATCTTTTCCTTGGCGTTTACATGGGCCATTCGTTAATACTGGAGTTATTAGAAAACTCGTTTAAAAGCTTCAAAATTACAAGATTGACAGTTTCTTGGTACATAAACACTTTGTTTCGAGTTCCAGTACCTATATTGCCCGGATCTTACAGGAAAATATCGCTATCACTAGACCAGTTTATAGAAGATTGCTTAAAATATGACTTTCAGAAACCAGATGTTGATGATCCTGATTTATACAGTAAAATTGTTTCGGATATTCAAAATAATAAATTCGCTGAAGATATACGATCATGTTTTAAGGATTTATGGTTATCAAAATTAAAACATATACAGGCATGCGATAGTTGTTTGTCCTACGCAAAAGATCCGCAAGCAGCTGAAAATCATAAGTGTAAAAAAAAGAAATGTCCATTATATTCTTCACAATCCAAATATGCAATGCACTCTTTCGTTAATCACTATAGTACAGCCGACACAGTACATATATATCGAGAGTTGCAACAATTCGTTTCTCCAGCAAATGATGTCAATGAAGTTTTGGATTTTAGTGAACTAACGGCAACAAACATAGAAAGGGTGTTCGATGCTGTAAATAGTATTGAAAATACTGAAAAAGTTTTCAAAAACTATGATTTTATCCTTTCTGCCAACTTTGTTTTTAAATTATAATTTTGACTATGAATATAAAAGAATTATGAAAATAAAGATGAGTGAAGATAGAAACCGCGCGTGCTCATGTGCGTGTGCTGCTGTAGAGGAGCTGTACATTTTACCGGAACTTGCTTTTGGACTGAGAGAATTCGTAGCCAGAATTTATTATGCAACTGCAAGGATTCCGACCTCTTCTGAAGAAGCTAAAATGATGCTAAAACATTCAGATATTCAAAAACATCCATATCAACGATTAACTTCATTCATCTCATAGATTTCCGCAGATGACTTTTACTGATACGATTCATTCTATATGTATTAAATTCAAATGCTATGTGTATTACTAGCGACCCACCCCGGCTTCGCACAGGTGTACTATACATTTGTATAAACCTTCCTCTTGAATCACTAGGTATATCTATTAAAAAACCGCATCAAAATCCGTTGCGCAGTTTTAAAGATATACGCATACATTAGTAGGGACAGACAGCGGGAAGCGACTTTGTTTTATACTATGTAGTGATTTATACTTAGGTATATTTATTTTAGAATTCTGTTTAAATAATACTCGGTATCCATAGTAGATATACTATTTATTATATTAGGCGTAGTATTGTGCTGTAGCTATATGTACAATTGTATATAATGCATTAAATAAATATTTAATATATTATGTATAGGTATGTAAGTATCTAATAGTACGTTTGTGTTTTTCCTGTACATTTATGTATTGTAAATGATGAAAAATAAAATATATGTTTAACGTTTTTATTTAATTTACTTAGTTTTTGTTAACTTTATACATTTTTTGGGGTTCCATAGTAAAACGAGGAATCCTTATAAACTTCGTTGTGTCCGTCCGTCCGTCCACCCTAATGTTAGAAAGCATTATAACTTCCACATTTATAAACCAAATGGTATGAAATTTGATATTATAATAGCTTAAGAAAATTGTTTAAATAAGTTTAGTTTAAAGAACACTTAAGTTAGGTTCTAAGGCATTATTATTACCGAACTGTATAATAATAATAGTATTGTATTTTTTTAGATACTAAAGTAATAAAGTTATTAAGTATATATCTAAATTTTAAATACTTAAAATTTTCAACACTGTGTATTTAAGGGGTAGCTCTCATAATGTAAAGTGGGGATGAACACACCCACGCATGTGGGGTATCGTTGGATACACGTTGGATAGGGTTTTTTAAATGGATGTAAGGTTTGATACATTTATTTTGTTTCATGTACCATTTGTTAGATATAGGCCACTAAAGTAGAACTATCAGTAATTACACAAATTTAAAAAAGTTATCAAAATGCGACACTATGTAAACCTACACTTACCCCAGTAACAATAGGTAACAGTGCGCAGCGGTAGGAGTAAGTGTAAGCTGCCTACAATAACAAAATATTGAATTGAAACGTACTGATGAGCTTGTAGTTCTTAGGTACCTATATCTAAACTATTATCTATTGTATACTTGACTGCCTCGGTGGCTCAGTGGTTAGTGACCCTAACTTCTAGATTAAAGAGGCGTTGGTTCGATCCCCACCCAGGGCAAATATTTATGTGATGAACATAATAATGTGTTTGCTCTGAGGCTGGGGTTATTTAGTTACTATCTATATAAGTATGTATTTAGAAAAAAAAGTATTTTTTATTTATTTTTTTCAATCAGTACATAATTAACAGCATAGACCAAAACATTACATACTATAATTTAGATGAGCAAGAATAGTATTATTAAAACTGCCCAACCTATCTTAAAAAATATCCAGATCAAAAGCTTTAAATAAAAAAAGTTTTTATTTAAAGCTTTTGATGGAAGTTTTTATAAGTAGTACCTATATCAGTCTCTGGCAGCCATACCACAAGATTTGCTTAGTTTGGGGTCAGGGGCCGTGTGTAAGATGTCCCAAAATATTTATTATTTATTTATTTATTACTATAAAGTTGCGACTAATTTCGCTACACGCTGCGCCTACTAGTGGAACTAACGCCGCCCGTCAGCTAATCACAAGTCGAGGCCTGCATCGCGCAAACGTAGTTTCTGGCGGCGGATGAACTAAAACAAAACCTAATATTATACTGTCGCATAGCTATCCCCGGGCACAACACCTCACTCGGAGGAGTACGCTTTTACCGGAGATTTAATAATAATTTGGAAAATGTTTCGCATTGCAGAAAGACAGCAACAAGAAGTTAGAGCGCGACATATTCTGCAAGGGTGACGCGGCGTTTGTGTCAGGAGACATCTTAGTAGCGGACGAGCTTGGTTATTTGTTCTTCCGTGACCGCACCGGCGACACCTACAAGTGGAAGGGAGAGAACGTCGCCACGGCAGAGGTCGAGAACGCCATGGGACCTTCGCTGGGGCAGCGCGCCGTCGTCGTCTACGGGGTTTCTGTAAGTGTAGAACCAATAGCCCGAGTAGGCTTAAGTCAGGCAGAAATTAGGGGAGCGACAAATCAGTGGCTAACATAATCTGTAAGGGTGACTCTCTACTCGTGTCAGCAGACATCTTAGTAGCAGACGCGCTATTTGTTATTTGTTCTCCGCGACCGCATGGGCGCCTAGAAGTGAAAGGGAGAGAACGTCTCTAAGAATGGCTTAAAATTGTAATGGAGATCACCAAGTCGTAGCCAAGAATCGATACAACGCGAACGTAGTGAGCGCATATTTTTTTGTCTCATCTCGCGCCCATGCCAAGATCGCCTCTGTTAATCGGGCGGGCCATGATTATTCTTAGATTCTTGCCTAGGTTTATTTAAAAGGGCAAATTTTGTGACGATATTGACTAAAATGAGTTTGTTGTTCCCGTTAGATCCCTCAGACGGAGGGGCGCGCGGGCATGGCGGCCATCGCGGACCCGGCGCGCAGCCTGGACCTGGCGCGGCTGGCGCGCGACCTGGACGACTCGCTGCCCTCGTACGCGCGCCCGCTCTTCCTGCGCATCATGCACGACCTCGAAATCACCGGTTAGTATCATGTAACCATCGCGGACCCAAAAATCTAAAAATATTGAACATATGTATAGTATGTTTTACCAACCAAAAGGAGGAGGTTCTATGTTCGTCTGTATGTTTTTTTAGGGTTCCGTACCTCAAAAGGAAAAAACGGAACCCTTATAGGATCACTTTGTTGTCCGTCTGTCCGTCCGTCCGTCTGTCTGTCCGTCCGTCTGTCCGTCTGTGTGTATGTCAAGACTCTTTATTTCGGGAACGCGTAAAATTGCCATATGCAGTAAGTACCTACTATAGTTTCGTGTGAAATGGATAATTTAAATAAATTTCGAGAAAAAGAGTCGTCGGTAATGTCAACTATACGCCTGAAGCGTTCGAAGTTCAAAAATAGAGCCCCAGAACTTAAAGATTAAAGATTTCTATAGGAAATTTTATTCCTCACATAACCGCGTCAGGAAGAAGTTATAAAAATGGTATATTGTGTAGTAGGTACCTATTTTCTTTCTTTTTAGGGTTCCGTACCTCAAAAGGAAAAAACGGAACCCTTATAGGATCACTTTGTTGTCCGTCTGTGTGTATGTAAGACTCTTTATCTCGGGTACGCGTAAAGATATCGAGTTGAAATTTAAACTGTATACGTTATCGATGAAATCTTGCAGTTGTGTAAAAGAAAAACTTCTCAGTTATCGTTTAAAAAAGTTAGAGCCGTTTATGTCGTAAAAATCCCCGCATATTTCGACACTCACAAAAATCAAAACCTACAGGGTACTTCCCGTTGACATAGAACTATGAAATTTGGAGAGAAGCATGGTCTTAGAGTACACATATAGGAATAAATCTGAAATCTGTACATTTTTATTTAAATCACAAAAAATAGGGCCTCAAAATTCACAAAATATAGGTTTTGCTATTTTTTTGAGAAAAATAATTATTTATTTTGTCAATGAAACAAAAATGATGCAGATATAGCCCGTTAAAGTTTCGCATTTTGCCAATTAGCTAAATTATTTCACTACTAAAATATGGGTTTATATTCCAGGCACGTTCAAGCTGAAGAAGCTGCAGTACCAGAAGGAAGGCTTCGACCCCGACGTGATCAAGGAGCCGCTGTACTTCCGGTCGGGCGCGGGCTTCGTGCCCGTGACGTCACAGCTGTTCGCCGACATCTGCCACGGCCGCGTCAAGCTCTAGGCCGCACTCGCGGCTGCTATTCAAATTGTTCGTGAATTTCACTTTTTGAAATTTATCGTTTGAGTGGATTGATCGAATTGTTCGTAAATTTTATCACTCTAATGTTATGCTCGAAGTATTTGTTCAAATTCGTGAGTGACAATATAAGTTGAATTACGATTTTGTAGACTCGTTTGTGTTACAAATGTAGACACGAAACTCGATTTCCCAAGCTGATAGGCGTCGCAGAAGTATTCATCTAAGGGTGCATTCTGGGATTTATGTTTTCCTACCCAATTATGATATTGAAACTTAATTGGATGTAATTTTTTACGACGCCTTTAAGTCTAATTATTGGATTTTTGGGACGTTCCCGTTGATCATTTCGGAAAATAAATGCTTAATTTTAAATATCAATTTAAATCGTTTATAATTTGAGACATCTTATATAATGGCGGACCTACCAGTAGATTCTGAAATAGCAATTAGGAAATATGACAAAAGTATTAAAATACAGACGTAAATGTAAAAATTCGCCACCATTTTACCCGCATGTATACCTATCATCATTAATAACAATAATGTAGTGCTTAGTTCACATTGACCAAAGGGCAATATTTAAAGAAATAGAAACATCACAGTTGTGGCAACAGGCAATGCTTAAAGATTCATTGACCACTCTAGTCTATTAAATCTATCTGTAGTTATATTGTAAGGCCAGGCTTTCTAATATAAATCAAGCTTAAAGCGGTTTTATAACAAAAGTCAAAAATGCAACTGTGATAAAGCACTAACATAATAGGCACGATGACTAAAAAAATATAATCAGTCCGTCAAATAGTTTATCAAAAAATATTAGACAAGTAATTTTTCTTATTGTCAATTAAAAAAAAATATTATGATATAGCCCGTCAAAGTTCCGCGTGACGTCACAAGTGCCATACAAATGTATAGACTTCTGTGCGAGAGGTGACGTCAGGACCGCCACTCCCAAACTTTGACAAGGTTTATCTTTGTCATTTGTTGTTTGATTGACAAAAGAAAAAATACGTTTCCAATATTTTTTGATAATCTATCTCACGGACTAATTATAATAATTATATTCCCAGTCATCACGCCCATTAACAATAGGCTTGTTTACTAAAAAAAATATAATTAGTCCGGCAAATAGATTGTCAAAAAATAAAAGACACGTATTTTTTCTTTTGTCAATTTAACAATTTGATGAAGATATGACCCGTTAAAGTTCCGCGTGACGTCACCAACCGCTATCAAATGTACCGGCTAATGCCGTCACGAGCGCCCCACTCTCAAACTTTGATAAGGTTTATCATTGTCACTAAATGTTTGATTGACAAAAGAAAAAATACGTGTCCAATATTTTTAATTCCAATAATCTAACTGACGCATTAATTAAAATAATGTTTTTCATACCCAGTAAACATCCCTATTGTTTATTTTTGCTGCTGTACTTAGTTATATAGTGCGATCCTGGCTCAAGTCAATAGCAACATTGACCTTTACGTATAGATTCCCTATGAAAATAATAAAGATTAATGATTTATTGAAGAACTTGTATCCTGTACAGTTTGCAGAAATGAAGCGAGACAACACTAATATTAAGCTCCGAATCCGTAAAGCTGTTATTGAATCAATAGTGATACCTATTCCAATTTCCTACACTGGCATTGTTAGAAAAAAAAATCACATATTGTAGGTACTTAAGCAATTAATATGAGTATTTTAAATATGGCATGGATGCATGGATAGATCTATGGAGATTCGAGCAGGTACCAATGTGCTGTAATTTGGTTACGTTAGCTGTTATAGGCCGAATAATACAACTTGGCGGTTGTGACGTTAGCTGCAAGCTGCGGATTACCCAATCCTGGCTGAAGCTTACATAACAGCTGCAGGATATGTTTCTCGCAGTTTCTAGCTAACTTCACAGCAGGTAAGAAGTTTGATTCTGAGATTGGCCCATGATTGTAGTAGGTATTCAGCTAACATAATCAGGCGGCTAGAATCCACCAAAACAAAAGAGCAGAGTGGTGATGTGCACAATGACTCAATCGCGCGACCGTGTTTGTTAACATTTCGCCCGCCACGATATTTTTTTTTTTATTTCATGTTATAGGGCTCGTTTTTTGTCGATTCAATAGACATCGTTGATGCTCGTAAGTGCTGGTAAAAGATGATTTCGGCGTGCAAAATGTTAATATTTCACCACATTGTTGTAGATATATGACAAGATATACATATTTTGGCATTATTACTATATTTTATCCAACTGTAGTTAGTAAAATGTAATGTATAACAAGTTCAATGATAGCTAGAACCAGAAATGTGTGGTAAAAAGATCAGAGGATTCGCTTTCGTTGAATAGTTTACAAACAAGATACCTAATACTTAAGAGAGAAATATGTTTTCTAGATATCATGGTTATCCAGAACTGGTGTACTACCTAAGCCGAAAGGACTCCGAGTTAGTTTTGTAAGAAATATCTGGCTTATTATCCTCGAATTTTGAATTGAGCAAACTCTATATGTAACAAAGTAAAAAATATTATTATATACTACGGGACTAATCGCGCACTAAAATTACGAGATAAATAAATACTTCACAATGATGATCTTAATCACCCCTTTTCGGCTTATTACTGGCAAAGAAAATATAATACGTACTTACGTAGTACTGGGTAAGCAGATAACCCTGTATGCGTCAATATCCAGTATTATAATATTATAAGCACCCCATTCTGGTTCTAGCGGCCTCCATTGGAACTTGATACGTAATGTACAATGAAAACATAAGCAATAGAAGTCAATGTAGTCGTTTAGATTTTTGGTGTTTGGGTGTAGATCATTTTATACGATTAGGTTGTATAATGGGAAATATATTTTTTACGTTTTATTAGTAAAAAATTTGTTGCTGTCATAAGTGACCGACTAAGATCAATGTGGTTGTCATGAGTGATTGATTAAGATCAATGTTTTCTTCTATTTAAATTCTATATCGTTTCAATATTTCAATCTTATTTTTCAAATTTTTCAATATTAATTGGTTTATCCAATTCCCACACACATCACTCACATCATTGACTAAGTTGATGGGAGTTGACCTTTTTGAAATATAGCGTTGGACTCAGATTTTGATTCTCTGAAAATACTAATGTCATAAAACGAAAATAAACTCCCCCCATAGCTACACAGATCTGTCGAATTTTAGAAAATAAGTTTAGCTATTATTAATCACGTCACCTTACATATTAGATTGTTCAAAGTATCTAGTCCCGTGTTTTTGGGAACTAATATATTTGCATAAAATTGATTTATGAATAAGCTACTGTGGCGCTGCGGTTGGATATGTACCTATTATAAATGTCCGAAACGTTTTTCTAAGCTGTATGATTTTGGGCTGTGTACCAAATACTTAATAGATTGTTTTGTTTGTCCAGCGTTTATGAGGACTTTCACGTTAGAAAGATGTACCTTATAACTAACCCGTTTCCAAACAAAATGTTGCATAGTTTACATTCCACACCACCTAGTCAAATAAGTTATATTAACCAACCAACTCAACCCTATAAACTATCGATTTGAGTTCCTATTTAATGTATTTATTGTTATACATTGACGTTAAACCAAAAAAATACTATGAAATTGGATATTTCATGGAACGAGGATACCTACCGTTATGTGTACCTACTATCGTAGATACGAATTAATGCCAATCTTTTTGAAAGCTATTAAATCTTTTGAAAACTAAATACTATTTCTTAAGATTTTTGATGGTATGAAAGATGCTGCAATGAATCAACAAATCTAACTTGGCCAGAGTGCAAACGCCTGTCCGTCCGTAGCGTACCTGTGCTGACAGTTCGCTTGACTTTTACTACATATTAGCTTACACATTCTCAGTACTTAATGAGAAGGCAACGTTTCAATTCAATGAAAAAAATAATAACATAAAAAACGCTTTAAAATCGCGGACGGATTCGCGTGGGTAGCCCGAGCCGCGTTTATCACTGTGGCCAAGGCCTTGTCTGGGCTATTTTTGGTTTCATATGTTTCGTATATTCATTGTCGAGCTGTGGTTTTGTTCCCTCCTTGTTTACACCAAAGCGTAAGTGATAATGATAATAGATCTCTTTAGATTTTGTGCCTTGAATCACGATCCGCACTAGAATAAAATAGAACTTAGAGCTTTTGAAATCGCTCCGAAAACAAATTGTAAGGTGAACTGTAAATAAATAAATAATTACCGAATTCGTGTTTTTATTATCTGAAAATTACCTTAGCTTATTGGTTTAGCCATATTGTAAAATTAAGGCGCTGTCTCCACGAGCGAGAGACTCGCGGCGATAGTATCGTCGTGCCACGTATTTCTATACACTCTCTAGAAGCCGTCTCCACACGGCGATATTATCGCCGCGATGCGACGAGTAGCAACGAGCGCGCGAAACGTCGTTACATCGTCGCTAGCCCGTCGCGACTAGCAGCCGGCCCGCCGCGCGCTCGTGGCGCTCGCGCGACGAGCGCGCAGCGGGTCAAACGCAGAGTGATTCTAGCGTTGCCTCTCGTCAAGCAAGGACGTTTCGACAAGCTTTTTAAACAATAGTACAAAACGCGTCGTCAAAGAAACGCGGCTATACCGTTACGAGTCACCGCGGAAACGTTGCGATTCCGTTACGATACGCGGCGAAATTATCGCTCGTTCGTGGAGATTCTCCGACGATATGAGGGCGGAGTCGTCCCGTGGAGACAGCGCCGTAGGAAGGCATGGTATGCTATCACAAGCAATAAAAGCAGGAACTTTCATATTTAACGATACTCTATATTTTCTCCAAAAAAATAACACTAAATACAATAAAAATAAATTATTCAATCTTACCAAAGAGTAACAAGCAGTCAAATGCACGAAATACAAAATAATAAAATTATCATTGTCTTTTTCACTATAATCGCCACCAAAATAACTCCCGCAGAATAATATGTATATGTGATGTATCCTATTCATGTGCCGACTGATTCAGTAGAAAATATGAAATACGTACGTATGAGATTATTCGCAAATAGTACTTTTCGTATAGCTGCATACATTTTTGTAACGAAATCTCAGCGCTCCTTAAAAGAGGGAGAACTTAAATTGTAGGTTTATTCCCAGTGTTACTACCAATCGTACTACTAGTAGTACGAACGGTAAATGAATTACCGTTGTTACTACTGCAGTTGAAAGTTGTTAGAACAGTAAAAATAAATTACCTGTGGTGCTACCGTCAAAGTAAAATGAAACAAAATATGACCTGTCATGATAGAGTTAAAAGTCTAAAATCGACAGTTACGGGACTATACCATTTTTAAGTTTGAGAGCTGTCACTTTGCTAGCTGTAATTCAACTCTAGTATTAATTCCAGAATGACACTTGTCACTTTGATATCTGTCATATGTGACTTGAACTATGACAAGATAAAAACATATTGTAGTTTGACAGCTGTCACTTTGACACCTGTCATGCAACTCTAGCATGACAGGTCATATTTAGTTTCATTTTACTTTTACGGTAGTAACACGGGTTATTTTATTTATTTAGTTACGGTTTATTTTTACTGTTCTAACAATTTTCAACTGCAGTAGTAACAACGGTAATTCATTTACCGTTCTTACTACTAGTAGTAAGATTGGTAGTAACACTGGGAATAAACCATAATGTATGGAGCTACATGACAACTATAAAAGTTTTATTTATGACACTCATACTAAGGTCAGGTTCAGTAAAGAGTTTCATTTTTTTTCGTCACTTAAAGAAAAATAATCGCTTTTTCACAGTAAATTCAAATTGCTGCGAGGGGTTTGGTAAAATTTTAAATGAGACGCTCTCGGTGATGCGATTTTCTTCTGTGTATTTTCAAAGGCAGCTTCAGCTACAGTGTATTTGCGCATTTTCGTGCAATACTCATGAACCTTTATAATATTATATTTATGATCAGCTGACATGTATTAGCTTTTCGTCATAGATTTTATAGAAGTGTAGAAATAGAATATGGCATAGAAATTAAGCGAATCATCCAGGTTTAACGTAATTTAGTTTATTGAACGCATACGTATACGTCCCCTTTCTTCTATCGTACGGCTAGACAGACGCGACCAAAGCGCCACCCTTTTATGGTGGACATTCCACGCGTTAGAATCAAGCGTTTTGAGTCCACATTCCTCATACGAACTGCCAGAATGTGGAACGCTTTGCCTGAGTCTGTCTTTCCGCTAAAGTACAATGAAGGTGTCTTCAAATCTCGAGTAAATAGGTATCTTCTAGGTAAGCGTGCTACATACTAGACCGCATATCTATTTAACATCAGGCAGTGTGTAGTCCAACGCAAACCTACTTGAAATAAAAAAAAACAGCCGCTAAGAAGTTTGATTCGGCCTCTGACTAAGTAGGTACCTAATCGTCCATTATATAATACGTCATTTTAATTTCTATGCAATATTCTATCTTCACGTACATAAAAATATGTGTTTCTGTAATAAAGCCGGAAACATACTATCGGACGCGGCTTACGGACGCGACTGACAGCCGCGACTGATAGGTATATCTAGACTATGAAAGTACACTGAGCCGTGCACACTATCGGACATAAGTCGCGGACGTCACCTTCGGACGACCTTGAGCGTTCGGTCATCCGAGAGCGATCTGGCACACCGGATGTCTTAAGACTGTGCACATTGCTAAGTCGCGGCTGTCAGTCGTGTCCGATAGTATGTTTCGAGCTTAAGCCCGGTTACAGAGGCGCCAGCGTATCTTTTTCACTTTAGGCATTCGATAGAGAGAACGCTTTTTACGCTGCTATTTAATTTACGCTGGCGCCTCTGTAATCGGTCTTAATGTGTGTACAATGTACACCCGCAGACGAAATGTCTTAAAAATCCTTAAACAGTAATTTATTTACATTATGTATGCACCTTTGCTTTAGCAAATAAAAAAAAAATAAGTAAACAAACGTCTAAAAATAATCTATTTACAATAAACAGGTATGTAGATTTACGAAGTCACACAGATCTTTAAAAATATTCTTGATACTGGTGTTATCACGTTACCTCACACCTAACCATAATAAAATAATACTAATATTTGCTAAACCAATTTTGATATAATTATGGCATAAAAGTTTTATTTTTATAACCAATAACAATGTGGAAAATTTAAAAAATCTAAGCATATAGTTCGCTGTTAGTTATAATTAATACATTTATACCAATCAAGTATACATATATGGAAAATGTGATGGTGTGTGGGATAATTATTTCTTACTGCGAACTTTTATTTCAACTATTGTTTAGCATTTGCTAAAGAACTTTATTAGCTTCCTTTTTTTAACAGCACCTTTTTGCACTTCAACACCTTTGTAGCTTCCTTTTTTTAACAGCACCTTTTTGCACTTCAACACCTTTGAAGTGCAAAAAATGTTTTGAAGGGACTTTCAGAAGTATATAAAGTATACTCATGATTAGGTAAGTACTACCAGTTTTTACTATGAGACCAAGCCTGAAATTACAAAAAGGTCAACTGTTCCATAACTTCATTGACCTCGACAGCTGATTGTAATCTGCGATAATAGTTATTCGCGATTACGGAGTTCGAGATAAAAATTGTTCATAATGATGAGAAAACAGGGTTATCTAAACCTGGTGTACTGAACCGAAAGGAGGAGGTAATTGAGACCATCATTATGAACAACTTTTACAATGGGGCCAACCCAGAATTCGAGAAAAAAACAGTTTCATACATAGTGATTCTGAGTTGCAATTTAGTATGGAACATCTGGTATTTTTTTCTCGAATTCCGTAATGGTGTCCCATAGTAAAAGTTGTTCATAACGATGGTCTGGATCACCTCCTTTCTGCATAGTACAGGTCAAGCAGATCACCCTATATATATTTATTTAAATCCCAGCAGTTTGCCAAACAACACATTGTACACATAGTATTATGTATTATGCGTATGTATAACATGATACATTATTAGAGGAGTGAATGAGGGTTGCTATATACATATTCGGTTCGGCAACGATCAGCACTGCCGGACGGCAAAGCTGCCGTCCACAAGCTATAACACCGTTAAGCCACAGGGCGTCATTTTTAACTTTTAAACACATTCTTAAAGAGTTTAAAATGATCTATCGGTCACTATAAGGATTACTTTTATATCGTTTATAGTTTAGAAGATAGAAATTTTGAAAACACCGCTATTGACATTCTTATTTCTAATTTACAAGTCAATAAAGTTGTCATCCAACAAAACATAACTTAAATACCGCTATCCCATCCGATCCCATAATTATTTGAAAACATCATTATTCTACAAAATATTATTAATAGTCTAAATCATAGTTAAAGTACTTTATCTGTATAGTCCCGCGTTTTTCGCTGATACCCAATAATTTGGTTTTGTGGTTTAACGGCTTTTTAGGTTGTAGACGGCAGAAAGTTGAATATGTGTAGACGAATCATTTGGTTCAGCAGATGCCGAACGGCTTTCGCTAGGGGCCGGCACGAAACGATTTAAGACGAACCAATGTAGTAGCTGTTTCGGGTTGGCTTTGCCGTTCCACAAATCCTGCAGAACCGAATGTGCCGACCCGAACATTTAAGTGTAGCAAACTTCAGTGGAACTATAATTTTAATTACCAGCAGCGCTATTTCAACACTTTGTACAGAGTACTCATCGGGCAGTGATCTGTATTTATCAAATATTTTACAGTATTATTAGCCTAAAACTCATTAAAAATAACTTAACATCAATTAAATTCAATCTTGTATTAAGTTTTATTAGATCACGTGATAAGTGTTTTAGGCAATGGACATAATTTTAGAGAAAGACGCCGCATTTGCTTCATTCTACACATATTTTATAAGCGCGAAAGTTTGTATGTATGGATGTTTGTTCCTCTTTCAGGTAATAACTACTGAACGGATTGAGGTGAAACTTTGCAATAGATAATGCTTATATATCAGAATAACACATAGGCTATAGTTTAGTTGAAAAATGTCTAGTTCTAACAATGCCACTGCCAATTAAATACCTATTTATAGAACTGGGCTTTTTTTTTCGGCATTTGTAAGTTTAATCAGTTTAAGAAATAGGTATTATAATTATTTAGTATTTGGTGACAAGTCATAATTCTCAGATAAAATGATAATTCCATGTTTAACGCTCAGAGCAAATAAAAAAAAATCAAGAGTGAATGTTGTGAACAAACAAGTGAAGCCAACCGAAACTACGCCTCGCCGTGTACAGACAATTACACACACATCCAGGTAACTATGAAACTACGCCCTACTCAACAGAACAGGTGGGAGTAAACGGCCTTGGCTTGTCAGTCAAACTATGGCGGCGCAACAGCGACGCACTCACACATGTATAAAAAACCGGCTTCACTTGACTGTTCAACGACGTTCCCTCTGAATTTTTTTATTTACTCTGAGGTTTAACGTATATCTGTACACACTGATATTATTGAAACGAAACATATTTTGTTTACAAATACTTTACAATATAATCGATTTAATACAAATATTAAAACATTTTTACACGACACCTACCACGTATTCTTTAAGTTTCGAAAACACGATTTACATAAGCTTAGGGCAAACAAAATAATTTTCATACAAAGGTACAAATAACGTTTTTGACTAGCAGTTATTAAGGCAACCTCAATTAGCAATATAATTATTTGTTCTACAATGTATACTAGTATAATACTATGCATGATCTTAGAAAATAAATTAATTTACAGAAATTGTACAGGATGTTCGGTAAGTCGACCGCTATGTCGAAGATGTTATTGTACGTCATTACGTGTAACTTATACGACACACTGTGAGATAGCGTATAAAAATGATTTGTTATATATCCACATCATACATGAGTCGACTATCATCATGAGAATCAAAGGGGGCAATTTGTTAAATTACTGAAATAATTAATAATGATACAGTTTTAAAGGGAATTCAAAATAACGGTAAATACGTTTGTCAATTTCATAGAAAAATACAGATCGTCGCATTCGATTCTATATACGAGTCATACGAATCAAAGATTAAATCTTGTTAGGTTTTATACAACAGCATTATTATTCGCAATTTAATGTTTCTATTATAGTCTCATTTATTGATCTAAATGATATTTCCGAAAACGATTGTAGCATTACCGAACACTCTGTATATAACATTGTCCGCCTTGCCCTTTAAATCTAAATAAGAAAGATATACCTAATACGAAAATAAATCTCCAATTATACAACAGCGTTATCTTTGTAAAATAATATCACAAAATACAAATCAGTTCAGCACCAATATAAATTAAACAAAAATACAGGAATGTTAAATAAAGCTCATAAATTGTGAATTTAGGAAATGATTTAGAGTGCTATTAAAATCTGATAATACGGGGCAAACCGATAGCGAATGTATAATACCGAATACCTATTATCATTCCGACAAAAAAATATTATTAAACTAACCTATCCTTGATAGTTGTTACTGAGATGTGTCTGTTTCATTTCAAGTACTTTTAAAAACTTTAATAACTTACCTACTGTACCTTTGTGAGATAAATCTTCAAATACGTGTCAATTATATTTATCATATCCTATTTTAAACATGTATTACAGAATATTTCAGATGTACTGTTGCAGTTATAAATAGGTGTTCAGTTTAATAAATCTTTCAGAATCTTTCAGTATATTTTTTTGCGCGGTTGAGTAAAGAAGATTTAATTTACTAAAATATTTAGTAAAAAAAAATAAAAATCTATAATAACTTGGAAACTTATGATATAAGTTTTCCAAAAATATATTACAAAATAAATTGATCCAAATTAGTAACAATACATGTAAGTACCTCTGAGGTTACCCATTTCGCTCCAAAATGAAACTAGTAGTAAAAGCAAGGAAGATATAATATGGTATAGTAGAGCAATCACTCGTTACCCCCGCTGTGCGCGCGGGCAGCTCTGCCCTGTGGTCTCACTATTAATAAAAAATACCTATACTGTGACAATAGGGAAGACTTGTGCTGTGTATGGTTGGATATCAATGATACGTAAACGAGAAATTTTAATGTTTCTCTAAGGACAAATAAAAGTTAACTTCCTCTTGATATTTTGTTTCAAATGTAGTAGACCGGAGAATCACGGAGTGCCCGGGCTGTGGTAAAAGTAAAAAGAACCTATAAGAGGAGAAAGAATAAATAAAGGAAGGCCGAACAGAGGATGTGAAGACATTTTCACTCAAAGACACGGAGTTCAGTCGATGAAAATAGCAAAAGGCAGGAAAGTATGGGCACAACTGGGAGAGGCCTACACCAAAAAGGATACAACTACATTGGTATGGTTATAGTACATTACTGTAGCGGCCAGCAAGAAGATGGACAAGCGTGCAGATGTGGGCCGAGGTGAAGCCGAGGCACATGTACGTAAGTCCATCAGAATAAGAGTATTAAAGTACAATCCATCTCAATAACAACATATCTATCTTGCAGCTAGAGTGAGCTCAACCGGCAGCCCTCCTCGTCCCGGTCATCAAGTGATGTCGAGAAACCGGAGCGCAGCGGTAAGGCGGCTCGTAGAAATGAAAAAAAAAAATTAATTTCGCGCGCTAACTAAACTTTAATGACGTCTGAATCTTATTTTAGGTGTATTATAGCATTCATCTCAATAACAACATATCTTTCTATCTCGCTGCTGGAGTGACCTTCCTGATCCGCTGAGTCCCCTCATCAGGTGTTGTTGGTGAGCGAGGGGAACCAGGCCGAGATCCCGGAGCGCGGCGGCAGCGCGGCCCGGAGCAGCGCCTCCTCGTGCGCCGACAGCCGGAGCAGGACTGAGAGCGCGCGCGTCAGCTGTCGAGCTTCCAGCTCCCGCGCGGTTAGGAAACGGAGCACCACGTGCTTTAGGTATCTGCAACAAGAGTGATTTTGATATCTAGGTTTTATAGTTTTATGTCGTTTTGTGTTGTATGCCAGTTGATTATTTTTATAAAGTTTACATTTTCAGTTAATATTTCTTTGCAGTTGTTGATTGTTGTATAAATATTTTTGAATGAATACAAGACTGATTTAATATTGCAAACAGATTTTTTATTTATAAATACTAAAAGTCCAGTAGAGACTAAAAGTTATAGGGCACTTTTTTTCTCAATTGTACCTTCTATTGTTTGGCGTAGAACTAAAAGATGGGTACAATAGCGGGACTTTTTGGTAGGTATTTTGCAAGGACGCCATACCGGGACCATACCATAGCGGAACTTTTTTTTTAACCTGTACTGTCCCACTGCTGGGCAAATGTCTCCCCCAATTCCTTCCATTATTCCCAATTCCTACCATAGCGGAACCAACCCATTTTTTATTGCTGGGAATTCATTCATTGTAGACATGTTTTACTGTGAGACTAACCGTGAAATTGTAAAAAATCGGCTAATTCATACATTTTATTGAAAATCAAACGATTATTTCCATGGAACAACTGATTTTGTTTTTACGATTTCAGGGTTCCAAACCTGAAATCGCAATTTGAAACAAACAAAACAACTTGAACAGCTTCAACATAATGATCTTCTAAAATATTATATATTCCGTAGACAGCATTGCGTGGTCTACTGTCAGCCTGCCTACGTGTCGCCCGACGGGACTTCAGTCTGCTGTTGCTGCGTATAGTCGAAGAGATTGTACCTTTACAGTTTAACAACGTTGCGTGAATTTGAATATGAATCGTGGTTTTAAAAGCGAATGCCTGAAATTGGCGTCTTTTAAAATTCGCGCGGCCTTTAACCTAACCTTGTTTTTTTAGTACAATAAGATGTTATAAACAACGTTTATTAAACAAAAACATTCTACCTTCAGTCCGAGAAAAGTTGAGAGTTAGAAGTTTGTAGGTATTTATCAGGTTTTTTGTAAAGATACCACATAATAGATCATTTAAAACACCTAAATAATCGTTATATCGGTACCTAATATATTATGGAGCGCCAAGCACTCGTGATTTGACAGTGGTCAATCCGCCGGCGCTACCGCTGAGGATGTGTAAAACTACAGCTGCAGCATTTCATAATCATCATTTGTTACACTATACTGAACTATAAAAACAAGGTTTAGTTGATGGCCGCGCGAAAAAAAAAGGCGCCACCTTCCATACAAAAACCGGCATTGGCTTTTGTGTAAACTTACCTTCTACTAATATCTTGTTCCTCCGCTGTAGTGAGGTCCGATTTACTGCTTTGTAATTCTCTTTGTAATGTTTTCTTCATATCCGATATCCGGTTTTCTAATGATTTTATTTTCTGGAATTACACAATATATTTATAAAGATAAGATAATGATTTTAAGCTAAAATACAAATGGGGAAGAATAAAGCGCTAGATTTCGTTAATGTAAATAGTACCAGAATAAAAAAACAAGAAATATATTTTGCTGCCTCATTCTACCACAGTGTAAACGATACATAAAAAACTGAGAAAGGACATGTCCACAAAATGTATGGAGGCTGGTATAATAATAATCAAAAATTCGAACCGCAACACTCGTTACATTTCGAGAAACTTCATATTTTTCTGAGTTTATTACATTAGTTAAAAATATAAAAGAGCCCTCCGATTTTTTTTAAAATTAATTTTGAATTTATTAAGATAAAGAAATATATTTGGCTCAATAGATAGTTTATCTCTATCAATCCTGATTAAGTAACCTCCAAATTGTTAAATAAAAGCATTTTCACCAATTAAACACACTTTCTAAGTGTTTTTTGTCACATTGTACTTACTAACTGGTCACACTGGTAGGTTATAATTTTTAATTTTAGCAAATTAAGACATAAATGTGGAAGAATCAGCTACGAATGGAAGTAAAATAACGATAGAAGCACTTTATTATTGCTAAACTAGTTAAAATAAAAAGCTGTATTATTTTTCATAAAATTTACTTTTCACATTTTAAAAAAATGGAGGGATGGAAAAATCTAAATTAAATAATTTTGAAAAGCCAATAAAACAAGCTTTCAAATGATGTATATATCATCTTGGTTCGATTTTTCTCTGAATAATATACCACTTGTGGACGTCACCTTTCCTTATTATTACTAAATAATGAAATGACATTGTGTCTTTACAGGGTTACTGGTAATAAATTAGCATACTTTTAAGAGGCTTATTCTGTACATCAAAACTAACAACTTTTGTACAACCACTTTTATCAAATCTCAAAAAAAAATGCTGTCCCATAGAAGAATATCGTTCCCCTCGGCAACATGTATGCAACAGTTGTTTTTTTTATTTTTGACAATGCCTTGATGATGAAGAACAATTTTTACCTTATTTTTATCACAGATTTCAGTTTCTAAGTCTTGTATAGATTTTTTGAGTATGTTTTCACTTTCGACCAATTGATCTATTCTCTTTTTGAATTCGTCTAATTCTGCCTTTTTTGATTCTTCATTTTCTTTTATTAACATACACGCTGCTTGATTCTGTAAATAAACGTTAATTTAATAAAAGTAACATTATTATCACCATCCACAGCCTCTCTAATATCTGTTTCAACTATGTAGTATTTTTTTTGTAATGCCCATTATCAAACCATTAATAGGGTATAATGGAATAACCAGATGAAATGGTAACTAAGTACCTCTTTGTGTTGAGCGATAAGGCCCTCCAGTTCGGATATCTTCGCCTTGAGCTCCGAGATCTCCGTCTCCTGATACCGCACGTCACATTGACTCATCTCTATCGTCTGCGACATGTGAGCGTTGCGCAGTAAGGCGTCGTCTTTCTCGCGTTTTTCTCTTGAAGATAAAAATAAACATTGAATTAAAAAAATCGGCTATGTGCGTATTGGACTCGCACTCGAAGGGTTCTGTGCCGTATGGCCGCCCCCATAATATTTTATTTTAACTATTTATTTTGAAGTGAATATACAGGGTTATTTCTATTCAATTAGCATCCTTTCAGGGGCTCATTATGTACATCAAAACTAACTACTTTTGTTCTGCGACTTTATAAAAATAGCGAAAAAATATCGTTCACCCGCGACAAAATGTATGGAACAGCTGATTTTTTTTTTAGTTTTGACTAAAGTCGTAGAACAAAAGTTGTTAGTTTTGATGTACAAAATAAGCCCCTAAGAGGATGCTAATTGATTAGAAATAACCCTGTATAATTAAATATTATGTGAGTATTTCAAGCGTTTGCCTTTGCCGTTATTAATATTGAGCAAAAAACAGCAAAAAAAAATCATGTTTGTTCAATGGGAGCCCCCTTAAATAGGTAGTTATTTTATACTATTTTTAGTATTTGCTGTTATAGCGGCAACAGTAATAATTATGATTTGTGAAAATTTTAACTGTCCAGCTATCACGGTTTATTAGATAGAGCCTGGTGACAGACGGACAGGTTTTAGACTATTAGATTAATTTAACTACACATACATTTAGTTGAACTCATAACTAAATCCTATTTATTTACATTTATCGTTGGATATGTACTTAGATCAATTATATATTTTTTTAAATGACATTACTCACGTGATGATGACTGATGACGTAACGGTGTTCATTATCACAACAAAAATATGTTAAACAGGTACTCACTTCTCAATCGTTCTCTGCATATCAACATAATCGTGTTGCATCTCATTAACAACAGAGTTCAGATGGTGGACCTCAGCCTTCTGTTCGTCATATAGTCGATTAGACTTGTCCACCTTCTCCCGCAGTATCTTCACTAAGGTTCTTTCATTTTCTAGAGCCTCTGAGAGGCTCCGATTCTCTTCGGATAGCTCGTCTATACGAGCTTGGAGGTCCATGGTTTTTTCCTGAAAGGTTGACGTAGAACTTCTTCAAAATGAGATCTTAAATTTAAACTTTTTGGTTCATATTTAGCAATTGTTTTGCAAAAATGATAAAGAGATGCAACTTCTTTTAAATGTGTGATACGTTGATATTGTTAGTCTGTAAAAATAGGTAGATTTTTAACTAGTACTTTTACTAATTTTACAGCTAAAACAGAACTTAACTTGAACTGTAGATCAGTTATTTATTACCTGTAATTGTATTTAAATCATAAAATTATGACGCATAGACCGTTCATTAAATTTCCTTAACAACAATCGTAAATTTTATCACGGCCGGGTCTTATTCACTGATAAATTTATCTCATAACCACGTGAAAATTATATCATTACGAGGCGATACCGCGAGAGTTATTAATTTCCTTACTTTGATAGAAAACAGGTGCAAATTCCGCAGCCTTTCACAAAACATTTAGAAAACTTTCACACTGTTATTTTAAACTCATTTTAAACCAAATAAACGAATAGTTCACGGATTTATCTTGAGTTATTGCAGTGTACAATACGCCGTGGTTAAGACAACGGTATTAAAGCGTAAGAAAGTCGAGTGTGCCACATACTGCAGTTATTAATTCAATTATGAAAATATTCATGACGACGTTCTGCGAGCATGCTTGCAATAGCAGAACCAGTTTGATTCAGAAACGCGATGGAAATGGTCTCGTTTTATGGCTTTGTCTAATCGAGTCGTACTGTATTTCATATTAGAAGTCATAAATGAAAACGCATATACAATTTTAAAAATTACATTGTTGCGTTGGCTCGAGTAAATTAATTCGCTGTTATGAAATTTGAGTTATAGGTTTACTTTCAGTTAATCGATTTTTCATCTTCGATAAATTCGACATAGTGCGTCAAAGATATAATAAAATTATTCCTTGCCTCAAGTAGCAAGGGAGTAAAACAAAAATACCACTTAAATTAATAAATCCGCGGTAATCCCGAAAAATGATATTGTTCTAATCCCACTTCCATTTCAAAAGATAGGGTATTTATTTATCTCGTAACTTTAGTGCGCGATTAGTCCCGTAGTATATAATAATAAGATAGGGTTACTATATAAAATAATATGTATGTAAAGCTAGGTACCTGTAAGAAGATTAAGCATAGGTACTACAATTTTTCCATACCGAGATACATTGCCATATTTTATAGTCAAAGAAAACAAAGTTTGGTACTCTGCTAGACTCAAAGAGTATGTAAATATGCTACCATTACTATCAAAATTCGAAATAGCACACCTTAAAATTTCTACCATGCTCTACCTCAAAGTTACCTAAGTACATACCTTATAGCATCTATAAGGCATGCAAAACTATTAAAAGTGTATAATTTCCAAAATGTAAATCGCTAAGCATGTAATATTTAAAAACCTGCAAGTTAGTATTTTTTTTAACATTGTAAATAAAATTATACTTATCAGAAGTTGCATACAAAATAAATTAGTATGATTCACAAGCAAAGCCCATAGTTAATTAACCATAGTATAAAAACATGCAGTATTACCTCTCAGCGAAGCGGGTTAGCAGCTCTCTACCATGCAATGCGACTCGGGAAAAATTAAAAAAAAAGATACCTAAAAATATAATTTATTCAAAAATATTTCGTGCTGTAACATCAAATAAAATATTGTCAGACGCCAACAGTAATATTGTTGATATAATTAAACGTAACCTTTCTTCTTACTATCATATTTTTCAAAAACGTGTACGTGGCGAAAAAATACAATTCATGCCTCAGCCACGAGACAATTTAAGTACATACTATGTAAATAGAATCAAATAAAAAACTTGATAGTCTAATAAAATAAAGGAGATATCTGCTTTTAAACACACAAAGAAGACCCAAAAAGTCACAAAGTTAATGTAACAAAAATATGTATAAATACAGCAGCCTTTTAAGTTGATACGTTTCGCTTAGCGCACACAAAATCAAATATCCTTGTTTTAGCTTTATTTATAAACAAACTTAGGAGTAACAAAATACATCTAATGTAGTACGCTGAGCGAAACATCGCATCTTAAAATAAAAATAAAGACGTTCAAAACAAAGTAGTAAATAACAGCAGCTCCCTCACAAATCTAAATTAATAGAATCTAACAAAATGTAAACTCACATGGAATGTAACAAACAGGAAAATAAAATTCCAAAATACGCCAATAGCACAATATCTGCAGCTTACTCTACACCTGTATCAACGAACGCCCAATGTTATCTAGGCATCACAAACCATCACGTGCTGTGTACATTATCAATATAGACTTTGCGATAAAAAACCTAAACATAACAAATCCAAGAATCAGTAAGGACACCTTGACAAGACAAAAATTCTGGGTAAAATATCTATAAAATTGATTGACTGAATGCGTGTTAACCGTGTCACAGTTTGGAATGAATGAGACGAAATTCTGCATCGCATTCTCAAATTGCTCTTACGTAAGAAGTGGAATATTACGCGGTAGTTTCCAATCTATGTTTCGTAAACAGTTTGAACCTCTTTGGTAGCCGATTCAAGTTAAAATGAAGCTTGTAAATAGTGCCCTTACTGTGAATATATTAAATTATAGTAAAACGTAGCGATTGTGAACCCAATGCTTGATCATAAGGCAAAGTGCGCACTCGGTAATACGTGAAACCCTTAAAAGCATTGACACCGCAAAAAAATATAACAAAATGTGCTCAAAAAATATTCCTCTCTAATCTATTAATAAACAAGATTCTAATATTATTCATAAAACCACTTGTCTAGCTAGCTTTGTTTAGTAACGGGTAGTTGTCATTTACATAATTTTAAAACTTAGTTTCGTATTTCTAATTTGGTTCTGACTAGACCAAAATTTCGTAAAGCACTAAGTATATAACAACATAATAAATGTGAACGTCTATATGCAGGTCCTGGCTAAATATAAAACGTATAATTTAATTTCGATGTAAATAAATTAAAAAATGTGTTTTCAATCGAGCAAATGCACGATGTAAAGTTCTATAAATAAAAAAAAATACAATAAGTCTAAGCTTGACTAAGTCAAAGTGAAAAAAAAGCTGCCTAAGGCAGGTGCAAATGTTTAAGCAAAGTGCTTATAACATGGCTAAATAATTCTGGCAAAACATGCTCAGGCTCACTAGACCGCTCTTAAAATTACTATGAATCTAGATATATATCAACATTTACAATCTCTACGATATTCTCTCATCATTCAACGCATTTTATACTTGGAACGAAATAACAATACCGAGTAAGTACATAATAATCGAAACAATTACAACTACTTGTCAGTACAATAAATGCAAACATACTATACAACAACAGCTTGTAGTGACGCAAAGAATATGTATGTTTGTTTTATACAATAACCATACGTGAGCTACTCTAGTATCTATCACTACCAAAGACTTTACACCCTGTAGACACTTATCTTCTTCTTGGTTGAATAAAGTTTATTTATTTCATTTGGAAAGGCTTTGGTGGGGCCGAAACCAATACCAAGAGGCCCTTTTACAAACATTAATTCAAATAAATAATCAATTATTACTTATACTATTCGATCTACCTGTGTTACTGGGATAACAATAAACAATATGGGCGCGTCGATTGTACTTAGAGATAAACTACGAGTATAAGCGCTATTCTACTAATGTATTGTCTGAAATTATTTTTGAGGGTTCATGCAGGGTAGAATATCGACGATTACAATATTGCAAAATATGCTACATATTGCATCACTACATAGTAGAAACTGTATCAAAACTATTCATAATTCAAGGTGAAATCTTGAGGCTTTTAATAAATAATGTTTTTACTATTTTTAAACTGTTTTATTTTATTCAAAATTAAGATCTGAAAAGCATATTTTTTAAACAATAATAAGATATTTTCCTCAAAATTTCACTACTAGAAAGCATTAATTTTAATCCTGTGTAAAAAACAAATAGTTTTATAGATCTTGAGGTGAAAAATATGTATGGGAGAACCAGCTATTTTAAATGTTTGTTCTTTCATTAGGAATATCAAACATGTCTGATAGCTGAACCCTTGCCTTTGCTAGAAAATGACAAACCCATGGTAAAAAAATGTGTATCTTCTTCTTTTGTTTGGCGTCGCATTGCTGCGCATTTGCCAGTGTCAAGTATTAAGTTTTAATAATTATTGATATTTTATCAAAATAGTCACTGTCGTAGTCACGTCATAGTCCAATAAAGTCGCGGTCAAGTCCAAACGTAGTCTAAGTCATACCTCAGTAAAGCAGTGGAGACTTTACTAGAGATGTCTATGGAGTTTTGGTAACAAAACGGAACGACATGATACGTCACATTATATCATTTGCCCACACTCATGTACGTAATTCAGCTCATAATCAATGAAATACTACAATTTTTCACTAATCATCACTGATAAAAACACAAGTTTAACAAAATAATACAATGATGCGACATAACTTTTCCGAGTTCCCGCCAAAAACTCAAAAAAATAAATGTGTATCAAACATACTTTTGGTCAATGAAAATATTAAATGTCAACCACGGGTGTGTCACTACCAGTTAAGGATCCTTATATTTACTTGTACTTATGCTTTTACCATACGTTTTGTACTGTCAAATCAACTATGAAAAAGAAAACAAAAAGGATTCAAAGATATTTATGATAATCAGCGAGAACAGAGCGGGAGCGGCGTCGTATTGTTGCTACGTCTATTAGAGGAATACCTCTAGGATGTAGTTTTGCTCGTAGTTATGATCAATAATTACCGCTCTTCAGAATACCGCGCCATTTTGTTTACATAGACAACGTTCTAGTGTAGACATTGCCGATGTACATATACATACATACATACATTTACCGGAGTGAACATTATTTATTTATCATTATCACAAAATATTAAAAAGCAAAGTCGTCTTTTTAATTATGTCTGTCTGTCCTATATCCGCTTAGATTTTCTAAGCTACACAATAAATTGCAATGCAGTATTTAATATTTTAGAATACTTCGTTCAAGGTTTATAGCTATAATTAATTCGTGTCCGGGCGAAGCCAAGTCGGGCAGCTAGTATAAAACAAAAGAGCGACACCGCTACCGGTCGGTCAAGCTAGGTGTGAAGGCTAGGCGAGCCGTGTGCATGTGTTATAACTAAATGGTGTAGAGGCTGGGACTCACGCCGGCGTGGCTGGCGGCGCTGCGCAGCGACTTCACCTCCATGGCCAGCGCGTGCACCTCCGAGTTCAGTCGCACCACCTGACGCCCCACAGACATAACGCCCGTCAACTATTGCACAGCTGCACCGCTCGCCCGCGACCTCGCCGCTGTAAGCGGTGTCGGGCCGCGGGCCGGCGAGAGGTAAAGAACCATCCATCCATCAGCCGTAGGACGTCCACTGCTGGACATAGGCCTCCCCTATGGATCTCCAATAAGACCAGTTGAAAGCAGTTTGCATTCAGCGCGATCCTGCAGTTTTGATAAGGTCATAATATATGTCCACCTCGTGGGTGGACGTCCTACGCTGCGCTTGCCGGTACGTGGTCTCCACTCGATAACTTTTCGACCTGTATGTCGAACTGATGACCAATGGGTATCAGTTTTCCTTGCTATGTGCCCTGCCATTCCAACTTGCCGATTCGCTGGGCGATGTCGGTAAAGAACCGCTGCCGCTAAAGCCCGAACTCTTGGCCAAGCGGGGAGAGTTTGAACTTAAATAGCGTCGAATTGAGCCGAAACGGTGCCGATTTGGTCAAAATAGCGCCGGTTTTAAAATCAAGATGGCACCGGTTTTGGCCAAGATGGCGTCTGTTTATTTCAAGATGGCGCTGGATTGTTTCAAGATGGCCAGTAAGATCCAAAATGGTTTTAATATTTTGCCAACCAAAGTGATACTAGCCTCTATACGGACCAAGGCTAATTACAAGACAACTTGAACCAAAATGAAACCGGTTTCGGCTAATATGATACTGATAAATACTAATAATGATAATTCTGTACCTGTTTGAGCCAGTGCCCATTTCAACAATTAAAGTGCACAATTTGAGCATCTCAGAACACAGCCGATTGATAAGAATTAAAACATAGATTATGACCTGTTTAAACATATAACGATAAGTCAAGCGAGGCAATAAAGACACGTTTTGAGTCGGTAGTAAAATTATAATAGATAGTATAATGTTGATTCATTCCGTAATGACAAAATAATGTTATACGTATTATTTTATCAACTCGCTTGATGGCCTAATTTTATTGTCTAGTGCAGCCATATTTTTGGTTGTAGAGAGCTCTGCTATAAGCGATTAAATATGATGTTATTAGTCATGCAACATTATTATAATAGGAAATAGCTTTGTGTTATTTTAGGAAAGAATACGAGTATATGCAACTTGATTTGTACAAATTGACTGATAGCATTCAGAGGGGGATTTTGATATTTCTTTGGAGCTGAACTAACTTCAAAAATTAAATTTCATTGTGCTATAACGGTGATAAAAATTAAATTTTAATGCGAAATATATTTCGACTATTATAAAGAGTTATCTGCTTGGTCTGTACTAAACCGAAAAGGGGTGATTAAAACCATCATTATGAAGAACTTTTAATATGGGGCCGACCCAGAAATCGAAAAAAAATCATATAAAAATATGAACAAGTTTTACTAAAACTTGAACTTTTAATATGGGGCCGACCCAGAAATCGAAAAAAAATCATATAAAAATATGAACAAGTTTTACTAAAACTTGTTCATAATGCTAAAACTTGTCCATAATGATGCAACTTGAAATTTCGTACAGAACAGCGGATTTTTTCTCAAATTCCGAGTCGGCCCCTTAGTTACAGTTGTTTGTAATATTACTGAATCACCTCCTTTCAGCCTAGCACACCAGTTCTGGATAACCCTGTATCAAAAAGCAACAACGCTACAAGCAAGCCATCAATATACAACACAAGTAGTACCTTAGCCTCGCTATTCATCAGGTTTTGTTTAGTCTTTTCCAGTTCTGCTGCCATGTGGACTAGTTTGTCTTGAATCTCTCTCTTCTCCAACTCAACCCTCCGCCTTTCCGAGCCCTCCTCGCCCGCTTGTCGAGATAGCCTCGCGACCTATGGTATAACTTGTAACGTCAACTTTGTAATGATGTCTAATAGTAGATTGTATCATATGGGAGCAAAATAATATTTTTACGGCGAGGGCGCTTTTTTGAATCCAGAGCGAAGTGAGGGATTCTAGACTAGATTCTTTAATAGAATCCTAAACGTAGCGAGGGATTCAAAGTGCGTCGCCTGAGCCAAAAATATATTTTTGCGCCCGAGTGGTACACGCTACTTTTCATCACCTATATATATGAGAAAACAAAAGGCGCCTCATATTTTACTATAATATTATTATTTAATAAAACCTAGAGTAACAACTAAATTGAAATAAAATGGTATCTAATAATAAAACAAATGAAAACTTATATTTACATTATTTTCATTCATTTTCTTGGCGCTGAACACTTTAAAAATACTTCCAAATTCAAAGTGCGTGGCAAAGATCATTCCGTCGCACTTATTTGTTCCAAATTCAAAAAGTGCGCGGCAAAGATCATTCCGTCACACTTATTTGTTCCAAATTCAAAAAGTGCGCGGCTAAGATAATTCCGTAGCACTTATAAAGTTCCTTATAGAAAACACCTCCTTTGGGCGCACTTAAAGGCGAACCAAGTAGTCCTTTTCGAATAGATGTGATGAAGAAAATTTAATTAGTCCGTCAGATAGATTATCCAAAAATACCAGACACGTATTTTTTCTTTTCTCAGTAAAACTAGTAAACGAAGTCACTAGTAGACTAGAAATGACTATAGACCAAAGACTTTTGTCAGATAAGTGACGTCACGACCCACAGAGATACCAGAGGGATAATGTGGTCGATCGAGAATAGAAAGAAAGAGATGCAAAGAGACTTGAAAAATATCTCGATTCAGTAGCTATAATAGATCTAACCGTTTATTTTCTTTTTGACAGCACCCATAGGTTACGTACATACGTAATACGTTCTATGGCTACACACGATAGCCATAGAACGTAAATTTTTAAAAACGTTTGTTATTTTATGTAATTTATAAAAAAAAACTACTGCACTTATGGACTCAATTTGTCAAAGATGATTATTATACTGGGTCAAGGAGCAAACTTAGGCAGTTGTCATATTTTTAAAACCTCGCATTTAAAAATGAACTTTTGCGTGACATGACGCAGTTACGTTCTATTGGTGCTGTCAAAAAGAAAATAAACGGTTGGATCTATTACACCGGTCAACAAAAAAAAAATTTTTTTTTGCGCATGGGTTTTAACTAATATATTTTGATTATATAAGCAAATCTATATAAAAAATTGCGATTACAGAATGAAAATATTTGCTTTTTAAGAAGTTATAGCATTTTTTATTTTCACGCCTGATTGATGTATGACAGTATTAAAATGCTATTAACTGCAATTAAATATATGGAATACAAGTGGGAAGTTATTGGGGACTTCAAGATGGTGTGTTTTTTGACCGGAATGCAAGGTGGGTATACTAAATACTCCTGTAATCTTTGCCTGTGGGATAGTAGAAATGATGCCGCTCATTACCGTCAAAAACATTGGCCTGTACGTACTGTGTATGAAGTGGGAAAATGCAATATAAAATGGGAGGCAATTGTCGATCTTAAAACTATATTAATGCCGCCATTGCATATTAAATTGGGTCTGATTAAACAATTTGTAAAGGCTCTTAATCATGAGTCCGAAGCTTTTAAATATTTGAAGAGTTTTTTTCCCAAGCTTTCAGAGGCGAAAATTAAAGCTGGAATCTTTGTGGTCAAATAAAAAAAATCATGGATTGTGATATTTTCCCGGACTTACTTAGCAATGAGGAGAAAAATGCCTGGAACAGTTTTAAGGCAGTAGTTCATGGTTTTCTTGGAAACCATTAGAGCTGAAAATTATGACGAGCTGATCACTGACATGATTACAAATTTTTCCATCATCGGATGTAGAATGTCTTTAAAGATGCACATGTTACATTCTCATTTGGATAAATTTAAAAATAATGTGGGAGCTTATTCGGAAGAGCAAGGGGAACGCTTCCATCAAGATATAATGGAATTTGAGAGACGTTACCAAGGCCAGTATACCGAAAGCATGATGGGGGACTATATTTGGGGGTTAATAAGAGAAACTTCTACTGAACATGAAAGGAAAAGTAAAACTGTTCATTTTAAACGTTTGGACTTTATTTTAAAATTTCTATTGTAAGAATGAACCATAAATGGATGTTTGGTATCTTTTAATAAATCATCTCTATGTCTATTTTTTATGTATTTTCATTTATTTGAATTTTCCGATTTTCACACATAAAAACAAATTCAGAACTATTTTTTGTTATTTTTCTTATTTCTAGGTATAAAAGGAATAAAAATTAGGTATGTACAACCCGTGCGCAAAAATGTTGTAGACCGGTGTTATAGTTACCGTGATTTTCTCTCAGTAGTGTCAAAGTCCAATTGACAAGTTTTCATATTTCACATGGCTATAAAATTCCAAAACCATTTCGGGGTATTGCGACTCTGATTATTTTGCTTATTTTTTCAAAAATTTTAGTGCAGTAATTACAAAGATATTAAATAAAAACTCTCATCCAAACGGTGCTCGGATTTATAGTAAAAGTTCAGTAGCCTATGATAAAAAAAACACTAGCATTATAAAATGACAGTTGACACTGACATTACGTTTCGTTTTATCATTTTCAGCATCATCACTTTTTTTCAGAGATTCTACTATAAGTATCGCTAAAATCAGTGTTGCCTACGAAATATTTGAGAGCCTACTAAACGAGCCCTAGAACTACCAGAAATCCATTATAATTTTGAACGTGTTACAGAATACTGTTATAAATTACTTGTAAAAATTACTACATTATAGTTTTGTTTGAAACAGTCCTTTTTTATCAATCATTATTTCTTTAGAAATTTTTCCACGCATAAAATTACTTGCTACATCAAATCTGATTTAAGTCAATACACCAGTCTCGATAATTTATACAACCAAAAAAAATAATAGTAGGATGAAACCCATTAGAAAAGGAGGGGAATATTATAAAAATAAAAGGAAAAATAATTTACGGGCGATCTGAGGTCGGGAAGGGGATGGAGGTTTTAAGGGTAAAAAACGGTTTTTCTCGATTTCCGGCTAAACTAAAAGTCCTATCGAAAAAAGTCAAATGGCAAAGTTGTAGGTAATAAAAAGATCTAAAACTTTTGTATTGACACTTTTTTCACATAACCTCAAAATTTATGTGAAAAATTCAAAAAACCAAGTTTTTGGTTTTTTATTTTTATCTTTTAAAAAAAATCTTTTTTTTAACGAAATTTGGTGAAAACTTACCTTTTTATGTCCCAAATACGCTGTAATTTATTTGATTAAAAATATTAATTTTTTTCACCTTATTTTGAATTAATATCGAAAAAACACCCTAATTTTCAATCGAAAATTCAACCGTCAAAATATCAGCTTTTTTCAAAAAGTTGGTATGTTTTCTGTTTGTTGAAATCTCTACTTTCCGATGGTGAAAAAAAAGATATATGTTACTATAGTAAATCTTCTCAGAAAATGCAAAAAATCGAAAAAAAATATTAAAGAAATAAATGTCAAAATGTACAAAAAATATATTATAAATCTATTAAAAATGTATAAAATATATATATGGAAATCGGCCAAAAGTTTGTTATTAAAAATATATTTACGATATATATTTTATAGATTTTTAATATATTTTTTATGTATTTTGAAATATTTTTTTTCATGGGATTAACTAAATTTGTTTGTGTAAAATTAAGGAGATTATTATTTTTTTATCTTGTACTAAAATATCATTTATTTTCAATCTTTAGGTTATGTTACGTTAAGCATACTATTTTTTAAAGAAAATATTACGATTTTTATGTTTGAGTTGATTGATACAGATATAAATAGAGATAGTATTTACCTTCCTATGCAGATTCGAAAAGTTTTTTTGTTTTTTTAAGTTAACTTGTCACAGTTATCTTCAAGAAACTCAGCGTGCACGTGTATTTTTATAAACGATGTTGTATACTGTACTGTATTTCGAATACTGGTTAGGCTAACGGTTGTAACAGCTGCTACGAAATATATAGTATATAATAGTAGGTTTGTACGAGTATGTAGTAAGACCCAGACCCGCCTAGCCCCTTCCCCACTTCTCCACGAAATACCTTTTGATGGGCTACAATTTTTCGTAGGTCACTCAGGTATATCTACTCAGGTATATATAATTTATTTTAAAATAGTTATAAATAGGCATCTACGCATATAATTTAAAGAAGATTCGACAACTTTCTCCAAATATTGTAGATGTCTTATTAAATATTAATTTTAGTAACTTATTTGTTTGTGAATTATAGTAGTTTATTTTTATTTGCAATTTTTTTGTTATCAATGTAACATGTAATTTAACGTTTTTCGAGTAATTAAAGTGTAAATTTTAATAAATAGCTCAAAATTATTTATAATAATTTAAAAAAACTTTCGAATTCGAGATTTTTTCGATTTTTGCATTTTCTGAGAAGATTTACTATAGTAACATATATATATTTTTTCACCATCGGAACGTAGAGATTTCAACAAACAGAAAACATACCAACTTTTTGAAAAAAGCTGATATTTTGACGGTTGAATTTTCGATTGAAAATTAGGGTGTTTTTTCGATATTAATTCAAAATAAGGTGAAAAAAATTAATATTTTTAATCAAATAAATTACAGCGTATTTGGGACATAAAAAGGTAAGTTTTCACCAAATTTCGTCAAAAAAAAAAATATTTTTGTAAAAGATAAAAACAAAAAACCAAAAACTTGGTTTTTTGGATTTTTCACATAAATTTTGAGGTTATGTGAAAAAAGTGTCAATACAAAAGTTTTAGATCTTTTTATTACCTACAACTTTGCCATTTGACTTTTTTCGATAGGACTTTTAGTTTTGCCGGAAATCGAGAAATACCGTTTTTTCCCCTTAAAACCCCCCCTCATCCCCTTCCCGACCTCAGATCGCCCGTAAATTATTTTTTCTTTTATTTTTATAACATTCCTCTCCTTTTCTAATGGGTTTCATCCTACTATTATTTTTTTTCACTCTTTATTATTTTTCAAGGCTTCTACTCTGGCCTACAAGTGAAAAATGCAATATTACTTTCTCTTTAATTCGATTTAAGTTTTCTATTTATTACAACTCTACATACGAGGGTGGGTCAAAAAGTTCGCGGAATGGAGGGGTTAGAGACAGGAGGGGGTAGTTATTTTTACTGGTCGCTACTTGTTGACTCAACACAAGTATAAATACTAAGTTTCAGCCCAATCGGTTCATTAACCTTTGAGATATCGCTGGATAAACTAGTCAATCGGGAAAAAAATATCAACTATGGAGAAAATTGAGTATCGTGCCTTGATTAAGTTCCTCACTAAGCAAGGAAAAACGCCCTAGAACATTATGAAAGAAATGTCATCAGTTTACGGGGACTCTTGTCCTGGAAAAACAATGATTCATAAGTGGCATAGTCTTTTCAAGCAAGGCAGAGACTCAATTGAAGACGATCAGAGCTCAGGTCGGCCTATTGAAGCAACGTCCTCAGACATTGTTGAAAAAGTTGAAAAACTTGTTCTAGAAGATGCACGCTTGAAAAAGAAACAAATCGCAGAGATGACTGGAGTATCATCAACGACCATTTTGAATATTCTCCATGACCATCTGGCATGTCTGAGGTCAGTGCAAGATGGGTACCGAGAATGCTCACAGCGCTTCAAAATCAGCAGCGCGTCGAGTGTTCACGCGAGTTTTTGAAGCTGTGTAGTGAAAACAGGGATGAATGTCTGAACCAAATTGTGACTGGAGATGAAACTTGGGTTCATCACTATGAACCTGAGTCAAAGCAGGAGTCAATGCAGTGGTGCAAAAAAGGCGCAGCACCGCCTAAGAAGTTTAAGGTGTCACAAATGTGGAAAGATTATGGCTACAGATTTTTGGGACTCCGAGGGGATTTTATTGACTGATTATAAAGATAAAGGTGTCAATATCACGGAGAAATACTACGCTACATTATTGGAAAAATTAAAAGTAGCAATTAAAGAAAAGAGAAGGGGAAAATGTTCTCGAGGTGTGTTACTTTTTCACGACAACGCACCCGTTCACAAAAGTCATGTTGCGATGGCTGCCTTACGCAAGTGCGGCTTCGAAACTTTAAACCACCCTTCCTATAGTCCAGATTTGGCCCCTTGTCATTACTATTTGTTCCTAAACATGAAAAAAGAGCTTCGTGGAAAGAAATTTACGGATGACGAAGAAGTGAAGTCGGCAGTTTCTGCATATTTTGAAAGCCTTGACAAATAATTTTTTTTGAAGGTATAAACAAATTATTTGAAAGTTCTGAAAAGTGTATTAGGGTTAATGGAGAATATATTGACAAGGAAAAATAATTTCGTGTTTAAACTCACCACCCTTCCCTTTCATTCCGCGAACTTTTTGACCTCCCCTCGTAGGTTTAGGCTCATAAAATGTACTAAAAAGTAGAAATCTACCAAAAGTTGTCACGCTGAATAATTTGTTTGTTGTCATTGCCAGTGCCATGACAGTGACAGCTACGCTAGAGCTTGACTTTGGCAGTTATAGATGTTTTTTTTAATGTGACTTCAGTAATATTTAATATACATCCTAAATCATGCAGTTACGTCCTTTTAGAATAAGCTCTTTTACAAAAATTATTTTTACAGAAAATATAGGTCTAATTGAAAAAACAAAAAATATGTGTACCTTATTTTACAATAATCTTTCAGAAAAAAAATAAAACTAATAACGTTAAAAATTTGAAATGTTGTCAATTCATATTTGACAGTTTTGACAGCTGTGGGCAAGATTTTCCATACATTTTTGTGGTTGAGAATAGCCTCAAGCGACAACAGCGCTATCTCTCTAGTTGTAATAGCTCTGTGCCCATTCCCGAACTTTGACAAGGTTTATATTTTTTTTTCTTTTTTGTTAGATTTACAAAAGAAAAAAATACGTGTCCAATATTTTTTTTATAATTTTAGTCACGGACTAACTACTTATAATATTTTTTTTACCCAGTCATCATGTCTATTGTCGAAAAATGGACTAAATGACCAAGGCCAGAACTTAATAAAAAAGACAATCAAAACATATTTTTTTAATTCCACGTGGTTTTTGTGATTTTTCAAATCATCCAAGTGTTGCAATTGATGTTTTAGGATAAAAAACCGCATTAGAGCAAAGTCGGTTAAATCTGACTAATGTCAAATGTTATGGATTTCGTAAGTGCCAAAATAGTTCCATGCAATCACACATCATTCAAAACTTATTTACATGTTAGAAAAGTTGGTTAATTAAGTTAAACGTAACGCGTAAATACAAATAATAACGATAAATCCATTACTTACAAAAGAAAATTATGTAAATTTCATAGGTGAACATTTAATTAAAATTAAAAAGGAGTTTTAAACACATCAATATTTTTTTATTAAAATTGCGGTTATTTTCCACAACTCCAAGAAAGACATACCTAAATAAATAATAGATGGAGTAAATAAAAATAAAATTGATTTCTAACAATCAATCATAGTTTCACCTGTCGGATCCATAGTAGGCACATATTACATAAAAATAACGTAATATTATGCTCATGAGTTTGTATAGGCCTGGCCTGGTATAGTTAGCGCCACACAAGTCGACGGATAAGAAGTTAGTCGCAGATGACACTTCGCCGTGATTCGCTAATAGTTATTGCGCATGTGTGCATAATGCCGACGCTGCGTGGCGTAGTGGTGAGCACGGGCGTAGGGAGCGCGCGGACGGCATGAGGTTGGCAGGCGGGTGTGCCGCGGCGTCTCGTCTCTTTGGCTCCCGCACATACCTATATTTTGCCTTTTGCGCAGCGTTCTGCGCCTAACTTCCCATCCGCCGACTTGTGTGGCGCGGAATATACATTACCTGTGTTTCCAAGGAGGCGATCTGGCCGCTCCAGGAGGTCTTGACGTCAGCGAGCGCCATCTTGGCCTCCTGCAGTTGCCTGGTGAGCACGGCCCGCTCGCGGCACACGCGGTCGTAGTCTGCGCACCCTGATGGCGTCAACTCTCTTTTATCTGTTGCAGAAACATAAATCTACATGAAACAGATTATATCTGTAAGACGATGCTATAAGTCAGCACTAACGATAAATAGTTCACAAATTTTGCGGAACGTTAGGATGCGAAGTGCGAACCAGCTCATTTGGAAGAGCGCCGTGATCCGAAAGGGGCAGGTTCAAGTCCTGCGTTCGAGACAAATTTTTGAAATGTTTATATTTTGACAAATTTTTGAAATGTATATATACGTCTACATTAAATTTTTCACGTAAGCTATTTAATTTTAAGTATAGTTAGTGTTAGTTTTAGCGGGATATCGTACGCCCTGTAACTCTATTCTAGGTTTTTGATGTGCCATGTATTGAAGTTACGTAGGTACGTGCGTGATATATTTTTTTCAATAGTTTTTTTTTAATATTAGGGGATATCGTACACTCGGTATGTGACCCCAAACTAAGCAAAGCTTGTGATATGGCTGCCAGAGACTGACATACTTACATATACATATTTTAAATACATACTTATATAGATAGTACCTAAATAACATCCAGACATAGAGCAAACACCTATGTTCATCACATAAATTATTACCCTGGGCGGAGATCGAACTCACGCCTCTTTGATCCAGAAGTCAGGGTCACTAATTACAGAGCCACGTATTAAGCACGTTAAAAAAAAAAGACACGAATATAGTCGGCCGTCTCCGTGTGCGTTGCAGAATGTAAGTTTAACAGGGTCCGTTGATCAGTTAGATTGCTGCTAGCTGATGAGCCTACTACCCGATACCCTTGTTTTAACACCTGTAGTATCATCTTTCTTAGCCTATGACCACTTGCAGGCCCATTCTCGTGTCACTTGTTAGAACAACTCGTACAATATCATCATCTTACCGTCGTCGTGCATGTGGTGGTGCGGGTGGTCGCCAGGCAGGGCGGCCTGCACCAGCGCCAGTTGGTCGGCGAGGTCGCGGGCGCGCGCCTCGGCCGAGCTCAGCGCCGCGCCGAGCTCTGATCTCTCGCGGGCCCATTCTCGCCGCGCCTGTTCTAACTCCTCCTATGTCATTCACGATAAAACTCTTATTAATTTTGGGGTCTGGCTGTGACACTCACAGAGCAAGGTTACATACCGAGGGTAAAAAGAAATACTTTTTAACCGACTTCCAAAAAGAGGGTTCTATGTTCGTCTGCATGTATTTTTTTTGTGTATGTTCATCGATATTTACGCCAATCAAAAAAATATTTTTTAGTTCGAAAGGGTCCCAAGGTCCTATTTTATTTTATCGAAAACGAATGAGCCGATATTTGAAAAACCAACAATAGAAGAGAGAACTATTCGAATTTTGTACACGATGGAAGTCGGTTTTGCTATTTTTTGCGAAAAATAATTATTATAATGATGGCAATCAATTAAAATAAAATCAATATGAGAAGCACTCCCTGAAGTGGATACTTCACATGTCAAAAGTACACAAAACATATCTACTAAAAGTAAAACTGATCACAGATTGATATGAAAACAAAAAAATATTAAGGGGTCTTACAGGTATTTTATTTTTTACAAAGTGCAGGGATTCAAAGTCGCATGATGTGTCAGTCATCATTATGAACAACTTATATTATGTCACTAAACCCGAAATCGCAAAAAAATATCCCATAGATTTTGTCGACAGTCGATTTTTCTTATGTAACAGCTGACTTTAAATTACTTTTTTAAATCTCTGCACTTTGCAAGTGTACAATTCTATCTGTTACTATATAGCTTCCTGGGCTGCGGACCTAAATAATTTGAATCATAATAATATGCATGTACAGCCACATACATGTACATGTGTATCAGCCTTTTTAATAGTCCACTGCAGGACGTAGGCCTACCCACGAAGGGTGTTTGAGACATATCCACCACGCTGGCCCAGTGCGGGTTGGTGGATTCACATACGCCATCGAATTTCTTCTACTGACGTATGCAGGTTGCCTCACGATGTTTTCCTTCACCGAAAAGCCAGCGGTGTTAAATTCCGTACATTAATTCCAAAGAACTCATTGGTTCGGGACCGGGATTGGAACCCTCGACCTCACGATTGTAAGGCGGGTGTCACTACCACTAGACCACCACGGCTTCAACAATATGCATGTACTATTTTGGAAATTTTCATTTTTAATTTGATTATGACGACGTGAAGATTTGCAAGAACACTAAGGGGCTACGTAGGTATATTAAAACAGTAGGTTTCCTTTTAACAGAATAAATGATATCTCAAACATAACTAAATAAATTCAGTCGAATTCATAACTCAATGTTGAATAAACATATTTATTAGTAATATGCATGTCTATGTTCGGTCGGTGTATCAGGACAGTGAATTAACACCTAAGAGCTAACAACATTGTCATAATAATGTCATATAGTGTAGAATACAGTAATCAAGTACCAGACTTGTATTTTTACGAGAAAATAAACGTTACGCATTAATTTACTGCAGGTTAATGTATAGTCTGACTTCGACATCAATCTAAAGATCTTTTCTCAAACAAGCTTGGAAATTTTGATAACCTTCTTCGAGTTAAATTGAAATCGCTGTAAAATACATGCGAGCAACGGCCGGCAAAAGTATGAAAATCCATTACTGTAGCATTACTACGCCGCCGACGTCTCTTTGCCTACGAACTACTATAGTCCGTCTCATAACCGCTGAGAATTAGGTTCGTCAATAGGTTTGCTTTAAAAAAAATCACTATATTCTGGTAGTTTTTAAAATATAATAAATGTTTGTTGAAAATAGGTAATACTTAAATAATAATTTTATGACTTGTGCCAAATTTATCAATAGATTTTCAACTGGTCTAATCTCAGCGGTCCTGGAACGGACTGTAGTATAATATACTAACGGTGAGGTGGTCGAGGCGGTCCTGCGCGCGCTCGGCGGCGGCGAGGCGCGCGCGCAGCTCGGCGAGCTGGCGCTGGGCCGCGTCGCGGTCGGCGCGCGCCGCCGCCGCCTCGGCCTGTGCGCCGCGCGCCACGCCCTGCGCCGCCGCCGCCTCTTCGCCTGCGAACATTGTTCGATTCAATCAAACTGACGCTTCAGTGCTATGACCAGACTGCCATCTTATACACCATCCAAGCCACTGGAGCAGTTATGCTAGCGGCCTAGAACCACGGTAATAATATCTAACAGTATTGTGACTCGGCCCTGTCCTTGTATCTACAGCGCCACGTGGCCACGCGAAGCGTATCGCGCTAGAGCTGCCCGCCGTCAGTATTTTAATTTCATTTACTTACTCTTTACCTACTTGTGTTTCTTTCTAGTTTCTATCTATTATGATGTAAAATTATCATATTTATTTTAAAAAATATTAAATTCGTTGTAAATGAAAAAGGAAGCGTTCAATAAAAGTACAGGACAATTTTGTGTTTTTGATGCTTTTAGGGTTCGGTAGTAAAACAAGGAATCCTAAAAACGTTAATCTAGCTAGCATACCAAGAGCATACCGCACCGCACTCCGAGGCGCGTAGGTATAATTTGCGTTCCGACTGTTTATATGAAGATGGAATACTGTAAGATCTAGATATTGTTACCGAGCCAGAACCATGCTTCGTTATAGTGAGAGCCCATTCACATATGTATAGGCGGTTTTGTAGCGCTGCAGTGGCGCTGCAAAACGCAGTGAGTCTTCCCACGCTTAACCAAGGTCACTGCAAAACGGCATAATATAATAGTACTATTCCATTTCCTTAAGTAAACTCCCCTGATAGGTCAATGACATCAAGCGATTATAAATGTTGTAATAATGAGATTATTCCGAGACAGGTAACAACAGCACAAAATAAGGGAAGCCTTATCCATATCTAGCAGAAACTTGACACAATCCTACATCGATGATGATTTCATCAAGAACAGTTAACCGACAAAAACCAATAAACTTTCACGACCTTGCGCCGCAGCCTCGCACCAACCTTGTACGGACGCGAGGGAAAGTTTGAGCTCCTCTATCCGTTGTTCCCAAAACACGTCTCGCTCCCGCAACTTGGCTTCCAGCTGGGTGGAGTACTGCTGCGTCAGCGCCGCCTGGTCGATGCGGCCGCCCGTGCGGTCTGATAGGTACGACTCCAGCTGCGGTGATATTGACTGGAAATTAACAAAATAAAATAATAGTTTTCCAATCATAAGGCCTCGCAACACATCTTTTTCACCTTAGGCTCTATAATTGAATTTCGAACGACTAGGAACGTATACGGAACTTATGATAGATTGTATGGAGAATCCGTTAAGTTCAGTTTACGTCCCAAGAGCCGTCTCCATATAAGTTACGTGTACATTCGAAAGTCAATTTTAGATCCCCTGAGTCTTCATAATCGTTCATTCATATTCGCAAACCCTGTTATATAGGATTTATATAGATTAAAAAATATGATCGATATCGGCTGATAAATTGCGAGGGAAATATCTCCCAATCAAAAATTGAATTAAAAATTATATGAAACCAAGTTTCGTTGAGATTCTTTGAAAAATGCGACCTGTAGACGAAAATCAAGATCCGGATGACCCGGACGGCCTACACCAACTTACTTAATCTAATGTTATAAAAAATTGTTTTATATCGTTCCGGTATCATCAAGATTATTTAAAAAAAAAAGGGTCCTTTACAGGAGAATCAGCATCCGGACACATAGAACCAAAATTGTCGAATCAAAATTGAGACTTCGTTCACTCGATCAAATAACTTTCCCTGTGTTGAAACTTAAAAGTTATCGTACTTTTTCTACATCAACAATGTAGCAATAAAATAATAATAATTATTTTAAAAAAAAATGGCAATACAGACTTCCATCTTATATAAAATTCGAACCTACTTGGGACCTACCTCGGGAGAATACTAAAAAAAGATTTTTCGATTCATAATGTGCGACAATATCGATGAACATACACAAAATAAATACATACAGATAAACATAGACCTCCTCATTTTTGGAAGGCGGTTAAAAACCCTGACAATCCTATCCTACTAATATTATAAACGCGAAAGTTTGTGAGGATGGGTGGATGGATGGATGGATGGATGGATGGATGGATGGATGGATGTTTGTTACTCTTTCACGCAAAAACTACTGAACGGATTGAGATGAAACTTTGCAATAATATAGCTAATATATCAGAATAACACATAGGCTATAAATTATAATGATATTGCGTCAAAAATCAATATATCATGCGGGTGAAGCCGCGGGTAAAAACTAGTACTTTAATAAAGTAATGCATCAGAATCAGATTAGACCATTAGTCATTAGCAAAATGTTAACAAACTGACAGTTCTTTATCTATTCTGGTTACTGATAAGTTTATCAAAGCTTTTGTGATACAGAGGAAAATTAATAAAAAGCATTATGAAATTCTGTGTAGCACCTATCTTTGAATACGAGTTTATGGATATTTTTAACACCATGATAAGTGCATGTGTAATTTATGTATAAGAAAATATACAATATAAACTTATACTTAAAAATTATAGCTACGAGAGAATTCTTCTTACACTCCATATAAAATTATCGGTCTATATTTATTTACAGACGAGCAGTATAAACTGATGTGCCTATATCAAGCAGAGTCAAATAAAATTAGTATTTATCTGTCAAGAAAATTTTTTCCTACTTTATCCAAAGATCCAGTCTAACTTATGGCGTCTGCTGTCGCGTATGTTTTCCTTCAAGGTGTACATGTCGTGAATATCGTGAATAATAGATAAAATAAATATTATCTATTATCTATTATTCACGATATTCACGACATGTACACCTTGAAGGAAAACATACGCGACAGCAGACGCCATAAGTTCCTCTTACAGCCTACACCTTCACAAACCAACACTGCACACCACATCCTCAGCAACAGAGTGGTTTACAACTGGAACAGGTTGCCTGAGGATGTAATCTCAGCAAGGACTATTAACACATTTAAGAATAGACTGGATCTTTAGATAAAGTAGGAAAAAATTTCCTTGACAGATAAATACTAATTTTATTCGACTCTGCTTGATAGAGGCGCATCAGTTTATACTGCTCGTCTATAAACAAATAAATAACTATAGGCCGAATCATACATGTCGGCGGATGTGAAGTTGGCTATATGCTGCGCAATATCCAATCCCGGATGAAGCTCAAATAAAGCTGCGCGTTGAATATTGCGCAGCTTGTGGCTAACTTTACATCCGCCGACTTGTATGATTCGGCCTATAGCATTCAGTAAACCAATCGTGCTTCTCATTTAGGTGCTATCATCATCTACTATCATTGATATCATCCTTGATATCATTCAAACTTTCAAGCTTTCATAAGAAAAATGTCCTAATATATTAGTAAACTTACATCTGATGTGGTGTCTCCTGGTCCACCAGAACTAGATGGGCTTGCTGTTGACTGAAAAATAAAACATTAAAAAGCCTTATTTGTTACAGTTTTGGCCTAAATAATTAATTAGTCTTATGTGTTCCAATGTCAGAGGCCTTCAGGCGGCTTAAAAACCCCGGCACCATGGTGGCTAACCGTGGTGCCAGCCTGAGCTTACTTACTATTCCAATTTTGGTTTTCAGTGCAATTTGGATGAATTCAGTTAGGTACAAGAAAAAATTTAACTACCCAGCATGAGAAGCGTGGCAAAGGGAGAAATAGTCTCTCCACCATTATATCCCCTCGAAGAGGAAATAAAGTATGAATTGACAATGACAGCTGACATTAAAAGTGGATAAAATGATTTTCTCCCCTTGCCGTGCTACCCGGGCTGTTCAGTTTTAGATGCTTAAACATCCATGTGCCATCTGATAATTTTATTGCTATAAGCAATTAATTCAAGACTAAGTAGCAATAAAAATTTTTAAAATTAAATAATAATAATAATAAATATGTATTTGGGGACATCCTACACACAGCCTCTGACCCCAAACTAAGCAAAGCTTGTGATATGACTGCCAGACTGATATACTACATATACATATTTTTAAATACATACTTATATAGATGGTAACTAAATAACACCCAGACACAGAGCAAACACCTATGTTCATCACATAAATACTTGCCCTGGGTGGGGATCGAACCCAGGCCTCTTTGACCCAGGAGTCAGGGTAACTAACCACTGAGCCACCGAGGCAGTTGAATTCTTTATAATCATGACTTATTCATAGTGTTACAATTTTAACTCAGCTGTCTTCTATCATACAAACAATACAGGAATATTTAGTTATTTATATCAAGAGAACAGTAGAGGTAAAATGTTTGTACAATTTTTACCTGTTATCTCATAGGATGTTTAAAATTAGTTCTATTAGTTATTTAACCAATAGAACTAAAGTGACACAACATAAACTTAGGCTTTTATGAACCACGAGCTTGGCCATACAAAAAGAATAAGCTGTTATGTACCTCTAAATATTATCCGAAAAGAGGGATTTCTTTTTCGTGTAATCAATACTTCAATCTCTAGGTTTAAAAATCTTAGTTTTTACAGTTTTTTAAATGAATTTGAAGTTATGAGCCTCTAAAAAGTCATATTTTTAAGCAAAAACTTGTCAGAAAAGTATACCGAAACTAAAAACTTTTCTGGAAAAATAAGATGTATGAGTGTGCAATATTCCTTACTTAAGCAATTGACAGCAAAAACATAACATTTAGTTACCATTTAAAGGGTGAAAAGAGTTTTCTCCCAATACATAAATTTTATTAAAAATGTACCTCTAATTTTCTCAATATTCTACAGAAAATATACAACAGTGTTTGATTTACATTCCTTCCAGTCCTCTTAAAATTAATCCTATTTCTTTATACAAGCAATTTTACTACACCAAATGATTTAGTTGTGTGTATAGAATTCAATCAAAAACAGCTGTAATGATTTTGATGAGATAATTTACAATGATAATATTTAGAGAGATCTTTTCTTTAAAAGTTTGCCTGTATAGGTGATATTTCAGAAAAAAAAATGCGATTTATGATTTCATCCTCAGTTTTGTACTGAGCAATGCTCGGCTGGTCTTTATTTACCTTATAAGCCTTGAAGGATAGTTATTATTTTTATCTACTATCTTTAAGAGACAAGCTTGTAGCAGTTTGTATTACTGAAAATATACTTGGAAAATCATTTTCAAAGGACATGTTCACAAAATGTATGGAGGCTGGTATAATAATAATCAAAAAATCTAACCACAAGACTCGTTACATTTCGAGAAAGTTCATATTTTTCTGAGTCTATTACATCAGTTGAAAACAAAAAAGAGCCCTGCATTTTTTTTAAAATTAATTTTGATTTTATTAGGATAAATAAATGTATTTGGCTCAATAGGTAGTTTATCTCTAGGAACTCTGATTAAGTAACCTCCAAATTGTTAAATAAAAGCATTTTTACCAATTAGACACACTCTTTAAGTGATTTTTTGTCACATTGTACCTACTAACTGGTCACACTGGTAGGTTATAATTTTCAATTTTAGTAAATTAAGAGGTAAATGTGGAAGAATCATCTTTGAATGCAAGTAAAATAACGCTAGAAGCACTTTATTATTGTTAAATTAGAAAAAATAAAAAGCTGCATTAATTTTTTTCAGATAATTTATTTTTCACATTAAAAAAAAAATGCAGGGATAAAAAAATCTAAATTAAATATTTTTCAGAAGCCCATAAAACAAGCTTTCAAATGATGTATATATCATCTTGGTTAGATTTTTCTCTGAATAATATACCACTTGTGGACATCACCTTTACAAATAAATTAATATTACAAAATACTGCAGTCATAGGCCCCACTAAGATTTCATCATGGGGACGTTTTAGAATACAACAAAGAAAACACCATCTAGCATAATGACCTCCAAACTAGGTATAAACTTTAAAATTTAATTCACATTCACTGTTTTGTCAGTTTTCTTTTTTAAATCAGGGTACAGTATAATCTCATTCAATAGACCAATACGTCCAATACTCTGGCACTCTTCACCGAAGATTATACTATATTTCATTCGGATTGTTGCTTTATAATTTGATCTCTGAGAGACAAATATTTGCACAACAATACTACTCACTAAGCTATTTTAAAATTACCCAGTATGTTTTTGAAAGTTAGCGATTGTATAAAAAATATGTAAATATATTATACATACTTAAGTTGTCGTTACTTGACACCACACAACAGATAATTACAAAAACAAAATAACAAAATACAAAATAATTTATTACCACAACAAATATAATTACCCCAAGTGTGTACTTACTGAGTCATCTCGCAATGAGATTCTTCCTAGGAAGGCTCCAGAACGCCAACTACTGGTGATTTTACTGATATCGCTGCCTGTTTCTTCTTTGATTTTACTTTTTAGACTAGCAAACATTATTACTAGGTGGAACCTTTGCTGTAACAAATAAATAACAATAGACGCTAATATTTACAAGTAAGCTAGACAAAATAATCCTAAAATAGCTGTTCAGAAAACAAATTAAATAATAGTATATATGAGGTATAAAAGTGAGTTATTTTACTTCACTTTAGTTCTCATTACACCAGGAAAGTAGCTTCATTAAAAGATAGCAATTTCGTTCAGTAGCTTAACAATGTTAACGTGACTTGTCTCCTGCATAAACCTATGTAAATTGTCCCGATAACGTACGAACTTACCCTAAAATGCTTTACAATTTTTTATTTTTAATCGACGTTTACACATACAACGTTTCACTCATTTGTAGTGATTCGAAACATCTCGTCAAACTTTGTTCAGTAAAATAAAATAGAAAGAATCAAATAAAACCACACATTTCTATTATAAAATCGCTTTTTCCTTTCCTTTTTTGTTTTTTTTTGCGATATTATAGCAGGACAACTTTTTTATTCGTAAAATCGTAAAACAAATGTCAAGTGGATGACAGCCACAGATACCTGTAAAATACATAGGGGCGCCCTAGCACGAAAATAACGTATCATAGCTACGTCATAGCATATCTCGGAAACATGGCGTCGATTTTGCCCCGCCCCCTTGAAGCGTTGCGCTAAATCAATACTTCGAAAATCGATTCGAAACTCGAATCGATAAAAATATCGATTTTTCCGAGAAATACCTGACTGCCCACAGAAAAGAAGACCTTCTCTCTTCTGTGTGACTGCCGATGTACTAAACTTATAAAGCGTAGTTTTTAAGCTATACTAGGCCCAGTTATGAAGGCGCTATCGTAAATTAAATAGCAAACTTAAAAAGTGTTCTCTCTATCGAATGCCTAAAGTGAAAAAGAAACAGAAATATGCTAATTAGCTATTATAATTACAATGGCGCCTTCATGATTGACACGACACCTTTTAAATTTACTGTCATAAATATGTATAACTTTCCTCATTACTTCGCACTTTCTAAACCACTCAAAAAGTCGTAGAACAAAAGTTGTTAGTTTTGATATGTATACAGAACAAGCCCCTTAAACAAATTAGAAATAACCCTGTTTAAAAGACATCATTCATTTTGGGCTATATCTGAAAGAGTGCCGGCCAAAACAATTATTTAGGAAATAATATTCGTAGATACATAATATTATGCTGTACATTTTACCCCACATGACCAACCCTCTAGAATCACCTCCTGTGCAGTAGTTAGTTACCGAGTTTTGAAAACAATTATTTTAAAAAAGATTTTATCAACCAGCTATGAATGAAACTGAGACACTGTTTAATGTATCAACATACACTTAGGCCAGCGAACGAATATTTTGATATATTTGATAGTAGACCCTTTTGTGTTCTCTATTGAACTTAAAAACATTTATTTGAATGACAATCATCAAAATCACTGAAGCCGTTTCCGAGATCCAAAATCAATATTAGGTAGTTTAGAAAATACTAAAAAACACGCTTTCTTGGCATATCAAATAAAAAGTGTAAAATGATTTTTGATATAGGCAGAAAATAATAACGAACGAAAAATATTAACACTATTGTAAAAAAACCAGACAAGTGCGAGTCAGGCTCGCACATCGAGGGTTCCGTACAAACATATTGTTAAAATAATTAAAATCCTATTATAGCATGTGCTAATGAAGTTATTTTATATGATACCTTACATGATTTGATTTACTCACTTTGAATTTTGAACCCATATTTTGTGAATTTTCAGGCACTATTTTTATGTGATTTAAATAAAATGTACAGTTTTCAGATTTATTCCTATATGTGTACTCTGAGACAATGCTCTTCGCCAAATTTCATAGTTCTATGTCAACGGGAAGTACCCTGTAGGTTTTGATTTTTGTGAGCGTTGAAATATGCGTTTTTCAACGACATAAACGGCTCTAACTTTTTTATACGGTAACTGAGAAGCTTTTCTTTTACACAACTGCAAGAATTCATAGGTTTACGTACATAGTTTAAATTTCAACTCGATATCTTTACGCGTTCCCGAGATAAAGAGTCTTGACATACACACAGACGGACAGACGGACAACAAAGTGATCCTATAAGGGTTCCGTTTTTTCCTTTTGAGGTACGGAACCCTAAAAAGTGTTTTGTGCCATAATTTTTCGTAAATTGAGCACCCCACGCTTTATTTACAATATTGTTAACATTTTTCGTTCATTATTATTTTCTGCCTATATCGGAAATTATTTTACACTTTTTAGTTTGATATGCTATGAAAGAGTGTTCTTTAGTTTTTTTTTACCATATTTATTTTTCAATTATAGATTTTTTTCTATTTTTTTAGTAAATGTATTGTCATCCATCTTTGATAGGTGTGGAAATTTAAAGAAAATGTTATCACTCAAAGTAGGTCAAAATCGAGCTCATAGGGGTTGGTTACAAGCAAGCAAACATACAGGTTAAACTAATAAAACCATGTTAATAAAATAAATAAATGACAAGCCAACACATATTAACTACAGCAAAAAGCGTCTAATACTACTGAATATGCAATGAACGGTTCTAATAACTTATTAGAAATAAGCAGGTAAATTGGTGAATATTTTTGTTAATATATGAAAATAATTAATTTCAAAATTCGATAACTACGCAGGGAGTGATCATAGAGGGTTGGTCCCATGGTATAACATGTATAGAATTATATGCATTAATACTATTTGGTCGGAATTATCAGGATTAGCCCAATATGAATGTTGTCTTTTACAAACCTAATAGTTAACCAAGATTCTACTTAAAAACATAGGTAGTCATTAATTGGTAGTCGGGTTAACAGGAAGTGGCGCAAAAACGAGTACTGTACAACCATAGATTTATTATGACTTCTACCGATTATGCACCGAGAGAAGTATCGAATAACATATTGCAATGCAATAAAATCGTAACTTTGTCCATCACTATTGAAAGTAATGTAAACATTCAATATATTTACTTTTCTCAAAATTATCGTTTTATGCTGTGTTGTGAATTAAAATAGATAGTTTTAAACGTCATTTATAGTTCCTGCACTGAACACTTATTCATATTTCAAAAACATAGACGTGAAAATACAAAAACTACGACTACTCTAAAAATTATAAACATTCGCTTTTGTTCTTAGATCACGATTCGCAGCCCCAAACACAGCAGGTAACCATGGTTGTTTTTTATTGTTTGTGCCCTTATAATGTTATAAATTGTATTTATTTACACGTTTAATACAATATTTGTAGAAATCACAATCAGCTTTGCTATAGCCAAAACACAAATATGAAGATAATTTCTTATTGGTTGGATGGTCTCAGAATAATGACGGCTACAACTGTCAAAAGCCTTTTGGGGTATAGTAGATGGCGGGAGGCGAAGAATTTGATTACATATTTTTAATGCCATAATCTTAAGATATAGGGAAGCAAACAATAAAATTAAAGCAATGAGGTGATGTAATGAGAGTTGGAGGGCAAAAATCAGAATATAATCCACGCCCTTCGTTCCTATAGGACCTCAAATTAGCAGACCACTATAAGGTCTGAATCTTTGCGGGAGGACATAAGAATTTACTTCGTATCTATTTCCCTCTATAATCTAAGGTAAAATATGACAGCCATGGACAGCGACAGCAACAGTGTGCCAAAAGTGACAGGTTTGGAGTTGCCAGAAGAATCTTTATAACAACTAGCTGTACCCTGCGCGCGTCTCGTCGTCGTACCAACTCAGAAACGTTCTTTGGCTCATGCACAACAAATTTGCCAATGATCATTACATGATCAAATGCTTAGTTTACGATTCTATAAAGGACATCAGACAAACATTGATATTTATCATCATACTAATATTAATATTAATCGCAGGGGCGACTTTGTGGCGAGCCGTCGGTGAGTGGCGACGCCGCGAACCCTGATTCCCCGGGGCTAAATGGGACCCCTGATTCCTCTCTTGACTTAACCAGCTGGTTTGGAGTGGAAACCGCAAGAGCTAAGAACCTAAGCTCCAGGGTGGAAGTGTTAAAGGGCATAACGCCGCGAGTACTGTACTGTACTGTACCAGCCTTTTTAATAGTCCACTGGAGGACGTAGACTCACGAAGGGTGATTGGGCCATATCCACCACGCTGGCCCAGTGCGGGTTGGTGGACTCACATACGCCGTCGAATTTCTTCTACGGACGTATGCAGGTTGCCTCAAGATGTTTTCCTTCACCGAAAAGCCAGTGGTGTGAAATTTACCCAAATCGCGGGAGTTTCCATAGTCTTAAGGTCGATTCACACATATCAGCGAACCCACAGTTCCGGCACAGTACCGCATCAGTGATAATTATTCTTTCATATATTCTCGGCACTAACACTGACGGTACTGAGACGACACTGACACTGACAAGTGTGAATACATCCATAGAGAATATATGAAAGAATAATTATCACTGATGCGGTACTGTGCCGGAACTGTGGGTTCACTGATATGTGTGAACCGACCTTTAAACTGTTCGAAGTTTATGTAAAAGAAAGATAGTATTGGCATATATCTAAATAAAAGTGAGTTCGTATGTGTCCGGTGGCTGTAATATATAGCCCTGATTTCAGAAAATGACAATGATGAAAATGAAAGACGGTTAAAATATTAGAGGTCCAAAGTCCATCTACATTTTAGCTATGTACGAGTAAGTTAGTTTCTTGATCTTGTCTTCACTCGAGAACTTTGGACATCAGTTCTACAAATTGTGTGCCCTACCTATGGCCTCTTCAACTTGCTAACCCAAAGAGCTGTGATGGAAGGAATCGAAGCGCTGGCATCCAATGTGTTCCGGTGGTCTCGACCAGATCTTAGATTCACGTGAAGACCTTCGCTACACTTGCCAATACATTGTCTACATTCGAGAACTTTAAGATCCCATCGACAATTCGTTTCACAAACTATGTGTCAGGATACATACCTATAGGGGCGTAGCTACCGCAGTATCAGCCGTATCAATAATACGGGGTCCCGAGCTACAGGGGCCTTAACGTGTGTAAGTATAGTTTAGTAAAATGTTATCCACAATGTCACTTAATCTCGTGCTTCCCGAAAACAGTAATCTCTTTTTTTTCCCGGGTTAAGCGTTCACCCAAAAGTTTTCTATAGAGGCAGACATTTTAGAACAACTGAAATCATCTTCAGCTATACTTACTTAGCTGATATAGGTAATTATATTTTATTGAATCAATTGAAAAAATTGCAAGAAAAGTGTACATATAATTTGAATTGTTTGGCTAGCTCAATTTCTAGGAGGAAGTGACAACTTATAAATTACCGTGTTACCACAAAGTTTTATTAACTTATGTACGGAATTTCAAATCATTGTCTTTTCGGCAAAGGAAAATATTGTGTGGCAACTTGCACCAACCCACACTAAGCCCTGGCACTGGTGGTGGATATGGCCCAATTACCCTTCATAGTCCTGTATGTCCTGCAGCAGTGGACTTTAAAAAAAAGGCTGGTTTAGGTACATCTGCATTAATAGCGGCGATTTTATGTAGCTAGATACAAAATAAGAATATGATTGGCACTCTCGCTACTCAATAGATTTGGTGACAGGTGACATTGACTGCAGATTTTTATAAATAACCAGAGTTAGCACGGTAAAGGAACAAATTGTCTTTCTACCATTATATCCCCTCGAAGCGGAAATAAAGTATAGATTGACAATGGCAACTGACATTAAAATTGGACAAAATGGTTTTTTCCTTTTGCCATGCTATATATTACAATGACGTTTAATACGCCGTCATTTTGTCTGAGATTAATTTTTGGATCTACCATCATTAGCGGCTTAACATGGTTCTTAATTCTACCTTTGTAGTACAGAATCATCATACTAATATTATAAGTCCAAAAAGTTTGTAGGGTTTTGCCTCATTTACGAAGCAACGGAGCAACGGATTGACTTAATTTTTGGGACTGAACTCTGCAAACCCTTACTTCACAAACTTTATAACTTAGTCAATATATTATTATGTGGCTTGGCTGTTTCGCTACTCTCATGGGTGTATGGTGAAAAAATATTCACTGTTCATTACTTCTCGGTTACACGAATAGTAAAGTTGTAGTAACGAAACGGCTAAGCTACATACATACCTAATATTTTTTATAGGTAATTGTTAGGCTTTGTAATAGCAATTAAAATAGTATGTTTAGAAATATGCTAAGTCTGGCTTTGGAACCCCATGGATGGCAGCACAAAGTCGTAACGAGACGTGACAATTGCTATCTTTTGAAATTGACAGTGATATTTAGATTAAAAATGTTTTTTTTATTTCATTTATTGACTCATTTTGGTTTTGCAGTCTAATGACATTTGCCAACTGTTATGGAAATCGTGTGGAGTCATGTGGAATACATGGTAGAAATCAGTAAAAATTCATGTCAATCTATTATAATTGAGTTTAAATTATACCTTATAAAATATAGCTTAATACGCAAGACATTGACAAATGCGTAATGACTCACGCACATCAAGTACCATATTTTTTAAAGTCAAAATGTTGTACTTCATGCTCGTGCATCTCGACCATGAAGTACAGCCGAGTACAGCATTGTGTAGGTACCAAGCTATATGAGGGAGGCTAGTTCTCAAAAAAATGATTTGGATGAAAAGTAAAAAATGTCTAGATGTGATTACTAGAAGATATCCAATTTGATATGTAAAAAATAGTACTTTTCACTGCAAGGCGTCAAGCGAAGGCAGTTTTTCATTATTCACTTTTGTTTTTTTATTTTGATTTTGACTGATTGTTTTCGTAAATTCAGGGTTGGTTCCCTAGTAAAAATGGTACACATTAATGAGTACCTACGATAACCCCTTAAAGTAATAACCGTCGTGTAGAAAAATATTTTTTTCTTATGTATTTTGTATAGCTGCAACAGAAATACGTCATCTGTGAAAATTTCAACGTTCCGGCTATCACTGTTCATGAGATACAGCCAGCTACATAGAGGAATTAAAATGCGACCACGAATACAACTCATTTCGACGTGTGAAAAAGTGACAGATATATACTTTGCCATAACGCTGTCTCGTTCTGACACTTCGAACGAAATAATTCGTGGCGCGCATCCTAGCTCGGCTGGTGACAGGCAGGCAGACAAACCGATAGACGGACAGCGGAGTCTTAGTAATAGGGTCCCGTTTATACCCTTCCTTTGGCTACGGAAGCGGAACCCTAAAAACTTGTACACCAAAACTTGTGTTTGTAAACCAAAGACCTACCCTTTGGTTCATTTCAGCCATAGGACGTCCACTGCTGGACATAGCCTCCCGGGGAGGCCATCCCTTAAGATCTCCAATAAGACCGGTTCGTAGCGGCTTGCATCTAGCGCGATTCTGCGGTGTTTGTAGGTGGACGTCCTACGCTGCGCTGGCCGGTACGTGGTCTCCACTCGAGAACTTTTCAATCCCATTGGTCATCAGTCCTCGACCGTACTATTGCCATTTCAACTTGCCAATCCGCTGGGCTATGTCGGTATACTAAGCGCCACACAAATCGGCAGATGGGAAGTTATGTGCAGAACGCTGCGCAAAAGCCAAAATATAGGTATGCGCGGGAGCCAGAGATGATACGCACGAGGGCACACCCGCCCGCGAACCTCATGCCTCCCGCGCGCTCCCTGCCTCGGCGTCGGAATTGTGCACACATGGGCAATAATTAGCGAATCACAGCGAAGTGTAGTCTGCGGCTAACTTCTCATCCGCCGATTTGTGTGGCGCTTAGTATTACTTTGGTTCTTCTACGGATCTCATCATTCCTGATTCGATCCCACAGATAAACTCCGAGCAATAACCCTCTCCATAGATCGTTGGACTACTTGGAGCTTACCTACTAAAAATTAGTACTGTACTTACTAATAATTACTGTACGTAGGTACTTATATCTACTAACTCGTAGTTGCTCTTAAAAAAAAGAAATAAAAAAAATAATGCCTCATACAAGTCGGCGGATGTGAAGCTACAAGCTATGCTTAAAGTTATATATATTATAATATAGGTTAAGAGTGCGCCTAATGCCACGAAAAAATCAGATTTCACCCGCGCTTCTTGCATCGCCCGCTATCATCTATGTAGCTTTCTTTAGAGTCGAAAATCGCATTACACAGTTTATGATGATGTTGGCTTTGAGCTCCAGCTTATATTTTTAGGTGGGATTTTATTTATTTATTCAAAATTTATAATATGCATGTAATAAAAAAAACTAGTGATTACTTGACTAGTACACCAGGCTCGATAATTTATGCAACCAAAAAAAATAATAGTAGGATGAAACCCATTAGAAAAGGAGGGGAATATTATAAAAATAAAAGGAAAAATAATTTACGGGCGATCTGAGGTCGGGAAGGGGATGAGGGGGGGGGGGGGGGGGGGGTTTTAAGGGGAAAAAACGGTTTTTCTCGATTTCCGGCAAAACTAAAAGTCCTATCGAAAAAAGTCAAATAGCAAAGTTGTAGGTAATAAAAAGATCTAAAACTTTTGTGTTGACACTTTTTTCACATAACCTCAAAATTTATGTGAAAAATCCAAAAAACCGAGTTCTTGGTTTTTTATTTTTATCTTTTACAATAACATTTTTTTTGGTGAAAACTTACCTTTTTATGTCCCAAATACGCTGTAATTTATTTGATTAAAAATATTAATTTTTTTCACCTTATTTTGAATGAATATCGAAAAAACACCCTAATTTTCAATCGAAAATTCAACCGTCAAAATATCAGCTTTTTTCAAAAAGTTGGTATGTTTTCTGTTTGTTGAAATCTCTACTTTCCGATGGTGAAAAAAAATATATATGTTACTATAGTAAATCTTCTCAGAAAATGCAAAAAATCGAAAAAAACTCGAATTCGAAAGTTTTTTTAAATTATTATAAATAATTTTGAGCTATTTATTAAAATTTACACTTTAATTACTCGAAAAACGTTAAATTACATGTTACATTGATAACAAAAAAAATTGCAAATAAAAATAAACTACTATAATTCACAAACAAATAAGTTAATAAAATTAATATTTAATAAAACATCTACAATATTTGGAGAAAGTTGTCGAATCTTCTTTAAATTATATGCGTAGATGCCTATTTATAACTATTTTAAAATAAATTATATATACAGGTATATATAATTTATTATATATACCTGTATATATAATAAATTAGTATTTTGTTAAAAAAAAAATATTATTGTAAAAGATAAAAATAAAAAACCAAGAACTCGGTTTTTTGGATTTTTCACATAAATTTTGAGGTTATGTGAAAAAAGTGTCAAGACAAAAGTTTTAGATCTTTTTATTACCTACAACTTTGCTATTTGACTTTTTTCGATAGGACTTTTAGTTTTGCCGGAAATCGAGAAAAACCGTTTTTTTCCCCTTAAAACCCCCCCTCATCCCCTTCCCGACCTCAGATCGCCCGTAAATTATTTTTCCTTTTATTTTTATAATATTCCCCTCCTTTTCTAATGGGTTTCATCCTACTATTATTTTTTTTTCACTCTTTATTATTTTTAAAGGTTCTACTCTGGCCTATAGAACATTAGTCTAGCTACGTAATTTGTCAATAATAATGTGGTGTTGTCGCTGATAATTTCGAGCATTTGAAATAAAATGTCTTTTTTTACTTTTTTTATGATGCGAAGCTTTTATTTTTTTCTAAAGTAACCATATTATTTTCCAAAATTCTACGCGATTACTCTGCTACTACAGGTTTTTTCCTTTCCTATAGTATTTTTTAATATGGATATTTATGTTCGTGACCTTTACACCACGTCTTTAAAAATGCACCTTTCGCTTGATTTTGACATTAGGCGAGTCGAAATATAAGCTTAGTTCAAGAGCTCAATTAAAAGTCTGCAGTTAAAGAGATATGTCGCGAGGACTACATTTTGGAGAACTACTTGAAATGTTTTTCATTACTGCAAGAATAATAATACATAAAGGTATGATTCCGAACTTCGCTGCAGGTAGCAGCAATACCGCAGCAGTGCTGCAGCAACACTACTGCTCCCCATATAATCTTTATGAGTTTATATGACATTATTCCGAGCTAAGCAGCTGTCGCGGAAGCAAAATGAGGAAAAGTAGTGCTGCGGCAGCACTGCTGCCTGCAGTGGAGGTCAGAATCATCTTCTCTTCTTCTCCTTATTTTCAGCTAAAGGACGTTTACTGCTGGATATAGGCTTCCCCTAACGATCTCCAATAAGACGGGTTGGTAGCGGCTTGCATCCAGCGCGATCCTGCGGTCTTGATGAGGTCAGCCGTCCACTTTGTGGGTGGAGCTACGCTGCGCTTGCGGGTACGTGGGCTCCACTCCTTAAAGTTTAGTAAATTATACGATATGTAGACAGGCTTTCGCTTCGCGTATAAGCCGCGTCGCACAAGTTGGCGGAAGTTACGTTAGTTACAAGTTGCGCAACATCCAATCAACGCGCGGCTTTATGTGGGCAGTCAGGATTGGACATTGCGCAGCTTGTAGCCAACTTCATTTCCGCCAACTTGTGTGATGCGGCCTATTATAGTAAATACTTATTATTGACTTTCGTGTGAGACAGAGAGTAAGACTGTCTGCAAATAGAATGTAGACTAGGTAATTTAATAGGCGTTTAATGTGAGCCGCATGCCGGTAGAACTATGAGCCAAAATCACCACCAAGTGTCACCCTTAGTGTCATTAAAAATAAAAATAAATAAATCCCAAATCAGTCCGGCCACTTGGCAGGCCCCGAAAGAGTGGCGCGACGACCTTGACACCTTTGATAGGAACTGGTACACTATAGCATAAAACCGTAAAATCTGGAAAGATCGGGGGGAGGCCTTTGCCCAGCAGTGGGACACGACAGGCTAGCAACTTAGTATCACTCACCATAATTAGTAGTTCGTATAGGCAGAATCAAATTTAAAGGCGTTTGTGAAGTTAGCTACCATGCTGCGCAGATCCCTGCTCCTCGCGCGTATTTCTGGCGTCTATGAGTACGAAGCTAGTCATTGCGCAGTAGCAAATTCGTTCAGAGGGGTTAGTCCAGGTTTACACGTAAATTGCAGCTACAGTTGTTTCCGTATGGCTTTATACATTTTTTACAGCGCCCCTGGCGGAAACGTGGAAGAACTAACCAACCCGCGAGGAGTGGGAATATGTGCAGCTTGTAGCTAACTTCATAGATGCCATTTACTCGTAGTTTGATTTGGCCATACTTACCTATCGATAAGAGCGGCAATGAGCTGGTTCAGCTCGTACATCTGATCTGCCCCCTAACCTTATTGCCTAAGCGTGATGGTGTTGGACTTCCTGAATCTATAGGCCGCGCCACACAAGTTGGCGGAAGTGAAGTTAGCTATAAGCTGCGCAATAGCCAATCAATGTGCAGCTTTAAGGCTCCATCAAACACAGGCGGTACGAGCGGTAAAGGGCGGTACGGCGGTACGGCAGTACCGCGACCGGACCTGTGTGTGCCCTTCTTATATAACCAGTACAATACAGATGCCCGCCCGTCTGCTATACCGCTCGTACCGCCTGTGTGTAATGGAGCCTTTATGTGAGCATCAGTTAGGATTGGATATTGCGCAGCTTGTGCGGCTTTATGTGATCTTCATTCAGGATTGGATATTGCGTAGCTTGTAACTTCACATCCGCCAACTTGTGTGGCGCGGCCTATGCCTATTTATCCCTCACGCTTCAATGACGAATTTACGCCACGCAAGGGAGCGAGGCGGAACGCGAAGTCGAATAAGTACTATCGCGATTAGCTAATATAATAAGGTTCCAGACTTCGTATGAGTTCGCATTTTTACATTATCGTTTTTGTATGGCTCTATACAGTTTTGTTAGTTCGTTTTCGGTTCCGCCAGGGGCGCTATACAAAAATGAAAAGACCCACAGAAACTACCGCACTTTCTGTTTACGTATAAACTCATACCTTTGCGCTAATTAATGCCTCCAACCATGTCAAATATTTTTTAACATTCTATACAGGGTTATCCAGAACTGGTGTACTAAGCCAAAAGGGGGTAATTAGGACCATCATTACGAACTATTTTTACAATGAGGCCAATCCCAAATTCGAGAAAAAAATCTGCTGTTTTGTATGGAAGAACTGATTTTATTTTCTCGAATTTTGGCTTCATTATAAGTTGTTCGTAATTATGGTCTTAATTACCCCCTTTTGGATTGGTACAGGATGAGCAGATAATCCTGTATAGGCCGAATCAATTCCTTGGCGGCTGTGAAGTTGGCTACAAGTTGCGCGAAGTTCTTTAACATCTCTTGCGTCGTTAACATTTATGATGCTACTGCGCAACCAATCGTCTCGTGTTCACAGACACTAAGAAGTTTCATTCGGCATAAAGAACAGCGGGGCGATTCTGTTAACGGATCTCGTTGCTGAGGTGATACGTTCTAGAACCTCTCTCGTTTTTTTGACAGTTTTGAGCAGTAAGACCTGTCAGAAAAACGAGAGACGTTCAAGAACGTATCACTTCAGTAAAGAGATTGGTTAACAGAATTGTCCCGCAGTTCTATCTGAGCCGCTCACCCTGTGGCACCCTTGCAAGTCGGTATACTAAGCGAATGGGAAGTTCGTAGCGTTCTGCGCAAAAGTCATATAGGTATACGCGGGAACCAGAGACGAGACGAGACGCCGGGGCACACCCGCCCGCCAACCTCATGCCTCTCGCGCGCTCCCTACGCACTACGACACGCGGCGTCGGAACTATGTCTATGGCTAATTATTGCGTATGTGTACGCAATAATTAGCCAATCACGGCGAAGTATCATTTGCGGCTAACATCTCATCCGTCGATTTGTGTGGCGCTACGTCTATGCGACTTTGTGCGAATCTTATGTACACCAACATTCATTATATTTTTTTGGCAATGAGGGCTATCGAACTGCTTTTACTTATTATATAAGAATTCCTGAATCCGCTAAGTTAGAAGTTAGATAGTAAGTTGGCATAGGCCGGGTGGCTAACCCTGGTGTCAGACTTTCATAAGCCCATGAGTAAATACCTAATTGAGCTATAGTTTTACTCTATAGACTCCGCGCTACCACTGAAGTCTGACGGTAAAACTCGGAACTAATCACTTTGCAGGTCCATTGTTATTTCATTCATTTGACACCTTATCCTCTTGACTGCAGACAAAGTTGGCTCTTATGTATGCGTAAAATGTACAAATTTTAAACATGTATCTGCGATTGAAGCGTGTCGTCTTTCGGACTTCAGTGGTGGCGCGGTTAATAAAAAGCACTTGGATACTTACTAAAGCAGCTATGGAGCGAATTTCCTATACTTGAAATTAATTTGCACTTTGAACGTGCTAATGCGGCTTAATTTCGATTTTGTAACCTAAACAAAACATAAAAAGATCAAGTATACATTTTCTTGATCTTAATTTGCTTGTAGTTGTTGGGATACTTATAAATGAAAGATAAAGTCACATATTCAGTTGTTTATTATCTATACTGTACTCAAAATTGATCCGAAGATCACATCACATAGTAATTTTATAAATAATATTACAATGTCATGTACTTTCTGTGATTGTTCGTGAATAAAAAAATGTTCACAATATTATCAATACTTTGTTCACTGGACCGGTTTATCTTTATTCAAGTAGACTGTAGGTACATACTACATTTAAATAAGATACCATTACTTTAGGTACTCAAACAACTTACAGTGTATTTGACGAAGAGATGTAATAATTAATCAATTATTGTGTTGCAGTTCATTTTTTTTGTCAATATATTTACAGTTTTACATTTTTTTTGTGATTTACAAATAAATTCTTGAATATTAATTAGGTCATCATTATTCCATTTGGATTTATAATAACAGTACTTTATAGTTAAAAATATCACAAAAATGAAATATATTATGTGTAAGACACACGCAACATTAAAAATACAACAAAAAGAAAAATATAAAAATCCACTAGAAACCTTGGGCCAGGAGAGTCCCTTCTAACGGGAAGGATACTTTCGATGTTCATCTTTCATAACGGCAATTTGATACCATCATATTATATCACACTAATTACACAATTATAAAAGTAATCGATTGTCTTACAATAAATGCGTCAGATCATAAAATTTTGAATTACAAATTATAGCCAACAAAATCGTGAAACGATACATTTTAACAAAAAATAAAAATGACAACTTATAGGTACATTAAGAGTCATAGTGCCGTATTGATAAAAGTGAGTAGTCCTAAGGGGCCCGCGACCGAGCCTCGACCGAGCCCACTTTACCAACCGACCGACATAACAACCGACCAACCAACACAACGCAACGCAACGCAACCAGATCCTAACGAGTTTGACTCCGCTCCGATATTCACCTTTTATCGATATGGCATTCCACTTACGTTACGACAATAAATATAACACGCTTACACATTAATCACTTCTTTAATTCCGACGCTAGGAATTATTCCATAATATATACCTAAAAATATAATCACGGCACAAGTATCCCTCCGACTAAATTACTAACTTAGTGTCACTTTATCAGGATTTAGAATCAAATATGTATTATGTCTTAAATATTTCATTATTAATATATCATTATCAAAATATCCACTAAATGGGAGGAATAAATCAAATTATTATTTACTCTAACATTAATCGCATGACTGATCAACAAAAAGGATATGGACTAGGAATAATATTAGGCATTAGGCTTCCATGCCCTCGAGATCCGCGCGCCCGCGGGCCACGCCGCGGCGCCGCGCGGGCGCGCGCGCTCGCCTCTACCGCATATCACCTCTACATACATACGAGACCAGATAAATTTGATCAAAACGTTAATACTGTTTGTGTCGAAAACAATATGGGGAGCTATTCGAACGTCGTCGTCCGCGCTCGCCCGGGGCGCGGGGGCGCGGGGGCGGGGGGCGGCCGGACGCGAGCGTCGGGCCGGTTTGTGCATCGAACGACGGGATCGGTCGAAACTATCAATATCTAGCAAAATCTAACCGGAATAAAAGCCGACGTTCTATCCTAAAATTTAGGTTAATAGCTTGGAAGTATGCCTTCTTCGTTTTAATATTGTCCGATAACGTCGATTGTATTTCGATTGTCCGTCTGTAGCACTGTACGAGTGCCGCGAGCTACGCTAGCGCGGGGCCGCGCGGCCGGCCGCGGGTGCTCCGGCGACTCCGTGCCGGAGAGAAGCGGCTACTCTATTGGTGTTTCATTACTGATTCGCTTATTCTAATCTAGTGTAAAACTTGTCATCTAGAAAAATTATAATTTTACAATGTACGTAAAAAAGTAACATAATTCTCACAAAAATGCTCACATTAGGAGTGCGGCGGTGCGAGCCGGGCGGCACCGCTCGATACATCGCTCACATACAACAACGTCCGTGCGGCGCCGGCGGCCGCCGCGCGCCGAGCTTACAGGAACTCATATCGTATCTTAAACAAATTATACAATAGTAATAAAACATTTGAAACCTCACTAACTACTATTCGACGATCTCGGTACGATCTCGATAAAATTACTCGAACGGCTCCGGCGTCTCGAAATCTATCATATCACAATCGCATGACCGTGCCTGAGAAACATTTCCCGCTACTTATGTACACACTCCTTCCCGAAGTACCGACATTCGTTCCGGGCGCGCGCGCGCGGTCCGCGCGGGGCCGCGCGCGCGCGCCGCTTACTCTAACCGATATTCACTAAGATATCACCACCTCCGCGACGGGAGCGACGGTGCGAGCCGGCCGAACCTGCCTTCCCGAGAGTGCCAGAGGCGCGCCGATATGATGCCGCCGGGGAATGGACGAGGGCTGTGAGGCGAGTGCGGGTGTGTGGGGGGTGAGTGTGAGTGTGTGGGGGAGTGGGGGTGGGGGTGGGGGTGGTGTGGACGGGCGAGGGGAGGTTAGGGGGGGCGGAGGGCCGGCGGCAGCTGCACGGGGATGTGGTAGTAGCGGCACGCGGCGCGGCGACACGCGCCCGCCGCCGCGTCCCGGCACACCACCACGCGGCACCCCACCACCTGCAGCCCGCACCCTGGAACGCACGCACACATACACGTATTACTACAACGATCAAACTTCACCACTGCTTCTGACTGTCCAAAATCATACCAAACTCAATTGGGACTATTAAAATATACAAAAAGAAAATCAACGAAACATTTTATACATCGAGAATAGTCACAGAACAAAATAGTCAGATTAAAGAGCTAGGAACGAATTCAGAAGAATATATTACGGGAGTAAATAGAATCAACTAGCTACATAGATTAACATGGGAATAATAACTACTACAGTAAAGTCAGACTACTGTTTCTATATTAAAATCTACTCGAAACAAAATATAATGTGTTCTAATAAAACAGTATTATATGAACTCTACAAAGGTTACACCGCTATCAAATCTAACAAGATATCTAAGAACTATAGTGGACATGCAAAAAGGGATTCGGGATCGAGTAAGGATGTGATCAGTAAAATCTTTGATCAGTTCGATTTATATTTTTCAATGTTACTTGGATGTTTCATGCTCCGATAGCAATGGTAAATGAGTTTAAACTTTTGGGGATTTCGAGTTATAGTTGCGTATAGTAATCGAAGCGTCTTACCTTCGCGAATATGAACGAATCTGCAGGTAGGCCTTGTACACCCTTGCCGATTAAAATCTTGGCACACCGGGAGGGTGTCCAGTAACTGAAAATGTAATAAACAAATCATAAGTATTTATTGTCATCAATTCTTATTAGGCGCAGACGAAGGATTCCACAAAGTTTGTTAATTTCATTTCATAATATTTAAAAAGGGAGATCACATATAAACGCTTTCAAAACTTTTTATTGGCGTTGTAAATTCGTTGCATTTTTTTTGAGCTGTACTTTGTACACATATTTCATTATTATCTAAATTTTTGCATTTTTGGAGTAGCTTGGCCAAAATATACGAGTTCTGTTTGCTTATTTCAGTAAAGTGTTCTAAGCATGTGGAGCCTTACCCAGCTCTGTATTATTATTTCGAGGACGACATTTCACATTGTGGAACATTCGTATGCACATTTATTAAATCTAAAACTACATTCATAAACAGTCGACGAAAGTCTGAAATAAAGTTTAAAGTAAGAACAAATGCAAAGAACATCTGAATTTAGTATAAATAACGAATGCAGACGAACGGGGAAGCATTATTTTTTCAAGGAATATTTTCATGAGATAACAAAAAGAGAGCACACCTATTTGTTTTTAAAACTATTAAAAAAAATGTTTTTTTCCTGAATGTTTACATTAAAATAGATTAAAGGGGGGATTTGAACATTTGTGGCATATACACCCGCCGCCATTATGTCATTTTTTTAAGTTTCCGCGCACGGTGAAAGTAGTATATATGAGTAGGGGATACTTATACACCATAAATGTTTCGTAGTATAGTACCCTAAAGTGTGACGTTCTCGAGATATTTGGATGTAAATAGCGCCGTACGAGAACTTTGCGATCTTTACATCAAAATATCTCGAGAACGTGACATTTTAGGGTATCATAGTATTAACATCTATTGTTTTTAGAAGTGTCCCCTACCCATATAATAATATACTACTTACATTGTGAGCGGAAACTTATAAAAAAAAAACAAAATGGGGGTGGGATATGCCAGCCTCCATACAAAAATGTTCAAACCCCTTTACTCTTGCGAAATATAAACGGTGAATCGATCAATTTTAGAAAAACCAAAAAAGCTTCCACGTTCTATTTGCTTTTACTGATATAAAATGTTCTCATGTAGGTACTGTCCAGAGTTTGTGCGACGGTTTACGAAGTGAATATGTTAATAGTGTTAGTTCTAACTCTATCTCATCACTGTATAGACATTCATACATCGGACACTGAACATTATCCTCATTGCACAGCCGTCTGAAAAATAACGCTGGGATAGCTTTTGTAATATTAAAGAGCAAGGATAAAAAAGAAACAGAACGAAACCTAACGGAGCAAACCGACGCGACGCGCTAGCCTCGGTCGTATACCGGTCAATTCGATGCGTGTAGTTTCTGTTGTCTACTGCATAGGTATATATTAACACAAACGGGACACACGGAAGGCAAACCGCTCGAAATGAATACTTTGCTGCTTCAATATTACAATAACTTTACAAGATTCGTTGCACAATATGATCGGATCTTCCAAGCATTCTCAGTACGTGCGCGCTGGCGTGTGTCACCTTTATATTGTAATAGAAATTATTGGGGAAAAACAAGTACACAAATTAATGAATTAATACAAATTTCAACGCTAGTTATTCTCGTGAACGAGCTTCCGTAACCGTCAAGAGAGTTGTGTTAAGTACGCAGCACTATGCACATAGTAGGAATGAATATATAATATCTAAATGGCATGCAGAACGCTTGAAGTATAATCATTATTGCGCAGCCAATCTTATTTAAGCGTGACTATATTTTACAAAAAAGCTAAAGCATGATGCTAGACAACTTTTACCAGGGCGAGGGCGTTCTAGAGGTTTGAGCGTCCAAAGTGTACCCATAAATACCAAAACTTTGCTATAATAAAGCTAAAAAGAGGCTGTGTAGGGAGAGTTACGTCATGTGTCTGCTTCGGCTGTGATGATTTTACATTTTTTTGTTTATTTTTTTCAGTAAAGACATAGGACGGTCATGCTCGTCGGCTGATAGATAGCCAATGGTTAAATTTAAATAGACAAATTAAAATTATACCTTTAGCTTACATGACAGTTCTGGACGTGACATGTTAGTGGTAGTACAAACTGCAACATAATGACCATTAGAGAAGTGCGGTTACTGTACGACAAACAAAAGAAAACCAAGTAATTATTACGTCTACGTGAACATTTGAAATAAGCATCAGAGAGGCCTCAACAAATCGGAAGCGAGGAATTGAAGCCGCGTTTGCGAAGCATTTTAAGCAATATACTAGAAAATTCGAAGTGATTCAAACTGGATGTAGACTGTCGTAATAACTGGTATCTAATCTATACTATCGCGTCTGCTTTCTAAATTGCAGTGTTTTTTCGACTCAATCTTTCATATGAGTTTTCTAATATGTATAATTATATAATTAGTATTATTTTATAACATTACCATTGGTGTAGTGTGGAGAATGATTACTAGCACTTCGATTTTTCTATTTTCACCGTCGTCATTTCAACTACCAACTACATACGCATAAACAAAATAATTTAATACAAAAGCGTATAAAATGAGTGAAACTAAAACCCCCTTATAGCAGTTGATAGTTGGCACTGGCTAAGGTGAAATATTTATGTGCTAAAGAGTTGACCATATATGTAAAAAAAAACACAAAATGTTAAAACTTAACATTATTTACTACTTAGTTTAAATGTCTTAAGTACGAAGCACCTCATGTTCGGGTCAACTGTTTAGCTATTCATAAAATGGCTTCGTTAAAATTCAATTAATAAAAACACCTTTACTGAAACCGCCGGAAAATTTATTAGGTTCAAAATAAACGTTGATTAGTTTAGTGAAAGCGGAGCTATAAGATAGCGTTTGTACTGCATTGTGAATGCATGCGTGTGTCGAAGCGGCGTGTTTCAGTATAGGCGCAATACAGGAAAATCACTTATACTGAGGATATTATAGTAAGCTGATTGTATCTTACCAGGTGTAAGCAAGGCAATACTTCGTGACTTCTTCCACATTTGAAAGCGAGTATGTATCACTATACAAAAACTAAAAATCATCAACATTTCGTAGCATAAACTTTTCAACACAATAATATTCGATACAGTTACAGCACAATGACTAAGATGGCGTGGATGATGACACTGAATACATGAGCGTGCGGACTTCGGGACCGTCCTAGTCGGCCTCGTCCGCTCTTTACTGCCAGCCACGGCTGTACGACTTATCAAAATATTATAAGGCGAATCGTAAAGGAAGTGTGTACAGGCCACCCGGTTTAGCGAGAAGTTATATGTCGGTTATGAAATCATTGAGGACGGGTGCATTATCTATTCCTAGGGGTCATTTTTGAGTGCGTGTCGGAAGGTCGTTAAAAAGCTCTGTCACCAAGCGTTCCTCGGCCCCGCACCGCGCGCGGCCGCGCCTGGCCGCTGCCCGCCGGCGGACGCTACAAGCTCGCTCGAAGCATGAACAAACTAAAACAAAACTATAGGTACAGATGGCTACACAAGCGGGGTGAAGAAGCAAGCTCGATGTCAACTCAACTCGCCGCTCCTACTGTTACCGCTCGTGAGCTTTGCGTGTCTAGCGTTACAGATCAAACTAGGAACATTCGTCATCACTCAATCTCTGCTCGCCGCGGTGTTGGGCCTGTTCTCGTGGACCGGTAGCCGGCTCGAGAGTCAAACAAAACATAAGAAGCGGTAGCGTTGATGTGACGCGAGTGGAGCGGAGCGGTGGAGATGCGTGTTAGCCGCGTGGTCGGTGGTTGCGTTAGTGAGCCATGCCGGGGCGTGCCGGGGCGAGGGTCACGGCACTCGTTACCTGTCCGCGCTCGTCCGTGTACACGACATAGGGCGCGTTGGGAGGCGCGCAGCCTGCGCCCGACACAAAAAGCGACAAAAGATTGCAATGCGGACGACAGCCGAAGCGGTCATTCGGAAGGCATGTAACAGAAAGCGAGTCAAATAAATAGAAAGAAGTGCGACCGAAAGTAAAACCGGGGACGGCGCCCGCCGCCCCCGCACTACGTCGGCGCGCCGCACACATAGCGCACACGGGAGCACTAGAAACATGAGAACAATACCTGATGAGCCAAACATAGGGTGGTGGATTCTATCCATGCGAAATTAGAAGGCGGCGGTGTTAGGTGCGGGCCTCCGCCGCGGCGTCGGCCGCCCTCGGGAACAAGCGTGTACGGAGCGGTCGACGGACCAAGCGCGCAACTCTCTCAGTACGACGACAGGTATCACGATTACACGATCATCGACAAGAGGTAATAAAAAACGTACAGTCATGCATCTCAAGCGTTATTATTACCGGGATCGTAGATAAGAGAAATATACACGCATAGGAATATTAACGGTGAGTAAAATACAATAGAATAGTCGGATAATATAGCGTAAAACTACCGAGACTTCGGCGAGGGATCGTCCTCTCGCGTCGTCCTTACAATACAAATGTGACACTAGCGCTAACCGCCCCGACAGGCCGGGGCGCACACTGCCGCACGGTACGAGTCTCTACGCGGAGACCCCGCGGCCCGCGCCCCGCCGGCCGCGCCCGGCCCGAGCGCCGTCGCCGCGACCGCTCTATGTCGTTTTCATCTTTTTGTAGGGGTTGACTGCGGCCGCGGCCGCGGCCACCGCCGCGGCCGCCGCGGGCGGCGTGGGCGGCGGCATGGCGTACATGTACGGCTGCTGGTAGTAGGGGTGCATGGGCATGTGCGGCGCGGGCCAGCCCGGCCGCATGACCAGCGGCGCGCGCACCATGCCGCCGGCGCCCGGCACGCCGCCCGCGCGCGCCTTCAGCGCCTGCTGCGTGTACGCGTGCGCCATGGCCGACTGGTGCGCGGCGAACGCGAGCGCCGCCACGTAGTTCTTCTGTGCCACCTCCTTGGCCAGCTGCGCCGCGTCGGGCGGCGCCTCGTGCGGCGGCGGCGGCGCCGGCGCGCTCGGGGACGGCGGCGTCGCGGGCATGGGCGGCTGCGCGGGCTGCGGCGGGGCCGGCGCGGGCGCGGTGGCCTGCGCCGGCGCCGGGCCCGGCGCGCCCGCAGCTCCGGCGCTGGCCGCGGCCGGCGGGGCGGACGTGGCGGGTGCGGGGTACTCACATGACACGGGCACGAACGGCTGCTGCAGCTGCATCAGTTGCTGGTACGTGGTCGCCGGCTGGTACACCGGCATGCCGGCCTTGTCGGCGGCGGGCCGCTTGTACGGCATCACGCCGGGGAACGCCTGCGAACACACAATCGTCGGTTAGCGAGGCCGACTCGGCTCGGAGGGGCGAGCGAGATGCGCGCTCGAGCAATCTCCTAATACTTACAAAGTTATCATAATAGAAGGATCCGACGCTCTTCATGTCCATCTGAAACGAGAAACATAAGTTGAACGGAGTTCGACGGAGACGGGCGGCATCGGGCGACGAGCCGGCGCGGCGAGCGAGGCGGGGCGGGGCGGGGGGACCCGGCCCGGCGCCGCTCGCCGCGCGGTCGCCGCGGGAGCGTGCGGGAGGGAGCGGGGCGGTGGGAGCGTGCGGAGGTGGGAGGGGAGCGGACCGAAGCGTGCAAAGCTGGCGTTGTACCGGTGGCTCGAGCTCGGCGGGCGCCGGCCGTTTCTTGCCCGGCTCCGAAGTCGCGCTCGCCGCCGGCTGCTGGGCTGCGGCGGCCGCCGTCTACGTGAAGCGAAGCGTCGCAGGACAGGACGGAAACAATAACGATGTAGTAGATGCACAGAATACACCTAAAGCTCGGCGCGAGGTGATATTATGCGATAGATAAAAAATAAAAGTGAAGCGTGAGTGCGACGGAAGCGTGGCGCGAACTGAACGGAACGAAGCTCTGCGAACGAAAGCGGCGTCGCGGCGAGCGAGACCAAGCGGCGACAGAAGCGCGTTCGAGCGAGGCGAGAGCGTGCAGCCTGGTGGCGTACCGCGCCGCGCGCCTGCGCCTTAAGGTGCGCCTGCAGGTGCAGGGGAGGGTGGAAATAGCGGCAGGGGTCGCGGACGCAGCGGCCCTTGACGGCGTCCATGCACACCGTGACACAGCCGTCCTCGTGCGCGCTCACGGGCGCCGGCGGGTGCGCGAACCGACACTCGGCCTCGGCGCGCTTGCACGCGCCGCGCGCCCACTCCCGGCACACCTGCACCACCAACAGCATGCGCCAGTCGCTCGCGCCCGCCCGCCTCGGCCTGACCGCCCCACTGCCCCCCACTGTCTCTACTACTGCGGAGCAGCCTAATCGCTCACCCGCCCACTCGATACTAACTATTCTCGTTTGGAAGCTTCATCACGTCTCTAGACAACTCCTCGACCGTTCATTACTTTCCAAATATTCAAGTGATTTTATAGAAGATTTTACTAAAAAATCTCAACCGGACGCCGCTTCTCTATTTCGATTTAACTGCAAGCTTAATAACGCAACCGTCGCATCAATTTCAATTTGGTCAGATTAATTTTATCGTTATTTCGATACAAGATTTTACACCTAGCTCATTAATTACTCTGAACTACAATATCGACCCTTTCATTTTATCAGACTATCGGATAAGCGTCGGGTGCGTCTACACTGCGAGCGCTTTACACCTCACTTCAAGAAATTTAAAAGATGAGAGCGGGCATACATCGCCGTTATTTTATGTCTGTAAATGGATGACTTATATTCACTTGTTGTATCCAAGTGACATTCCCAACAATCCGCCACTGCAAGTTTGAGTGGGGGAATGTCAGTGGTGTGTCGCAGGTAGCATGGCCAGCAGCCGTGGAGTGAGTGCGGGAGTTGCGCAGTGTAGACGGACCGTCCACCAGAGGGAGTAAGCGAGCGGTGGTCGCGAAGCGCACGCGCGCGGACGCCCGGAGTGCGAGTGCGCCCGCGCCGCGGACACGCGGGGACGGGCGAGGCGCTCACCGGCCTCATGGCAGCGGGGACCGACTCTCGCTGCCATAACGCACAGTAAACTCTACGTTTAACGAAAGGTTCTGGGACCTCATTTGTAGGGTTCCGTAGCAATCTAAAGAAATAACAGTAAAACAACGTATAATGTATGTGACACTTATGTAGAAAAATTAAGCTTTCTTTTTTTTCTCGTGTTTAGTAAAAGTTACTGATAATGATGATTTTAATAATGATTTACTAAACACGAGAAAAAAATCATACATTTTCGGGTTCCGTACCCAAAGGATAAAAACGGGACCCTATTACTAAGACTCTGCTGTCTGTCTGTCTGTCACCAGGCTGTATCTTATGGAACCGTAATAACTAGAACGTTGAAATCTTCACAGATGACGTATTTCTGTTGCCGCTATAACAACAAATATTAAAAATAGAAAACCTATACGAGTACAACAAACCTTAATTTTTCGACGTTTTTCGCTCGACATTAATAACGGTGACAGTTATTTGGTTAAATATGCACTTTAAAAATATACAAATAAATTAAAATAAATATTTATGGGGGCTCCCATACAGGTCTGTGATTTTTTTGCTCGATATTAATAACGGCAACAGGAAGATGCTTGAAATATTGAGTGGTATATTCTTTTTAAAAATAATAAGTACATTAAAAAAAATTATTAAATGTACCCATACGGTGCGGAACTCTTCGTGCGCGAGTCCACTCGCTCTTGGCTAATTATTTTCTCTAATTTCGGGTTAGCCCTACAGAAAAATTTGTTCATAAAGATGGTCATAATGACCCCCTTTCGGCTCAGAACAGGCCACGCAGATATCCATGTATCCATTGTGATCATTTCAAATTTCACTTCTTAAGATTTCATCGTAATGTTATTTTACAGATATAAGAAAGATAAATATGTGTACCTATCACAGTGAAATGTGGAACACAACATAGTTAATAGTAAAAGAATTAGATAGTAAAAAAAACTTTTTCACGAAACAGTAGTTGCTACGGAACCCTGCAATATAGGAGGTACTAAACGCTCTTAAAATTTTGCCCTCAAAGTCTTTAGTCTAATAAAATACTATGATTTCCACTTAATACAATATGCAGTAGTGGACAATACGAGTCAAATTAAAATTGAAATGTATCGCTGAGTACACACTTGACCAATGAACTGCAAAAACTAAGTTACTTCATTTCATAGCATTGCGATAAAATGACACAACAACTTAGCTCCTTTGGCCATGTGTGGCCAAACGAAACTTCAAATGCAAAGTAATCGGGTTCCAATTAAAAAATTAAACAAAATGTTCCTCCTTAAAATCTCCCGACAGTAGTAATAACAGATTTAAGACCGTCGAGAGAGATAGGAATGGTTGATGTCGCAACGGCGTACGTAATAGACAAGGTAGAGTCGGTCCCAGCGAAAGTGGCAAACATCAGGAAGCACTACTCAGGTGTAGATGGAAGAGTCGTCGCTTACGGTAGAATTTTTAATTAGACGAAACGGAATGACAAGAAATGACTGTAAAAAGTAACATTCCGTTCCGTCTAATTAAAAATCCTACTGTAAGCTGGAAAGCAGTCAAGATCCACAATAGACCAATTTAGATCGACTCCTTCCTAGATTACGCACTAAACTAGAAAACAGATTCATGGTAGATTTCAGCACCGATCCCCAAACTTTAAGGGATAATCTAAGACATTTTAAATGTTAGTGTATACTGTTTTAAGATGCCTTATGTGGTTCCTTAAATTTAGAATTCGATGGTGAAATCAAAATCCAGAGTGAGAAAATTGTTGTTTTCTAGGTAAGTGTGGTTGTTGGGTTACGAGGTGTGGTGTGAGTGTGCGGGGATGCCTACCTCGAGCCTGTCGGTGCGCGGCAGTTTCTGCTGCAGCACCGGCTGCTGCATGACGCCGAGCGGCGAGGCGGCGGCGGCGGCCGGGTCGTGGCCCAGCACGGCCGGCACCAGCTGCGGCGCGTAGTACTGCGCGTACGTCGAGCCCACGCCGGGCACGCCCGACAGGTACGGCGACGTCGCCTGCGCGCACACACACGCCTGCTTATAGTTTCACTCTTACCGCTCGCGTCTCCTTACACTATTGCGTGTTAGTTTCCTTTTTAGACAGGCCGTACGACGTTTCTCGATTATCTAACATTTATTCGATAGACAGTGAGAGCCATCGAGTAGTATAAATCGCAAAAACTTTACCGATGTGACGGGACTGCAATTATGCGCATTTGTTATCATATTAATATGGGAGAACAAGAAGGCAACAATTTTAGTCAAGTCAGATAGGATCAGTTTTTCGTGAGTTGTACGACTTATTAAACGAATTTGAAACGCACATTTGAAACGATGTGCATGTATTTGTATATTGGAAAAAGATCAAGAAACGTCGTCCTCAACTGAATCTTCCACCTTAGTCACTAAGCAAGCCAACTTTCACAAAATTAATAAGCGACATAAATTTGTACATTTCGAAGAACGAGCTAATTTTGAGAAATCAGCCAGAAAAGCTAAACATGCGATTCGAATAGAAAAATATTTAAAAAAAGCATACGTTTTGTCCATTCAAGCTATCCACCGGCCACCAGTAGTACTACAATAGGAAAACCGGGATATAAATTACAAGGAAATAACGAGAGGCGAGTGCTCGGTAAAACTGTAGTATAGATGTAAATCACGAGGATAGAGGACGAGAGGGGTTTCGGAGGACGGATGCGGGAAGATGCGGGAGGGAGAGGGCCGGTGGTGGTGCGTCGCGCTCAGCGGCGTTACCTGCGGGGCGAGCAGGGCGAGACTGATCGGATCCAGCGCGGTGAGGTGGCCTGCGGCAGCGCCCGCGCCGCTCACGCCGCCCACCTCGACACAAAACCACACAAACGCTACTGATCGTGCGAGGGGGCGTCTCGACGACACCTCCACGCCGCTCCGCACCACGCTACCACATTCTACTGTACTCTACACGAAGCGGGTCGCGTTAGCTTCCTCTATATCTATAGCGGTGCGCAGAGACGTCGAGGACTATCGGACGAGATGTTAAGGTGAACAGTGAGGGACAGAGATGTTGGCTGATTAACTTGTGCATTACCGCTTCAACCCAGATCATACATAATGTGAGAAAGTTAGAGTTAAGTATTCATGCTAACCAGGAACGTATCGTACAAACATGCTCAAGCGGTAGGAGCGATCGGCCACCATAGCGGCAAAGTTTAAGTTGTGCCATATGTAATTATGCTCTTAAATAAATACATATAAATTTAGGTAAACATATATAAATGACTAAGGCTGAAAAGTTTAAATTAAGCTCGGATTTCGATGCAGGAGCGCCTCCAAGAAAGTAAACTACCATTAACTTCCAACGTGCACATGATTAAGTTTCTGAGAAAACTTTATGTGGAAATAAGAGTTAATTTACTTAGAGCAGAAAATATTTGCACTGCTCAGTGCGTTTCTAACTTACTTATTCCTCTAACTAGATTTTGCTCTGTGAGGCACAACTTAAACTAGACTTTGAATTTCTACGATTACTTAATAACGCAAATAGGTACGAGGGTAGCGAGTACACCGAAAGCTGCGTGTTGCGTGCATAGTTTACGTGAGGACCGATCGCTCAAAGCGTTTTGTTGATAGGAATAGAGGTTAATGGGGACTCACCACGGCGGGGACTTGTCCGGGCAACACCTGGCCCGGCGTCAGGCCCATCTGCTGCATGAGTGCGTTCTTCAGTGCTAGGTGATTCCGGCCGTTGATCAGCAGCTGGTCCTTGAGGTGCTGCGGCGGGTGGAAGTACTTGCAGGGAGGTTTCTCGCGGTTACACCGACCCTGGAATCATCCAATGTACACTTTATAGCGCATGTCATGAAGGCGACATAATAAAAAGCAAGACTTTATCACAATATACGTCAAAATGGGACACTTTTGCACATAAGTGGATAATGAAAAAGATAAGAATTGGCTGCGCGCCCCAGGTAGGCGACACTTTCGGGCTTCGAAAATAGAGGAAAATGGCGGACCTCATTCGATATCATTCCGATAAGCAATATGTGTAACGGAGCGGGCGGCGGCCGCGGTTTCGGCTCAATATCGGCCGAATGTGCGGAAATCCCTCCATGCATCACAATTGCCGTGAGCCCGACACGTACCCACCAGAAATCCTTCACTCGATTTTTTCCTTATAACCGCGTCTTAGGCAGTGTCAAATATTTGTGAGGCGTGTCAGGGGCCGCGCGGTTCTGCGCTCTGCTCATTTTCGCCGTCAATGAGGCGCGAGATAATTGCCTTTCGGAATCGAAGCCCTCCGCCGCACCCGTCTATGATGATTTATTTACATCCGCGTAATTAACTGTCGCACTACGTGACGGGAAGGGCTTCGCGGACGTTTTATCGTCGCGCGCCGAGCGCCGAGCCTCCCGAGCTATATTTTATTCAATGAAAAAACGGAAAAGCGCTTATCGCACTTCCAAAGAAAATACGTAAGTATACAAACAAACGGCATCTGAATATTCAGCGCTCGACAAGGGGACGCGTTCGCTGATAATGTCCGCGGAGCAGCTTTGGCGTGATTTACACACTAACTTTTGTAAAGCACCGATAGTATCGTGCTAGTTGCCGTCTATAGTCAGAGTGGAGTTTTGTATGTACTCGTCGATCCGGAAATGTGGAACAAACAATCACGGCAAGTGTGAATGTTGAGTTGAGAGCCGAATCAGATGCAGACATGCTCCAAATTTTCTCAGTTATTAAACTTCGGCGATGCGTGCTACAACTAGCTAGTGGAAGCAGTCGGCTGCATTTAGATTAACTTGTTACTGGCAGGCATAATGTTAGTTGGACGGTCCTCTCCTCTCACAGTTTAAGCTCGGGATAAAGTTATTATTTCCTGTTACTCGGTACCGTCTACTTTAGCTGAGTTTCGATTCGAATCCACCCATTTGTGAAACTTGAATGGGTGATCACATTTCGTCATTACTTACTATGATAACTCTGCCGGGGACTATTAAACTCGTATTTATGGGCTGATAGACTGACTTGGCCTTTGATTAGATCCCTGATTGGTTAGTTCCTAATGGACGAGCTCATGGCCGTGTCACAGACTAAACTTTTGTGTTTAGCTTTTTCAATATAACTACAAATCGATACTGTAAGCAGAGCGCGTGTAGAAGTAGTTAGGTTTAGTACATAGAGTATTTAGGGGGAGCATTGCAGGTGCATAGCAGCCAGCGATTAGCAGTGAGTGATGCTGCGAGCAATACAAATTGCCACGTCGCCGGAGACGGATAGCCCAGCAAACCGCTTCCATCCGCCCTGCAAAGGGTGTGTTTCCATGCAGCACTTGTGCATGTACTGCGATTCACTCGCCTACGCATCATTACTTAAGTCCAACTAAATTTAGTTATTTATTATTGAGGAAACTGAAAAGTGCCAAAGATATTCTTTGATGTGTCATGGGTGCAGGTGTAGTGTGAGAGGCGGTAAAAGAGAGAAGCAAACAGGCGATATAAATAAACGGTACAATCATCGAGATGAGTGTTCCTGCCTCACGGCACTTAGTAATTTAATATTTCATGAGGTGCGTGGATATTTTCATTTCAGTAAAAATCAGCAAATAATTCAAATTGGAAGGAAACATTAACGGAATTGTAATTTTAATTAATCTGTAATTAAATAGGTTTTATAACAGTACAGAGCAATGCAGGTTAGATTGCTACAATAAGCCTCAAGAATTAAACATTATCTTTCAATATGCCCTATTTCGTCGGGATGGCCCACGAGAGGGTCGACCGGGCGCGGGTGGCCAATAACCGCCCAAAACTAATAACATTTTTGTGTGATAGTGGAAGGAGCAAACCGAGCGCGCTACCCTCGCCGTGTCCTTTATAACACAACAATGCGCACTTGCAATACAATAAGGGGTTAGCCGAGACTCAGTTTCATCACCGCTTTCCTTCCTGGGAGATAAGGTTCGCTCGGAATAATATACACCCGTATAAAAGGGAATGTAATGTGATGTAGGGAATGTGGTGGGAGTTTCGAGGTGAATAGCTTCCCGTTCGAGTTGGCAGTGGCGGACGATTAAAGCAAAAACGACATCAATGAAGCGACGCGCCTTGTGTCTCGTTAGGAACAGCGAGCGGCCGAGTGCACTCTCAAACTATGACGTATAACGAACAGCCCTCGAGTGCAGCGCTGGCGGCAGTCGGCACGCGCCGCGCGCCGCCGCCCTCGTTACGTTGCCAACTTACAGCTTTCTCAAGTCATAATTATTGTGCGATCCAGACTGTGACTGAACCAATATCTCATCTGATACGTGTGCATTACACATATCTGCTTGGTAACGATATTTCCTATCAGGTACCGTACAGACATAGCTCGTGTGTCGCGGTGCAATGAAGAAACCGGAATAGTGAGTATATTAGGTATATTATACTTGTTTACGTCTTCGTCTCCGACGATGTTGTATCTCATTGAAGAACCCTAAATGCAAATGTTTTACTTTAATTAGTAGCGTGACTCAGTGTCAATTATTTTTCGTAAAAAATCGCAACACCGACTTCCACACCGTGAACAGAATTCGAATAGTTTGCACAAATTGATGTGACATCCATGTATTGTACATTATTGATGATTCATCGAAAACGGCTCAGCCGATTTCAATAAAAAGTAAATGGAACCCACCTCGAAAGCATACTCATTCGAATAAAAAAAAATCGGTTCACAATTGGCGAAAATATCGATGACCATACACAAAAAAAATACACACAGACGAACATAGTACCTCCTCCTTTTTGGAAGTCGGTAAAAACTAGTTGTTAATTCGATATGTTCTTTTATTTATATACCTACCATGAATTTAATATTTCAAATAAATAGTATCTTCAATAATACTACCTACTAGTTTTCATATAATTAGATTACAATAAAACATATAAATACGACGTATATTTCAATAGTCGGTCTGGATGTCACCTGGTACATATTTTACAAAATGGATAGATTCACTATTTCACTACAATTTACACATCTACAACAAGCAAATCCTGAAATCTAATTTCGAAACGTTAGTGCTTTCTAGTCTTTCTTTTTAATAAAACACAGGCGTAACGAACCAGCTCGGCCTCATAAAATTCAGACCTCTTGGCGCGGTCCTCAATATTTGTTTGCCAATTGTGATACGGTCTGATTGCTGATCGGGAGTACGTTAGTCGGGTTTAGAACTTGCGAGTGTTCGCTTCCAGCTCTATTCCACTAAACGATGCCGCATTGATAAATGTGCTCTAGGATAATTAGCTGCGACTAATTACCAATCTGGATAGTCGATACAAAGCGAGGAGCCAACTAGGTTGTCAAGAATGTGGTGTCAGGCGGGGCGTGCTATCGCTAATCGATCGGAACGTTCGATCCGGATTGATGGATGGCGACATGCGGTCCGCGGCGGCGGCGACGCGGCCGCACGCACATGCCGATCTATAATAGCACATTTTACTATTGGCCGAGCGACACGCGACGCGGCAAATCGACACGAGAGGAAAACAATGGGCTAACGAGCAGATGAATGACACGATCCCGTAGCTAACCCGAACGTCCACTTGTACGCACGAAAGTGGGCGCCAGAAATATTTGGGGACAGACGGAAATAGAAGCGGCCGGCGAGCCGTGCCAACTCCTGCATCGAGTAGGCAGCGGGCATCGGTGGCACGTGGCCACACACGCTCGCCGCGAGCTTCATATCTCGCATTAGTATTGCAGCGGCATTTCACCGGCTCAACAATGTTGTCATTCCGTTTTCAAAGCGAGAACATTTTTTTACTGCAGCATGAATAAATCGACCGACGTATTCAGAAACGTTTGATTTAACAATGTCTGTGAATATTTCTCTTCAGAAAAACACTTTCCAAACTAACTGGTTTTTAGCGGGGACCTATAATTTTTCAAGGATAAAAAATAGGCTTTGACACTCTCCTACCATTAAACTAAATCCAAGAAATGTATATCAAGACAATCGATTGCTGAGTGAAATAGTAACAAACAATTGAAACAAAGACACATTTGAATTTACAAAATTAGTAAGAATTTATTTTTCAGATTGTAATTGCAGAATAAAAACTACACAGACACAACACAGCACAGACAGAAGACACAGCATTTGGTTCCGGTTGGTTTTCTAAAATAGAGCACTCTTGCTTATAGACAATTAAATCGTATACTCTAGCTAGAGCATTAGATAGATTAGATTTGAAAACAAGACAACTCTTAGTTCTCAAAGTTAATGAGACTTCTAACAAATACTATTACAAATAACGAGTAGCTTGTGAGAATCTTGGAGTATATCGAAGTATTTGACAGTTATAGAACATTAAACTTTAATCTACTAAAGAATGTGTAAATCTATGAGCCGTGTAGTGCGCCGAAGATCATCCGTGACTCACAGTTTCCAATCGCGCGATCGCGGCCGAATCCGGTCCGGATCTTTGGAATATTTTTTTCCGACAAGCCTGTGCGAGGGAAAGGTGGAAATCTAATTTGCAAAATTTTGTGGCCAGAGAGGGAATTAGGTAAGCAAAGTCAATTCTGAAAGTAAGTAGAATTTGAATTTAAAATGATTTATAGAGGCGCAGGGGAGTGGCTAATGAGGCGTCATGCGAGAGGGGCGCGTGTTTACGGCTCGCCGCGGCGCCCGCCGAGTTTTTACGGCGGACTCCGGCAGGCGCCGCGCCGCTCGCGCTGTCGAGGTGCTGCGACCATTGCTGACGTCATTCCGAACACGCCTCTACCCACAAACAAAAATAATTAACACCCACGCGACAGATTGATTTCGTATGGCATTGTTAGCCCTACTAAATATAGATCTTTCTAGGGTGGTCACATAAACGACCTTATTAATGAAGCTTCTAGTACGATCTTGATGACAAGAGAAACGTAATAAGAACGGCAAATATAATTAATTATGAAAATACTACTTCGGGTGCACAATAACAGAAAACTATCAACGATTTTGGAAAAAGTTTCGAGATATAGAATGATTCACTTGAAGGAAGTTGATAAGTTTGCATGGCGGCGCGCCGTAAGCTCAACGTTAAAATATGCATTCAGGCGGATTTATCTCGGCCAGTTCCACGCTGCCCACGGGCGGGCAGCGACCGGCGCGCGGTCGCCGCTGTTTATCCTGGCTTTTAATATTAGCGTGCCACTTCTATTCACTATGTTTAAGTAAAGGATAGTGCGCCGGAGCACACGTTATTAAAACGGTATATTACGGCTAAATTGGCAGCGAGCGTGGACAAAGCAAACAATATCTTAAGCGGCGGGCCGGAGAGGTGGTAATATAGCGAGTGGCGGAGGAGTGGCTCGGAGACCTCGGCCGCGGGACCACGGGTGCGAGATTAATGCAACGGAAGCGGGCGCGACCTCTCCAGGTGTTTCATTAAATTGCGCGCGGCGCCTCGGCCGGTTCGTTGGCTCGTACGCCCATTATGAGCGCTGCAAGCTCGAGGGCCATTCGCTTTAAGAACGCCCGCGCCACTTTGTAACAGCCTTAATGAATCTTGTTACTTATAGGCTCGCGTAAATTGCCTGTTTTACTAACGTGGCGTGGGGTGAGAGAAGAAAAAAACAAAAGGTCAGCGAACGCTTTCATAATGAATACCGTTTGTGAAACCGTCGAGTGATTTTTCTGCGGCCTCGTATCTCGAGTTGAGAAGCGTAATTAGCAGTTGAAAGTTGGGCTACGGCTGGCCGTATGTAAAAGCGGACAAACAGAACTGTGAATAATGCTGATGTATTTATAGATTGCTTAATGGAAAAGACCACTTCGAAGGTTGGAGCAAACAAAAAGCAGAAGATGTAGTGTTACCGTACGAGCTATTCTTGACGTTCTCGTTTCTAAAGAATGTCTATCTCGTAAAAGGTAATTAAATATAAACCAGCTAATGCGATTTAGTACAATCATGTAGACGGTGTGGGTAGTGGAGTGCTACGAGCACACTTTTGGCGTAATGTAGAGAAGCGAGAGCGGCGCGCGAGTAATGCAAAGTGATACGGAGTCGCGCGGCGTCACCCGGCCGGCAACTAACCAGTTTAGTCTGATGCAGTAATTAGTCTGAACATCTACGGCGTAGCAGGATTCCACGTGCGAGCATCTTACTCGGAAATTTCTTGCTTACTTTGGAGAGGCTTTGCAAGTCCAATGCTAATGTTTACTGAAAACTCGACGGTTCCGCTCAAATCAAGCCGAATTATGCTAATTTGACAAGATCAAGTTTCACGCTTCGCCCAGCATTAGAAATGAGAAGCCTAAAGTTGTTAATCTTCAAACAGAATCAGACCACAAACAAGGACTCGTTTTAAAACAGCGTTTTGGACTTTCTGCTTATCTGTTACAGTTAGTGTTGAAGACAACAATAGTTGTATCACAACAAAGGTTTCTGGGACGTTTCCTTAACGGTATTTTCTCTGCTTTTGTACTGAAGTTAATAGAAAACCGTTGAGCGATATCGGCTTCTTTCAAAGAACACGACGACGCGTCGAGGAGTAGGGTAGTTAGTGTCTTCAGTGGACGGAATTTGTAGTTTTATTTCGTCAGTTGTTCCTTTCGTGAAAGTTTGATATTAAATTACAATTGTTATTTAGGCCGGCCGGCGAGGCGGAGCGTCGCTTCGCAGAGATAAAAGGCGATAACTGCGAAGCGGGCTAACTACGAAATAAAGAGCCTTTAGTTGGTATGATAAGGGAAGTTTAAGAGGAGTTCGGGGGCGGCGGGTCGCACCGGCACCGATAAATTGGGCGGCACTTAATTATGATCTCGGGCGGCATCTTGCACGCGGCTAATGTTCCGGAGTCGTTTAATGCGCGAACTTATAGTCTCGGCTCCGGCGGGCGTGATAAATCTCCATCTGCGCCCTGGGCCCGGCCCTGCCTCGGCCCTGTCTCGACGTGAGCCTACGCAACAAGGCGGCCACGCGCCCAGAACCCCGCATTAAAACACAAATCTGTCCCACTTTTCTTTAATATTTTAACAGAGTTTAACAACGCTTTGACGCATTACGCGTTCTCTTGTCGGCACAATTATAAATGACGTAAGATTACCGCGGGTGAATGTAATTGCAATTTAGCAAAACTTTATTTTCATATAAAGCGTTTTCTTTTTCAATTTTTTTTTATTAGGTTCGATCAGGACTGGTTTTGATACGGTTTTCACAATTATTAAGATATTAAATATGTTTTTTGAGTTTTAAATGTACCGACTCATTTGTCATATAAATTCATACATGAATATATATGATTAAAACAATCAAAACTCCGAAGAAGTAAATATTATTGAATCGAAACAAAGCTAAGCCACAGGTTTTATTGAAAACTCGATTCTCCTAATACGAGCAGCAATTATTTTACAAAAATTCTATCCAAGTACAGATTTAGATATAGGTAATTGAATGCCCTTACACGTCCAATCAATTTCGGGCAGACATTTAGAGACAAGCAATGGGCTATTAATGCATTCATTAATCATCCGTGTGCGGGATCGATTGAACCATAACCATGGTTATTGGCGAGGGTACCTGTGTCCTGACCATGACAGACGGCTTTGTTTAATGCCATTATTAATTTAATGTGTGCTCTACCCGAGTGAGTAGTCACGATTGCGTGTCATATGAGCCATATAATAATGTACGTGGAAATCGCATTTCTCTTATTAAGCCTGAGAAGCTAGTAAAAACGTCGTCGTAAATCAATTTTCTAAACACGCCCGAAGTTATTTACCGCAATGATTTACGACACAAACGGAAAGTTTGTACGCTTTATAAATAAATACATTGGATTTTTATGGGCTGAATGTGTGGAGATTTGAGGGTAGGTCGCGATCGCGCACTGTTATTGCACGGAGTTGCGTTATGTCGCGAAAACTGGCGGCGGGGCGTGGGGAGAGCAGTCGGAGCATTATCTAGGTATAATTAAAGCGGGCAAGACGCCCGGCGAGACGTTACGCCGGTCCTAACGACTTTTATAGCGTATGTAACATTGCCGGCACATAAAATAAATGTGCCGCCTCCAGCAAACTCCTCGATATAGCACAGTATTCGCAGATTAATCGCCAAAATGTTTGCTTTCACGGTACACGATTGTCGTTATTCAGTCCATAACGCAGTATATAATGACGTAAATATTGTTGCCAGTTCCTTTTTCACAGACGCAACGTGACGAACATATTGCCACTCATGTTGAAATAGGGTTGGCGGATTTATTTAGTCCAGAGATACTGGTTTGCTATAGTGTTTCTCTAAAGTATGACAAACTTTAATTAGTAACGCGAGAGTACGTAAAGTAATTTCAAAACATATGACCGCGTTATTTTTCACCTTTCGTTTTGGTAATACAACACGCACAAAGGAATCGTAAAGCATAGTGGAATTAGCTCGAAGAGAGAGACGGGTGACGTTGTCAACGCAATTCGCTAAATGCGGAGATTGTGTACGGTGATAACAGCAGAGACGTGTGAAGTGTGTAGTCGCGGTCGCACTCGACGCGCTGAAAGGGTTGATCGCAATCAACAACAGTCACACACAGAGTTGCTTTATGACTCACATTCGGGGTGATACGGCGAGCGAGGCGACCGTCCGACCCGTCATTTAAATCTTTATATGTACACATTAGCTTTATATCCGACGGGGAGCTTTCCTCCGGCGTTAGAGGCGCCTGAGTGCACTTTTATTGAGGATGAAATACCGTAACTGCCACTCGGCGCCAGCCCGTGACGGACGAGTTTTGTACGTGCTAATTGTTCCGTTTCATCTTGATACACTACTCTGTAGCGGTTAAAGGTCATGCAGTATCTTACTACAGTTCACTCAGGAACTTTTCTTTTTGTAAATCTCGAGTTCATTTACACTGATATATTTTTTATTAGAAGACTTTGCTAAATGCGATAAAATACCAATGTTATACTGTGTTCTAGCAAATATTTTTCCGACGGATAAGTTATTAAGGTACTTCCCTGTAATCATCAAGTCATATTGGACATAAAAGGGAAAATATTCAAAACAATAACCGCTCTTCGTATCTCTATTCCAAACAGCCATAATCTTGACAAATGACGGTCTTTGGTATGTAGTAGCCTATCATAGGCACGCTGACAAAACCCCAAATAAACTGACACGGACACATAAATAAGCATATTCGATGTTTTATTGAGTGGAGGAAATACGAGGGAAATAGTTTCCTGGGTCATTACGCGAGCATCAATCAAAGGACGGCGCGATGGGCGCGGATTTCGAGTCGATCGATTGGTGTGTAGATGGAGGTCGATTTCCGGCACCCGTGGTTATCAGCGGCAGTGTAGGCGCGCGCGGGCGATAGGAACTAGGTGCGAGGGCCCGGCTGCAGGGGCGAGTGCACGATATCTGCATTGTGGCGGCGTCACGGCGCCGGCGGGTCTGGCGTCGTGGCGGCGGCGCATACATCAGGCACGCGAGCGCCTCGCCACCCCGCGCACCCCGCCGCGACCCGCGCCAATTATCATAGTTTTGTTTCTATTTTTGATCACAATAATGGCCATTTTGATTGAGTGTGCTGCAATGCGATTACGAGCCTGTATAATCGTTACCCAATAATGGACTAGTTTTACCGCCGTTCTAGATTCGGGCTTTAGATAACATTTTATAATTGAGCATTTATATTATATTATTGTTTCGCGAGTAATACAATTGCATTAGCGAAAAGTTAATTCGATTTAAAAGTTGAAACGGTTTAAACGGATTCACGGAAAAAATAACAAAGGGAAATTCCATGTGCCATAATTTTTGATCTCCGCTTTTATTATAACACTTATGGTGATGAAATGAATACCGTCGAGTGTAGAAACAAAGGCATGTAACAGGAAACATAAAGGTCGCCTAATCGTTCGTGGGTCGGTAATAAGGAAAAATGCCCAAACATTTGCAAACATTAAGGCCGGCCTTTCTGGGAAATTTATTCACTTATCTAAACATGTGCCGTTCCAGTGGAGCTCGGAACGAAGTTTATTACGAAGGTACGAATCAGATGGGTGCTTATAATTTAGCGTTTGATTTTTGCACGTTGTTGATGTTTGTTCTATTTACATTAAATATTCTCTTTTTACCAGTGGAGTTAAACTTGAGTGTTTTTCTAAACTACACTATAATTTAAAAGTAACAAGCCATAAGTAATGAAAGTCTCCTTTCTGTTTGCTAAAAATGGCTTTGAGGTGAGAATAAACAATATTTCATCGCTTTTTGTTGTAGATGTCTAAAATTTCAAAGATAATTATATGCTCTCGACTTTGCCAGACTTAATAGACAGATGATTCACGTAGCAGACGTAAACGAGGCCGTAAACATTTTTATGGAGGTTTTATGGTAAGATTTTCGATTTTCCAAACTAAGCAATCATGCAAGCACGATGCAGACGAGCTCAAACAATGAAGGTTCAAAGTGACAATAAAGGCGCCGTCCCACTGCGGCGCACGAGTTCGTGTTTTACAACGTGGTTCGGCGATTCTATTGCAATATACTCAACATATTATCTCTGACACGTAAAATATACCATAGATGACAATAATCATATCTTTATAAACCAAATTATATAAATTCTAAAACAAGATGCATGAAGTGTGTCAAACAAATTGTAACCTTAATGTTGAAGGAAGTAGGTACCTACTTAGTATAAAAAAAGTATTTTTGAAGTCGAGTGGGTAGTCGGTTTATTTGTTTGTTTAGTTTTGTAATATGTATTGCTTTCTCACCAATTTCTGGTTGTTTATGTTTATATTTTATGTACTGCGTGTAACGACGATATTTTAAAATATTAATTAAGTTATTTTTATCATGTAAGCGACATAAATGTCTTGAATGATAAATAAAAAAAATATTTACACCTATACTATACAAGATAATTTTGTACAACTGAAGCTCCGCCAAACTGAATCATACGTTTATGGATTTCGTGAAGCGCGTGCGTCGACAACGTCGAGCTTCGTGGTCGCGACATTGGTTCAAGCCACGCGTGTAGTAATGACGTTTATTCGTACAGACACTGTCCGTGCGTTGTATTGTCATATACATGTAGAGTGTATGTAGGGGACATTTTCTTGCCGCTTTGCTAGACACGTACGAAGCTTCCGTGTGCAGCGATGGGACAGTACCTTTAGTCGTGTCGCGAGATAAGTCTCATCGCGCCTCGCCTCCGCCAATAAAGTTTAAACGGCGATGATATAATTACGAGCAGTTTAGTTTACGAGTAAACAACAGATTCGCCGCTCCGCATTCATGATTCACGGATATTTTGAGACATTGTGCTCGATAGAGGCTGTTTTCCGAGCTAAGTTAATATAGGCGGATTTAACGATGGCTCTACGTTTGTGAATAGTGTTACATTGTTGTTCATCACTTCGCGGAATCGACAAAGTATTAACTCATACACCGAGTTAAAGTGAAATATGTAGGTAGCTAGCAGACAATGCTATAATGAAAATGATGGCTAGGTACGAAAAAAAGAAACATAAGTCAACAACTCAGCTGAATTAAAAAAACTAAACGAAACACAAAAGCATACCTATATTAAATTAAAAAATAAAAACTGAAGACATTAAAACTCTATAATCCAAAAAAGATATAAAAATATTTCCTCGTCAGGAATCGAACTTCGACTTCCTGCTCTTAAGTTCAACATACCAATTTCACCGAGAGTTCAGGAGGGTCGGCCAGCGTAATGTAGAGAATTAAATTACGGACATAGAGAGACGTTTTGAGCACAAAATCTCTTGATTTTTGCAAGTAGGTCAAAAACTTTTTGACACAGTTAAAGTTAAAAATTGTTCTGTTTTATTTTTGTCGTGTAGGAAGATTTAAACATGTACTCGTGTGTACTGAAAATGTAGAAATCAACATTGCTGCTAATTATTACCTACGTTAAAGCCTTTCAGATGATTAAATACACCACACTACGCTTAATTAAGCGTGATATAAAATCCATCTAAGATACATTTGACATTTGAGGCAGAGGTAATACGATTACGCACTCAAGTTGAGTAAATTGCTGATTTTATTAATAGAGTTTTAATTATACAATCGCATTTTAGTACAAATATAGCATGGTATTTATTGTGATGAGAGTTACTATTTAGCGAATGATTAGTGGTTATTTGGATTAGTAGATTTTTATATAATTAACTACAAATAGACAGACAAAACACTTTATTTACAACCACTAAAACAAAATTAAATACTTTAATATAAAGGTTTAATATGACAAACGTTTCTAAATGACTTGAAACTTCGTGGTCTCATATTTTTACGTGAAAATACCGAAAATCAATCGCTGTCGGCGATTAAAACTATTTTTTCGATAATTAATTTGCATCTGACAGGTTGCGTATAATTTGGCGTTCGATATAAACTATACAGAATAAATAATTAGCTGACAAACGTTTTGGTAACCACCGATTATTGAATTTTATGAATGCAGATACTACTAATTTTGTATGTTTCTAATTATCGTTAAGTGTACCATACATAAAAATACAAGACGAAATACGTGATAACTACATCAATTTATAAGGAACTGTTTTAACAACGTTGCGCGGAGCGGTTATAAATAATTAGCTACTGCTATTACTGTCTCTCCGCTACCTGCTGTAGTCGAAACCACAGTCAACATTTTTATCAGGTAATGTATTTTTTGACTTACGACAGGTGGTAACATTATGCCGCGTCCGGAGCTAGTTGGCGACGGTGCGCCGCGTCCCTATTATCCTATGCAAATCCGGATTTCCCAAATATCGTGCACTGCCGCGGGCCACCTCGCTATCAGAGCTATTAATAACCCGCAGTCGTACAAATATCAGCCTTAAATAATGCTACACAAGCACTGTTAAATTCGTGAATGGTTTAGGAAAATCTTGCGCTAGCTGATGTAATTGTTGGCCGATATTCAAAAAGGTGGTGGTTTTCTCTTTGTACGTTACTGACGGTAAGTTTGTCTTCGACTAGGTATCATGGATGTTTGTTTGTAACACATGTTAATAACACGTTTTTTTAATTTATGTGCTCGCGCAAATGTTTTTATTCTCCAGCTCTAAAAACATTTTTTTTAAATGTCAGCAAATGCGAGCAAAGGAATATTTTTGACTGATAAATCACCGGAGGAGGTATACAATTCGACGCGTATATATTATTTTTTTAAATATAACCACGCATAACTTTTTTCATAGTGGTCCAATTTAAATAATTCTTTTTGGAAAGAGTACTTATATTTCGAAATTGGTCCCATTTAAATTTTATGCAATCGGTTGAGCCATTTTTGTTAAATTAACAATAATGTGAAAAATGCTCCATCAATCCGTGCGAAATATTCGCGAATTCGTGGTCCAAAAATAATATAGTTTATGTTTATGATAGAGTACAATTAGAATCAAGCATTACAGTCCAGTTACATAGATAAACTGTACATAAATACCAAACTAGACCGAACTCGTTCTGGTCTGTCAGTATAAGGGTATAGAGAGTGGCAAAGATACATTACCGGGCCAGCCTATAACGCTCTGTTAGTCAAATTGGGGCACTATCACATAATTCAGCCTACTGTTTGCTATAGAGCGGTGAGCTTCTGTACTGTGTACATGATTATTCGGCGGCTATAAGCTGAGCCGTTTAGTCCGCCGACGAAATACAGTAGGCGTATGTTGCTTTACGGGCCCCGCAGCCACGCTCGCTCGAAATATTAACTACGCCGTGTCGGCTGCATATTTTCCAATTTGATTAAATCCTCTTTAGAGCTATGGTCGGATTTTCGGGAGCAGCTTTTTATCTCATTATATCTCAGTATTACGACTACTTTACATCAGTGTTTATGTGCGTAGTTCTTTTAAATGCCGTGTTTTAGTTTCAAAACTCGGTCTATTTTGAGTCGCGTGTTTAATTGCAATGAATTAGCTTTAAAATATTTTCCTGCAGCGCGTTTACATAAGTATATAATTAGCTCGGTAGTGTGGTGCTCGCGAGTTAATTTCGAAACTGGGAAACCGTCTTGCAGTTGCGAGAGAAGTACGTGTTAGTGCTCTGTTGTGCCTTTTACTCAGTAATGAGGGTGCCAGTATAATAATTTGGCGAAATAACTTAGTATACTTCAGAGTAGGTCGTTTAATATTCAAGTAGGTAAAGTGTTTATCGCGTTTATCTCGTAAAACAGGTTAGTCGAATGAAGGGTGGTGGCAGATGATCGTGCCGGGGTCAGGGAGGCCGGGGTCAGGTCGGGTCCGACACGGAAAATAATCCCTTCGCCGGCGGCCCGCCTAACGATTGCTTCCACTACAAATATGTGAGGTATCAATTTGGCATAATTTAATTAAGAAATTTCTATTCCGCTACCGTGGACTAAGTGATCGTTTGCGAAGCGAATACGACCCGTCACTAATAAAATAAAACTGGAACCTTAATTAAACAACAGTGTAGTCCATTTACATATTTTTTAACTGCAAACCGTTCCGGCTATTTACTTTGTTTCCATATTAGCAACTTAATCTAAAGTTCTAAAACGCAGAAAAGGTTTTAAATTCGACTCTACCCCTCGAAGCCGGAGGAAAAGTAATTCAGACAACAAACAAAATTTAAATTAAGCTTTACAGCATGTAATTTTATAGAATAGTATGCCATTATTCAGAGGGAGAGGCCGAGTTAAAAGGGAAAGAATGGAGCAAATAGCTTGCACTCGTTCCCGCAAGTTTTTTGAAGAGCTCGCCGGATAATTAGATTAGGAGCCGTCGGGCCGGGACTAGACGCGCGCGGCGCGGCCCGACATGCGGATCTACTTTTTTTTATTACTAAGACCTACATACCGTAGGTACTTATTTCTAAACTGAACTTTATAATGAGTTCAAAATTTAATGCGCTCGTACCCACGGTAGATATTTTACGTCAGGTCATAGCGCCTTCTAGTTTATGCGAAGCAATCAAATTTAGTTCAGAAAACTAATTATATTTTATTGTCAAATATAAAACATGCACTCAAAGTTAATTAAATTGATAACTGTTCATATTTAGCACGAAACAGCCAGGATGACGGACGTTTCTGACGTTTAAGTGAATTAATTATAATAAGCGGCGATGAATAATTCTCACCTAATGAGGCAATAAATCCAAGAGAGTAGATGATATACCGACGGAGACACGATACGTGCGCGCCCGGAGACACTTGCCCACGGAATGGCCCGCGGCGGCGCCCACCACGGGTACAATTTAATTAAATATGGCTTCAGATTAACTCGGTGAGGCTTCACACAAACTATTCAGTTTCATATCTACCACCCCTCTATCCGTCTACTCGAATAACCGATTATATCTGATACCTCATACCTGGCGGGCCGATTCGTAAATCACATTTCGCGACGTTAAAATTGCAAACTCCTTAAGTAGATTACCTGAAACAAAAAGATTACACAAATTAGTCGTTTCTCTCGATTTGTTTACGTCAAAGTCTATTAGGGTGAACAATGTCGCTAATAATAACAATGGCAGCAGGAGTGACGAACCAAAGTAACGCCGGTGTGAAGTCTTGACTTTGATAATAATGGGTTTCGTTGGAGCGTGGCGAGCCGGTGGGCCGGCGCGGGGTGGGGTGTGATTGTATCCGATGATAAACATCGGCCGCCCGCCGCCGCGCCATCCAGAGTCGGCGCTAATTAAACAACAACGGAGAAAATTAATTTGATTGTTTCGGAACTGCGCCTCTTTGTTTCGAGCCTACGAACGGGTTACCTCGAAAAATGGAGCGAAGCGGTTCTGCCGAGCGCCGGTATATTTTCCAGTGTAGCGTTTTATTTTATGCAAAAGGTTTTTATGGATACAGGAGAGTGCGGCTCGGCGCGATGAAAAGCCGCGATAGACTGAAGTAACGCTTGACACCAGACGGGAAGCCGGCGAGTGCAGCCGATCGATGATCGGGTAAACAGATGGGTTTACTGACTGTCTAGTCAAGTGCACGCTGCTCAGTTTTCACTATTTAACATGCACTACATTCAATGTTGTTTAAATAAATGCTAATTAATTTAAATAGTAAACTTGAACTGAACAGCCTTGCGGTCGCATTATATTGAAGACAATAAATATCAACTGTGTGTGTCTGTCAGAGGCACGTTCCGAAATTTAAGAGAAAGTGATTTAATTCCGGTAAACATTAGTCACATTTGTCTATTAATTCTCAAGTTACGGCAGCATTATTGGCCGTAGGTTCGATTGAAGCAGAAGTTTGTTGATGATGTGGTAGAGTTTTGTGACAAATGGTGTAGGCGTGACGCGGCGCGGCGCCACAGTCGGCGTAGCAGCTAGTACCGCGCGCGCCGGAGACTGCAAGCGCGGATCAGATTCCGCGGTATCGCTTTACACCCCACACGCCGCTGCGTAAACTCCCTTGTCATTATTAGCGACATACCATAATTAATTAAAGCTACGTGTTCAGATATTCTACTCAGAAGCACATGTTAACAAGATCCGATACCTCCGCCGGGCGTAACGAGACCATAATATTATACCGAGCAATAACATAGCTATTGTCGCGTCTACACTAGTGAGAATGAATAATTTATATCGGCGGGACGTAAAGTTTCGAGGTTCGGGTGTCAATTAAGCGAAGTATTTACGAAAGCGCGCGCCCCTTCAATAAATAAGTTGCGGGATAGAATTTGGAAAATTTACCGTAAATGGGCAAACACACTGGGTCGGGCAAAAACTTTAATGCGTTCTGTGAAAGTGTTCGGTGCGAAAATGTGGAGCTACACTCGGCACCCGCGTCCGACAACTCGTTGTTTCTGAGTGTCAATTATTTACGCGTGCCGAATGCGGGCGCCCGCCGCCGCCGCCCGCCCAACTGCCGAGACGCCCAACTTTTTGTTTACCGACAAATAACTTGATTCGATTACATTTGACCATGGGGCGAGCATTTAAATTAAATTATTTAATAGTAGGGCGTTAGTTTTTTATTCGAAAATTGAGGGATATATTTTTTACGGACACTTGATTATGTCTTGTACTTCGGTATTCCATGTAGCCCTGAAATCGGCTTCAAGGAATTTGGACAGTGACGTTTGCTTTACAAACCGAAGTATTAAAGCAGGTACTATTTGTAAGCAGGACTGTTGTTCCAACCAATATTCATACTTGTTACAATGTTGAAATAGTTTAGATAGTAATAGTCGGCAGGGTTTCATTAAAAAGACATCAACGAGTTTTTAATGTGTGTTAGCATCATTTAAAAGAGTTCAACGCGTGCCCTACGCTTTTCAAACACCATTTACTAAATCTTAATTATTTTACTAATAAACAACGTCTAATAGCTTAAGGAACACTCAATTGGCGAACATTCGTCGGATATGGGTGACGTTTATACTATAAGTACAATTTAATTATCTGGTGCTCAGGCTTGCGAGCTCGAGTGACAAATCGGCTTTTAAATGTGGAAAGTTCAAGAGTCCATGAAACGTAGATGTCCGAAGGGATACTCCGGGTGCGACTCATTAAAGGATGTGCGGTTCATCTCATTCGGGACGGGACAAAAACGGAGCCGTCTGTTACGTCGCGCCTCGCAATTAAACACGGAAAACGAACGAGGGCCGCTCATTGGAAAAGTGCTGAACAAGTGAACAATACAACAGCTATCTAATTACTTTGCGCTCTACCAATCCTACCATGTAACGTCACTGTGTAAAGTTGTTTGCGGCTTTTGCCGAACGGACTCGCGCCGCCTGAACTTTGTCGATTCGAATGTTTCACGAGCGACTGGACATTAATTGGGTATACCTATCGAATACATTGTTCGCACACGTGACACTGCTAAAGTTAACCTATTCTAGCGGAAGTTTAATCTGAGAAAGGGTATAAAACAAAATGCAATTTAGCGGTAAATTATGGGGAGTCCTTTTCGGGACCATTAATTGGAGACGGAGTGGGGTTTAATACAATCGAAATCGAATTAAGTACATTCAGTTGCGGCGAGGGCGGATCGGGTTCGGTTGATTCAGCGCGAACCGAGAGCACGTTCCCGCCGACGTGTACTATACAGTCGGGATGATTGGATAACTATTCATTTCTACAAAATGTAAAACAGATATTTTGTGAGTACGTAAAACAAAGTTAATCAACTCTGAAATATGGCGTGCTTCGAGCAAAGTTCCCAGTTTAAAGAACCTTATTAATATGCAAAACAAAACTTGCAATTAATTGGGGTTTCAAGTTAAACCACCGAAATCGGGAGAAAAGCTCTCGTGAATAAATGAAGATTGTTCGTTTAAATATCAAGTCATTGAGGGTAATGAATATTGGAATAATACGCGTCGCGGGAAGACGTCAAGCAGATTCGCCCTCGGCATGTCATGTTCGAGCGGTGGCAGTCCTCGTCCTGCCAGCTACGAGTTAAGCGGCGCGCGGTTCACGTCGGGAATGGATGGTCGAATTAATTGAAATATAGCGTCGCGCCGGTGTGCGGTCGTGCGGTGGCGGATTGGGGGATTAAAGTTGCAGCAGGCGAGCGCGGGAGCAGGTGGCGCGGCGGCGGGCGCCTGCAGTGCGGCGCGCCCATCGGCTTGCCGAACACGGAGCCGAACTGTTGAAAAATTGCGCTGAACGTTCTGAAGCCGCCCCTCGCGTATCCGCGCGCGCCTGAGCCACATACTAATCAGGACGGGCTCCTTGTTCGCCGCCATCTCGCACCTCGACGCCGCGCACCGATGGACACGATCAATCACCACTAAACTGCTTCACGTTTCCATTATCTGTAACGTTGAATAAGCTTCGCCGAGGTCGTGACTCGATTGTATCAATCAAACCATTCATACGCAGGTGAAGTTAACGAGTGTTCGGATTAAACAAATAAGCCCTTGACCGACATAGAAACGGGCACAAGTTCTTCTAGTGTACTTGTGTAGAAACGTGCATCATCAATTATGAAACGATTTGTGGAAACCTCGGTAATACCCAGTCCCCTGCTACGGAAAGATCGCAGTGGAAAATATTGCTGCGAATCTAAGCACAACTTTTGCAATGACTCGACGATTCTGCAACGTCGCAAGGCACCGCGGGCAATATCTCCTCGAAATATCAAAATAAGATTATTTTGTGTTTGCTCTTACCGAGCGGCAGATAGAAATCGTTTATCTGAAGCGATCGGTGAACGACTTAGCTGTAGCATTTTGAAAATTTATTGTCTAGTGCGGTTTAGCGAGTAGTCGCGAATTAATCCGTGAGGATATCAAGGGAAGTTTAACTTTATTAGAGGTCCGACTACGTCAAGTGCCGGGGCCGGCCGACCTTCATAAAACAAAGTTTATGACAAACAATAACATTTATTACATAGTCGAGTATTAATGCGCTCTCCATTTACAGCTGGGCAGGCGCCCGCCGTCGCGACGCGCCGGTATTGTTCCCGACGCAAACATCTTTCAGCGCCGGAACTCCCCTCGCGGTAGAGCTCTCGCCTGGGTTTATGATGCGTCGACTCGCGTACTGATGATTATATCCGAGCTGCTACGACATCTCTACGGCCTACGCAACGTCTACGGGCTACGGTGCAACAATATAAATAGTACACATTCAATTGGAGAACAATATTGATTTAAAGTTTTAAGGAGAGTCAGTTTACGACATGAAAAGGCTACACTGAGAAAAAAATCGCCACTAAATATTACAAAAGTGCTTTGTATTTGGCGAAAACACTAAATTTTAGTATAATTTAGCAAAGTTTTGCTGTATTTGCAATTTTTATTATTTTTTACTAACAGTTTTGTTTTTGTAATTGTAATTCCTAAAATACGATTTTAGTAAATGCAGATATTGCAAAAGTTTAATATTTATTACAAATTTATAGTAAATATTGTTAGAGTTTTGTAAATTCCGCAAATTCGATTACTATTTTCAAAAATAGGTAGTTGTGTTTCTAACAGTTTACCTATTTTGTAATTCTAAGTAATACTTTTAATCAATTTTAAAAAACGTTTGTAATTTTAAGAATTTACTATAGTTGATACAACAAAAATATTTAGTTTTACCTTTCTGTAATCCCAAGCAACACGCTTTATTTATTTCAACACGGGTTTGTAATTTTTAGAAAATATAAAATTATTGATACAAGAAAAGATTTAGTTTTTACCTTTTGTAATTCCAAGCATCTCGTTTTATTAATTTCAACACGCATTAGTAATTGTTAGAAAGCACTTTAATTGGTACAACAAAAATATTTTGTTTTACCCTTTTTGTAATTCCAAGTAACATGCTTTTACAATTTCAACACGCGTTTGTAAATATTAGAAATAACTTTAATTGGTACAACAAAAATATTTAGTTTTTCCCTTTTTGTAATTCCAAGTAACACGCTATATTAATTTCAACACTCGTTTGTAATTATTAGAAATAACTTTAATTGGTACAACAATAATATTTAGTTTTCCCCTTTTTGTAATTCCATAGAGCATGCTTTATTAATTTCAATGCACGTTTGTGATTTTTAGAAAGAACTTTAATTGGTACATCAAAAATATTTTGTTTTACCCTTTTTGTAATTACAAGCAACATGCTTTATTAATTTCAACACTCGTTTGTAAACATTAGAAATAACTTTAATTGTTACAACAAAAATATCTAATATTTCCCTTTTTGTAATAACAAGCAACACGCTTTATTAATTTCAACACTAGTTTGTAATTATTAGAAATAGCTTTAACTGGTACAACAATAATATTTAGTGTTTCCCTTTTTGTAATTCCTAACAACATACTTTATTTATTTCAACACACATTTGTGATGTTTAGAAAGAACTTTAATTGGTACAACAAAAATATTTAGTATTTCCGTTTTTGTAATTCCAAGCAACATGCCTTATTAATTTCAACACGCGTTTCTAAATATTAGAAATAACTTTAATTTGTACAACAATAATATTTAGTTTTCCCCTTTTTGTAATTCCAAAGAACATGCTTTATTAATTTTTTACACACGTTTGTGAAATTTATAAAGAACTTTGATTGAGTAAAGTTGAGTAAAGAATATTGATACAACATAATTATTTAGTTTTTCCCGTTTTGTAATTCCAAATAACACGCTTATTTAATTTTAACACACGTTTGTAAAATTTAGCAAGAACTTTATTTGGTACAACAAATATAATTAATTTATCCCTTTTTATAATTCCAAGGAACACGCTTTAATTATTATGAGCTTCCAGTGGCTTCGCTCGCGTGGCCTACAGGAATCAAAATATGACGTACTGTTTTTTCAGAAACAAACATTATAAGCGCTCTTACGATAATAATCTCAATTGAAATTACAAGATGACAAAATTCCCAAACAAAGCATTATTGCTTTTCAACAACAAACAAAGTTATAAAATTGACAAAATGAGCCGTAAAACGTAAACTTATCGCCTATAACAATAGCAAATATTAGATCATAAGTAGTAACAATATTTTTCCCAGAACAAATTATAATAAAATGATTTTACGCTATGGCAAGTCTTGAGTAAAGAGTAAAAAAGATGAAGAATAAGCATAGCTGCTGGATTCTAAACGCTTACAAATAAAAAGCAAATTTTTGGCTTTAACATTTAATAAGGTATGGTTAAATATATGAAGCTATTAAACGGAAACGGAAAAAAGTTTACGTTTACTATCAAAAGTCATGGTAAGGGCACTGAAGTTACTGGAATAATATACGAGATAAGTTTACACTTTAATACTCGAAAAATCTCAAATTAATACTTATGCATTAATTGGCATTAAGATTTTTTCTGATGCCGCGTTTTGTGTTCCCGCCAACGTCGTTGAAATATTCTTATTTGACGGCTTTGGCATTGGTTTCAGTAATTCAGTACACTGAGTATCATACGAGTACTTCGTAGGGTTTGACATGCTCATAGGCGATTAGTACTATGTACTTACAAAAAAAAACCACCGCGTTGGTACCTAGATAGGTACTGGTATAGACTAGTATTGGTATCTGATATACCACTGGTTTGGAAGATGAAAAAAAATTGATTTACCTTGTTTTGTAGTTACAAGCGTGGGTTTAATCATTTTCAAAACACGATGGTCATTTGTATTGAAAGGAAGAATAATTTCAAACATGAGGCTTTATTAATTTCAAGACACTATTGTAATTTTACTACAATAGGTACTTTAGTTAATGCAACAGAAACATTTAGCTTTTGGTCTATTTTGTAAATCCAGCAATAAGCTAAGTAATTTCAACGAAATGTTTTGTTATTTCCAGTAAAGTGTCCGGTGTGTTTTGCTTTATGAATACGATCCCGCCTTTTCAGCAGCCATTTCGTAGTTGCTTGCAGTAGAGTAAACATGGAGAGTGAAGTTCAGTACCAACAAACTGTGTTTTACCAACAGATTTAAACACTGTGAGTGACAATTGACAATCTTACCCAGGAGTCATTGTTATAACAGCTATACAAGAATAGAATAGAATAGAATAGAATAGAATATCATTTATTGTCATAGTATATCATTTACACATTTTTACTTAGTAAAATAAATTATATAAATGGTTCTACCATGGACTCGTCGCAATTACAGTAATTTTATTTAAGTACTCTTATCTACCCTCACAACAAGAAAAAAATATAGCTTGGATTAGATCAGAGAACGAAACATAGACAAAAATATTAGTTTTAACTTCCATGATTCCCTCATTGGACAATAGGTTTGATCATAATATAATTGTTAGTTTTTGAAAATTGTCAGACATTAATAACAAATATGTAGGTATTGTAGGTACACGAATTCACTATATACAAATAAAATCAAAATGACTCAGCTCTGTACAGAGGCATCGTTAAATTATTATCACAATAAAATAATATTTAATAAATTCAGTCCTATAATTTAAAATAAATATGGGTATACACTTTAATTAATTTTGGCAAATAAAAATAATTTAATTTAAAAATGTCAGCTGTAAAGGGGCTTCGTCAAACAATAATACGATAATTACAGTAGAATAATCAAATAAAATAATGTAAAATTAATATAAACATTGGAAAAATTATTCAGTACACCTTAGTAATAAAAGTATCTACATAAGCAGTAATTTAGCTGTAAAGGGGCTACATTCATAATATTTCTAGGCAAAAATAAATAATAGTAATATACCTGACAGACAGACAAAAATTATTAATATTATAACAGATTTATACCAGATCAATAAGCACAAGTGCACAACGCCCGTTCGTATTTTATGGTTGGTTGTCACTGTAGTCATTATCTAAAAATTCCGATATTTTATAGATTGACTTCGATATAAGCAATTTACAGTCATCTTACTGAGTAATTGGGGTCTCAGTGAATACGATCCCGCCTTTCCAGCAGCTATTTCGTCGTTGCGTGCAGTAGAGTAAACATGGAGAATGAAGCTCAGTGCGTACCAACTAACTGTGTTTAATAGTGTAGTGTCATAAGTACAGATTTAACCAGTGTAAGTGAAAATTGTCAATTTTACCCAGAATCTACGGAGTGACTGGGTTTCTCCGTGAATACATTATACTCGCCGACAATGTAAATTATGTTTTATTGTACATGTGGCTGTTTCGTGTGTTATATTATAAATGTGTAATACTTAATAAATATCTAATATGACTTCACTTGAATCTTTATTTTTATGTTTGCAATTATTATTCACCTTGTAACTTACATTTAGATTTTTTAGTTTATAACCTTAGATTCGTTTTGTAAGATATGTAACTCAAGTAGTTTCAATAGCTTAATTTTGTATTATTTGGTTTTTGTAATGTTTAGTTTAGTTCTGTGATATCTACTTAATAAACCCTTTCCATAAAAAAGTTATAAAACACTTCAAATTGAAATATTTAAAACTGTATATTTATAGGTAATTGTTATAAGTAGGTATACAGTTTTTAATATTTCAATTTGAAGTGTTTTATAACTTCTTCTTGGATAGGGTTTACTAAATTGATAACACAGAACTAAACTAGACATTACAAAAATCAACTAGATAATACAAAATTAAGCTATTGAAACTACTAGACTTTTACTAGATAATACTGAACTAAACTTTCGAAAGTACTAAGGCTTACTAGATATTACAAAACTAATCTATCAAAATTACTAGGTGTTTACTAGATGATACAGAACTAAACTTTTGAAAGTACTAAGACTTGACTAGATATTACAAAACTATTCTATTAAAATTACTAGGGGTTTATAGATAATACAAAACTAAAATTTCGAAATTACTAGGACTTTACTAGATATTACAAAACTAATCTATTGGATCTACTGGGGCCTTACTACATATAACAAAACAGGTATTAGTAATTCCCACTAAATATCAATTTGTATTTTTTACAGGGCATTTGTTGTCCTCGGAATTAGTAAAATCTTTAGTATTCTTTACTAAGATTTTACTTTGACTTTGCTAGCTTTAAAAAAACAGGTATTAGTAATACCTACTAAACATCGATTTGTATTTTTAACAGGGCATTTGTTGTCTTCGGGATTAGTAACATTTTAGTAAAGAGTACTATGGATTTTACTAGATATTACAAAGCTAATCTATTGAAGCTACTAGGACCTTACTACAAATAACAGAACTGATATTGTAATACCTACTAATTGCATTAACAAAAATCGATTTGTATTTATTACAGGTCATTTGTTGTCCTCGGATTTAGTAAAATTTTAGTAAAGATTACTATTTTTTTGTTAGTTTTTCTCTCAGTGTATTTGGGGGGTTTTTACCCCCCAAAGATATTATTGAATATAATCATATTCAATAATACCTTAGTTTCTGATGATTATGTTATTTACTAGTACGAGGTATGTAATGATTTTTTATGACACAATGACCTCATTGTGTCATAAAAATCATTCATACACATAATATTATTACTTACACTCCGCTATTTTGTCCGGAGACCTTAGATTTTTGGGATTAAAGTGGTAAAATGTTTTCAACACGTAATTATAATTAAAACTCGGCGAACCTTTTTTAGCACCCCAGTCGAGAAACCCTTCTGCACTATCGTAAAACATGGCATCATAATATACGAGTAGTATGATTAAGTTAATCGGTTTATTTACTTCAACAACGACCCGAAATAATTCTCCTTTACAGATAAAAGTCGAAGCCCCCTAGACCGGACAGTACCGCACGTCTGGGCGGGGCACTTGTTCTAGAGCGGAATAAAATTTTATGTAGGACATTATACGTGACAAACGACGTAAACGACACGAATATCCTCTCTCTTTCCGCTTTCGGCGGCTATTAACATTATTATTTCTTTATTTCAACTGGACACATCTGTAAAAGCTTATGTTTAGATTGTTGAATACGATCGCAAACGACTACGCGACTGTACAGAGAAAGGAAAGCTTTGCTTCGCTCGCTGTAATAAACGTTAAGAACTCTTTGTTCATTAAAATGAACGTGTTTTCTCACTTAATGTTTGGCTAGGAATCTGGCTGCGAAATACTGATTGCGGGCAGAGTCAATTACAATGGCGTAGTTTGTTTAGAAGCCGTGGCTTTACGAACCCGTCTGATAAGAGTTTAATGTGTCACTTGCATGGACGCCAGCCAGGGGGTGGTAAGCCGGTGGAGGACACATGTCAAGCGAAGGCTCAACACGGACTGTTTTTGCTATAGTTCATTCGTCAACTAGTGTGGCAAGGGTTAAACTGAGACTTAACCTTTTTTGCTTGGTATTTTAGGGTGGAGAAATGATGCTAAGCGTCTGACAGTTAAACAATACTGCATGCTAACTGACACTTACTTAGTTACACATTAAGACGGTTAGATTTATATATTGCTAAATAAAATCGCCTATGAAATAACGCGACAATAGTAATAAATTGTCAAATCAACATCGGACCGCTTTACTTAAAGCCAATGGTTATAAAATTTACACATTTTTACAGCGTCAAAATCCATATCAATTCATGAGCAGACGAAACTGGAAAATATCCCGGTGCACAATAGACAAGCTCTTGCATGCGAGTAGATGCATCTAATGCACATTCAGTGTATGTAGGTAAGCCGAGCGACTAGTGGTTGTTAGGGTGATCGCGCTCGGGGGTGCAGCCTCCCCCCCGGCACCGCCAATTTTAACGTCCGTCGCTCCGGTTACCTTGTTAAATCGCGACCTTTAAGTTACTCCACGATGCTCCACATGGCAGCGAGCTATTCAGACTTCAATGTGCTCAACTCGGAACATATATTACATACATTGCGCCATAAGGAGCGTGCTTATTATTTTTATGTACTAACGAAGTTTACTCGGTTTATGGAGATGCTTTCTTACGAAACGCGCAAGAATGTAATTCGTGCGGTTACTGGAAAACTTGTCTCACGGCGCCGATTTACACGAAATCATTGTTATTTGATTTTGTAGCGAGATATCCATTCGGCAAAAAGAAAGGTGGAGCTATTCAGGGATAGAATCTTGACAATTCGAAAGCAATTAGAGCGACCCAATTGCGGCGTGAACGTGAGTTTCGAGTGCATGCTCTCGCTGTTACGGCATGACAATCGTCATTCCGGCAAGTGTAATGTGTACGCGTAATCGCGTCTGTTGGCGCAGGGTGTTTGTCGATGCTCATTTGCGTATCTAAGTGGTCCCGCGGAGGCCATTAGACGGCGATCGAAGGCGTCATTACTCGTAGTGGCGCGATAAGGACGAAGCCGACAGTGCGGCCCTAACGACATCGCCCGCGGTGCAAGTGGACAACTACGTGTTTCCCCTAAATGGCGCCATTTCTAAAATGTGTATTCGGGGAAATGTGACAGAAAACTAGGCCACCAATTGACATTTGAGCACCGGCTTGATTAATAATATGTTTATAATATATTATCGGTTATAGGATGGTTCACTCGTCTAGTTAAACGTTAACATTTTCTGTTTAATAATGTATGAACTTGTATTTATTATACGTAAGAAGATCACAAATGCGAAAATACTTTGAAACATCAAAGCGTCATGTATTAAAATAAGATAAAGCCGTTGTAATTAAAGACGTTTCAATCTCTTCAAAAGCTCGCGATATTAATATACAAGCTCGTATATGTAGGTAGTAGAGTAAACAACTACTAATGGGATATTAGCCGTAGCATAAAATACTTAGCCGTAACGTAAAATACTTTGAAACATCAAAGCGTCATGTATTAAAATAAGATAAAGCCGTTGTAATTGAAGACGTTTCAATCTCTTCAAAAGCTCGCGATATTAATATACAAGCTCGTATATGTAGGTAGTAGAGTAAACAACTACTAATGGGATATTAGCCGTAGCATGTGATTTCATAAATGCGGTCTTAGCGAAGTTTCGTAGTAGATTTTAACGAGATTGCCAGTCGCCGGTGGCTGCGGCTTCCAACTCGCGGGAACCCCCTACGCAAGTTTACAACTTATCAAACATTCCGCCTCATATCAGATAACCATCTGACTATCATTTTCAACTTGATAGACCTTATCGTAGAGCTTTTCTGGATTCTGAAATATATCTACTATTTGATTGTACAATTATTATTATTAAAACAGAGTCGAAAATGAGTTATGTACTTAGCTGCTGACGATGTCATAGATACTTGCGTGTATCTAAGACTCAATGAACACCACTTACAGAAAAAAAGTATTTAAAAAGAAAATGCGCAAGAGGCAACCGCATCCGGTTCAAAATTAATTAAATTCCAGAAGAGAAATTCTATCTAACAAGAAAACTCGCCCACTGACCGCTTTGAAGAATCTGATTATACAAATTCATCCCTTTCTCATAATTGTCTTAGACTAAGCAAGTCACGTTCCGCAAAGAGGAAGTCCCCTCGTTTATAATCAATGTCAAAATGGTATTATCGAGAGATTGGGTGGAAAAATTGTGTAATATTTTTTCAGAGGTATGAGGGTATAAAAACGGAGTGGCGTCTTATGAAGTATTCATGATGGGCTCATCTCGGACTTCTGTGCTAATAATACGTAAATAAAATATGAGTTTGGTCGGGGCAGATGATCGATTCGGCTAGTGGTCCTGGAGGAGTGCTTGGAGAGGTCAGGTGCGATGCGCTCGGCCGCTCGGGCGGACTATTCGCCGCATGTATTATTCAGGCCAGATCTCGCGCCGCTCGCATTACAATACGAGCTCGTCCGGCGCGCGCGACTAACTTCTGCGACGGTAGACAACGCGACTGATTAAAATTTCATCTCTCTTTGTTCGAGAACAGAGATAACGGATCGCCGTGCGCCGCTAATGCCCCAGCACGGCCGCCGCCGCCGATCTAAATTGAATTCATCGATTCACTGCATACCTACACAGTTCGATAAATAATTTAAACAGGACACGGCTCTCCTTTATACGAAGGGGACAAAGCGAAGGAAAACGGTGTTTTTAACATGAATTACCGCAAAACTGAGCTGATAACATCTAATTGGTTCGTCCCACTTAAATCAATCATGTAAATGGTTTTACATAGAAATCATTCTACAAAATCAAGGCAACAGTCTTAATTTCTTTTTTCATTTTCTTAGAATTGAAAAAAAAATCTTTTGCTTTACTTTCATATTCAGTGCTAAGCTCCGTGGTAAATGGAAAAATTTCGCCTCAAAAAGGCTCAATTAGTCAATGAGTCTGTTCAGAGAATCAATCACGGCGTCATAATAAAAGCTCCATCCACAGTTTGAAAAGAAATTTTGTAGAGCGGCTTAAAGTGCGGTAGAGGCGAGCGGCGCGCGGCGGCGGTTTCATAGCGCCGTGTTTGCCGAGAGCTCGATCCCGCCAATTATTCCAGCGGCGATTGGAAACGATCCGCCGTCCGCCCATCACGAGACAATAAAAAGTGAGTACGAAAAAAGGAGTCCAGTACTTCGCTATTCTTGAGAGTATTGGTACAGCTGTAAGTTTACCGAGGCACATAAATTTGCGTGCGGAATTCTATACAACATTTAAAGCACCGGAATGTAGCGCGTGGCATGGCTCCCTTGTAATGTATAACTCACGTTTCTGAAATAAAAAGACGACAAAGGAGGCCATTTGTTTTGGTATTACGCTATCGGGCAGCACGGCGCGGACGGCAGCGGAGGCTGCGCTCGGTTCGATTTTTCAGCAGACGCGTCTCGACGCGCACAGTCGAAATTGTGAGAAATCGTCGGCCATTTGTATCGGATATTGTCCAGGAGTCAGAGTCTCTCGTGCGATTCTATTGTAGCCGTTACTTGAGAACTGGCCCGTACAACGATGCGGTTAATTTGAAGGAATAAATCAAGCTCGCTTTATATTCCCGTCACAACCGACAGCGGGGCCTTGGAAGCTATTACAGCGCGTAATGAGATTTAGAGCGTTCATATAAAGTTATTTATGTGCAGAATGCGGTTACACTGTGCAGCACCAGTGTCTCAAAAAGCTCTACAGAGCAAACGGGGAGTATCTCCATTAATTGGTGATTTGTCGTAATATTTCCCGTCGTAGTTCACTATTAACTACTGAGTACTTCCACATTGCTCTGCCCGTCTATTATATTATCAACGTTATGAAATGTACTAATCAGATTGACAACATTAGGTACCGACGATAAACCGATACTAAAACGACTTTCCAGTTCAAGGCTTTGTCCCAGAGGTGAATGATTTCGCCGCGACATTTGTTCAGTGACGCTTCAAGCGGCGCGCTCGACCCGTCCATCCGTCGCCGTCTCGACATGCCTTTACCCGCAGTCATCCCTCAAACATTGCTCAACCATTAATGTTTTTATGAATTCTCAAATCAAAGAGAAAACATGCTAGTCCCGTCGCGTGTCTAATACAAATGTAACCAAATTTTGGAACCCTTTTCTTATCAGTTCCAATCAAGCTACGTTTTGTTTTCATACCTCTGAATATTACAGAACGGTTTTGTGTTCGATGAGCTAAAATAAAAATAGCGTCGTCTCCTTTGTTTCGCCGTTTTGTTTTGTCGACGCTGAACTCGTGCGAGCGACGACGATTTATTCATTCGATAGGTTCGCTTACGATAATGGCGGGTAAAAACATGAGAACTCTCAACGGGAACTTGGTACGACCTTGGGACACAGACACTCGCAAAAAATAAGTGAACGGCATAATTACAAATATCATAAACATTGAAAAGAGAAATGTTATTCCACACTGTGTAAGATACAGCACGTTTGTCTGGGTGACTCACTTATTAAGATAATCACCTGCATTTATCAGGTTATCATCGCATCGCAAGCACGTCAATTGTACGATAACAAAGTGTCACATTTTATGTATGATAATTATACATGAAAGATCCTATTAGGACAGTCAAAAGCCTGCGTAAATTATATAAAATTGAAGATATTTATAACAATACAATTACGTATTTTTTACATTTAGGTCTGACTCGTCTGATGCTAGATTCCATAGGTTTGAAGTGATAGATCAAAGACGTCCGAAAAACTGAAATCCAAGTATTAATATGCCAAGTGCGTAAACTTGCTGTTTGTTTAGTTACGTGAAGAGAACATCCATCTGAGTGACCAAAATGCAAAATGTGGATTAGGCACCAAAGCGAGCCAAAGTTCAGCTCAGCACGACACGGTTGAAATACACAAGAGTGTAAGAAGAGTCACGATTGTTAGAAATACTGGTTTTTCCTTTCGTATAACTACAGAGTATGCAAGCTCGGACTTGGTAATGAATTTGCAGGGAAACCTGTGTGTTCTGTGGCAAAATCCACAAATGTCGTGTGTGATTGTTAAGCCAGTCGATCCATAACTGAACGACTAAAACTATAGCTGACACGCACGCGTCGGACGGACAATGGCGGCGGCCCTTTCATTATTTATTATTATTTTTATTCGAGGAGCTGGATGATCGATGGGGGCGAGGGCTCGCGGAAACGACTTCTTTGTCCAGAGTGAGATTAATCACACACTCTGTATGAGTGAGCCGGTCCTGAGAGCGTATATTCATTAGCACGACCGATTGCCAAACTACACATGATACGGGCCTCCCTGACACCCTTCATAAAAATCAGTAATTGAAGACAATTCATCAACAAACTTTACATAGTTACACAATTATACTTAACCGCCGATCACACTGAAGAATTATGAACAAATGATTAGCTGAAGACCATAAGACGAATCGACAACCCTCAACAGATTAACTCTAAATCTGTACTCGCATATCGTCATCATTTCGTTTATAGGAAACATGTCATGACCCTATTTGCAATATCCCCTCACTACATTTACCAGGAATACTTATTGCTCAGATAAAAGTGCCAACATTTCAAAATAGTGGAATTGCGTACAATAAAAAGAATCATTAGAACACCGTTCACGTACGAACTACAATTTATTCCTCGGGCCATTTAAGGAATAGAAATTCCGTGGAAGTTTTACCTTTTTACATGGGAAGCGGAAGGCGAATCGGAACGTATTCTAGACGCCGTATGACGCCATGCTGACTCGGCGATTTCAGACGAGCCTACCCACAGTCTACCCACCGGCGGTACGGCGCCGCTGTCATACAAATTTATTATAGAAATGAATGTAGATTTTTCTCCGCGTACGATTTTTCGTCTTTTGTTATAGGCAAAGAGATTTAGGCGAGTGCCTACTTTTTATTAGGTACCTATTATTCCGAAGGCTTTATATACTTAGTGTAGCTTTGTAGGTATATGTACGTTTGGCGACAGTTCGATGGCGGCGAGACGACTGGCGGGCGCGGTAATGCGATATCGCAAACAAAACGCTCGGACACCGCGCCTCGCGATGTCAATTAAGCTAATTAAACACAGCGGGGGAGAGCGGCGGCCGGCGTGCCTACCCGCGCCGTTAGTCCACAACGGCCCTTAACTGACGCATCATTTTCAACAAAAGCCATTTCTCACAGATGTGGAAAACAATGCTTCGACTGCTCGCAACCGCACGTCCGCCGACATCCGAGCTAACTTTACGTAGCGCATCGTGTATTAAGTGACTGAACGTGACACAAGTCCACTGACGCTTGCTACGCGATTAGATGAAAGTGAAGCATTAAAAAAATCACATGTTACGCATAACATGTAAAAAGCGTTCGTATTATGAACTTACACTAACCAGTAGGTAAATGTTATCTAGAGTGTGTTATGGCGCGTGTTTATTAGGGTTGTGCAGACATGTTCAAATTGATGATGGTGAAGCTTTTTGGACTGGAACGGACGGAAGGACAGATCGACGTACATAGCGTTCTTGTATACTTCGGCATTCCTTGTTTTACTACTCAACCCTACAAAAACAGCTAGATCGCACACTCGATTTAAATATAACAGTTCTGTTTTCAGACCGCTTTCACAATGCAAACGACAACAAAATATGCAAACACAATGAGAAACATTGTTCCGCGTTAGTGGTAAGTAATTACTCGCCGATGAAATTATGGAAATGAGCGGTGAAAAGACAAATAATAGAATGAGTGCTAACAAGAGATAAGACACGGCTTAATTAATAAAGTTGGCGCTTGTCTTGGGATAGCGCGGTAGAGACGCGAGCGCTTCTGGAACCGAATCGGATAATCGCATTCGGCTAATTGAGCGTTAGATTGACGCTATCGGGCCACGAAGCCGGCAGAGAGCGCCCCTCGCTGGCTACTGGCTCTCCGATCCACCCGCTAATGCGACCAAATCACTGGATCAACGCACAAAGAATCCGGGATGTAAGAATACAGCTAGATTTTGCAGCGAAGTGGGATCAACTCAAAGACAGCGGGCAAACCGAGTAACGGTCTGAAAACATCACAAAGGGTGACAGTTAACTAAAGGATGCAGACGTGCGTCATATTTCGTAAACTTATAACGAGAGAGAGGGACTATTGATGCTAGAGGGGACAATGTCACGCGAGCTTTTTATCGATGTGCTTTTAGCTGTCTAATGTTAAGTGTGGAATTTTGACGGGAACTGGAAAACTGATACTGGATCTTTTAATATAATAATGTGGCAGAGAAGCTGATGAGCCTCCTGGTGGGAAAAAGCCACCGCCGCCTAATGCCACTCGTATCTGACCTCGTCTCAATATACTTTAGTAATTCGTTTTTGGTACAGGTTTTTATTAACATTTTCATTGAATCATTTCTCATTCTAACACAATGATGATTGTATAGCTACATACATTGAAGTTTACGTGATTATCATGTCATTTAATGCCATGGGCTAGGTCATGGTGTTAATCCCCATTATTCTATGCGGGCGCTAGTTCATTATTTTCATTAATAATGTACACTATTACCTCACCGGTAACTAACTGAAAACGTGATGCAGTATGGCTATGGTTTATTATTGTAGAGTCAAGGCCGAATCGAGTTGCTTACACAGGTGTATGTCGGTTTACTTACAGCTTTGCAGGCGTACGTCCAGACAAAGAGTAAACACAATAGCGATCGCAATAGCTCGTATTACAATGCTTTCTTTGAACCTTGTGTCATGACAACATCACAGAATCTATTGGATTTCGAAAAAACTAATACCTCTAGACTTTCACTGACCTGTGAATAATCTAGTTTTTTAATGTAGTATCTAATTCAGATACTTAATTACATCGAAGTTTGGAAACATTATACAAAATAATAATAAAAGGGAAAAAATAGATTGTAAAAGGGCCTCTTGGTATTGGTTTTGGCCCCACCAATGACTTTTCAAAGATCAGGGGCAACCCGTGAGATGTAAAACAAATAAATGTTTTTTTTTAAACGCCTTTGTGTACTTTTTCCAAATGTGATCTGTTAAAAGCTTGAAATTCGTCCTGCCATTCCCCCGGGATTCTAAATTGTTCGAAATATTGAACTTGTCAACAAAATTAGAACATTATTAATTATTATATTAGTACAGGACGCCCGGTATTTGTATCTTTTTGTAACATATTAAGTTAGGTGTTTTTGTAAATATGTATACATACCTACTCAAAACATGTTTTGAAAGTACCTTGGTAAGATTTAAATTTGCTGAGTTGCAAGATTATTATAACTAATCAGAAAATTAACAGGGATCTAATAATACATAATTATGATTTTAAATAAGGTAACTTAAGCACAAATAGTAAAATCTTGCGGGTAGTAAAAATGTCGACCTAAACAGTGATTTTATTGTACAGTCAACTGTAAAAATTAATGCAAGACTACTGAAAAAATAAAAAATGTTGAAGGTTGATGGTTAATGATCAAAACGTTTAGTCACTTTGATTTAGTTAAGAGTTTTGATTAGTATACTCAGTATCTACTTTAGCAGCAAGAACGATGATAACAAAGCATGGGTTCGCGACATAAGCGAAAATGTATAACGACTATAGTAAGGACTGAAAGGGCCGTTATGAAAATAAGTTTTTTTTCATGATGGCGGAGTGACAAAGTACATTATAAAAAGTGTATTTACACTCGACCTCACGCGGCGGACGGAGAAACTTTCGTTTCGGGCGCTTTATGGGCGGAAAAATTGAGAAAAGTTGGAGCGTAACGGCCGGTGGCGACGAGGAATAGGGACTCCGGCGACGGAGACTTTAATATAATATGTAAATCGAACGGCTACGGCGAGACCTTACGGCGTTCACCGCCGGATGGATATACACCCGACTCATATCGGCCGCTGGACGTATTACATGGGGAGTCGTAAATTATCGTGCAAAAGGCGAGGCAGCGAGTTTTACGCGGCGCGGCCGAGGCTGCATAAGCGAACGAAGACCGAGCAAGGGTTACGAGCCTATGAATGCAAATGAGCGACGCCGCACGGGTGGAGGTCGGTTTATCGGCGGACATTTACATAAAACCGTAGAGCCGACGGCGGCCGCACTTACCCGCCTATTGCCATCATCATATGTTGATTATAAGTACCTGAAATAAAGTTAAACATAACGTTAGGCGAAACATATCATAATGGCTCGGGAGGAAATCGTCCGCATCTCCGCGGCGGAGTCGTGAGAGAAATCGAAAATAAATTGGATTAGAGCAGTCCTACTTTCCGTGAAACGATGCAGAGTTCGATGTTGGTTTTGGTAAATCAAGCGGCAGTAGGCCGATTCCGGATTAGGCTTAATTTAGCGCCGGCGAGTGGAGACGGCCCGTGATAAAATCGTGCCATCTGCCCTTTGTTCGTGGCGCCTGCACTCGACCCCGCCTACCACGCGTGACGTCAACGTGCCCTAAGGATTCCTTTGTTCTTAAAAAGTTGAATTTCTCACACAAGTTTTATTCAAAAATGCGCACTATACGCAGATTACGGTTCATTCAAGCATAACTAATACTTATGTATGCAATTGTAATGATTATGTTGTGTTACAAACGTGCCTACAGCACGATCGTAAACCGTAAGTAGTACGCACGCACGTGTCTCGTCTAGTGTCTGCGATGTTCAATATTAATAGACGTGACCTCACTTACTATTTAAAAATAAGAATTTATTAATAGCAAAGGTTTCACATTCGGGATATTGAATAGGGGAGTCGTATAGAAAATGTGTGTGAGTAAAATGCGGATGGTTTTACGCGATGTTTATTCCCTGCCGGCGCTATCTCCGCCGAGATCGGCTCATAAAACCTTCGGGTTCAAGCATTGTTTTATTAAGGGACCCCTCTAGTGTAATCTTGTACAATAGCCCCCAACTACAATCTGTCGCAGCTCATTAACCCCTACTGGCCAGAATTTAAAGAAATGTCATACTTTCTCAGAAAGAGCAAAAAATGTAAAGGCAAAGAGCAACCCTTTATCTGTACTTTGAAGCGTCAGTGTCTGAATTTTAGACGGGTTGACCCTAAACTTTTCTGCTGCGATGTTTACAAGGCGTCCAACTCGACAAAAACAGCGATACATCAAAAGTGAGTTACAAGTTAACTGCCGCTATCCGGCGACTCACGGCAAAATTGTGTTTTAAGCTGACACGGGTAGAGCTCGCGCCGCCGCGACTCGCTCTTATTGTTGACTCAACAACTACAACACTCCAACTTGGCTACTGAATAAAAGTGCCCTCTCGGTGACCGATGTGTACCGACAAAAACAGTATAATAGCCGCGATTACAAGAATCTTTGGAGACCCAATAAAAGGGAAACGGCGAATCACACGAGTCGTAATTCATGGGCATTCAAGGTGTCTGTTCAACAAGTAGGGCAATGAAAGAAACGAAGGGAGGAGCGAGCCAAGAGGACATACGAAGGGCGGAGCTTTCTGAAAAACCAGTAGCGTGTCCTCAACACATAAGAGACGAGACATAACGGTCGTTCCGCTGTTGCTAGGAGATAAGGAACAGATGTTTGTTCGTTACAAGCATCGGGAAACCATCAGACGCATTATGGCTGTAGTGCGGTAGTTTGTATCTATTATGTGAAAACTTTGAAGCGTTTAAGTTTACAGGCTGCTGTTTGCCGTGAGAAGTGGATGTTTAAATTTTACGCAGATAGATGCCCGCGAAGACAATAAAGAACGTAAAGTGTACTGTTTAAAAAGTTCTCGCGAATACTCGGCCGGGAAAGTTCCAAGACGCAGCCGGCGGCGGCGCGGGCGAGGCGCGGAGGGCTCTCCATCGCCGCGATCCCACTGTCAAACTAAGAAATATTGCCATTCTCTAAGATGCTCTCGGAGTTTTGTCCACCCAACTCGAGGAAACCATTTAAAACTCGACCGACGCGCCGCGCACAACTGTCTGCGGATATATTTACGAAAATCCGTAACTCGAAACTAATTTGTCACTGTGGCGTTTTTATGACAAAACAAAAATCAAGTTTGCAGCGGGATTTGCGTGTTTCAAAGGGGTGATGAAAGCTTCAACGCGGCGATATTTCGTCTCGAATGTGACGGGGTAATTTTGGCGCGATGGCAGCGCCGGTGCTTTATATCAGCACAGTAATCCGGTGATGCGATCACGCACCCGCTGTATCGCCCCGCACCGCCGCTAATCCTATTCCCGCGACAAATTAATATGCTCATCGGCAGCCGCGTCACTAGATTACAGCGCGTTCATAGCGCGATTGTATTTTAAGTGTATTATCCAATTTGGCGGATATTGTGCGTGCGGTAATCCACGGTCGTCGCACAACCCGCCGTTTAGCCGCTCAGCGCGACTCGCCGCGGTTACATTGCTTGCATTATCGCACGCCATGATGGAGCAAGCTGGCGAACTTAATAGATTTTGTTGTTGGTGCCTGTAGCATCAGACGCGGTCAGCCTATCGCGAACTAACGGGATTATCGCTCGAATATGAATTTAGTGCGGAGCTGCAACGAGCAAAGCCAAGTGCGAGTAATCTCGTTGGTATTACACCACGCACGTACCAAAACCCATACTGGACGCGTAAATTCCAGTTGATTTGGATTAATCCATCACGTATTGTTATGTTTTAAAGTAAACAAACATCAACATGGAACAGGTTTCACATTGGCTGGCTGTATAAGGCCGGAGTTAGATTTTGTTTTTAAACTAGTATATATAGGTACTAGTAGCACAGCCTATTCTTTGTCGTTGGTCCTTTCTGGCGATGGTCAGCATCGAAGAAAGGCATGGGTGCTTGTGAAGTTACATCGTTAGAGATCCTAGACATCGCGATCTCGCACTGAAGGGCCCTCTTGTCGCAAGATCCAGTCTGAGGGCCTCATTACCCCGTTGGGTTTTCTGTAACTGTAAACTATAGGAAAACAAGGTACTTAGTTTTACAATCCAAATGGAGATGAGAGTTGTAACGTTGCTTAGGTTTAGTGGTTTAGCCTCAAACTGATTAGGGCACGAAGAGCGTGAGTCAGGGCGAAAACTTCGTAAACTCGACTAAGTTCAACCTCACTTCGGGCAGCCCTAATTTAGGTTAAAGCCATTACGCCTACCGATATAATAACACACCTTGATATAAACAAATTCATTGATACGACACGAGAGCAATGTACAATTTTAACTACCGACTTGTTAGTGGGAACCTGTTCAAAACGGAATCAGACAAAAACTGCGAAAATAATTAAAAATCGGCGCAAGCCATTAAAAGCGCAGTTTATAATAGGAGAGTGCACTGTCGAGTGTCCTTCATGTAGGCAGTTAAAGAGTTGGAGGAGCACTTGGGCACGAGTACGCACTGAGCGCCACCTCGCGCCGACTAACGAACCTTCCGACAAAAACTCTACTGTGCTCAACTCGGCTCCACCGAGCTCCATGATAATACCTCTACAATACTCTACAATCTACCCGCTTACTTTGTAAAGGCGAATTTCATCGACTTGTATGCAAAGGTAACAAATAGGGTAATCATTTTTACATGAATTACAGCAAACACACGATAAATATGTTTATTTATATTTTTTACATTTACGTTTCTGCACCGCAGATGTGTCTTTCGATGAATAAAGTTTTACAATTAATAAAATAACACTAATCACTATACATAGAGTACATTTGGATGTATTTACAATTTACTCTACTGAAGTTGAAAATTCGCAACAACAAGTTATGACAATTTATTCTGTCTGGAACGATGAACAATAAAAGTGGTGCCCCGATAAAACTTTATCATTGATAGGTAGTTAACGCATATTCTTAGGTAGTTAATGGCATTCAAGAAAACTACAAAACGAAAGAGGGGAAAATATCGGGAGAGCTATTAATTTTACGTAGTTTCACAAGAGCAGTAAAAGACAAATGATAAATGATCTATAGCACGCGAACCTCGAAGTCCAGATTTTAATATCGTGATCGTGGAACCCAATATCGTTAAGCAGACTCCATCTAAAGCTCGGTAATCGCTTTAATGGTTGTATTATGCTTAAATAAGCTTCCAAGATTCCAACTTATAGAGAAAAGTAGGGTTTTTAAATGAAGTAGAAAGTTGTCAGAGACAGGATTGACGTGATATCCCGAGGGTGAGAGTTTAAGATTTTTTTCCCCTGGATAATAAATGAGGTGACTAAGTATAGAAGTTTGATTAACTTATAATTCGCCTTTAAACTTTAACATGAAAATGAGGCTTACAAAAAGTGACAGATTTTATGACCTAAGTTTATAGCTAGCCTGGGATACAATCTCGGTAAGTGTTCATTATTAATTCAGGTGCAAAGTAAGGAAGTCAATATGATAGTTGAGGAAGGTTCCGGTTCGCTGCGGTGTGTTACTGCGACGTAATCTCTGTGCGCCAGCTATCTACTAAATAATGAACGCTGAGGGTTGCCGCTTAACAAGATCCGAGGTTCCGGGGAGCACCCAGAACTGTCACTTGGCACTCATCTTCACGCCTCCCGCTAATTGAGTGGGGCATCCGCCGCCGCCCGCCGCCGGCGACACAAACACGAGGAAATGTAAACACGACCGTAAAAACAAATTTTCCAACAATTCTATCGCTTCCAACAACAAAAGAGTTCCAGTAATGCACCGTCCCCGTCCCGTAAACAGGCGAAAGGTGCCAGTGTGGAATAAAAGTAGCAAACAGGAATAAACCGCGTTAGAAGTGTCTCCGATAAATCAGCTTTAAGTTTTTAGTGTCTAAAGCTTCAATAAGTTCCAATCTCGGCGAGGAAAGTTAGTCTCATGCCGTCGCCGTCTATCTCTGTCGATATTACATCCCTCCCTGTTCCCGGGAGCGGTACATAAGCACATGACATTTATTATGGATAATGTAGGTGCACAGCGCGGATAGTTTATAGTGAGGTTTGATCGGCGGCGATACATCACGACGCGGCGCACTCGTGATATATGGCCCTTGTCGTCGATCAGGCGGCGCTAGTTGCGACTCTCACAATGCGCTCCACCCCCACTTACCTTTTTTGCACATACATTAATGACGGCAATTAAGGATTTAAGCCATTACTATGATACTTAGGTGCACAGCGGTGCTTCTGGTCCATTCATAAAAGGACAGTTCTATAGATTCGAGTAAACACATGGGCTGTTACTAAAAACGTTAGTAAATAAACGTACCTATCACGTTTTCAAAGGAACCGAGTGAGAATATTCTACTAAAGCGTAGCGAAGTTCCGAAAAAGGCAAATTCTTCGAATTCAATACATTTTACTATGGTAGAAATCCGGCTTATCTCGGCCGACTGACCATCGAATCTGTGATTTAATATGTTGAATACACAAGAAAACATGCAGAGACTGCGTCTGGCTCGGAGTGAGCAAAGTACGCGACACGATACCAAACCGGTCGGGCTTGTTTATTTTGCACGCATTCCTGTAGGGGCGGCCGGGAGCGAGCGAGAGGCGGCCGGGACCAGGAACACGGCACCACCACCGGCTGGCCTTGAAGCCCGCCGCGACGTGCACCTCGCGAAAATATTGAGAAGCCGTGTTACATATGTGTGCCAACAATATGTAAACTAACGAGCGGTTCGATCTGCGTCATTCGTGTTTCCTCTAACAGCAGGTAAATAGGCACTGAAATGCATCTAAAAATAACCAAATACCTACTTCTAAATTGTTCAGTTCAGTTGTTCACCGAAGTTTTGAATAAAAACAAGACAAAATATGTATTTGTGTCGGTGCCAAATTACGCAAACCTCAATACCAATATATTTAAATGTTGGTAGATAGCATGCTTGTTTTCAGTATACAATCAAAACATTTAAAACTTCTTTGTAAAAAATATAGTCAGTCAGTCGGTAGTTTCAGTAAACGATGTTATAGTAATTTGTCTGATGAATGAGTACTCTTCTCATTCTCATTATAATAGACAGCTCATCAAGAGGCGCGTAGGCTTTGTTTATGCGGTAGCGTGAATCCATTAGTAGGAAATACGTCACCGCGACTCGTTGACATACGGCTCAGCCAGGCATGAAGTGTGTCCGACTGAAGTGACATACTCGCCGGCATAACATTAGGAACGGTTTGTTTGCGCACAAACAACGCGAGGGCGCGTCCCGAACTAATCTCGCCCGGTTTCGTGTCACGTCTGCGATGAGAATTCACTTTAATTGGCAAATAATACGTAGGCTAATTAAGGATGCTAAGTCGGGAGGAGGCGCGCGTGACGCGACTAGTGAACGTATTCAATTATGCAAACGTAGGCGCGAAAGAACATCCGAACTCCCCGTCTCTGTTATTGACCGCTCCGGATGCCATTCCGGCTGCATTCGGACAATTTGAGCCGGGCTATTATTGTTTCTTTAAGATATTAACATTACGTGGGCTTATTGCGAACTTTCACACCTTTCACTCGGTGGGATGTAAAGAAATTTTATATTACCCATACAATGTACTTTCACTTTGTGCAGCTAAAATGTGACCGTAAAATAAGTGTAAAGACATAAATGGTGGAGGTTTTATACTTGTTTTGTAAAAGGTTCGATATTGCATAAAGGTAGTTAGTATAGAGACGGCGCGCGGCGCCGAAGCAGCCGAGAGTCACGACGAGAGCCCGCCCCGGGGACTTCGCAATTGTCATGTAAAGCGTCGTCGGGCTGCAACAGCCGCGTAGACGTGGAGCTTTGCCTCCGGCTGAAAATGCACTTTACGAAGTGATTGCCTGTCAAACCAAGTTATCCATCGCAGGAGCCTAAGTGCGGCTGCGGATAACGATCTGGTCGGAGACGGTGTGACAGGCAGCTGCACGATACGGTCTCAGCAAAAGCGAGAGCTGAGGAAAGTGCCGCTTCACACTACATATTGTTCTCGTCTCGGCTACGCGCCGCCGCCTGAATCGGTGTGTGCCTATTGCATTTGTGACCAATCTCTTAATACCGCAGATACAGTCGCTTAGTCCAGATGCAGCAACCATTTCAAGACCAAAATCAACACGATTCATTATAACCTGAGATGTTTTACGACAAATATCTGTGACATTCCCAACACAATTTCTGGAAACCAATTTTGTTGGGTTCCACAATCTCTACATTCAATTAGTCGTATTTACTTAGAGGTCTATCTCTATTATAGCAAAAGGTTAGAGAAGGATGCCCAATTTGAAAGGTTAGGATTAGATATATGTTAGCTATAGTAAGCTATGAATACGATAAGAATGAAAAGACTAGTCTAGTACTGTCCGATCCTGTCTCCTACCTATTTAGGTCAAATGCGTTATATTATTTTATCCTTTATATTTTTTTTTTCCCGCTAAAAGAATCTAACTATAATATTTAATAATCGATTGATTCTATGTAATGATTTTGCTTTGCAACAAAAGTAGAGATGATTTACTTTTGTAGGATAATATTTGATTTTGATTGACAATAGTGGTCAGGCCTCAGACCCTTCAAGAAACATGTAAAATCTGGCATCGGAGCAGTTTAGTCCGTTATGCTCATGGAATCAAGGTGTTGTGGGAAGGCGCACGAGCAGCCGAGATGTTGAGGTGCCAAGGTCGAGGCACTCCGCATGCAAGTGAGAGCAGATAAGTCCCGCTCATTACACCCTACACCCGCCGCGGCCCTCGTCGGAGACATTACGAGCTCAGTCAGGCCTCCGGGCTGCCTTTATTTTATTACACGGATGTGTCGAGAAAGGAGGTTAATGTCGTCGAATTACACGCATTGTTTCACCTAGCCATCGCCATGGAAACGACTTTGCGATTATTTCTTTCAGGGGAGAGAGACCCATTAAAATATTTGCGAACTTTACAGCCATCACCCGCGAACCTTAATTGCAATCTTATTTTTAAGATTTTAACGTGCAGACATAAAAGGAAAGATTGCATGCAAAATAAACCTGAATCTGTTTGAACAGCTTTAATGAAAAAATAATGTAATAAGACCGGCAGCGCGGAAGGCAAGTTTTCTTATCAATGGAGTGAAGCATAGCGTGCAGAGTAACTTTAGAGCTATTTACGTGATTTTCCACGTTGGTGGTGGAGACGTGTCTCTCGGGCCTCACCGTTTAATTAAAGGGCGGCGGGGAGAGGTCTGCGGGAGGCGAGGGGGGCCGAGGAGCAGGGCATAATGGCGGCGCAATATCGGATGGAAATGCGCGGCATGTAGGAATGCGCCGCGCGCCGCCCCTCCTCATTCGCGAACGATTCGTGGTATTTTTTATTGACGACTCCTGAAATGCTAGTGGAATATAGTCTCTTCATTCTAACAAATGAATCTCTCTAAATGACCGCTCGATTAATCGTGGTTGTTAATTAACTCCAAATAATACGAGCATTTAGACGGTTAAGCCATCGCTTTGACGCACTACACAACTGAAAGCGGAATGAATGTCCGCGACGTGAAAACTGTTTAAAAATATGCTTTACGTAATGGACACGGCATGACAGTATTTTTCATCTACGCTTCGCGCTAGGTGGAAAAATTAAAATTAGAGACTGATGTTTTTAGAAGCCACGAATTTAGCGAGCAGTCGTCATGAACATGAACTGTTGAGTTTATAGAGCGCCGGCACGCCGCCGCATCGAGTTTACTTATTGACGATGTTTTTGTTTAAATTAATAATATTGATAGGGTTATTGCACGCGAATAGTGTTCGATGTGTTGTAATAAGTTGCCAAGCGAGTGCACGAGCGCCAGCCGGAGTGCAATTTGAACGGAGAGTGGCGAAATCCGAGAGAGCGAACGAAACGTGACACCCCACTTATCACGCAACGTGAAAGTTGGACATCTTATTAAATTCTGTTATTTATAACTGCGTAACGACTCCGCATCCAAGTTTGGATCTTATTAGTATCAGGGGGTTGGAGGGTCCCACACCCGATTCGATTCGTAATCTCTCGTGTGAATATTTTAATGTGCTAGAAATTCGAAGTGGCAAAATTATTAACAATTTATTATTGCCGCAAAAGGTGTGCAGAAAGTTAGTAAGTTTAAATTAGCAGATTTTAATAAAATAAAATTGTAATTTATAAAACAATTTAGATGTTTATGACTGGACTATCACATTTCTTTATGGACGCTTAGGATCGGTAAGAAACAGGGCACTACTATCATCAAAAGGCAGTCCTTGCATTCAGGACTGCACAAACAACACTATTCATTCATGTATGTGAATATAAAGTAACAATTTTTGTAAACTCTTGTAAAAATCGACATATTCTTACCAAAAACTAGACGGCACTGTAGATGGGGAACAATTAAAATCGAGCACGACAATTTATGCAGCAATTACTTGGAGCAGGCTAGCGTTCGATCCAGGTCAGATTAAGTGATTTTAAAACTAATGCAAGCGATGGCAATGCGACGGGCTCGCCCAGAGTTCTGCGGCACAAAGCTAATGAACGTTTACGAGCAAAACACCCGTCTCCGATGAGTTTTGTATTGCAAATAAGGCGGACAAAAATTTATGGGAAGCAAATAGACCGTTTTAATTTCGTGCTCACAATTAAGACCGTAAAATAGAATGTAAAATTGTCGATCAGTAAGGCAAGTAACTCATCTGTTAGTGAATTCATCACCGCCCGAGCGCTCTATATTCTACGAATGGAGAATGGACAAACAGTGCTGATATACGATATAGGTATACCCACACTAAATCACGTAACGGTGCCTGCTATTCGAATGGATCTAGCCGCGCCGGTCGCCGTCTCGTTCGCGTCTACTTACATACCTACCTATTCACTGCCAGAAGGCTTACGGACAATCTCGAGTTCGAGATTGGTGACCTTGTTTGTGTACATTAAGTACCGGAGATGTCCGGAATTATTTTCATCTGGGTTTGGTTTACAGTTAGAAACATTTTTGTTGAGAGCGAGTGTGGGTTAACGTTGCAAATTCAACTTGCACACGTCACAATAGTATACATATTAGAACCGGTATTAATAGCGTTACGTAAATATGCTAATAATGTCATATAAATATCACAAAATTCAAGAACAAGATGTTAATGAAGCCTGAGTAACAGCAAGGTTACACAAAGAAACTTTTGTTGATTCTGAGATTTCAACGGAATTCAAATATTTTAGCTGTCAAAATCAGTTCAAAGGAAAAAGTTTATGGAGCATAGATGCCCTAATTGTGGCTCTTTGATGATAAAGCCCAGATCATCTGTAAATATCATCGGTTAATTATAAACATACAATTAATAAAAATCATCAAGGCGTAATTTGGAAATTCAAATGTATTTTTTTTCGTTTTTCTTTCAAATTACTGTAGATAAAAACTAAATAGGTATTAATTTAGAAAATATGTTTGTATCGATATTTTTTGTCTATTTATCATCCAATGTTTTTTTTAATATTTAGTTTTTGAAGAAGAAAAAAAGACAATTGAGTTCTTGCCAAACTAAACTTTTTTTAACAATACGGTTTGTAGAGTCTGGCACACACAGCCGTTGATAAGTGTCACGAATACATTTGATGTGGCACCATCGTAAGGTCGTTAAGATTTGTTCTGCATTCATGCAAATAGCATCTGCACTGCATATAGAAATTAAATAGGTTAACCGGAAAGTTTACAATACTGTGTGCATTCGAGTCACAGGTTGCTTGAAGCGATTTATACTTTCCAAGAACTCGAAGATGGCGGCGCGCCACTCCGCTAATTTTGGACTCTACCTACCTCCTTGTTACCTAATATCGCGTCGTTTATACTTTGCTTTACACATTTCGCCGGGAACTTCGGGAGTTAGAGTAATAAAGACCCATAATATGTTCTGTTTAAGTATGTTTAAGTGTTAAAGCGTAATTAAGTTTGTACGAATGTTTCTATTTAATTAAATGAGAGCGATATGATAATGTAAGAAGTATTTATAGGAAATTAGAGAAGAGACTAGCGCAAAGCGTAAGAGTCAACCGCGTGGGAGGACCTGTCGATATCCGCAACTTGAGCGCATGACGATGGCGCCGTGGTTCTGTGAATTTATCACTGCCTACGCCGCAAGCTGTAGGGAACCAGCTTAAACGAACCTACGCACACTTTCACTGCATGCCCTTTATATTATGCCCTTTTATTGTATTTGTTGTGCAACAGTTGTACCAGCCTTAATAACACATGAGACTTAACTTGGAACGGTTAAAAACGTTCGAATATTCCAAATAAGCACAAAAATTCGGCATTCATACGATGAAAAGACCGTGGTGAGTTAGCCGTAGGTGTGTAAGTAATTAAGTTATATTTCAGTTATTAAATTGAAATAAGGTCTAATCCGATGTGACCGCACGCAAACGAGGTAATCACGCAACACTTTAAAACGATCTACTAACCCGTGATGTTTGGGAACGAATCGATGGCAAAAACGAGTAATTTTTGAACAAAAAGCGTATTAGAGAAAAGATGAAGTCACTGTCTGGCAGTTTCGCAAGCATCCATTCCGAGACCGTATCAAAACGATGACATAATCGATGCTCTACCAACTCTATTGAGTAAATTGATGCAACGTATTTACCTTACAGGCAACGATGATAAAGTGTCTATTAAAAAGTGTGGGCGTTTAGAGCCACTGCTTAACGCCGGTCAGTGTTCCAAGGCCGTTTTAATGTCAGAAAATGTACAGGTACCTACGACGGCCCGAAGATGACGAGTTTAGACAGAAATCCGGTTTGTGGATGCGACTCATCTCATCATTTGCAGGTATCAGTCGCGCGTGGGTGAGGTTAAGTGAATAAGGCAATAAGCTCGGTTTAATCAACACAACACGTAGCCTAATCAAATATGACCCCCTCGTCATATCGCGTAATTGAAGGCTTAATCACGGGAGACGTTTCGCGAGCGCAAGGCTCTGTGGCACCGGCGGCGGCGCGGCGCGGGGCTGGATCTCTGCGAGTTTGTTTGATCAGTCCTCGATTACGTGCGCTGGTGAGTCGGCGACAACTTTCGCGTAGAGTACGCAGGCATACACCTGACTAGTCTGGAGTTAGGTTTTATATAAATAAATTTATTGGATGCCGGCACAGACTTAGATGTGTTCCTTACGGTTACACCTACTAGCTACTGGCATGATAATACATACTTGCGTCGCGACTTCATTCAAGGGTTTTTAGAATTCAGTAGCATTATTTTTGAAATTCAAGCGCCTCGGATCGTATACGGAAATTTGATAGTGACAGTTCAAAAAACCTTTCGCCATATTTATTTCATTACTTTTCTTTTTAATTAACGTTCCATTTCACGATTTCCCTCTTTGCAGTATATGGTTTCTTTTAAAATTGCCATATGCAGTACTATAGTTTCGTGTGAAATGGATAATTTTAAATAAATTTCGAGAAAAAAAGTCGTCGGTAATGTCAACTATACGCCTGAAGCGTTCGAAGTTCAAAAATAGAGCCCCAGAACTTAAAGATGAGTAATTTCTATAAGAAATTTTATTCCTCACATAACCGCGTCAGGAAGAAGTTACGAGTATAAAAATGTTATATTGTGTAGTAGGTACCTATTTTCTTTCTTTTTAGGGTTCCGTACCTCAAAAGGAAAAAACGGAACACTTATAGGATCACTTTGTTGTCCGTCTGTCCGTCTGTGTGTATGTCAAGACTCTTTATCTCGGGAACGCGTAAAGATATCGAGTTGAAATTTAAACTGTATACGTATGTATGTCTATGATTTCTTACAGTTGTGTAAAGGAAAAACTTCTCAGTTATCATACAAAGAAGTTAGAGCCGTTTATGTTGAAAAAACCGCATATTTCGACACTCACAAAAATCAAAACCTACAGGGTATTTTCCGTTGACATAGAACTATGAAATTTGGCGAAAAGCATTATCTCAGAGTACACATATAGGAATAAATCTGAAATTTGAACATTTTTATTTAAATCACAAAAAAATAGCGCTTCAAAATTCACAAAATATGGGTTTACAATTCAAAGTGCGTAAATCGTATCATGTAAAGTATCATATAAAAGAGCTTCATTAGCACATGCTAAAACAGGTTTTTAATTATTTTAAAAATTTTCGATGAATGACGAGAAAAGTAAAAAAAAAAAACTTTTGTCGATGATGATGATGAATGAGTATAGAGATTTTAACAACGTACTTTCCAATTTTGTGAATTTTTCTGGATTTGTACGAAACCCTCGGTGTGCGAGCCTGACTTGCACTTGTGCTTATTTTTTATAAAAGTGTAAAAATTGCTGAGTTTGCTAGAAGGTTATAACCGAAATCGTATTAAAATAATGTGTACAGAGAAATCAAGAGTTCAACAAACATCGATTCGAGTTTCAGTAGAGAACGAATGAAGTTTTTCGCTTTACCCGATTAAGGCGGGCGGCGCGCGCCGGGCGGCTCGGCGGCGGCGGCGGATCGGGCGCACCACTTCAAAAAGAGTACTATAGTGCGCCTCCACAAAGCCCTTGTTTACTTTTTCGTACTCTCAGTTAAATATCTGGACGCTCCATCGCCGGTCAACAGTATAAGCCTCGTCCTCCACCGCTGAGATGGTTTTTATCGCGCAGATTAGCGCCGGAGCGACGTTCACTATACTGCTTCACGTTCTCGGGGGGATTATTTTAAGTTTCCTTCAGCCACCGCTTCACTCGACTCGTGTGCGGTTTTAGCTGGCGTATGTGCCTGCACGGAAATTAGTTACAGCGCTTGCTGTGCTGTGGCAACGGTCTATTTAACGGTAGAGTAATAGGCAATTGTAAAAATAGATTCATAACATTAAACATTAGTTAGATAAAACCGTGAAATACTCGTAGCGTGTCAAGTGAGAGAAGTGGTGCAGAAGACTGTACCGTCTTAGGACATGAGATATGAATGCGATACGGTACCGTATCCTAATGCACAAATCCTGCACAATACTAGCTAGCTCCTTTGTTCGGCGGAGCTTTGGCGAACATGAAGCCTTGCCTTAGCCGAATTCCCGCACGATCTTCGTGCATGTTGTGATAACGTCCCCTGAACCGAAACCGCTCCAGCGAGTATTTTAGACGGAGTATAATTGGATAATACAAAAACATATTTCGAAATATTGGTCAGACATGGAGGAATGCCAAATCCGAGAAAAAGTATTGCACTGATTTATCGCTGCCGAAATGTGGGAGGAGGTAAAAATAATACAACGGAAAAGTGTTTCAAAATCGGTTCGGCGGGACGGCGTGTCAGCATTCGCCTGCGGTGTGGAGGATGGAGGAGCGGCGACGTCGTCAGAGGTAAAGCTACAAACACGGCCCGAGCCGAGCATATTGAATAGAGAACAGCCGAGCCACACTCGAAAACCTTAGCCGAGAGAGCGCCGCGCTCCCGGCCCGATCTCTGTGCGTTTTATCTCTTGATCGCGTTATTCAACCGAGCATCAAAGGAAAATACGAACGGGAAATATTAAGAAATGAAAAGTGCCTCTTATTTATCACAATTTCTTTGTTTAGAAAACCAAATTTAGTATGAAATTCGTTCATCCGGAAACGGTTTTGTAACTGCTTGTAGCTCTGTATTATGTCAGTATTGCAAATCGTGAACGTGACCGGTTATGTTTTCGGTTTACGTTTCAGTAAATTGTAGCTAGTGGACACGAGGGAGATAAGGCGAGCGCCGGCGGCGATGCAACCGTTGTTGCGCGGTGTAGGTGCGTGTTTACATTTCGGTTTTAATTTTTATCGCCCTCCGGTTGCCCGAAATACCTACGCGTTATCTCGTCGCTCTAGCGAGCTGATAACGCCACATAACGTAATAAGCGAGCAAAGTTACCGATAAACCGTTTTAATTGTGCGAACATCGCGTTTTTATGATTCACCGTCAATGCAAAGTTGCCTTTTCATTAAAAAACTTAGTAAAATGATCATCAAAATTATTAAATGAGTTTCGTAAATCAAGTTAAGTCTATTATAGATCGGCGGCGTCGGCAAGTCATTATGTTAGCGCTATGCCAATCCCCATACAATAGCAGGCAACGTCTCGGCGGCGACGGTGGTGGCGACGCGGCGGGTGACGTCACTCCACGCTAGCCTTGGGATTGAGGTCGGCGAGCGGAATGGCGGCGGCGAAATGTCGCCTTGAGGGGTTGTTCTTGTTCAACCGGAAAATCACAATTGTATGCGTTTTCAAGTCTCGAAAACTAGACTCGGTTATCGATTTTCTAAGAATTGTTCATTTGTAGAGCTCGAATCTGTTTGATGTAAATGTTGGCTACAAAATATAGTAAGAACGGCACTCACCTTGATACTGTCGTAGCAAGCGGTTACTCTTCCGTTTTGCACCTCGACGGTGGCCGGGGGATGCGCGAACTTGCACTCGGTGTCCGGTCGGGAGCACTTATTCCGCTGGAACTCCCGGCACACTTCGAGCTGCAGCCAGCGAGAGTCTTTGCCGTTGAGCAGGCTATTCATGTTCACCATGGTGGCCATCGTAGGCACAAAAGTCAAGGGGGCAGGAGATGCGCGCGCAGTTACGCAGAACTAGTGCGGCGCATAGGCCGGCGGGGGCGAGCGCGGCCGCGCGCTCCGGGCATGCACTTCCGGAGGAGCTGAGCTGCAGCGCTGCACGAGCACGACTCACTGCCACACACTACTGCACACGCGCACGGACACGCGCGGGACGACTAGCACGCGCGCGACGACTACTTACTATACGATTAATCTTAACAATTACGTTAGAAAGACACCGACGTTGCAAGCTTATTTAGGCGAGTATTAAATTATTATCACACGCGATCTTATCGATGTTGACGGTTGAGTTTAGTAGAGGGCGAGCTGTGTTTGGTGCGCGAGCATGGCGGCAGCCTGTGCGGAACTGGGCGGGCGACGGTGGGGCGCGAAAAAAGCTAGATTAGCGGCTCGGCGGTCAGCGAGCAAGCCGGTGCGGTGCGGGGCTCAACTCTGCGAACAACAAAACACACTGGTTACTCTCCGGGCAGGGCGCCCCGGAGCCAAGCACAAGCGGCTACCGGGTTAGCAAGCTAGCGCGGCGGCCGCTCAGAGGGCCGCGCCGGCGCGGCGGCGCGCGCGCGCCAGGTTCCAGGCGACTTGGTCCAGCTCTCATTCTATCGCCTTGTTATTAGCCACCACATTATGCATTGTCAACTATGTGAGGTGCGCAAGAGGAATTAGCTGTTATCAAAACTTTTAACTGGATGCTGGCTCAAGTACCTTGACACCGGTGAACGTCGCCTCGAACCTGCTGCCTCGTCATCAATACCAGGAATGGGCTCTAATGATTGGAATTAGCTTATGAGATAATAATATATGATAATGCGAGTCGTGGGAAATACATAGCTCTTTGAGTTCAAGGTAGTTTACTCTTTACTGTGTATCGTGTGATCGTGTTTATATAGGTTAATTTTAATAATTTGGTAAAAAAAAAATATGAGAAAATTTAAAAATATGATATTGCACATTTCGTTTTAAGTATAATTATTAAATTAATTTAATGTGTTAATATAACTTGTGTGTTTAGTTAGCTGTAGGTACATATTTATTTTAGAGTTGATAAGGACAGTTCACAACAATGACAATAGCAACGAATAAAAGGAAAATCACTTCTCTATTTTGAAGAAATCCAATTTCCCGAGACTAAAGTAAGGTACCTACTAACAACTGTTCTACCCGTGTTCCGAAGTCCGCGTGTCGGTCGCGAGTCACAATTTTATCTCCAGCTTCCTCATAGCTTGTGTGCTAGCAAAACATCAACATAAATTCAGTTTAAATATAGAAGGATTTTAAAAATAGATCGTCTGACGTCGGCATCAACGGGAGGAGGAGCCTCCGCATGATAACACCAATAAGTGTCAGGAGAGCCATCTCGCGCAAAAATTCTTTGTGTGGGCGCCGCCAGTAGAAACGTAACGACCTGGGGCCGGGAACAGGGAAAAACTCGTGAAACCAAATCCTATCGTAATGCGCTATTTAAAGCATAACCCGGTTGAAAATAGCCCGGTGTGCGGCAACGCAGCGTCGCGCCCAACTCTATGCATAAATCTACCAAAATTTTATTTTCGACGGATGCAACAAAATTTTATTGAAGCTCGCGGTTCGATTACGAAATCAGGTATTCAGACCAAAGCTTTTACATTTAATACTTCGTTTCAATCTTGCGCAAATGCAATAATAAATTGGTTTTTATTATTATGTATTTTGACTTCAGGTAATAAATTGAAATGTTAAAAAAGAACTTCGAAATGTGTCATAATATTTGTACAAAATACCCAGGTCTATGAACTCATACACCTAACTAGGTGAATTTAGATTTTCAGCGAGCTTTTCTACATTTACTACAAAAAGAATAATTAAATTGGAATATTCATGTCAAAAGAAAAGGAACCAACTATTGCACAAAGCCAAACAAAACAAAGTTTTATTTAGTATACTAAACAAGAAATCGAGTATGGAGGCTTCAAAGGATATCGGAGTCCGATTCCTTTCACGTCGGCCGGCGTCGATAGCTGGAGTTCCTTCGGCGCTCGACACGCACTGGGAAGACATTCAATAACCCAGTGAAAAGATTACCAAGAGCAATCAGACGGAAGCGAATCTAAATAAGAATCTCGTGAGGGCGGTCTGAGAGGGTGGGGCACAGGGAGGTAGAAAAAACAGTCGAGCGCGCGCCTTTGTGAGATCGCCCGATTCGATCAAGTTACCATCAAGGAATTTATTATTTTCAATTTAATAGATACGAGTAGGTCTGCTGAAAAAAGCGGTAGAGCGTTGGTGCTATTAAAAGAAATTAGTTTCATTGTGCAACGGTGACCAGAGCACTTCTGCGCATCCACGGTCTTGACCGGGATTCGAACCTGGGTCTCCCACAGACTGAGGGCGCTCTCGCCACTGAGCTATCAAGACATAAAGAATACGAGAAGTTTGTCTGGACCCCTGATATTACATAAATGAGTAGAGTTCCACAGACTTTACCGCTAATTTCTTAATTTCATGATCAATTGAGAAACTGCTGGTTAATGCAACGATAAATAGACCATTAAAGATTAAGTGCATATTGGCAATCAAAAAAAATATTACGAAACTGTTCAGCACGAAACGAACAAAGAAACGGGGTGATTCAGCTCGCTGAAATTTGAAAGTGAACGCATATACCTACATTATAACGTTCGAAGGTTTTGTAATATGAGATCAAATTCAGTTCGACAGAAATCGGAGTAAGGCCGTACACGTGGCGTAGCCGCTCGAGCCAGCCGCCTGCGCCTGAGCGTTACCTTCACCGGCAAATTGTGTCTGTCACTTAGTTACTTGACATTTGCCATTTTTATGCACAATACACGTGCTGGTTCGATTAGGTCACACCTTTGAGTTATCGTCGACCAGTTTTAGTGACATACATTATATTTTATTTCACCTTGACAAATAGGAGTAGGAGGGCTACAATGTATCGCAAATATTAGTAATTTCATAAGCAGCGTCTCATTTCTCTAAGAATTGACATACTGTACCTATTGCTAATATTGCTATGATAGAGACTCAGTCCAGTTCCAACACGTTATTGCCAAACTATAAACTATAACTTAAAACGTGGACGTTATCTTGATTTGCATTTTGCATAAAATTAAAAGTGACTCGTGGCATTTGCTCTTCAGTTATCGTTCAGCACATTATCTTGGCCGGAGGTGACGGCAGCCGACCGGCCACGGCGTCAAGTAGAGCAGGCGATAAAAACCGTCCAGGCGTCAAGGTCGCTGAAGAGGTTTTTTACACGGACAGACATGATCACCGAGCGACCTTGGTAATTAATGTCGCGGTCTGCCGCAGACGAGGAATAAAAACTGCATAAGAATTGACCACTTCTTTGCTAAGCTTAATCGAATCTACGATGCGAAAATTTGTCAAATTTAACTAAAATTGTATAATCACGAACTTTTTAGTTTTATTTGTCATTCGATAGAGTGGCATTTTTGTTTAGTTTTCCGAGATTTGGACAACATAATTATGAGATTTAGTGGAGTAAATTCAGATGACAAATCAATGCACATATTTTATATTTGTTGTTCACGAATAAATTATGTATATGGGACAAAAAAGGACAGCCTTTGTAAATATGTAACGTGTATTGCCATGTACCATATTTGTACTCGCATTTAACGCAAGTCTTCAACAAAAGCTATTTATAAATTATGGTCAAGATGCAAAACAGCTGTCAAATACGAGCGAAGAAAAACGTGGCCTATACATTTACAGGCATTGAGTAAGTAATAAGGGCATGGTATTGTTGAAACCATGTCTTCGTCTTCATATTTAGCATTTTTGTCAATGCTACGGCTTGAGACTTCTAATAACTTTCAAGGACGAATTTTCATATGTTCATTTTATAATTGCAGCCTTAAAACTAGACCAGATGGTTCAGATTCAAATGTGATCGATGCGTTATTGGCAGATGTTACGTTTTGTACATTCGGTAGAGTTACAGTGATGTCATCATTTGTTATTCTTCGCGCGACTCGTATCTGTATGCGTTGGTCAACGCGGGCTATGTTGACTCACATCATTAGGGAAAAAGTCTATTACCTCGTTTAGCTCAGTTAAATCGACAAAACAAACACACGACTACTTTGCAGAATTGCTATTTAGTTACAATATTTATTATCTTATCATCATAAATTCCATTATCTCATTTATTAGTTTATGCGCGCCTTGCACGTGTTATATTTTTTAGTGATTTCATTTTGCCAAATTATTTCAATGCAAAATCCAATGAGGTGGAATCAGAAATTTATTCGGGACAAAAAGCACCTGTGCAACCCATCAGAGCTAAAACAAAGGCCATTGTTTAACGTTTGCGACTGAGAAGCAAAGCAAAGCAGATCGCTCCGACTAGTTCCACACTTAGCTCTACTTTAGCATTCTGGACGTGTACGGCGCACATTTAGCAGTCTCCAGGGGCGACGTTAGACTGGTAATTAGCGAGAGAGGCGAAAAATTTGCGACGGCTTAAATTTACGAGGCGCAAATTACACGATTCCGACGCTATCGCTGCAGCGGGCCCGTTAATGTGCACGCCTTATCGAACTTGGTGCTGGGAGCGGGTGTATCGCTACCGGCGGCGGTGCCACGACATTAAACTCATCTCGTGGACAAAAACTACACAGAAAACAAAGTAATTATTGTAGATAGTAATGATATACATAATTACTTTATTGTAGTTTATACTTTTTTTATTAGCCACGTCAGAGGGCTTCGGCCGCCTTAAAAACTCTAAGATTAGGGAAAACCACCCGGTCTACTAGAACTTACTCTATATAACGTAATCGGAATAATAAATAAATAATTTGTTTGTAACTAATAATAATATGCTGAACATAGTATTTTAGTCTACACAAAAGTGACATAAAAATAACAATTTAAAGATATTGAATAATATTGAACTTGATAGATTTTAAAATACTAATACTCTAGTCGTCGCTGTAGGATTCCCTGTGTTGCGATGACTAGTCATGAAGCGTCTAAACGGGCCACATTTTACGACAATTTGTGGCTGCAATTATTGGCAAACATTGCCCAGCCATCAAAAAAACATTTTAGTGCATTTTATGGCTGAGCAATCAATTGCAGGCAACATGTTGCAATATGGCTGCAATAGTATGGCCTTTGATTCAGAACCCTTAAATGAGCCACACAATCCAGCAACAATGGCCGACGAAATGACGCTCATCGCAGCCGCTTACATTGTTTTGGCAGAAAAACGAAAAAAAAGGACACGAATGTGGATTCGACCCTACCTAAGTAGGCGTGACACTTTGGATTCCGTAGACAAGGAATTAATGCTGGATAAATACTTATTTAAAAATTTTACAAGAATGTCTAAGAGCGACTTCGAATTTCTTGTGAACAGAATTGGACCAAACATACAAAGGCGAGATACAAACATGAGGAATGCAATACCTGTGACTACAAGATTAGCAATAACTCTACGGTATTTAGCGACTGGAGATTCTTTCAAGAGTTTAATGTACCTTTTCAGAGTGTCCGCTTATTCAGTTTCAACTATTGTCCCAGAAGTTTGTGAAGCCTTAATAGAAGGCTTAAAGGAATACATAAAGGCAAGTAAATATTTAAGTATTTATTAAGTGCACATTTATTTTTGTTTGACGTAGAATCAATGAATTTGCGAATCACTATTGACAGTTAGAGTCACAAGTTCTTCATAAGCAGTATTTCCAGTTAACTGGGTGTGGTGTAGATCAGCATACTGTTGTGGTGGAGACTGATAAGGAGCGGTATATTCTTGAGTCATAGGCTGCCGAGTATTTTGTCGTGATATGTATCGGGACATATCTGAATATTGGGATTGAGAAGTGCTAGCTCTTTCTCCGCTATCGCCAGCAGGACTCTGTGTAAACGAAGCTGGATTTCTGTATTTTCCCATGTCACAGTCAAATAAAATTTTCATTATGTTGAATTCTGCCTGAGCACGGGTATAGTCATCATATTTACTTAACTTGTTTGCTATATGCTCTGCGAAACCTGCAAATTCATTTCTTCTTTTTTCACCTGCTTCAAGTATAATGTTTTGAGCCTTTTCCAAAATGGGATCTGCAGTCTTGGACTTCTTAGAAGTACGTGGTTTTGGAGAGGGAACAGAGGAAAGCAGAGAGTCTGTTATTTCTGAAAGTACCTCTTGGTCAGCAATGCTACTAGTCTCTTGGGCTTCAGTCCCCTGAAAACGAAAGAAACATTCAATATAATTAAAAAGGAACCTTTATTTTACAGATGCCATCACAAGCAACTGAATGGAAACGAGTCGCAAAGGATTTTGAAGACCGTTGGAATTTTCCTCATTGTTTGGGTGCAATGGATGGCAAGCACATTAGAATTATTTGTCCACCCAACAGTGGTACTCAATATTTTAATTATAAGCAGTTTTTTAGCATAGTGCTATTCGCGGTAACAGACGCAAGGTACAATTTTTTGTATGTACATGCTGGAGTTCAGGGAAGAATATCCGATGGGGGAGTTTTTAGGCATACGGCTTTTGGGCAAGCACTCCTGAACCAAAATCTTGAAATACCACATTGTGAACCCCTTCCGGGTCGAGAAGTACCTACACCATATGTTTTCTTGGCAGATGATGCATTTCCCTTAACCGAAAATATTTGCAAGCCCTATACTTTAGATTTGAACATAGGATCTCCTAAGCGAGTATGTAACTACAGAATATCTAGAGCACGCCGAATTGTGGAAAACTCATTTGGAATTTTGGCATCCATTTTTCGTATACTACATACTACTATCAATGTTGAGATGAAACATGTACAAAATATAGTTATGGCTTGTGCATATTTACATAACTTTTTGCGACGAAATACAAGAGCACAAGCTTTATATTCACCACCTGGGACCTTTGATAGGGAAGATATTGACCTTGGAACGGTGATCCCAGGATCATGGCAAGCTGATGGAGAGCGTTTAACAGATTTAAGAGTATTGGGAAGGAACTCAACAATGAGAGCAAAAGCGATTAGAGATGAGTTTATGCATTATTTTATGACAGAGCGGGGACGAGTGGCATGGCAGGACAAATATTTAGGAAATCCATAATCTATTAATAAATATAGGTACATACATTTTCTGTTGCATTTTCACTATCCCGTCCTGTATTTGGAGTATCTTGATTAAGAATAAACGACATCGCATCGTAAGCAAACCATTTTGTTTGTTTGCCACCAGCACTACCACTTTTATTCTTTTTTCTTTCTTCATTCTTCACATACGTTCGCAGGCTTCGGAATTTCTTGTAAGCGTCATCACTTGATATATCAAACTTAGTAGCAACAATAGACCATGCATCTTTTTTTGCATTTTTGTCTTTAAAAATTCCCGTTTCCACATTCCATATTTCAGGATGTAATTGCACTTCATTAATAAAGTCAAGAGTCTTCTCATTAGACCAAGTATTAGTCATTTTAATTTATTTTCAAAACAACACAAGAATGACAGCTGCTGACAGCACAGAATATCGCCATACCACAGATTTATACACGATGGACGTCGCAGCACTCGCAGCACACTTCACGTCGCGCAGAAAGTGAAACGCAAAGTACTTCACGTCGCAGGGAGAAAGGGACGCGCATATACAGTAAAACAGAACAACAATATAGATGGCCCAGATATATTGCAGTATTTTCGATTGCGAGGCGATCGTTCGGCCACACGCCGGCTACACATAAAAACATTTTGACATACCAAAAAATATGTGGCTATAATGCCGGGCCATCCTTAAAATATTGCATAGTGTGGCTGGTATTGCTAGCAATGTTGCCGGCCACAGTATTGCAGCCACAAATTGTCGTAAAATATGGCCCGTTTAGACGCCCCTTTAAAGAAACAATGATTTAGAGAATGAATAAATGTACCTCAAACAGGTTATACATCAGCTGAGCTTTTTATTGTTTGTATGGCTTATTTAGTTTATTAACTTACATAATATATTACCTATCCTTTCAAGAGCGGTGGCCTATCTATTAAATAAGATAAAAAAAATACAAGCGCTTTTATTCGTTCAAATTTGTTCACAGCCAAAATAATTACTAAGTTATACTCATAAATTGTTGCATTCTTTTCCTTAGTTTAAAACAACTGCTTAAGATGTTCAAATAACTATTTTATCATCCATCTTAAAATTACATTTTTGTAATGGAATAATTCTAAATACATATTTATTGACGATCTATTTTTGATGGACTGAAAGGTTGAATAATTAATTTAATTTTAAACTGTAGGTTATCTAGACCTCTGGTAAGAAAGGTATTCCAAAGTACATATTAACTTTGGAAATTTCAGAATACCTTTCTTGCCAGCAGATAATTCGTAAAGATGGATTCTTAAACTAAAATACAATTTTCAATTTAATACGTATTACTAAAATCGGAAGTGAAATACGAGTATATCAAGCATGCAACGCTTCTAGAGACAAGATTTTCTGCCATTAATTACTCGTACATTTTGTGCTCTTCCTCCAGATTTTAAATCTGAAAGCCCGGATTCCCTGATCTGCTTGTGCGAGTTATTTTTAAACCCAACACAAGCCTTGTATCAGTGATTAATTTCGCTTCGCAATCTTCGCTTCTGCTATCTCAGATAAGTTGAATTTCACTGAGGCCAGTTTAGATAAGATAAGGACGATACCGAGAAGCTTATCATACGTTACGTAGGCGTATGAGGTCTTCGCTCTATATTTTTCCGTTTTTCTGTAATATCGAGTTCCTAGTTAAGCTTAGTCATAGTCATTATTTTTATCATGTTAATATTATTGAACTTCAACAGATCTCAACTTCTACATTTATATTTGATCCTGTGTAATAAATAACTGAACTTTTAAATTTGTATTTCAGCTTATATAATGTTGTTTGAACAGCAGTTTCATTGAATACCGTTGTTTGCTTGCCTACCCATTGTCTGGTATCGAATTTGCAAAAGAAAACCAATATATTACGAGAAATTATGTTATCAAGATATTGAATTGCAATTTACTTAGTAAATGACAAATGTGTATAATTTTGTAAAATTCTATTGTCTTATTCCAAGCAATTCTTTGCCTGCTTTTGCTTAGAATTTATGAGGTGTTAATCGAAAAAGTCAGTTATCATCCTGGTTAATAGGGATCAATTTCTTAAGCGTATTGGTGTGAACAACGTTTTTCGATCTATCGATGCAGTCTTTTTCAGTGGAGTGAGGTCTCTCCTCCTCGATGAAACAATTTATACCATGAAAGATTTTTAGACAATAAAACATATTAATCCTGCACCTATTTTTCTGTTTCTATCTACTTGTAACGCTATTTCTAACATGTTATAGCTGAAATGTTTTTTCAGTTATTTTAATGGTTATTTTTGACGATGCTATTGCAGATATTTTAGAGTACTATTACGTTATTTTTGACATGTAACTGCTATTGTGTTTTTTAGTTGTTTTAAACTGTTATTTTTGATGATGCTATTGCAGATATTTCTATTACAGTATTTCTGACATTTAAATTTTTTTCTTTTTTTTTTGTAATATTGTATTTTTATGTGTACCGAATTTTAATTAATTTATTGTAATATCATGGCTAATAATTCAATTCTATTGAGTACATAATTAATAATTGTTATTTTGACGATTCGTAGGGTGTTGCTCATTGTATATTTTTGTATACGAATGTATGTAATTATCCCTACTGAAAATAAATGATTATCTATCTATCTACAATTAGCTACACTGTCTGCATTTTCAAGTGTTAGTTCGTTCGTTGGAATATATCCCAATTACATGGTAGGGTTAAAATGAAATAACAATACTAATGTGAAAGAGAACCCTCTATTTACAAACGTTTTATTGTCGGGAGAGCGAAGCAGGTAGAGCCGAGCGAGATTCAGCCCTCGCCCGCTGGCACGAAGCAAATAAACCATACTGCGGAGAACGTTTTTATATGCGATTTTGAAATTAACACGATAATTTATTCCCAGCTATATTAACTGATTTCTCAATTACGATTTGAGGTTATATTTTTTGAGTCAAATGAGTTTATTGAGATTGAGCTAGTTCAGTACATATTCAGATTTGTAACCGATGCTTTGACGATGAAGTTTGTCATGAGATTCAACGTGTTTGTCAATGCTTCAAATTATTGGTGTTTTTAGAGGCATTTTTGTTGAAAGTAGAGCAGTCGCAAAACATAATTTTCATGTAATTCCTAATCTTGAAATGATATGACTTGTTCCCTGCAATATAAATAAATTTTTCAATGAAAATGAAGTTTTATATTCAGGACTTTAAAAACAAAATTGATGTGTGGGTTTGTAGATCTCTACAGTTTCAGATTTGTATCAAGAGAATCACGTGTTGTCAAGAGAAAATAAGTAATTATTGTAGAGCAAGCTGACGCAATTAAAGTTCTTATACTTCAATATATCATATACGGAATAATACGGAATTTTGGAATTGTACGATAATTTATTTCCTGCGATATGACGTTTTTATTTACTGCCTTTAAGATTTGAGACTTTATTTTCCGGTTTAATGTAAATGCGAGAACCATGTTGCAGTTAAGAGGATAGTAGAGCAGACGCTAAATTGCAATTTTTCATATAGTGTACACTTTGGGACGCCCACTCTCTAAATGATAAAATTTGTTAATCAAATGATAGATGATGGAATAACCTAGATTCGTAACGTTTAATTTTTTTTCAAAAAAGTGTTTCATTTTTGGTAACGGGCAAAAGACGCTGTCACTGTTGTACCCATAAACGTGTAGGTGCTAATAATTCTGGAGTTACCAGGGAAAATGACAAGAGCGGCTAGCTACTTGCTGTTTTAATTACTGTAGAGTTTTAGCTTCCTTTTACTGAAAAATCACAAAATTGAATAATACTACATAATATACAATTGCCTCAATATATCTTTCTTTATTTAAAGGATTTGTTTTTTCCATATTAACAATGTCTCGGAGCAATTTTCGTGAAGGATACGAATAGGTATATTTAAGGTCCTTAAATTAAGGATAAATATTTTTATTTTAGCTTGCTCTTTTGGTCATTCCAGGTAACACACGTCACAAATCATATTTATTTTCCTGCTGTTTCTTTTACGTAATACATGAATAACGCAAAAAAAAAAACACAATTTAAGGCAATTGTGAAGTGCCAACATGACCATACAAAAACAATAAACTGTTATCTACTTCTCAATATTATGCGATTTTAGCGTGCGATATTTCTTACTCAAGCTATTGACACCAAAAACATAACGTTTTGATACAATTATTACTTAAGGGGTGAAAAGAAATTTAAAAATATACCGCGATTTTTCTCGGTGTTCCACAGAAATGCGAAAACACTGGTCGATTCAGAATGCTCTAAATAAAAACAATTTCTTTCAAGATTATCTTAGTAATAACAAGTTTCCTTTTAGTAATCCTACTTCCTACTTAATATTATAAACGCGAAAGTTTGTGAGTATCTTTGTTTACTTTGTTACTCTTTCACGCAAAAACTACCGAACGGATTGAGATGAAACTTTGCAATAACAATGCTTATAGGTACATCAGAATAACACATAGGCTATAATTTATAAAGATTGCGTGAAACAAAGTTCGCCGGGTCAGCTAGTATAAAATAATTTCGCACTATAGATAATACGCGAATGGCTTGCAACGGGTGTTAGGTACCTACATGGAATTTAATGATTACCTGATTTCTATATTATATTTCTATTTGCGTTTATATTAGGTACGTATTAGGTATTAACGATATTGACTTTCCTGTTTGCAGCAAACCTTATGATAAGTTCTATTCAGGGTTTCAATCAGAATTATTTCAACTGATGACATCATTTGAATGAACTTGTAAAATGACGTCATTTTGTTACTAATTATACAAACATAGGTACTTGTTTGCTGATAAAATTCACAAAACATAACTACCTATTGTATGTTTTCACATGGGAAATACATTTTTTAACTAGTGCACTGTAAAACCGGATCTATTTACATATAAGCACAATGACTGCAGTGTTTTTATGCATAAAATGTGTGATGGAAACATTCATTTGTGAAAGAAATATTGGTAAGTATTTGCAGACGTAGGTACCTATCAATATTATGTTTTAACAATTTTACAGCAAGTAGACACATAATTCTAAGAAAATACCTATGAGGATCATAATTTCTTTTATTTAGTTCAAATCTCATAATATTATCTACTAACACATACGTGTTATATTAAATGGTATTATCTTTAATAGTACATTCGAAAGAGTATTTTAATTTATTGAAGTTAGTGATAATTGTAGAGGCAATAAATATGGTTTTTGAACAATTCAAAGAGTGAACTTCAATATATTGCAAAATACTGACCAATATTTGGATTAAAATTCACCAAACACTGGGGAAGTAGATAATATTGTCGAGAAACAAGAAGCTAAGAACTGTACTAACGCAATATTAGGGAAAGCCTTGACAAATGAGAAAAGAAAGTTTCGTCTGGGGATTAGGGAAGAGTTCTACTTAGCGTAACTTTCACATTATAGGCAATATCGATGAAAGCTTTAACTTGGAGGTAATCAGCAGCGGCAGCGGGCCCGTGGCTCCTCGCGGGTTCGACCAAGCCAAAGCTCTCATGCGGCACAGCGACACCGGAGCGAGCGGAATGGCCCACCGACATTATGCCCGCCAATAAAAACATACCGCTCGCTCCTATTGTTGGAAACTTTTCCCGTCGAATTTCGGATACTGTCTATGTATCAACTCCGCTCACAGACAAAGAACACCCGAAAAACGAACGAGTGGATGACGCACGAACGCCGAATGCACTGGATTCACAAACTTCCACGAGGCAATATCACTTCAACGCGAGTTCCGAATTTCGACGAGACTATGCCGCTTTAATAGAATAAGCGTAACACTTACATGATGAGGGGTAAACAAGCCGGGTAAGGGAGTGAGAAAGTCCAAAAGTTAAAACATAGCAAGTTGCACGTAAGTTAGGAGAAACGTTTCGCCGGTAGCGTAGAGGTCGCGTTCGCGGCCACAGCGGGGCGGCACGCGTCGTGATCGGGGCACGAGTGCGGTGCACGGAGCGGCGCGAGTCACACAAGCACAAGCAGAGTCGGCGGGCGACTGACGGGAGGCGAACGGCGCGGCGCGGGGGCTGCCGGTGCGCGCGCACCCCTCGCGTCGCGCCTCACCCCCCGCCGCGGGCCCTCGCCCCGCGACTGACGCCAGCCGGTCGCCTTATCACACCGTGCGACGCGCCGCTTCCTTTCTCCTCGTGCAGTGCAGAGCTTTTCGCCACTGCCACACTTCCGCCCGCCCCGAGGACCTCGCCGACGGCTTTACCTGCTCCATGTCCTGCACCGAACGTTGCCACTTCTTTGGCTCGAGCCCGACTTTACTCGTCTTTGTGTCCGACACATACTGTGCAATAATTTGGGGTTTAGTGATCAAACTAATTTCCTAACAATATTTGCGCACCTGTCCTGAAACTCATGGCGAGGAACACGAAACTCGTAATATTCCTCGCGGTAGAGTATGAAAATTAACGAGACAGGCAAGCTGCGGAAGAGGAATGGGGGTTGCTATTAATTTGAGAGCTTTTGGGTAGGCGTCCGTTTTCGGTTAGAGAACAAAGGACGTGGTTTTTAGCAGCAAGTGGCAAAAGTTAGGTTAAAAACCGGCGAGCGGATTGCGATTGAGGTAAGGGTTCGATGTAGTGTGCAAGTGAGTGGGAGATATAAACTCGTGCGCAGGCGGAGTGCGGCGAAAGTGCGCCGCAGAACGAGTTTGCGTTCGTCGCGTGACCCGCCCGAGGACACGCTTGCTTTGCTCGCCCAGTAAAGCAGATACCACAAACCATTATGCACTCTAATTTAATGCTCTCAATGATATTATTGCGAGTGCCTCACAACTTTCGATACGATCTCAGACAATGCTTTTTGTTTTAATGGCTTACCCTTTAGATTTTAACAAAAGAACATAATATGGTGCTAGCCATTATGGAAAGGCACGAACGCCTGAAGCGAGCTTTTAAATAAAAACACATATTTATAATGAAGAGTTGGATCCAAATCATGGCGAAAATAACGACATAATCATGACGGTAGGATTTAGAAATCTATAGCTATTCCTGATCAAAATGTAGCAGAATGTCTATCCTTAAATACTTTAAACCTTTGCAAAGCGAGCTTGCAAGTTGGTAACAGACTTCGTCTAAGATTCATACATAAAGATAAACTTAATGCATTAGCAACGGCTATGTCTCAATTGTGAATAAATGCGGTTGGGCGTGCAGCAGCGGCGCGGGCGCAGACGGAGTCACGAATAGGACGTGTGCTAGTTTTTGCTGCCACCACGCCACCGAGCGTGACGTCTAAAAGCTCGTTTAAACGCTTCTTATGGCCATTTTGACTACAAATAGATACCTAGCCACTTTTTACACGAGCACCATCTAAATAATACCGAGCTGCAAAGTAATCTGTTGAAAAATTGTGGTCAATGGCCACGACAAGGCCACTTTATTGTTGCCTGTGATGCTTCTGATTTTGACTAAGTCGAGATCTTTTCACGTTAGATGTAATCGTTAAATATTTGAATCTGATAGCGGAACACGAGGCTCTAGTCTATAGAGCTATGTGGTTAAGAACAATGTAGAACGTTTTTATTTTTCTTATGCGTCCAAAATTAAAATAGGTAAATGAAAAATACAAAAAATAGCATGACCGACTTCACGCGTGTACAGAATCATTACATAGTATAACAAAGTCGCTTGCCGTTGTCTGTCCCCATGTATGCTTATATCTTTAAAACTACGCAACGGATTTTGATGCAGTTTGTTTTAATAGATAGAGTAATTCAAGATTAATGTTTATATGTCTAATACACCTGTGCGAAGCCGGGGCGCATCGCTAGAATGCAAATATTATGCACGGACCGGTGTAACATTTTTCACATTATTGTTGATTTATCAAAAATGGCTCAGCCAATATCAATAAAATTTAAATGGGACCAATTTCGAAGTATACTCTTTCCAATAAAAAAGAATTATTGAAATCGGACAACTACGAAAAAAGTCATACGTGGTTATACATTAAAAAAATATATATACGCGTCGAATTGTATACCTCCTCCGGTGGTTCGTCGGTCAAAACATTTACATACCTACTTGGTTAATACATTGTTTGAGGACCTAGAAAAAGTATAGTTCACTGACAGAAGCTGTGAGTCATCCGAACAAGTTTAGGCGCACAATTAGCAAGCAGTAACATCATTACTGGCTATCCCGCGTTTTATATCGCATTTGAATTGCTCTTGAAGAACAATACCGTACTGAATTTATATAACACATTAGCTGGCGGTTGTTCATACTTCAACGTCAGTGGGTTCGGCGAGGAGTTATGTATGAAGCTTGCGTCCATCACACATTCCTGGCGGATAAAAGACGAGGAGCAAGCACGGAAGCCGTCGCTAATTACTTGTTTTACGTTTTTTGTAACGAGTAGGCTACACCAGGTGTTTGGTCCGTGCCGGTGGTTGATCAGAACGCGTACCGACTGCCAGAGCTGTCTAACGCTGGCACGCGAACATAGTATATCCCGGTTTATTGGAGTTCTAATCCGATGCCCTTAGTTTTTGCAGATTGTACTGACTTTTCCGCTTTTCTTGTATACTTGTTTATTTTGATTATCTCGTTGGGAAGCAGGTTAGTTAAAAATGCAGCTCCGCGAAACGAGTGGAAGATGCGCTCCGTTGGCGAATTTCGGTGTCTCGGCAAGCGTTGGGGTTCATCGACCTACCGTTCATCTCGAGTCCACAAAAAATGCACAGCCCCGTCCCACGACGAACGCAATTTGCACACACGTGTACGTAGAGCACGTATACGAACACATACTAAGCTACGGTTACCAATCGCCACACGTGTAATCGTACACCGCACCTCTCTCCTTGCTCGGTTACAGGACAATCCGAGAACAATCTTTATGGCTACCAAGATTGTGATACATTAGTTTGTTGATTGCATATCCAAATAAAATAATTTGTGTGTTCTCATTGAAATCATAGTAATATAAATACTCATAAAGGGCAAACTATTCATAAAATATGTACCTATGTAAGTATCTGAATTGTCAATTCTTTAATGCTGCACAAGGATTTAAATATAAAAATATAATACGTATCTAGAGCAACTTTTAATTTGATCGCATTAGTTTGACATGGGTATAATGTTTGCTGTTTCCCGTAAATTAGAATTTAGGCGTCTCAAATATGTAAGTAAACAGATACCTAGGAAACCGTAGCACACTGCTACAAAATTAATATCTGATTTTAATAGATGGGGAACCTATTTTGTACACTCAAATAAAATATATTAAAGTTGTGTGCGTGAGATCACGTTACGTATAATGGTGTCGTTCGCAATCTGGCCTAAAGCCGAAGAGTCAATTGTTCGGCAAATGAACCAGCGGGGGTGCGCCCACGCTGCTCATCTCTACATCAGTTAACTGCGCACGCGCCATATTTCCTGTACCATTCACATCATCACCGTTTGAGCACCCACAAACACTTTGTCCCGTCCTTTTGTATGCACATTACTTATCATAATCAGAGACCCGGTTGACATCATCTCTCGAACGGTCAGTTTAGGTCACGTGTCACCATTTCAGTCAATTTAATTCCGATTTCAAGGTGAACAGCTAAAATTTGTATGACATGAACTTTACAAGAGTCTCGACTCCCTATTGCGTTCACCTTGAAACTTTAACTGCGACTCGAGAAAGGGGTAAATTTGCAACGTCAAACGTGAGGAACAATGCGAGAAAAGTGATAAGAACTGAGAGTGCTTGGTATATTCGCGAGGGTACCGTTTTAAGCCCGATCTCGCCAACAAAGAGGTTCCGATTCTCGGTCGACTGCCTGCCGCCGCGTATCCACACACCAATTAAGCTAAATTAAATATACGAAGAATTTAGAAACCGGTTAGCTTCCTTGAAGCGCATCGCGGTAATTGGCCAACCCCTGCTAGGAGCACGGACGTATCACTTGTGATATATTGATTGCTTTTTTCTCGGTGATAGTTGCGACTCTTTACAATTCGGTATAAATATTATCAGTCGGCGTCTAGACATCTTTTTATTATTTGCATTAGCAGACGACTGTAAAATCGTAATGATAAATTATATAGGTAATTAAGAGTAACAGTATCGAAAGCAATAAATAATAGTCGAGCATTTTGTTGTTGTGTTGCTATGATGAGTTATTAACTTTATAACTTATTTTTAGTTAGGCATGTTCAATGAGCACTCGTGGAAAACGGTTTCAATGAAAAATTCCGATATATCAGAAGAGCATGAAAGTTTTCAAACAAATTAAAAACGGTAGTGTACGGTTATTAAATCCGAACAATACCCAAGCACGATAAACATGTAATTTTTATAATTATGTGTGTATTTTAATTAACTTCGAAACATTTCGGTGGAAAATTAATATTTTGTTGAAGGTGATTTAGTTTATTTTAAAATTGAATCATGTTTTCGCCAATTAGATGTTGTCTGCAAAGTGGGTATCGGGCGAGTTCTTAGCATAGCGTTTAATTAAAAGCGGCGAAGCGAAGTCGCGCTCGTGGGGTCTGTCCTGAAGGCTCCGCCGGTTTGATGACTCCGCATAAACGTTAATTAACTCCATCCGAATTAACATTCGTACACTACTGTCTGCCAGCTTAGGCGCAGAATGACCGATTCTCAAAATGGCAATCGAGTTGGAGTACAAAAAATTTCAGCATATCCGCTTTTTTATCCGATTTGAGTTCATATGGCGCCCGTTAAATAATTACACTACGTTCGTGTTAATTTGAAATCTGTTTTTAAAAATATCTACGTATTATTTCAAAGGCTTACTAATATATAATTAACAGCGTTAACTAGAAATGGTGTACATAGTACATACTGAGCCGAAAGGGAGTGAATCAGACCATAATTACGAACAACTTTTTCTAAGAGGCCAATTCAGAATTCGAGTAAAATAAACAGCTGTTTCATAAATTTTGTCGATTCCGAGTTGCAATTTTGTATGGAGCAGCTGATTTTTTCTTTCTCGAATGTTGAGCTGGCCCCATAGTGAAAATTCCTACTTTATTAAATAATACACTAAACTATAAAAAAAAAACAAGTTAGACACTACATAACAGCAATTTCAAATAACGGCGTATTTTAGAAATCCAGCAAGCATTTTGAGAATCAGACTTTAGCAAAATTAGCCGTTTTACGCATAAACCTGTCTGCCTACCAGATACTGATATCTTCACCAAATTGTAATATCTACACGCATTACACAATTCTAAGAAAATTGTACACCAGACGCAAACTTTCCCTCATCATATGCTGCGCATTATAAAATCAGACCGCTTGTCATATCTTTCAGATTTTCCGTTGCGTAAAAAGAAAATTTGCTCCGACACAATGCAGTAGTCCCATAAAATGGTATTGAAAAGGGTGTGTTGTTACATATTGTATAACTAAAATAGAAAACGGATAACGCTTTTGGCAACATGTCTGCGATTTCCGACTTTTCGTATTTTCGTTTCGGCGTACATTGCCCATCTTGGAGTGATCCACGTGCCGGAATGGGTTCCGTATCCGTGACGTAGGCGCGGAAATGAAAAACTTCTATTGGCGTCTCTGTTGATATCTGCCCAAGTCGAAAAAGTGCTTCAGGTATAGCCTATTTCTGAACTGCTCCTGTTATAATTTCCGCTCGATATTGTTGGCACTAGGCTTCAGCAACAAAGAAGCAAATATCAAGATAATTATTTAAAGGTTGGTAAGATGTTTCCTCTGTTTTTCCATACATAAAAGCTAAGGGCACGTGACGGACATAAAACAAATCATTAGATCGTAATCGTTAAAGTCCTCGTCCTAGAACCTATTCTATATTTTCATACTTAGAATTATTAGAAAAATAAATAACAGACGCATATTAACTTATACTAGTGGAATGTGAAAATCATATTGGTATTGTTACGCGGCTAGTAAAGTCCACACAACAAAACAAACATTTAGTAGAAACAATTGTGTCTATTATTTATATCAGAATGATTATGTCAGACAATCTGCATGTCTCTTTGCTATGCATATAACATTCAAATAAAAGGTCAGGCCAAATCATATTTACCCAAATAAAAATTCAAATTTTGAATATGCTCAGATGTGTTGAAAAGAATAACTGCGCCCTCTTGTATTACTCATGCTTTTTTTACAGTTTCAGTCAAATGTATTAATGCTGGTTTAAAACGTTTCAAAAATGGTAATTTAAAGACATGTCTTCCAACAGCCGTGCCTTGTAAGTGCCAAACGTTTACTTTTCACAACCTTGCCACGAGCTTGTTTTATGTACATCTGACTATGCCCCATCTGTGGGGTCGCTTGGTGATAGTACCCAAAAATACAGCAGAACTTGAAATCAATATTTTAATTATAAGACACGTCTTGAGTCAATACGATCCGCGGACAGATCGCACCAAATAGTTATAATAAAAAAAAATCGAAACGAAAAGCTCTTACCTTTTTAAACGTCGCTAAAAACTGAAGGTTTTTCTTCCTATTACGGCAAATTGGCGCCATACCGCCACATGGCGTATGTAGTCTCTAAGTAAAGAGTGGCAAGTTATTGGCCGAATTATTCGCTAAGTAATAAGAAACGCAGCGAGAGGCGCGCCGAGAGCGCACTGCTAAGTGGCTTTTAAGGTCGCTTACCTCATCACTACGCCACTATTCTCTATCGAGTTGTTCGTATACGATAGCTCTTTGTTTATTATTTTGTTCCATCGTGTTGTAACATTCGATTTGCAATTCGCAACGACATGATTTGCGAACTTCTGGCTCATGATAGGTTGTGTTTTAATTTAAGTTTCGACGTCTTTCATTTTATACGTCTATAATAATATGGATGGAAACTAGGCTCTCCACAATTTCGCTATCAACAAGCCGCTAACTTAGGGTGTACAAAGATATCAAAAAATCACATGGTGGTGCTTCTTGTTTTCTCTGCACTGAAACAGCTTGGCAGTACTCCGTCAAAGCCTTCCAAAACGGGTATAAGCAATGATCAATGATCAAAATTATTAGATGCGTTATACTCTGGACAGCGTGGCGAACTCAAGTCAAGCTAATTACCTTGAGTCAAGTTAGTCGCGCCTTGTCTTGCGCCGACTTTACACGCGTCACACGTTTAAGGAGAAACTTCATAGCAGTGATAAATACCACAAAATGCCATCGTGTGTGTTTAGAAAATGCAATTATTACATAGGGGCACACACAACATAATTAGAATAAGTAGGTAGAAAAGAATTTCGCTACGTTTTAGGGCTATTTTAAATGAGTATAATGTCTCTATTTGTGAAAACTCATTATGGGTATATATATAAGCTCCAATAATGAAGAGCGCGATTAAGGAGAAGAGAAATATGAGAAAGGACAACGTAATTTTACTTAGTTTAGATGCATCTATGCCAGAACAGTAAGATGTGTAAGTTTTTGCTTGATTCTATTTCCCGCCCGTCAACGCAGGTGTCTTTAAATCTCGAAAGAACAAGAACCAGGTAGAGGCAAGCATGATTCATGTGATCAAACGCAAACCTACGGTGGGTATAAAAGTTCTTTATGGTTATGTTTTTCGGAATTAATTGCTGATAGGAAAAGTGTGATCCATTTGTACACAATATGGCATGAATGAACTTAACATTAATTTCATTATGATAACACATTTTTAAATTCATGACGATTTGACATAGACACGTAAAGGTATTTTTGGCCGACGAAACGGAGGAGGTACTCAATTCGACGAGTATATATATGTATACCTAATTTTTTTTAAGTATATTTTTATACCAGTCATTACTTTTTACGTAGTGGTCCGATTTCGGCTTAGCCATTGTTGATAGATCAACAATAATGTGAAAAATGCTACATCGATACGTGCGAAATATTCGCGAATTCTGTACACGGTTGAAATCGGTCATGTCGTTTTTTGCAAAAATAATTATCAATTTGTTTCAATTTCTCTTCTAAATATTTATTTATCTTTTAAACACTGCTTGCTCAAAGCAGGTCGTAAGATACATGAATATTTCTGGGTGTCTCTGAGATGAGATGTTGCATTTAGTTTTATACCACACAAGAGAAAAAAACATATAAGCCGGCAAAAAATAGATTCTTTGTACAAAAGCGGGATCGATATACTGACTCATAATACCAAACGTAACAAAAGATTCCTTTGTGTTGCAAAGATAAATGCCAATCATCGCGGTTCTCGAGCAGTCTAAAGATACAACAGACTTGAAAGTAGGCGGTTAGAAAATACGTTAGGTCTTAAATGTACAGTTATAAAATCATTAAGACCAAACAAAAAAGCCATAAAAAGTTAAGCAGTCTTTTATAATTAACGATTTAAGCATCGTTATAAAATAACAGGAAACCGTAATTCGCAGAACAATGTCAAACACTTTCAAGAATTTTTCTGTTTTCAATGACATAATAAGTTGCGGGTTTTCCCTAAAATATGAAGAGGATTATTGGTATTGAGTCAAAATAACATCCGAATCATACGAATAAGTCAGTAAATCAATGTTGAAGAAGCGTTCAGAGCTGTCCCATTTAGACTGAAGTAGTTTGAGCTAGCGGCTAGAGTCATGAATTATGTTGCGTCATGCGACTCGCATGTTTGGACCGTGACCATTTAAATTAGCCTGGTTAGACTCATCCTATCCTCCATCAGTGTTAAACCAAGATTTTTTGTCAACTTAGAGAGTCACGAAAACGGATGAGGCGACAATAGACTGGTTTATTAACGATGCCGATGTACCGGCTTCACCTTATAAGATCTTGGACATGAACAAAATCAAGTCAATTACCTCTTCAATTGTTGTTTATTAAGCTGATTGAATGTCATCCAAACGCGGTTTAACAATGGGCCAATCGTTGAGATTATTAAGATTTGTTAGATGGTAAGACCGTAGAGGTTTTGGTCTTGTTATTCATTCAGTTGAGTTAAACGTTTGACATCAGAATGTTGTGAAGTGAAGATAATCTTACCATTTAGGGATCTACCGTCTTACCACAAAAATTTTACGCATGCCTTTGACAGTGTTTAAATCTATTGTGGTGAGACGGCTTATGTTTAAAAATCTGTTATGACACGCTCGATCTATAGGAGTTTTTATACTTAGTGGATATCTCGGTTGCCTGGTGCAGTTACCATAAAGATTACAACTTATGAGGTTATGACAGTTATTTCCAGCCGAAAACTCCCGCTGGCCAATTTGAAATACAACATAACTAGCAGAATTTATCTTTTTTCAAGGATGTCAAGTTAACTATACAGGGTATTGATGTCTGTATTACTATTTGATGTATGAATATTGTCGAGTTGGGCGGTAAGCAGATAGTTGCTGTGTTGCCTCTAGGATTCCGTAGCGTAGCGCGATGCGGTTCGACTCCGTTGCCGCAGCTCGTAAATAAAGGCGTCTCATTGTGGGCCATTATTAATGAATCTGCCACCCCCGCCTCCCGGCCCCGTGCCGACACCGCACCCACCCGAAAGCCAAATAACAGGTGCGTCTAACCCCGTTCGCACAATCTATTTTCGATGTCTTATAGCCGTGCACAGAAACGCTCGATGCGTTTTCCTGCTCTAAATATTCATACCATATGCCAGATATTGAGATTTGTTTTGGCGTCATCTGGTCGACATCGCCCGTTCTAAACAAGCGGGTTTCGTGTTGGCTTGGGGAAGTTTCATTAGCCGTCTGGGTACGCTTACTTTGGATATCGTGTTGCTTCAATTGTGTGCGGAATTCCCAACTCGACCGAGCAAGTTTTAAAAAGAAGCAACATAGAAATAGAAAGGATTGTGGATAAGGAAAACCAACAGACTCGGATAAAGATGCCGTTTACAGCGAAGATTTTCACAAAAAACAGGTTAATTAATGAAAACAAAACTATGGGGAAATGCCGAATTTAATATTATTGAGACTCTAATATGGAGCTGATAACACAGGCCAACTCGGACGGAGTCATAATATCAATGTGTATGATCTTTGAACTTTACTCAAAAGTGCTTATAAACGCGATAATTGAATTAAAGATGTTAAAACTGAGTTAAGGAAATAATCACAACATTGTTGCACTTGCAAATAGACGCATGTTAACATCGAAACAACGGCAGCTATAAAACTTCATTACTAATTTGACTATCTCCGATGACTAAGTAGCAAGATTAAATGTGTCACGCTCACGAACGTTGGCGGCATTTTATACAGCTGAATGTGTAAACTTTATTGCATGACGTCAGCTTTCTATCGACGACATGTTTACGTCTTCGCGAATCTCCTTAATTTATTCAAAAACAGTAGATGCTGTGGAAGATTTTACTAGATGTTATTGCATTAGGGGCACGGTGAGTAGGCTCGGGCGCGTTTGTTGTCTTACTGGCCTCTGTGTAAGGCTTTCCCGGCTGTTCTATTATTCAGTATACGGAAAACTGCTTTTCATATCAGTAGCATGGGTAGCGTAGTCGCAAGGCTGGCGGGCCCGCTCCCTACATAAATGCACTTTATGAATGACGTAATCGTAATATTGTTCCGTGCCCGGATTCACGTTCCATGTTTCTCTGCAATCAGCTTTGTATGTATGGTAGCTAGCTACCTATGTTGCTGCGTGTTGCTATTCACTGGTGGATTGCTTATAACTACACATTAATAACGCGTTAGATCTCCACGTTTACGAAAGCACTAATTACTTCTTTAGAATATTGGAACGCGTGATTATTCGATTAAATCTTATATAATATTATATTATCGAAAGATATCGTATAAGGGTGATGCAGGCAAAACCCACGCATTGTGATGTCACGATCATAAAACGTTCAAGGTAATTCTTTGAGATTAAGTCTTTGTTAGGCTCCAATTTGGTAGGTAAACACCACTTTGCTGCCATCAGAAAAATTTGCCGGTCAGAACTCGGCTACATAAAAATTACTATTAATTTGAAGGAAGCAAGGACGTTAGGAGGTCACAGACGAATAAAAACCAAACTGTGTCTTAATCTTATGGAGTAAATTGCGTGAATCACTGGAGTGACGTAATGGAGGAAGTTACCACTTCTGGAGACGGCCTACGCACCTCCCGGTAGGTCGGCTGAACCGCAATAATGTTGAAAAAATATGGCTTTGATCCGGCACAAGTATTACTTAAACTGGTTAGATCTCTGCAATGGAGATTGAAGATTAACTTAATAATTCCGGTCAGTAAATTTTCACAATCTTTTCTATAAATAACAAAGGGAAACTGTTTGGTTTGTTTCAGGCTGAAATTATATTTCGAACAGAAAGACGCTGTTTCTGTTGTTTTATTTAGAAAAATATTAGCCAACACGCCATAAATCTATTCGAAGATTAACACAAAAATTTGTGTTAGGAAAGAAAGATGACATAGTTTTGTGTTATGTTATTCGGTTTTTATCAGCTTTATCATCATGTAGTGCATGTTTAGGTTTCTGTTAATTAGCATAGTGTTGAAGAAGGTGACGTAACACATATAATTTGATTACGACGCGGCGGGGCAAGGTCGTCGCGGTTAGCACTTGATGCACGCAACATTGCTCTAAGATTCGAGATTACTAGCCCTGAATAATTATGACATTTTCCATAAAATAACAAACACGTAGGTATGGAAATCCTTTTTGAAAGCCGGCTGAAAATGCAACATCTATTTTAATATTAACCGGCTTCTGAGACAATGGAGTCTATCACAGATTCCTGTTCACGAATCAGTGGTAGCACAAAAGGTTGTGTTAAAATAACTCTATTTGCTCCATAACAATATAACGCTGAGGCTGCACTTCAAAGCGTTTAGAACGTCGAAACTTTCACAAAGGGCGTCTTTCAAAATCCAACCACGCTGTTGTGCCCACGATGAGCCAGCGATGCGATATCGAAAGCGACTGAATTGTTCTTAAATTCAGGCCTCCGATAACGTTTTAGTCATTTTGATGAACATTAAGAGTTGCTCAACTCGTGAAATTGGACATCTCGGAAGATATGACATCATAAAGAAGCTCATGTATTATTCAACGGTAGGCAGACTGCCATTGTAGCAATCAAAATCGTTTCATACGTTTTATGTAATGCCAACGAGGTAGTTTCAGCTGAATTGCTCGCTTATGAATTAACAAGTCGAATCAAAGACCCGCCTGCCCCGCGCTGTTTATGCGATCGCTAAAATAAACTTGGCCGTACGTTATCCGAATATATCCATTTATCTGTCAGCGTGCTATAATTTTCGAATATGATCATTTTTAATTCGTCAGACATGGCTTCACGTATATTAAAATAAAAATGTGTAGAATTTTGTTTGAATGATTGTAGAGTACAAAGGATGAACATTTGTAAAAATACCGTTACAATTTCTCACATTTCCTCAAATGTACCTTCGTATGCATGGAGCATTTGAATTATAAAGTGAGAAGCGAGTGCATAAGATGCCTTGGCGATGCAAATGAAGATGGAAGCTGCAGTCTAAGTGAGGGGATGAGGAGGTTAGTTTGCACCTGCCGGGCGCCGACAGCAATCGGGAAGTCACGTGACCGCCGCGCCGTCGGCCGGCCGCGCTCACAGAGGGGGAACATTAGCCGGACTCACTGGTCAGAGTTCAATCGCTGGGGCATCCCTGTAACCTATTTTTAAGCAGCTTAACTCTCGACTTACGCTTGTCCTTGTAAAACTTAGAAATGTGTTACCTGCCTCTCATTCCTTCAGTCACGATCATGAATATTATCGAATATTATCGCAATACTTGTATTCGGATATGAAACTAGAATACTGATACGAGATGAGGGTTGTTGATAGACTCCAGTGCTTATTTCCGCCCAAATGGATCTCAAGTTTGTTAGCAAAACAAACAACAAGACAGATTCCAATTGAGTACTCCAACAGATAGAGGTTTAACTCTTACAACGATCCTGTGACCGTTACTCAAACTTTGGACCGGCTTTGTTCCCAAACACGAAACTAATTTATTCGTATCTCGGTGTTCCATTCCACCGTACTAAATAATCGAAGAGCAAATTATAAATGCGTATTAACGGTCAAGTCATAGTTCAAAGATTAGGGCCGAGGGTTATAACCCTTTAATCGCAGGCGAAGAAGTTTCATATTTAACCGGAGCACTTCGACCCGATGCACACGCAAACAATTGGGTATTTTTATAAAGCGGCTGTCCCCCGTGTATTAGTCCTTGTGTTTACTAGAGAGCCCAAATATCCGTTTATGGACGTAATACGAATACGATACTTTAACGAATTTAACCCATAATAATATAACGGGTTATCATCAAGTATTCATATCGTGTTCAAATTGTGAAACATTACTTTAATGTCCATTGTTATAATTAAGCACTGCAGTCTACACTGATGTTGTATAATAATTTCCGATGCCGAAAACCCCTTTCTCTTTTGTACTTGTTTTCATTGAAGTTAATGGAAAGAACTATCCGAGAGAGGGTGAAAAGCAGAAACAGAAAGAGGAATTTTAGTTAATTGTATTTACTTCGCAAAATGGGATTGGAATAAAGTTGGCGTGTTTGCTCCACTTTCGTTAACTGGAACCGTGTGGTCAGCGGCGGAAGTGCAAACCCTTATCGCGTATCTAGATGGAGTGGAAGCTATCGGTAATCGGCGCGGGCGGCGAGCGCCGCGCGCCGTTGGCGGCGGCTCGGCTCGCCATCGTCGCGTGCGGCGCCCTTAATGGATATTGATGGCTACGGCGGCGGGACTAATTAGCTCCCTGCCGCCACCTTCCATCTCTGCTTTGCGCGTTTTTCCCCATGACCGATACAACACGCTTCGACGGCCGCTCATCAATCTCGCGTATCTCGTCCGAGCATTCGGAATGAATCGAGCGATCGGCGTCTCGAGCTGACATCATCCGCGTGCGTACAGATTAGATTCGGGCAGGAGTGACGTCGTCGGTGCCTCCAAACAATATCACAATCGAATTAGAAGCCGGCTCGGTCTGGGCGGTATCAATCACCGTGGGCGGGCCGCGCGACATTGGACTTCAATTAGGCGGGCGGCGCGTGTGATTGCTCTCGCTCCTCGACAAGCCAAAGGGTTACTTGACCCACTTATTAGTCGTGTACGCGTCCTCATCAAGCTCGGAAATGAAGAAGTGATTCAATATTTGCGGACTCAGTTTTAGGTCACTACTTCGGCTATGTTAATATTTTTAACAGATTTTTCACCTAGAGCCACGTTAGGGGTCTATTATAAATGTAAATTGAAATATAGACATTTTCAATCTACAATGGAAGAAACAATATTGTTATTAATAATTAGTTTTTGCAAAATATAGCATGACCGACTTCAACCGTGGTTATACGTAAAAAAATATACGCGTCGAATTGAGCTGTACTGTACTGTATCAGCCTTTGAATAGTCCACTGCAGGACGTAGGCCTACCCACGAAGGGTGATGAGCGAATTGAGCACCTCCTCCGTTTCGTCGGTCAAAAAGAGTATTCGAACATTACTTATGATATTTGCTAGACGAACTGATTAAGGAGCTATGTACAAATTAAGCAGCAACCGTGACGGGAGATGCGATTAAAATAATTATCTCTAATTAAAATTGTTAATTACATTGGACGGCTTAGACAAAGGTGAGTTTAGGATTAGTAACGCCAAAATGTGGTTTGTAGTACGCCACTTCAGGATATTACTGATAAGTCAAATCTACTAATTAGATAAGGTCAGGTATTTGAGCAGAAGATGATGCAGCTTGAATTACCTCAACTTTAAGTCACTAAACCCAAAGCCAGAGCTCACAGGAAATAACATATTTAAAGACTTATACTTAAAGACTATCCAAAGCAAAAAGTGCGATGGAAAGATGCTTATTTGCCTTCAAATCATAACCGGAGCGAGTCAAATCACCTTTTAAAGATCAAGTCCAACAATCACCGTGATGCAGCACTAATGCGTCAAAACCAGTCATGAGAAAGTAACCAGTTTATTTGTGAACTCGGAATATTCTCTGAGAGTTCTGAACTTTACTGTTGCCATTAAATATGCTCAAGGTAATTTAGAGTTTCATACAAATCCTTATACTACTTTGCCAATAGCTCCGTTGGGTTTGCATCAAGCATAAAATCTGCGCATCAGCTGTTTATTCTAATAAATCCTTCTAAACATCAGGTAGGTATCGCAAAATGCGACACTGCTGAAGCGCTTGATACGTCTAGAGTGCTGACCGCAAATAGGTCGCGGATTGAATAACACTGCACCGAGCCGGGCAGGTTTCTAAATATGTACAAAGTGATATTATTGTGGCCGCAGCCGACATTTCGCAACGGAAAACGGGCAGGGGAAGGTGCAGCCGGCTCTAGTTTTGGCGCCGATTACGTATCGACATTATCGACTTTATAATCTCGTGAGATAATGTTGCCATTACGCAACTCTTACTTGCAAGTGCAGTTTCAACAGCTCACTGCAATTTCATTTACGTAGCGGATGTTGCTACAATGTTATGCAACGTTTAAACAAACTAATCGATACAAAATGGCACGTGAAGTTTTTGTTTTTTGATACGGATGCTGTAGTAAGAGATACACATTGGATGAGTGCCCAAAGTAACATTAGCATGTAATTATATGTGTGTATGGATATCGGAGTAACACGAAGGCATGTCTGATTTATTAGCAGTTGATATCAAGCTGAAGTCACTCGCCATCGATCAATCGAGACGTCGATATGTATTGTGTATGTAAATGACGGGTGCAATACCCTGCCACAGTGTAAACAAACAGTGCCACCACTGTAGAAGCTCGAGGACCGCTATATACGAGTACATTCATGTATTCGTTATAGATTACACTATACACACTTTATTACACTGACGTAGATGATGAAAGGCTTACGACATTTACTTCAATAAAATTATAATAAATAGTTTTAATGCAGATGCCGGGACTTTGTCAGAAGCATTGCAAGTACATATTGTTTCAACTACTTGCTTTGTTGTTTTATTACAATTATAGCGGTTTTAGTCATTCAAACGCAATGAAAACAAGTTGGTACATATTTATGCCAGTTGTTACAGCAGAACATGTTATTAGTATTAGCTTTATTCTATTAAACACTAACAACTAAAGTGACTTATGGGCTGCAGCCAGGCTCGATGACAAACCCGCATTACACCAATTAAATGGACCCTAAGTATATAACTGACTGTTTGTTTACATTGATGATCTGTTTTAAAAATACCTGGTGAGTACAGACTGAATGTCAGTTTCTGAAGCGTAGGTACAACGAAGACATGAAATGAAGTCAATATTTTTGAAAGGGTTAGTTAATTAATTTCAGTTTTGGAGAAATAGGTATTCTGTAACAGTGCTTCATCTTTAACCACAACGTCGGATATTTGGATACCAACAAGAAAAGTCTAGTTAATAGTCAAACGCGTCCACATCCGTCATAAAAAGCTACATTATGACCGACCGCTACCCAATTAAAAAGTGCAAGATAAAGAACAGATTAGTCATAATTGAGTAGCACTTGTTTCCAAGGATCGTAGCGCCCGCGCCGGGGCCGCTTAGATATTCATTTCACCGCCGACGATGTACCACAGACTTCGACATTAATTGACATTCACCTGAACGCCGATGGAGTTTGCGCGTTAATTGATAGATCTTGACAGCGAGGCCAGACTCAAATTATCGGGGAAACTATCCAGATACCTATATTTCAGCGGAATTGTTACAGTCTGCGTGTAATTCGGGCATGTTACCACAGGTCAAATAATAATAAACGCTACGTAGAGTTTGTGGATCTTGGCAGCAATTGAACAATTTAACAAATGATAAAAAGCGACTTCAAAAGCATTCTTTTATGCCAGTGATGCTGGCGATACATCTATTAAACAAAAGTTAGTACGTTAATATATGTAACTAAATAAAAAAATGCTTCACAATCAACTACACCAAGATATTATATTACTGTCTAACGCAACAGAAATATCCATTGATTTGCAAGTCGATTAAAGAATAGATAATTATTTTTTGCAAAAAATCGCAATACTGACTTCCATCGTGTATAGAATTCGAATAGTTTGAATTTACGAATCGATGTGACATCCATGTACATTTTGTTGATTTATAAAAAAACGGCTCAGCCGATTACGATAAAATTTAAATAGAACCACCTCGGAAATATAATCTTTCAAACTAAAAAAGATTTTTTTAAATCGTTTCATTTTGGTTCGTAATTGGCGAAGATATCGATGAACATATACAAAAAAAATACAGACGAACATAGTAGTTCCTCCTTTTTGGAAGTCGGTGAAAAAGTGCTTAATACTTATTATTAAATGAGGAAGATCAAGATTGCGATCATGACGACATGGCAGCGACTTGGCTTCAATAATAATTAAACATAGTTTAAAGCAGAATTTGCGTGCCAAATGTCTTTTTATAGTGCTCGGGGTGAAAAGATAAGAGGGCGCAAAGGTCGACAGCGATCAACGAATTTGATTAAAATTTCGCGTGTGCTGTAAAACTGCGCAGACTTCTTAATAAGTTTCAGAACAAGACTTCATTTTTACGAGCGGTGTCTTAACAGTTCTTTTTTAATTGCCTCCCGACGGGCCCGGCCGTGTAATGTGCAATTTAATGACGCTTCAAAATGTAAAATGCATTACTGCACCATCTTTAGTTTACTGCTAGGAGCAATGAAATCGCGCTGAAGCCAACGTGCACAGAATCACATTGGTGACTAGTGCCTGCTCGCGATTTTCCCCAGTGTAGCTATTTGAATGCCAAAAGCTCTCAGGATTATTTTCTCAAACGAGGTACAGTATAAATTAAATATCTTATTCCAGCATAAAATAAAAAAGGTATTTCAAACGTACATACATACACAATTACACATTACACACTTGGCAAGTGCCGAGCGACCACCTTAAATAACTCAATCTACGTATTAAAAATGTGATTAAAACCACTATTGACAATTTCCATTTATTGAAGAGAGAGGTTTCCGTTTTAACTCGTCGATTTTGTTTTCGTCGGTCCAGATGTTGATTTTCCACTACAGGTCGCATTTTTCAAAAAATCTTGAGACCTGTGCACCAACAGGTTCTAAATATTGCTGTGTTTTTTTGTCCTGCTCGGTTTCTAAATATTACTGCTTTTTTGTCCCCAGCGTTTTTGATTGGCGTATATTTGCCTCAACAAGATTATTTTTTGCAAAAATTAGCATGACCGACTTCACCCGTGTACAGAATTCGCGAATATTTCGCACGGATCGATGTAGCATTTTTCACATTATTGTTGATTTATCAAAAATGGCTCAGCCGATTTCAATAAAATTTAAATGGGACCAATTGCGAAGTATTAAAACTCTTTCCAATAAAAAAAGAATTATTGAAATCCGACCACTATGAAAAAAGTTATGCGTGGATATACATAAAAAAATATATATTACGCGTCGAATTGTACTCGTATACCTCCTCCGGTGGTTCGTCGGCCAAAAAGGAGGGAAATTTGATGTCGCGCTATTAATCAGCCGATTTCGTTATTTCGCAAGATCGTTTAGTATCTAAATTCTAATAAGATTTGCGAGGGTGGACCAAATCGGTCAAGAGCGAGTCGAGATATAGGCCTATGAAGATTCAGTTAAACATATGTATCGCGAGGTCTCCTATTCGGAAAACAACTAGTATCTTGACTGAAAACTAATGATCCGTTGTTCTCTTAAAAATAAATGTCACGAATTTGCATATTTGGTGCATGTAGTGCCAATTCGTTCAAAAATTGCAGTTAAGTAAAATTGAACCGTAAGGTCATCGTTGTAAAGTTTCTGATATAACCACAGTCATTGCTACGTTTACATAGCTACGTGGCTACGTTTTTGCAACCAGGTAGAGCAGACAGACACAACTGAATTATTAAATCATCAGACTCGGAGCATAGTTTTGTTCCGGTTCAGTATCGACATTGAGCGCATTAGGTACGCTCAAACGCGAGAATTTATAATAACATGACTAATCGCAATTTTACATTGAAATTACTTTTTTACAATAAATAAATTAACTTCCAACACTAAAGGAGTAGTACCTAGAGTACCTACGAATAGGAGACGTGATCCATCAAATAACCCCACAAAAAGAGTAACTGATTTAAAAAGTACCCCAAAACAGCGTTTGCCTTCTTGTCGCCTACGCCACATCCGTCTGTTTCATTATTAAAATATGATGTCATAATAATCCATGCGAAGAAAAACGTATTTTCGAATTACGCATGCACCCTCCCGGGTCGCTGCTGCTGGCACCTAATTAGAATATAAATATCTGGCTGAGTCCAACTGACCCCGGCCTTTTGTAATCTTAATAACTCTTTGCATTGAAATACGATGCGATGCGAATTTAAGGCTACCTGTTTTTTGGCAAATTATTTAGATTACCGCACCGCCGTTTAGTTGAACTTGTCAGCTCGGCAAGACTTGTTTATCAATAATATTTTGGTTAAGTGCCGTTAATGCGAGTATTTTTTAAATATGCTATTTTGTTTGTTTCATATGAAGAATGGATAAGTTTAGGTATCTTTACTGGCTTTATTCTTTCTATTAAATTCTAATTTAGAATATTTTGTGTACAAGCATTCCTATGAGAGCGCTTCTTGAGGTTTGCTAGGAAGAATTGAGATTGCTAATCTGTATAAAATTTAACTTGATTTCTGCGACAGCTGTCATAAAAATCACGCCTATGAAGTCCTGAATTTCTTAATAGTACAGACAGTACCTGTTAATGTCATACTTTATGGGCATGCCGATTAGTGATGGGCGACGAATGATCGTGACCACAGAGTTTTAGATAGAGTTTTATTTAAAATATCGATAGTTTATACTAAGGATATTTTAAATAAAACTTAATTTATCATTAATTTTATTGTATATTTTAATATCATAACATATTTTACATGTGTAATTAAATTAAACCCAATTATATGTTACATTAGCATCAATAATAGTGAAAAACGTCGATAAATACTATCGTTATATTATTATGAGTATTTAATCAATATCATCATAACATTTACATGTGTACATACTTGATCTTTTTTTCCACCACTATCTCAACACTAAAAATGTCAATCTTCTATGTCAATGTCACTGTCGCAGAGATCAAGTTAAATTTTAAAGAGTATAGGTGTCCTTAGATTCTTCTACGGACCTGAGTATAAAGGATGATTTAGAAATAAATATTTTGTAGAAAAATAAAAAAAACTGTTATAATGCACTAGGTGTCCTAAAATGTGACCTTATAATGAAGTGTTGGTCTTATGTAAAAATAGCAAAACCGGTTGCATACGGATGAGTAGAGATCGGTGCAAGTGAAGAGCGGCGTCATCGCGGGTGCCGGGTGACGACGGCCATGTGGCCGCTGCAACAATGAGCCCCAACCGGTCGCGAGACCGTTACAGATGAGTCGCCGACTGCCCGACCCGTGAATATGCATGAGCAGAGACTTGACCTCGGGTTATTAGACCGCACTCGCGAGCGTGGGACCGCGCCAGGTACAACAATCGACGTTTGACATTTGCGTGATGCTCAAATCGCTTCCCTGTGAGATCCATGTCTTTGAATTTTAACGACGCAGAACTCTTCATAACTGCCGTTCGGCTATACTTTACCTACCGACTTCATTAAATATTCCGGGTAGACATGAGATATTCGTAGATACTAAAACCGGGTCGGCGCCAATTTTTATACAAGTTTGTAAAGCGAAGCAAAAAGCGAGCTTCTTGCTGGAGTGAGGAAGGATCTTGTAAGTGAAATACAAGGTTAGCGGAATGCTGACACAAGAAGGCGAGTTGAAACGAGAGCGGGCCAGAGCCATCAATCAGGGTGCGAGGCCGCGGGTCAGGCTCCCGCGCCCGACCACCTGTCGCGCCGCCAGCTCACACCAATTGCTAATCAGTCACTAAGTTACGCCAAATCTCGGCTTGACAGGGGCACCCCGTGCGTGCGGCTAATGCTATTTTGACGAACAAGGGCATTAGCCACCGGGACACGCGCCTTATCCCCAAAAAATACCGATCCAGATCGACCCTAGCGGAAGTTCACTGCCTCTCGTGTGTGGGATGCGATACGGTTGATAGTGGTCTCTCGGGTGAGAGCCTCTATCTAAAGTTAGCTTTTGGTTAAGATAGACTTTATGCTTTTCAGGGTCTCCAAACCGCAAGGAATTTTTCCGTAATACCGTGTAATAAAAGTAATCCCATGGTCCTTTCACCCGTTGAACAAAAGAATTATTGCTCATCGACCGAGCGGGAATTCTCGCGTAAAATAGCGGACATTTTTGAAATAGCGGTAGCTTGTCATTTGAAGCGTCGTCGTCGGTATCGGAGACTGCGAATCGCAGTGGCCGCTGCTGTAAATTTCATCGCAATACTGAATGTAGACGAGTTTAAAAACAAACATGGCGGACACAGCGGGCGTAGTGAAGCGATGCTACGATAAGTGGCCCGGCGGCAACGCTTCTGCGCCGCATGGCGCCGTCACCGCTGTCAAGCTATCACACGTGAATACGCATCATCAGCCGACTACTGCGTTTAATTACTGAGCCAAAATTACCACGCTCGTTTTCTGAGTGGGCGAAGAAATGATGTTTAGACAAAGCCGAGGAGAAAGTGGAAAACTCTTATATAATCTTGAATGTTGTTCGTTCTATTTGGGTCCGCAGATGTTACATATTTATACAAATCTGTAGAACGCGGAGAGAATAACAATTCCATGCGCACTGTTAGGATAAAAGAACGTTATTCTCGTACGTTGAAAATAGAATAATTGCATTATCATCTATTTATGTACCGGGGTTGCGATGCCTTTTCGAGAACTTTTCTAGATAATAATTTATAACAAGACGTTTGCTGGCTTGAAATCAGACAGGCAGAAAAAACAAATGTAAGCCCTGAGAAACTTTTCAATCTCCTTCATACGAGGCAAATGTGACTTCTTAGAGATCTTTAGGGTAAGTAGGGACATTTTGCCTCGGGCAATTTTTTATAAGTATCAAACTTTTCATATTTTTCTGATATTTTAGCCAGCGCAGTAATTTAATATCTTAAGGTAGCACGGAAAGAGAAATCACGGAAAATCTGAAGTTAAAAATTGTTTTAAAAATATTTACGTCGCATTTGACTGCGGGCCGTTTGTCATCCCTCGCCGTTATATTGGAAGCGAAGTCTCATGAAAGCGTGAGATATGGCCGTGGAACGCTACAAAATGTATAACGCGTTTACGTCTAACACATCAACAAAACAGATGTGAAAATTTCCACATATCGCGGAAAAACCCCTATCACAAGAAAACTATATTAACCGTGTGATTAAAAGCTCGTATAGCTGAATAAGTGTGACGAACAGAAACTAACTCGATTGAAGAGCGGAGCAGTAACGTCCGTGGGCTTCATCACGGCCAGATCACGTCCGTGGAACAAAAGGAGCGCGCGGCGAACCGACAGGGGAAAAACAAGCTAAAAAACTAACGTTCAAATGGAGCTTTTCATAACTTAACAAACCCAACGCGCTTGTGCGCTGCCACACATTTTTATCACCCTATTAGTTTAGACTTTTAGAGCATGGCATTTACACGCCTATCTAACTTATTGATAGAACGAAATAGCAGTGGCCGATCTAAATTTGCAGATATTCGCTATTAAAATTTGTGAGACGATTTTCGGTCGGAGACAGGGAAGTAAAACGAAAAGCGCAAATGCCAGACTGTGAATGTGCAATGTGACAACTCCATGCTGCATTAAGAAGACATTAGGGGTGGGGTTAGGAAACGCTAGGGGGCACATTACTTTTCAATTTATCACGTATCTGATAACAAAATTAATGAAACGTGTTATTTCAATTTATTTATTATACTTCGTTTTACGTAACAAATTACGCTCACTACTCTATGAAATGTACACATTGCATGTAACATTTTCAACAACTATTATATTTCAATTGTAGTATGAATTAGGACAATATTTTGTAAAAACAACGCTTGACGCGAAGATACATCGGCCATTCGCTGTTTAAAGACTACTCTGATGCAGATAAAAAATTATAGCAGTCGATTTGATTTCTCGAGCGGCTATGACTCGCTCGAAATCACCGCATGAACCTTTCATCGCGCGTCGCTGCGAGCTTTCAAAAAGCTTTCAGTGGTCGATCGCGTTCACTATGATTATGAGTGTTGCCGATACACACTCAGCGATTGGAGTTATGTTATGAGGCAAATGTGAAAATGTTCACGGTTGAATTTTGCAGTCGGACGGCTTGACGCAACGTCTACCGCGTAAACCTTCCAATTTGTATAGGTGATTGTGGCGCGCCACAAAGTGCGGTTGCCAAGCGCCCGCAGCGGAAAATTTGGCGGATACCGATCGACGCCGCAGCTGAAAACTATGCATTTTAAGTCAAATCAATCGATAAGCGGTCGGTCGCACACGTGTGCTAGTTGTTTATGCGCCGCAAAAACCACAAAGTTTTGTGTGACTGCCAAAATGTGGAAGTACGTAAGCGCAACGAAGTGGCTTTTAGGGTATCCCGCGAGAGGAGTTAGCTTACGTTAGTGGGCGAATGGGGCACAACTCACGCGGCGTCATTATCGTTACAGTTCAGTGGTCGGCGCCAATTTGAGCGGGTGTGTAACGAGCAGCGCGCCGTCGCGCTCCCAGGACTTCGTTAATTGACCCCTCTGCCGACCAATTTCTTTGTATCAAACTTACCTATTCAAATGTTATTTCAGCCTGAAATTGTATATATATTACAGATGGAAACGGATAAGGCACATTTGGGGATATAGTGACTCAGCCACGTTAAATCCCGCTTATGAATCTACAGCGAATTCGCAGGAAATTCTTATTTACTCGCATCAGAGTAGGCTGACGCAAATCATATTTCGGAATTTAGTGGCGCCGGCGAATTGGTTTCGAGACAAGCGCCAATGTGGAGGTATTGTGTAGTAGCGGTGGTTAGTCGTCGAGTGGGTAGGAACTATCGGCGTAGTTACAAAGGTAGGTGGCCCGCAGCACGAGGCGGGCGGGTACCGAGGCGTGCCTGCTCCCTTAACCATAAATATTTTACGGTGCACTCCTTTATGGTATTGTGATTAGATTGTCGCGGTACTGCCTCTCCGCCACGCGAATCGAAGGTAAAACATCAAATTTTAAATAAGGTGAACGCATGTCTCCGGCGTATATTTCGCGTACATAACATGAAATTGTAATATTTGCGGATCACGAAGCTTAGCCGCGAATGTAAATGTCAACAACTGAAGGCTTGTCGGAGTTTCTCGGTACGTATTGCACAGGGCAAAAGAAAACAAGGGGTGTATCGTGCTTTCATTTGCAAGTAACTTTGTATTTCCGCGTTTATTTCATTAAAATCTTTGTTTTGTGAGTAGATAATAATCCCGGAAACCATCAGAAATTTAACAAAGGTCAGACGCTTGACATATAAAAGAAAAGTTCATTGTGTCCAACAAAACAGGTTGATTAATCGTAAAGTTCATCTTTGTGTCTCATCGATTCAGAGAGATAGATATACTAAGGTATGCGAGTTCGATTTTATAACAAAACTAGACGGGTGTGTCGGCGAGGAATTTCGGATGTGAGTGTGTTCGAACACGAGGAAGGTAGAGTAGGTACACGGTGTCGTAGAAGGGGAAGTGGTAAGGTCGCGTTACGCCGTTTGAAAGTGAGATGCGAGGCGCCAAGAGAGCAACAAATTAAACCCCCGCGGGGAGCGCGGACCGCCCACACCCGCGCTGAGTGAACCGCCCGCGATAACGTCTCGCCGAAGGGAAAACTTGAATATTTCTACAGAATATTAATGCCGCCAGTACCGCAGCTTGACCTATATTATTCTGACAATTGGAATATCTACGAATAGAAAACCCTCAATTCAGACTGGTTCTTGCGAAAATCTATAGGTATAAACCAGTAGTGGGCGTTATAATATAGCCTAGGTGATGATGATGACACTCCTCGAATTTCGAGTAGGCTTTGAGTGACTAATTCAAAGCCCTCATACATTTTTATTTAATTGCTGCTTAGAGTCCGTATCAACAGCTCTAAGCACGTGAAAATAAAACTAAGTAGGTATGTATGTAATTGAGTCTAGCGCCAAAAAACTCATACGCCCAGTATGTAAGCTTAATACGCTGAAACAGATATCTTAGCACGTTCAAGATACAGAAAAAGTCTACGCTAGTGTGCGTGTGTCCCTAAAGTGATCCGCCTTGAGGAAACCGGGACTCTCTTTTCGCTGATATACTTACTTCGAACGAATTACGTAACCAAATTCGCCGAATAAAAGTTCCCGTACGTGCCCCGACAACTGGCAAAGTATTATTGAAGTTCCCTTTACATTATAATTAGGAGTTTAGAAGTGTTTAATCGCCGAATATGTCGCCTCTGAGAATTCATTTCATGTGGAAAGTTTATATTGAATTATAATAATTACGTATATACAATACTCCTCAGTAATTATATTTCCCTGTAGGCCGGTATCTTCTCCAGTTGAGTTTCAGTTCGTGATAGAAGTAATGAACAGTAATATATAGGTACGCCTTACTTGTACAAACCGTCATGAAACTTTGTCGGAGAAACATTTTTAAGATATTATGTTAATCCGGAAAACGAAAGAAAAACTGAATAAGCTATAAAATTTGTTTCTTTAGCTGCTACCTAATTCCACGGTACTTGTGGGGTTATCACATGAGGAAAATATGTAACATTCTATTTTATTGGTCAATATTTTCTTATTTTATATTATTGTTATACGAAAAAAGATATAGTCGTACGTTTCATGAGAGAAATAAAACTCTTACCGCAACATAAACTTTATCACATAAAGTCATAAATATTTTGCTCCAATATCACTTCCCCCAGCCGAGGTGAGCCGGCCGTACCAGAGCGCGACTCTAACTGCTAACTTTACATTTTATTTCCACCAAACGTTTTTATTACAAATTGTAGCATTCAAAATTTATAAACAGACCTTCAGATACAGTTATATAAACAAAACCTTTCACATCTTACTATGTTTAGGAGGAAGCCTCAACATGCCGTTTCATTTACCGTGATCCCATTGCGTTACAATACAAAATGTTTTGTAATTACCGTCCAGTGTCTGCATTTGAAACGGCGCAGCCGGTTTAACGAGCAGATTAAACAGGCGCAAAATAATAGACGCGCGATACAGTTAATGACGGACCTATAAAAAGAAGGAAGAAATCTGCCAATAGCAAAGCTTAAGCGAGGGTATAAAATTAAATGGGTAGAGAGCGTTTTTACAAGTTTATCGAGCGTTCCACAACGGGCAGACGCCTAATGGCTGGTAGGCGCCGCGCACGTTGCCCCTCTGTCTCGCGGGCCGGTGACGTCTGCCGCCCGCCTCCGGCTAGACCAAACACGACCGACTCTATAAGCCTACCAATTTCAGATCGATACAGCAAAAGAAAGCGTTACTCATATGAATCCCAACACACCGCGGTGTGCCGATAAATTGATTAAAGAGCCAGGCGAGAGAACAAAAAGTCCGGAATGGCGGGCTACTTACAGCGAGCGCCGCGGTCGGCTGCCCCTGGCTCCGCTTTTAATGCGGATTTATCGACTCAAATTAATCGTGTAAGTAGAGAACCGACTGAAGAAACTTGCGTGAAACGCGATAAAAGACTATTATTCGTTCGAAAAGCTGTTCATTGCAATTTAACAAAATTAACTTTTGCCTATAGGCAACTATCTATTATGTCAGTGGCGGAGCCGAGAAGTACTAACATTTCCTAGGTGGTCGTTTTATTGGCTAAGGTACTGAACAGCGGACAGATACAAAATAGCTCAACATTAAGAATGCAAAAGCTAGGTAACAAAAATGTGAACATAGCACACCATTACAGTATGCGAGTTCGAGGAGCTCCCGAACATAAATCAAGCCAGTAAAACCTTTAACTGTACCATGTTTTGTGTCACCGCTGTCGGTGTGCGGTTTCGGTTGCGATGTCGAATGCGACTGGGTGCCCGGAACGACACGTGAGCCCACAATCTCATTTGTGCTTCCCACTACAGCGGGAGACACGGAGGAAATGAGATGCGATTAGCTCACCCGGCCGCCCTGGCCAGCCTGCTGGCTGCCCGGTGCCCGCGCGACGTGTTCGACAACTCGTGCATTGGCCCGTCCCAAAGTGGGCCAATGTTGTGACGGGGCGTAGTGTCAATTGATACAACCTATTTGGTCTCGCTAACAAACTTAGGTGTTACGAACCGACGTATTCAATATTTTATTCAATCATTTTTACGTTATGCCTAATAGGAAATAGAATATTTACAAATGCGGAAGCTTCCAAATCAGAGGAACTTGTCAATTGCTAAACATGAAAAAATACGTCAAAAGAACGCAACAAAAAGACACAAATCCACTCAAGAACGGCATTTCATAAAGAGCGGAATCACAAGACTTTTTACGCCACGTAATTGGAAACACGATAAAGGAAATCTAGGATAGGCGGAAGAGTAGGTCAACCATGAATGGGCAAGTTCCTTTCATAAAGCTTTCCACGCGGATAATTAAAACATTTTAATTGACGCTTTGTAAAAACTTCAGCTATTCGTAATTTACACCAATTCAATTTGACCCGCCGCCGGCTCTTTCATAACAAAAATTATTTGTTTTATTTGTTGTGTTTATGTAAGTAACGAACAATATTTTCATCGAGCTAATTAGTGAAAACCGGCACACGAGAACTGTTACTGTTAGTCGCAAACAAAAGAGAAACGAACCGTACACACGGCAGTAAGTTACAATCATCGGATCCATCGCAAGTAATTTACGAAAGATATTCGTTGCGAAATGGCTTCCGCGAACTTTTAGAATAGAAAATTCTCGTGGAATCGCAGCGTGTTCTCGGGAGTGATTCGAACCGCTTACAGTGGCGCTGGCGCCCGCTCCGAGACTGCATAATACATTGCGCCGAATGCACCACACTTTGATCCCTTTCTAGACAAGGTAAGTACGACTGGTACTGGGAACTTCCCTTGATGTCACTCCCACTTTTCCAGCGAGGACATCAACTAGTAAGTAGCTTTACAGTTTCCACGTAAATTGACAAAGTTTTCGAGTATGACAACTCTTTGTCTTCTTACAATGGAATATCGAGGGTGTTCAATTATTTATGACTAATTGTTCGCAGAGTTTGGGCGGAAGAGCGAAGTTGTGTGCTCGGCGGGCATTAAATGGCTGAATGTAAACTTGTGACAGAGTAACGGGAAGTTCAAGGTGCGTCTCTACATTTCAAGTTAAGGGAGGGGGTAAGACAACAAGTAATTGTAGCTATCTAGTTAGCATAAAATTTCACATTAATATTATAAGCAGCTCTGTTTCTACTTCCAGAACATTTAATGTTTGCTGTACTCTACAAAATGAAACGGCTAAAGGGTATTTAATAAAAAAAACATATCTACACATCAGGTTGATATTGCAACAAAAATGAGAAAACTGGAAAACTGCTTTATTATTCATGATTGTACCGGTTAGAGAGCAGACAAACGTAGCAAAAATTACATTAAAGAGTTATCATATCTCCACAATTTACTTTTTACTATATACCACAAGCTCGTCAAATGACGTACTCGCTAAATAACATTTCACGGAATAAATGAGAAACAACGCGATGTGATGTTTATGCTGGAGATTTAAATAAAACGAGCAGGTGTCCCGAGGGTCGCTGTGTTAAAACTATTAAATAATTGCAACTATAAACCGTTTTTCAATGTTAAACACTTTAATTTCACGTTTCATGTAGATAATAAACATTCAATTTAATTTACATTGTGAATATTTCGTTACGGACCAATTTTGTATGTATTCCGTGCAGACTGTTTATTTTTTTCTTAATAAATGTTGGATTGACGGATCACCGGGCCTAAGTCGACACAGAATTTATCTTCTAATGTTCACTACAAAACTGACTAGAGTTTTCCGAAATGCGACATTTGCGTGACATTCAAGTTGTTAATAAAGGTAAATTTGAAATGAAAACAATACAAAATAACCGGCGAAATGCGAGTCGGAGTCGCGCACCAATGGTTCCGTACCGTATGGAAGCCCCCTTTAATAGGTATATTTTATTTTAATTATTTATTTTTGAAGGGAATATATTGTATAACTTAATATTCTGTAAATATTTCAAGCGTCTTCCTGTTGCAATTTTTAATATCGGACAAAAAAATATATTTCTTGTATGGGAGCCCCCCTTAAATATTTACCTTTTTATATTTAATAAGTAATTATTGAAGTAAACACACAATAATATTTCAAGCGTTTTGAAATACAATTGACGCAAATATTTGTTGTTTTTATAAACTGGCAAGCTGATGAGATACCACCAACTCTATTTCCGTTTTACTGAGAAGTTTATTTTCTTTTTCTACTTGTTGAAAATAGAAGAGCACGGGCGACAACGTTGGAATAAGAATATTTCAGTCTTAGATATTATGGTAAGCTCGCAAGATTCCTATTGAGGAGTCTGGATATGGTATAAGCAAATTTTGTACACACCTATTACCCACAAATTCATACTCTGTCATAATCATAACGTCGTGCCGTGAACTAATTAGACGCGGCACATTTAATTATTAATTTACCCGGTTGCTCAGTTGTATTAATTAAATTGTAAGATAAAATATTGCCAAGTCAGGTTATGGAATTAGTTTCAGTGTAGGTAGCTAACAAACGCGACAAACCGGCGCAAAACAGAAACGGCACTGAATATAATGATTTCAGCAGTATTATGGGAGTTTTTAATGTCCGGGCATTGTATCGGTTTCGTATAAACTTTACATATTTACTAGCTTTTAATTTGATGGTGGTGAGACGTTCTACATTCCGGCAATATGAGTCGAACTAAACAAACTATCAAAACCGACGCAGTAATGACGAAATAACACTTTTACAACTCTATGTCCACATAAATAACTGGGTAAGTAAAGTTAGAATAGAATAGAATAGAATAGAAAACGCTTTATTGTTCACACAATTTACAATTTAACAATAAAAGAATACAATATAATTAAAATAGTGCGACAACCGGCGGCCTTATCGCTTAAAGCGATTTCTTCCAGGCAACCTAATTAAGAGAGGAAAGGATTATAGAGGAAGGTAAGGGACGGGGTGTACAATAATGGCGAATTAATTAAAACAAAAATGAATACACTTGAATAAACAGTCATAAATATACATAAGATATACATACATACATATACAAACATATCAATATACATACACAAGAATTTAATATTACAACAATAATAATAATAATGCATACAAAAACATACTAATACTTAAATAAATAAAAATACTAAACACACATTAATAAATATAATAAAAAATAAACATTATAAATCAACTGAAAATGACTTTCTAACATGGAGGCAACTGCGACAAATAAAATTCCATGACTTGCTCCTTAAAGACAGCAAGAGAAGGAGCACGTCGAATAGGAACAGGTAGCGCGTTCCATAACTGAACGGCTTGGAAAGCAAAGGACCTGCCGTAAAATAATTCGGAGCGGGCAGAAGGAGTCATGAGGGTAAGGTTTTCTTTGGACCGGAGGGGAAGGGAGTGGGCGGACTGCCAGAAGGTAAACCGTTCTTTTAGGTAACGTGGAGTAGAAGGATTAAACAAGATATTGTGAAGAAGGAAAAGGACATGAGCATTCCGGCGAAGTCGAATAGGAAGCCATTTGAGCTTTGCGCGAAATTGAGATACATGATCATACTTGCGTAGACCAAATATAAATCTAATGCAATAATTTTGAAGGCGCTCAAGCTTCTCAAGCTGGATCTCGGTGAGGTCAATAAAGCATGCGTCTGCATAGTCTAAGATGGGAAGAAGAAGAGACTGAGCGAGCGTAACTTTAGTGGCAGTGGGTAGAAAATTTCGAAGACGCCTAAGGGAACCGCCAGAAGCAAAGATTTTGCTACTGATTGTTTTAATATGAGTATCCCAACTCAAGGTCCGATCAAACATCACTCCTAAATTCTTAACAGAATTACTGAAAGGAATTGTGACACCTCCAAAAACTACGCTAGGAACTGTTGTCCAATCAATTTTGCAAATCATACGTGAACTACCTATGACGATGACCTGTGATTTAGTAGGATTCACGTCCAAGCCATATGATGAGCTCCATTCAGTGATTCGACGGAGGTCATTGTTAATGCAAGTAATTGCCAAATTCAGGTTTTTAACTGAGGCTTGCGAGTAAATTTGCAGATCGTCTGCGTAGAGGTGATAGGAAGAAGTGAGGTATTGGGATATAGAATTTATAAAAATTGCAAAAAGTAACGGAGACAATACGCCGCCCTGTGGCACCCCTGCATTTGTACTGCACCAAGAAGAGAAAATATCTTCGAGGCGAACACGCTGCCGGCGGCCACATAAGTAACTGCGAAACCAATCGATTACCAATGGAGATATGTTAAGAGAGCTTAGTATTGCCAACAAGATGTCGAAGTTGACGGCATTGAAAGCATTACTGAAGTCTAGCAGAGCTAGAACAGTAAGCAGGCCGCCATCCATACCCAAGCGGATATCGTCGGTAATCTTAATAAGAGCAGATACAGTGCTATGCCCAGGACGGAATCCGGATTGAAAAGGATTAAGGAGGTCATGACTAGTCAGGAAATTGTTTAATTGTGTGTGAACAAGACGCTCCAGGACTTTGGAAAGGAAAGGAAGTATTGAAATGGGTCGGTACTCAGAAAATGATTTTGGATTGGGCTTCTTCGGCAATGGCAGGATTTGTGCATCTTTCCAGATTGCAGGGAATACTCCAGTTTGGGTTGAGTTATTAAAAATGGAGCAAAGGACGGGAAGGATGACGTCAAGGATGGGCAATAGCATGTTCCGACTTATATTGTCACCGCCCACCGCATTGGAGGAGATCGACAACATGCTCTTCCTAACATCACATTCGGTAAAACGATTAAAAATAAAAGTTGAACAATTGGGAGGTGGAGTGGCAGAAAGAAAATCGATTGTTTTATTTTTATCCGCATCCGACATAGCACAGGCACAGAAGAAAAATGTTTATTTAAGGCATTAATATCAATATTGTTAGAAACCGCATTTTGACGTGACTTGCCGACTCCCATAGATTTAAGATATTTCCAGACCTTAGCTGGATTCTCATCGCTAACAGATTCATGGACATGGCGACGAAAAGCATCCCTACACACTCTATTGCAGCGATTACGCACCTGAACATATTTGGCATGGTTATCATCGGTGGGACGCATATTAAATTTAGATTTAGCAACAGATTTTTGATGCATCAGGGATTTGATGTCATCCGTAAGCCAAGGTGCAGGGAGATGTTTTAATTTGATCGCACGAATAGGAGCATGCACATCATATAAATCCGTTATAAATGTATTGAAAATAGTTACTTGATCATCTACTGACTCAGCATCAAAAACGGGGGACCAATCAATTTTTCTCGCGTCTTCAAGAAAAACCTCTCGGTCTATACCGCTAAAGTTACGCTGAAGAATGATTTTAGGTTTTAGTTTAGGAGGACGAATTTTATATGATAAGAAAACTAAATCATGGTATGAAAAATCATTAGCAGAGTATTGACCATGCTTGGCAACATTGTGAGGAGAAGAAACGATCATTAAGTCGAGAAGAGAAGGTGTACAGTTTGGAAAATGGTGAGTAGAATTAAGAGGAAGAATTTGCAGGTTGCATGATTTAATAATAGATTCAAGTGAGAGAGAACGATGATCATTTTTGAGAAGACATGTGTTAAAGTCACCCATGATGACAGAATGATTATAAGATGGAATAAGATTATGTAACATGGTTTCAAAAGAGTGGAAATAGTTGATATTTTTAGAGGGGCAATAGTAAACCCCGAGGAGAAGTTTGGTATGAGAAAGAAGTACTTCGATAAAAAGATGCTCGCCGGCATTTTCCGGAGGTGGTTGTGGCGACTGGTTTATGACAGAGTAAGGAATATTAGCTTTTAAGTAGATAGCCACGCCACCACCACTGCGGGAGCTGCGGTCATTTCTTATGAGTACGAAACCGGGAAGCGAATAGGATGCAGTCGGATGACATGGGCGAAGCCAAGTTTCGGAAACTAAGATAGCGTGTAGATTTTTGTGATCCAGAGACGCCAGCATTTCGGGATAACTAGACGGAATGCTCTGTGCGTTAATGTGAACAACATTAAAATTTTTGGATACATCGGAAAAGCTAGATTCCAAGAAATCAGACAGTGGAAGCAAGCTATTAAAACTGTCATCAGAGCTGACCGTCGGATCAGCTGAAGAAGCAGATAAATATTCATTATCGCTGTTGCAGTCATGTTCACTAAAAATATTAATCATACTAATAACAAAAATATATATATATTAATATACTAAATATAACTATAAAATAATAATAGATTTAAAACTATGTAATTAACTTAGAAAAACAATATAATAATATACCTGTCGGTTGTGTAGAATAAGGATAGACGAAGGAAGAGTAGGAACACAGTATCCTTAAATGACCTGATGATAAATAAAAAGAGATCTTAATTATCTAGGACTTGAATACCTACTTCGTGTAGCAAAATAAACTCACAAATAATACAATACTAATACTAGCAGAAGCTACACGGTTAAAACAATTACATATTACCAGGTACAGTAACAAAAACTATTATACGCAGATAAACAAAACTAGAAGTTTGGCTGTAAAATAATAAAGCCATATGATGCCAAAAGAAAAAAAAAAAAAAAGTTAAATGACACATACTTAAATGTCAAAGTTAAAATCTTACGTCAAAAAATTGAAAGCAGAGTTGCTAGTAATGAGTAAGTAAAATGTACAATAAAGTTCCTTTTCAAAAAAGTAGAATAAAGTACTTTTTCAAAAAATAATATAAACTCATAGAGTGAGAGCAAAAAAACAAATACTGAGCAAAAAACTAGTCTATAAAAAACAACAGACATGTACTTTTCCTAAAATAATTTATGTTTAGTAAAAGTATCGAGAGTGAATAATGTCATCGTTACTTTGGCTAAACAGCATCTGGCAACACTATTATGTTTATTTTTAATTATACAGGGTACTTACGTAAAGCTGATAAAAAACATGAGAGAAGCAAAAAGTTGTAGAATAAATGAAAAATGCTGGTTAATTGACTATTTAAGACTACCCTACAACAAGTAATTTGTACTGCGATAAGACCTAACTATACCTAGGTATTAAACTGTGAAGTGTTGACGACGACTTGCCTAGTTGGGCTAACTACTGCATCGAGGCGGCTTTGCGAGCAGCTCTCAGGGCCCTCATCTCCGTGTCGACTTCATTCAGGCTCTTTAGCTTCGCCGGGGCCGGCACTTCGATCGCCTCCAACTTAACAAGGCTACTGATGCGGCGCCTCTACTGCTTCGGCTGGACTTTACGAGAAGCTCTCGGTACCGGAACCTTTTTGACCGCCTCGGGCTTCTTAATATTCAGAGGCGCAGGGGCTTCAATCGTGTTCAGTTCTGCAAGACTGCTGGCCCGATGCCTTTTACCGTCGGGTCCCAGAGTTGTGATACACCGCTCCCTCTAGGATTTTAGTTTGCGCCAAATGAAAAACAAAACTGTTTTCGCTAGAGGTTTCCTTCGTTTAGAATAAATAGTTAATTATGTAAATACGGAGCTAGAGACAAACCGGCAAAAAAGCTCCTCTCTTATTGCGTATAGAGAGGTGGTTGGAAAACACACGGTTTTGTCGTGTAAATGGAACTGAGACATTGCGGTTTTATTTACGAGTACGAGTCTAGTTTATGGCGCCCTTTGAGTGGTTTTTGTATTAGAAATATAAACATGGAGACGCGTTCCATTGTCATTCTAACGAAGCTCGGATGCCGGTTGTTTAAACCATATTTATCCATGTCAAAGGCCTTCAGGCGGCTTAAAAACTCTGACACCAGGGCTAGCCACCCGGCCTATACGAACTTACTCATTGTCATTTTATAACCCCCCCTACTAATCGCCCTAGATAATGATTTTGTGACCTTTATTTACGTCTTGACTGATTATGTTTTGATTTCAATTGGATCAATCTGCAATTTTGGTAGATACGAAACATAAAAATTTCTCTACTCAGATAAAAATCATGAATTTAAGATCAACGTCAAGTTAGCTATTGATAAAGATAGTGAATTTCTTCACGTGTATTTCGCTCTTTGCCAGATTAAAAATAGTAAATACTTACAATCAAATCAACTTACATGTAGTCTTTATGGCACCAATCAGACATGTCTGTGTGGAATTTTAGCCCAGACTCAATCCAGCTCCACTAGCAGATTAATTTTCTACCAAGATATTACAGTTTCGGCCTCCCTATACACGTACCAAACTCTTCGGTAAATGACGACCCACATAAGAAATTCAGACGGTGAGGATAAACAAAACAACTATACTACTTCTTTCATAAATATTTAAGCAGGAGAAACAGATAGAACGACCTATGTTTATGACTCGAGTTGTTAGTTAGATGTATTTTACCGAAAGGCACAAATTCAACGATCGTGGTCGTGGCGAAGTCGTGCAAGGCCACCCAGCTTTCCGTATTTGACAAAAACACGATGCTAAAAATATTCCAAGTAGACGAATAAATGTCAAATTTTATATCTCTTATCCTGTTTCAATAATAATTAGCTTGTATAGCGGATTCTATTTCTTTGATAATAATGATGCTATTTGCGATGACAGTGTCTTAGTCTTATCAGATAGGAACGTTATCGCGATTTGTCGATGTACCTTTTGTGACTAATACTGGGAGTGGGGACTTAATTAAACCAGTGACATATCAACACAAAAATATACCGAAGTTTCACCAATGCCCAGTTTAAATAACCCAGTCGACTAGCCTTTTCAGCTGATCATAGGTAATCTTGCAAATAAGAGCGAAAAATGTTGAAGTCTGTAAGGAAAAATATCCAGAATACTTGAGCAATTCTGCTGAGCAAAAGTTACGAAAGATAAGCGAGATCTTGGTATTTTGCCAGGGGAGTAATCATGAAAAATATGACAACGAGACACTGCAAGATATTAAAATACGAAATAAATTTTCAGCTAGACAAAATACGAGTACTATGGAGAATATGTGTGATGTCCATCATTGTCCATACTGGTTGGTTGTTTCGTTGTAATTGTCATTGCGGTGAACTGTGTTTTATGCTAATGTGTTTTAGTGAATATTACTTACTTAGAAGCGAGCTCCCTTACAATGATATATGACTCCGGTGAAAATCTGAAACAGAAAGAAATGAAGATAAATATTTTGACCGACATTGCTTCAAGAGTTTCTTGGTTATATATTAAACTGCCTTATAGCTGAGCACGGGTCTCTTTAGATTACGATGAGGGTCAGCTCAGTAGCTGTCCACGCTAGTCAAATTCAAGTTGCCAGAGTTCAAATACATTCAAATCATGGTGAACTACAGTCATGCAGGTTTATCAACATGTTAATAGCCTACTATTTAATCGGCTATTTTTAATCTACAGAAGACGTGCGTGTGGTAAACTTAGAACACAGGACCTTCGGATTAAAAATCCATTGGTCTATAAGCTAGGCCGGTAATTTCAACATTATCCCTCATCTCATAACTATGTCCGCAGACATTGGGGAAGTTGGGGACAGCTGTTGTTATCCAGAGCCTGGAACTAAGTGATATCATTTAAGTTTACACGCACCGTCGTGAATATAAAACTAAACCAATTACAAGTTTTCCAATATGCCCAGCAAATTATACCAATGTTAAACTCGGATCTCCTCGGCTCCTTATCAAGGTATAGGCACTCGGAGCGATTACGGACACGAAGTAGCGTATTAGCAGTTTTGGAATCGTGCAAAAATGTCTAAATTGGTTATTGTAGAGACCAATGGCTATGTTATGAAAATCCAGAAAAGTTTAAATGCTTTTATGCATGGGTTATGTTATCAAAATGTTGTAGTTATGATTATAAAATAGCTAATATCGAAATAAATCTAATCTGTCGGGCTAGCATACGGACCGCAAAATAGTTCTGTCGACGTGTCAGAACGAGACAGAGTTATGGTGAAGTATACATATATTTGTCACTTTTTCACATGTCGAAAGCTCAGCTAGCGGGATGAGGAATACTAAAAGAAAGAACTAGAAATAATAAGACTAAAAGATGTGTAACGTGGTTTAATATAGTTTAAAAAAAACCTGTATAACAGGGTAAGGGCCACAATGACTACCCACGATTATGGTTTAAAGACATGTAGCGAGAACAATTTTGATTCTACAACAAACTGTAGAAAGCAAACTTTTACGATTCTTTGCGAGGCAGATACTAAGTTAGTTTAACTTTTCAGGGGGGGTTTAGAAGGTTACCTAAAATATTTATACCCTTTTAAAACAAAATCCTATAAATGAACGGGTCCTGTGGGATTGTCTATGCGGGTCACCCGTGGGGTAAAACCGCAACTCGTGCAAAAAATGAATCTGGGAGGAATTAGCATCTGCTCCATCGTATGCACCAACATAAAACCTTTGCGAAACGGAAAGCTGCGCTTTAAAAACTCCATTTAAGGGCCGCATTCGTTTCACGGTGTCACAACGTGCTTTAACCGACAAAACCAGATTGTCTCATTCGTCGCTAGTTACCTACGGGATACAGGCGCTGATGTGAAAGATGCAGTCGGCGTCAGATAACATTGTTATTTGCAATTCATGTTGAGGCTTTAAGCAGGATCTGCGATATTATTTGCTGATAGAGCTCAGAGCACTGACTAAATTATGATAGAGTTGTTCGAACATCGACGGGTTTGCATAACTTCAATTATAGGACACTTAAAGGCTTAAGGAATCAAACGGGCTATTTTTTTTATGCCTAATAGGATGGATGACGGAGTAAAAAAAAACATTATGATAATTAGTCCGTGAGTTAGATTATCAAAAAAATATTGGATACATTTTTTTTATTTTGTCAATCAAACAACTAATGACAAAGATAAACCTTGTCAAAGTTCGGGAGTGGGGGTCGTAACGTAACCTCTCTCACAGAAGTCTATACATTTGTATGGCACTTGTGACGTCACGTAGAACTTTAAAGGCCTATATCTTCATACATTTTTATTTAGATGATAAAAGAAAAAATACGTGTCTAATATTTTTTGATAGTCTATATGACGGACTAATTATATTTTTTTAGTCATCATGTCTATTCGTGCATACATACTTTTTTGATGCTGTAGCTAGACAATAAGCCCGATTACAGAGGCGCCAGCGTAACTATATTAGCTAAATAGCATAGTTCTGTTTCTTTTTCACTTTAGGCATTCGATAGAGAGAACGCTTTTTACTTTGCTAATTAATTTACGCTGGCGCCTCTGTAATCGGACTTATTGTCCTGTTTTTGCGGTCTCTACTATGTCGTTTGTCTGCTTTATACGCGGGCTTTATCAGCGATAGAACCGGACATTCAGGATACCAGGACAAGGATTAGTTCTGACCACTTATTCCTATCATGCTGATTTAAAAAATAGATTTACTAACTAATCTTTGCTGGAATCTAATCGATCGGGTATAGTTTACAAACTTGCAAAACATATACACATCAATTCCTTTTTAGGCTACAAACGTCACAATAGTTTTCGATTCAGGGTGGGTAAACTGCAACGGACGCGAAAAAAAAAAACCGCGCGGCGCAGTTGTCAAAGTCCCCTCGAATACACACGCAAGTGCGTGATGTGGGGTTTAAATTGCGAGGGTGCAGTTAACAGTTACCAGTAACTACGCACAAAGTAAAATATCAAAACAAATGCTGCATAATGGAGCTCGAAGCTTTTGTTTTGATTGCGGGGATGGGCCTGGTCGGTTAACAGTTGTAATGAAAGCTATAAATTTGCTTGCCGTCGATGCACGTTGAATATGCAAGTGTCAAATAAGCGGTTAATACAATGTATAAAAAAAAACATGACAAACAGAACCAAGATGTTAAATACATAATTTGAAAGCTTGATTCATGGGCTTCTCAAAAACATTATTTAGATTTTTTGATCCCTCCATTTTTTTTTAATGTGAAAAACAAATTGTATGAAAAACTATAATACAGCTATGTATTTTTTCTAGTTTAGCAATAATAAAGTGCTTCTATCGTTATTTTACTTACATTCGTAGTCGATTCTTCCACATTCATCTCTTAAATTGCTAAAATTAAAAATTATAACCGACCAGAGTGTGACCAGTTAGTAGCTACAATGCGACAAATAAACAATTAAAAATTGTGTCTAATTGGTAAAAATGCTTCTACTCAACAATTTGGAGGTTACTTGATCAAGATTGCTAGAGATAAACTACCTATTGAGGCAAATATATTTATTTATCCAAATAAATTCAAAATAAATTAAAAAAAACGGAGGTCTTTTTTTTGGTTTTAACTGATGTAATAGACTCAGAAAAATATAAACGTTCTCGAAATGTAACGAGCGTTGTGGTTAGAATTTTTGATTACTATTATACCAGCCTCCATACATTTTATGGACATGTCCTTTTATTTTGCTTCTTGCTGGATTAAGTTATTAGCGATAGATCATTTGCTAAGACTGTCAATAGCATTAATTGAAATGAATTACACTGGAATACAGTAGACAGCCCGGGATTATTTATTCACAAAGAAGACAAAAACAAATACTAGAGACAAAGCACTACGTGCTGACCTGACCTTTTGAAAATCGAAACAAGGATGTTGTATGTAAAAGTGACAGTGAAAGAAAAAAATAGCATACCATATTTTCGCACTACTAGAGGAAAAATAAAAAGAATTAATAAGCCCCTTAGTAAGTCAAAGCAAAGTCTACATTAGGCGACGAAATTCGCCTAATAACCGCTCTCAGCCAAAACTAAGCTTTGTGAGCCGCGAGACGACCACAAAAGTGCAACTTTCGCCGGGGGGCGGTTACGCGCGTCTTTTTAGAACTGAGGACGTCTAAAGCAGCGAGCGGTGACGGAATTCAAAAGCTTGCCAGCTTGAGCTAGTTCCGACACTACGTCAGCGCGGAGACAAAGGCCGCAAACACATGAGCGTTTTGCGCCAATTGGGTTTTCTTTTTCCTTTCAGACTTTTGTATTGACTTTCGCTTCTTTTACCAAACTCGCTAAATGGGAACACATTTTTGAGCAAACTAACTTTTATGAGTCATTTTGAAACGATAATAAATGCGTTTTTTGCGCCGCTTGTTACCCGACTGCCCAAGTAGGGTAATGCCTTTGAGAAATATGTAACTACGTGAGTATAATACAATTATATATGTACATGTGTCATTTTCTATGTTACCTATATAAATAACCCAATCGGTTGGATTTATTATGATAAAAATAAATTAATTATGCTTGTGTTGATAATTCATAATTATTTGATATTTAGTCATCCTTGGTGAAATATACTATATGGACGATTTAGAGGAGATCCTTATTTTCAATACCTAATAAGTAATTCAAATATTGCTAATGCTTGTTAACTCTTCAACAATATAGTCCTTCTTGGTACAGTCGAGTAACAAGCACGTATTATTATACCAATATCATTGAGAGTACATGTAAAGCAGGGACTTTTTATAGCATCTAAAATTTGCATTGAATTGGATACTGCATACTGCTATGGCGGACATGCATAAATCGCCTCATGCAAATAAAAAGTTTGCATTGCATCTACTAGTAATTGATGCCTGCCTGGTATCTACTTGGATGTTGCAGTGAATTTATAACGTTCTAGTTTGAATATCATTTCATATAATACATCAATAAGTTTTATACGTCAGCTTCCCGATAGGAAGAGGTGAACTCGCCCTGAAATTGCAATAGAATAGGAAAATAATAATTTATTGAATTTATAATTTAGGTAGTAGTGTTGCCAAACTTAGTCATATAGTAATATATTGATAACACCAGTGTTACAAGTCAATTATAATAAAATAAATCATCAAATCAAAATATTACATTCAATTCCATTCAATGTTACAAATTACAATTCAACATAAAACTGGGACACCAAAATGATCTGACTTAAAATTGAAACACATGTGTGGAAAACAGTCATCATCATCTTTAGCCAGTAATAACCCACTGCTGAAGCATAGCTCAATTTAACCGTCTTTCAAAGGTCGTAGCGTAATGAAAATTGGCAGCTGTAAGTAAGTAGTTCTGATGACAATTCAATAATATGGAACGGTAGAACTGATCTGATGATGGAGCCAGAAGATATGAACAGGAACTTCATAATGGAAAATCGTAGCTGTTTTGGATTTCTTAGAAAAGTCTTGTAATCGACTTTGACCACGATTAGGTTTCAAGGTCTGATGATGAAGCTGGAAGAAGGCACTAAAGCGTGTTTTTATAGTGTTTTTTAAACTATTTATTATTCTCTCGTACAATAATGAAGAATTAAGCGTTTAGACTTTACCATCCGGGCTAGTAGAGACAGTTAGGGTGAAATATATACCTGTCATTTTTTCACATGTTGATAAGAGTTTTTTTCGTGGTCGTATGCTAAGCTAGCATGACTGCGGCTTATGTCTTAGGATAGACAGATCTCGGTAAATCAACGTCGCCGTCGTTCAGCATAATTTGCTTATACAGAAAACGTTTGTTCCCAAAACGCAATTCAAGTTAAACTATTTGGTACAGCAGTACCAGATAAGAGAAATTACAGCCAAGTCTCGAGCAGACAACAATAGCGCGAGCCCGCCAGATGAAGAATTATCCTTATCTGTGTCAGACGCCAATGCGTATGAGGAAGTGATGAAGTTAGCCGTAACTTTGTTTAGAGTTTAATCCTATTCTGTCGACACTAACTTACCGACAACTTAATATTAGACAAGTGACACTTTTTCGGAAACTTGTGTACCAGGCGAAAGATTTTCAAACATTTTCTTATTCAACTCACGACGTATTTGATTTGGACTTGGTGCTATCCATAGATACTCATGTAAAGAGATAGGTACTCCGATAGCATACGCAGTGCGTTATAAAAAATCATTCAAATTTATAGAATGATCGTGGTACTACGCTTAAGTACACTTTAGGAAGTTTTTTTGAAAATAGTAATAATAACGTAACCTGTTGATTCCGATCAACATCAGGAACCGTTGAACAAATTGTTCTGATCCTCTTAACGCGTGAACGACAATATACAGTGCCTTCGATGAGTTTGCTGTGTGGAAGAGATCTATACCTATCATTTCAAGTAGAAATTATAAAAGTTCTATGAAAGTTTTTAACGATATTAGTTGATCGGATCTTTGAGATAAATCTTTCTAGTTATAGATATTATTCAGAGATTCTCAATTTAATTTCTCTTGATGCGAGAGGTGTACTCTATTTAATCTAATTCGGAAAGATTGAAGTAATTAAATACCCGAGTATAAATATCTAGAACATATCTTTAGAAAGTACCGTCTTAATGAAGCCTCTTTAAGTCATAAATCATAATATGGAAAAAAGGAGACCACTTTTCCGAACATTTGCGTAATATGCGAGTAAAGTAGGTGTATTAGCATAGATGGGACGACCGAACTTTGCGAGAAAAAAACTTTAAAACAAGTATTTTATTAGTAAAGTTGTATAACGCGCTTTTAGAACTCAATCGAAGTGCGGGGCACGTCGTACGTAAAACTCGACGAAAAGTATGACTATGACAAAAGCACGTGCGCGCCCGAACCTTCGAACTTCCCGAAGGACACCGCGACATTATTTAGGGGCGTATCTGAAAGGTAAGGTGTGTCGTCTCGGGCCCTGGGGAATTCACTACGCTTTAAAGCTGGTAATTTGATGTGAGTCTTTCAAGATTTTTCCATCTTCCCGGGTCGTTCGGGGAGCGGGCGGATTAGGCCACGCACGGCGCGGGCTAGGGCGGCGACGCGCCAGATTAATGTCGCGAGCTTTGCGCCAAATTTAAAATGTCACGATCCATTTTTCCAGCCAACATGGCCCGTCGACGACCCGGCTGTTAAATACTGTCGATCGTTACGCTACACATTCCTCTCAGGAGACAGAGCTTGCGGCAAGGAACGTCAGTTAACTGAGTTGTTCCATATATTTACGCGTTTCGTTTCAAGTCAGTACAATTTGAAGAAATTGTCTGCCTATGTAAGCAATCTTCGAGATGATAAACGATAAGTTGAGAATACAATCGTGGTCCTCGAGACAAAGTAATTTGGAGAAGGAGAAACTGTCGGAGGTCGATGATTCCTTTGTATGTACGGCACACATGAGCATGTATTACCCGAATTGAAGTCAACATGGAAACAGGGCGTAGGAAAAAAGGCAAAGTCGTAAAACTGGCGCCCACCAATCGCCAAATAAGGCCGGCGCGGCACCGGCGAGCCGAGCGGAGTCGTCCTTGACTCCCGGCCAAATGACATAAGTTGGCTCATGGGCGCGGATTCTTGACTAATCGATAAACAAGACGGAATGGATGAAGACCCGAATCGGCGAACTGCCGCACCCACGCAAACCTATTAAGTTGTCCGCTAGTTTGGTCATGGTTCCATAAAGATCATAAAACAAACGCAAAAATGACAAGAACTTCGCACGAGCCGCGGTCTCTTCCACTCATATTGGATCCTTCTCGTACATTTTGTAATTTAACTCAACTCAAGATGAATTATGCCGTGCCCTAAAAGAGGATTGCATGTTGTTAACTAAATTTTAACTATCCCCCATTAAGCTCCAAATTGATGAGTTTATGTCGTTCCGCCAGCGCGTAACTCATAATATCTAACGTAATGTCGACTGTCTGCTGGTAGAGCACATAAGTCTAAAACTTTTCCAATTTTCATATTCCCGCAGAAGTCAACATTCATAAAGAGTCTTAATTTTAATAATTTCACATTTATACTATATGGAGTGCGTGTCCGTAACAGCCATAAAATGTGCGTGCGGGTAGAAATTGATGCGTAGGGATATGGTGTAAATTTTCGGCTTATTATCGTAACCTTGAATTTTGATAGCCATAATGGGGCTTAGCTTGACACACTTTTTACGTGATCAAACTATATTCGGTTTTAGTATCCGATAATGATGTGGTAAGCGTCAGTAAGCGATATTTGGGGGAAAATAATACCGGAGTTTTTGACGTGGGTAAAAATCTACAGGCACGTGAGCAAACACCAAATTAGGCGTATAATCCGCAACCTGGCTCATAACCTCTGTCGTGCGAGGATTATGCGATGATGCGTTAATTTGTCACTGAAAAGGCCCGATCTCATAAAAGATAGCGACGTATTTAAACGAACTTTTCTTTCATGTCTTTACACGAGTTCCAGATGTCTATATTTATTTTTCTATGCTTCATGAAACTCGGTACATTTGATAGACACCAGAATCAGTCGGTTTGTGAAGTCGTTGACAGGATTAGCATGCATAGCGGCTGGTAGTGTGGCGGTGTCAAGTTCATTGGTAAGAGCCCACGCGTTCGCCCTCGTGCCTTCACCACACAAGGTGACTGACATCGCCATAATCTAGCATTGGTGGCGACCTGTATGGCTGTGAGTAATTACTCATCGACGTAATCAGTTCTATGCCGTAAGGCCGATGACATTGCGATACCCATCAATAATGGTAAACGAACAGCGCGCAGCGTTAGAAATGTAATTGGAGCGTACCTGTTTCTAATTAAATCAAGTGATCTGAAATGGAATGAAGTCCGATCAGGAATGCCATGATCCTTCTAATGTAAATGATGCACTTTGCGTGACTTGTCAAGTAGAGTTGGTACAATGAACTTTATAATTAGTGTAAACAATGAGTAACTTGCTGAAGTACTTCATATTTGATGAAAACTTGGGTAATTGAAATACGCTACAGCCATGTGCAACCCGTATTAGCACTCACACGTTGCACGAATGGGCGCAACTATTGATTAATCGATCGAGGGATCGTTCGGAGCGTATTAGGCAGCAATCGCTAAACGTTTGGTCCATTTCGCCGGTAGGCAAACAAACACTGAGCTTCCGCCGACAGAGACAGTACTCTGCTCTGATTTGAACATTGACGAAGCTTGCATGCTCTTGCTGCGTTAACACAGGTGAAAGAAAATACACTGTTTTAACCGCTTACGAAAGAAAATTTGAATTGGAGCGCGAGTACAGAGTCTTAGTGATTACCGGGAATCTGAAGACGAGCATAATTTATTTATTTATTCTTGGTAAACAAGCGGCTTCATTCTTTTTAAAAAATCTATTTTACATGTATAATACAATTAAGCCTTTCGGAGTTTACACTAAAATGTATAATATAAAATATTGACGGCGCTCAACTCATACGATCAACTTTCGGATCATACAAATATCGGATATATCAAATAGCATTTTTATATAAAAATCTTTCACATCCCCATAAATCGGCGTCCCCAACGACTTCAACACTTTGAATAAAAACATGTTTATCAGAGAGATAGTTGAAAAACTTTCCTCTCACTAGTTTTCCGATGTAAAGTACCTAAGTTTGCTACTGGCAACGCGGCTGTAGTGCGGCCAAGGCGTAATCCGTAGGGCGGCACTTAGCTGGAGCCGCAAGCTTCGCTCTCTAATTGCGCGCCAGCTAATCTGTTTGCATTGCCAACGCATCGCATTACCGAAACGGGCACTGAAATTTGACTGAGCCTTTACGTGTGTCTCAAGAATTTGGCTAACACTAAATATAGCGGAAAGATTTCTTGAAAATGTTTGCGCTGTCATTTCGTGTCCTCTCTCTCTCTCTCTCATCACTCATTAGTCAGTCACTTTAGAAGAGTGTGTACTCTTCTAAAGTGACTAAGTTTATTTATGCAAATGCAGCATTTCACGAAATCTGTAAATACAACAAAACGAATTCTTATTCTGTAAAAAAATGTAATGTAGGCAGTGATGGGAATAAGGCACCGTTTTTATATCCTTTGAGTATGAAATCTTAAAGTAAGATTGAAGTGAATTATGTTATTAAGTAAGATAATATCCTGGGGTTTTTTAAAAAGTGCAGGAAAGGACTCGGTTCAATGTCACCATTAGAGATTTGATGCAGTGTATAACGTCACCAAGCGCAGTTGCGCCCGCGCATCTGCAACGCGGCCGTGGCTCGGCCATTGCACCCCTGACGTCAGCTCGCGAAAATAATAAAAATCACTCAATTGTGACCGAAGACTGTAAAACATGTTAGCGTTTTATTACTTAGACTAAAAACGTTCCATTAGAAAAAGTGGTGTGATGACTTGCGTTAGCGACAATCGGAAAACAGCCTAGGGATACGAAAAAACTAGTGTCTTCTAAACTATAGTAGCGAGACTTACGAATGGTCTGAAGTTGAAAGAGCAGAAAAAATACTGAATCTCACAGTTAAATATAAAATTAAACTTACGAATTCAAAGACAACGAGAAAAATACGCGGTCTGAATATTGTACCCCTGCTAATGTGATTATAGCTTAAACAAAAATGGTTTAAACAAAAACATAGACTCCGGCAAGTAAGACCTATAAGTAAGGGTCACTTAAATACAATTCCTACGCACTCAACTTGGAATTTTACAAGTGTTCGCATTTTCGAAGATTTCCTACGAGACTCGAAGGGTTGCCCTGAAAAAGCTTCTAAAATTTATACATGTAGGATTATACGATAGCATTTCGTTGGATTTGATACAAACTGGGTACGTACCTACGTTGCTCTCACGTAGAAAATTACTCGTAGTCTTAATAGAAATTAATAAAAACCGGACAAGTGCGAGTCAGGCTCGCACATCGAGGGTTCCGTACAAACACGTTGTTAAAATAATTAAAAACCTGTTTGAGCATGTGCTAATGAAGTTCTATTATATGATACCTTACATGATACGATTTACTCACTTTGAATTTTGAACCCATATTTTGTGAATTTCGAGGACCTATTTTTTGTGATTTAAATAAAAATGTATAGTTTTCAGATTTATTTCTATATTTGTACTCTGAGACAATACTTCTCGCCAAATTTCATAGTTCTACGTCAACGGGAAGCACCCTGTAGGTTTTGATTTTTGTGAGTGCGAAATATGCGTTTTTTACGGCTCTAACTTTTTTAAATGATAACCGAGAAGTTTTTCTTTTACACAACTGCAAGCAATCATATATAATATACATATACAGTTTAAATTTCAACTCGATATCTTTACGCGTTCCCAAGATAAAGAGTCTTGACATACACACAGACGGACAGACTGACAGACGGACAACAAAGTGATCCTATAAGGGTTCCGTTTTTTCCTTTTGAGGTACGGAACCCTAAAAACAAATATGCGACTAGAAAAAAGTCAAGCGATGTTATTAAAAGTTAGAAAATATTAAATAGGTATTCATCTTTGGCTCGCGAAATGGAAAAACGACACGATTAAGACCACAGGAACGCACAGACCGGCTGTCAACGGCTTCTAACCGGCCCTATTTGAAATCTATAGACTGCAGAGGTACCTGTCTATCAGTGGAAGTCCTATGGCTGAGATTTTATTTCTAACTTAGCTAAACTTGGATTACAGTACATAATAATATATGAGTGGTACAAAAAATATAATGATGTCAGAGTCGTGTGATTCACATTTATTCAAGTTACAAGAGTTCTAGAAACATCGCGATTGCAAAATACTGAATTACCTATCATAAGAGTACTAATTTGATATGGGTTTGTGTCATAAGCGTTACTTTATCTATTCTAAAGAAAAACGAAATGCATCGTGAAACATACGACATAATGTAAAGAAAGTATATGAACGAAATATATTACTAATTATATTAACAAGAACAAAACGGATGAAAAAGTTTTAGTAAAAACGTAGCGTTTACCGAGACGCGCTTCTTGTGATATTTAGTGTACATTTTAAAGTAAAGAGCTAACAGTTCGTTAGAATAGCGTAAATATTTCCCCAAGACTGCTTAACCCTCGTGCTTATTTATTTATTAACGATTTCAAAAGAGACTTTTGACTAGGGTTTTTTAGCTTTTACCCAGAATTTGTTAGCGCCACTGTTCTTTCTTCAAGTATATATTAGTTTTTTTTTCAAATCGATCGCGTTTTTATCGATCTTCTTCTTCTTTTCAGCCATTGGAACACTAGGCCTCCCCTAACGATCTCCAATAAGACCGGTTGGTAGCGGCTTGCATCCAGCGCGATCCTGCGGTCTTGATGAGGTCATCCGTCCACCCACAAGGTCCTACCCTGCGCTTGCTGGTACGTGGTCTCCTCTCAAGAACTTTACGACCCCATCGGTCATCAGTCCTCCTGAGTCCCCTGCCCTTTGCCATTTCAACTTTTCGACATTTTTATCAACCTACAGACACAAAACTTATACAGTGGTACGAGGATAAAATTGTTTCTTTTTTTTAAATTGCAGTGACATGCCCAAAGACATTTTTGATCCCGATAGTTGAAATGACTAATCTAACATTTTTTTTCGAAATTAAGTTGCACTATACTGACTGATGCACCTTTCAATGTAGCTCAATTTCAGTAAAAAAATTATAGACATTCTTTTAACTATAAGGGCAAAATTTTAAGCGCTGCGTACATCGCGGGTCGCACCGGCTTACGTTTACAGAGCGCAACTGAGAGCGTTTAAACTGTGGCGATCATGTTGCTGTGTCAATTTTGTTTGTGCCTTATATTTAAACCAACCTTCACGCATGTCTAAGATCAAATAGGATGTTATGACAAATTATTCTAAGAAGTTAGCCATGCATCAAAATATGTATTAAAATTGCGGATGTATTTAAGTACCCCATACGAGTTTGGATGTAGATGAGTGTGCGATTGTAATGCCAACGGATCCGCAATATTTTAACTTCGCCATTGTGTGCAGCCATGCACAGCGTCTCAGAATGTTTGTGTAAATATTTATTGATAGATTTATTTCTCTGGTCGCTAAGCCCTCAGCACAGGACGAAATTACTCGATGAGTAATCGGGTGAGTCTGCTAGTCGTCGCGCTCAATGATTTCGTTTTATGGCAGCTATTTTTTGTTCCTGCCCAAGTGACTGATTCTCTATTTAAGTTCCTTTGTAATTTGTTGTCCCGCAACGAAGCGCATCGCTTTATAAGGAGCTCAGAGATCACGATTTCTGATGCAATGACTAATAACTTAGTGATCAAAAGTTTCAACATTAGTTATCAAGCGCAGTAAGTGCGTTGGTTAATAAAAGTGTCGCTGAGACGCCAACTTGGGGCCGGAACAATCGAATCTGTCTTATAGAGCAGAGTGATTGCAGTGGAAATTGGTCGACTGGACCAATATTGCATTACGCCTCTAGCCCCGATCGGCCTTGGCTCCGTAATAGCCTACAGCATGAGTCAGCACGATTGCAACACTGCTGTTTTGACCGCAGTAAGCGGACAGTGGGCTTTTCTTAGAAGGGAACGTGTCTCTTTACAAAATACGTGATCACTATTTATAGACAGTCAATATCACTAACAAAAAATGTACAATGAACATTTAAATACAGAGAGAGCACCATCTGAAACTCAACGAGTTAAATGAATGGTTTCACGAAGGAATGACTTCTGCATTAGATAAATTAGGGGCAGCTATAACAATGGCGCTCGCTAACTAGAAAGTGAAGCGAGCTGGTGCCGAGAATGGTCTTTCCGATCGTATCGATCTCTGGTTCGTTACCCCTTCATTATTCTCTCAATCACAATAAGGCGATTTCACTACATTAACGCAAGACTCGCTACGTAAACCCGAAAAGCTAATCAACGAGATTATACTTTGGCTCCAGGAAAAATCTTTAAGATCTCGAAGGTTATTCAAACAAAAAGTTGATCCTTTCCTCTTTCGATTCGGGACCAGGAACGAGGTCAACGCTCACGTTCCGGACACTGTCTTTTAATTCGGCAACTTTTATGGCTTCTGCCGCAACATGCAATAAATTAGCCCTTTACGGAAAAATGGACATCTGCTCCTCTGGAGAAAAAATCCCTCCTTGGAAGTAAAAGGACAGAATTTACGATGGGCGTAGGAGTGGGTAGACGGAGGTCGGCCACGAGTAGCATGCAAATTGCTCCATTGGAGCGGATGGCGTGCTGGCAGGCAGCAGGCGAGATTAAAATCGGAACACCTCGCGACCCCTGGCCGGCCGGTTTCCCCCGCTATATCTACTTGGGCCATGGCCGATACTATTTTTGTTCGCAACTTACAACAAAGAAAGTTAGTTTACAGTTGTCTGAAATCGCTTTTGTGTACAACCGATGTTTTTTGTTTTGAAAAGTATATTTGATCTTGAAAAATCTACGTACTTAACAAACACCGTCATTTACCTAGTTCAAAGTAATCAATTTAGAATCCTAACAAATGAAGCTATTCATACGCGCTCCTTACAGTATTGCTTTCATCATACATGATGCATTGAATGAAGATATCATAGCACGCAATGCACAGTATTAAACAGACGGGCATGTAAATGCAGAGTTCAAAATTGATACGCAAATTAAACGTGGCTTAGTGAATCCGAAACGTCCCAGCGTCATAGTGAGTGAATTTGTTTCTGATTCAACGCGACGAGCTCTGTCCAAATATAGAATTATTCAGTGCACCCCACATTAAAGTCTGCCAGTGATACAGAAAACAGTATGGATGCTGTAACACCAGTGCTTGGAAAGCAGATGTCACACTAACTAGATTTTTTAAGTCCTGGCAATGGTTAGAAGTTAGACTATAACATTTGACATTAAAGTTTTAATAAGCTTGCGAATAATTATTAAACAAATACATACTTCTAAACAATGGAATGGATTTACTTAGCGGCGAACAATTACAGTAACATCAACCTGTACTTTTTACTGGGTGGTGGTGGGCGTTATTTATGGAGCTTTATAGCGGAACAATGCACGTTTTGTGAGTTCTGGTTGGAACTTGGAAGTCTACGAATATGCAAAAAATATGACAAGGAATATGAAGCAAGCTTGAAGGCGATCAAACAGCTGAACAAACCAAACTAGGTTTAGCTATTCTTACAGCTTAGCCAACGCGCACAGAGTATTATTATTGGTACATATTATTAGATCAGTAGGTACATCTCGTAGGCTTCATGGACTATAACAAATGCATGTAGAATAATATGTTTATTTCGCCAAAGACCAGCTACTGCTTGCCTAAAAGCTGTGTAACGAATAGTTATACCGTGGTTAGAATTTAGCAACCTATTTAGAGCGAATTCTGCTTTAGTTGAATACAAAACTATGTAATATAGAGAGGCGCGCCTACATGAGCTGTGAATGGTCTCACTAATCCGCTTAGGTTTCACATCGAGCTTGCAAGTGACCTTTCACATCAATTTATACTTTATCGGAGTGTCCATTCACTATTCATTTGCTATTCAACGATAATGCAACTAAAATTTTCACTTGACTGGAAGCATACATCGTAAAAAGTTTTACCTTTAATGGTTAGAGGACACTTAGAACTGAACACTGCGGTGAAGAAAAACTTGAGTATTCTCATGTTTTTAAACATCGCTTAAAGGCGTTTCATAAATTTTGTTGAATGTCGAATAGTACCTACTACTATACTAATCAATCCAAGGACTAACATTGGGTCACCAGAACATAAGACCATCAGTTTGAAAAGGGAAAGACCACGCAATGAGGCTTCACAGGCTGAAAAAAGTGCACATTGAGGCGATCATTTCTGGGAAAAGTGAATAATAAACTAAATTATAAAAAAATAGAAGCCCGTGAACATAGACACCATTGAGTAATATTTTAGTTGCTTTTAATTCAAATACAATCAATTATACTACAAAAATCTTATAAGTGACCGAGCTCTATTGGAATGTCTTAATGCGAAAATGGGCAAACGTGTTTGATTCGCGTTTTTTTCCAAAAATACTACACTGAAATTCAGTAAATAAGTTTTTTACTTTAAATAAGTACTTAATTGGGAGTCGGTCAAAATTACCTGATATTGTAACAGTGACTGCATTTAATTATTTGAACCTTGACCGACGAATACGATAAAAGTGGCCCCAAGATAACAAGGCTGCTTTTGCAATGTACTTTCGGTACGACAGAATAATAATAACCGACTTATATCGCTCCACTATACACTGGCATTATGATGAACAAACAAATTTACGACTTAAAGCATAAAGGAATTGCATAGAGTAATAAAAGCAGGCGGATTCAGTTGTCGTCTCGCCTACGCGGCAGACTTCAGGCGCCACACGCACAGATATAGAGCTTATGTTGGTGCCTAACTGCCTAGGTTCCGAATCGTTTCATGGGGATTTGAGGACCTTCTATACCATTACATTATATCAAGCGGAAATAAATTTGTACTGACGACTTTAAATACTAGCAGTTTCAGTTAGACCGCGCGACACAACTTTTTAACTGGATCTTAATAAGCCTATATTTCAACTCACTCTTGAGCAATTTGGTTCATACTCGATACTATACGATCTTGTCAAATATTATCGAAATCAAATGATAAATAGCGCGACAGCAATTTTCCCCCTGTTTTGAGTGAAATACCCTCCAAATCAAAAAAATGTCGACGACAAAAACATACATCTTTGTGTACCAAGTTTTGTCGACTTTCGTAGAGACCTGTAGAAAACAATCATCATACGAAAAATCGTCGAGTTAAAGCGAAGACCTCTTTCACTTCGTTTACTCGGTCAATTATCTCAAGCGGAAATAAGTTTGCGCCGACGAATTTAACTACTAATATTTAACGCATGAGAAAGGAAATAGTCATCCTAGTTCAATGTGGTTTTAATGGATTTTCGACGCGACGTGGTGAAGAGGAAAACATGATACATTGTATTTAATTCGATTGTTATGTAAAATCAGAAAAGCGCATAGGTGACAGAAATTTTACGTTTTATACTCCAATAAAATTAAGGCATAAAATTACATTGATTTCAGGTTTCCCAAGTGTATCGTATTTTAAACAGATTAAATCGTTAATTTTGGACATAGCATAATTTGGTTTAAAGTTTGCAAAAGCGTGCTTACGCTACTATGTAATTAATCTTGGTTCCTCTAATACACTGAGAAAAAAATCGCCACTAAATATTACAAAAGTCCTTTGTATTTGGCGAAAACACTAAATTTTAGTATAATTTACCAAAGTTTTGCTGTATTTGCAATTTTTATTATTTTTTACTAACAGTTTTGTTTTTGTAATTGTAATTCCTAAAATACGATTTTAGTAAATGCAGATATTGCAAAAGTTTAATATTTATTACAAATTTATAGTAAATATTGTTAGAGTTTTGTAAATTCCGCAAATTCGATTACTATTTTCAAGAAAAGGTAGTTGTGTTTCTAACAGTTTATCTATTTTGTAATTCTAAGCAATACTTTTAATCAATTTTAAAAAATGTTTGTAATTTTAAGAATTAACTATAGTTGATACAACAAAAATATTTAGTTTTACCTTTTTGTAATTCTAATCAACACGCTTTATTTATTTCAACACGGGTTTGTAATTTTTAGAAAATATAAAAATATTGGTACAAGAAAAGATTTAGTTTTTACCTTTTGTAATTCCAAGCATCTCGTTTTATTAATTTCAACACGCATTAGTAATTGTTAGAAAGAACTATAATTGGTACAACAAAAATATTTTGTTTTACCCTTTTTGTAATTCCAAGTAACATGCTTTTTTAATTTCAACACGCGTTTTTAAATATTAGAAATAACTTTAATTGGTACAACAAAAATATTTAGTTTTTCCCTTTTTGTAATTCCAAGTAACACGCTTTATTAATTTCAACACTCGTTTGTAATTATTAGAAATAACTTTAATTGGTACAACAATAATATTTAGTTTTCCCTTTTTTGTAATTCCAAAGAGCATGCTTTATTAATTTCAATACACGTTTGTGATTTTTAGAAAGAACTTTAATTGGTACAACAAAAATATTTTGTTTTACCCTTTTTGTAATTCCCAGCAACATGCTTTATTAATTTCAACACCCGTTTGTAAATATTAAAAATAACTTTAATTGGTACAACAAAAATATCTAATATTTCCCTTTTTGCAATAACAAGCAACACGTTTTATTAATTTCAACACTAGTTTGTAATTATTAGAAATAGCTTTAACTGGTACAAGAATAATATTTAGTGTTTCCGTTATTGTAATTCCAAGCAACATGCTTTATTTATTTCAACACACGTTTGTAAAATTTAGCAAGAACTTTATTTGGTACAACAAATATAATTAATTTTTCCCTTTTTGTAATTCCAAGGAACACGCTTTAATTATTATGAGCTTTTAGCGGCTTCGCCCGCGTGGCCTACAGGAATCAAAATATGACGTACTGTTTTTTCAGAAACAAACATTATAAGCGCTCTTACGATAATAATCTCAATTGAAATTACAAGATGACAAAATTGCCAAACAAAGCATTATTGCTTTTCAAAAACAAACAATTGACAAAACAATAAAATTGTCAAAATTAGCCGTAAAACGTAAACTTATCGCCTATAACAATAGCAAATATTAGATCATAAGTAGTAGTAAGTTATAATATTTTTCCCAGAACAAATTATAATAAAATGATTTTACGCTATGGTCTTGAGTCAAGAGTAAAAAAATGAAGAATAAGCATAGCTGCTGGATTCTAAACGCTTACAAATAAAAAGCAAATTTTTGGCTTTAAAATATAATAAGGTATGGTTAAATATATGAAGCTATTAAACAAAAACGGAAAAAAGTTTACGTTTACTATCAAAAGTCATGGTAAGGGCACTGAAGTTACTGGAATAATATACGAGATAAGTTTACACTTTATTACTCGAAAAATCTCAAATTAATACTTATGCATTAATTCTAATTGCATTAATTGGCATTAAGATTTTTTCTGATGCCGCGTTTTCTGTTCCCGCCAACGTCGTTGAAATATTCTTATTTGACGGCTTTGACTTTGGTTTCAGTAGTTCAGTACACTAAGTATCTTACTCTTACTTACTTACTTACTCTTACTCTTTATTAATAACAACTAGTTATAGGTCATTTGTAGTGCATGCTAACATATTTCATCAAACGTTACCTGTAGTATGATTCCTTATTACTAACATAAAAAGGTGCATTTAACAAAATCCAATAAAAATTGTATCATACGAGTACTTCGTAGGGTTTGACATGCTCTTAGGCGATTAGTACTATGTACTTACAAAAAAAATCCACCGCGTTGGTACCTAGATAGGTACTGGTATAGACAAGTATTGGTATCTGATATACCACTGGTTTGAAAGATGAAAAAAAATTGATTTACTTTGTTTTGTAATTACAAGCGTGGGTTTAATCATTTTCAAAACACGATTGTCATTTGTATTGAAAGGAAGAATAATTTCAAGCATGAGGCTTTATTAATTTCAAGACACTATTGTAATTTTACTACAATACTTTAGTTAATGCAACAGAAACATTTAGTTTTTGGTCTATTTTGTAAATCCAGCAATAAGCTAAGTAATTTCAACGAAATGTTTTATTATTTCCAGTAAAGTGTCCGGTGTGTTTTGCTTTATGAATACGATCCCGCCTTTCCAGCAGCCATTTCGTCGTTGCTTGCAGTAGAGTAAACATGTAAAGGAGAGTGAAGTTCAGTACCAACAAACTGTGTTTTACTAACAGATTTAAACACTCTGAGTGACAATTGACAATCTTACCCAGGAGTCAGTGTTATAACAGCTATAAAGTCATACTGAGTAACTGGAGTCTCAGTGAATACGATCCCGTCTTTCCAGCAGCCATTTCGTCGTTGCGTGCAGTAGAGTAAACATGGAGGATGAAGTTCAGTGCGTACCAACTAACTGTGTTTAACTAAGTGTCATAAGTACAGATTTAACCAGTGTAAGTGAAAATTGACAATTTTACCCAGAATCTACGGGGTAACTGGGTTTCTCCGTGAATACATTATACTCGCCGGCAATGTGAATTATGTTTTATTGTAAATGTGGCTGTTTCGTGTGTTATAATTATTATACATGTATAATATTTAATTTAATAAACATGACTTCACTTGAATCTTTATTTTTATGTCTACAATTATTATTCACCTTGTAACTTACATTTAGTATTAGTTTATAACCTTAGATTCGTTTTGTAAGATATGTAACTCAAGTAGTTTCAATAGCTTAATTTTGTATTATTTAGTTGGTTTTTGTAATGTCTAGTTTAGTTCTGTGATATCTACTTAATAAACCCTATCCATAAAAAAGTTATAAAACAATTCAAATTTAAATATTAAAAACTGTATACTTATAGGTCGTTGTTATAAGCAGGTATACAGTTTTTAATATTTCGATTTGAAGTGTTTTATAACTTTTACATTGATAGGGTTTACTAAATTGATAACACAGAAATTATACTAGAAATTACAAAAATCAATGAGATAATACAAAATTAAGCTATTGAAACTACTAGACTTTTACTAGATAATACTGAACTAAACTTTTGAAAGTACTAAGGCTTACTAGATATTACAAAACTGATCTATCAAAATTACTAGGTGATTAGCAGATAATACAGAACCAAACTTTCGAAAGTACTAAGGCTTACTAGATATTACAAAACGAAGCCATCAAAATTACTAGGTGTTTACTAGATGATACAGAACTAAAATTTCGAAAAAACTAGGACTTTACTAGATATTACATAACTAATCTATTGGATGTACTGGGGCCTTACTACATGTAACAAGACATGTATTAATAATTCCTATTAAATATCAATTTGTATTTTTTACAGGGCATTTGTTGTCCTCGGGATTAGTAAAATCTTAGTAAAGAGTACTAAGGAGTTTGCTAGATATAACAAAACAGGTATTAGTAATACCTACCAAATATCGATTTGTATTTTTAACAGGGCATTTGTTGTCCTCGGGATTAGTAACATTTTAGTAAAGAGTACTATGGACTTGACTAGATATTACAAAGCTAATCTATTGAAACTACTGGGGCCTTACTACATATGACAGAACTGATATTGTAATACCTACGAATTGTATTTACAAAAATCGATTTGTATTTATTACAGGTCATTTGTTGTCCTCGGATTTAGTAAAATTTTAGTAAAGATTACTATTTTTTTGTTAGTTTTTCTCTCAGTGTAGGATTGAAAATAAAGAAGAAATGGTTATTAACATAATTTTCTTTTAAGACCGCGTCTGATACTAGTCGCTCACAGACCGTTTTATTGGAAATCTGTAGGGGAGACCTATATTAACAAGTATGATGTATTATGGTTGAAAAAATGATGATTTCTCTTTGCCTCGCTATAAGTGCAGGAGTTCCGCGCTTAGCGATAAAATTTCTCACATTCGAGGTAGCCAGGATAACCTTCCGTTAATCTCCGAATGCTAATTAGTAGAAACCGCAGGAAGCGATTGCTTCCTACGCTAAATAGCCAAAGATACGGTCAATAAATACGGTGTATAATAGTATTTTTCAAATACACTGCTTAAGTTTTTACCTTGAGTATCGATGCGTCACAGATTAAGTATCAGACAGTTAATAGACCATGTCGAAGAACAACTTCACCTTGGAACCAGATATGCTGTAGCTCAAAGGTATCAAGTTTCAAAACACAGGTTCTTCAGTTTTGCGACAAATCAAAACAAATGGCTTCGTAATTGAAGTAACCAAGTCCGAGTATAGAGTCTGAAATTATGTAAAAGTGGATTTTTATAGAGTCCGTCTGAGGGAGTACTAATAAACTTTTGACAGTATCTCACGACCAAACAGTAGTGTGCAAAGTTGACTGAGTTCCGTGTTTAAGCGTGTTTTCTCAGTCAAAGGAGAATGGGCAAAAATATATGGACGTTGGTCCAAACGCCCGTAGGGTTGACAATATTGCCAATTTGTAGGTATGGTTCATATGTTTTTGCATAATAAATTGCGTTGAATAAACCCACAGTTTAGGAGTCGTACTTTTTTAATGCATAAAATATTCTACCAAATGCGTCATGTGCTATCCCTGCGGGCAGACTTACATTTTGTTTGGGCCAGTTTGCCCATTCTCCTTTGCAACTTAAGCTTGGCATAAGATACCTAAACTAAGCAAGAGAGGTTTTATTTAAACGTGTTATTCGTACTCAGTGATTTTGAAAGGTTCCGTAGTCAACTACAATCGCTTGGGAGCGCCTTAGAGCTGTGAACCCATGTTTGTGTTGATTATTATATGTACTTAGCAGTAGATCAGCTCGTAAGTAGTAATATAACTTTCTAACGTATATTGACTTTCAGTGACATACCTACTGGCTGCAACGTACCTGCATATGGCTATAGCTGTGTTAGACTGAATCAGAAAGTGGAGCACAGGCTGAGTACTTTCTCCTGCCAGAAAGCCGCCAGCGCATGGCCCGCGCAAATCATATTGTATTTAACTGTTAAAAGCAACAATGCCCGACCACCTGACCGCTTTTCATCCTTTAAAAATCCTTACAAATATTATAAATCTGAAAGTGTGTTTTTAGTTTTGTTTGCTACTCATCCACGCAGCAACGGAGCGACTCGAATTTTTGGATGGTTAAATAGTACGAGAGTATCATAGGCTACATTTTTGACTTGACAACGTCTTATAACAAGAATATTTTTTGCAAAAATTAGCATGCCCGACTTCACCCGTGTAGAGAATTCGCGAATATTTCGCACGGATCGATGTAACATTTTTCACATTATTGTTGATTTTTCAAAAATGGCTCAGCCGATTTCGATAAAATTTAAATGGGACCAATTTCGAAGTATACTCTTTCCAATAAAAAAAGAATTGAAATCGGACCACTATGAAAAAAGTTATGCGTGGTTGGTTATACATAAAAAAATACGCGTCGAATTGTATACCTCCTCCGGTGGTCGTCGGTCTAAAAGATGAACGACGGCTGCACGCACGAAAAAGCAGACTCATTGTCACGTTCCACCTGAGCCGAGCGTGCAAGCGAGAGCGCAGAATAGCGATATAGAGGCACGATCGGCGTCAGGGTTCGGCTTGTTACAAATAATTTTATTATGACGTTATCACTTAAAATATCGTCCGTAAACAGACTTAACAGAAAAAAATCTAAATCACGCAAGTAAACGCTAGCAAAATAAGTAATAATACAATAGCCTTCTTATGCATGGCGCCTTCATAATTGGGCCTATTATTATGACAAAAAATAATTAAAAATCAACTTCAACACATTGGCTTTTAAAATATTGGTAGGCGGACAAACATAATCTGTGTGAGTAATAAATGTGCAAATTCTTTACGGTCGCATACATATTGGCATAATAATATAACGTAACGAAAAATGTATCGTACCTATAAGTTTATTTTTGATTTTAAGTTGGGTATGATCACATCTTACTTGATGTTAAACAGACATGAGGTTGAAAATGAAACATGTGCTGTAATTTTATAATTTGGATTACTTGACTTGAAAAGGTATATTAAAATAAATAAAATAATATAATTCAGAATAAATTGGTAAAAATCAGCATCAAATTTAGAAATTAGTCATATTGAGAACGTTGACTTTAAAATTCAGTCAGAGAGTGAGTGAAAAGTTGACATCGTTATCGGTGTCAATTGATATGACTGTAAAACAAGGGCATTTAGGTTACAAAAGAGAAAATTAAAAACTAAAACTACATGTAAATTTTAGTATTGTGAGTTTATTGTCACGTAATTAGAAGATTCAAAGCGGATGACGTCAGCATGGTTACGAAATTCAGTCATTTGTATGTTATACACCGATACTCAGTAGAGTCGTAGATTTATGTAATTGAAAGATAATGTAGTGGTTGTAATATTATTTTTTAAGTCAAATTTTCAAATTACGTACTCGTATATGTTTTGTAGCCAAACATTATTGGAATTACAGCTTCTAATTTATGTAATTTAATGACATTTGATTACCACATTTCGTTAGGCAACCTAGTAAATACATATTTTCCTATTCATTACATATATATATAAACAACAAATGAAGGATATATTTTCCTATAAATTAATTAAACATGATTAAATTTCAAATACGGCCATACGGTATGCGGCCACATTTCGCAAGGCAACCCTGTTTAAATATATTCTCCTATTTACATAATTACGTAAAAAATTGGTTTGAACCGTGTACGCTATGAGCGGGATGTTCTTGCAGAGGTATCTCGGGCTGTTTAATTTCAGTATTACTGATACAAGGGCTGCCACCCGGGCCTATACGAACTTAGTTACTTTTAGTGTTACTATATGTACAACGTATGAATAAAAGGTAGTAATACTGAAACCACACATGAGATACTGTACTATGAGACAAACTCGAAATTTGAGAAAAAAAAATCTGCTGTTCTATATAAAATTGCAACTTGAAATCGACGAAGTATATGAAACATGGTCTGCATGTTGTCTGTTTCATATATTTCGTCGATTTCAAGTTGTTATTTTGTATAGAACAGCAGATTCTTTTTCTCAAATTTCGAGTTGATTAAATAGCAAAAGTTGTTCATTATGATGTACCTCACGTGAGGTTACAGTAGGTTATTATTACCTTTCATAAAAACGTTGTAGAAGCTGCAACAAAATAGGTAGGTACTAATTTTACCAACAGCACCTCATCTTACCCTGGCCCCGTTGCACGACAACATATAATGCAAGATTTATCGTTAATGCCTGATGAAAACATTGCAAATCTGAGCTGGTCGTATTCGAGCTCAAGGCACAGACAGCGGCGGGCGACGGGGGCGGTGCGCCGGTCCCGCAGACCGGTTTGCGAAAGAGCCCTTCTGTCGAAGTCGGTCGCAGGGACGGCCGGCTAGGCCCGGTGCATTAGCCGCAGCCGGGTCATCTTGTGCATATTGCATTCAAATCGCCCGAGACTGGGACTAAACACCTATGTATAGCTGGGTACGCTCGCACTGCGTGGGTAGATAAAACTGGCATATGCAGGGTTACCAGTTTAACTTCTAAGCCTGGCTGGAGTGGCCGGAATATGTGATTTTTCAGGAAAATACTCTTTTAAGTTGAATCTGGTAAACATTTGAATAACATTTTTTGTCGCCTGTTTTTTACTATCTTGAGTGTCTCTATTTATCTGTTTCAAGGTAGAGGTAGAGATAATGAGGAACTTTGAAAATATATGGCGTATCTAAGAAGCCAATAGCTAAGCGCGTTAAGCACATTAGACGCAACCCACGAAAGCCTACCTTTAACCTTAAAATGTCTGCTAAAAGCGGCAAATTGGTAACCCTAGGTACATGTAGATTGGATTACACAAGATAAAAGGAATGGAGCTGTCATGTCTAACAACATTTGGTAAACAAAGACTTCCATGCGGAGCTAACTTAATTGCGAATGACCTTTTTTGCTACATTGTTACTCAGTTCAATTCTGTTAAATTAATCGTGATTAACATGAATATAACTTATTCAACTCGGTAGATAAGGCTTTAGAACACAAGACTGATAATTTTAACTCTACAAAATACTTCTTGTAGTTTAAACAGAATGTTCTAGTTATTAAGAAATGTAATAACTAAACCTAATAGCGTATAAGCTCTGCAAAAGGTAACCTCAAAGCACGTGGAACCAGTTTTATTCATACGCCGTGTCTCTCGGAAAAACAGTCTGTCTCACTGCTCTATTTGTTATTATGGTGGTGTTTTATGTTGCAGGAAATGAGCTCATACTGTCTGTGGGACGCTTTTCCACTTTAATCCGGTACCCAAGCAGAAAAATGAAAACATCAGACGTAATTTTTCTATAATATGCCAAGGGTTTTTTATTTTTGAAATGAATGGATGATGAATTTTTTCAAAGAGAGGAAAAAGCTGTTTCATTAACGTCATTATTTATGGGCATTGTCTTCCGAGTCGCTGTGGAATCAGGGTGTCATATTTTTCCTTTTTATCAAATTGTCTATCATTTTGGCAGTCTTTTCCGTTTGTTCCGACATCGCAATCTGTTTAGAGTTCCGTGAACCCTGTTGTATTTAGCGAGATTGGTTTCAGTAGTTTAGGTTTCTAGGGATCAGAGATTTATATTGAAACAACAATTAAACCAATTCTATCACGTTTGATAGCCCAATCTGAGTTCTTACCAAATTAAATGCGTTCATAGAGCCTGAACGTTTTATTTAGCTTAGGTGTTGCCTTGACTAGTGGCAAACAGACCGAGCACGTCTGTATCGCCTAGGCACTTTCGAAGGCGTCATTGGCCAGCAGTGTTATAATATCACTAAATCACCTTGCGTGGGCCAAGGCTGCAAGCAAAGCGAATGTAAAATGGCGATTGTTATTTGCATAATTTTATCGATAAACTTTAGAGCGGGAAACCTCCAAAACGAATAGAATAATTGTTATTAATAAAAAAAGGCAGGACGTAGTTTGTCTTTCAATTGATAATATGACAGCTGACCTTAGCTTAACAGCTGCTTAAAAGGCTCGATGTTATCGCAGTGATACATGGTCATATGGGTAATGTATCTTTTTAAGAGACATTAAAATAACAACATAACATCGGCAGTCACGTAGGAACAGAAAGTCATTAATCCCGAGTATGAATGCAGATCTCTGTCGTTCTACGTGGAAGTTTGTAGAAAATCTCATTACTTGTGTACATAGAGACTTAGGGAGCTCTACAATCTAGATAAGCCAAACATCACATACCAGGAATACACAGTAACACAGTATGCAGTGCAACTACATTCCCTAACTTGCATACGTCTGAAATCTAGAACAGAATTTTTAACTTTATATTTAGTTTAACTATGGGGATTTTATTCCTTTACACTTTAAACAATCGACTAAAAATCTTGTGTTTTTTATATTTAAAGACTCGAATTTCAGAGATTCAAACGAGGCAGAATCCGTAGTTGTCATTCTGCTCTTATATTGTCCGACATAGATTCGAGAGAGCAAACGCGCACGTTGCTCGTATAAAGTGACATAGACAGGCATGAACTTATGCACAAAGCAACCCGCAATCGGAACTGAAGTGATCCTGATACACATGCAAACGAACTGCTAGATGGATACTCAAATAAAACTTTATCGAGCCATTCCGAGAGCTGACTGTATCCCGCTGAAAGCGAAAAATAAAACAGATATATCAATGGATCGCTTGAATTTGCTGTGAAATTTCCAACAGAACATTTAAAATATAATTTACAAAGGCTTTAATACTTTAATACTAAGACTAATTATTCCATCGTGGTATAAAATAATAGAGTACTCGCCCCGTGCAACCCCTTTCACAGAAAGATAGGAAATTGACGATTTTGCTTTGCGATACTGCGTTAAAATTAACCCTTCGACGGATATGACTCATTACGCGACTACCAGGAAATGTCATTAAATTTTCACGATGGCGCTTTACGTTACCCGCGCCGCCAGTCTCGACTTCATGCATATTTATCAAAATAATGTAGCCGATTGAAAAGCTGCATATAAACACGCACAGAATCGCAGAGGTGCCCGCGAATATTCGCCGAATTGCAGTTCAGTGTTGTGGTTAGGAGGGTTGTGTTTTGCGCGTGGTTCAGCGTGCAGTCGGAGGGCGGTTGTTGTCCAGTGGTCATTAGCGAAAGCAACCCCTGCGAGGGGTGGCGAGGATTCCGCGAACTGCGCGCCCGCCGCCACCAGCGCCGGCTAGCCGCCCGGCAGTGACTCAGGCCGCCCTGGCGACGAAAACACTGATCGCATATACGATAACTACTTCCGATATGGAGCAATTGCATTATTACTAACTCAATATCGTACAAATTGCCGCATAATTACACTACAATGCCCGCTGCTATCAATTCTTGCTAGCGTACAACTGCACGAATGGAATAACACCAAGTGGTATTCGTAACTCTATCTTTTCTCTTTCAAGTCCATGGCAGTTATTTTTAGAACAAAATGGATCAAGTTGCATTTATGTTACTGATTTTCCGCCGAGAATCGTTTAGCATAAATTTGTGACCACCGAGACAACCCTTGTCATTATAAATGTCTGTCTGAGGCTTCTGACGAGTGTTATTAATCAATTCCACTGAAAACGTTTCGTGACGTTTTGGTTTACGCAACGGTTTTAGTGAAAGTGAATAAATAGCAAATAATTTTCTCTAGGCTAGAATAGGAGCAGTGGGCAGTGGCGGGGAAACCCTCTGGAGAGCCGGTAGTGAGCAGCGAACACGCCAGGTGGCAAGCACGTAGTCCGCGAATTTCCATAATTGGCAAAATAAAAAAAAAAAGCGCCGCATACAACATTTTTGTCATTGTGTCAGAGCTCCCAAGGGTCTGAATAAAACAGAGGCTCGCTACGGGGCGAGTTCGCGCTAATTTCACCCGACAACGAATCGCCGGTCGAGTGATGACAAAGTTGTGTACTTTCTATATTTGTAACTGGATAAATGTGGGAACTGGCTGATGAATTTATTTTCAGTGGCAATTAAGCTCGATTCACGTCACGGACTTGCATAGGCATATCTGCTAAAGCCGAGTCGAGCGAATGGATGGCCGTCTATTATGGCACATGTGCCGGGCATATGTCGATTCCAGGAATACTATGGGACCATTGAGCCGTCCCAAGTACGCCAGTTAAGCCCATTCCAATTAAGTACATGATCGCACAAATGTCAAAACAGGCATAAAATAAGAGAGAAGCAAATAAGTCAACATCGCGCGAAGATGAGTGAATTTAATACTGAAATCCCTGGAAATGTCTGAGGGGTGAAGCATTGTTTTGTGCTCGGAGCATCGAGCTCGTTTGACATCAATAGCGATCGGTATTTTAGGTTGTATTTCCATTTCCATTTACCTGGCATCGGCTTTAGGAATTGATCAATTTGACGCTCGATTTCCTTCGTGCTCTTCCTTTCTTACAAGGTTGACTAATTTGAACAAAATAGCATTTCTTAGACATGAAAGTACACTACCAGAGTAAATGGGTTTTAATCCAAACTTCCGAGAGCTTTATTATGACAGAGCTTGAAATTTATGAAATATCTTTGTTGTTGACAATAGAACAGAGCAAATAGGCGCTCAAGGATCGGCCAGCAAACTTTTCTCATCCAATTTGTAGCACCTCATACTTTTATTATACCTTTCAGCCTTATTGCCCTGCAATAGAGAGCGACAAGTAGGAAAATTGCTTGATCCGTAGCATTGTAAAAGTCTACCCGCTCTCGTAAAACTCCCACATATTTCACGACAAATAAACTTCTCATCCCATGAAATTTTCTTCTCGGGAAGCAGTTCAGTGCAGGTAATATTTCAAAACATGTGTCATTCATAACTTTCGCCTTCGCAATGTCTGTCGATGGAACTCGGGCGAAAAGGTCTCAATAATAAATTTTTCGTGAGCCCGCTCCGTTATCCCCGCGAGCGAAGCCCAGGTACGTTTTACGGCCGCACAAGGGAAAATAAACGAAAAATAAAATAAAAGTCAAAATGCTCGACATAAAACTATTTGCCCGAGTATACGCTGAGCAGAAAAACTTTTCAAACATGCCTACAATATTGGCGAATCAAAATCATCCGATTTTCATTTATGTCATTTCCGACTAGTGCTACTGCTAATACTATTTAACTAATAAATTGTTTAATTCAAAATTTATCAGAAAATGTACATCTGTATGGTTAATTACGGGTTATTTTTCACCTTTTGCCAATCAAATCTCAGCTTAAGCAATTACTTACCACTATGTAACGCAGCAGTCAGGCTTTTGTACCTGAAAACAAGAAAATCCATTTCAGCCAGTTACGGGACATTGCACTTAGAGCTCGGTGAGTATATCGTCAATGCAGGGCAAGGTTTTATGGTACAGAAGGAAGTTACTGCCACGACAATGAGGAGTAAGTACCATTAAACGGTAAACAACTTCTGTAACAGCTCACTCGACGTCGGTTGGGTAAATCACGTTCAAACCACTACCTACTATGTTTGGCCCATTGCCTGAAAGGATGTTAACGTAATATCGTTTGTAAGACGCCGTATTGAAATATTAGTCGCAAGAATCACAATATTTCTGCTATCAGAAAACATTAGATCTGTGATGGTTATCTATACCAATATTATAAAGAGGAAAGATTTGTTTGTTTGTTTGTTTGTTTGTAATGAATAGGCTCCGAAACTACTGGACCGATTTCAAAAATTCTTTCACCTTTGGAAAGCTACATTATCCCCGAGTAACATAGGCTATATTATATTTTAAAAAAAAATTAGGGATCCTTACTAAAACTCCAATAATGTAACATAAGGTGTAAAAAAGACCTGAAAAATTCCTTACGTCGCGTGCGCTGCGAAAACTATTGATGATGGAATAAAATAATGTACTACGACTTTGTAGAACACACCATAATTTACAAAAAATATCGCGACAGCATATATCTAACTATTATAGTTAAGCCGTAATAACTGTTCTTTTATTCTTAAAAATTAATTGAAATACCGTCGCAGGAAAAGGATCTTAATTTGTATCTTGGTATTAATCCTTATCAAAATAAATTATTACATATTCAAGACTGTTTCAATAGCTTTATGCAACTTTTTAAATTATTTAATTCAGACATTTTATTACAAAGATATTACGAGTTCAAAAATGTAATGTAAGTATTATAAAAGTTTCGTTTCGCCGCTCACTCCGCTTGGCAATTCATGTACTTTGTACAATGTACATAATACAAAATTCACTTCGAGCAAATATATCTATAGAGTCACAATCGAGAAAAAAGTGTCCGAGCCAAAATCCTGCCCAAGCTACGTAGTGGGCAGGCTTTTTAGTTAGTCGTAAGGCGATTCCAAGCCGACTACAACGCCGCGCGATGCCAAAGTGCTCGGTTACAGGCACTTATTAGGTGACATAACGTCGAGATTCGAGGAAACGGGTCATTGAGAATTGAGAAGGGTGCTTGGGCCATATCCACCACCAGTGCCAGGGCCCAGTGTGGGTTGGTGCAGATTGCCACACAATATTTTCCTTCGCCGAAAAGCCAATGATTTGAAATTCCGTACATAGGTAAGTTCCAAAGAAACTCATTGATACAGGATCGGGATTTGAACACCACCACCACCTCACGATTGTAGGACAGGCGTTACTACCACTAGACCACCAAAGTTATATATCTCCGCCATTAGTGTGTCGATTTATGTTTTATTGGTAGTAAATAGGTGTGCAGTGGCGTAGCGTGCCTTGGAGGAGCCCAGAATCAAACATAGTTGGGGAGCCCAAATCACACATTTCTCACAAAAGAAACAAATATGCTTGCATTAAATTGAAATAAATATATACCGCCTTACCGCAAAAGATTTAAACAATGTTTAGCCGTACAATTTGTACTGTTAAAACTTTAGTGGTAAGACGGTTATTTATAAGTTGTCACTTCCTCCTAGAAATTGAGCTAGCCAAACAATTCAAATGAAATATACACTTTTCTTGCCTTTTTTTCAGGAAATTGATAATTGATAATGATAGAATATAATTACCTATATCAGCTAAGTAAGTCTAGCTGAAGACAATTTCAGTTGTTATAAAATTTCTGCCTCTTAGGACAACTTTTGGAAGAATGCTTAACCCGGGAATAAAAGAGATGATTTTTTTTCGGGAAGCACGAGATTAAGTGACATTGTGGATAACATTTTACTAGGTTTTGCTTACACACGTTAAGGCCCCTGTAGCCCGGGAGCCCCGTATTATTGACATGGCTGATACTGCGGTAGCTACGCCCCTACACATAGTATGTGAAACGAATTGTCGACCTTAAAGTTCTCGAATGTAGACAATGTATTGGCAAGTGTAGCGAAGGTCTTCACGTGAATCTAAGATCTGGTCGTCACGTCCGGAACACGTTGGATGCCAGCGCTTCGATTCCTTCCATCACAGCTCTTTGGGTTAGCAAGTTGAAGAGGCCTTAGGTAGGGCACACAATTCGTAGAAGTAGAACTGATGTCCAATGTTTTTCAAAATTCTCGAGTGAAGACAAGATCAAGAAACTAACTTACATGGGTAGAATGTATAGACTGTGGGTCTGTAATATTTTAACGTCGCTTTCATTCTCATCATTGTCATTTTCTGAAATCAGGGCTATATACGTATGTACAGCCACCCAACACATACGAACTCACTTTTATTTAGATATGCCAATACCTACTATCTATTTTTCATAAACTTCGAACAGTTTAAGACTACGGAAACTCTCGCGATTTGGGTAGGTTTTAACTCATCATAATGGTTCATCCGGTATGTCTAGCATGTGTGTGGCGCATACCTATATTACGTGGTAAGTATATGTATAGCCAATCATACCCGGGCAAAGCCGGGACGGGCAGCTAGGTATATTATATTATATTATATTACTTGGTATATTACCCGTTTTTTTTTTTTGGAAAAATCTCTCTTTCTTTGATAGAGGCTGAATCAAACAAGAAATTTATCTACAAACTGCGGAAAACCCAATCATAACTGATGCTCACATAACAGTTTTGGAGTATTGGGTTTCACGCAGCCTGTAGCTAACAGCCGCCAAGAAATTCGATTCGACCTATACTACTGAGTTTGACCTGATACGCTATTCCGCGTAGGACGCCATTGTTTGTACCAAAACCCTTAGGTTATTCAACTGAATTAGGCTTCAAGTTTCTCCCAAATCCAGGCCTTAATTCCTACCGAACAGATTGTCTTACAGCATTAGCAAACTATATCTCACAAGTTATGCAGAATTTGATGGATCGAAACTATGAAACGCTGAGTAGAATTCCTCATACTAATTCAAGATAGCATTATCTCCGTGTGTAGTGTCCAGTTCATCCATATATTTATGGCTAAACAACAGATTTTGATGGGTTCCCACTATCTTGAGAAATGGATCCTAGAAGGCGAATAGGTATAAAACGTTTTTTATATTGCACCAGTGAGAAATGAAACCAAGTAAATAGCGGGCTAGTGAAAAGTAGAAAAGGAAAAGATATCCATGACTTACAGGCTAATGAAAAGTAGGAAAGTATATTAATGTCTCGCTGCCACAAATCCCAGTTCTTTTTCTAAATTGCTATAAAAGCCACCCATAGCTACAGATTTCGATAAGCTCACGGGTGCTTTCATACCACCTACACGGCCCAGATACCGAAATGCAGTGAAACTCGCGTTAACTGATACCAAGCAGTTGCAAGATGCTGCCGATTGACGACTTGGCAAATACATTTTCCCACTTTAATTTAACGGCTGACGAGCTGAGAGATGAATTCGGTTTACTCTTGCACAAAACTAACTCTTGTTTACTGTGTGAGAGTGGTAGAAATCGACAAAGATTTTCAGGTAACGTCGTAGAGAAAAAAAATCTATTAAACTTCAGTACTCTTGCGCCGGTACCAGTGCCACGCTTGACCAAAGACAATATTTACTCCTAGCGGGGCATGACCAAAAAACGTCAACAGATATGTTGCGGTCTCATGTGATCTACAGATTATTTTTAATTTTATAAAATCCATCTGTCGATTAGAAATGAAGTTTAGAATAACTTGTTAACAGAAACTTGATATTCTGAGTTTAAATGATTATCGTTATTTTATTCAACTTGCAATTATTGATGTACCTGTTATGTTAGGGTGGAATCTTGCAAGTTAAATTTTACCAACTTCCCGGTTTCCGATTAAGCAGAAATTTTACACGCATATGTATATTTCGTGACAATGCAATAATATGGTACCATGGAGCTGATTTGATGATGGAGTCGGAAGGTGGCCATAGGAACTCCTGTACTAAACAAGATAGACCCGTCGTGTTTGGGCTCGTTTTACTTGTCTTGGCTAGCACTCTGCTGCTTCATGATATCCAGAATCTCAAAATGTTTATACCTAATAATAGTAAATTATTTGTTTCTAGTGAAATCGTTTTCGTTTGCCTGCACATGTAATATCTTTGTCTGTGACAGTGTTTTCTCTATCAAATCTAACCTAACTATCTAACTAACCAACAAAAAACACGAAATTGAGGATAAAATCTTAATTCATAGAATAAATAACCATCAATAACCTACGTTGTGCTTTACGTACATTCGGACCCAACAAACAAAAAATCCCTTACCACTAGGGTAAAGGAAAATTGCGTAAAGTACAGCGCATTGGAAGAGAACTCTTTAGATTTTGAAAGCATTATTCCGCCAACAAGGCAGAATAAACCAAATTCTAAAAAAACAGACGATTCGGTTACCATTAAAATAGTAGAGAGCAAAATTAGTGATGGCGATATCAAAGGCGCCGCACGAGTCCTGTTCTCCAGCGACACTATTGCCCCCCACACACCCGATACGGTCCAGTCACTCCGTGACAAGCATCCGCCGGCAGCATGTCTCCACCTGCCTGAGCCACCACACCCTGATGACGTTGTCATTGAAGTGTCAGCTCAGGAGATTGCAGCGGCCGTTTCTTCTTTTCGGAGCGGCTCAGCCGGAGGCCTAGATGGTCTCTCGCCTCAACATCTAAAAGATCTTCTATCTTTTAGCTCTGGTGAGGTGGCTGAGTCTCTCTTGAGAGAATTAACGGGTTTGGCAAATCTCATGTTATCTGGGCAGGTCAATGATGACGTTATCGAAGTCTTGTATGGCGCTAACCTATGCGCACTTGTCAAAAAAGATGGTGGCATCAGACCTATTGCTGTTGGCACCACATATCGTCGTCTCGCAGCCAAAGCCGGTTGTGGAAAAAAGGTTGCTCTTTTGAGTAGCCTTTTTCAACCAATACAGCTTGGCTTTGGTTCGCGGGGTGGATGTGAGGCTGCTGTTCATTCGCTTCGTACTTTTCTCGGTCAAAATTGTGGAGAGGTGTTGCTTAAAGTGGATGTCAAAAATGCTTTCAATTCGGTTAATCGAGACGCCTTGTTGGCACAGGTCAAAGACAAAATTCCCGATCTTTTCAATTTTCTTTGGCAATGCTACGGCAAACCCACTAAATTAATTTACAAAAATGATGTTTTGCTATCTTCCGTTGGCTGTCAACAAGGTGACCCTCTCGGACCAGCCATTTTCAGCCTGGCCATTCATCCAATTGTTCAACGTCTCCAATCTAAACTCAACGTTTGGTATCTGGATGACGGGACTTTGGGTGGCGATGCGAGCACAGTCCTACGTGATTTGGAAATTCTTATTGACGAGTTTCGTCAAATTGGTTTGGAGCTAAATTTTTCGAAATGCGAACTTTTCGTTTGCGACTCATGTCCGGATAAAGCTTTGATACTTAACAAATTTAATGATTTGGCACCTAATATCAAATCGGTAGACAAGTGTTCTCTTCGCCTTCTAGGTTCGCCGATATTAGATGAGTCTTTTCCGCCTTTCGTTCAAGAAAAAATTCAAAATTTTTTGAGTGCCTCTGATAGGCTACTCAAAATTAACGCCCACATGGCTTTTACCATTATAAGATGTTGTCTGTTTGTTCCAAAATTTATGTACGCTTTACGATGTAGTCCATTGTGGAAACACAATGAGCTCCTTTTGAGCTTAGACGATGTAGTAAAGCAGTCCCTAGTATCGGTTTTGAATATTGACATGAGTGAAAGGGCGTGGCTACAAGCCTCCTTGCCTGTTAGGCTTGGAGGGTTAGGGGTCCGCCAAATTTCAAGTGTTGCTTTACCAGCTTTCTTGTCCTCCATTCATAGTACTCAGAACTTGATTGAAAAAATCCTCGCACCTTCTTTAGGCCATTCTGGCGTAGATGTAGCTCATTTGAATGAGGCAACGAATGCTTGGAGGGTCGCTTGCCCAAATACCGAGCTTCCAAAGACTTTATCGTCGCAGAGACTGTGGGATCGGCCGATCTGCGAACTAGCACGGAAATCTCTTCTAGACACGTGTCCTAGCGTCGCGGATCGCGCTCGTATCCTTGCAGTCTCTGTATGGGAGTCCGGTCTTTGGTTGCAAGCATTGCCCTCTTTCAATACTGGTAACCTTTTAGACCCAACTGCATTTCGTCTAGCTGTCAGCTTACGCTTGGGTGCAAGGTGTTGTGAAGCCCATCGCTGTCAGTGTGGTACTGCAGTTGACCAGCTCGGTCACCACGGTCTCTCTTGCTCAAGAAGCGCTGGTCGGATTGGACGCCACGCCAGCCTTAACGATGTCATACGCAGGGCTTTTGTCACCGCCAATATCGCAGCCGTACTCGAACCGAGTGGGTTAGCGCGTGGTGATGGCAAAAGGCCTGACGGCATGACGCTGGTCCCATGGAAGTGTGGACGGCCCTTAGTATGGGACGCAACTTGCGTCGATACTTTGGCACCGTCACATCTTCCTGAGACTCAGAGTAGGGCTGGAGCGGCGGCCAATTCGGCTGAGCAGCACAAGCGGCGCAAATATGCTAACCTCGGCAGTGGTTACATATTTGAGCCATTTGGAGTTGAGACTTTGGGTCCGTGGGGGCCGGGAGCTCATCTCGTTTTCAAAAGTCTTTCTGAGCGTCTGGTGGACGCGACGCGTGACCAAAATGCTGGTGTTTATTTGGCTCAACGTATAAGCATTGCCATTCAGCGTGGCAATGCTGCCAGCATGCTGGGCACGCTGCCAACTGGCAGTGGGCTTGAGCACTTGGATTATCTTTAGACCTTCAAGGGTCTGTGGATGATCCAATTGCTTTCTATGTAGTAGTAATGTAGTATTGTCATTATATTAATAAAAAAAAAAAAAAAAAAAAAAAAAAAAAAAAAAAAAAAAAAAGTAATATACCAAGAAATAAACAGGTAGCGGAAACAAAGATACAAAAACAGTAAGAGTAAACTATTGACATTTAGTGCAAATGAAGTAGTGATCGTTTAAGTTTATGTCTCGCTCTATCAGCTCTTAGAGAGTGAGGCGATGCAAATGATGGTTACCCTGGTGGCCTATGGTCAAGTTATCCAATGCAATGGTTTATCATAATATAGAGATTTATAGAGGAGCCTTTATACGCACACTTACACCGAGATCCTTTATAATTTAGACAAATATTTTTTCGGAAAAACAATCACCACGAGAAGCTCTTTTTGACATACCCTGAATAGATATTAATCCCGTTTAAAAATAGTGCGAATGTGTCGTAATATCTATCTACGCATTCAAACTTCGTATACGCGTTTTCTTCAGGCTTTTGCCGTTTATGGTTTAGCGCGAAAAGTTAATCATCTCTATCTAGATCTTCAACAGATCAACCCAGAAAAATATCAAGAACAACCGGAACCTAATGGAAAGCGTGCTCTTCAAAATAGGAAAAGTGTACTGTTACTTCAGTCACGTTCTTACATAATTTCACAGCGTATTCGATTTTAGGCTTTCTTCTCTCGGCGTAATGGCCACCCTGGACGTTGGGCCGAGATCGACTTTCTAGTTTAATAGAACAGTGACTGGTCCTTCCGCGTTCACCGCAATCTCTAGAGAGAGAAATTGAACGAATCGAGTCCAGGCCGGCTATATTTTAATGGGATGTTTCATTCTTAGATCGCATTCATATTCAAATTACTTATGGTAATTTTGAAGCAAGTAATTTTGGGACTTCACTCGAGTCGACTGTATCGAAATAATACTAATCTAACTAGGTTACTATTTTTTGCAAAAAATAGCATGACCGACATCACCCGTGTACAGAATTCGCGAATATTTCGCACGGATCGATGTAGCATTTTTCAAATTATTGTTTATTTATCAAAAATGGCTCTGCGATTTCGATAAAATTTAAATGGGACCAATTTCGAAGTATACTCTTTCCAATAAAATAAATAATTATTGAAATCGGACTACTATGAAAAAAGTTATGCGTGATTATACATAAAAAAATATATACCTACGCGTCGAATTGAGTACCTTCTCCGGTGGTTTGTCGGTCAAAAACTATTTATTCTCATCCAATCTCGTGTAAAAATAACGGCAATATGTTCAGTGACTGATGGAATAGATAGAATAAACATAACTTATTTAGTTAGGTAGAGATGAGTAGTAAATGATGGTTTTTCGTCATCCAAAGCGATAAATATTTTTTGACCAAAAATAGTAACAATCGATTTCATACAACCGACTTAGGCCGAAAACAGCGAAAGTACTTAGCGATTTTGAAGCGATTTCTATAGGCACTAAATATTTTAACAGTTTAGTTGAATTACTTCAAAAGTACTGAGCCAAATTAAATTATTATCTCGAGAAGTTTCTCTACAGATTGAAAAAAAAATCCAAATCGGCCCACAAATAGAGGAGAAATCATATAACACCGGAATAAAAATACCGCTGAATTTAAAACCTCCTCTTTCTGGGAAGTCGGTTAAAAAGTAATGATATGGCTCAAATGGCCTTAGCAAATTGCATAAAATAAATTGAACAGCATTCGTGCACATCGGGCTGATTTAAGGCAAGTCACAGATAAAATATCGATTTTAGGTTTAGAGATAAGTACCTACACGTTAGTCACGCTGTAGCTGTGACTGTAGCTAGAGCAAAGCAATTTTAATTCAAGTAGAGCCTCGATTATCCGGACTACTACACGCGATCAACAAAAAATACTTTTTAAGTTAAATCCATATTTATGTAGATGGGCATGTCAGAAGTTTTATAAACCTCCCGGGGCCTTCTCTATCTCTACTCTTTTTGAATTGATAGTTTTTGTTGCTAAGTGTGTACCTGGAACTTCATTACTCTGCTGCGCTGAGTAGCCACGTGATCGCTGAACTTAAAATTTCGAAGTGTAAGCCAGTAGCGTTATTGCTTAATCATATAAACATTATAAACTGGTCGTAAGTTAGCTAAGATAATAAGACAAATAGCTTTCTTCATTCATTCGATTATCCGAACGCTCAACGACACGAACTAGTCAGGTTAATCAAGGCTCTACTCATATAAATCCTTCGTTATGGTCAGTCTGATCGCCTACGGCTGAGATTCATACAATCGTTTTTCAAAAAGGGGTAGGTATTCAACCGAACTGCATGTGTTTTGTGTTTATTTAACAGTAGATCCCCGTCCCGGTTTCGTCGACTATAAGAATAGGCTATTTGACAACATTGAAAATATACTATTGATTGTGGTGATCCTTAAAGATAATAGCCTGAGAAAGACATATTTTACTTTATTTAAACTAAAATATATCTTCTTTTCGCAAATAGCACGAACTAAAAAATATGATATTTTTTTGATATTTTATCTGTGACGTAAACGCTCTAAGAAAGGCGGCATCTCTGGTGGCGTCACATGATAATAAACAAGAATTTCTCGATTGACTGTTGTTTGTGTAATTTGTGTTTTGTGATTTCGGAGTAATATTACAGGATCTGTAAGTTACAAGTATTTTTTGTCAATTTTTAGGTGTGAACTAGCGTATTAACTAACGTTATTTACTAGTGAGTGACGTCAAAGGTCAGCGCCACTACAAACTGTCGTTTCTGGCGGGATCTTGAATATCTATTCGTTAATACTGATTTTCATTGTTAATACAGTAGATCTCTCGGAAATATAAATGTAGTGAGCGTGTTATGTACTAACAAATAATTTAAAACGATTTCCAAAAACTAGTCAAATAGCCTATTGTAGCTATATACCTTCTGAAAGAAATATTCTAAGAGACAGTAAAACAGCATTGCGATCTGTTGTGTAGTTTAGGAAATATAAGCGGATACACAGAAATTTACACAAAAAAGGTGATATTGTGTAGTGACTAAATCCTCCGCTCCAACTGCGAGACTTATTACGCAGTAGGATAAGTACGCGCGAAATGGTCACTTAAAAGCTAAATCAACTCCAAATGCATATATTTTGAGCTTTAACACTAACAAATCTTTGCTGGTGTCACCAAGGACACCAACATGTTGAAGCTCAACATATTCTTAAGCTTAAGTCAAGGATTTTTCTTTAAATCTTATTGGGGCCTGGTTAGTAATAAGATGATTCTTAGTTCGATTCTCATCAAGTCACATGTTTGAGCGATAAATCTGGTCTAGGTAAGTATAGGTGCTGTTGGTTATACAGGGTTATTCCTAATCAATTAGCATCATTTTAGGGCTTTATTCTGTACATAAAAACTAACAACTTTTGTTCCAAAACTTTTATCTAATCTCAAAAAATTGTTGTTTCATAAAGAAATATCGTTCACCCTCGACAAAATATTGTATGGAACAGCTGTTTTTATTTTAGTTTTGACAAAAGTCGCAGAAAAAAGTCGTTAGTTTTCATGTACAGAATAAGCCCCTAAAAGGATGCTAATTGATTAGAAACAACTCTGTATATTTAGTGTTCATGCCATGTACTTAGGACAGAATCCTAGCGCAAGCTATGAGCGTGAGCCATTAGTTTTCAAACAGAATAACTATATCAATACTTATTTCAATACGTAGCCAAAATGGCTCAATAAATTCCTATTTTTAGAACACGCCGAATGTTTTTACATATTGCAGTTAATATTTACTATGGCAACAGTTAAATAAATCTAAACGATCCAGTGGCGCGGCATGACTGCTTTACAGGCCGTATCGTCGTTTAGTTAAAATAGTGTGATGTATTTTTAAAGCTTTCATTGTAAATACTGGAGCTTCATGGTATATTTATTTACTTATCAACAGCTAGCAATAAGTAAATGAGGGGTAAAATAAATTTTACTATATTATGGTTACTGGTAATCAATTAGCATCCATTTAGGGGCTTATTCTGTACATTAAAACTAACAACTTTTGTTCTGCGACTTTAGTCAAAACTAAAAAAAAAACAGGTGTTCCATACATTTTGTCGAAGGTGAATAATATATTTCTATAAAACAGCTTTAAATGGGACCAATTTCGAAGTACACTCTTTCCAATAAAAAAAAATATTGAAATCAGACCACTAAGAAAAAAGTTATGCGTAGTTATAAATAAAAAAAATATATATACGCGTCGAATTGTATACCTCCTACGGTGGTTCGTCGGTCAAAAAATGAAATGAAATAATTTAGATGTTAGAAAAAAAGCAAAGAAACGAAAAGCGAAGCGAATCAAGTATTATTTTGATAACACAGATATTTGATCAAAATTCATCTGTACCTTGTCATGTACATAAAACTAAGTTATCACAAACCGCGGAATACAGCCCGAAACTAAGCAAGGTTCCACAGAACAACCGAGGCAGCAAGAAGTCCAAGTCAACATAACATGCCTATTCATTTACTTGTTTCAGTATATCCATGTACATTTAATTAGGCTTGTTTAATTTGATTCGGAAATGGTGGCGGGAGGTGCGACTGTTTGTCCGGCGTCACATTTCGCCAATGATTAGTGGGATACCCTGTTCTAACGTCCCCGAGGTGACGTGGGGCGGCATTATTGTCTCGCTTCTACAGTCATTTGTCGCTCTGAAAGTTTTTGGGTGTTGATGGCGGACCATTTGTATTTTTTCGGATGGATAAATCGAGTTTTCTTGGTGACGGGATATCGTAAACACAGCTGATCGTTTCACTAATGAATGTGACTTGCTTGCAACATTATGTATTTGGGTAATTCGAATGTAAACGCGAGAGATTTTAAATCGAATAAGGACTTGCGTCACGTTTTGACCGCTTACAGCAATTTTCTTGAAGAGAAAACAGTTTTGAGCGAATACGTCTTCCTTTGAAACTATGACACAAGGTAGTTAAAAGCTCGATGGTTAGTTAATTTAGTGATCATTTAATGAAATAGGTATCGGGATAAGTAAGTATACGAATTGGGCTTAGTTTGGCTGTCAATTTGAGAGAATTGACCGTCGTATTTGTAGCTGTGTATGTGACGTCGAACAGCCAGTGTCGGAGGGCAGGTCGGAAGCTTCGCGGGCGCTGGGTTGAAAGCAGGCAGGCGTCAGCGCGCCGTGAGTGACACGTCCTTCCGCCGCAGCCTTCTATACGTAGCCAGTATTCCAGTGTAGCCACTATCCAGTTACTCGCAAACAAACGCAAAAATGGAACTTGCGAGAAAATCATGTTTGCTGTTTGAACATTATTTTCGTTAGTGTTTTATGGTTTTTGGAATTTGGAATTTGTCACCCATCTATTCCTTGTTATTATAAGTTTACAACCATGGCTACTAATATACAAAAACAAAAAATATTTTGAAACATATTATACAGATAACCTATACAATAATATAAAATCGTGATTCACTGACTCACCTATCACGAAATCTCAAAAAGAACAAGTGCTAGAAGTCTCAAATTTTACATGGAGGATCCTTTTAGGATATAGGTGCTCACTAATAACGGATTTTGCGAAATTCTAGCCCTAAGTGGGTGAAATAGCGAGGCAAACTTAGTATAAGGGAGGATACGATTCCCTGAGCCGATTGACTTGAAATTTGACATAGATATACTTAAATAAAATTAATTGACCACGTGTTTCGTATTTTTCTGAATTATTTCGCCTATCAGCGTTAAAAACGGGAAAAAAGCTATTTTTGGGACGAATGATTTCGACGTCGGAATTGAAACTTTAGTGTATTTTATTGATTAATCAAAGTATTGACAAAATAATTATTGTGTCAAAATGACATGTTGACGTTTGAAATCCAGATTTATTGAAACCAATGAGTTAAGAAAATAGAAGCTTTTTTTGTCACTTTCACGATGTTTTCCTTCACCGAAAAGCCAGTGGTGTGAAATTCCGTGTATCAATTTCAAAGAACTCATTGGTACGGGACCGGGATTTGAATCCACGACCTCACGATTGTAAGGCGGGTGTCACTACAGCTAGACCACTACGGTATTTCAGATATACCTACCTATTTGATAAATTGCGGCTAAGACATTTTACTCAGTATTGTACCCAGCATCACAAATCGTGAGCTGCGCGTGTGAAACCGCGGGGCGCAGCTAGTAGCGTATAAAAGTACAGAGATGTGACGAAAATCTTAAATCCTCTTTATGGCGTTTTCCATGAGACGGAAATTGTGCAAAAAGAATATTACATTGGATAGGGGTGTAAAAGGAAACTCGAGACAACGCAGAACCCGAAATTGACATTAACAACGTATATAGCTCGGCATCATCGTTCTGATGTAACCATTAATCCCTGAAAGGGAAAGCAAACCGCCTTCACATATTTTATACGCCAAATGTGCGATGTATCCGTATAAAATGAAAGTCGTGTCGCGAGTCCTACGCTCTAATAAATATGGATCTCGAATACGACCCTAATCGGGAAGGCAAAACGGCAACAATGCAAACAGGCGTGGTGTCAAATTGTGGAGCATGCAAACACATTAAAGGGCGCCAAGTAAACGAAGCCTAATGATTATCCACACATAGAAATTGTAGAAAAGAAAGACAGCCAAACAGAAATAAATGGCCGTACTGTTTGGTTCTTTGTTTCAAGGATCGCGTGGCAGCTGGACGCCGGGACTCGCTATCTGACGCCGCACCTTTTGTCGGTAGGCGTTGACCTAATTCGACAGTCGCGAGGCCGCGGTGTCAACATCGTCTTCATTCAGATAATTTGGATTTGAATGTCAAGCATCTGTCTTTCATAACTCTTTTATCCAGAGCGTTTGTAAAGGCCCACAACGGCGTGACCTGGTTTTAGGAAATTCTTTATAACATCGCTTTTCCTATTTAATTGCAGGTCGCGACGCTAATTTGCGGCAAAACACGAAAGGTTCGTTTTGTGCGCATTTGCAAATGGTGCGGCACATTCACGCGATTAAAACGGCAAGTTTGTGCCGGGGCCGATCGCCGGCGCGATAGGTCGCGGGGTCAAAAATAGCGAGGGCCGTACCTGGCGCCACCCCGGTTCAATGTCAACTTTCAATCACGGGGCGGGCGGAAGGAAGCCAACGCTCGTTCGCCGTTGCGGCACTGTAGGCCTACCATCGTACCAGTATCTCGGTCTCAATATTTGCTTGCTACAATTTCTTGGAATTTGATTAACACTTTAACTCTTTTTATGTAATTGAAACGTGGGTCTCTACCTTGATCTAGTCATGCGGAAGCGTGTCCAGCTAAGACAAAGAAAAGGCTGGCGACGCGACGTGTGTATTTTTTTAGTTTTTTTTTTACATTATGTTTTAAATAATAAAACACGTACTTCAGGATTTTTAGTAAATCACCCCCCCAACCCTTAAAGCTGGGGGATTAAAGTTGGTATAAGACTTCCGCAAGTTTTGAAGCAACGGATCTGAAAATCGATTAAAGTACTTATTGTAATATATAATCTACAAAAAGAAGTGAAATCCAACAAAAACATTTTCATGTGAAACATAGCCAAGACAGTAGCTCGCACTTTCAAAAAGTTGTCAGATCTTATGTAGAGCCAAGCTTCTAACTCTACATACTTCACAAACTCTAAATCTTAGTCAATATATGTGGCTTGGCTGTTTCGCTAACTGCACATGGGCTTAAAGTGAAGGTTAATTATTAAGTGTTTACGAATATTGCTAAACAAATAGTTCTTGTAGCAACGAAACGGCCAAGTCACATATATTGACTAAGCTGTAGAGATTGTGGAGTAAAGACTTGTAGAGTTACGGCGTGTAGAGTTAGAAGCTTGGCTCTACATAAGATTTGACAACTTTTTGAGAGTGCGAGCTGCGGTCTTGGCTATATTTCACATGAATTTTTTTTGTTGGATACATAATTATTTTTCCCCCCTGGAATGACTTACCCAAATAGGTACCAATAAAACGATTTTTAATGAGTTATATTTGTGATAAACATTTCAAAAAATTGTCGTGCACGCAGGACTTGAACCTACCTTTTTCGGATCACTATCCCGACGCTCTCCCAACTGGGCTAGCTCGCACCCTAGCGTCCCGCCAAATTCGTGAAGTGTTTATCATTACTACCTAATACCTACTAATGATTAAGTATCACAAAAATAACTCTGTTAGGTACAAATTGTAAGTAAGGTTTTGTTACAAGCCATGTTACTGTTGTTATGTGATTACTTCGTGCTAGCCATGCCAGCCGAGCATCGCCGCAATTACTGCTTTGTCTTTTTTACGACGACGCACCTCCCTTGTCTCCTCGCCGTTTACATTCTGTCATGTTAAGCCTCTCGGTGCCGAGTGCTTGACAGAGTAGCGACTCCCTTCCGCAGTTGACATTAATACACTAACACCCCCAAGCTGAATTGCGGTCGATAATGGCTTACGTTTTATGTCATTGTCGAAATATTTTGTCGACATTTTGTTACCAAGGGTTTTGTAAATAGAAAATTCTATATTTAGGTCATTTGATAAACACTGAAGTAACTTTTCAATGCGTTACTTATATGTGTATTAATTAACTTTTAATACCTACCAAGGGTAGTTATTAAATACTAGACATTTATTGATTAGTATTGTTCAAAATATTTTGTATGGTTAATCATAAATTTTACTATACCTAAAGCTACTTACAGATGAACTGAATATATAATATTTCTTTTTCAAGAGCAAACTGAACATAAATAAAACTTTTATTACTTTTGGTGCAACCTTTTCGCCCTGTTTGTTTACATAGCGTTCAAAGCCTCCGTGCCAACAGTCGCTTTGTCAACCGTCGAGTGACATTAGCTCGGCTCACTGTCGGATAATTTGGTAGCCAAATAAAATAATTCTCTACCTACTGGCTCTACTAATTTGGAGATATGCCCGACGGTAATGAAATTTATCATAACGATTATTAGATTAAATTTTAGCGTACGTACTTTAAATACAATGGATGCGATGTATTTTCATTTCAAGTCTTTTTGTACGTTACAAAGTAAAAATTCGATATCAATGCCGTTATTATAAATGGTTTATCTAAATATGGCAGATAGTGGATGAATCTTAGTGGGTAGAGTTGTTTGTACCATTACTTTGTATATTAAATAGTAGCTTTATTGTTCTTTAGACACTCGTAAACCTGAAGAGCCATTCTCTCAAAAATATTCAGCTTAATAATTGTAGGCACAATTCCCGAACACAATACATCCCAAGGTAATATTAGGTTGAGCAGCAATTGTGTGCCGACTCCAGTGAGCATTTCAAATAACCGTTTTCGTGCGACCCGAAATCTGGAGTGAGAGCCTCTTTCACCTTTGAGCATCTCCATCAATATGTCAATTAGGATTCACAATGAGCGGGCCTTCACAGGTGTCTCGTGCCCGGCCGTTTGCCAGCCCATTAAGCAAATAACGAGTCCACAGGATAAACTTGGAGGCAGTAAAGTTTATTAATGGCTCGATTACAAGCTCGACCCGAGGTGGAAAGAAGTGCTATCAATCAGTCAGGTGCGCGACGGCACAGGCACCTACCCCCTCAGTAACGCTAATAACAAAATTCCGACGCCCCTGTTTGTTTCTCCAAAAAGGGGTGAAGATGAATATCCTAGTGCGTCGGCATCGGTTTCTCGCTTTCATAGTAAAACGGGAAATTTCTTTTCAGAAGGATCTGGGAATTCATCGAGAAGTAAATAGCACCCGAAAGAGAATGGTTGCGGCCGGGGTTTTAGGAAGAATCAGCGTAGCAGATTAATGTTCAGTTAATATTACTGGCGATAGAAGAGGTATGCGAAAAGTGGTGGTAGAGCGGGCAAACTACAGAGGCAGTAGAGCGCGGCTCGCCGCTATCCGAATGGCTCAATTACAGTTAATTCGCAGCGCACACACATTCGGAGAGAGGTGCATGCATGTGCAGCGTCCGCATTAATGTATGTAAATGCATGCGACCGCCCGCCGCCCGTCACCCGCCGTCGCTCACAATATTGCGACATTAAACGGAATATGGCCGACGAGACGACCATTTCGACAAAAGATTCAGATTCGCGAATACATAAACATTCGGATAAGCAATAAATAGAAATATAAAGACCAGTGTCAAGACAAGTTATCCACCAAACATTGCCAGTAAAGATTAATGACGTGAGACATCTTGCCAGGAAGCGAAGCCACATTCTCAATGTTGCAAATGTGAGAGCAGGGTTGAAGTGCAACTCCTGATCTCTCGCCAAAATTATACCATTGATCACTCCAACAGATGGGCGGAGCCCACAATTAGATTGGACAATAAATACCTACCAGACACTTGGCATCAATCCAATCAAGCACGTGATACTCGATGAGAGCATCATCAGGTTTCGTGACCCACCTAGTCCAAAATCAGATACCTAGTTTATTTTGTTAATTATCGTTTATCACCTTAATGATTATTTCTTATTTCGAACTATAATGAACATTTTGATAACCCTGACTTTTATCAACGCGTGTTCTGAAAGTTATGAATATTTTCTCTTTCTTTTGTCTCTTAAGATTTACATCGGTATTTGAATGGCTGTATTGTCTGCACACCTGGGTGGCCTAGACACGTCGTTTGCGATTGGATTGCAATATCACATTCGTATGCTAAAGTACATGTAATAAATAACATATTTAGACATTAAAATTTATGTAAAAGTTTCTTTTACAGGCACCGATATAGCAATAGTCTGCATAAGTATTACGCGCAAAAATATTACGAAATAATATATAATATAGGTAAAAACAAAAAATATTTACAAAACAAATACTTTAATAAATACTATTGTATAGTTTTTTGAAAATTCACAAGTTGTGATTTTTTATATTTATTATAAATGGGAAATTGCGCGACCGAGATGGAATTTGGCGTATAACATCCCCTTATGTGATCGCGAGCATCACGAGCGAGGATCAATGGCCTAGGGTGATTGCGCCTGTTCACCGGCCATTACCAATTGAGGCCACTTTCGCATTTTGCCTATATAAGATAAATAAATAATAGAAGTATTATTAATTTCAAATTTTATAAGCGTCATGTAAATTTCATGAACTTCTGTGAAAACTTTCATGGATGCTACGATCTAAGATCATTTCTGGATTACCTACAATTTCGAATTGAAAATTGGCAATGCAGGCGTGTGGTAAAATGTTACTGTACACAAAAAGTAGTGCAAAATTTAAAACGCAAGTCTATGCTTTTCTTCTTTGTATCAAGGTATTTTATTGCTTTTACATGGATATTAGAGATATAGGCCGAATCAAACTTTATGGCGTCTATGATAACGAGGCGTGCACAGCTTGTAGATAACTTCACAGGCGCCATTAAGTTCGATTTTTGTATAACTACATACCTAAAAGCTAGAAAATAACCATTTTTTCCTTATACCTAGAAGTATGGTATGATTGCATAATATAAAATAAGGAAGAGCCTAGGTCCCATGACACAGGTCGCGCTAGTGTGGGATCTAGTGCACAACTTGTTTGTGGAACAACAGTGCACAAACTGTTTAGAACAATAAACATTTTATTAATTTATTATTTTATTTGTGTTGTTTTTAAACTTTCGCGATTTGAACACATTATTATTAAATACTACGGGACTAAACGCGCACTAAAATTACGTCGGGATGAGGAGGTATTTATTTTATTTATATACTGTATGATACACAGGTGTTTTAATGAAAAACAGCAAATAATGATGACAGTCATATTTTAATGAGATGACTTAATTGATTGGATCATGAGTTAGTACATAACCCAAAATACAGCCTCGTTGTCGAAAGCTAGGTAATTTTAAGATAGAATTGGATGCATTTTTATTATTAACCTTAGCCCAACGGACAAAAGTTGCACATGAAATACATAAAATGTTTAAATTGCAGTCTAGTGTCCAGATTCTGGACACCGAATTCGTAATAATAGGGAAAGATGCAGCAATTTGTGGTTACGTATTTTTGGCGGCTAGTAGGTTCATATGGTCCTGGTGTTAGTTTTCAAGACGCCTAAATGGCTCCGACATCGCTAGCGGTTAAAACAACAGGGATCTACAATTTGTGTCATCGGCGCCACGGTAGCGCTCAGTTGTTAATGCCACCCGCGGTCACTCATCCGAAGGCTGACCGTGCCGAACTTTGGGCATGTATCATTTAATTTTATTTATTAATATATTGGTATTTGCATTTGTTAACAATTTACCAGCATAATTTATAATTAGTTCCTATACTTATTTGCTACAATTTTAGTAAAAAAAAAAATAGAAAGTTAAAAGTGAGAAAAAAATACTAAAATATGAACTGTATTGTAACTTATGAACTGTATTGTAACTTATAAATTGTAGTGTAACTACTCATTTTTGCGCAAATGTACTTTACTTTTTGCACACAATCAGGTTTACTATTTATTCCATACAAGTTACGACGGACGTAAATTGGTTAGCAAAATTAAATGGTAAGCCAGGTCGAGTGTGCGTAAAACAGTCTTTTCGCCTTTTTAGGCTTTTAATATAAATTATATTTTTTTGAAAATACCTATAAGCTACAAAACTACTTTACAAATCAAACCAGCATATATATTATGTAACATTGAAGAAAAAATAATTAATAAAACTAACTTAAAATTCAGTTAAATGGTCGCAAACCGGGACATTGACCTTATTTGTCCAGAATGCTTTAAATTTGAATCCTGTTTCTGTCATTTTTCTTCAGAAACAAGAAGTTTGGTAAAAAATACCTAATATTTTTTTAGATTTCTATTGTAAGAACTATTAATTGAGAAATAGTACGAATAGGTATTTAAAATACCTACCTATTTGTTAAATGCAATACATACAGACAACCTGCGAACGTAGGTACACAACTAGGTAGGAAATTCATGACATGTATACCATAATCCATACAAAGTAAAACAGACTTAATTATCAAGCTCTCGACCTTGAACCTTATTGCACGGAAATAAATGAGACATTTGGGTTATCTTTTTAGTTTCAGTTTCACAATGAGCGCTGTGTCTACTAAACCATTGTACCTAATAGGTATTTAACATAGCTTTCCTTACTTATAATAAATTTAATTCTGTCTTAGCTTTTGGAATAAAATTAGCAGATATCGCAGGGATCGTGCAAGTTTCACCGTCTAGCGCCCCCTATGAGATCCCAGCGCCGTATCATTGTTCTATCAGGCATCTACTCCATTGTCATGGTGATTCATTACGGAATAAGAAAACATTGAACATACCACTATTGTACGTTGTCTTTCACATAAATAAATCTATTTCACAAATCGTATGGACATTACACCAATCTACGACAATATTTCAGACATATTTCTGAAGATTCAACATGAAAATGTGAACAAAACAATGTTTTCAACATGAATCGAAAGAATTGCGTCTAATTGATGTTTCAAGATCCAAATATATGATATTTTAACACAACTATATTGTTTACATCTGGTTTCATTGTTTTCTCTAGTGTCTCACAGCTAAAAGGTACACAAAAGTCTCAAATAACTGGAATTGAGCATCGTCTTGTTGTAAGAGAGGTTATGTTCACGACAAACAAAAATATTAAGGCGTTTACCTCGTTAATCTGCAGTCCGGAGGCCGATATCACTGTAATATAGCACAGTTTCATTCACTTTAGAGCAATACTATGTCTAATACATTAAAGTCTGTTTGGGATTACACAAATAACAAAATAAAACGGAAAACATTGAAAGCGGACAAGAAGCGCGACACGGAACGGCAAGCTAAGCAGCAGCTGACTACGAGTGGTCGCGCGACGTGACTTTGTACGAGCGTGCGCTGTGCAGGGGCTCGTTGTGTATTTGATTTATAGAAAACCCGTTTCGAATAGAAATACGACACATTTGAGTATAGTTCAAGTATTTCGTTTTCAATTTACTGAGATGATATACTTTAGTCAGAATGTATGTATGAAATCAACTTAATTTGTAGTGACGGTAAAATTTGGATGTTTATTTTTTTTTAGTCAAAAAAGTGATCGGTCATATCATACAAAATAAGTTAAATAAATAAAACAGAATTTTAACGTCTTCATACTTTTCTCAGAATTAAAAAATATTTATTTAGTGACGTTCGTACAATGTTGGGTGCACAGATGCGCAACGTGGAGAAGTGGTGTGGGCGCGCAACGGCGTCAACGGCGTTGCCCTCTAGCGGGCATATTGTGAATTATCGATTCTCAACGTGCCACCCGCCATTGGTTCAGCGCTGTAATTGGTTTATGTAGCCCGTTCGTAGAATGAATTCAAATTTACCGCGCTCTGGGCCCCGACTGGCGAGTGTCTGAACAGGAAAAAATACCAGTTTCAGTATAATAAAGTTTGTTGTAAAATACCAGTTTCAGAATAATAAAGTTTGTTATAAATGCATAAGTACATAAAGTTTCTTTTTTACGCTATCAAGGTATAGGGTACATAGGTACAGAGTTATCCAGAACTGGTGTACCTACTAAGCAGAAAGATTGATTCAGACCATCATTATGAACAACTTTTACGATGATGGGACCAACCCGGAATTCGAGAAAAAATTTAGCTGTTTCATACATTTGGTCGATTTGGAATTGCAATTTTGTATGGAACAGCTGATTTGTTATGATATGACACCAACCCTGAAATTGCGAAAAATATCAGCTGTTCTTGCATTTTATACGGCAATAAACTTTTCTGCCAGAGAGCTTTTTTGCGTGTTAAGGGTTGGTCTCGTAGTGAAAGTTGATTATAATGAGTATGGAGTATTGCACAATAACATCTAGAATAAAATATATGTCCGTAACCTATATTTGTATAAAGAAAGATCTGTAATAACAGAACAATTTGTACCTATATAGGTACCTATATCATCAAAAGCTTTTTCAAGATCAGAGTGGATAGGTCTCTTCTAAGTCTACGTGCTTCATCTTCGACCACAACGTCGCTTACCATCAGGCGAGTTGGTGGTCAAGCGCGGACTTATTCGCATTAAAATAAAAACCGGACAAGTGCGAGTCAGGCTCGCACATCGAGGGTTCCGTACAAACACGTTGTTAAAATAATTAAAAATCTGTTTTAGCATGTGCTAATGATGTTTTTTTATATGATACCTTATATGATACGATTTACTCACTTTGAATTTTGAACCCATATTTTGTGATTTTTGAGGCCCTATTTTTTGTGATTGAAATAAAAATGTACAGTTTTCAGATTTATTCCTATATGTGTACTCTGTGACAATGCTTCTCGCCAAATTTCATAGTTCTTTGTCAACGGGAAGTACCCTGTAGGTTTAGAATTTTTGTGAGTGCAAAATATGCGGTTTTACCACATAAACGGCTCTAACTTTTTTAAACTATAACTAAGAAGTTTTTCTTTTACATAACTGCAAGAAATCATAGATATACGTATACAGTTTAAATTTCAACTCGATATCTTAACGCGTTCTTGAGATAAAAAGTCTTAACATACACACAGACGGACAGACGGATAGACGGACAGACGGACAACAAAGTGATTCTATAAGGGTTCCGTTTATTCCGTTTGAGGTACGGAACCCTAAAAAACAAATTACCATAATTTTCTTTCTAAACTATAAGATGAGACCAACATGTCGTTAAGCTCTATACATTCTTTCAAAGAAAATTACCTAGCTTAGGTATCTAGTAGATATTATCTACCTGACTGATACTACTGATAAAATGTAATATATATATTCAAACGACGCATAAAATTAAAACTCTTGACTTTCTAAAGTGAAATAAAATTGCTACTGCAAAAGTATCAAAACAGATTCATTGGATGCAAATCACCTGTACTGAGTTTAGGCCAGGTTGATTTGTCGGCAAACCCCCCAGATTGGCGAGGGTGTGGGAAGGAGGGGGCTGATATTTATGCACGTTAATAAGAACTGGAGTCAGACAAAGCCTACTTACAGACCAAGTTATCTGTGGCGCTAAGTAGGGGAGCCACGATCGTAAGTTGCGAGGAAAATTGATAGGCTCTGGTGGAAAGTATGATTTGCGTTATTTGCCTTACTTCTTACGCTTCTTTGGGCTTATGTATGTTTCCAGATCGGATATTTGTATATGTATGTGTTTACCTAGGTTATTTGACGCGTATATATTAACGGCGTTACCATGGAATACCAAGAAAGACCTACTACGCTGGTACCAAGTCAACAAAGATATTGAGGCGTAGGTCGGCAAGTAGGTAGGTAAAAAGACTCCTATCCGTTTTACACGTGTCTACTACCTTTACAAACATGGTATAGCTTTGCAAAAGTTCAGGGATTCGCAGAAGTGTATATATGCTTATCATTGTGAACAAATTTTACCTACTAACTTTTACTAACCGAAATCCTGATACAAAAATCAGCTGTTCCATAGGAAAAGGTTTTCGAGGCTCGGTGAAATGATTTTTTTTCGTAATGATGAGTTATACCGCCGAGAGGCTTTCAGGCGGCTTAAAAACTATGACACCAGGGCTAGCCACCCGGCGGCCTTTAGGAACTTACTTACCTATTTACTTTTACCGCCGAGAGTCGCTGCACTTTACATTTTTCAATGCGTGTTGCATTGAAAAATGTAAAGTGCAGCGACTTGTGTAATAGGTCGAGGGAAATGTACTGGAAAGCCTGAAAACTGGCTCAAAAGTCAGACTGAGATTTTCAAAACAATACAAAAGCCATATTATCTACTTTGCAACCCCCGGAAACACCCCACGCAAGCAACTTGATGCATTGATTGTCCACAGAGGGGACACGACAAAAGGTTTTGACTTTATTTAAATCTAATAACCGTTGCAATGTTATCGAAAGGGGTGTAGGAGTGCTGGGAAATGTTTTTTCGATACTGTATAAATTGAAGAGGAAAATATTTCGTCTTATGATGCTATAGCACCTACCTAAGTGATGTTTTTTTTAAATTTCATTGGTACGTATCTAAATGTATGGACTGAGACTGTTTCCGTTGTTCCATTTCTCGTGCATGTTTTTAATATTGGCACAGATTGCTTAGTTACGATTCTATTATTTTTTATTCTTCATAATGAAACTATCGCCGAATCCAACTCGGTTGGGCAGCGTTTGGAAAATTGCGTAACGTCTTCTCGTCCGACATACCTCAGTGCCTCAAGTCGAAAGTTTTCGACCAGTGTGTGTTGCCTAATGACTTATGGCACAGAAACGTGGTCTCTCACTATGGGCCTTATTAGTAAGCTCCAAGTAGCCCAACGAGCCATGGAGAGGTCTATGCTCGGAGTTTCTCTGCGAGATCGAATCAGGAATGAGGAGATCCGTAGAAGAACCAAGGTTACCGACATAGCCCAGTGGATTGGCAAGTTGAAGTGGCAATGGACAGGGCACATAGCGCGGAGAACTGATGACCGATGGGGTCGAAAAGTTCTCGAGTGGAGACCACGTACCGGCAAGCGCAGTGTAGGTCGTCCACTCACAAGGTGGATGGATGACCTTATTAGGACCGCAGGATCGCGCTGGATGCAAGCCGCTATCAACCGGTCTTATTGGAAATCATTAGGGGAGGCCTATGTCCAGCAGTGGACGTCCTATGGCTGAAATGATGATGATGAATGAAACTATCTATATAACTTAGAAACTTATTGGATTTGATAATTGAACCTGTGAAAATCGGGATTATCATATTCACATAATGTTTTTTTTATCAAATGTTACACAACCATGTTTTCAACTGCCCAAGTCTAGAATATTATTCAAAAAGAAAAATTTGGAAGACCTTAACTTACTTAAATACCTAACTAAGCTCTCTGGTCTTAATAGAGGAACCTAATCCAAAACCACTGAGTGAGCTCCAAAACATTAGCGTAGAATAGAATATATTTCGTAGCACAGTATTGAGATGTGGTGAGTACCTAAATAGGTACATTTCTTTGTGCCGCAGAAGATAATAGAGTCAGTTCAAGATTCAAATCGTAGCGTTCGCGTTGGGTGGCGTTGCTTCTCATCTCAGCTGATCCTTAACGTTTAGAGACATAGGTATTTGTTTAGGTATTTTGATTAGTTCTAAATTCTGGGAAAAGCAGATACTTATATATAGATCTGGTATAGCGTGTTTCCACCTGTTGACTAATTTGTGTTTAGAAACTATTGGCTTTACTTGTCTACCTCTACACAGCTAAGTTTTGCACGAACTTTACCTGAGAACCAACATGGACTAGATATTTAATTAATCAGTATAAAATGTACCTGAATTAATCCGATAACTGCTACGTATATACCTACAGCTATAGTCGTATTAAACCAACAATAAAAAACCGGACAAGTGCGAGTCAGGCTCGCACATCGAGGGTTCCGTATAAATCCAGAAAATTTCACAAAATTGAAAAGTAAGTTGTTAATATCTCTATATCTATGGTTATAGAACTATCGACAAAAAAAAATTTTTTTTTTCACCTTTCTCGTCATACATCGAAAATTACACATTGTTAAAATAATTAAAAACCTGTTTTAGCATGTGCTAATGAAGTTCTTTTATACGATTTACTCACTTTGAATTTTACTCAACATATTTTGTGAATTTCGAGGCCCTATTTTTTTGTGATTTAAATAAATATGTACAGTTTTCAGATTTATTCCTATATGTGTACTCTGAGACAATGCTTCTCGCCAAATTTCATAGTTCTATGTCAACGGGAAGTACTGTGTAGGTTTTGATTTTTGTGAGTGTCGAAATATGTTTTTTTTACGACATAAACGGCTCAACTTTTTACACGATAACTGAGAAGTTTTTCTTTTACACAACTGCAAGAGATCATAGATATACAAATAAAGTTTAAATTTCAACTCGATATCTTTACGCGTTCCCGAGATAAAGAGTCTTGACATACACACAGACGGACAGACGGACAACAAAGTGATCCTATAAACTCCGTACCTCGGAACCTTTATAGTATAAAGGTTCCGAGGTACGGAACCCTAAAAAATGTAAATATAGGAAAGTTTTTGCAATTTTGGTATATTATCTACTTACTATTTGTCTTAAACAATCTATATAAAGATAACTTTGCGTTTATTTACAAACCGTTGACGCGAAAATTGACTCTGAAGCTTCATTCGCTCTCCACAAAGAGATTGCTACGTTGCACTCCTCCGCGGTTTGTAAAATCTCATCTGCGATAGCTTAGTGTAGCATCGGAGGCGAGGCAGATACGAGATACGCGTTTATTCGACAAAACATTATTTAAATGAAGATTTCTTTCTAAGCGAAAAAGTTGGAGAGGGTTCGCTCGCGTTCTCATGCATCGCGTGCTCCGACCCACCAGCGCGAACAAAACTTTTGCACTTTGCAAAATGCATAAGAACTTCAGAACATTCAGTGCGGAAACTACGATACACCGTGAAATTTTTCCGTTATTAAAAATCCGTGCAAAAATAGTGAATATACACAACCGCTCATCGCTAATTCAGCCAACGGTGTCGCGCGATCATTATGCCAACAACGAAGTTTCCAGTTGCAGTTTTCACGAATTAGAGCAAATAAGATAGAAGCAGTAAATTTATTTTGCCGGAGGGTACGTAGTTGTGAATTTTGCACGAAACGGCGCATTATGCGGCGCACGTAGAGCGCTGTCTGCACGCGGGAGGATGGCAGACGGAGCGAAGCGGAGCGGGAGCGGGCGCGGGAACATACCTACCGCCGCGCCACTCCGAGCGGATAGCCCCTCGCTCTCCTGTATCACACGACTTCATTTCTTATTTAAAACGCTCGCAATACTAAACCCGCACGTGGAACTGACTTCTCCGAGCACCTTTCCTTTATGACAAATCAATACGAGACTCGAGCAACACTACTGCTTAGAGGGATATCGGACCAACAGTTTCAAGATTCAAAACCGAAAGTATATAATACTGAAAAGCAATCTCCAGAGGGAATAGGAAGAGGATTCCGCGCATATTTATTGCCGGTCTCTAAACCGTTTCTCGGGTAATTCGGTACAAGCAAAGCGACATTATTTTTGTAGTAATTTCACCGAATGTCCTTTAAAATATTCAGAGTGGTGTAGCAGAGCCCATTAACGTGCCGGGGTGCAATTCAGCGCGGGGCTGGGCCGCAAATGGCGGCGATATCATTAACTTGACCCCGCAACTATCCGCCGCCGCAAGTTTTTCCCAATATTACACTGGAGAGGTATTCACCACGGCTCGACATTACCGCGAGCCTCCGAAATTTGTTTACCGTGTCTAGGGCATTACAGTGCTAGACTAAATTAAACGAAGACTATATTCACTCAAAATCTTGCTTTATTTTGAGTGAATATCGTCTTCGTTTTTCTAGAAATCAAACAAGATTGCTAATCTTGGTTTACGAAACACTCTGAAGTTTGTTTTTGAGACTAAAACTCGTGATACAAAATAAAGTGTAAAAATATGAGTGTAGAGCATAGAATTTAGTTTGTTGACTTTTATTTTCCTAGTTTTATTTCCTGCATTGCGATAGTATTGTACGCTGAGTTTTCGCAATGATGTCATGGCCGTTGAACTGTAAAATATTCTGTACCAACATAATTAGATAGTACTCGTATCTAAGTAAATCAAGGCGTGGGTAAGCTGTAGCACACGTCTAAATAATTATAGAGTTAGTATTTTACATAGAAGAAATATTTTTCCAAGGTTCCTTCTCAAAGCTTTGAAAGTATAACGAAAGATTTCTCAAGGAAAAAGGAAGTTCGTCGGCTCCCTCTACACAAAATATGTGGCACGATACGAAGATAGGTGTGCGGAATTCCTAACTAAACTTGTGCGAGGGGATTCAGCTAAAGAAATAACGGTGAAAACTCACTAGATCTCGATCTTTGATCTGGGAAACGGGTTGGATAAGGTAGAGCGTAGGCAAACATTTTTAAAAGCGAAGTTTTGCTATTAGATGATGGAGTTATCTTAGAACTAAATCTATTACGACAAGTAAACGGGATTAGCTGCTGATATAGGTACCTACTATCGATTTATCTGATGAGATTAATATTTTCTTAGTACACAAACATTGAGGTGCTTATATATGCATATGCTTTCTATTCTGGTATCATAGACAGTAGATACTAAGCGGGTCTGTAATTTGGGGGACAGGACTTCCCAACACCATAACGTCTCTGTCGACATATCAATAAATATATCATAGCTTGATTGTAACAATGCTACTCTATACTAGACTTTATAATAAGAAAACAGTTATAGAAAGTCATAGTCGACACAGTCAGTCTCATCTATTTATTCAAGAAAGAACCATTCTTCATACGTATCCACAAGTTCATGCATCATCCATTGAACAAACGGGAGCCATCGCAGTACTTTCAGATATGCAGTGTAAATTATAAGACGTGCCGCTCAACCGCGCCAATTTGAATTTTTCAACTTTTACTTTAAAATGACTCGCTATTAGAGACGAGGAATAGAAAATTACGACTTAGAAGATTTAAGGTTACTCCTGGGGTTATGCATTAGGGTAATATCGCGAGAGATAGTAGGGTAGAATGTTGATTTGTAGAGTGGCTGAACTAAGTTTAGGAATTCGAAGTAAAAAGTTTCACCTTGTATAATGGGGTCGTAAGACTCGTAAGTCTCTAATACAGACCAGGAGCTGGTGAGAATACTTAACAATATGAAGTGGATAGACTACTTATTAAAAGTTGGAGGTGAGGGTCTATGGCCAGCAATCCACCATACAGGACAGCCAGTGGACATAGAAGTCCTGAATTGTGGATCTTGTGACATCGGTTTTGACGCGAAGAGTAGTAGAAGATAAAGCATTTTTCTAAAACTCCAAACTTATACCCTAATACCATAATGTATTCAGCAAATGAATTTTACTTTATACTTAATTTTCTGTGCTCTCTGACTTAGCTACCACATGCATTGGGGATATAATAAGTACTAAACCAAGGTGTGTAATATGGGCAGATGGTTTAAGCACAAATTTAATTTTAGAGACCAACTAAAAAACGAATTGTATGCAAAATCTTGCGATCGATTTTTGCAATCTATCTCTATAACAAAGAGATGGATTTTTTTCAACTGGTGGCTACCCAGGTACGAGTCTGATAAAACTGCATCAGCTCACGCTAAGGAGAAATTGTGCGTCCGCGGGGCTCCGTACACTTAATATGAAAATATTACTGTACAAAGTATCGTCTGTTTATTTTGCATTTTAAGCCTTTCTATCCTGGCTAAGCAACACGTAACGAGCGATGCAGTTATAACGCAGTAGATTTATTGAAACTTCATCATGATTTTTACGGTTAATTAGTTAGATAGTGAGTTAGTAAGAAATTGTGCGAAAGTTATATTTAATTAGCAACTACAGCAAAAAAAACTACACTATACTGCGCAATTATATTAAAGCGATTTAGAAATCTGAAAGTCATAATTTAAGTTTTTCAATAGAAATATTTCAGAGAAACATTTACGCTAAGCTAACACGTTCTAATAATTCACACTTTAAGTCGAAGTATGACACTTGTCTGAAAATATAGCCTCAAGGCGTCCTCAAGGATACAGGTGAATCGATGGGGCGCTCCGAAGCTTACAACTCTAAAGCGCGTTATATATTAGTCTCAGCAGTTTAAAGTTACTTGTGGGCTCGCAAATAAGGGAGGGGACTCGTCCACAACTTGCTCTGCCCGAGCCAAATTACAGACTGTCTACTCGACTCAAGTAACCTGTTGACACTGTGTTAAGTCACGATTTGAGAGGCCTGTTTGCTGTGGGCGCAACTTGTATCGCCGCCCTCATAACAGGACGCCCGAACTTATATTGGTATAGGTTTTGGCACTGTCCTCGAACACTGAAAACGACCATTTTATTAACCCTAGGATTTACAATACAACCATATTCTGGATAGTAGTATCTATATGGAACGCAATCAATTCATAAAAAGTAACCAATTTGGAATCTTATCGCTCCAATTTTACATATATACACTTTTAGAATCCGAAAGTCAATTTCAGCATCGAGAGCTCGTGTGATACATGCAGAGAATTTCGAAGAAGCCTGCATCCTGGAGTCGTTTCGTCGGCTGAGTCGATCCTAGTGCCGGTTTGGTGCCAGTTCAGTTTGAAATTTCATTCTTCTCGAACACATATCTCGAGTTCGTCCGGGAATCTACTTTACATTTCTCATCCTAATGGCCATTGAGAGAAAATTGGAAAAGAAGTTTCGTTTTCGCGTTCCTATTCAGGTCCAATGGAAACATTTACGGAACTATCGGATCAAGTTTGAGATAAGTAGACAACAATAGCGTAGCCACCGTTCGCTGCCGAAGCAGATTAGAAATTTAGCATTGGTGAATATATACTTAGATACGAATTTATGTGTTCATTTTCTGCGTAAAAGGGGTTAACATCGCTGTCCCCCTTTGGTTTTCCCAGGTAAATAAAGAATAAAAGGCTATGCAACGATTTCCTGGAATTCTTAGTGCAGGGTAGAGGGGCATTAATGTATGGCAAACACCCTCGTGAGGGTTCGACCTCACGGATGATGCCTATGGTGCCGATGACCCCTATCGATTCATCCATTTCGACGAACTGACGTAATTGCAAATTGTGGACTATGTCGTGTGCGATATGCTCGGGGCGTTCGCCTTAATATTTAATGTCGCTCTCGGGAACCAATCAACCCTTGATAGCGTTTATGTTATAATGAAGACGTTACGTTTGATTGCCGTAGTGATCGTAAATTACCGGTCGAATTACAGGACCTATTGTTAGATTGTGTTAAATGTCTCCGAGTTTCAGTTCGCACGTTTATTGCTAAATACGTGAACGTGCTCGCTTTCTTAACTATTTCACGCGGCGTTGGTTCCCAGGGCAATCTGCGGTTTATAAAGAATGCTTCAGGGTGATAGGGAGAGAGCTCACGTTGCATCCTCCGAGGTGCCGGCAGTGGTTTCCAATTCGCGGCCGCACCACGGCGCCGCCGCCTTAATTTACAGCTAACCACGCGCCTCGCAGTTTGTATTCATTACCCACCTGGATACCACCTCCGACCAAGAGATTTAATGCCTCGCGCAATCACCGCGTTTATTTGCAACAACTCAAACATTTATTTAATTTCCGAGTTTACGTGCGGTCTGTGGAATATTTAAGCAATATTTACAACCTTCTTTGTTGTACAAAAATGTGATTACTTTTCGTAATATTCTCTTTCATTTTTGAACTCGGAGTTTTGAGAGAAAGCCAAACACTTCTTATCTATCTCATCAGTAATATAAAATTTCGTTTCCGTAAGGTTAGGCAAATGGGCGAGTTCCACAAACATTGTTAACCGGGAAACGAGAATATTACGCGACCCCGTAAACAGTATGAAGATGCCATAAATTATACCGACAAGTTGACTGGTACGGAGTCGGCAAGCAAATTAGGTGGTCCAGAGTAAACGAGTTATGGCAAAGTTGTGGCAACGTGGCCGCCTGGGACCGGACAGCGGAGGCAGAATGTTGCTCGCTGCCGAATAAGGCTCACATAAACTGGAGTTGGGATCGCGAACTCCGATTTTGGTGGTGTCAAATGTGGCCAATGTTAATTTGAGTTATGCACTTCAATACTATTCAGTCACTAAGGGAGCAATTTAAGTTTAAAAGATTTATTAGGTATTTAGAGTTATGTTTAGAACCTACTTTTTTATCAGAAAAATATGGCTATTTAGATAAAGTGGGTAAAAACTGCACAATAATGTGTGTATCAACCCCCATAGGAGCGACACGTGCCCTTTTCAACACATCATTTTCCCAACTAGTAAGTATCAATCTTCTGTTATCATTGTCAAATATTATGGGAAAAACGAAATGTTTCATTTCCTCGAGCCCGCGGCAGAAAGGCCCGAGATCCGCCCGAGAGCCGCCCTGTGGCGTGCCGCTAACTCTCCTTATAAATACTGGTAATCCGCTGGCTTTTGTGGCTAATCTTTCGCGTGAAGATCGCCATTATACCGCTATTTATTATTTTTACCCGCTTTTTCTTTTTCTAAAGTCAAGTCGAGATCCGCCTGATATTTTCATAATATTTTTGATTTTTTACCCTCACTCCTTCTACTCACTAAGTGCCGCTGAAAGAATTAAATATGCCCCTTTTCAGTGGCGTGCTCTCGGCGATGAAGTATTTCATACGTTTTGAATTTTAAATTATGTTAATTTAGATGCAGTTACTTGCCAGCGCGGCGTCGGCGGTCACGTCAAGACTTCATTGACTAAAAATGTTTTTGGCCTATCATGTCGGTAGAAAAGCTCGAAATATTTTTTATTACGTATGAATAGGTACATTCCTAAATCATTGTCCTAATTATTTTGTATTGGAGATCTTGCTGATGTAGGCTTTGGCCACATTCTGCCTGACGTTAATCAGAGATGCGGTCTACGACGGACCTCCCGGTCAATATTAGAATGTCGAGTACGTATTATGGTATTGCCACTTTGACAAGGGCTGGCTGAAAACGTTAGTTAAATGGACCAGTGTGTCTAGGCAGACGGCAGCGGTACTGGTGCTGCTGGAGCGCTAACCGCCCAAGTTATGACAAAGTGTGGCAGTCTCCGAGGCGCCTGCTTCGGCACCGAACTCTTAAATTAGCGCTAACTTAGACCACTTAGCTTCTTCAAGTTTTGTTTGCAGACGCAATAAATATTCTAGCAACGATACAATACCGGCAGCAGGCTGTTCTCTGCATTGTGAACGAATCAAAGCGTCCTTTGTGTTCTTGCTTAACAGTTGACTCGGATTTTCTCGTTTCGTTGTTCTATTTTTGATTTATTTCAGCTTAACTTCACGGTAAGCTGGTGAAAAGTTTTGTTTATAGAGCAGATATTGTTGGTTAGTAAGTATATTATTTAGAGTTTTCTTATCTTAAAATTGATATAAAATGGTTAACAATTGTTGGTACACGTCTACACGAGGTAAATATGGGATATAAAGTGTAACTTGTATCATCGTCATCACTAAGTACGTAAAATCTAAGGTCCAGTAGTACAGAACTTTCCATTGCACTGCGATTTTTATTGACTTCGAAAAAGGAGGAGGTACTCTGTTCGTCTAGATGTATTTTTTTGTGTATGTTTATCGATATTTTTGCCAATAGTTAAAAAATCTTTTTTAGTTCCAAAAAGTATACTTCCGAAGTGATCTCATTTAAATTTTATCGAAATCGGCTGAGTCGTTTTTGATAAATCAGCAAAAATGTACATGGATGTCACATCGATTCGTGTAAATTATTCGACTTCTGTACACGGTGGAAGTTAGTCTTGCGATTTTTGCGAAAAATATAATTACCATGAACTTAAGACTTTCTGTTAATGTGCAGTAATTTCAGTATAAAGGTAATTAGTTGATAACTGAACTGAACTTCATAAGCAGCCCAGGAGCAAACCGAGACACTTTCCCTGGGCGGCAGTTTCATGGGGGCGCCAAATCCTTGAGACAAGAATTCGAAAAATCGAACAAATGAAGCCTCTTTTCCTACAATCTAATTGGTTTTTATCGAGTAATAGAATCTTAATAAGTTTGAAAAATATCATTTCCATACGCCAGTTAGTTATTGAACACATACTAAGTGATTTATGAACAACAAATGGTCAAATAGTCACAAAAATGCTACTCATTGGCAGTTTTAACAGTTTTTCTCAATCACTGAAGGGAGGGGGCGCCACTATTATGGTTTTGCCCCGGTTCGAAAAAATCGTAGATCTGGAGTTGAATTCAACAACGGTTGACTGACATAGTATGGTTAAGTACCTACTTATTGGCTACTTGTCCAAGTGACTCTAGTTCTACCTATATTTGATTAATTTCATTCTCTTTCATTGACTAAATAATTCTGCTTAAAGTTGAACACTGATCAAAGTCGATTAGACTACTAAGCAACTTAGCAGTCATAACTGATTCAAGGCCCGCAACTGTGTTTGGTCAGTCAATCGAGCAATCCGAGTGCGGGTCGCATTGGATGCCCAATAATTCGATTTTGCGGTTATTTTAGCCCACTCTACGCCGAGCTCAGGTGCAGATCCAACTATAATGTTCAAATTGAACAATTCAATATGTATCGTGTTCTACGAATCCTTCTGTATAATTTAACATGAAACAATTATACTCGGAGGCGCTTTGTGCATTGTTAAGATTGGTTTGCAAAGCGACAATACCAGAAAAAAATCTATGATTGTAAATGCAAATTCCCTATTTATGTATTCGTCTTTTAAAACTGGGGCTTACTTTGTTTGGAATTGAAAATTAATGTCTTATTTCCGAGTTTAGGACGAAAGCGATTTCATTGTTCGTTGGACAAAAAATTTGCACATTAAAAGTTGGTTAAGTTAAGGCGGGCGGCAATAATGTCTAAGTAAGCTTAGTTTAATTGAGCAATATCCATGTTTGAGACGGCAATTGTTGTTGTCGTCTGAATTAGCCTTATTTGTAAGAGGTGGACGAGATGTAAGTATTCACATTTTACCTAATTAATTAACTTTACCAAAACAGGCATCGTGCGATGTCTGTACACTGTAGCCGTACTTTTCTAAGTTTTAAGACGATTAAGAAGCAATTTAATAATTTAGTGGACTTACTGGACTTACCTACTTAATTAAATGTTACATTATTATTGTAAAATTGTAGGTCCCGGTTGTTTTAACCGTTTAGCCATGTCAGAGGCCTTCAGGCGGCCTAAAAACTCTGACACCAGGGCTAGCCACCCGGCCTATACGAACTTACTTTCTTACTTTTTATTATTATTAAATCTGCTATAAACATACATATAGCCTACTTTGAAAAAATAATCTATCTAGCTATCATTATGACGTTGGTCCAACGAAGGCGTAGCAACAACGCACACTTGACAAGATAGAGTCGCGAGGCGCACTGCAGAGTTGCTGGGGCTGTAGTGTAGATTGATCAGCGTCGCAGCACGGCGCATATTTCAGGCAGGCTGCAGGTGCTGCATCGCGCTACTTCGATTAATTCGCATAACGAGCCGGGTCCATCACGCTCGCTCGTTTGTCTCCGGCCCGGCTATAAATACATCAGCGTACTTTAAAATTTAATCCGTTCTGTTCCGCTCCCGTGGAAACGCTGTTTTCTCTCTCTCGCTGCCGCACGTTTCGGTCAGCGAAAGTTGCTGCAATTAATCTCTTCGCTATGTGCTCACCAATTGTTTGAATTAGAAAGATTTATCCTTTAAAGAATGTGCTATTTTGCGACGGTTTGAGGTAGTATTTTTGTTCGGAGTCTTCCTTCTTTATTTGAGGTTTACGTTCAATTTAAGCTCAAAAACCAGTTTTGAATTGATATAATTATTTTGTAAAAGTGTATGAGTAATAATAGCATTAGTTATAGTAACTGTTAGATATAATGTGTTTATGTCTTAAAAAACGAATTTTCTTTATACTTAATAGAATTATGATTCAAATACACAATTGTCTGTAAATTTAGAGGAATCTTTCTTAAGTATACATTTTTTATAGTAACCGTCACATTTGCGCTAGTCTTCAAGACCAAGTCCTCTTGGAACTAGGCAGATATGATTGATTCTGTACATATTTAGTTGTAATTTTTAACTCAGTGTAGAGTAGAAACTTTACTCTTTACTTCAGAATCCCAATGTTTTTATAGTCCAGCTTGGCATTGAAACAACTAGGTAAAGTGAAGTACTTTTCCTGCCAATTCTGGAAAAGAACCATCTACATCAGTAGGTACTACAAACTGCTTACCTAGAGAAGGTTCTAAAAATTAGACCGAAATTTCGGACTCGCTGTAAAAGGTATACCGGAGTTAACGAAAAAATATGGGAGCAAGCTTAGGCTAGGTTACACGAAATGAACTATTTGAGCTAATAGGCAGACTGAGCCAGTTAGGAAACACTATTACCGCTGATGGTCCGTCGAGCAATAACTCAATCCAATTGCAGAGCTGAACAATTCATAGGCAAATCTGTTCTAAGCGTGTTAACATGGCTCCGGGGTTATTGCGGTGTACCGATCCGTGTGTCTCCACTGCTCTACACACCTACCTACTGCACATCGTATTGTTCACTTGCAAATGTGCACATCTATGTATAGCTAGATCATATGGCACAGGTACCTACATACATAGGTCAATCCATTAGATATCTCTTTGTACTTAAAGTGGCTTCTGAATGGCTAATTACTTAGTACATATAGCATAGATACCTTTATGCTAATTACTTACTTAACTACGATTAAGCTTTAAGGCCTTTGTTCCAGTCCAATTAACATGTAGGTAACTTGGCCATTTAGATGTTAAAACATATGTGAAAATGTGATGCTTAGGTCTGATTTGATCTAAAGAGAATGTTATTGAAACAATAAAAGAGTTATCGGCTAACTAACCAGCTATAATTGATACCTCAATAATTTCTACGTCTGCATCATCATAAATCTGTCGGGTACAGGACTGTAGGTAACATAACGACTATTGAGACGACACGGTCGCATAGGTCACTTTCTCGAGTGTACCGGGCGCATTGTGATCGTGATGCATTAGTAAATTACGCATGCAATTAGAAGTGACGATGTTTGGCGAGTGAATGGGGTCGCGCAGGTCGGCACGGGCGCGCCTGGGCTGCATCTGACGGCTCTCCATCACTCGCGACACGTGCGTCACGCCATCCAATGTTTTCCGATACTAGACTTTACCCACCCAATAATAGAACACACTACATCAACCCACAGGAAAACTAGAACGTTTCGCGTTACGCTTGCATTTCTTCTTTGTATTCAAGTCGTTCCATTCATAGAGATAACAGCGTGCTCCGAGGCGACAACGGGAAACAATTACGCTATTACAAAAGGCCTTAAGGATTCTAATTACGAGTGGATCCTTTCATCCGTGAACCCAGATCGGATACGAAGCCGTCCCATTATCGCGCGCCATAAACATTTCTGGATTTCATATCCGCGGCACGGCTGGGCCCGCCTCGCTTATTACCTCGGCGCGGAAAAGAATAACATCGTTTTGGCACTTTTGACGCGAATTCCGGATGCCTACGTTCATATTGTGCGCCGTTAATATTCTGCGCGGCGCGTCCGACCTTTTTTATTTGTATCTAAAATTGAACATTTTGTCGCGACAACGAGCGCGCGCGACTCTCCCCTTCGTCAAAGGAGCGATAAAAGTACGGAGACGCGCTTTCGAGCGGCCATCGACGCACTAACGACCGACATTGCGATTTGATCATTCACACAGACATTCAGAACGACGGAATTAGTATTCAACAACCAACCACATACTACCAAATTAATGCAAACTGAGTCTTGCCTCTCAGACCTAAAAGTTTTCAGGTAAGTACTGTAACACAGTCAACGTAGTTTACTTGTTACCATCTCTAACAAAGACGAGAACCGATAGAATGACAAAAAGCTGTACATTGTAGCAAAAGTTTTTGCGTTTCCTTATAGCTGATTGAAAGAACTTCCTGTTCCAGTTGAAGTCGATCCGGGGAGGATTATAAAAACTCCGGCTCGGTCGTGCAAAATGGCCCTATCAAACAAGAACCGTCGTCGCGCGGCCGATGAAAAACTGAAGTTAACAAAACAACAATCGGAGCGGCTGTCCGCGGCGTCCCGTACCCACCTCTGCGATTTACAGCGTCCTCATTATTCAAAGTTTTCCACAAAAAATCAGCCGCGAAAATTAGCTAAAAAGGATTCCTCAATATGATCTTGCGAATCTGCTGAAGTCGCCCGCCTTTATGCTGAAGTAGCGAACTGGGTAAGATAAGGGGAGGAGCGGACAAATTGTAATAATTGCGAGACGCGATAAGAAGTGACACCAGAAAACAAATGAAGGCGGGCGGAGGGCCGCGGAGGGCGGGTGGGGTGCGTGACGTCACCGAGTGGTGACTACCGCACCCTGAGGAACGCTAACTCGGCTAAGCACACATTAAGTCATGCGTGACTTTATTTAGCAATTCACTTAAGTTTTTTTCAAGGATTTTTTATTAAGAGCCTACTCATTTGCTCTATTATTCTTTGATTGTAGTGCAAATATTTTGTAGCCATTTCAAAATTCAAAGGCAAACTGGATGGGTAGCTAAGAATAAAAATCAAATCGAGACTGACAGACAAAGCTAACTAAGTCAAAGACAATTCAAAAAATTACATAGCCATAGCATAGATAGTAAACTAAAGCTCGAAACATACTATCGGACGCGGCTGACGGACGCGACTGACAGCCGCGACCTAGACTATGAAAGTACACTGAGCCGTGCACACTATCGGACATAAGTCGCGGACGTCTCCTTCGGACGTCCTTGAGCGTTCGGTCGTCCGAGAGTGATCTGGGTCACCGGATGTCTTAAGACTGTGCACATTGCTAAGTCGCGGCTCTCAGTCGCGTCCGTAAGCCGCGTCCGATAGTATGTTTCCGGCTTAAAGCTTTGAATACATCTTTATGATCAATGTTATAAGTCAAGTGCATGAAGCCACAAAATATATTCCCAATTTTGATTACATATTTCCCTTTGCTTCACTGCCTAGAAATTCAGTGATCATCGTGACAGATAAATGAATTTTCATTCGACCAACAAAATAATTATTTAATACAGGGGGATTTAAATTTAAACCAAGGGTCCGGGGTCCCGGCGGGGCACACCTCGGCCGTCGTCACCGCTCCAAATTAAAATGATAAATCAAATCCGTCAGCCGGCCGCTCGCAATGATATGAAACGAACTTAAATCAACCACTCAACTTTTAACACGGCTTTTGCCTTGGAATTCGAACGTCCCTTATTTTCAATTTTACGTTTATAATTCTTATCTAGATTATTCCGAAATTCTGTACAGACTTATTGAATTTTGCAGCTGAAGTCTTTATGAATTGACTCAAACATGCTAAAAGAATTGTCTACAAATTTTCTTTACGGAGAAGCTACTCTTTTAACACAAATAAAACATAAAAGATGTAACGATCTATTTCTTTAAGCTACTACATAAATAACAATTAAGAATCTTGTTCGTAGGCAGATATTTATAAACGAACATATTTCTAACTCTTACCTAAAAATAAGGTATTTCTAGTAACATTGCTTCAAAAAATTATAGATATTCTTTCCGCTGGTTAATGTTTGAGATATTTTTACACCATTTTATTTTTACAAAGTGATAGATAAGGTGTTGACAACTTGAATTCAGACACTTAAAAGTTTAAAAGAGAAATTACCGTTATATTTTAGAATGCACACCGCCACCTACATTTCATTTTTCCTCCTTAAAAGAAAGGGCTGAAAATTGTAGCAATTTAATCATTTTATTCAGAAACCTGCCTCGGGAGATAATGCTGAAATTATACCGTAACAATTGTAAGGAATAAAAATGAATATCTCATTTTGCAGTAAGCAGTCGCTTGTTAATGAATATTAAATTCATGGAATCACCCTACCACTGGAAGTTAAACGTTACATCGTTTTGAGCTCCTCGACCAATGAAACCGACAATGAAACAGAGCTGAAATATACTAATAAAAAACTGTAACATCACCTAATAATTGTAAATAAAATACAATAGTTTCATGGAGTCTCTAGACGCTTTATTTAACCGACTTCTAAAATGGAGGATGTTCTATGTTCGTCTGTATGTATTTTTTGTGTAAATTCATAGATATTTTCGCCTATTGTGAACCGATTCAAAAAATCTTGTTTAGTTTGAAATGGTATACATACTTCCGTAGTTGACTGCCTCGGTGGCTCAGTGGTTAGTGACCCTAACTTCTGGATCAAAGAGGCGTGGGTTCAATCCCCACCCAGGGCAAATATTTATGTGATGAACATAAGTGTTTGCTCTGTGTCTGGGTGTTATTTAGTTACTATCTAAATAAGTATGCATTTAAAAATAAATATATGTAGTACATACAGTCTCTGGTAGCCATAGCTTTGCTTAGTTTGGGGTCAGAGGCCGTGTGTAAGATGTCCAAAAAAAAGAAAAGTGGTCCCATTTCAATTTTATCTAAATCAGCTTAGTCGTTTTTGAAAAATCAACAATAATGTTAAAATTGTACACATCAATTCGAATTTCGTTCACGATGGAAGTCAGTTTTGCGAAAAATAAATATTATTACGCTTGATCTATTCAGCTGGTCAAGTCAATTTAAATATGTATACCTATGATTTTTTTTCTTCGTAAAGAAGTATTTTAGCTGATTGATCCTTACTTAAGCTGTAATTAAAATTTTAAAACAAAGACAATCTTGATATTTATTTTCATCTCGTTTATAAAAGTCTTTCTGAGCGTCTGGTGGACGCGACGCGTGACCAAAATGCTGGTGTTTTTTTGGCTCAATGTATAAGCATTGCCATTCAGCGTGGCAATGCTGCCAGCATGCTGGGCATGCTGCCAACTGGCAGTGGGCTTGAGCACTTGGATTATCTTTAGACCTTCAAGGGTCTGCGGATGATCCAATTGCTTTCTATGTAGTAGTAGTGTAGGTAGTTTATAAAGATTTAAAATAAAAAATAAAAAACTTGATGAATGCAGCAATATTAAAATACCTATTGTGAAAATACGAGTATTTCACCATACAAGCAGCTCTGTGGACACACATTACATTACACTATACATTTTCGATGGACATATTCCTACGTTATACATTTTCGACAAAATTATTCGAGTTGTAGGTTTTTTTTTGAAAAATTGTTATAATAATTCATTTAAAGTAAGTAAGTTCGTATAGGTGGGGTGACTAATCCTGGTGTCAGAGTTCCTAGGCCGCTCGAAGGCTTTAAAATCATTTTAAAATTTTGTAGCAAATATACTACAAACAAAACAAAAATTGAACTAGTTGAATAATGGTAGCTAGAGATACAGCTTCGCCTAATTCAGCACTTCAAATTTAGTGCTCGTACTTAGGTAAATAGGTAGTTATTAATAACTAGATAGAGTACACATTGCCTTCATCCAAAATGATTACTCCAACTCCATTTAGCCAAAAGAAGAATATTCTGCTTACTTTAGAGCTATATTATTTTATTCGACAAGTTTAACTAAGTAATTTGTGTGTGCAGGTGAAAACTGGCCGTGCGAGTAATTTACGCACAACAGTACAATCAAACACAAATATTGGTGAAACGTGATAATAAAGATAACATTTACACATAGCGATGCAGGTGAATTTAAATGTTTTCATCACGAAGTCAGTTTGAGGTTTCCGCATCAAAATGGTAAAAAGGTACCCCTTATTGACAATGGTGTAATTCTAATTTTAATCGGGTTCTAGAGTAAAATTAAAAAAAAATCACAGGGCTCTTGTTTGTTTTAATGATGTAATAGACTCAGAAAAATATGAACTTTCTCGAACGAGTGTTGTGGTTAGATTTTTTGATTATTATTATGCCAGCCTCCATACATTTTATGGACATGTCCTTTCACACATACCTATGCTAGGTATTAAATACAGTCATTAATCATTGTCAATAACATTTTTACAGCGCTACAAACGGTGTTAACATGTCATATTAGTTACCGAATTAGAAATACATCCACACAAAAAAAAAAATTAGTAAGCTACAAAATTGCTATACACAGACAGTTCAAATATTTGCCGGATACAGATGCGGTAAGTGGACGTGCTAAAACTAATTGTGCGGCAAATCGAAATGAACTGCAATTCATCAGCGGCGCTGGCCGGTTAGCGCTACTCCTAAACTAGTAAGCGATATCTACTCTATTATATCGACTCTTTTATCTTTAAACTAGCTTGTGCCCGCGGCATCTCCCTCGTAAATTTTGACTTTAGTGCTATCCCATAGGTATCTTTTATTTTTCCGGTATAATAAATTACCTGCAGCCGTGGTGGTCAAGAGGTAGTGACACCCGCCTTACAATCGTGAGGTCGTGGGTTCAAATCCCCGGTCCCGTACCAATGAGTTATTTGGAATTTATGTACGGAATTTCACACCACTGGCTTTTCGGTGAAGGAAAACATCGTGAGGCAACCTGCATACGTCCGTAGAAGAAATTCGATGGCGTATGTGAATCCACCAACCCGCACTGGGCCAGCGTGGTGGATATGGCCCAATCACCCTTCGTGGGTAGGCCTACGTCCTGCAGTGGACTATTAAAAAGGCTGGTACAGTACAGTAATAAATTACCTAAGTATACCAAATTTTTTTTTCCAAGCATTTGAAATTCTAGAAATCATATATCAGCAGAGAATATTAAATACAAGCTTTTGAGACTCTGGATATCATATAGCAGCTGAGTGCCAGCCAAGATAAGTAAAACGAGCCCAAACTCGACGGGTCTATCTAGTTTAGTACAGGTGTTCCTATGGTCACCTTCCGACTCTATTATCAGAACAGCTCTAGAGTTCCATAATATTGCATTGTCACGCAATATACATATGCGTGCAAAATTTCAGCTTAATCGAAAACCGAAAAATTGGCCAAGTTTAACTTGCAAGATCCCACCCGAACTTACATACTTACATACATACATTGCAAGTTAAATAAAAACTTGTAAAAAGTAACGTATGTATGTCACATTCCAACTTCAAAACAATTTGAACTAGTAGGTACCTATAAATATATCAATGCCAAAAATCAAGTCAATCCCTTACTCTGTTTCTGCGTGAAAGAGTAACAAACCAACAAATACACATTCGTATTTATATTATTAGAAAGGATAAGGATACTTACAGGAAATCATGGTTTTGATATGTTTGAACAACTTTTACTTATAATACCAACGACAAAATCGCGAATCAATCGACTGTTGCATTTTGTTAAGAGTTGGGATTTCGGGATTTTTTCCATAGACAATAATTGTTCATAAAGATTAGTTTAAAGGTTTTGCAAACCATCACTCTTTTGATAGAAATAATTTATTATGTGCTTACATAGATTAAAAACTAATACGCAGTGACTCTATCAGATGCGTGTTACAAAAACTAAAACAATATTGGTACAATGATAATTTCATATTGCTTCCCAAAAATAATTTCAACTCCAACTTTTTATTTATTATCGGCTCCTTCTTCACATTAGCTCAAAATCATAATAATGTTGTATTGTAAGTAATCCAATTTACACATGTATGCAAAATTTTTGTCCAGCTGGAAGCCGGAAAGTGGGCCACTTGGTAGATATGATTACAGAGACTGGGACAGGTAAATTAACTTAAAAAAAGTAAATCGTCAAAAGTCTAGATATGCTTTGTAAATTTACCAGCAATTAAAATCGGTAAAAAAACTTTTTTAAATTAAACGGTTTTATGTACTAAAAGCTAAAAAATAGTAACTTAAAAATAAAATCGTGGGGCCTTCGCCTGAAAAATTTCAATATGTATTTTATTTTATTTTGAGTTATAATTTTTTGACTTTTAGTATACGAAACCGATAAATTTAAAAAAAAAATTACCAATTTTATTTTGTGTTTTAAGTTTTTATTTTATTACTAAAAACTGTGTTTTTCAATCTACATACATGAAAAGCAATCTCATTTGATACCCATATTGAAGGGGTTGTGTAAAAAAATAATCTGCCATGTTGTGGCGGTGGCCACTTTGAATTTACGTCAACACTGAATACAAAAATTGTATTGTCATCGAAACTAAAGCTATACATCAAATATCATTTTAATCTGTCCACGGGAAAGAGGTAAAATTCGATTTACTAGATTTGACCCAAAAAACGGGCAACTAAAGTTAAATAAAACTGTTTAAAAAAAGCGTTTGCCTACGACGATGAACCTGAAGCAATATTAAGTATTCGAAATGTCAAAGACTCAATAAAAGTAGCTTTTAGTACTCAAGTTTTATTATATCTAACGGGAAACCAAGCAATAAACTCAAACCTCTTACAACAGCTCAATTAGCTAAGGCGCAAAACCATCTGTAAATGTGTAAACACAGCTTAGAAACCTTACACAACTTGAGCATAAAATTGATCCCATAAAAGAGTTCTGCGGCGTGTAGTGCGCAGAGACGGTTATCGAAAAACGTTTGCGAGATATCCATAATGTTTTATTAAATGTCATCCGCAATATAATGAGGTGCGGGGATCTCGGGGAGAGGCGCTACAGAAATATGTGCGAAGTATTATGGAGTGCCGTTGTAAGTCAATGAAGCGGCAAATGGGGTGTTCTCGCCGCGCCACCGAGGGCACACTCTAATAAATAAAATTATGCCTCAGAAATTACAAGAATACGCGCGCCGGCAGCGATCCCGCGAGATTGGATACTCGAGATTTCCATCGACGTCCTCCTATAATGAATGTAATATGTAGTAAGTACTGGTAACCACTGATACAGACAGGGAGATCACTTACTTTGGCGCTAAAAGTGAAAAAGTTGCATTTTGAGTCACGATTAAAACCTCTCATTATCACAATTTAAGTGGACCGTTGTCGAATCGCCTGCCACATTGCGGTAGCCTGCGGGATTGATTCTAAAATCTCGATAAGGAAATTAACTGTTCCGTAGGAATTTTCGAAGCTTTATTACATTTATATTGTCGATTAGTTGCGATTTCAAAGAGGGCCTCATAGGGAACATTCTCCGTAATGACGAGTCCAATAATTCGACAAAAGCTTCTGGCTAGTTCATAATAGATAATCATGTCGTACATTTAATGTGGCAGGATATAGTTATTGAACAATTTGTTCTTGACGCGGCAACGTTCAGAATGCTTAGACAGTAACTCTATCTATAGTTGATGTAGGCAAGTAGGCTTTGACGATAGTTCTACGTCCACGGAAAAATGAAACCCCACCGCAATACCGTCTCGACCGCAAATCACCGTTAGCACAGACATTTTATCGCATGTCTCAATTAACTTTACGAACTAAACATGCTGTAATAAATAACCGTCGACATAAATTAATCTATTCGAGTCCTTGGGCTCGATCCAACAATGACTCTAGAAATGTTACCATAACAATTGAAGTGGCGATATATTCTGATTATGTATTGTGTTGTTCCCGAAAATCTGCCTAGATATGTTGTTAAGAAATACTAAGTATTTAGACTTTAAAGGTCAGGGATAGAGTGGTCTAAGTATTACGTATCTCCTATATTTATGACAGTCATGCCCTTTTTCGCCTACATGTTTGTATAGGCTGATTCCGATCGTTGTCTTTCAAAAAGACGGAAGATAATTATATAGCTGCCTTAACTTTGGATATGTGTATTTTAACTGAGCTATTAGTAGTTTACTCATCCTACTCCTTGCCAACACGAACGAAAACAATAAAAAAGTTTAATCCGTTGAATTTTATAATTTAGATAAGTGGTAAGAACGTTATTGGTATTTTATAAAATCGTACGTTTTCTTGCTTGCTGATTCATAATAGCTAGACGGATTGATTTAATACCCAGATATCGACGTAGATTTGTAGTTGACAAAGTACATTTTATCGTGGGGAAATATTAAGTCACATTATGTACGATTTTTCCGTACGTAAATGTATCTTACGTAAATGTATCTTGTCAACTACGAAACTACGTTGATATCTATTAATAATCTGTTCAGTTTAATAACAATATAATAATTAACATTATAAGTAAGCATGAATACTTACGTACGATTTTTTACATCTCTCTGTGATAAAGATACTTGCTTTTTTATACATAGATATAAGCAAAGCGAAAGTTTAAAAGAAATCAAAGACTACACTGACTTATTGTTCTGAAAGACACACGTACACTTTCGTATAAAAACTTGTTCATTCCAACACATTTTTCGGGTTTAACACGCGATATCGGTCAAGTAATAACAAAACGGGTCACATTCCACCGCAAACAGTTACTGTTATTGTATATGTAAACATCGAATTTAGTCAATCGCAAAATAGAAGATTTAAACGCACAATTATCTCTCACCCGTGTTATTAAAACATCTCATCGTGTTCTACATTGTATTAGGAATGTAGATCGATTTGTCATGGTGTATTGTTGCTCCGGGCCTTCACAATCGGCTCGCTAATGATCCGTCTTATTCTGCTTGTAAATCAAATTGCGGTTCACTTTGATAAAACGAATTAATTAGGCTATTCAATTATGATTAGCCTTTTGATTGTTTGACAGATTATTTTGTAGTAGATTCTGTCTGGTTAGATTTCAAAGGGCTTACCCTTTATTGTAAAATAGCACCATTTATTTATACATGGTTATTTGGCATACTGACCTGAATTGAATCTTGGCCCATGGTGTTACATAACCCCATCGATCTTGGTTCTCTGATGTTGCTTGTCATGCAGTAGGTATTAATTAAGTGTACCTGCCTAAGTTTGTATCAGTCAGAAGCCAGCGTTGGTGCAATTTTTATAAACCGGGCTTACATTTTGACAGGTCATCCATGCGACGGTAGCCCTAAGTAAGCTGTAAAACGGTATCAAATATCACGCGAAGTACCACAAAAATAATTGCGGATTTTACCGAATTTATGCAAGACTTCAATCCACTCTAAACTAATTATTTGACAAAAAAGACAACATCAGCAAACGTGGATGATGTCAAAACATAACACAAAACTGTTTTGAACATTTTTTAGGGTTCCGTACCTCAAACGGAAAAAACGGAACCATTATAGGATCACTTTGTTGTCCGTCTGTATGTATGTCAAGACTCTTTATCTCGGGAACGCGTAAAGATATCGAATTGAAATTTAAACTGTATATGTATATCTATGGTTTCTTGCAGTTGTGTAAAAGAAAAACTTCTCAGTTATCATTTAAAAAAGTTAAAGCTGTTTATGTCGCAAAAAAACCGCATATTTCGTCACTCATAAAAATCAGAACCTACAGGGTACTTCCCGTTGTCATAGAACTATGAAATTTGGCGAGAAGCATTGTCTCAGAGTACGAATATAATCTGAAAACTGTACATTTATATTTGAATCACAAAAAATAGGGCCTCAAAATTCACTAAATATGGGTTCAAAATTCAAAGTGTATTCAAGTAAATCGTATCATGTAAGGTATCATATAAAAGAACTTCATTAGCACATGCTAAACAGGTTTTTAATTATTTTTACAATGCGTATTAATTATTTCGAGATTCGAGAGAATCGAGAAAAAAGAAAAAAAAAAACTTTTTTGCCGATGGTTATAGTATGAAGATTTTAACAACTTACTTCCCAATTTTGTGTAATTTTCTGGATTTGTACGGAAGCCTCGGTGTGCGAGCCTGACTCGCATTTGTCCGGTTTTTACTAGTGTGTTTTAAATAAAGCCATATCTGTTGTGTTTCTAAAAACTACCAAAATATTTTAATCACTGTATTAATAATTCTAACCAACTAATTATTATTATTATTATGGGACTAACGCTGAGATCACGAAAAAATTTCGATTTGATTTTTTGTTTTGATTTGAATGAAATCACGAAAAAAAAACGATTCCGAACATAGGTACGACCTATTCTCGACAAAATATACAAATAACAGCTATTAATGCAGTGTATAGCAGAAAAGAGCAACTCTCCAGAAAATAGCTTCGTAATAAAATCTTCGATAAAAAAATTGGTCTTCTGTAAAGTCGATTTACAGATGATAATTTAATGCGATTACGTAAATATTGTTAATAGGAAAACATTGCTGAGTCCAAACTGAAACAAGCCGAGCGCTCAGACCGTTCGTGCCTCTCTATCGCTTGCGCTTGCACGTTTAGCTCAGGCGGAACAAGCAAGGCGGAGGCGGAGCTCAGGTGACAATGAGGCATACTTTTTCGTGCGTGCAGCCGGTGTTCATCGATTTGTAAGGCGTTATCACGTCAAAATACTGACTTGTAATCACCGCGCCCCACACCGAGCTAACAATAAATATTCAGTCATCTCGTATAACCTCAGTGATATTCAGATCATACCCCGATACTCCGAGGTGCGTCTGTTTCGCGCTTGTATCGCTAGGGACTGTCTCCAAGACTGTAATAAATAATATTATATAGGAGAAATTATTGTGTGGAAGCAACCCCTGTTGTTACAACGTAGTCCAGTGTCTAAGCTTAACAAAATATAATTTGACCAACGTCTGTATCAGCCTTTTTTTTTAATAGTCCACTGCAGGACGTATGCCTACCCACGAAGGGTAATTGGGCCATATCCACCACGCTGGCCCAGTGCGGGCTGATGGATTTACATACGCCATCGAATTTCTTCTACGGACATATGCAGGTTGCCTCACGATGTTTTCCTTCACCGAAAAGCCAGTGATGTGAATTGCCGTACATAAATTCCAAAGAACTCATTGGTACGGGACCGGGATTTGAACCCTGACCTCACGATTGTAAGGCGGGTGTCACTACCTCTAAGCCGCCAACGTCTACTGGTTATTAATTAAAATACCGGTAATACTAGTTAAGTAATAAAATATCTGACTGTGAATTTTGGACGCTAGGCTAGAGATATTTTTTTACAAATTTATTCTACCATTTTATAAGGGTTTTCAGATCTTAAAAATTTCGAATATTATAAAAAAGTACTTACTTGTATACTATACTGCATATTTCGCTTTCCATCTAAAAATTACTTCTCTCTGAAAATATGGAAATCTGTAATTTTGGCAAAAAACTTATCTACGTATATTCATAGTCATACTCATTTATTCGGTAAAAAACAATTTACAAGTCAAAAAAATAACATTAATCATTAACGATTAAAAACAATCAATAAAACTGATTTCATTCATCACATTAAATAAATTAATTAATAAATAATTTTATCATCGAAGAATTCACTTAAATCGTAAAAGGTTGTATACGTGGTAGGTATTTAAATGTGTCGTCAAAATAGTTTTTGCTTTGCTACGTAGAATAAATAACGATGTGATGATTGAATATTAATACGATAGAACGGCTGCCTTTGAGTAGCAGTAAAAACTTTCATGGAGTCAAAATAATTAAAACAGAATTTTGATCGACTAATCTTTTTGGTGACAGTAGGTAAGGTAGTATTCAATGTTACTTTTCTATAATCATCGTCATCGTAATAATAATCGTCTACCTTAGTCTGTGATTTTCTTTGAGTGTTTGTACGAAGTTTAGGTACTGATCGGTATCGTACACAAACATTGTTCATGGAGGTGCTACCGCCCCGTCACTGAATTAAAGTGATATTGCTTATACGCTTACCATTAAGGCTATACGTTTCGAGTAAATTAAGACCAATTTGCAGAGGTTTTGCCACGGAATATGGGAATTTAATTTATGAGACGCATGACGGATGTAATATGAGTGAACGCGTAATTAACGACTTTAATTCGATTCCGCGCGTACTCGATTAAGCTGTAAAGTTTTTGCTGGATCGAGTTTACTGAATAATGATCCTATAAACAGACAATTCTACATTTTAATGCCAATTGAATTCATTATCTTATGGATGATTTATGGTATAATGATTAAAGCTTGAGAATCGAAAGATTTTTTTTTCATAACATATACTATACCTACACAGTGTTTAAGATCTAATTTTTGTATTCCTATCAACTCACTAGGCATGTTTCGTATTTCTTGTCAAAATTGAATTTATTATAGTAGCATATTCGACATCTATGTCGGAGCCGTCGGAGGTACACTACAATTTCGAATTTTAACAATATTTATAAATATCATTATTAGCAGCTTTTTTCGACCCTAGGCAGGGCATATAAGTCTCTAAATAAAAGATATATTAGTAGGGAACAGTTATACACACAATAAATGTTTCGTAGTATGGTACCCTGAAGTGTCACGTTCTCGAGATATTTGGACGTAAATATCGCTGTACGAGAACTTTGCGATCTTTACATCAAAATATCTCGAGAACGTGACACTTTAGGGTATCATAGTACTAACATCTATTGTTTTTAGAAGTGTCCCCTACCCATATATACTACTTTCATTGTGCGCGGAAACTTATAAAAAAAAAAACAAAATGGGGGCGGGTGGGGTATGCCAGCCTCCATACAAAAATGTTCGAACCTCTTTCATCTCGATCTGTTCAGTAGTTTTTACGTGAAAGAGCAACAAAAATCCACACATACAAACGTTCGCGTTTAAAATATTAGTACGACCTTGTATTTTTAATAATCTTTGGTACGACGTATAAATCAAACAAACGTCTACCTAATCATATAGCCAAATAACTCAAGTTGTATTGCCATAGTGACGTACATGTCCACTGTTCAGCGCTTCCCAACATCAGATGATCGGGCCCGCAGACCCCGCATCATTCACGGTAATGGCGGCCTATGTCTCGGGCCGTAAATGTAAATCGCTCTAATTTATACGCGCGATAACGTCGCCGCACTGCTGTTAACTGTAATTATATTACCCGGCGAGGACGTGTTGATCTAAACCTCCGATTACGGACTCGTGACGAGAAAAAAATTAAGCGACGACCCTCTGTACTGGCATTAACGACCATGCCGTGAATGGCAACTCACTCTTGGTGAAGCTTCTTTACGTTTGTGATGGATAGGCTTCATGGAAAGGTTTTCCTTATGCGAATGAGAACGACCCAACTCTACATGATAGCTATTATGAATTAGACTTAAAAATTACATTGACGTTGAATCTTTTATTTACCATAAATTTATTATTTAACGTCAACTCAATATAGTTAGACTCAGGCTAAACGTATCAGACTTAGTTTTTATAAGATTCACCGTTTGAGACGAGACTCTCAACACAACCCTAGATAGGAAACTAAAGTTGCAATTTCTGAATGACTGCAAAATTATTTTATACTAGTTATTACCCGCGGCTTCGCCCGCATATTCAATATATCATTATAACTTATAGCCTATGTGTTATTCTGATATATGAGCTATATTATTGCAAAGTTTCATCTCAATCCGTTCAGTAGGTTTTGCGTGAAAGAGTAACAAACATCCATCCATCTATCCATCCATCCATCCTCACAAACTTTCGCGTTTATAATATTAGTAGGATAAAGATACGTCTACATGCACTATATTATATAAATTGACTATACCGATAACGAGTATATTACAACTAAATCACTTACTCTCCAGGTTATCAACTTATTAAGCGACCTGCTTATAACAGCGTAAAAACTTGATAACCAACTAAGTTACACAACTCGCTAATGCAGTCTTAAATTCAAACAAAATTGCCTTTCATCATCGTAACATAACTGTTTCTTGAATACTTCAAAACAACAAAGAAACAAGTTTCAATAAGGTTTCAACTTCCATCGAGTTAACAATTGCACTCGGCTCGTGCAGTATCGGCGTAATAAAACTTTTAAATACTCACTAATCGAACAGCAATAACTCCTTTCAACTTTTATTATCTTTTCAAGTAGATATATATAATAGTTACTACGGGACTAATCGCGCACTAAAATTACGAGATAAATAAATACCTCATCATCCCGACGTTTTGACCGAGTTGCATCGGTAGACTCAACCCGTAATAATACTCGTAGTGTGTTCAAATCGCGTAAGTTTAAAAATAACAGAGGTAAAATAGTTAAAGATTTATTTCACCAAATAGTATAAGTTGTTATAGTATAGTTAGTATCAGCTTGTAAGTGCAATATTTTCCTTGATATTCCTTGGTATTTAAGTTACCTCTTCAACTAGAGAATCGCTCTTTGCTCTCGCGTTTGCACTTTTCCATTCATCTAAAGTTCTCTGGAAGAGTAGGCTCTTACTGAAAAGATCGCCTTTTGTGACTTTTTCTTCTGTTGCTTTTTTGTTAATCAGGTGTGGTATTGTACCTATAATATTGTGAAGGTTGGCAGTCAGCTCGACATCTCTTGTACTGTACTTGGCAAGGCGAAAGAGTTCAGCGTTTCTCTACCCCTTGACCATTCTCGGTTATCTAAAACTAGAACGTTATCTTGCAGTTTTCTTTTCACTTCTTGGTCTTCGTGGTCATGGCGGAGCACATAGCCCTGGAAAGGTTATTTGAGCTTCGAACGGTTTGGTCGCATACGGAACTTGTATGGAGCTCTCGCAACTTCCATAGACAACATAGAAATTCTCCATACAATCTGTCAAAGTTACGTATACGTTCCTATACTCTATAAAATTTAACTTGATCTCTGCGACAGCTGTCAGAAAAATCACGCCTATGAAGTCCTGAATTTCTTAAAATTTCAGACAGTACCTGTCAATGTCATACTTTGTGGGCATGCTGATTAGTGATGGGCGACGAATGATCGTGACCACAGAGTTTTAGATAGTTTTAATTAAAATAACGATAGTTTATACTGACGATATTTTAAATAAAACTTGATTTATCATTAATTTTATTGTATGTTTTAATATCATAACATTTTTTACATGTATAATTAAAGTAAACCCAATTATATGTTACATTAGTATCGATAATAGTGAAAAACGTCGATAAATACTATCGTTACATTATTATGAGTATATAATTATTTACATGTGTACATACTTGATCTTAAATAATAGTAAGTAAATGAAATCAAATTTCTTACCTTCAACTACTTAATCGATTTCATTACAACATTGTTTGAAAATCGATTTTTTCCACCACTATCCCAACTCTAAAAATGTCAATATGTAACTGTCGCAGAGATCAAGTTAAATTTTATAGAGTATAGGCGATCGAAGTTCGAAAAACGCTCCCGAGAAATGCAAATTTACGTTGTTTCATAGTTTTTATTGCTTGAGAGTTATTAGCCATATTTAATTGATTCAAAATCACGATTATTTTACATCTGCTTTTTAAAATTACTAATTGCTAGTAAGCTTTATTACTCGTATTAACACATGCTCTAGTATTATTAATTATTAACAGATTAATGAGATTACATCAGGTAAGCAGGTACTACTAATTGCCTTATATCAGTTGAATGCTTGCCTATTGAATAAATAACAACTACAGATTAGTAAGCTTAGTTGTGCCAAATAATTAGGTTTAATGCTCTACGTATTTCGTACTGAAATCATTTGATTAAAATTTCTACAAAATGAACCTAATTTACATTAGTCATTATCATCAAGATCATTATTTATCCTACTTAACTTATTATTAACGCGAAAGTTTGTGAGGATGGATGGATGGATGGATGTATGAATGTTTGTTACTCTTTCACGCAAAAGCTACTGAACGGATTGAGATGAAACTTTGCAATAATATAGCTTATATATCAGAATAACACATAGGCTATAAATTATAATGATAATATTGCGTCAAAAATTAAAATATCATGCGGACGAAGCCGAGGGTAAAAACTAGTAAGGTATCTTAGCACAATCATTATCATGGAAACTGTATTTAAGTGACATTTATTGTACCTGATGTCTGTTTATAAATAGATAATACAATGTCTTAAAATCTGTTTTTGTATTTTGTAAATGACGAAGGGTGAAAAAAAAACTTATTATTAAAAGATCTTCATGTCCCAACGTTGGGCAAAGGCCTCCTTCCCCTTTTGACCGACGAACCGGAGGAGGTATACAATTCGACGCGTATATTTTTTTATGTATAACCACGCATAAAGTTTTTCATAGTGGCCCGATTTCGATAATTATTTTTTTATTAGAAATAGTATACTTCGGAATTGGTCCAATTTAAATTTTATCGAAATCGCCTGAGCCATTTTTGATAAATCAACAAGAATGTGAAAAATGCTACATCTATCCGTGTCAAATATTCGCGAATTCAGTACACGGGTTATGCTATTTTTTGCAAAAAATAATTCAATTTATATCTTCTATGTATAACTACGATTTGCCAGTCCTTTCGGTGTCTATCCAGATCGTTCAATCATCGCAACTACGAAAAATACAACATAGCCCTTTTGTAATGTTGAAGCCGTTAGAAAAAAGTGTATTCTTCCAAGTGATCTTTCTCAACTACCTGCAAAATAATACTGTCATTACCCAGCGGATTATCTGCTTCTCAATTAGTGTAGGTGTAATAAGAGTTTTAATACAGATATTCGAGCCGGCAACAAACCTAATATTGCGTTAGGTGAGAGGTAAACTGAGAGAGACAATGCCCCAATGGGCCATCTATTTGAGTAATTATTCGCCAAGGGCCATTGTCGGGCATCTTGCACGCGCGGAATGAGCCTTGTTCGCTCAATCGCAGAATAAAATAGACAACAGATGATCAACTCTTGTAAAGATGTAAGAAATTAATTAATGTTCATGAGCAAAGTATTCAAAAATACAAAACGTGATATTGAAGTTGAATTTTTATGTAGGTTTCTGCGTAGAGTAGTCATCATGTAGAGGTATTTAACGGTAAGTACAAGAATGTAGTGGCGACCACAACTTGACTTCAAGGCCAAATAATAGTCACTTACGAGGAGGGTGAAAATATATTTTTACATATAATTTTATTTTTCTCCTGATTCTAATAGGTATGACATTTTATCGAACATGTAATCTTTTTTCTATGACAATGGCATAGTTTTCTTATAATATCTCTTGTTCCCATGTTTTATGTGACCCAAAAATGTAAACGTAAAATTTCATCTACTGCGTTAGATGCTCTCTCAACTGATTTAAAAATTACTATTATATTTTTATATCTGTCTTTAGGTATAGTCTGTGGCAGACTGCTCGCTTGTTAATATGTACATGCTTTTGGTGATCAGAGGACAGAGACACTGCGCCCGGGAGTGCCTTCAATGACTGAACAAACACTTATTGTACTCTCGACTGGGGTAATTCACGACCTGTGTAGTTTGCCGCTTAGCCGGTCCATTTTGTTGAATACAAATGCTTTTCAGAATATTTTATGTAGCTGTGAGTTCGAAAGCTCCACAAGGTGAACAGTTATTCAGTTAATGTTTAATCACTACCTACAAAAACAAAGTCGCTTCCCGTCCCTATGTATGCTTATATCTTTAAAACTACGCAACGGATTTTGATGCGGTTTTTTTAATAGAGTGATTCATGAGGAAAGTTTAGATGTAGGTATAATACACCTGTGTGAAACCGGGGCGGGTCGCTAGTACATAATAATTACCATTCTTATTTTTAGGGAGTGATATGACCTGGCACTGACGTCTCGCATGGAGCGTTTCGTGCATTTCCTTCTCTAGCGTCTACCTGAGCTAACCTGGTTCCTTAAAATAACATGTCGGAACTATATTATTATGTCGTTGGTGAAACAGCTCCAATGCTGATGATGATATCTATAAAATATGAAACAGTGGAGCATGTTTTGCAGAATCGTAAAGCCACAGAAGATACAAGAATCGCTAACGCATTGCATGACGTCTCTGCATTATCATCAATAGTTAGTTAATAATAAATGAAGTAATTTTTCGTTCATTATATTCAGAGAAATAAATTCTTGAACACAAGGCTCGGTTCAGCTCAAACCAAATAGGGACACAACGCGTCGCAAAACGGATCTATTTATGTGAATTACAATGTAAGATAGAACGTAGTGCTATTATTTATCTGTCCTACAATTTCCTATGTTTTATAAGTACCACGTACCTACAAGAAGATTAACAGAGAGAGAGAGAGAGAGAAGAGGTAACAGAGAAAGAATTTGTAGAATTTGTACAGCGCAGTGCAGCAGAAGTAAAGTTCGTTTGCATCACTTAGTAGCTTCTTCAAGTATATTTGCACTGTTTTGAGCTGCATTGCAACTTCGTGTTTTCTTCTCCTTATTTCACTAAATCTATATATACACTGAAACAAAAAACAATAACATCATAATATGACCGCTTACTTTGTTTTAATAACACCATCCTTTGCGTAACTCTATGTAACGTGTCATCATCATTTATACTAAAATAAAAAAGACAATTAATTATAACAGTAGATGAGTTAACAATCTCGAAGCCAAAGTCTGACTGCGGCTTATCTGACGCCAAATGTTTCAAAGGAACTTTTAACGAGTTTAAAGTTGTGCCAAGTGTACTGCACCCGCAGCGCTTCCGGAGCCTTAAGATTAATTAAACAATTGCACGATGGCTCTTTGAAAACACTCCTACATGTCTCGGCCTGTCGTCGCCAACCTTGCCAAATTAAACCCATAAATCAAAAACCGACGACCGGAAACAAGAACGTAATAATGAAGAACTAACTCCGCTAAATTCGAGACTACACTCCGACAAAAGAATAATTCATTTTCTTTCAGCTCGTGAAGTTCTAGAGGAAACTTAGCGGACGTTTAATTCCATTGAACAAGACAATAAAGACGGCGGGCCAATAAATATTTTATAGACGAAATAACCGGATAAAAATGATCTTTCGCTTCGCAAATTGCAAGTGTCAGCGCGGTGCGATCGCACGAAATAATTTTCAGTTTGCCGTGGAAGTAATAAAGCGGAATATTCGATTGGATAACGCGTGCGATTCGATTATTTTGTTCGCGCAAGTCTGTGTCGAGTGCGGGTGAAGTTGGAATTTACAAGCGGGAAGGTGGGAAGGTGAGTTCGTAACATCGGCTTTGTTTGGCTGGCTCGTATTTCAGTTCGATTTATGTGCGTGCGCCGGTGACGCGGTAAAAGATTAGTCCTGGCGGCAGCGGCGCCCAGCACTAGTCGCTGAAGTGGTAAACATGCGAATGTGAACCCTTCAATGACACTTTATTTGTTTGCGGTTTTGCGTTTCAATTCCATCTCGCACTCCACTTACTTTGCGTTAGTGTTTCCTTTGTTGCGCATCATAAGTGTTTGTTTGTGATCAGATTTATGACTGTTACGCCTTTGTTTTATTGCCCGTTTTATGTGATGTTTCTCACTGACTTCGTTCACTAGCAGAAACTTTTTTATTGCCTTAAATCGCTTGTTTAAAAATGAACGGGAGCAACACCGAGCTCCGCAGTCTAGCCGGAAGTTTACGACTATGAAGCTAGCACAGCATTGAATTTGTTTCCAAGTGATTCAGCCCCAGCTATTGCATAGTTCACGAGTAGCAGAATACGGAATCGAGTGGCACAGTGGGCAAGTATTTCTAAACAGTATGTGAGCTTTAGTTGGGGTTCCTTAGTAAGACATTCTCATTGTTGCACCTGAAAGGAGGAATTGAAGCGATTTCTCGCTAGAAATGTATTAGGAGAAAGTTTGATGTAGCCCGTTGAACCTAAAAAAAAAAAACCAGTCATACGACTCGCTGGAGAAAAATGGCCTCTCTACCTTTTTTCATACTTCCTTCTCTCATCTAAACTAATGGTGTCTTTAACAGAACAGCTAAGCTCATAAGTGTACAATAGCTGATTTTATTTATCATTTCAATCTTATTGTGTACCAATTTTCAACACTGTGCTATACAGGATACATAGTAGCAGATTGGAGCCCTAACAAATGACTCCGAGCATTTTCATGAGCTCATCGCGGCAAGAAGACCACTAAAATATAGCCCCGCTTACGGATTGATAGTTCCGCATTGTACCCAAAACTGGTTTAATTTTTAAACGACAGTTTTATGGATTGTGCGATTTTATCTGTTTAATGTATCCAATAAGTATATAGATCCGTATTTTTTTAAATTAAATAGATAAGTGTCTCAAAAATTTTACTGTCAAAATACTATTAATGTTTTGAGAATATACCTGTCGTGGATATAACACAAGTATGCGGTGCCTCGGATAGTACCGGTTTATAAAAGAAACATTGAACTTAGGCAAAAGAAAATACCAAAGGAGGTATTCTAGTGTCCAAATGCGCCAGATAGTCGATGAAAGCGGCAATTGTTTTCATTTGACGACATGTTTGTGTACCGACTGATAAATGGCTTGTAAAATGTTGAAGACAACGGCGTTTATGTTGGCCCGATTCTTTACTGTCGCTGACACGGAGAACGGTCGACTCTTTAATTTATATGCTTGTTTAACTTTTTCACTTCACAATACAATACAGGCATACATTGCAAAATAATGTTCCCATGATGCTAGTAATTTCAACTTATCCGTGAAATAAATATTGAAATACGTACAGAGCGTAATGAAACAAGCCAGATGTACAAAACATAGAATGTTCTTTATGGGACACGCTTTCGCTATTACAACCCGTCCAATATCAGAGGAGCTGTCATAGTATACGGGGTTTCAGCTTTTTGGATGTTTCTGGTACTGCTGAGGGGGTCGTGGAGGATCGCTGTGAAGTGGTCGGAAGGCTTTCGCAGCCAGTAGGCGCTAGTGGGAGTCGGAGCGCGTATTGTGCGCGATCCTGACACAACTGGCATGATATTATATTAACAAAACAAAATATTTGCGTTTCGCTACGGACATTAGAACGGGGAAAGTTGTGAAAATACGATTTCGGAAAAATTTCGTGCTTTGATTTGTTCGTTAGGGATAGGGTAAAGTGAGGTAACATGAAACAGGCTCTCACCGGTGAGGTAAAAAGGGAAGGTCAAGGGGATCAAGGGAATTTATGTTTATAGAGTAAGCAGGAAAATGTTGTTACTTTACATGGAGCGAAAATAATGTAGTTACGGAAATGTGTTTAAGGATTAAGTGAGGCCACAGGTCCCGTGGTGTGTAATCTGGTATAATGTGACGGATTCCGAGAAGGATAACATATTCGTAGACTGGACGTAATTCTATTACAAATATTTGAAACTAAAACCTATTGTAACCAGAATTTATGAGACAGTAAATAATTTTGAATTTGAATAACTGATATTGATATAAATAGTGTAGCGAGGCAATGCAGCCAGCATTCTGGCCACGTTACCCTCTGCGACAGGGCTTTTAGAATAGTTTATTTTCGACTTTAGTTTGTTTTAGTGATTTTAGTAAAAGTTTTCTTTCTTTATTAATTATGTAGGTAGATGTAAATATTTTTTATTTCAATGTTATTTATGTTTGTGCAATAAATATTTCGATAATAGTGTTATTGTTCTTACAAAACCGCAAATTTTGCATGAGACATGTTGTGACGACGTGAGACGTGAGACAGAAAAAAAATGTTGGACCAAATTCATCAATTTATTTCCGATGCTTTATACGATTGTTATGTTCTTATATCAGGTACCAATATTTTTACGATGCAAAAATGAAAGCAATCGCAAAAGCTCGTTTTTGAACTTAACATTAACCGAACCGTGTAAATTATTTAAACTAATACAGTAACAACAATAATTAACACTTCTACAGCGGCCCCGGCCCAAACTCATGAAGTGATTAAGGCAATGGTGTCCTAAATTTTTATAGGTCATACCGATAGAATGGTTGTGGTCGAATTCATTACCCATGGGGTTGGCAACGGGTGGGCTAAGGGTGGGGCAGGGGGGCGACGGGACTTCATGGCGTCGGCGAGGGGGTGTAATACCAGAGTAGTGATATTGCGGTTTCTAACGCATACTTGAGCTGTGGAGTGGCGAATAAAACAATAATTAATGGGCTATGAACTTATGAATTTTATATGTAAGGAGGCAATAGAGAAAATGCTAGTAGGAGAATTTTTGACAAGGCAGCGGATATGATAGACTGTAGATTTTCCGTAAATTTCACAAGCTTCGAATAAATATTATTGATTTTCTACGTTTTTGTAGTGGCTATTTTTAACTCTAGGTATATGAGTTAGTTTTAGCCAAATACAGAAGCAAATAAATAAAGGTAAGTTACCTTTAATTTGATTCGTTTTGTCGTCATTGCTATAGTTTTGCAAATTTTTATTTTTTTCTACTTATCCATCTCATTTTGATATGTAACAAATATTTACGCAGGATAGTTCTTATAGCAAGTTTTTGTCTGTCTGTAAAAGGAGCAGGAGTAGGAGAACTTTGATTCCAATTTAAAAATATATGGTCATAAATAAACATATATCATAAAACGGTTCATTCTTCAGGTGACAAAACTGAGATTATTGGCATCAAGAAAAATATACCGCTGTATGTAAATATAATAACTACTTATAGTAAATCGAAAGTCACTGAAATCTCACAGCACAGGCGTTTGGCCTAGTGCGAGTTTCAGGGTACATTAAACATTGTAAATGTTCTACAAATAAATCTACTAAATATATAAGTACTAAAATTAAATAATAAGCATTTACTAACACCTTGTAATGCTTTAGCTTAAATAAATTGTTGTTATTATTATTCCTCTTTATTCAATTGAATTCACAGGTTGAGCCTGGTCCTTTATTAGACATCAATGGAGCCTAATCCAACATTTGAGGCCCCTTTTACAATTATGAAATATAAAAACAGCAGTAGGTATAAAAAGGATAGCGTGAAATGGAACCTATGGCATATAAAATGACTTGAAATATCGTAACTGGGCTATCTTAGTGAAATTTTAAATGTTTTGTAGGTAAAATTAGACTATGGAATGAGGTTCGGCACCTGCTAAATATACCCCATTTAAAAATTTCGTAGCGTGTGGTGACTTGCCGTCCACTAAATGGGCCCCCCATAAAGGCTACCGTAAGTTGGCGCCTGGCCTGGCTTAGGGTGTCGAGAGGTGTGCTGCGCTTTCACTAGACGCTACTCGCAGCGTTATGCCCCACAACACTTCCACCCTGGAGCTTAGGTTCGCAGCTCTTGCGGTTTCCTCTCCAAACCGGCCGGTTAAGGCAAGAGAGGAGTCAGGGATCTCATTTAGCCCAGGGAATCAGGGTTCGCGGTGTCGTCACTCACCGAAAACTCGCCACAAAGTCGCCCCTGCGATTTTATTATTATTATAAAATAAATAAACTAAACTTCATTTATATTTAAAAATGGTAAGAAAAGGAAAAGATTTATCATCAGACTAAAAGCAAAAGAAAATTTACAATTCCAGTCGCAACCAGCGAATTATAGTCACGATCTTATTGAATTATAGGTATTCAATGGTTCTGGAAAACTTGAAACAACAAAAGATTAGGAGTATTTTAATATTCATAAACGTCAAATCGAATAAATGGATTTTAGGTTTGTTTAGTATCAAGTTTACTCGGAGTCTTTTGCTGTTGGAAAAGTCGATTGGAAAGTTTATGTCAACTGTAATATTAATTTTTTACAGCGCTTTTGTTTTTGTAAACCCAATATTTTCAATAAGAATCATTTGGTACCTACCTATGTTTGGTTTGGTTCTATATCTATAGGTTTGGATCTACTTTTCCAACTTTATAGAAATGCGTGTTTATAAGTTTAAAAGACTGAGTATAAACATAACATTATTTAAATACTTCTCACTAGTTGCTACAATCAAAATTAACCTTTCAAATAAAAATAATATAATCCTTTACTTTAAAAGTTATGCTGTATACATCTGTATACACATAATCATACAGTTATACAGATAGTCACAAACGTCAAATAAACTTTTACATGAGTTGGGATAAAAAAAAAACTTGGCCGCTTTTTTAAATCATTAATTAAAATAAAAAATTTTAACATAATAATACTACTAGTTTTGTTAGATCGGTAAGCATTTAAATATATGTAAGACTGTACAGTCTTGGCCAAAAGTATTAGGCACCTATAAAAAATCAAAATGCATGTTTACTACTTAACCAATAACTGAGTGCTTATCTTAAATGACTTACCGGGTTCATAAATAACTTCTTAGAATAGTAAGCGGCTCTTTGTTAAGGTCATAAAACACCTGGTGACCGAAAACAAAGGACTCCGTTTTTATCGGTTCTTGTCAGTCAATGTTTGGTCACTTGTGTTCTGGACTCTAACAAGTAAACAAGCTTTCATTTCTGTTGATGTGATTAAATTGACACCTAATTTTGTTAAAAATGCCAAAAAGGAGTAAATTAAGTTTAGAAAATAGAGTAAAAATACAGATTGCCTAATACTTTTGGCCAAGGCTGTATGCCAAAAACACTGATTCGAACCAAGAAAACGTAAAATATAATCCAAAATCGATTAAGAAAAATGTTGAGCTAGATCTGTCAGCCTCGTAACATGCAGTTCCGTTGTCGACAAGTGCTTGATATTGTTTTGCTCACTGAAGCATTGGATTGTTCGTTTCGATTTGAGTTCCGAGGTGAACGCGTGGCCTTATTGTAGGTACAGGTTTATATAGCCGCCATGTGCTATCACGTTTGCTTGCTTACTCACGTCACAGGAGTAACTAAGATGACACATAATTTATCCAGCAAAGTGTAACGAGTACGAAAGATGGCATGTAATTTATTCGGTAAAGTGACACGCGAATTTTGTAACATTAAAATTTGATGACATATTTTGTATATTCAAGTTTGAAAGGAGCATCGAATTTCTTCATAAAGCTTCATTTGTAATGATAAAACTGTAATGATAATTTCTCATTAAGTAACTGACTGGTTTAAAGCAGTTCTCACAAATGGCGCTTCCAACAATGTAGTAGTTGGTAAAAATGATAAACACTCACTAATTCGGCGCCTTCGCAGAGAGCGTTTTAGCTTAATTGGACAAAGCATCTGGGCAGGAGTCCCAGAGGATGCAGGTTCAAATCCTGCGAACGCGTCAATTTTGAAATTTTTATCACAAAAAGAAAGTTTATGATAAAACTCTTTTACAAAATTAGTCAAAGTGTACGTACTTTTGTCAGTTAATCATTAGTGGGCAATCGTATCTTAACATTACCATAATTTCGGATTAAAGGCCTATGTATCTAGCGAAATTAGTGTGCGCAGGGATTTATCGCATCATTTCAGGGTGCCGAGCACTAAGCATATCTCTACAGATTTCGACATATTCCGAAATTTTAAATTTGATATTTGATAAAAAATATGTACAATGCTATCCCTTTCCCACTAATTTAATTTGCAATTTACAAAGCCGCGAGCACTTGATCTCATGACTAGGATCAGTTAACCTGATGAACATGTTTATTAGTAAATAAATAATAATAAATAAATATTTTGGGACATCTTACACACGGCTTCTGACCCCAAACTAAGCAAAGCTTGTGATATGGCTGCCAGAGACAGGTATGCTACATATACTTATTTTTAAATCTATAGTAACTAAATGACACCCAGGCACAGAGCAAATACTTATGTTCATCACATAAATATTTGTCCTGGGTGGGGATCGAACACACGCCTCTTTGATCCAGAAGTTATTAGTAATTCTGACTCAAAAATTACTTGCTAAACATATATCAAAATTATCCTCAACACATGTCACTAAACACTAATCTTATTCAAAATTAACGGTTCTCAGTAGCACTGAACTTTAGCAAAACACACTATTCTGTAAAAAAAATTAACAGTTCGTTCAGATTTTCTATTAAAAAATAACGATTAGAAAGTAGCATCTGCCTAACAAAATAAAAAATCTCAGACTGAATGCACAAAGCAGAAATGGTAAAAATTACGAATTCTCTCGCTAATGCTTTCAGTTAGGACCTAAAAATACTGAGTCGTGTTCGAGCTCCAGTGAACCGATGTAAAGTTGTAAACGATAGTCTAATAACGCGGCGAGTGTAAGTAGTGTGACAGCCGCCCCGCCCGCGCCCGCCCGCCTCGTACTGGCCGCTGGGGCGGGCGGACTACCAATGTTACCTAAATTACTAACGTAAACATATGATAACATTGATAAAAATCGATGGTTCTATTTAGTAAAAAAGCACACAATTTAAAAAAAAGTGATAATAATTGGACACCGCAAAGAATTCGGTAATTTTTAAAGGAAGTGCCAAACAGGCCGCGACGGTCCGCTTAGTGGTAAAAAGTTACAATGTCAAAGCCGTTTCCCCTGTGTTACTCTTCCTCATTGATGTCATAATTGATAATATTCGTTTAAGGTGAAACCAGTTGACGGCACGAACTCATATTTGGCGTAGCTTAAATAAATGATATCTCAGGTGTCTTGTCTGAAGAAGAGATAGATTCGGCGATAAACAGTAGGTACGAGTATAGTGCGTGCGCCTCTGTTGCAACATAATTTTATTCATATTTGTAAGGCAAAATTTTAGGCGGTTAACACGGCTGCGTACTAAATGCGCATAAGGGTTTTCTTGGTAGTAAATTATGAAACAACTGTTGAATGGAGTTATTTAAAAACAGTTATTTGAACTAACTAATATATAAATTTAGGCCGCTATTTTCGTAAAAGATGACTCAGTATGGTTATAAATATTTAAATGTTTCAAGGCTTATGTCATTCGAATATATAGTAGTTTTCACAGTTTTATTAGCAAAAAGGATAGAATTTTCAAAATCAAATCGATATAAATCTTAGTTTTAGATATTTAGCAATAAACACTGATGTTATTACTTAATGACGTTTGTATGGAGTGACGTTAATTTATTTTTCAGTAGCTTTCTCTAACAACACTAACTCATTACATGTTAATAATACTACCGAGCTCTACGAGGAATGTTGGTAGTCCCATAAAATCGGAATAGCTGTGAAGAGAGATTAGTCCATTTTATCGATCGTCTCGGATTCATTATTTTTAATACAAGACAGTAATTAGCTAATGCAATAATTTAATATGGAATTAATGATACCTAATCCTGAAACAAAGAAAAAGTTCTGAGTTTTTTTGAGTGACACTATTTAGCTATACTAAATACCAATGGTACCGCCCTGACTCGTTCAGCAACATCATTGTTATTTATCTCATAGCCTCCCCGCTTTTATTTCGTTCCTGTCCGACTCGGTTTATTTGTCTTCGAGATCTGAGGGTACATTAACGTATTTTTCTTCTCTATTAGGAATCCGGTCGCCGGCTCACCTTCAAACTTTGCACCGAACATCCGCGGAATCTGAACCCGACGTTTGTTTACTTGTTTTTTATTTCCCAGATAACTCAAATAAAAGTTGACGATTGATTGTACTGTCGGGGAGTTGGTAATCACGAGAAACGGGGGAAGTTTCAATGCGTTAAACCAAGAGTTAGCCTAGTTTAGTGCAAAGCCATCAATGCGACTCGAGCGAAAGAAACTGCGAAACTTTCATTCGGAAGCTGCGGCGCCACGATTAATATTTTTATACGTCAACTTCGCTATACGAGACGGTTAAGCGTTATTTATGTGTATACACACCACAAAACTGTTTCTTTACAACGTTGAATCATACCGTAATAAATAGCTCCACTATTTTAAGCCGTCCTTCGCACGATTTCAGCGCGCCCGTTTACACCGCTGGAAATCGGCCGTGCTGATATTAACCCAGAATCCGCTCCATTTGCATAATACGTTTTTTTGGCGTCTATTTGATGAGTCTATCTGTATTTTCGTACTACGAGTTACAAAGGAAGCGATCCCGGAGTAGGTGAATTAAGCACAAAAGCTCCATTAGCGGCGTACGTAGCCGTTTCAAAATTGAATTATCTCGAGCGAGCGCGGGGAGTCACGAGCAAATTGCCAGAAAGAATAAATCCATTCTCGCGGATCGGTTGCATGAAAATTGCAACAGCAGGCAATGCCGAGCGCCAGCGAAGCGCACAATTATAACGAGACGGTATAAATCAGAATGAGTTGTGGCATGTTATTAGGACTATTCCGCCACGAAATAGGAAGACGATGCCGGCTCGATGAAACTCGTAAACTGCGCAGCCGAAACGGCCCGCCTGCTCTCATTTTCTAGATAGATTTTTTGTCGGATGGAAATCGTAGTCGTGCTGTTTCACTATTTTCTTATTCGCTTTATTGTTATAGTTTTGAACTGGCGCAAGTTATGGTGGTCTAGGATTGTTGGGGCGTTTTAAAACTGACTGAAAGTTTTGTTGTGAGAAAAATAAGCTGACTTTGGGGACACGTAGAAAGAACTCTAAATAAGTAGCTTCGTAATCTGTATCCAGAAGGCTTTACGCATTTGAGTAATGAAATCAAGCGTCTTATTACTGCAGTGGCTCATTTTTATTACAGTAATCACTAACTATAACTACGAGTATTCCACAAATTAAAAATTAAGTTTCTCGCTGAACTATTCACAACTATTCAATTACTTACATAAATACTTTTTTATGCTTCTACACTACGATTAATAAGTATTTAATAGTCATGAATTTTAGTATGCTACCAGTAAGACTTCTGGCTTCTATTTTCAGAACCAAAAATAATAGAAATCTACCGCGTGACTCATTAGGTCATAATTGTCTAAATCATCAATCAATAAATGTGTGTTTAAAGCCACAAAGCCTAGGTATACCCAGTGAAATGGAAGAATTTAACCGCGTCCCTTTCTAACTTGTACCGTAACAAATCAACGCATTTCTTTCCGGATATCGCCTTCGAACGAGTCATAGGTACCTCTGATTATTCTGTGCTTGCACCAGGCTCCTCCTCACCTATTAGATGCGACCATAAAATAAACACAAACAAGAATGTTTTTGCACATTCAACTGAATAGGCAACGAAACATAACACTTATATTTTATGAACACGTCGGAGAAATTTTTACCTAGATTTGCATACAACAAACGATTTTTACGTCTTTACTTTGTATTGATATTACTACGGGTACCAGTAAAAATCTGTTCTGAAAATAAGGAATAGGAATGTCATCGACATTCCAGAAAAAATATCTGTATATTTGTAAACTACGATTACCATGCCCACCTAAGCAATAGGTGGCTCTAGCAAAGTTCTTAAAATGTCGAATATAATAGCGCCCCCTTGATGGCATTTGCGACTTTTTGGGGGATGGTAAAATACTCGAAAGAAATGAAAAGGCGTTATATGGTACAAAATACTCTAGAAGGTTCCCTAGAACAATGTTTAAAATGTTTTCGAAGTATGTGATGACCAAAATAAGTTTAATATTGTATGATGTAAGCCAGTGTCTCCTAAATCCAGACGGTGGGTCTTACGATGTTTTAATCATAATCATAATCAATTTATTGATAACGTTAGTTACAAATCGGTCTATATCGTAGGTACATAGGTAGTATTAATAATATACTTATATTGTACTTAAGTACTAAATCACACAATTTTAATGGATATTATTATTTTAAAACATTTTTGTAAACAATGGGTCGCGATCCCACATTTGGGAAACGGTAATCTAAGCAATAACAGAGCCGAGCAGAATTTTTTGGTGTTTATTTGTGTAAGTCCACACTAGGTGGAAGAACGACCTTCACCCATATGATAACCAGATGAGACTAATAGGCCTATAAAAAAATGATCAGTACCTAGTGTTAAAAAAAAATAGGCCTATGATAGCTTGCCTATGGAAAAATGTTCATGACTATATTTAATTTTAAAAAATGAATCATACAGGCTTTCCTTCAAAAAATCGTTCATGACATATTTTAAATATAATAAAAATAGCCATGAACACTTTTCGATAGGCAAGCTATCATAGGCCTATTTGTATGTAAATAACATTTCATTAAAAGTATGTCTCATCTGGTTATCACGTGGGTGAAGGTCGATCTTCAGCGGCTCTTAGACCAACGTCTTTGTCCAGCCTATCCAATATTGGGACGAAGATAGTTTTTCTTACAGCGTCACGTAATTCGACATTTGGCCTAATGAGAGTCTATAGTGCCTGTAAATCTTCCCACGCTCTACCAACCAATCTATTATTTAGTGTCGTGATAGGTTACATGTTTTTCTTTTGTTCCATTTTCCCAGATAGTTTCGAGCGATTTTATCGCAAAGGTCAGCCATTTTAACAAATAGAAGGAAAGCTTTTCCCAATTAATTGCTTAAAAAATTAGTTTCCCTAAAGTAAATTCTCATTGTCCTTTCTAAAAAGCTAGTTTCAAGATCCAAACCATTTCGTCGTCCTGAAACCGTTCTCATGTTCCTGAATACAAATGGATACTTACCTTAGGCCAGAGATGTGGTGGATATCCGGTCACTACTTTGTATCCGGTTTAAATAACCAGCGCCTATCCGGACCGAGGATCCGGTCACTATGTCATATTACAATATTTAGGTCATCGAACAGGATATTTATTATATCTACTTTCAAACGCAGTGCATTGATATTTGAAATAAAGTGGATGCACCGGTTGTAGCCATCACGTCACTTTTGGCCACTTTGAATTTTAATGATTAGGTAGACAATTTTAATGTTAAAATAATATTATTTTTATTTAAATTTCTTTCAATTTTCAAACTTTAACATTCACAATAATATTATATAGCCAACAACGGGTCAGTCGCCAGATCCGGTGCATCTACCCTATTTTTGATAAAACGCGAGAGACTTTAAAAAAATTGAATCTTGACTGCTAAGTAAATCAGTGGCATGCATAGTACAATATTATACTTAGATTGAACATAAACTCCAAGAACCGCATCAGCTTGTGGAAGTCAATAACATAACAAACATTCCTTCACACTCATAAACTTTCACATTTTCAAATCACATACTCATTTGTACAGCAAGTTTTTACTGTTCATAACTTTAATTAATACTTTAACATTGCATCTTGATGCGATACGTTTTTACCACGAACTCTAGAAACTTTATTTCTATTTCTTTGAATACTTAGCTATCTGCGAATTGATCTATCTTAGTCTGTCTTCTCGTGTAATAGACCACACCGATTTATAGCTATAACGAATAAAAACTTTCTTCTATTTGTGCGGCGCGCTATTTTAATTAATTTTTTCATCTAATCATTATTTTTCGCAAAAAAATGGCAGTACTGATTTCCATCGCGTATAGAATTCAATTAATTTGCACGAATCGATGTGACATCCATGTAATTTTTTGTTGATTTATCAAAAACGACTCAGCTGGTTTCGATAAAATTTGAATGGGACCACCTCGGTTGTCTTTTAAACTAAAAATGTATTTTTATATTCACAAATGGTGAAAATATTGATGAACATACAAAAAAAAATACATACAGACGAACTTTTTGGAAGTTGGTAAAAACGATACGGTAGAGTTTTTAACAGCCGTGGTGGTCTAGTGGTAATAACACCCGCCTTACAATCGTGAGGTCGCGGGTTCAAATCCCGGTCCCGTACCAATGAATTCCTTGGAGTTTATGTACGGAATTTCACACCACTGGCTTTTCGGTGAAGGAAAACATCGTGAGGCAACCTGCATGCGTGCGTAGAAGAAATTCGATGGTGTATGTGAATCCACCAACCCGCACTGGGCCAGCGTGGTGGATATGGCCCAATCACCCTTCGTGGGTAGGCCTACGTCCTGCAGTGGACTATTAAAAAGGCTGGTACAGTACAGTACAGAGAGAACACTTTTTACGTTGCTATTAAATTTACGATGGCGCCTTCATAATTGAGCCTATTGAAATATTACGAGTAAAATAAATAACTTTTTCTTTGTTATTTAGCAATAAGTAAAGCCATAGATTAATGTACCTAATTTTTCTATGGTGAAGCTTAAGTACTGTTTCATAAAATACGTAGTTATAACCAAACGTTGTAGGCATTTTAAAGCATTTTATCACCGCTCTTACACAACGTCCAGACAGTCTGAAGGGACACCATACATATACATTTACTTACAGAGTTTTTAGTTATCCGGAAAATATACTAATCTCATCTCTATGTTAGATAACAATAGAACTCACCTTTTCGCAAATTATCTCCTGACAAGCCGGCAACGTAACCTGAAAACAAAATTTTATAGTTTTTATAGATTGCTTATTTAGTTGGAAGCCGATCTTATCATGGGAATATTGCTGAAGATGTCGTTACGAGAGGGTAGGTGTACTTATTTGATTGTTATCGCAAATGGTTGCTTAGGGAAGAAATGTTTAGGTAAATTGCTGGCGTACACAAAATATTTCTCTTGGAATTTCGATAGGAAAAGCGTAAAATGAAACGACAAAATTCTCGGTGTTTAAGCTATGTGATTTTTCTAAATTTATAAATTTAGTACGTATATGTACGTATATACATATTACACTACTACTACATAGAAAGCAATTGGATCATCCACAGACCCTTGAAGGTCTAAAGATAATCCAAGTGCTCAAGCCCACTGCCAGTTGGCAGCGTGCCCAGCACGCTGAATGGCAATGCCTATACGTTGAGCCAAATAAACACCAGCATTTTGGTCAATCAACTACGTGGCCGTAAAGCTAAGTTCAGATGCAATAGGTATATTATATTTTTGGAAATTTATATACAGAGACCATTCCTATGTCTGCAATGATGATATTTTGACGTAGGTATTCGAAATGTTCATTGTAACATGAGGATGAATATATTTACTTAGTGAGCTTTATAACTGTTGCTGGTTTTCTATCATTAGGTAAAATTAATACTTCGTTGTCTACGTTTGGGTCTATAGAGTTAAGATAGAAATAAACTGATGACTCCGTTAATTGTTTAAGAAGGATTACGCCGTGGTGGTCTAGTGGTACGCCGTGGTGGTCTAGTGGTAATGACACCCGCCTTACAATCGTGAGGTTGTGGGTTCAAATCCCGATCCCGTACCAATGAATTCCTTGGAATTTATGTACGGAATTTCACACCACGGGCTTTTCGGTGAAGGAAAACATCATACGTCCGTAGAAGAAATTCGATGGCGTATCCACCAACCACCAATCCACCAACCCGCACTGGGCCAGCGTGGTGGATATGGCCCAATCACCCTTCGTGGGTAGTCCTACGTTCTGCAGTGGACTGTTAAAAAAAAGGCTGGTACAGGAAGCTGGAAACATACTATCGGCCGCGGCTTATGGACGCGACTGACAGCCGCGACTGATAGGTATATCTAGACTATGAAAGTACACTGTGCCGTGCACACTATCGGACAGAAGTCGCGGACGTCACCTTCGGACGACCTTGAGCGTTCGGACGTCCGAGAGCGATCTGGCACACCGGATGTTTTAAAACTGTGCACATTGCTAAGTCGCGGCTGTCAGTCGCGTCCGTCGGCCGCGTCCGATAGTATGTTTCCAGCTTTACAATTAGAGAGCGACATCAGATGGACGTAACACGCTGATGTTATTACAGTGCTGTGCAACAATATGCTAAGAATTTTGAGAGAGTATGACCTCGTGTATTTTTTTCATACAGAATCCAAAAAAATAACGGCTCGAGTTTAATTTTTGACATTAATAACACGTCTGACCTTTAATAGGATAGTGCTTTTGAACATTTCAGAATGTTTATTGTAAGTGCAACTCAAGTTGTTGAGCACTTGGATAATCTTTAGACCTTCAAGGGTCTGTGGATGATCCAATTGCTTTCTATGTAGTAGTAGTGTAGTATTGTCATAAATAATAGATAATAGTTGTAAGTACATTAAGTGTCCAGAAGCCAAATACTCATCGCTAAGCTAAAGAAAAATGACATCTGAAAAACTTCTTAGGATGTCAAATCTCCAGCGAGAGAGCACAAGAATATCAAACCATTGTAAACACATTCTTACATCTCCTCAACCCCACAAACCGTATAACTGCCGCTACTTTAGTAATTTTCGCATTTACCGAAATATCTGCTTGTAATTTAGGTTTTCCGGCTACAGAGTGTTAGGGGCGGAACGAGGGCGGAAAGACATGACAACTAGCAAATGGGCTCATTCGCGCGTGGCAATGGAGCGACTCGTACGCCGCGACGCGGCGCGACGTGGAACCACGCGTATTGTAATCATCCCCTTTATTGGACTAATAAGTTATTTTGCACTCAAACTACTGTTTATATCATGAAAGCATGACTTTTTCGATAGACCATCAGTTGCCGCCGGTAGTCAGATGATATCTATAATCTGAAAGTGTGTTTGTTGGTTTGCTTGTTACTCTGTCATGCATCTACGGAGCGGCGTAACGATTTGTCTATCTTTTTTGAATGGGTATAGTTTAAAAATCGGAGAGCGTCTTTGGCAACTAACATCAAGTGGATGACGCCGCAGGTTAAAATGAAAAAAAAAAAAATTTTAGAGGGCAATGGATGAGGCTTGATAGGACCGAAAATAATGACAAAAAAAGATGAATCCGACACTCAGCAGTTAGTGGACTCAGGCAGATTCAATAGATAGATGATTTTTTGACTTAGGCTACAAGCGTAGTGACCCTAGCTCTTTTTCTTGGTGTCGATGGTTTTTGTCTAGAGATGAGCGCTGACTAGACACATTTGCCCTGTGGTGGTTTTGTGTAATTTTAAAGTTCATATCAAAACTGACGATGCAAAGAACTCTTTAGTTCGAAAAAAAGCATTTATTTCTTTGGGTAATTATTTTGAAAAACTTTGACAATTAAAATAGACCGTACAAAAACGTAGGTACTTACCTACTTTAGTACTATTTCTATACGACGTTTTTATAAATTTTACAAAAACTATGCTAGGTATAATTTTCTTTTTTTTTGATAAATGAATACTGTTTTACTAAACTAATTAGAAAAAAATAAGAAATACCTAATAAATGTATGTGCAAAAGTACTAGTGATAGAATAGAGTATACCGACAATTTAAAAAAAAAGCAAAATATACTAACCAGCTGTACTATTTCCACATACCTACAGTGACCTACACGTATATTGTAAGTATGTTATACTAAAAGCAAAAACAAATCTAGTTAATCCACTAACTTCGTAGCGATTCTGATAAAATAGTAGATCTACATTTTTTCCTTGCGAAACACTTTTTTCCCAAGGATTATTACGGCATATTGTTATCAGTAATTTATGGTAAGGACCTGAATAAAACAATGCTCCGCTTATTGTAACATTTGTACGCTAGTTTACGAAATCATAAAACATGATAAGCATCAGGCAATGAGATTCAGGCGGTATCCTATTTATTTGTATTTACGAGCAAATCGAGCCTTGACCCGGAGTCAGGTCGGTTCGGCACACTTCACCTAATTGTCAGTATGTCAGGTCACACGAATTTTGTACGATGTTAATTTGTGAATGCTCGGCTGAACGCTAAAGTCAGCTCAGCTAGTTTCACGTGATAAGACCGGGATCTTGATCATGAGCGCCGGGGTGAAAGAGGCTGCACTTGCGCTCCCCTGGCAGAAAAAAAGTATGTACTTAGAAAAATGGAGATCTGCGAGGACCTTTCGATGATGCCAGTGGCTACGCGCTAAGATTGAAAGGAAAATCTGACGTGGTTTTAGATCTCAAATGAGTAAAGTGGTTTTGTACGATAGCAAGAAAACTAAGTATTGTACTTGTTAGATACCATTGCAAAATAAAGATAATTATAACCTATGTTGCCTGTATGTAAAATGACTAAAAGAAAAACAAACATCAGTCAATAGAGACGTATATATTAGAGACCTATATATTATATTAATAGTATTCTATAGTAAGAACTTGGCATCGCACAGTTTTATTTTATGCTTTAATACTGTTTATCTGAATATTTGACTGTTTTACACCAAGGGCCTCCTCTCCGCGTTAGGAAAAACAACGCGTCAGATAAAAACGGCTGACTCCTGTCATGATTTACTGCTAAATGAGATTCGGCCGGGATTCCTCGGTCAATTAGGCGGCGGTTCGGGCACGCGAAATCGGTTACAAAAATATCTACCTTATTGAATATCGAGAACGAAAACAAATCCGATTACGAAAACAAACTGGAATTTCCGCAGACAGATTGCCTTTACTTAATAGACCTTTAGAGAGTCCATCAATCGAAGCTCGGTGAACATCGGCGAGTACCGCACTCAGCCAATCTCTTTGAATACCTGCCTGTTTCAGACACCAAATCCGGATCTGAATTTGGAATATGTTCCGGAAATTTCCTGGACAGGCGTGTTTAATAAGAGAGCTCGGCGTCGTATCTAGAGTCGGATGCGGGTAGATCGGCCGCGTCTGAGTCGCCGGCGGTAAACAAGGCAGCCGGCTGCTGCCCGCCTGCACCCGACGCGCAATATCCCCCTCGCAAAATAAAGGAATCCGCCGCGACAATCGTTCGTTTCTTACCCTCCGAGAAATATAAACGCACGCCCTCGAATGACTTTACAAAAATTTGCATGCTATTTTTTTCTAGCAAAAAAGCAATTTTTGTACGAGTCGGTGTACGGGAAGCGGGAAATTGCACCCGTTCCTCGACGTGAGGAGAACAGCGGGAATGAAGTTGCGCGTATTGTTCTGAACGACGACCGATTGGTTTCGGATCGGGTTATTGCCTGTACAATTCTGGACGTTTCAATATCTATATTTTTTTGCACCGAAATCTGAGCGGGTTTGGATTTTGAGTGGGTCAGTGGGAAATTGAATGCTAAAGTAGATTGACGTGTTGAAGTACATTGATGATGGTCTATGATTTTTTTTGGGAACATGTGATGTTAGTCAGCGAATCAACAAAATTCATGATGTTATTGCAATTTCTATAAAACAGATAGGTTCTTCACATTTAGCAGTATAATCACGAAATAAAAAAAAAACCGCCTTGCTGGCCATGTTATGGGAAGACATCGTTACGTTGGCACAATAAACGAAGTTAATAAAATTGCACAAGCTGCACATTGTTTTGTTATGCTGGTAGAGCTCATTATTTTCATTACGACCACAGAAGCACCGACGGTTAATTATTTGAGAGTAATAGTTTTTACCGGGCTGTAGTAAATAGGTTGAACAATTTTAAATGTAGTGTACGCAACTACGCACGCACTCAGCTATTTAATTTACACCAAATACTTTAACTATTTGGTTATTTAATAGGCCTTACAGAATTAACCAAAATAGCGTTGTTAAAAAAAGAACAAAATGTGTTCTTTTGTAAAGAGTTGTTTATTGGAGACAGTTAAAAATACTGTAATTTGACTGACAATAATTATTATTCGCAAAAAATTGCATAACCGCCTTCCAACGTGTGCAAAGTTCGAATGTTTTGCTCGAATTGTTCACATCATTTTTGATTTTCCATAAGCAGCTCAGCCGATTACTGTGAAATTTTAAATGGAATCCATCCATCTGGATGGAAAACCTTGGAAGTATACCCATTCGAAATAAAAAATATTTTTTCGGTTTTAAAAATTCCATTCACAATTGGCAAACAAAATTATCGATGAACATACACAAAAAAAATACATACAGACTAACCTCACTCAGATAGAACCTCCTTCTTTTTGGAAGTAGGTTAAAAAATCCAACTTCACCAGCGTCCCATGTAGTCATGTAACCTCGTCGGAATATGCCAATAGTTGTTAGTCAAAAGTCGTTCTAGGACATATTTCATGTAACATCTTAAAATGACTTTTAGGAAAGCCAATAAATAAAATTGAGTGCACTCCGGCGGTGGGTAGACGTCATTAACTGGAGTCTGTCGAAACGGAGGAGCATGGTCGTAAATCATGGCTGATACAGCGGATGCGAAGAATAGCGGCCTGATGGAGGCGCCTTGAGGTACACCTGCTGATCGTAAAAATCATCAGGAAAAGTTGAAAAGACTAAAGTCATTATGAGTAAAATGTTGGAGTAGTTTTAGGAGAGTAGTGGTTTTGACTATCATCTTCATCATACGTATACTATTTTCATGTGGTCGTTTGGTCCAATATGGCAGTCTGGAACTATAAAGATTTTTAAATCTACTATGGCGTACAATGGTGGCAATTATTACATTGGAAACGAAACAATTGTCTTGATCTAGATATTTCAGATCATGATGTAGAAACAAATTAGAACATGCTTATTCACTTTTTATCTACCATTTTTTTGGATACGATACTTTTAAGGCAAGCCAAAAACACGAAATTAGTTGATTTTTTACATAAAAAACCGGACAAGTGCGAGTCAGGCTCGCAAATCGAGGCTTCCGTACAAATACAGAAAATTTCACAAAATTGGGAAGTAAGATGTAAAATCTCTATAATATAACCATCGACAAAAAAGTTTTTTTTTTTCACTTTTCTCGTCATACATCGAAAATTACAAATTGTTAAAATAATTAAAAACCTTTTTCAGCATGTGCTAATGACGTTCTTTTATATGATACCCTACATGATACGATTTACTCACTTTGAATTTTGAACCGACATTTTGTGAATTTCGAGGCTCTATTTTTTGTGATTTAAATAAAAATGTACAATTTTCAGATTTATTCCTATATGTGAACTCTGAGACAATGCTTCTCGCCAAATTTCATAGTTCTATGTCAACGGAAAGTACCCGTAGGTTTTGATTTTCGTGAGTGTCGAAATATGCGGTTTTTTACGACATAAACGGCTCTTACTTTTTTAAACGATAACTGAGAATTTTTTCTTTTAAACAAGAGACCATAGACATACTTATACAGTTTAAATTTCAACTCGGTATCTTTACGCGTTCCTGAAATAAAGAGTCTTGACATACACAATTACACACAGACGGACAGACAGACAACAAAGTGATCCTATAAAGGTTCCGTTTTTTCCGTTTGAGGTAAGAAACCCTAAAAATAAAAATATGTTAAGTATTTCTGGACGCATCTAGCGACGCGTAACTCCATAAACTTCGTCACAATTTTATTGCCATCGTCAGGATTTTCACGTCGACCTATTTGTTATAATTACTCACCAAAGTAACCAAAATATAACAAACAATTTAACACTGTCACTTTAAATTAAAGACGACGCAGAATACTCAGACGTTAAGATTCAACTCGGGACGTCAGATTATATATCACCAGGTGTATAGGTACAGTAGAACCTCGATTATCCGGCCCTCGGTTACACGGATTCGTGATTATCCGGACTACTACCCGAGATCTATAAACTTATTTTTTTTAGTAGAATTCATACATAGACGGACATAATCAAACTTGCAAATCCCTCCCGTGGCTATTGTTATGGCGTATTGTTATTGTCTTAATTGCAAAGTGTTTTCCAATGCGTTTTGTCAACGCGCGATCTGTGCATAAAGCGTAAACGAATGGTGTTATCGATAAAATATGAAATAAGTATTATAAATTATAAACAAAATGAATTTTGTACGGTGTTCAATACTCGTCGAGAATTTCCCGAACTTCTCAAAGGCGTCAGCCAACCAGAGTTTTTTAAAATAAATAAATTAAAGCGGAAATGAGCTGTGATTGGTTATTGCAAAGAATTGAGATATGGAGGCTACAAAGGAAGCATGGCAAGGTTCTTTGGGCAAGTCTCAGGAAGCGACAACTGAATCAGACGGTGGCATATCTATAGCTCAGAGCAAATAAAAAAATCAAGAGAGAACGTCATTGAACAGTCAAGTGAGGCCGGTTTTTTAAACATGTGCGAGTGCGTCGGTGTTGCGCCGCCGTAGTTCGACTGACAAGCCAAGGCGTAGTTTCGTTGTACGTGGATGAATTTGTAATTGTCTGTACACGGCGAGGCGTAGTTTTAGTTGGTTTCACTTGTTTGTTCACAACATTTACTCTTGATTTTTTTATTAGCTCTGAGATTTGTAGAAGCACACCTGTATTTTATACGATTTGTCAAGCAACATAGCTGTTTTCTATCCGAGCGAACGGTCACCCAACATAGTGGTCCAACGTTGGCTAAGATAATAAGAAAAACATATATTTTCATTTATTCGATTATCCGGATTTTGGACTATCAACGACACAAATTAGTCCGGTTAATCGAGGTTCTACTGTGTGTTGAATCATCTCTAGGTGTTTTATACTTGTCTGACATTGAGAGTTACAAAAATATAAAACTAGCTGTAGCATTACGTTGAAAATAAATCTTGATGTGTCTGAGTTCTTACGAAATTAGAAGTGTTGATAGTTGTACGGAACGCTGAAGGTTGGAGACATGGCATTAAAAGTAAATGCCAATCAGGCGGTGATTAAATTATAATTAGGTATCTGTTTGACTTTTAGAGCTAATAAGCTTGTTTGAGTTATAGCCAGAAATATGTTTGAAATGCTGCGGGATTCACATTCAACCGATTGGATAAAATAGAGGCGGGTTTCAGTTTGTTTGTATGTTTTAAAATTGCATGTTCGCTAGGATAGACTGTTGTTACTAAGAAAATTTGTACCACCATTTTACACAGTTTGTGCAATACATTTTTACTCTACTTTAATTCACCGCTTTCAGAAAACTAATTTTTGTGTTTCTTTTTTACAATGTATATGATACATATTACATGTAAATGGAGTAGTACCTACCTATATCATGATTAAGTATCAAACGTATTAGGCTATTAGGCAGATGCATTGATCACGCCATTTCATCCTACGTGATCAATGCATGATGGAAATGCAAAAATTTCATCCTACTAGATAATTCTTGAATATAATTTTTATTAAATTCCTGTAATGTCTACAGAGTTAAACAAAAGCTTAATAAAATTGAAACAAATTAATTCTAGAAAAGACCGCGGCGGCACTGGACAATAAAAACTGAAACAAATGGGTCTGAAGAGAAAATCTTAGCTTAGTTCTTATGACGGAGCTAATAAAGTCGGCCCGACACCTATTATTTCTATGAGTTATTATTATAAGTGGGGTGGTTTCTCAGTGTAAATAGCGGACAATGTAAAATTTTAAGAGTTCTAACTTTCAGTGAAGTGATCCAATGATTTCATCCATCAACCATGGGACGTCCACTGTTGGACATAGGCCTCCCCTAAGTATCTTCAATAAGACCAGTTGGTAGTGGCTTGCATCCAGCGTATCCTGCGGCCCTAATGAGGTCTTCCGTCATTATGAGGACATCCTACGCTGCGCTTGCCGGTATGTGTTTTCCACTCGAAGACTTTTCCATCCCATCGGTCATCAGTCCTTCGTGCTATGTGCCCTGCTCACTGCCATTCCAGCTTAATGTTCCGCTCTAATGTTTTGGTTTGCGTGATCTAAAAATGAGATGCAAAAAAGAATGTAATCGTTCATTTGTTTTTTCACTTTTGCTTTGTGTTCCGTTCATCTATGTGGTATTTTTAAGATTCTACGGGTGCTTTTTCACCAGACATGTGCTATGCAGCTATGCTGCGAAGATGTGAAATCTACGCTACGAAAATATGTGATCGTTTCCACCAATACTACGCTAGGTAGCTGTGCGAGGAAGATGCGCTATGAAGATGCGCCGCCGCAAAGTAACTGTGCGAGAAAGTTGCGCATCTCGAGCTATGCTATGTATCGATAGCAGGGAAACGGCGGGGCTCGCGATGGTCCATAGCAGGCATCTATAGCACGCATCCATAGCAAACATCCATAGCACGCATCCTTCCATAAAAAAAAACATCTTAGTTGAATCCGTTTCCACCAGTGCTAAGCTATGTGCACCAATGAATATGATTGGTGGATATCAAACGCATACATAACATCGTAGCAAAGCACATCTCTGGTGGAAAAGCACCCTAACATCTAGGAATGACAAATGTTTAATATATATTACACATTTTGATATATTGATATTTGATTATTAAAATGAGAAAAATATATTTCTGTAATTATTTAAAAAAAAATCGTAGGAAAAAATGTTACAAAAAGTGTAGATATGTGAAACATACCTACGCAATTTTTAAGTAGGTTTAAAAATCTGCCAAACATAATATTTTTCGATTAATATGGAAACATCATGTGGGCATCATCACCTACTTGTGGGTAGACTTCCTACATAATGTAAGTAACATTATGTAGGAAATGTACCAACAAGGAGGTGCTGATGACCACATGATGACCTCATAAAGACCGCTACTCTGGATGCAAGCTTCTTGGCTGCCTGGAAGAAATCGCCATGGGTGTAAAGGCCGCCAGTTTATAATCATGTTTAGTCTTAAATGTGTACAATGTACATAGTGTTAAATTTTTGCTTGTGGTTATAAATAAAAAGTTTTGTCTGTCTGTCTGCTTCCTATCTGTTTCATCGTGGATCTTTAGGGGGGGCCTGCGGCCAACAGTGGACCTCCTATGGTTGAAACAACTACAAAGAGTTGTATAATAATGTTCTAAGTACAAGTAATAGTTTTAGAACATTGCTTTCTAATCCTGAATTATGGAAAACCTTATGCTGAAGTATCCGCACCAACCATAATTTGTTAGTGATTGATTTACAACGCAAACTTGGAGCATATTTGACATCCATCACAGAAATTAATGATGGGAAGTTAAGTAGGCATCAGAAAATTGACGTTGATCATAAATTACTAAAACAATATGCCGACGATTAAACGTCTACATAAGAGAACCGAAACTTGGTTACGAACATTATTTCTTTCTCTCCTTATTTAAAAAAAAAATGTATCCTTGCTTTCTAATATGAAATAATTTATCTAACCAATTCTTACAAAGATACCCAATAGTTTCAGATTCAGATTCTTTATTGACCTTATAACAATGTTGCGTTATATTAGGTAAGTCAGTTACAGTTCTTAAAATACATATACAGTTCTAACTTAATATTCTAAATACATTTAACTCAAAATAATAATTCTATTCATAATCAACGAATCATGTTATAAAATAATATTGGCAAACATTTATTTGAAACGATTTTTTTTTGTTACAAATAAATCATCTTTTAAAATCATAAACACCCCAAAAGAGTTAACATTTTTTTAGGTGGTAGAGTTTGAAGTTTGCTTTATAAGTGATTAGTTCTTTAAATGAAAAAAAAATGTGATGATAATGTAACACACTTTAATGTCTATTAATGTGAAGATTCTGATAAAACATTAAAAAAAAGGCACGTAAAACTGAAATTGCGGATAAATCATTGATCACATTGAGAGCCATTTAAAGCGTTTAATAATATACACAAATTAATTCAAAACACTCTCCTTACACAGCATTTTTTCTTATTAGAAACTTAAAAGAACAACGAAAGGTAATGAGATCCCGAAAGAAATTGAACTGTAAATAAGCATCCCTGAACACCTTCTCTCAGCACCGTATAAGAAACACGGTCTGTAATTTTGTTTTCCATTCCAAACACCGAAACATAAACCTTTGTTACGTACCTAGTTTTTATTCCATTCCGACATAAAAAATAACACTCCTGTAGTTTCTCCTACAAGGACGAGAGGCTGGGAAGGAACATCTTTTTTAAGGAGGCCGTAAACGTACAAATTGGTGGGTACATGTTATTTGAGGGCACTATACGAGTGGAGTATGGTTAAAGCATCGTAATAAGACGACAAGGGAGCCTACAAATCATAATAAATTCGGAGAACTTATTAAGTCAGCCGCCGACAAACAATGGAGCAAGTTATTGGCGATCTACCCTCGTATTATCTATCCCCCCTCTCCGGCCTCTCGAATGTTCCCCCGGGCTCAAGTGGAGCAATCTTCATTTTATCGGAAAAAGCTTGCACAGAATCAAGAAAACATCAATTAACAAGCAAAGAGTTAGAAAGGAGGTTAATAGCCGGCTTTCAATAATGCCGGAGTTGAAGGCGATATTCTATTACTTAGGTAATTCTGAGCAGTGAAGCTTCAAACACCGCCAATGTAAACGATTTGCTGTTTTGTTTTTTATTTCGTTGTTATGGTCGCTGAGACTTGGATTTTAGTTAAGAGTGAAACTAATTTTACTAGTCGTATCAATGTTCAGTGCTTGCTATATATTCCAATGGTTAGAAAAAAAGGAATAACAAGTAAGTAAAGGAAAGATGTCATGCAGTCGATTACAAGTATAGGATTTTTTATCGGTTGTCTTATTTATGTTTCTATTTTTTGATATCTAAGTATGTTGTTGATGAATTTGGTAATGAAAACGTATGTTTATATTTTAATTTCTAAACTAGCAAAATAATTAACAGTTTATTTATACAATGCCCATAAACTATGGACACCATGTTGATAACACAATATTTATAAGATATTTATGCCGTTAGCACTGGAATCACAAGAAACTTTCAAAACTAACTTAAATGCGATCAAACATGCAATACAGGCACGCTATGGCGCATGCGATACCATTAATAGGCTGTCTACAATTCGCAGCTCTTTGCCAATTCCTAATTGTATTGTATGTTCTACTGAGACTATATTTGTCAAGCATCAGTCCAAAATTAACCATCATTTAAATGTATTAGCAATTTTATGAAGGATGTCCTCGTTTAATCACCCATGAAACACCCACGTAGCGTCCTAAATATAAATGACGCAGAGTGCCTAGGCATAATATTGACCTAATAAAATTACGCAAATATAATTTTAGTTGACACTGAGTACCGCTGGAGCGAATCTGAACCAATTAATTTAATTTAACTCGCTACAAATTATACACGAAAATAAAATAATCCCGGCTTAAAGACGAGCCAAAACACGAAACAAATCCACAAACCGCTACTTCAGAAACAAGAAGAAACTGCTATAAAGCAGCCCGATTCAATCTAACAAAATAGTAGCAATTACCCGGCAAGGTATATGCCGTATCGGGCATCGGTCGTCCTTCGATAAGACATAAATAGAAGTCTGCGGCAATAACAGTCCGAATATCGTTCAATGATGGGAGACGAGTAGAAAGTGTAGGCCAAACAATATCGGGCTGGGGCACGTCCGGCCGGCGGATTAATCAGTTAGTCGCACTTGCGGCGGACTACGGAAGAGTCGATTAGGGGGCACCTTGAGATTATTGAGACATCGGCGGACCAGCTGCGGCCAACTTGGATATTGCCGCGGACAGGGCTGCCCAACTTGCCCACTACTTCCCCAAACTCCGCCGTCCGATCATGCTTATTGGAAAAGGGACACTATTAGGATATTTCGGTAAATATGTTTTTTGGAATGATGCCATACGTTGGCTTTATTGCCTGGAATTATTTATAAGATGGATTTTCATAGTCGTATCATTTATTATCATACGAATGCGTGCTCTTTATAGCCGGTTGAATGTGCCTATTCTATTCATAACGAGCGCGTCACTCTTATTGTTTTGCTAAAAATATGCGATGAAAGAGTGACTTACTTGGGGTATGAATAGAGATTGACATTTGCAACACGAATGGCACGAGTTACACACGCACGCATCGCTTTTCCTGTTGTACTATAAATCTGAACCGACAAGGAAGTGTTACTTGACGAAAAATAAGGTAAAAAGATGCCACACAAAAAGTGACTGATCTTTTGTGTAGTTGTTTGTTTACCTATGCAGTAATAGTGTCATATTTTACTGGATATTTATTATTATTTGTCAATCATAGAGATAATAATACATCGTAAAGAGTCATTGTGCTTTCTCAAATCATATGCAAATTGCCAAAAATTATGCGACGCATTTTGTTCGTTGTTAAATATCTTAATTTGACAACTATCCAAAATAACGAACACTTATTTTAAAATCGAAATGAAAACATAAATTCGTTTATTGGTCTACTCTGCCAAATAAAGAGATGTACTAAAGTTATACACTACCAAATCTGCCTATTATACAGGGTTATTTCTAATCAATTAGCTTCCTTTTAGATGCTTGTTCTGTACATCAAAACTAACAACTTTTGTTCTACGACTTTTGTCAAAACTCAAAATTCCAAGCATTTTGTCGATATTTTGCTAAGGAACAACAAAATTTTTTTTTTTAGTTTTGACAAAAGTCATGGAACAAAAGTTGTTAGTTTTGACGTATAGAATAAGCCCCTGAAAGGATGCTAATTGATTAGAAATAACCCTGTATATTAGTTATTGTGTCATCCTATTAATTTTTAGGATAAAATGGGTGTGTTTTAATGTATTATGTGAGTTTTAATGTATTTGGCACGTCCGTTTTAATGTCTCAATAAATGCAATTTAATTTAATTTTTAATTCAGGACACACTTTCAGCGAATGACAGCAAACAACTTTTCATTAACCGACGACGTCAGAGAAGAAGTAGGTTCTACTATTCATTAAACAGCTTTACTATAGTATGTGATGATATGATGTGTTCCTAGCCGATTTCGGCTACGGCGACACTTTTCTGTACATGGGTATGGTTACTGATGGGTCCTGACATGGCTGATGTACCCAATTTTAGCGGTGAATGTCCTAGGACAGTGGCTACACGTGAGGACTCCATTTATGTAATTGTATGTAATGTTGGACGGCGGTTTGTTTTTGAGATGGTCTCTTTTAGGTCTAAACCACGCCTCAAATGCGTACACGTTGGTATGTACTTGTTGTCTCCATAACGTACGGTCGACAGCCTGAGATTCCCATGATGAGGGTTCGATACCACACCCCTTCATATGCCTCTTCAGGACATCTTTATACCGAAGAAACTGGCCTCCGCTTTTACGCTTCCCCTTTTCAAGTTCTGAGTAGAATATGCGTTTTGCAATCCTTTCATTGGGAATTCTGAATAGTATAGTATACTATAGTATGTATAGGTATACAGAGCTGGGAAACATAGGTGCTTCCAGCTCGAATATAGCTAGTTTTGTTCCATGAATAGGTACAAATGTCACGTCCCTCTCGCCAGGGAGATCCCTTCGTCGCTAAGCATCGCCCATTGAGCACTAATGCACAAAGCGGGTGCATTGTCCGTCAGTCCGTCTGCCGCTGATTGCATAGATTGCAGACGTGCCCGCAACTATTCGCGTCTTGAATAACAATGGGCTGCTGGGACGTTAGTCTATTGCAAAAATTGGATATTCGAAAATCAATATGCATATGTATTTATTAAAGTTTATTGAGGTTCTCAATTCGACGCGTGTATATTTTTTATGTCCCGCATATTTTCTTACAGAGTAGTCCGATTTCGACAATTCTTTTTATATTTGGTAGATCTTAAGTACGCACTTTAAAAGTGCTCTTGTTTAATATTTATCGAAATCAGCTGAACCATTTCTGATAAATCAACAATATAGTAAAAATTACTACATCGATCCGTGAGAACTATTCAAATTCTGTACACGGTTGAAGTCGGTTACGCCATTTTTTTGCGAAAAATAATTATTTAGGAGTAAATAAGCAGCCGTGTGAAGATTTTGTTCTGTTGGATTGATTATGATGAAACTACATTGAAATTGGAAATTAGAGGGACTGCACTAGTGTGGTAGAATTAAGAAAAAAAACTTTATACTACACCTGCTCGGAAAGTATATTGATACTTTATCAAATTTACGGTAGAAAGTACGTCATTGCATATCGAACAAATATGCGGCGAGAAAACGCATCTGAGCGGGAGAGAAAAGTGTATGAAATAAAATCCATTTCTTACGTGGTTTTTCTTTTTTAATTTTGGGTAAGACTATGCGCTGGTAACCTAAATATCAAAAGCCAAAAAGTTTTTACAGTGAATTTTTATCTCCAAGTTCGCAAAATGACACTGGCCACTAGCTGTGTGTTGGATGGTGTCAAACAATTTGAAAAAAGAACATGTGAAAATTGCAGACGCCATTCAATATAAATTTCAATTAGTAAAGATTTAGTTTTTTATTTTCCTCGTAGGTGTAGTATCAAGCACTATGTATCACTCGAGAGAAAGTGCGATTCCCGATCTCGGGTGTTATAAAGCCCGAGCCGTAGGCGAGGGCTTCAAACGACACCCTCGACGGTAATCGGTCACTTTCTCCTCTCGGTGAACAATGTGCTATATATGCAAGTTCAAATAATCGTGAGCCTTGCAGGGGAGAAAACACTATTCTATTGTCAGTCTGCCTGTGTGCAAGCGCTTGCACAAAATGCTTCATAATGTTGGAGCTATTTAAAACTTCTCAAACGACGTAGAAATATGGTTTAGTGAGACGAACTATATTATGTGATCCTTTACATTACAAAATACCCCTGAATTTACAATTAAACCACATATTTATCATATTGCGTGCATCCAAATAAGTACTACTTATATTATGTAACATAGATTTAGAGATAAGACTTTAAAGGTTCTGTTTGTCCAGTTCTATTCTTAGAATATAAAAAAAAAAATTGGTTGCCTGTAAAGTCGGTATACGGGCGAAAGTTTTACGTGACAACGACTTTGAGTGGTAAAATAATTTTAATGTGAATATTCATTCGTATAGTAGGAAGAAGGATGAAAATGTCTGTCTCTCTCGCTCTTAGGCGGGCTAACCATGACGCGTGCCTCTCACTCGCTCTCATTGTGAGCGCATAACGTGAGCGGAGCGTAACGTAGTTTCTTGAAGTGTCACCCGGCAAACCAATTTATAAGACGTTGTCACGTCAAAAATATATATTACAGATTGAAAATAGTTGTTCTTTTTTGTGCTAGCGTTTATATAACCTTAGTAAGTATCTAATACATTTTAAGAAAATGTTACAAAACTTTATCACGAAAACGTTGGCAAAGTTTCTGATGCATGATCTCTCTCGTAAAAAATAAATTATTCCGCTGCTGTTATGCATCGTATATGCAAACTATTGCATCTAAAGCACCCAATGAGAACGTAATACAGGTAGTTACATACTCAAACACATCCCTTCCTGTTGTACCTACACATCGATACAGTAGAGCAACTTCGAAGAATTTTGTGACCTGATACATCCTATGCAAGTAACTAAGCTAAGAGCGTTAGTCCTGTCAGAGGCCTCCAGGCGGCCTAAAAACTTCGACACTAGGCCTAGCCACCCGGCTTATGCGAACTTACTTTACTAAATGCGTATAGGCTGGGTGGCTAGCCCCGGTGTCACCTTTTAAAGCCGCCCGAAGGCCTCTGACATGACATGACTAAACGGTTATAACAACCGGCGCCTACAATTTAACGTGTCATCCGAGCCACGGTAGTGCTCAGTTGTAAATGTCACCCGCGGTCACCCATCCGAAAACTAACCGAGCTGAATGTTGCTTAACTTCGATGATTGCTATTAACGAACAGAGTCGAAGATAGTGATGATAGTAATAATTTAAACACGTCATTTTTATTATAGTATTCTACGTAGCATTTTCATAACTAGCGACAGTTAAGTGGTCTTACAGTCAGTCCCAAAACAAGAAGCACAATACTACTTGTTATAATTACAGAAATATGAAATAAATAAATAAATATTTTGGGACATCTTACACATGGCCTCTTACCCCAAACTAAGCAAAGCTTGTGATATGGCTGCCAGAGACTGATATACTACATATACTTAATTTTAAATACATACTTATATAGATAGTAACTAAATAACACCCAGACACAGAGCAAACACTTTTTTAACAAATATTTGCCCTGGGTGGGGATCGAACCCACGCCTCTTTGATCCAGAAGTTAGGGTCACTAACCACTGAGCCACCGAGGCAGTCAAAATATGGGTGGTGACGAAACGACATCGAAAGGTAAAGTAGATCACTTACTGAGTAAAAGAAGAAGAATAAACCCATCTGTCCGATAAGTTGACGACATCAGATTCATTCCTAGTCATGTTCTGATCAGATCGATTTTATTCCACACAAAGGAAAATCATAGGAAAATATACATATACCCATCAGTGATTCGAATGATAATAAATGGGCAATTTTGCATATTTATTTAAACTTCAATCAAATACTCAATATGTATTTCAATCTTATCCAACAACTCAACAATCAGCCTCTTCTGAATATGTTGTGGCGTGTTTCACTTCAAAGTAGAACCAGACGGCTTCGGCCATTTAGGAAACCGGGGTTAGGAAACTGTGTACAGTAGCTCAAAAAATCTATTAAAATATGGTAAATAAATGCGCCAAGTAAAACAACCGCATTGAATGCTTAATTTGAAAGGGATTTCATATTTTCAAACTTAATTTTTGTTCGAGGCCGCCATCACGTCGCCATATTTTAAAAGCAATGTAATATAATCTATAATCCTAAGTATATATGTTTAATGATAATAAAATCCGAAAATATGAAATTCCTTTAAATGAAGTTAATAGGAAAATCATTATCCAAAACAAATGTGGCAAATAATTGAATACTGTACAAGGTAATGGCCTAAGCTAGATATATTTTTACATTATCCCTTTTCATCTGAACTGAGTAACTCCCTTCTATCTTATACTGCGTTTGGCCTACAGCCTTCGAACATAATCCAAACGGTGTTATGTGACGAAGTATCATATGGCACTATCAATAACGGGCACCGATGCTAAGTGCACTAAACATTATCAGCTTACGTGTTAATATATTGAACAGCTCGTTAAAGATAACGCTTGCATGCCAAGAATTTTGGTATCAGCAGCTGGTAAGCCAGTTTTGAGCTTAGGGCAACATTTTCAGGGAGCGAATAATGTGATACCACGGGATAATAGGATTTGGTTCATACTAAGCATCTACTTTACACAGTCGACTACAGCGAGTACTGAACGATTTCTACCCGACTTCCAAGGAAGGGTATTGTTTTTAGTAGGTATCTAATGATTCATAAATCATAAATCATTTACTTGGCATAATAATAAATATGTGCAGATACATTGTTTCAAAGGCTCCCAAACTAGTCAGAGACTGTACGTCAGGAGCCAATGGCTTCTCCTATTATGTCACAAAAAAACATTAAACATTATTTATTTGATTGACACATGCAGAAAAAAATTACACTTGAAATTACGAAATCAAATGAAAACTACAGTACCCAATAATATAAATGCGCGCTATTGTGTGTGTATGGTGTATGTGTGGTGTGTGTGTGGTGTGTGTGTGGTGTGTGTGTGTGTGTGTGTGTGTGTGAGAATGTGTGTGTGTGTGTGTGTGTGTGTGTGTGTGTGTGTGTGTGTGGTGTGTGTGTGTGTGTGTGATTGACCGAGAGAACGAAGTGAGTAAGTCTTGGTTTTGACTCTACAATTTTGCTTTCGTCTGTCCGGATGATTAATCTACTGTTACATTTTTTAACGAATCTTGTCGAAGCTACACGAGTTTCTTGTATTTTTGGTGTTTTTTTTTTTATCGCCGGCGTTTTTTTATGTTACTCCTATATATGAATTAAATCTAGATTTGAGTTTAGATTTATTTTATCGCAATCTTAATACGATTATCGATAATTGCGTTCCAAAAAAAAGGAGAAGGGTGAACTCGAAGTATGTGTATCCTGAGTTCTATACGGCTGACATCATCTGTGATTTAAAATTAAAGTCGAAATTTCACAAGCAATTTAAGAAATATGGTTCGTCCACTGACTATAACAATTTTGCCGAGTGCAGGGCTAGGGTTAAAAATAATATATATCTTGCGGAGAAGCAATATAAACTGAATGTCCAAGATCAATTACTGAGGGATCCACAGTCTTTTTGGAATTTTGCTAAGTCCAAACGAAACAGCAGATCTCCGCATAAGATATTGAAGGACGGGGCTGTAGTAAGTAACGATCAATGCGCCAAAGAATTCGCAGAGTACTTTTATTCAGTTTACAGTACGAAACGAGCGAACTTAGATGTGAGCGCCGCGATCTCTGAAGCGGGCGGTGATAACGGGGCGGCGCGCGTGCATCTGGATTCGCTGCAGTTAGAGGACGTCCGCAGCGCGCTCCGGGACCTGAAGCCTAAGAAGTCAGCAGGTCCGGACGGTATACCACCCTATGTCTTCAAAGATTGTCGGGAGGTGCTGGCTCAGCCGCTTCATCACATATTTAATCTCTGCTTGGAACTAGCCGAGTTTCCGGAGGTTTGGAAGGTGACGCGAGTAGTTCCGGTGCCAAAGGAGAAATCGTGCACAAAAATTGAACAATATAGGCCTATAGCAATACTGTCTACGCCGGCGAAAATACTAGAGTCTATAGTGCAAAAGAAAGTATCGAGTCAAATTAATACTCAGCTTTCAGATGCTCAGCACGGGTTTCGCCTGGCCCGAAGCACGACTAGTAATTTACTTTGTCATATGGCATATCTGGTTCCAGCAGTAGATGGTGGAGGGCAAGCTGACGCTGCTTATTTTGATTATAAAAAAGCGTTTGATTTGGTTGATAATGACGTGTTACTAAAAAAACAAGCTGGCTTCGGTTTCACCCCACATCTGCTTAAATTTTTTGCCAGTCATATGACTGATCGGCAACAGTATGTGGAATACTCAGGGCACAGATCGGAACCGTATTTCACGAGATCCGGAGTAAGTCAGGGTAGTAATCTTGGTCCCTTAGAATTCGGTATAATGATAAACGACCTCCCGGCAACTCTACGGAATGCAAAATGTCTGTTGTTTGCCGACGACTTGAAATTGTCCCTAGAAATTAAAAGTGAAATGGATTGCGAACGACTGCAAGAAGATATAGATAGAGTAGTAGCCTGGAGCACGGATAACTTATTACAATTTAACGTTTCCAAGTGCATGACTATATCTTTCACTCGATCGCATAATCCAATCTTACACAAGTACAATATACGGGGAGTGCCTATTGCTAAAGTTACAGAAGTTAAAGACTTGGGGGTAACTTTTAACGCAGGCTTGACATTTAGGGATCATATTATTAAAATTTGCAAAAAATCATTTAGAAATCTAGGGTTTATTCTTCGCACGTCATCTGGTTTCACAAATATAAATGCAGTCAAAGCCTTGTATAATGCTTTAGTCAGGAGCCAATTAGAATTTAACGGAGTTATTTGGTCTCCTCATGAAACTAAATATATACAGATGTTGGAGAAAATTCAGAACAAATTCGTTAGATATTTATATTTGAAGCTGTATGGAGTTTATCCATATTATCCATTAATGTACCCTACTCTATTTGTTCTGGGTATGGTTGGGTACAATCAACTAAGGGTAAGGAGGGAATTTGCTTTAGTTTCATACTTATTTAAGGTACTTAGAGGGAAAGTTCAAAATGGTGACATATTAGCACATATACGCCTTTACGTCCCTGACAGGTACGTATGGCGGCGGCTGCAGCCGCGGCTACTGGCGGTGCCGCGCGCGCGCACAAACCTGCTTGCGGAAGCGCCTCTGACGCGCGCACTGCGCACTATCAACCTTATCGCGGTCGACACGGACCTATTTACGTGTTCACTGAATGAATTCACAAAAATAGCTTTGTTTGTGTTAAGCTATAGGAGCTAAAATGTTTTTATGTTGGTACATATATAGCTACTATAAAATGTTTGAGTGTATAATGTAATATTGGTAGAAATGTTTAATAATCATTTAATTAGTATAGCTACACTATCGCATTAGGTGATAGAACCTGTCAAGATAGTTGTATTGTGGAAAATAATAAATAAATAAATAAATAAATGTTCCCCTCTAATTGCGGGAAATTTTGTGCGACGTTGTTTATCTACCGATTTTTATTATATTTGGCAAGATTGCAAGTTTTGCGAGTATAAACGAAATCGGTCCAGCTAGAGCGAGTTAAAGGCTTATGAAGACTATTTTTGCAGATGTTCGAAGAACTACGAGTAAATATGAATATTGTGAAAATCAGTACCGCAGAGTCTCCCGCCATCAAGACATCCATAGAATCACACATATAATATTTATAATGTAATGCAGTACTAAGTGCTTGGTAATTTGGAATTAGTAAAAATATGCATTGTGTTCCATAATTTCGAATTAATTAACATTGACAATTAATGTTTCCGACAATGCAGGTTTCGTCGAAACCACAGAGATACCAGAGGGATAACGTGGTCGATCGAGAAAAGAAAAAGTCAAAAGTCTAGTCAAAATTTCTTTATTCCGTAGACACAATACTGGCACTTGGAATCGTCTGGTTACAATTTTTAAAAGTTCTACCTAATTAACTTTTAGTACAAATAAATAAGCACACTTTTTAGATTTTACAAGATCAGTAGCATTAGGTACACAAAATATTAGAATACAAATCCAAAATAAAGTTGTAGGTATCAGTCTCAAAGCAAATAAAAAAATCAAGAGGGAACGTCGTTGAACAGTCAAGTGAAGCCGGTTTTTTATACATGTGTGAGTGCGTCGCTGTTGCGCCGCCATAGTTCTACTGTCAAGCCAAGGCGTAGTTTCCTTGTACGTTGATGTGTGTGTGTAAATTGTCGGTACACGGCCAGGCGTAGTTTTGGTCGGCTTCATTTGTTTGTTCACAACATTCTGTCTTGATTTTTTTATTTTTTGTCTGAGGTATCAGTAACAATGTCATTATCAGTTTAAAAATGTCAACGAGTATGAAAATAAGGAAATTATACATTTCAAAAAATTGAAAAATACCTACCATGTTACGTTATTCAGCAATAGTATCGTCAAAGTAAAACTAATGTTTATTACAGGTAACAAATTATTCAGCAATAGCAACGTGAAAGTAAAAATAATATCGACGGTTGAAAGGCAATAATTACCAAGCGACATATTGGCAACTTTACACCAGAGCGTTTTAAAGTTTTATTTTTTGGAAAAAATATCATATAAAATTTTCTATTACTCATTTCTACTCGGTTCTAATAGATTATAAATGAAATTTAAAAGCTTTATGAACTGTCATTTAAAAAATATGATTTTTCTCAATAATTGAAGAGATAGTGTCGGTTAGTAAAATTTTGATCAAAATCACAAACAGGTAAAAATTACTAACCAAAAACAAATTTTTATTATAGAACATGAAAAATTACCTAAACCCCAATATTTTATGATTATATTTGAAGCAAAATGATGCATCCAGAATAAACAGTTGTTTAACACATAGGTAAAATGATCGAAATAAAAAGATAAACCTCTTTACTGCCAGGCAATTTCAACCATAGTCCTATTTAAATAAGGTAAGTGTAGGACAAAAAGTCCTACACTTACCTTCCAAAAAGGAACCACCTAACAAAAATTCAGGTTTGTACACTACATTAGAAACTTTTGCAAAAGTTTTCAACGGATATCGTCATCACCAATTCTCAAACAGCCCTTGTAGTTATCTTACTGAGTATGAACCTCATCTGATGATGAATGAAAAAAAAATGCTATCAAAAATATTGTCACAATAAAAACTACTTAAAATTAAAACTTTAAAGTTGACATCGGTTTCTGGAAAACCTATCTAAATATTTATAATAAAAATCAACCATGTCAAATCATTACCTATTTTATTGTTAATTATTGTTTCTATTAATTTGTCGTCGTCGTTGTCTTTGCAGACATTGCACAGCTGGACTAAGGCCTCCCCTATAGATTTCCAATAAGACCGGCTGGAAACGGCTTGCTTCCAGCACGATGCTGCGGTCTTGTTGAGATCTTCCGTTCATCTCGGAGGTGGACCCATAATCTAGATATCAAGACTACGCTGCTATTAGGCCCACAGTAAACGATCACGTTTCGGGAACACACAACTGTTGCAACTCTCGTCTTGAGGCACTGAGGTTTATCGGATGAAAAGACGTCATTTGGTTTTCCGAACGCTGCCTAGCCGAGTTAGATTTAGCGATTGACCTCCTTCTTGAAGTTGGATTTACCTAGCTGGACTACTTGTCCTTCTTTTTTCCAAAGAAATATTTTATGGATACCACCCCGCCGAGGGAGCAGGGTGGTTGTGTGGGAGTTCCACTGATCGGTGTACCCACTACAAACCCCGGGGATGTTGCTGCCTATGTGCTGGAGCTTCGGAGACGCGTTCGCACTCGTTCGCGGCTCTTAGGACCTTGCCCTATTTAAGGGTGGATTTTCACCCTTCTTTCTTTAAGTGGCGCGGGGAAATACCGCACGCTCTTCCTAGCGTAGCCCTCGGGCTACGTTTTTCATGCAACGAACTCCCTCGATTTTGTTTCCCAAGCCACCGGTTACGGGGTCGAAGGAGAGCGTGGAAAATCCTCCTCCGACGCCCAGTTCTTTGGCGGTGCATCGGGAGTTCCGGGAAGTTCTCCCTTTCGCGCTCCACCGTTTTCTTTCGACACAAGCGCAACATAACTTGTTCGCAAAAGGAAACGGCCGTCTCCCACGATCTCTCACAACCAAGCATTGACTGAATCAATGCTGGAAGCGAGAGATCAGTTCCTACACTTGCGACGAGGCTTCGGCGCTCATTTGCCCATGCTGAACACTCCTCCAAAGTGTGTTGCGCCAAATCCTCGTCGCAGCCGCAGTGGTGGCACTCTGTTGTCGGTTCTCTTCCGGCTATGCGGCACAAGTACTTTTCGAAGCATCCATGCCCAGAAAGCACCTGCAAATGTTGCACGAGCCGGAAGATAAGTGACCCATGCGCCCTGTCCAGCCAGTCAACGAGGACGGGCTGTATAGCTTCGACGGTCCAGCTGCCAGTTGTATGCTTGGCCAGCTCTTCCTTCCACTCCTCGAGCATGCATGCAAGTGCCGAATTCTGCCCGCGTTGGCGGAGCTCCGTGCGCCACGAGTATGTTCGCATGTACCTTGTGTTTACTGATTTTAAAGATTTACTGTGTTGTCTGAAAATAAAATTATTTATTTATTTACCTCCACTTCTAAATCCCATTGAGGTGACCCAGCCAAAAGGCATGTCGCGTCACACGAAATAGTGCGATAACCTCTGACTACCCCGATGGCCATTGCGCTTTGTGGTCACTTTAGAAAAGCGACCGTTTCTCGGTTTAGGGCGTCCGTCCATATAAGCACCCCGCACAAGGCCATCGACCACACCACTCCAAGATAAAAAAGACGACTAGCGGCAATTGGTTCCCTAAGATTAGGAAGAAGGCGTTTAAGTGACCCAGCTGCACCCATTATTCGAGGAACTAACTGGGCGAAATGCTCCCAAAAGTTCCACTTTTCATCGAGGTGTAGCCCTAGATACTTCATCGTAGGCTTCACCTTAATCGATTCACTCCCTAGTGATTCCGGCGCTCGTCGAGGGCCATGGAATACCAGGGCCTCTGACTTGATCAGCGCTACTTGGAGTCCCAGTTTCACTATCCTTCCACCTGCACCGTTGCCATCGCAAGACTGGCAGCCTCTTCGTAGGTTCTCTACACAAACCCATGGCTGTGTATTAAATGCGTTGGCGATGTCTAGAGACACGCCACCAACACTTGACCATGAGCCACCCCATCGTCCGAGAGGGCTTTGACACGTTTAACAGCGTCTATTGTAGACCGGCCCGCCCGGAAACCAAATTGCTCGTCGGACAAGTGTGGACCAATCCTATCAAGATACTGGATGAGGCAAGCAGCTATCACGCATTCGAACAGCTTGTCCACCTCATCCAGCAGGGCGGTACGCGGAGGGAGAGTCCGCAGGGCGCCCATCTTTCCTCAGAAGGACTAACCTTTCCGTCTTCCGTAAATTTAGGATCTGACCTGTCTCCAGACCGGTTGGACTACTTGCGGTATCGCTGGATAAACTCAAGCACAGCCCATGTCTTGACCGAATCAATGGCTATCTCAAAGTCCACATATGCTAACACACCAAATTACCAAGCTTCTATCTCGCTTCAATCTACTCGCTTTTTTCGATTTTTATGTACTTTTAACAATAGATTTAAATTAATGTAAAATATAAATTTATATCTAATATAAAGTCATATCTGAAAAACTATAAATATAAAGTCATAAAATCTTAATAATGCACTTACCGAGTACACAAACAAGCTACGAGATTAAGCACTTTGCTCGATGCGCGCACGCATGCGTGTTGTCTAAGCGACAGTTCGGTGAAGACGTAATCGTTATTTTGTTACCAACAGCCACTTAGAATCCGATTTACAGTGCGGATAAGTGACAAAACAAAAAAGGTGCTGCATGGATAAGGTCACTTTTAGAGAAATCTCATATCAGAAATAGTTATCTAAGTAACATAAACTTTTATAAAATCGGGTAGAAAATTACTTAACGACAAAATATATCCTGTCTTAGGCAGGTAGATATTCACTACTTCACATTTTAGAATAAATTATATTTAGGTAAAAAGTACTAAATGACAAAGAAAGTCTATTGAAGGTGTGTTAAAAAGTCTTAAATTACGAGAGAGAAAAACAACAATCAGGTAAAAATTCTTAAGTAATGCTAATTTCTGGGTACTCGCAAGGCAGGAAATACTTTATGTTTGGATGCATTATTTAGAGTCCAGGCAAAAATTACTTAGTGTAAATTATAAAAATCTAATCCTTACTATGTGAAAAATATTCATAAATCATTAAAATTTTAGTCGCTTGGACGCCGAAAACTGTGAAAATGTGTCTTTTTTTAAGTTACCAAACGACAACAAACTTCGTCCTAGCGCCGTGAGAGTAAGACCAATCGACGCAGTTTTTTTTCTGATTTCAGTGATATATATAACTCAATATCGCCCAAACTGTCGCTTGGTAATTTTTGCCTTTCAAGCGTCGATATTATACTATTCTTGTAGAAAACATCATTCGATGGAAACAGAAAGAAAGAGATGCAATGATTTAATATGGCATGAGTTAGAAAGAGACATAATAAGTATCTCGATTAAGAGGTTAGTTGCCGTGTTTTTCTCTCAGTAGTGTCAAATTCCAATACATATTTGACAGTTTTGACAGCACTGAGCCAGATTTTCTATACATTTTTGTGGTTGAGAATTGCCTCAAGCGACAACAGCGCTATCTCTCTAGTTGTAATTGCTCTGTGGTCAAAACAAACTGACTGACTAGGACTGAAGAATTTGTACTTGATTGTTTCGAAAAATAACCAAAAAATAAATTTGCTGTGTCAACACGATATTTATATGAACGTCTTATAAAATCTGCGCAATTCTGTTTTATTCTATTCTTGCAACATTTTGTTTAGAATAATTAAATCATTCAATTCTGAAATTAATGTAACTTTTAACCGTAGACAGAGAAGACAATCTTGGTCTGAGCTTTTAACATTATTAATTGTAGATGTCAGATTTTCGTTTCAGTTGTTGTTAGCTAGTTACTATCAGAATTTGTTGAGTAATTCTAGAACTTTCGTTGAACTGAAAGGTAGTCTCATTATTCTTGTCTCGAAAATTCAGTTAACACGGAATAATATAAAATTGTATTGCTCCGGAAGCCGGCGCCATTACCGTGCAAGGAGGCGCATCCCGTGATAACACGGAGCAAGTCCAGGCTCGGTTACAATTACGAATGTATTATTTATCAGAGCAAGCGGGCCTTCGTCCGGGAAAAGGAATTGATTTCTGCATAATTTAACAGCGAAAACACCTCCCAGAGACCTCTCGCTACTACTAAAAACAAAACATTTGTTTGTATTTTACTACTTGCCTGTGAATAACTGCATTTTTTATGTTCATACGCGTATTCGCTGCGAAATGAAGGCAAGATCCTCCCGTCTATTTGCCTCTTCGTTTTTAAGCATTCATTACGCAAATAAGTTTCGTTTCATTATTTTGACCGAGAATAATTACAATTTAATTCCCTTTGACAAGTTGCGTCTTATATTTTATTCAGAAGATGGTTTCGTTAACATAATAATTAAATGGCCTTTATGAATATAAAATCTTAATCAAAGTCGCGTAAATAGCATAACTTTTCCTAGTGTTCAGCTCGATACACATTATGCATATTAATTAGTTCGGTGGCGGCGGTGAGGGAAATATGGTTAATAAAATTCTGTTTATTTATGGACTGATCACTTTTATTTTTTAGCAGATTAAAATAAATGAAAGTAAGAAATATTCTTCCAACAAAAACATTTTCATGTGAAATGTAGCCAAGACTAAATCACAGATCGAACGAAATATCAAAAAGTTGTCTGATCCAGTCCAGGTTTTGCGTAGTTTACTTAAACTTTGGCGTTTGCCTGTGGCTCCATACTTTTTGGCTAGTTCTTACTCGTTTCCGCCAGATGCGCTGTACAAAAATGTATAGAGCCCCATGGAAATAGCTGTAGTTTTAATTCACCTGTAAACCTGGACTAACCCCTCAGATCTCATGTAGAGCCAAGCTTCTAACCCTACAAGTCCTTACTCCACAAACTCTACAGCTTAGTCGATATAAAAATGACTTGGACGTTTCGATACAACAAGAACTATTTGTACAAAATAATTAATGAACAGTTAATAAATAAAATTAATCTTCACTTTACGCCCATGTGCGCTGGACACGCTTCCGCGTATAGACGGTGGAGAGTTAATACTTGGAATTTGGATATAAGTTATTTGTTTTGATCACTCTGAAAACTTATTTACTTATTCATTATTTACACGATGAAAATTGATGGATGTAATTCTATCTAATTATGGTGTAGCTGAAATACAGGCCTTACATCACAACCGGTAAAGTGTTCTAGGCGCAGAAAAAAATGCTACTTATTTATACTTAGAGTTTTTAAGGTATATTTGACAAACCATCAATGAGCAAAATAAAATTTGCACAACAGATGTTTTTCCAACGCTGTTTTTGACATCAAAATATATTGTGGTAAGGTACAATTAACAAAATTATAGTGTTAGTTACAGCTCGGACTAATTTCGTCTAGCAGTCCACGTCCGCCGTAACAGCATCAGTTTGATTAGAACAAACAGGGTCCATTGGCTTTGTTGCGAGCTGACTCAGATTCTTGTAGGTAATTAACCGTTGCTATAAATTAGAGAGGGCAGGGGGTAGGGCTCATTGCGGATGCGTCGCACGGTCCGGCCCCAGAGGACGGACCAAACATTGTCACTGCACCGCAACTAGGGTTACCATTTTAAAACTTGTCGCCTGTCCAAGGTGTCAAAATTGTATTGTTCTACGATAAGCTGTGTTTATAAGCTAATACCTAGTTTGCAGCGTTAAAATATCATTTTCATAGATTAATAAAATAATAGGCTATTGCTATATATTTGGGTAGGTAGGGAGGGGGCAGGAGTAATTGTGAATGTGTCGAATGATTTGGCCGCAATAGATGGTCCACCCTGCACTGAAACTAGAGCATCAGATTAGTGTATTTCAGCATTTTGAGGAGTCTACTGTTGGACATAGGCTTTTCCTACAAATAATCATACTCTTTTTGAGCGGCGTGAATACAGGGTTATTTCTAATTAATTAGCATCCTTTTAGGGGCTTATTTGACAGAACATTAAAACTAACAGGTTTAGTTCTGCGACTTTTGTCAGAACAAAAAAAATCAGCTGTTCCATACATTTTGTCGAGGGTGAACGATATTTTTCTATGAAACAACAACTTTTTTTTGAGATTTGACAAAAGTAGTTAATTTTGATGTACATAATAAGCCCCTAAAAGGATGCTAATTGATTAGAAATAACCCTGTGTATACATATATAACAATTTTACTTATTTTTTTGCTTCTCAATTCTCCTTTCCATCTAGGTATTTTTTTTCTAAAGAAATAAAGTTGGATATCGACGGTCCTCCTGTTGGTAAGAAATCATAGCGTCTTCGGACAACTGCAATGCCAGATGTATTAATGGTGCATTGCCTACAGCGTCCCTCACGCTGTAGGCAATGTACCATTAATACATTCTTTTCACATCGTTCTTGTAGCGTTTTAAATTACATATAGCGTAGCGGGAAAACTTTTTCGCATTCTGCAGATGCGTGGCCTCTTCCTTAAAGTACCAACTCAAGGCACAAATGCTTGTTACATGGTAACCCTAACCGCAACTCCAGCTGTGTTCACTAGTTAGTGCCCGCACGACGCACGTGTTGAAATATTGGTGCTGTTAGGAGTCTGGGACTTCATCGATAAACGGACGAGTTACGGCGACGCCGCCAGATACGGGAGACAGATGTTCTGGAGAAGCTACTAGGATACTGGAAAAATTAAGAATATTTACTTAGTGTAGGTACTTTTACGAGCCGGGTAAAGCTAAAAAAAGGGTAATCGTTGGTTGCAATATATACATACCTTTGGTATAAGTATAATATAATATAGAAATAGCACATTGAGACTATAACTTTATTAAAATTTTGAAATCGAACGCAATTATGAGTTCACAGAGGCAATTTTTATTTAATAGTAGAGATGTATTTTTATATTTTACACAATAAGGTAGATCCGCAAGAAAGCAATTATATAAGTTTATGTTACCCTATGTAAAGTTCTCTAGTGGTGACCACATATGGGCAAGCGCAGCGTAGAACGTCCACCCACAAGGATGACCTCGTTAGGAGCGCAGGATCGCGCTGGCTGCAAGCCACTATGCTAACGGTTTTATTAATGGGCACAGACCCTGTAGTCATGGGTCATTAATTTAAATATTAACCGGTTTTATTGGAGATCTGTAGGGGAAGCCAATGTCCAGCAGTGGACGTCCTATGGCAGAAACGATGTTACCCAATGTTTAAACTACACATTTGGTGTGACCGGACATATTTGTCGTACACTCACCAAAGGCGTTTGTAATTTGTTGAAACCGATAGCGCGTATGTTAGCGTTAGAAGTTTGGTGTAGGTGCAATTTTTTTATTCAATCAATCTGAATTAGTGTAATAAAAGTAAGTCATTATGGCTTAGAGGTAGTGAAACCCGCCTTGCAATCGTGAGGTCGTGGGTTCAAATCCCGGTCCCGTACCAATGAATTCTTTGGAATTTATGTATGGAATTTAACACCACTGGCTTGTCGGTGAAGGAAAACATCGTGAGGCAACCAGCATGCGTCCGTAGAAGAAATTCGATGGCGTAATGTGAATCCACCAACCTGCACTGGGTCAGCGAGGTGGATACGGCCCAACCACCCTTCGTGGGTAGGCCTACGTCCTGCAGAGGATTATTAAACAGGCTGGTACAGTACAGTAATAAAATGTTAAAATGCTAAGCAACTATAACGTAATATTTTTGTGTAATATTGTCACTAAAGTATTTTTAACTAGTTTTTACCCGCGGCTTCCCCCGCATACGCAATGTATCATTATAATTTATAGCCTATGTATTATTCTGATATATAAGCTATATTATTGCAAAGTTTCATCTCAATCCGTTCGGTAGTTTTTGCGTGAAAGAGTAACAAACATCCATCCATCCATCCATCCTCTTTGTGAGGCGTTTCTCGTTTATAATATTAGTAGAATATTTTTGCTGGCGCATCAAAATTCATTTCTCTATTATTACAGTTCTTTAAACTTTTGTCTTGTTCTGAAATCTCTTGATAATTCAGAACATTGCATAAAACTACAACTAACAGAGCTAGTTAAACAGAATGGGCTGTAAACTGCGCACATGTGAATTTATCGCATGCTAAAATTTTAAAGCCGAAATAAATAATTACTACGAATAGCTTTGAAAAGTTAGTGGCGTATAAAATAATACAGAATAGAGTTAGTTAATTAAAAGATAAACTCGAGGTTGGTTGATTAAACATTGTTAGATTGCAGTTAATGCAAAATTAAGTTTATATTGGCTATACAGGGCTGTCCAGAACTGGTGTACAAAGCCGAAAGGAGGTTATACATACCATCACTATGAACAACTTTTACTAGAGGCCAACCCTGAGTTCGAGTAAAAAATCAGTTGTTTCATACATTTTGTCGAACATCAGTATTTTTCTTTCGAATTCCGGGACATGTACAAGAAGGTGTACAAGATTATTCAGAAAAGGTGTAATCAAAGGTGTTACTATCATTTTGAAAATAAATTACTATGAGGCTAACCCTGAAATTGGAAAATATGAAGTCAGAAGCTTCATATGCTATGTAGATTTCGAGTGGAAATTGTGTAAAAGACAGGTAACTTTTTAGATTTTGGGGTGGCCCCATGATGGTGGTCTGCAATAAAAGTTGCTCATAATGAAGCTCTGAATCACTTCTTTTCGACTTATTACACCTTTTTTGAATAACCCTGTATTTAGTTTCATCGTAGCAGCATTATTGATAGACCAATGTCATCGACTTCCAAAAAGGAGGAGATACTAAATTCGTCTGTATATATATATTTCTTTGTGTATGTTCATCGATATTTTCGCCAATTGTGAACCGATTTAAAAAAATATTTTTAGTTTGAAAGAATATTCTTCCGAGGTGGTCCCATTTAAATGTAATCGAAATCGGCTGAGCCGTGTTTGATGAAACAACAAAAATGTACATGGATGTTACATTGATTCGTGAACATTATTCGACTTCTGTACACGGTGAAAGTCGGTGTTGCAATTTTTTGCGAAAGTTAATTATTTTATATCCTGTACTCTAGTCCAGTAGTATGTAGACGGATTTACATACGCTATCGAATTTCTTATTTCCAGGCGCAGGTTTCCCTCATGTTGTTTTTCTTCGCTATGGCTTTGAGTACTAGACATGGACATTATTATTTTATACTACGGGACTAATCGCGCACTAAAATTACGAGATAAATAAATACCTCCTCATCCCGACGTTTCGGCCGAGTTGCATCGGCCGTGGTCACGGGTAGACTCAGTCTACCCGGCCGAAACGTCGAGATGAGGAGGTATTTATTTATCTCGTAATTTTAGTGCGCGATTAGTCCCGTAGTATAAAATAATAATGTGTTCAAATCGCGAAAGTTTAAAAACAACATTAGACATGGACAGTTTACAATTTAAAAATAATAACACTAACAAAAGCATATATAACGATATATTACTCCAATTAGGTTACACATAACTATAACAATAAAAGAAGTGGAGAAACAAATGATAGCCGAAACCCAGCCATAAAATAAAATGTTGGAACAAAATAATTTTTATGTTAGACTTCCAGCTATTTTATTAGCTTTTGCAAGCCTAAAATGAGTTGATGCGGCCTACTTAGGAACACAAACAACTCCTGTTTACGAGTGTAGCTAGTCCATAAATAAATCTATTTCTGACAAAGGAAACCAATTTTTTATAGTATATTTAGCCTCCTACGCTTTGAGGGAAACGAAATAGAGGGTAAATGTATTCTAATCAGCGTTAGAATAACCAAATTTTTATTTTAGAACGAATTTGTGATGAGATGGATAAGAAGTAACTATTATTAGGGTTTCGTACCTCAAACGGAAAAAACGGAACCCTTATAGGATCACTTTGTTTTCCGTCTGTCCGTCTGTGTGTATACTTGACATACAAAGAGTCTTGACTCTTTATCTCGGGAACGCGTAAAGATATCGAGTTGAAATTTAAACTATATACGTATATCTATAGTCTCTTGCAGTTGTGTAAAAGAAAAACTTCTAAATTATCGTTTAAAAAAGTTAGAGCCGTTTATGTCGAAAAAAAAATGCATATTTCGATACTCACAAAAATCAAGACCTACAGGGTACTTCCCGTTGACATAAAACTATGAAATTTGGCGAGAAGCATTGTCTCAGAGTACACATATAGGAATAAATCTGAAAACTGTACATTTTTATTTAAATCACAAAAATAGGGCCTCAAAATTCACAAAATATGGGTTCAAAATTCAAAGTGAGTAAATCATATCACGTAAGGTATCATATAAAAGAACTTCATTAGCACACCCTAAAACAGGGTTTTAATTATTTTAACAATGTGTTTGTACGGAACCCTCGATGTTCGAGCCTGACTCGCACTTGTCCGGTTTTGTTTTTATTTAAAAAAACTACACAGATTCTAAGAATAATAATTAGGTATTGTATGAATATCTTATCGCTTTAATTGTATACATTTTTAATGAAATGATATTGTCTTAATATTGCTAGAAGCCATAATATTAATAATGCTATTAATTTTATCTAACTTTCCGGTGTCCATTATTGCGCTTCAGGAAACTGCGCGGTTTTGTATGCTTAGACTACGTTGTGATGACGTCACTCACGGCAGTTTTACAGCCATACTCTACTCTAGTACCATAGTACCTTGAGCATTTTGTTTTACTTTTTGGTGTCAATTTATTGTTCTCTCTGGGAAATGCGTCGTTTTGTTTGCTTAGACTCCGTTCTAGTGGTGTCATTCATGGTTGTGTTACTATCACTATATGACAGACATCGTTATCCTAAGATCACAGAGTATAAGGAACCGTGGTGGCTCTACCACCACGCGAGGTTCACTCCATACAGCACAGATTTTGTTGGTAGAGCGTTAAGTCCCACTACGAGCCAAAATATCTTCTCTCGGTTCTCCCAGTACCGACGTTTCTGTAACGTTTCGTTTCTGTAACGTATCGTTTAGTATTATTTGAAAATATAATAATATAAATATTTGTTATAAAAACTATGTTTAAATTACTGTTACATCTCTCATGTTCGGTAAGTAGGTTCTTATTACCTCCAATTTGGGCTTGTAGGTGACTAATTAGCGCTCTAGGGTAATAATGTAGCTAGAAAAGCCCTAGGGCGATAGGTAATCTCATATTAAAGGTCGATGAAACGTTATCGTCAGCATTATGTACAGTCAGAGAACTCGTACCTTCGTAAGTGAATAAAAGGTGAGATTTGACGATGTATAAATTGATCTTGTCCTATATACCTCTCAATTTCAATAAAATGTTTTATTCTTGTAATGCCGGTTTTTTTCTACTTACCTCACAACAGAGATGTAAAGCAGAATAGTTAGCTCGGGTGTAAGCACCAATTGCACCCTCGAACTATAGGGCTATAAATATCTCGGGCTGCAATTGATGCCTTACAGCCCTTGGCTACTAATCTACTATTATTGTTTTAGAGTAGGTATACATATCTTAGTTCTTAAATTGCAGAACACAAACAAGAATTTAAACGGAGACAGCTAGGAAAACATATTGTTAATGCACATCGCTCCTCTGGCTTAAGGTAATCGCCAGCTCTCACGTATCTGATGGAGTTTCAAAGCTTCCAAACTAGTTGGACTGTTGCACAACTTCCGATGCTCTGCTAGGTGCATGTTCCCGATAAGAACAGATTCCCTAAATCCTAGCACGCGTTGGACGTCCGCGGACGCTCACACCCGCTGCAATTAAAAACTTTCGCTTGGCTGCCTTATTTTGATGCGGGTAGTTTAGAGTTACAATGACCTGGATGTATTACGTAGGTATAAGTAAAAGTAGAAATGTTGAATCAACATTAAATAAAAAAACACATCGGAATATTCCGTAATGTGCCTATGTCATTTGCCTCAGTGGCTCAGTGGTTAGTGACCCTAACTTCTGGATCAATGAGGCGTGGGTTCGATCCCCACCCAGGGCAAACATTTTTGTGATGAACATAAGTGTTTGCTCTGTGTCTGGGTGTTATTTAGTTACTATCTACATAAGTATGTATTTAAAAATAAGTATATGTAGTATATCAGTCGCTGGCAGCCACATCACAAGCTTTGCTTAGTTTGCGTGTGTAAGATGTTTCACAATATAAAAAAAAAAGACGTACAAGTTGCAGGATATTTGTAGAATATGCACACTTTAAAAAAATTATAAACAAGATTATTTTTTTACAAAAAATAGCATGATCACCCGTGTACAGATTTCGCGAATATTTCGCATGCGGATCGATGTAGCATTATTGTTGATTTATCAAAAATGGCTCAGCCGATTTCGATAACATTTAAATGGAACCAATTTCGAAGTATACTCTTTCCAATAAAAAAGAATTATCAATATCGGACTACTATGAAAAAAGTTAGGCGTGGATATACAGATATAATTATTGTTACGCGTCAAATTGAGTACTTACCTCCTCCGGTTCGTCGGTCAATTAATAAAGCAAAAGCATCATTGTGATGCTTATTTCGTTCTTACTTCTTTAATTAATCGGCAATACAAAGACAGCAAAAATTTACTTGACATATAACTAGATAAAGAGTTTGGAATATAATAATATGTATAAACTGATAGATAAATCTATTGTTTAATCCTGTAATTTAAACTAACAGTTTATAACTATGTCTTTTATATCTATGTAATAAAATGTGTTAATGCGCTATTTATTTAAGTGTGCTCGTACTTTATAAAGCAGCTTTTAAAGTCTCACTGAAATGTACGAGGAGTGTTAATTAGTTCATATAACGACCGTTCCGTAATGACGTTGAACAGACTATTGGCAGTTAAAATAATTAGGAGCGACATATCCTAAGTTCTGTAACTTCTTAACTTTCTACTAAATTTTAAATATTAACTTAGGCACGAGTTCCAGGAAGCTATAGGCAACACGTAGAGAAACTTAATCAACCAACACGTGTTTGTGTTTCACTTCAAACGAGCGCCAGTGAAAATGATATCGTACAGGAAAACGGCAAAGGAAAAGTTCGGTTTGATTAGGTAGAAAATTGTCAGGGAAACTTTCCTGATGTTATGTTGAGCCTATAAGATAACGAATATGACAGATCTAATTGAAGAGTGGCTTGTCGGCTCCTCGGGCATATTGCGATGCCGGTCACGGAGGCGCGTGAACTTGTCGCGGGAGCGGGGCGGAGCGGGCGGCGCCGTGATGGGGAGCGGCGGCCCGCGCCGAGGCCACCAGACTTATAAGGATTACGGGAAAATGTGTATTCGATGACATTTTTCGGGGCCGTAGAAAAAGATGAAATATAAGGAATTCTAAACGTGAGCGGAATAACGCACGCCGCGTCACCTATTACCGGTCTATGCGTTCCTTTAGCGGTCGGGCGACGAGCGCCGATGAAACCGAGCGTGACGTTCCATTCCTGATATAAAAATATATAAAAAAGCTTTGTTACACGCGACTTGGCTTCGGCGAAGTGGCAAACTTCGAAGTGGAAAACTTTTCATGGAAAAATCTTTGCAGAAAACGATTTAATTTTAAAGCTATTTGTACTGTTTAAGGACCGCCTTTATAGCGGATATCTTGCTCAATTTATCTGGCTTAATAATGTAATCAAATCTCTTAACGGTTTTAATTAGAAAAGATGGTTACTTGGCCGGGTCGTCGACGGAGTTAGCAGAAGTTGGCATTGGCTAACTTATCACATATTCTGGTAACTTGGGTGATGCTATTAACCGATGTAGTGTAGACTGCAGACCGCTATCTTTGCAGGAGATTATTTTAATGAAATAATTAAATTAGTGAGAGTACGGTGGACAGCGGACGCAACCAGAATCTCGAGTAGCCGTTGTGCGACGCGCATTGATTTCATTTGCCGCTCTCTCGGAACTTCCTTTCGTGCTTGAAGAATTTTTCGTCTGACTTAAATACTATAATATAATTTTCCTGTGTTGCTACACTAAAATGCCAAATCAGTAAATTGAGAATCGATACGCAATATTCTCAGAAAAAATGCTAGACTCTCGAATTGCGCAACGAGAGTAGATTCTTTCACAGAGATAAGGAAAACAAGGCTTGTTTGTCGACCGCAAGGTTCCCAGGGAACATTTAGTGCGGACTCGGACCCTCGTTACAATCAGCGCTGAATTATTTACCACGGCCCAGCTTACTGGCCCGAATTGATTTCTGCATAATTTAGACAAAAGGAAACGTTGCAGAAAAACATAAAAACTGCAATAAAACGGCGGTCGTGTTAAGATATCTTGCGAAGGAGAGATCGGGGTTAAAATTTTGATGTAGGTAGAGAAGTTTTGGCAAACGCAGCGCGGCGGAATGATCGGACGTCTGCAGATAACTATTAGATAGTTGAATCAAGAATGAGGGAGGGGAAAATAAAATCTGTACAGGTGGTATTAGGATTCAGTGCACGTCTCGTATCGGAGGTTTCTGTGGAGGAAGCGGTCTGCGGGTTCCGCAGTGCGCTGCCGCCGTTCCTCGTGCCTCTTCTGAGACAATTACCTCTACGTAAACGGAAAATTGTTCAAGACCTCTCAGAAACGTGTTTTCTAATCTTCCGAGAGGATTCAGCGGGATGCCAGTTTTACATTTTCAGCTCTGCAGAAATTATTCCTTTTAAGTTGAATTGCTTTGTTTTCGAAATGGCGAACGTAAACGTAATGGCGTTTTCATATTGCGCTAAACGTAAAGAATGTTTTATGTTAGACCGTTGTAGGAATGTGTTGAATAAAATACGTTAAATTACAAGCTTTGTTAATACCCCTGTTCATAATGCGGGTATCACGAAATGCATGCAAAACAGAGGAAACACGAGCTCCGCTAGCAATTAATATCCAGCACAATATTTTCGCAAAGTTTCGCTTCCGAAACTACATCCTATGCTGCTCCAAACAAAGTGAGTCTCCCGACTATTTTACGGGCAATAAACTTTTAGAGTGCGGCGTGAAATTCGACCTTAAGCTTTTAAAAATAATATTAATTTTCTCTTTATACTCTTGAGAGATAATCTGGCATGTATTAGTGTATACGTGTAGGTTTGTTGGGTTGACTTCGCGTCTAGAAAGTTCCCAAGGAGCGACTCGAGCGACTTGTAAAGTCTTGTTACCGCGTGAAATCCACTTGCTTTGTTACGGCTTAATTTACGCAAACCTGCGAAGAAAAGATAAGCCCCTTAACTCGAGCAGACTTAATTGGTTCAATGGTAGCTTTATCGGAGTTTATGCTAACATATTAGGCGTCTTCATCAATGTGTATAATTTTATTTGTTGTTTGTGCGAGGAATCTCAGCGTTAAACGTCTCCGCGAGGACCATTTACAATAAATCCAGTTGTTTGTTGGCCCTCCCCCCTCAACCCGTTTCCTTTCCCCCGACTGACGTTAATCAGGTCTGTTCCACTTAGATCTCTAGATTATATAAGTCTGCCTGAATGTACACGTTCTTCCTTTTATTTTCTTTCAGACGAGGTCAGCCTGAGCACAATCCGACTCCAAGTGTCCGTTGTTATTAGATTTGCTTCGGAACTATTTGAAAACGTTTCTTGGTAGATTTTATTTAACTGGAATTTAAATTCTGTTTTTAAAGTATATATTTATAAGTGTAAAGTCGATTCTTCCTCGTAGCTATTTGTGTAGCAGGGTTTTGGCATAAATTTTAATTTGTCCAACGGACTGATACCGACGAATTAGTAAACAAAAAATCGTTATTTTAATAGTTATAGTTTTTGAAATGTTTCTTAAATTTTGTTGGAATAAAATAATCTTTAGTCTTTATGCAAAAAATTGCATGAATCGTGTAACATTATTATACAAAAATACTATAAAAATACTTTTCATTAATTTCGAAGTTCTTATAGTTTTTAGCCTTCGTAAAAACATATAAAAACTTCATCAATATCGGTTTATATTCGTATCAGATCTACAACGCCATAAAGGCATAAACAGACCATAAACAGATACAAGGATTATATAAACACACATTTATTATAATTATAATCTATGCTTAAAATAAAAACACTTATTGCGAAGTTTAAAAGGAGTTATTTTTTTAACTCTACCTATACTACGACAACTGTTTTCACTGCCTAACTTAACTACTCAAAGCGACATCAATCTTCTCTACTGTATTTATTTTTCTAATAACCGTTTTTGCCACACAAAATGGAATAAAGTGAATAAATAGCAATTAATCACCGAAATGCAATAAAGCAGCTGCAGCGCACGAACTTTAAACTCCGAAAAACAGACGCAACCGCGAGAATTCAGCTCGCCCGAAAAAAGCTGAAACAACGCTAACTCGGTTCCGTCGGAAATCTCCGGAGAGCTGTTTTTAAGCTGAACAAAACATAAATTTTACAGCTCGTTTAAGTTTAGCTCATTATTTCATTACTCGCATTATCTGGTTCCGAAGTTCTCGGGCACGCGCTCTTTCGGATGCTTGGCCGATTCCCTTTTGCAGTGATTCAAATGTTTGTTTATTTGTCCAGTGATCACGATTTTACGGGACATTGAGATTTTATGGTCTATGAAAATTACAGGCAGATTTTTAAATTTCAGTGTTTTTGCTGTTGTCAAGTTTAACAGCAGTTCTTTAACGGTTTTCAGATGCGGATATGTAAGTATTACTGCACCAAGCATTTGATTATGATTAATTGTTTTAATATTATAAATTATTTATTAGAATAGAATAGAATATTATTTATTGTCATAGTATATCATTTACACATTTTTACTTAGTAAAATAAATTATAGAAATGGTTCTACAATGGACTCGTCAGAATTACAGTAATTTTATTTAAGAACTCTTCCCTCACAACAAAAAAAAATATAGCTTGGATTACATTAGAGAACGACAACAGCAATAAACACAAACAAAAATATAAGTTTTAACTTCCATGATTCCCTCATTAGACAATAGGTTTGATCATAATATAAATGTTAATTTTTGAGAATTGTCAGACATTCATAACAAATATGTAGGTATTGTAGGTACATAAATTCACTATATACAAATAAAATCAAAATGACTCAACTCTGTACAGAGGCATCGTTAAATTATAATCACAATAAAATAATACTAAATAAATTCAGTCTTGTAATTTAAAATAAATATGGGTATGCATTAACTTTAATGAATTTTGGTAAATAAAAATAATTTAATTTAAAAATATCAGCTGTAAAGGGGCTTCGTCAAACAATAATACGTTAATTACAGTAGAATAATCAAATAAAATAATATAAAATTTATATATTGCCAATATTGCCAGTATACAATTGGAAAACTTACATTATATCACCTATACGTATTTATATCACTTATGGAGATTTTCTCGTGATAGGTATATTCCTACAGTACGTTTGTTCATTCTTCTTAAATCTTTTTTGACTCTACCTTAATGCTAAAAAGTGTGGTTATCATATAATGCGATTTGTTTTCTCCCAACTAAGTTAAACAATCTGCTTCTTACATTTTTCCTAGCTCGTAAGAAGCTCGTCAAGTTTGGCCAGTACACACTGATTTTTATTATGATTTCAATTATATTCATCGAAAAGTTTCTGTTTAGTGAACTTCATTAACACGAACTAGTAACTAAACGTCGTATACTTTCTGTTTGAAAAATAGAAGTGAATCAAAAATTTCCAAAATGTATCACTAATGTTCACGTACAATTCAACACCCGGCTTTAAACTTCAAATGTAACTGTAAGCACTTAAAAATGAGTCACATTATGTGTACGAGTCTTATGTGCAATAATGTAAGGTTATATTATCCATAATCCATGTTATACGACATACGTGCATGGCAGAGCTCTGCCGTATCATTGTATGGAAAACAGCTTGACGTTTCAAGTCACGTTTAATATTTTTCTTATTTCCTTCGCCTCATTTGTCTCCAGCACAAAATGACATGAATGCCTTTTTGTTCTTGATATCTTTTTACCAAGTTTCTATTGCTACAATCTTGCGAGATATATGTTCATTTTCATGCTGGCTTACGATGTGTACGGCATTGTGTTTACGAATTTAGGCTTTGTATTTGGCTCCGTTTAGGTCAAGTTAAGTAATTGTGTCTAGTCTTTTATATTAGGCCAAATAAGATTACTTATGAATATTAAACTTAGAAATTGAACAGAGATGATAAATGATTTTCTAGTGACGTATCGAAGAACACAATAGAAAATATTACGTCCATAAAAACCTTTGATATTCCGAAATGTCGGTTTTTTGTCAGTAGTACTCGTACCATTGATTAGTTCCATTCTGGCCGAGTATGTCATTAGTAAACTGAGTAATGAACTTAGGCAAGCTTAGTTAGTTAGCAAATAAAGTTAAAGTCCTTTTCTTTGTTTTTTTTTCACATCCATACACTGAGGTTAACATAATTATTATTTTAAAGCAACAGTTGGCCATAGATAATAAAAGTTACTAATTTTCTCCTTAATACTTGCATTAATTTTTAGGAAAGTAAGTGAAAAAAATTCGTTTTTCTCAAGCTATTATGTGTCCACTTAGCTTTGTACTCGTAGCTTAATGACTGAACGGTTTTAAATAAAATATGTTGTAGAATGACAAATAACCCGGATTAACTTTTATCCCTGAAAAATACATCTATTATTTCTGCAAAACAACAGCTAAAATCTGGTGAGGTAGTATTTAGGGTTCCCTTTAAAAAAGCAAAATTAGTTTTTGCACTGTTTATGGCATAAATATAATAAACCAAAGAGTTTTGTATGTTAGCCCAGTACTTTGATAATATAATACACACCACCACACCACCTAGACAAACCGAAAGGTTTTTTTGGTGTTTTTACATGTATATTTATATTGTTAATGTGTGAGTTGCAAATAAATAAATAATAAAAATAATAGCACCTCCTTGAACAATATTTTTTTTTAAATTTTTTTAATAATTAAAATATCCTAATTTGTTTCCCTGTGAAACCAAGGAAGATAAACAGATACACAACTGATAACCATTTTTCCATAGGTACCTATAAAAAGAGAGCAATATATTTATCGCCTTGTCATTTGAAGGTGAGATAGAACATACTACGTAATAAGAGTAAACGTTTTACTATACCTATACAGTTTCCCAGTATTGCTTCCATTTGATATTGGATAGCAATTTATTTATCATACATATTGCGGCTGGGAACGACCACCTATTCCGACTGCGGCTTTCTTCCCGGAATCAAGGATGGGACGTGGAGAGAATCTCTCTATCCTTCTTCATTTTTTAAATGGAAGGAAAATTGATAGGGTTATCTGAATTTTTAAATAATTAAGTAACCGCAAAATAATGATACTAAAGAAAACACCGGTTTTTACTCACGTATAATATCGCGGCCGGGCCGCTGGGAACCCGACCGGTTTCGGAGTAATTAGTACTCCTTCGTCAGGCACTGGGCGCGCGTGCGCCAGTCGACGGGAGCGCGCGTATTCTCTGACGAAGGAGTAATTATTACTTCGAATTTACTTCGATATTACTTCATCTTTTATTTTTTATTCCTTATCAATTTTTCACCATATTACAATTGACTTACATTATTTCTACAGGTATAGTTATACCACATTATCAATAATCATTAACTTAAACCGAACAACAGGTTTAATTTAGTATGCGTACGTTATTACATAATAATTGACATAAATAATGATGAATGATGAAATTAAATGCGCGTCGCGGTCGGTTATGGCGACCGATTCATTTTGCTTTACAACAAATGGCGCAGGTTTTAATTATTTAACTTTAATTTTGTTTTATGGCGCATGTTTTCGTGTAGCCGTTGCATTTAATTTAAAAATGTATTGGGTACTTACTCGTACAGGATAGTTTGTACAATCTGGATACGCAAGAAAATATTACTGTAAATAGTGCTCAAATTGCTACAAAATATAGTAAACTAGTTTTTACCCGTGGCTTCGCCCGCATGATATTTTGATTACCGGGCTAAAAAGACTATGTCACTTTCCGTCTTTCAAACCCGAGGCCCTACCTTACCACCCTTAATAAAGGAGGTGGAAAATAAAAAAAACGATTTGACGTTTGTTCGATTCGACAGATGTTTTTTTTTGACATATCTTTACATGCTCGCAGATAGCAGAATTATTATTTTTTTTCGGGGTTTTGGCGGGAACGCGGAAAAGTCATGTCGCCTCTTTGTATTATTTTGTTAAACTTGTGTTTTTATCAGTGATAATTAGTGAAAAATTGTGGTATTTCGTTGATTATGAGCTGAATTACGTGCATGAGTGTGGGCAAGTGATACAATGTGACGTATCATGTCGTTCCGTGTTGTTACCAAAACTCCATAGACACCTCTAGTAAAGTCTCCACTGCTTTACTGAGGTATGACTTAGACTACGTTTAGACTTGACCGCGACTTTATTGGACTATGACGTGACTACGACAGTGACTATTTTGATAAAATATCAAAAATTCTAAATACTTGACACTGGCAAATGCACAACAATGCGACGCCTAACAAAAGAAGAAGAAGAAGAAGCAGAATTTTTCCTACTTACTTAACACTTATCGTTATGGAACATTATACGCAAAATTATTTTAATTTATAGTCTACGTGTATATTATATTAAGCTATTTTATTGCAAAGTTTCATCTCAATCCGTTCAGTACTTTTTGCGTGAAGGAGTAACAAACATCCATCCATCCTCACAAACTCACAAACTTTCGCTTTTATAATATTAGTAGGATATAGAATAACAATACGTTTTTAAATATAAGCCAACAAAATCGTATTATTTAATGAACATAATAAACAAACCTTTATGAAGTTCCTTAAGCTATAAGATCGCACCACGGTGCTGCATTTTTGTCATTCACAGCTATCATCACAGAACGGCCGAAATAACATTTTCAGACCAAAATAAACGCAAGCATTGCCTCCAAAAATGTTTTAGCTATGAGACTGCTTAAAAATATCACGTACTCTAGACTGAAAATTATCGCCGTTCTACCGGTATCTGGTTTTCTCCTCGCCTTCCCTTTTCCTTCTTTCCTCACCTCTCGTATCTTCGCTTTTAATCGCTCTCGAGAGAATTTATTAAAAATGCTAGCGTTTTTGACAAAAAGTAAGGCAGGTTTACCGCATTTGGTATACGGACAATATCTGCAAGAATTATTTTGCAATAACTTTTTATTTTTACTTCTCCGTCAATATTTTATGAGCGATTCATAATTTACCGTTTATACCTATAGCGTTTCAGTTTAGTATGATTGGCTATTGAGGGTCTTGAGAACTTCAAAGTACCTAGCTATTGTAGTGTTACAAACGGGGGAGCCGTTTGCAGCACCACAAGTTAAGAGAGAATTAGAGAGAACCTGTAATGTTGCAAGCGGGGAAGCCGGTTGCAGCACTACAGGTAAAGAGTATCAGGATAAACTGTAGCGTTACAAACGGGGGAGCCGTTTGCAGCACCACAGGTAAAGAGAGGATTAGAGAGAGAAACCTGTAATGCGGCAAGAGGGGGAGCCGGTTGCTGCACCACAGGTTAAGAGTATCAGAGTAAGAACCGGTAATGTTGCAAGCGGGGAAGCCGGTTGCAACACCACAAGTTACGAGACTTCAGAGAACCTACCCCAAGAGTCCTGCCTAGTGGTTAGGATTCCTAACGGTTCGAAGAAAGGAGATTAATATAGAAAACTAACCATACTGTTTACACATTTAATCATTTCACCATATAAATAACACTGCACTTATAGTCTATATGTTTTTCTTGAACCGAATAGAGAGAGAATTTTGAAAAGAGTCCGTGGAATGTTAGCCTAACAGGGGAGGGGTAGCACACAAAGAAAACACACTGGAGGCCGGCCGAGGTTGGAGCGTAGACAAGCTGGACCCGCCGATAGACGTAGCGCCAGCAGGGCGCTGGAGATAGAAGCGCCTGTAGCGCCAGCTGTGCGTTAGCGTATATACGCCGGTGGTGTTGTGGCGCTTGAGGTGGAGGCGCTTGTGCGCTAGCTGGGCACTAGCGTGAAGACGCCCGTGGTGTTGTTCTGGCGCTTGAGGTGAAGGCGCCTGTAGCGCTAGCTCGGTACACCAAGATAAGTGGCAAGGTCAGTGGCCCCAAAAGATGAGGTCCTCCTGTAACAAGGTCAAAGAGACCGAAGCCTCGCGAAGAAAAATTACCAGACGCTCATGCTGTCTTCTCTGCAGGACCCGTCACCACGTTCAAAGATCACACGTTAACATGAACTAACACCACATATACTTTCATAAAAATACCACAAGACATGCACCATCTTTCGTGTCTCCTTGATGACTTCCCTCTCAAGACTGACTGAATTTTAAAACAAGGATCGCTGATCCTGTCAAAAGCAATTTAAAATTTTCGTACATAGAATTATTGTTAGTTGGCAGTGTTATCGTTGAAAGAGTTTGAATGTAGAGAAGCTAACAAAAAGGTTAATTTCTCTACACTATTAGATGAGGTTAGGGTACTATAAGATACGGTGGGGTGGCAGTAAATACCTGTAAGGGTATTTGTCAATTTGGTAGGTCATGTAATAAATTATGTTAGTAAATGCTACTTGTTTATCCTTTTTTATATTTATAGAGTGTATATCATTTGTAACGTGCGAGTGTCATAATTGCGTAATATCGGATTACACAAGATTATTTTTTCCAAAAATTAGCTTGACCGACTTCACCCGTGTACAGAATTCGCGAATATTTCGCACGGATCGATGTAGCATTTTTCACAATATTGTTGATTTATCAAAAATGGCTCAGCCAATTTCGATAAAATTGAAACGGGACCAATCTCGAAGTATATTCTTTCCAATAAAAAAAGAAAAAATATACGCGTCGAATTGCATACCTCCTCCGGTGGTTCGTCGGTCAAAAATGGATGTAAGTAAAGACAGACTGAAAGGGTTATTTGCAATTAGCATTTCATTTAGATAGATCTAGGCTACGAATTTAAGTTGTACAAACGGATAGTCATATGTACTGTATCAGCCTTTTAATAGTTCACTGCAGGACGTAGGCCAACTCACAACGGGTGATTGAACCATATCTACCACGCTGGCCCCGTGAGGGTTGGTGGATTCATATACTCAATCAAATTTCTTCTACGGATGTATGCAGTTGCAGGTTGCCTCACGATATTTTCCTTCACCGAAAAGCCAGTGGTGTGAAAATCCGTACATAATTTCCAAAGAACTCATTGGTACCGGACCGGGATTTGAACCCACGACGTCACGATTGTAAAGCACTGTCACTACCACTAGACCACCACGGCTTAGTAATATGTAAATGAAAGAAAATAAACTACCTACTACATTCTTTGTTTTTGCTTCCTTTGAAATAGTTCGAAGGTTAAACAGGTAGTCATTTTTCGTTCATTTGTCCTCTGAATTCTTCAAATTTTATTCTTTTTTAATTTTTTTTATTTAACCTGTATTTTCTCACTGCTGGGCAAAGGTCTCCCCCAATTCTTTCCATTTCTCTACGTTATTTAATACTATAAGGTATAATTTTAGCGAACTCTGTCATATACTCGTATTCTTGCCAATTGTGGGTGTTGTGAACTTTCTACCCAAACCCATATAGAGGTAACTTTTTGAAACAGGTAAACATTATTTTTCAGTTACCTCATAACATTTTTTTTCTTCTTTCTCCTGAATTCAAAGGGCGCGTCACGCATAAATCACAGTAACACCGGCACACGTGTACGAGAACCGAAACGTAATAATTTAAGGAGTTAACGGGTGAAAACGTCTGCGGAGTTGTAAAAACTTCATTCAGCGAATTCCGTACATTTCTAGACCAAAGTTGTGGGTTTTAGTGGTGAATTTATGCTACGCGAGCGTAAGGCTGAGACTCTACTAAAGCGAAGCAGAGATGAACAGAGTGTTGTAGAAAAATAACTTTAGTTAACCTGAGGAACAATACACAGCTTTGTTCCGCACTCTAGAATTTCTTTTTCTTACTTAGCAAGTGGATTCGCAGATTGTAATGATCACACGCCACTCCCCTCGACTTGGTAGAGTGGAAACCTATGCTATTTTAGGGAACCTATGCTATGGTAGTACATCTAAGACCCATACTTCACTAAAGCGGAGCAGAGATGGCTAGAGCTTGAAAAAAACTCAAACTTTAGCGACGAACGAAACATAACTTCGTTCTGCTTGCGGTTGTGATTTGTATGGTTGTGTTCTCAGAGCAAATAAAAAAATCAAGAGAGAATTTTGTGAACAAATAAGTGAGGCCAACCAAAACTACGCCTCGCCGTGTACAGACAATTACACACACATCCAGGTAACTATGAAACTACGCCTTGGCTTGTCAGTCAAACTATGGCGGCGCAACAGCGACTCACTCACACATGTATAAAAAACCGGCTTCACTTGACGGTTCAACACGTTCCCTCTGGATTGCTTTAATTGCTCTGATATATTTGCTTAAATTTAAAATAATATCTTCATTATTTTTAAAATTCGAAGATTAGTACAATATGCCCAGTAGAAATAGGCCAATATATCAGTAAAATTAAGCAGAGAACCTTTGCAGGGAAGTCACGGACTGCAAAGCTCTAACTAGCTTCGTCTTAGTAGAGTCAGACTTTCAGTGGTGAATTTATGCCATGCGACTGTTAAGCAAGAAAGGGCAAGCAAGTCGCCGTCTCATTAATCACGGAGACAGTGCATATGCGGCGACTTCTACAATACCCATACGCTGTTTTACAATCAGCTTAGTGCAGTAGTTAATATTTTCTTACGAAAATTAGCTTCATTTTAGCACATTTTACTTTGACTCGGCTATTGCTTTTAATCGGTTTTATTTTTCCTCATGAAAATAGCCTACGAACTATTGTCAGACTTACCAAATAGATACATAAATATCGTAAAAATAGGTCAACCCATACTGTAAGAGTTCAATAACAAACACTGTAACACAATTTTACATGTATTAGAAGAATACAATAACGCCAAATGCCAATGAAAAGCCAATTTGATAAACATTGAAGTCACAGAAGACCTCTACCCAACTGTGTCTTGGTAGAAGCAGAGAATTTATGCCATGCGAGTGTTAAGCAAGAAGGGGCAAGCAAGTTGCCGTCTCATACATCACGGGAACGTGGCGTATCGCGGAGACAGTGCATATGCGGCGACCTCTACAATACCTATACGATGTTTTCTAAGCAGCCTCGTGCAGTAGTTAATCTTTTAGTAAACGAATCCGATACGAATTCTCTTTGAAAGTCTGAATTATACACGTAGGTATGTATTTTCAGGAGAGGTTACAAATTGTGTGAAAAATATGTTTACACAATTCAGGGTGGCTCACCTGGATGAATTCATTGAACTGATTCATCGTTATGAATATATGGCATTTCTGTATAATGAAAATAGATTTGCTATGAAAGTATTTTTACTAAGACATCCTCTTTAGAAATACGTTTATTTATAGTTACAGTAATACTAAATAAAGGAAGATGACTTTATCTTGATTTCAGAGATGGCCTCAAAGAATGATGTTTATGATTAAAAATGTAGGTACAATTTATGCCACAACAAACTATACAATCTTTATAACAATAACTTTTTGCTATAAAACTATAAATACCTATTTATATTTAAGACAAAAAAGAAATAAAGTTTCGAAACATAAGAAACAATAATCATCGGAAAATGGTTTCAAAATGCATAGAAACCACAGATAGAAACAAATATGTTATTCCACAGCATAAGTTGACATGATGTTTCATTTGAACTCTACTTACTGATCAAATATCATATTGGCGTATTCGCAATATAACGAATAAACTTCAAATAAGGTCAAAATTATTTTATTTTTATACTAGCAATCCGCCTCAGCTTTGCACAGGTGTATTATGCATATAAAATTTCCTCGTGAGTCATTCTATCTATTAAAAAGACCGCATCAAAATCTGTTGCGTAGTTTTAAATATATAAGCATACATAGGGACAGACAGACAGGGAAGCGACTTTGTTTTATACTATGTAGTGATAGTGAAGACGAAATAGTTTTTTTACAATATCTATTTCTTTCAATGCAATTTTGAATTCAGTGATTATTAATGAAGAAAGTAAAACATGTGTGCGAAGGAGTCAGCTGATGAAACGTGCAGAATTTCAAATTTAATAAATCTGCTTTCACTTTATTTGTAAAATTAAACCGTTGTCAGCTCCAACACTGCCTTTAACTTACTGCAAAATACCTAGAGCTTGTTATAGCCTAGTCTAGGCACGGCGTTACGCGTTTACACCCATAAATAATGCAGCACAGTAACACGAAAATAGGTGCAGTAAATAATAACTGTAGAATAACCCTGTCAGTGCGGAAATAGCAGTTATTAAAGGGCGAAATTTGAACCGTCCGCCAAAAAACAAGTCTCAAGTCCTTGTACCTAGTCAAAAACAGTGCTTCACATGGGAAAAAAATCTGTCCCATTTTACTTACTTACGGTCAAACAAAACAAATTGTCAATAAAACGAGTCTTTGCGGATTACCATTAGGCATTAGGTGGAAACAAAGGATAACTTTTTTCTTAAAAATACATCACATTTAACAATACGACGCCGATGACGGTCAAATATTAGCTGTATTATAAATATAGTTTGTAGGTTACATAAAATACTTAATATAAGCAAATCAAATAGTGTGCGTTCGATTCAGATATGATATCAGAAAAATTTCTAGGGATTTATCACATAAAAACCTTTTCGACTTTTTTCAAAGCTCAGACAATTTGCTGTTTATAATTATAGTCCATGTCAATTTAAAATGAAATTTACCAAATGTTGAATTACTAATAACTTAAAAATGATCTATTTTGCGGATCACAAGTTGCTGATCAGCTTGAAGTTTAACAGCGAACCGTTAATATAGTCCCTGTTATTAAACATTTCACAGGAGTTTCCAAATCTGAAAACTAAAGCTAAGTTGATGTGAAAAGTTTGATCGTTTAAAGGAAGGACTTTGAGGTCAAACTAGTTTATTAGATTTTAAGCTCGTCTTTATGGGTAAGTTTTTTGACTATTGCACAAGTTTTCCCAAGTCAATTTATGTTGAGTAATGGCGCATTGAAATTTCTTGTTCTAGCTACGTATTAAAACTTCCGGCTACGCGTTCAAACTCGTTATTTTCTTGTGTGATTGACTAGATTAATGTACATGCGGTATTTTTGGAACGTTATGCAGAATGTGTTACTTGACATATTCAAGTACTAGCTTTTGCCCGCGGCTCCGCTCGCGTGGAATTTGAGTGCTATACCACAAGAACCTTTTATTTCGGGATTAAAAGTAGCCTATGTCACTTTCCGGCCCTCGAACTATATTCATGCCAAAAATCAAGTCGATCCGTTGCTCCGTTGCAGCGTGAAAGAGGAACAAACCAACAAACTTTTCGGATTTATAATATTATATAGTATGATATCAATTTACTCATTAATACACACCTTGTACTAAAGAATTAACCTCGAAATTGCGAAAAATCCGCTGTTCCATACATTGTGTTAAGAATGTAATGTCGATGAACTTTTTGTACGTAATTATTATGGCAACATTAAGAGACATCCAGCGTTTACAGAATTCGAATAGTTCGCAGGAATCGATGTGTCATTTAAGTTTTTACATTTTTGCCGCAGACGAACATGTTAGGTACCTTCTCTTTTTTGGAAGTCGGTAAAAACAGATGATTTTTAGGCGATTTCAGGATTGGTGCCGTAGTGATAGTTGCTCATAATTGTGAGTTTTTTTATAATTAGCATAGATTAACGCTTTACTACGTTCAACCTGATATTAAGCAGATAATATGCCGTCTAGGGCGTAGCATGTTTACCTAGAAGATATTTATTTACACGGGATTCGAAAACATCTACGTTGTACCCTGGTGGGAAGACAGCCTCAGGTAAAGAGTTTCACATTTTGGCTGTTCGTATAATAAATGTGATGATGAATAAAATGATGTCCTTAAATAGATCCATTGTCAAAATAAACACTCAGTAGATATATATACCTGTCGTTGCTAGTGAACGTCTGAAAAATCAGTTAATTAATCATCTATTACTCTATACCTAACGTCACAAATAAACTAAGTCAAAGTCTGACGAAAGTCTGAGCCGTAGTCACTCCAAGTATTCGCACATTTTGAAGAGCCCAGTCAACTCTTAACACCATATTAAACGCCATTTACATTCTCCGATGTGAAAAGTCGTGTTCCTTAAGAAAGGGAATGCGTCTTGGGATTTTGCTAACGTGCTTTTCGGTTTATTTCGTGCTCATTCCCCTTGGTGACGTCAGGGGTGAATTGGGAAATGCGCAAATTTTACTCGTATGACGTCATTTTTTCGTAATGATACGGTCTTGAGGAGGGTGTCGTGCTGGTAAATACGTATGGAAATTTTCGCTAATGTCTTATAAGAATATTGTTTTGTATTATATTTTTAAACATTTATTCAGACGTGACACAGGTTTTAATAGTATTCTTTGTTTCAGAATGATTGTGTTTCGTGATGAAAATTATGTTTGATTATTATACTCGTATCTTCTTATTATTTATTTTATTTACCACAAATCATAAATCTCTACCTGCAATTCCTCTACCAACAGAAAGAAAATATTACGACGTAGGTCTTTAATTAATTATCCCTATCCCGTGATAGTCCCGCCTGGATAAGATTGTCACTGGGATAATAGGCATTATGACAAAAAAAATATAATTAGTCCGTCAAATAGACTATCAAAAAATAATAGACATTTATTTTTTCGTTTGTCAATTAAACAAAAATTGATGAAGATATAGATGTGCCATACAAATGTATAGACTTCTGTGAGAGAGGTGACGTCACGGCCCCCACTCCCGAACTTTAATAAGGTTTATCTTAGTCATTTATTGTTTGATTGCCGAAAGAAAAAATACGTGTCCACTAATTTTGATCATCTAACTCACGGACTAATTTTAATAATGATATTTTAACCCTGTCATCATGCCTATTGGCGAAAGAGGCAGCAAGTTTATGCCCTGGAGTGGGCTGAAATAAGCTGATGATTAGGATGATAGATATTTGACAGAAAATGAAAGACAACCTAAGTTCCTATTTACGCATCTTAAGGTGACGCATTGATAAACTATTATTTCAAAAATTCTTCCTTCAATCGGACAAATTTTACGCGGTCGCGCTCGACAGGATCGCGTCAAAGCGACGGGCGGCAGTGACTTTTTTATTAATTACTCATAATGTACACATTAAAAATAATAACTTATCGGTTTATGAAATAGAATAGCAGTATGGCTATTTTATTCGTAAAAAATAATGGGGTGTTGTCGCTGATAATTCTGAGCATTCGAATTATAAAACTTTTTTTGGTGAGAAATTTGTAAGTTTTTTTTAATAAAGCTGGTTACTTTTCAAGATTTTGTCCGGTTCATTAAATTTTTCAAGATTTCCCCTTATCTTTGATATTTTTTAAATTTGAATCAATATCATTCGTCCTCTCACATTGCGCAATCAATAGTACTCGTTTTCGTGTTTCTCGGCCCGATGCCTCGTCTTAATCATCGGAACACCTATATACTAACTTATATACTAACTTATATACTAACTTAGAGAAAGTATTTGCAAATATTCACTTAACAACTCGAATAGAGAGCAACAGAACACGAAACTGTCCGAGAGTTGGTGTGAGAGCTATAAAACGTGCAGTCTTCTAAAAAGGGTAGTAAAAACCAATGTGCAAAAGTTAAAAAGTACCTAACTAACTATTTCTTGGCTTCGTTTCGACTTTGCCAGTCAAAGAAAAAATAGGGTAGAAAGAAATAAAATAGTTTGTGTTTAATACTTCTGAAATTAATTCAGTCAATTTCGCCACTACCACAATGATATTTTTCGCATACTGAAAATACGTATGATTTTTAGCCATGGTTTGTTTAAAAATATTGTGTTAGTAACATCTAAGATTAAGTTTTTTTAAGGTAGTTAAGGTAGTTCGCGGGTCGTATCTTATCCATGTCCAGTCCATGTATTTTCAAACTAGTATGATAAATAACAGTTGACTTCAAACGGCAAAATAGAATTAGAAAAATTGAAATAATACATTTAAATATTTTGTTGTAGTGTTTAATATCTTTTGACCATCTTCTTTTGCACCCCGTCTATTTTCCGTTGCGGTATCCTTTCCGTACAGAGGTTGCCTGGAAGAAATCGCTTCTGACGATAAGGCCGCCGTTTGTTTTAACTAGTTTAAGTATACATTGTATTGTATTTGTATTTCTATCTTTGGTGTGAAGCAAAAAAGTATTAAGTATTTATTTTATATTATGAGAAAAATTGAATAATAAATGTAATTTTTTTTTTCAAGATTGTGATATCTGCACATAACTTACCTATCAGTCTATTTATAAGCACGAACTTGCTTAGCAGGTAGACACGTTTTTAACCGGCTTTCAAAAAAGGAGGAGGTTCTATGTTCGTCTGTTTTTTGTGTTTGTTCATCGATAATTTCATTAATTATTCACCGAATCAAATAAATCTTTTTTTAGTTCGAAAGGTTATATTCACGAGGTGGTCCTCTTTAAATTTTATCAAAATCCGCTCAGCTGTTTTTGATAAAACAACAATAATGTCAAAATAATAAACATCAATTCGAGCGAACTATTTAATTTTGAACACGATGGAAGTCGGTTTTGCCATATTTTACGAATAATAATTACAATAAAAATGTTTCTATACTTATAACTGTTAAAAGATATTAACAAAACGTAACATGGTACAATTATGTAAAAAAAACTTTATTTATGAACAATTCTAAGGGCTTGGAAAGAAAGGTTTCTGTGCCAGCGGCCGTAATAGAAAGTACCTACATAAGTATAATTTCACAGCTTTGGCGCTCTGTTCCTACTGAAAACTTTCGTAATTGCACTCATTTAGGCCAAGAAACCCCATCGTTGACACGATGTCGTGCCAAAAGCGGCTATTATTTTTATTTCATTTTATATCACGACATTGGCTCATATTGCTTTTGTGGCCGTTGAATTGAATGGCTTTAAAATACTATTAATAGAGGTTATTTTTGTGAAATTATTTTTTACACATAGGGCAGTTTTCTACACAAGTGATTAGGTAATATGAACAGATTAATTAAATTAATGATAATGTGATTAAACCTATATATTCTAAGTTATATGAAATGAAGAGATTCGTAAAAGAACCAAAGTTGCCGACATAGTCCAGCGCTGGACATTATCCCGATCATCGGACTGCAGGGGTCGAAAGTTTCTCGAGTAGACACCACGACCAAAGGCGTCGCGGTGGTTCTAATAAGTCAAAAGATGTATAATGAACTTCTAGCTATAAGTTCATTATACTATTTATTTATATATATTACTATTTGCTTCAAAATTATTCACGATTTTTAATTATCGTACCTTATATGTTCTTTAGGTAGGTACTATTTTACTTAGTAAAAATAAACATGTAAATTAAAATAAATATTTTTGGGACATCTTACACACGGCCTCTGACCCCAAACTAAGCAAAGCTTGTGCTATGGCTGCCAGAGACTGATATACTACATATACTTATTTTTACATACATACTTATATAGATAGTAACTAAATAAAACCCAGACACAGAGCAAACACTTATGTTTATAACATAAATATTTGCCCTGGGTGGGGATCGAACCCACGCCTCTTGGACACCGCGGTAGATCAAAGATATCACGAAAACCCAATAAGAGAAAATACAAATAGGCAAAAAAGTTAAATCAAACACTTGTTTTGAATTGTTTTACATTTGAAAACATTCAAATCATAATGTCAAATGAAAATAAATAAAATTCAACTCTCGAAACAGTTCTACATATTTCTACATTCAAAATAACAAAAATCTCGTTGAGTGTTAAGGCGGACACGGTTACATCGTCTACAAAAAGGAATAAAGCGGCAATAGCCGCAAGGAAAAACAGAAACAACGAACATGAAAAAGAATTACAATTTGTAAATAATTCTCTCAGTCAAATTATTATTCGTGCGGACATGGGCGTCGTGTCAGGTCGTGACAACCGTCGACTTGCCGACGCTCCTCGTAAAAACTTTTCTAATTATGTACATTTTGTCGCAAGCGGGCTCTCACACCGCATTATATTTTCTACTTAATTTCGCGGATTTGGTGCGAACATAGGTCTGCAGTATAACTTGCAGTATGGTAAGTTCACACACATAACATTTGTGTTCTAAAATTGTGCAAGGGCTATAACTGACGATCTCAGGATGGAATAAATCTAATATTTATAAGATGTATCATTATTTGTGTATATTTTTTAATTATAGTATCTGTAGGTTTCTTTTCTATATTGCTATTATTTATTTCAATGTATGTACTGTATCGTATACACCACCGACCATACTCTCCTATTTTTAGAATAATCCAGTCCATCCAAAGGTTGCCTGGTAGAAATCGCTGAAGGCGATAAGGCCGCCTTTGTACAGCATATTGTATATTGTATAGTTTCTGTACTGTGTTCCTGTGTACAATAGAGATATATTAATTTATTTTTTATATTTTTATTAATTCTAGATATTTTACGGACAGATTCGCCTTTTTTTCGTGATTCAGAATATATATAGGTATTTATCAAAATTCAGAGAAACTTACAGTGTGCCTGTGCCTTAGTTGTGCGCAAAACGGCACATACATATTATTATGGTCTAGCTAGACAACAAAGCATAGACTGAGCGCTTAGAGCGTAGCGTTGCTACGACGTCTACGCTACGTAGAGGATAGTAGCTACAGGATAATTATCCCTTTGGCAGCCCAACTGCCACGCGCCGTTTTCGCCCGAGAGCCCCAAGTGCCGCGAATTTTTTTTTATTTTTTGCGAATCTGCGCCGCGACCTACTAAAATCGAGATTTCTCGTAACTTTTGTACGGACGACCCAAAAAATGTTGTATCGTTAGAACCGTATTGAATTAGCCTATTTGAGTCTATAAATAGAATGTGCAATATTTATTCAGTGTATCTTTAGGCTTAGGTTAAAGGCGAAAAAATGAAAAAAAATTAATGTTTTTACTCCTGTTACTAAAATATTTGTGTTATTAGTCAAAAGCAATTTTAAGAACTCCTGATTGTTTTATTTACATTAGTAATAACTATTACACATTATTAACATAACAAACACCACATAACACAACAATTCGTAAATGAATTTAATTTGATTAAAAAAAATTGTATTACTTCAATGGCGACCCCCATCAAAAAGCCATATTTTCGAAGACATAGAGTATGAAACGATTATAGACGAGCCCCACTATTTCTTTCTTTGTTTCACTGGCAACCTATTGGCATAAGTTAAAACAGGATAGCACGATTCCTTAGACTTCAATTAAAATAAACAAAAAAAAATCCGCGAGTGACCTTTTCCAGGCCACTGGGCGAATGCGTCAAATTCGGTAGCGGCCTGAAACAGGTCACTGGGCGATCAAAGGGTTATGTGTTCATAGCTACTCATGCTAAATTATACTAGAAGCGTTAACCATTGAAAGAAAAAGACAGAAAACGACACAAATATGTACTTACGGGTTTTTATATATAATTTTTATCAAAATCGTAAATATTTTATAGATGGTTCAGTAAGTACCATGCAATGTAAGTAAGTATATGTAAGTAATATAGTGCAAATCGTACTCCTTCATATACAGCAAGCACGTCTGATGCATCTTGATTGTGTAACTCCAGATTAGCGTGTGCGCAAAGCGTAAACTTGATATACTGGTTGTCAGATGAGCTAGGGTTGGCAGCCGAGGGAGCGCAGACGACGCGATGACATAACTCGGAGTGATCTCAGTCGTTACTTACACAACCCAACAAACTTAAATGGAAACCCTGATTCTCGGGAAGATAAACGCGAGTCATCCAGCAGCCACGTGTATCGAACTGTATTTAGATTACACAATTTGCTGGCTGGAATTTAATATCGGAGAAAACGAGAGTTTAAACCTGTTGTCATTTTTACGTGTTCTGTTATGCCGGGAATTGTTTTTATGTTTAAACTGGAGACGATGTTGTTAAGTAAAACAGTTATTTGTAGATTTGAGAATTAAAGTTGAAACGTTGGAGTTATCAGTTGCTGAGAAAATTGCAGTCATTAAAAGCTGTGAGATCATATATTTTTTATGACATGTGTCTAAGAATTTTGCTTTATAATTTTACAGAATATTAAATCAGTCGTAAAATTGTTTCCATAGTACCTACTATACATAAATATAGTTAAAACATTAGCTACTCAAAAATATTATCATATCTAAAATATGATTGTAAAATTAAATATTACGAATGCATCTAGTAAAGAGACGATTAATGGGTTGCGTGTATATTTTTTAAGCCGTGGTAGTCTAGTGGTAGTTACACCCAACTTGCAATCGTGAGGTCGTGGGTTCAAATTCCGATCCCGTACCAATGAGTTTCTTTGGAACTTATGTACGGAATTTCACATCATTGACTTTTCGGTGAGAGAAAACATCGTGTGGCAACCTGCATACGTCCGTAGAAGAAATTCGATGGCGTATGTGAATCCACCAACCCGCACTGGGCCAACGTGGTGGATATGGCCTAATCACCCTTCGTAGGTAGGCCTACGTCCTGCAGTGGACTATTAAAAAGGCTGTGCATATTTTTCAGCCAAATGTTTTTTTCTTGATTTGTGATTTTAGTAAAATACTAAAATATCTATAGTTTCAACGGCATCCTCTATTTCCGCAAAATGCAGCACAAAAATGCATGAGCAAAAACTATTCGCGAAAAACGGGGCGTGAGGCACGGGCCCGATAGCTCATCTCCCAGAGGGCCGAATTTGAACAAAGAGGCCATAACGCGTCCGCTGTAAACGAGAGTGGTCTGTAATCTGTTACTTTTTACGTATCACTTGTTTTGCTTCCTGGGATATGTATTTTTACAGCGCTGCCGGACGACCCATCCGCTCCAACGACGCTGCGTCTGCATAAAACTCTCGGAAATTTTACGTGTTCCGACACAAGGATTATGAAACACTCGTAAACTTCAACTAGGATTTTCTCAGAAGAATACCGACGTTTTCTCGGCGACCGTCACAGCACAAAGGAAAATATAAAAATGAAACGCCATTAAGACTTGTTTACGCGGCTCGCATAAATACAAATGAATGGCTCTAAAGCACCGCGGTTAAGTCTGTGTAGTGAGAAAAGTTTTGCAATTATTCTAATTATGCGCCGACCGAGAACCATCCAGTCTCGACATCGTCATATTTCCTACTTAATCGCACGGAGTTGCGAACATTATTATAAATATAAATCAATTCATTATGATTCCCGCAAATTACGACGCTCTCTCATGCTATATTGCGTTTGAAATTTCACAACAGCGATTAGTGTTATTTATGTATCGCATCATTTTGATATACTCTCTACTCTCTGCGGATAGTTCTCCATCTTGAAATTTTAAATAATTTATATTAATTTTAAGAAAACTTTCACCCAGAATAGGTACAACCTAATATAAGTGAGATTAAAAACTTCTACAAAGATGTAAATAAATCTTTTATTCAAACGTTTCACAAGAATCTATTAAAAGTGTATGTACAAAATAATCTCGTTAATTCATACAGAAAAATCACGCTAAATACACACAAATTAAATCTGTATGCGACTATTACTTATTAAATTATTGTAACACATGACCAGTTTGCCGTAAAATATTTAGCCATAGTATTTATCAAAATTTAATAAGTTATCCAGTTCAGTTAAAAATATGTGACATTATCGATGAAACTTTTTAAAGTCTGGACATTTATCATTTACGATGGCAGTACGTCCCTAATATAACAGTGACAATGAGTTACGGGCGACTCTAAAATATTCATCTTTAAAAAGCGACATTTAGAACTCCCTCTGTAATATGAGTTATTAGGTATTTGGTTTGCATATAGACAGTAGGGGCCTTTAGGGAGAAGGGCCCAACGTACCTAAATAATGAGAGTTTTTTAATCTAATCATTTAAGCAAATTTTTTTACGATGTGTTTTTAATATTACTATTAATTATTTCTTATAATGTCAAAAACCACGTTTGTTTTCATAATAATATAGATATTTTTGAAAATATTACCACAGGTGGTAGTCATTAACTTGATGTCAATGACTTTACCACTTGCATTTCTTTATGTAAGGTTCTCCAACAAATCTCTAATTATTAGATCAGAAACCACTTAAAAACTCAAACTATAATCTTAATCAAATACTTTACAACTCTTATCTCATAAAAATGTAAACAATATATTGCTGAAAAAGTGAAGGTAAAAATCTGGACTAACCTCAAGTTTGAATTTGAGCGAAACTGCTCACGCATCTAAAACAAAATTAAATTAAGCGTGAATTAAAATACAGTTGTTAAACCATTTTTACTGTCAATATGACGCAGTATTTGGATTGGAATCGCGGCGGGCGTCCCTCGGCCGTCGAACGGCGTCGATGAACGACGCAATCAGATAGAGTATGTTACCCACTCCACACTTAACTACCCTATTAGCGCTAACTGCCCTGGAACTGCGCTTACAGACGAATGACGTATGTAGCCAGTGGGCAGTGGCACAAATATAAATTACGAATAATGACGGGTTTATTGGGAAGTTAATTAAATAATTTCTGCGGGGGTACTCACTAGTGTTTTATCTGTAGTACTTACTAGGCTCATTGGAAATCCGTAGAGGAGTCTTATGTCTAACAGTGGACTTCCTATGGCTGATGTATGGACGACTTACTAATTGGTTGCAAGTGTTTAATATAAATAAATTAAAATTAAAATCTTTTAAATATGTCAAGCCTCCAAATAAGTAGACTACTTGAAAAGAACTGTAGAGTCTCTATAAAACTTCGAGCAATTATATACTAGCCAAATATATATCCCTTAGTGAAAGTAGTAAAAAAAAGTCATACATACCGACTTAGATGTTTACATTAAATAATTCACAATGACCCGTTTTCTCGAATCTCGATGTCACCTAATTGATGCTTGTAACCAATCACTTTGGCATCGCGCGGCGTTGAAGTCGGCTTCAATAGCCTTGCAACTAACTAAAAGCCTGCCCACTACAAAGCTTGGGCAGAGTTTAAGCTCGAACATTTTTTTGCTCGATTGTGACTCTATAGATATTTGCTCGAAGGTATAAAAGGCGTTTTTGATCTTTAGAACTTGGCGTACTATTACACTGTGTAGATATCAATATTTGACATATCTTGATGATAACAGTTACAAAATACTGTGCTATAATCATCGCCGCCGTATCAGTCACAAGATGTCAACAAGCGTCTACTGCTAGACAAAGAAGGAAGGCCTATGCCTTCACTGTGCCAATACCGTGACCAAGTGTTACCAATATGCCCGTTCGAAATAGCTTGCATCTAACGCGTTTCTGCGATTCTGATTAAATCGTCTGCACACATTTACTAATCAATTGTGTCGCAAGTCATACTAATACAAAGTAATAGTATAATCAGTGGTAAACCGGCAATCGACATGTAATGGAGCACCGCCAAGTTATATACGCGGCCGGCGACGTCGGCAGATCGATGCGCTTTTCATCGAGTTTTTCCACCGCTAATTAATCCCGAGAGATGATTAATCAGCAGCCCCAGGCATATTTAAAACAGGCTTTAATGATCCGTTTGTTGGACAGTAGTGCTTCATCCGGCCCGTGGAGCAAGAACGGGGTTATGCAACATGGTACATCTCTAATGGTTAAATATTTCTGCCAGTTAGAAACCCATTAATTGTATTGTTTTGTCCTTGTAATCTGTTTTTCTATGCAATATGGTGTCTAATAAAGTGTTATTATTTGTTTGTACTTATTACAATGGTATGAATTTACATTGTTAACTAGGTGACTGGTTGAATACTTGCAGTACTCTATAAATGAAGGATAAACATACAAAATGTTTCTGGGATGTCGATATGATGTAGCTTTATTGCGATTTAATTTTTTTTGTGGATTGGTCTCATAGTAAACCTGGGTTTCAGTGACGAATATAACTACATCTCAGAGTATAGCGACTGTTGAACCATGTAAATACATGGTTCAACAGTTCGCTATCGTATGTTCAGCGCGATATTGTCAAACTATTTTAACTATGAGTGAGAGATAGACTACTCTTAATTACTGCCAGAATTTGATATGCAAAGACTCGAATAATTTTCTTTAAGTTCATTTGTATATACTCGTAATTTACTCCATTCATACTATTTCCATTAATTTTTTACAATTCATCTTGTCGTTTCATTTCACGCCAAACTTACCCTATATCACCAACAAGGCCCCAAAACACCCAGCGTCACCCAAGGAAGTTGTCAACAAAAAATTACCTGTAACAAACAGAAATTACTAAACACCACAAAAAGTTAGCGACAATAACTCACTGTTGAATAACGCCATTCAAAGTTGAGTGATGAAAGAAAAACATGGGGGAGGGCTGCGCTTTTATTGAAACCAATCTCAGCAGTTCCACCACTTGCCGCGGCTGACTGCGCGCGGAGTGAGTGCGGGTAATAGCTCCGTCATTCAGATGATCGCGGCGACCCGGCTTGTCTTGTGGCGCACTTGTCGGAGGCACTTGCTTTGTACGCGTTGACATGTGCGTTCCGCATTATGAAATATCTAGTATTTTTTTAACAAGCAAAAGTGGCTTTATTAACTACAACAAAATACTACACTACTTTGTAAGCTAAATCTACATACACTACTACTATATTGAAGTTGAAGTTCTTAAGATAATTCAAATACTCAAGCCTAGTTGGCAGAGTGCCCAGCATGCTGGCAGCATTGCCACTCTGAAAGGCAATGCTTATACGTTGAGCCAAATAAACACCAGCATTTTGGTCACGTGTTGCGCCCACCCATCGACATGGCATTTTTTCTCGATGCGTCCACCAGACGCTCAGAAATACTTGTATTTGTAGTTTGGTAGTATCATGATTTTAGAATTGTGGAATAGTGGATTAGGTATGTTAAATTTCAAGTTGATATTGTCTGCGCCTTACTATAATGTACGCATCTATTACATGATAAGTACGTATATTTTTTAACAATAATGCAAGGTTACACTATAAACATGATTGTAATGTAATCTAATGTAATATCAGAATCTAATGTAATTAACGAGCTACTCATCTCTCAATTTGCATACCCTCTCGTAGCGTAGAAACATGTTGAGATAACTTATTACTAATAATACTTAATAAAACCTCTAAATGTACAAATGTTTAACAAATAAATGTATCTTTATCTTTTTAGGGTTCCGTAACTCAAACGGAAAAAACGGAACCCTTATAGGATCACTTTGTTGTCCGTCTGTCCGTCTGTGTGTATGTCAAGACTCTTTATCTCGGGAACGCGTAAAGATATCGAGTTGAAATTTAAACTGTATACGTATATCTATGGTCGCTTGCAGTCGTGTAAAAGAAAAACCTCTCAGTTATCGTTTAAAAAGTTAGAGCCGTTTATGTCGTAAAAACCGCATATTTCGATACTCACAAAAATCAAAACCTACAGGGTACTTCCCGTTGACATAGAACTATGAAATTTAGCGAGAAGCATTGTCTCAGAGTACTCATATAGGAATAAATCTGAAAACTGTACATTTTTATTTAAATCACAAAAATAGGGCCTCAAAATTCACAAAATATGGGTTCAAAATTCAAAGCGAGTAAATCGTATCATGTAAGGTATCATATAAAAGAACTTCATTAACACATGCTAAAACAGGTTTTTAATTATTTCAACTATGTGTTTATACGGAACCCTCGATGTGCGAGCCTGACTCGCACGTGTCCGGTTTTATTTAGGTTGTCCTGAATATGCTGCCAAACATGTTAAATATATTTTACACAGTTATAGGGCTCTGGTGTAGTTGTTCAAGGTACAGCACCTATATTCTATTTACAATGAGTTTGTCTACCGGTGTCGGAGCCTTAAGCGGCGACATCTATGGCAAATTTTGAACAACTTTTACCGTGGGGCCAACTCTGAAAACGTACAAAAACTGCAGTTCCATACAATTTTTTATAGACTTTCGACAAAAATAATGGAATAGCTGTTTTTTTGCGTTTTCAGAGTTGATCCCACAGTAAAAGTTATTCAAAATTTGCCATATATGTCACCGCTTAAGGCTCCGACACCGGTAGACAAATACATTGTATATTAAAGTCAAACAAAACAATTTTTTATCATTTTTGTAAAACGACTTTATGCAACAGATTGTCTTTACATATACCTACTAATTGGTATTCCGTGTTTCCATACAAACATGAATATTTAACTAAGCTGAAATCCGCACATTTGCACCTTTTTGTCGGTGAACTTTACAGATTTACGTACTGTCACTGCTCCATGTGCCTTTGTTCTGCCGCTCTCCACTTCTTTTGTGGCGGCAACAAGTTTCACCTCGTGTGTAACAACCTTACTTTTGTTCACTGGTAGTATTTAACCCCCTACGCAAAAACGACTGAGTGTTATAACTGTTATAAGTTTGATCTGTCTGTGTGTTTTAATTAATAATTTGTCAATTGCCAAAAGGATGCACCAATGTTAATTTTTTTTGGGTTCCGTAGTAAATAAATAAATATTTTAGAACATCTTACACACAGCCTCGGACCCCAAACTAAGCAAAGCTTGTGATATGGCTGCCAGAGACTGATATACTATATATACGTATTTTTAAATCCATACTTATAGTTAGATAGAAACTAAATACTCGTAACACCCAGACACAGAGCAAACACTTATGTTCATCACATAAATATTTGCCCTGGGTGGGTATCGAACCCACGCCACTTTGATCCAGAAGTTAGGGTCACTAACCACTGAGCCACCGAAGCAGTCAAACTAGGAACGAGAACTTTGTTGTGTCCGTCCGTCTGTCTGTCCGTGCGTCCGTCCTAATATTACAATACCTTATAACTACCACATTTATTTTATGAACCAAATTGCATGAAATTTTAAATTATGATAGTTTTAGTATAGATCTCAATTTTAAATAAGTTAAATTTTCAAAACAGTGTATTTAATAGGTAGCTCCCATACATGTACAGTGGGGATGAAAAAAAAATTCCCCTCGTGTAGGGTACCGTTGAACAGGGGTCAAAACTAAGGAAACTACTACTGAGGAACTGGTGAACTAAGGTTTGCTAAAAGATTTTTTGTCACGTGTACCATTTGTGAGATATAGATCACCAAAGTTCAAAAAAGTGCCCCCCTTAATTTTTAAAGTATAGAAGATAATTATGATCTTCAAACGTTACGAGCCATATTAAAAACTGTCTTTTAAAATTATTAAGAGCACTGTGAGGTATATATTTTCTAGTTATAAAAGAATAATTGTTTTTTTTTAACTTGCTCACAGTTCAAAGGTCATTGATCTCAATCATATTTCTTAGATAATGATGTTTTTTATAGCAATCAACCATCTAATGACATTATTAAAATTGGTTTAAATCATCGTCACCATCTACTCATACGCGTGTCTCGACACGCACTTGACAACTTATTTTAGTTTGAAATGTGAATTAGTCGGGAGTGTTCTTAGCTTCTATGTTTCATCAAAATCAGTTCAGCCGTTTCAAAGTTATCACCTCTTTTGTTAGCTGTCGAAGTAATCATAATGTATTGGGGTTGTTTTTAAAAATCTTAATAAAGTTCCATTATTATTCACTACAAAATAAAAACAATATTCAAAGATTTTTCATCTACTTACTTGCGACAAACATTACTTACTAATGCAATAGTAGCTGTAGTAATATCTATGATGCTTAAGGTATTAAATGAAATGTTTAATATTTTATTACCACAAAAAGCTTTAAATGAACGTAGTTATAGCAATTTCATTTCAGAAATAATTACAATATTACATTAATTCTGACTATAGTATTTATCTAAGCAATTTTAAAGCAAGAATGACCTAGGTTTAACGAAGCACCTTTTCCAAATACAGAAATAAACGAAATTTTATTACAAGTCGTGATGAAAATTTAATAGCTTGGATAAAATAACTGACAGCTCCAGACTAAACTTTACGTAATTGGCTTGGATTATACTAAGTCCATTGTATCAGATATGAAAAGACTTGGTAAGATTTTTGTGAAAACTTGAAATGAGAAAAAATTTAGAGAAAAGATTTTTTCTCTTTGATTTTAGGGCTCTATTAATTCTGTTCTAAGACTAAAACAAAACCGGGAATGTTCACGAGCGGGTATAGACTCAAACTTCAAAAAGTTCCTAATTAAATCAAAATTAAAGCCGAATTTTATGATAAATCGAAATTCAAAGCTAAGTAAAGGACACGTCCACAAAATACATGGAGGCACTCGTTGTTTCTCTAGAAAGTACATGTTTTTCTGAGTCTATTATATCAGTTAAAAATAAAAAAGAGCGCTCAAATATTTTTTCTATTTTTTTTTGATTAATTTCTAGGTATATTTGACATATGAAGTAGATTTTATCCAGCAACTCGGATCAAGTAATTTTCTAATGATTATAATAAAACATTTTTGTAAATTGGACACACTTTTTATGCCTTTCCTAGAAAAATACACAATATACGGTATCGATATACAATGTGTCTAGACACATTTCTATTTTTCATACAATTTATTATTCTCATTAAAAAAATGGAGAGATGAAAAAATATAAACCAAATATTTTTAAGAAGCCCATAAAATAAGCTTTCAAATGATGTATATGTATATCATCTTGGTTAGATTTTTCTCTGAATAATATACCATTTGTAGACGTCTCTTTTAGCTCTACTTCTTGAAATCTACAAAGAAAAAATAATATCAAATCGTTTTTTAGATTGTCAAAACGGAATAGTTGCGTCCAAAATAAATAACCAGAAATATAAACACAAAAAAACGTCTAAATGAACCACCTAAGTACTCTGTTTAGAAGGGGGTTAAAAATAATGAAAGTTGTTTTCGAATACAAATCAGACAGTGGTAATGTTCATTTACCATTCAGAAATCGTAAGAAAGTAAACGATCACACGGAAAAAAGACAAAATGAGAGGAGAGTCCGTTTTAATGGGTTAATTAGGATTCTCGGCTTCGGCTTTAATTAAAATGAAAAATTTTCGTGACTCAACGAAGGATTAATTGCCCCCTTCCGCAACTATTCAGGTGAGGGGAAAAACGGGAGTAAATAGCAAGGGTGCACTTTATTTGAAGGCGCAGTTTGAATTGTTGAATGGTTTTGTCATCAAAATTATTGTGAACTAGCTTTTGCCCGAAGATTCGCCTTTCACATGATGCGACGTTTAAACTGGGTTCATAATCATTATCTACAGCCTTTTGGGTATAGGTCTTTCTTTTGGAGTGCCTTTGCCAATTCACAATGAAGAATGATTGCTGTTAAACGGAAAACATGAAGATACAATATAATTTTTAAAATGGAAACTGTTTTTTAACTTTGCTTCTTATTATAAAACGTAACATGATTTAAAATTATTAAACATTTCTAGCAGTTTCACGAAAGCAAAGGTTTAAAAATGTTTTTAAATTAATTTTACACGATGGATAAAAAGCACTCTATCATAAGCTACTTACTTTTCATTCTATACGTATTAAAGTAAGGTTGTATTTACCTGGTAGATAAATGTATTCATGTAAAATTATGTAAAACGCTGAGGTTTTGTCACTGTTACCGCAAACATGCAAGCGAAGAGCCAAGAAGTCATAAATTTCCCTGCACTACTCGCGTATTAGCAAATTGCGTTCTTAAACCGCTATAAACTATGTAAAGGATTGTAAATAACCAACAGTGGGACAGGCAAACCGAATAATACGAAGAGTAAGTAGCACAGGATCAGGAGAGTAAAGGATGGTCTCTGCTTTCATCTTGTTTCTCACATGGAGTTAGCAATTAAATATAAAATTAAGCAAACTAGTAACATTTTATTGGGTATTTAATATGCAGCTAATGTGGTTTTCATATTATTGTTATCAAAACAATAGGTGTTGGTTTAGTAGGTCGGTATATTACTTAACATAGGCAGGACTATTCACGTGGGCTTGAGCATTTGAATTAGGATATCTTGACCTTTAGTGGTCAGTTGATTTTTATGAAGAATTCATAAGTATTCCAAAAACCCTTGGTATTTGAAGAAAACTGTGCCCTAATATTTAAGTATACCTAATTCTTTAATTGGTTTATCTTTAAAGTACATACATTATAGGTAAGTAAATGTAGGTATATTTACCTATAATTAGTAAAGGTAGGTATAAGCCGTAGCGGTCTTGTGGTAATGACACCCGCCTACAATCGTGAGGTCGTGGGTTCAAATTCCGGTCCCGTACCAATTAATTTTTTGGAATTTATGTAAGGAATTTCACACCACGGGCTTTTCGGTGAAGGAAAACATCGTGAGGAAACCTGCATGCGTCCATAGAAGAAATTCGATGGCGTATGTGAATCCACCAACCCGCACTGGGCCAGCGTGGTTGATATGGCCCATTCACCCTTCGTGGGTAGGCCTACGTCCTGCAGTGGACTATTAAAAAAAAGGCTGGTAGAGTACAGTAAAGGTAGGTATTATTATCGACCTATTTTGCTCCGATTTCGTTATACTCTTTAACCTATCATATCAAGCAGCAATCTGTATCATTATACCGTTTGCACATTATGGCACATACAAATACCTTGTATAGCGTAGGTGGTGGTTAAAAGCGGCGTTTTGTGCCGCGGATGCGAGCGTGCCGCGATAGCGCGTGTCACGGGTGAAATATGGCCAGCAGGTCGCGTTAATTGTACTGACTGGACGATCTACCTACTTGCACTCGACGAGACTGACTCATAATGTTTGGCAATCATGTTTTATTAATTTTCTTTTGTTTGGGCGTCAATCAAGCGTTTGATGCTGCTTCTGCATGCTCCTACTCTGAAATACTTTTGGTCTTTAAAGGGATTTTAGTAAGCTTAAGTAATTTAGGTATCCATGTGTAGACTTCAGTCTTTATAATTATGTTTGTAGATATGCAAGAAACAGGTTTTTATTTTCGTAAGGATTTTCGATGCCTATCATAAGCCGAATTGTATATTTAGTTATCAAATATTATGTTTAGTTAATCGTGTCGCGATAACGCGTGTCACGGGTGAAATATGGCTAGCGTGTCGCGTTAATTGTATTGACTGGACGATCTAGCTACTTGCACTCGACGAGACTGACTTATAATATTTGTTTGTTTGGGCGTCAATCAAACGTTTGCTGCTGCTTCTGCTCCTACTCTGAAATAGGTACTTTTAGTCTTTAAAGTATTTTAGTATGCTTAAGTAATTTAGATACCCTTGTAAATAATTTTGTCTAGTAATGTTTATAGGTATGTAAGAAATGGGCTCATATTATCGTAAGCACGATGGCTATCAAAAACCGAAAGTCAGTCTCTGAATATTGCCATATTATGTTTAGTTAATCTTGTCACGATAACGCGAGTCACGGGTGAAATATGGCCAGCGAGTCGCGTTTATTTTACTGACTGACTCATGAAGTCATGATGTTGTGCAATCATGTTCTTTCACATTTGTTTGGGCGTTAATCGTGCTGCAAGTTTGCTGCTGATTATTTTCCTACTATGAAACACTTTTGAGTTACTTCTGGAACACTTTAGACTTACTTTTAGAAGCTTTCTGCTGCTTGAGCTTCTACAAACTATTTCGAAATACTTTTGGTCTGTATGACTTCAGCGAACTTATTTATATTTCGAATTCAGATTATTGCAAATATAGGACGAATCATACTACTTGGCGGGTGTGATGTTAGCTACAAGCGGCTGATAACCCAATCCTCGCGCAACTGTGAAATGAACTTCAGCCACGATTGGGTTATCCGCAGCTTGTAGCTATTACAGCCGCCAAGCTGTATGATTCGGCCTGTACCTATTACCACAGCCCGGACACTCCGCGATTTTTCATACAAAATCTGATGTCTTACGCACACTACACAGTACTTACTCACAGACAACACACATACGCACGAACGCTACACGTGCATTTGTGTGCGGAACGTCTATGGCTGTCAGCGATCACCACGACGTGACGACATGCCGCGTGAGTGAGACAGTTGCGTATTCAATTTTGCAAAAATGAATATAAATCTAGAGCATATAAAAGTATAACAATTACTTAATTTGGTTTAAATACTTAATAGTTACTTAACTTTATTTTAAAGGAATATGAAGAGAAAGTTACCAAATAATGTAAAATAAATTCCTTTTACGTATATTAAACGTTTTGTTACGTATTATTGATATTCAACCATACACAGCACAATTCTTCCCTATTGTCACAGTCTAGATATATTTCATTACAAAATCTACCGGCCAGTGCAGCCCGCGCGCAGAGTACACGATCGGTACGTGAAACGCGGGGTGGAAGTGAGGAAGACTCAAACGGGTGGGGGGCAACGAGTGACCGTTCTGTACGTAGTATTATTATATATTCTTTGCTATTACCTAAGTATCTAGATTTTGATGGTTTATATTTGGGAATATAAAAGCCTCACTACAGTTCAGTGTCTAGCTCGTGGTAATGTTAGTCCTTACTAGAGGCTCCGTAAACAGCAAACGTTCCGTAAAAGTCTGTAGTCATCACGAACCTAGATTACTTTCGTTTTCATGCCAGCCAAACGTGAACCCATTCACAGACCTCATCAGTCTCGTCTCTGTAAACAACCAATTCCATCCAAACGTGTCTCAAAAAGGGCTTTACAAAATTGAGCCTGTAACTGTATGTAGCTCTCAATCTTGCCTACAGTCCGACGGCACTAAAAGAAAACACTCCTGACCGAATCCCGGACTCGACACTTCGCACCGCACGTGAAGCAACCAGGAGCCTTATTCTAGCACACTCGAGATTAACTCTATATTCTTTGTATGATATTTCTGAAGCGAGAAAAATCTTCATTGTTTCAGGCATAGGCAGATCATTGCTGAATGTAGGGTTTCCCTGCTACTGTGGGTATTCGACAGAGAGGATTGGATATACTTTACATTCAGAACGTATGTTGTTTTTAAACTTTCGCGATTTGAACACATTATTATTATAGGTATGCTACGGGACTAATCGCGCACTAAAACGAGATAAATAAATACCTCATCATCTCGACGTTTTGGCCGAGTTGCATCGACCGTGGTCACGGGTAGATTCAACGAGGTCAACGTCAACGTATTTATTTATCTCGTAATTTTAGTGCGCGATTAGTCACGTAGTTTATAATAATAATAAGATAACATGCTGGTAAGTGAAATTGGAACTTTTATTGGTCTAAAAGGATCTTCTAACATGATTGACAATGATAAAGCAAATATCGAACGCCGCAAAATAGAGCCCCAGGCATCTCGCCAACAAGTCTCGTCAAAAATGTGCTGTGTTTTACACACCCCGCCTAAAATGTACCGACAAATTCTAGGACACTTCCACCCGAACCGGTTTTTATTTAGTCCCACAATATTTTAACCGGATTCAGTGAAATGCGCTTAAAAAGGTTCGGTGTCCGGTGTGAGAGAGTGCCGCCCAGAAAACAAATTGTTTTCATTTGCGCTAAACTTGTGACAACCTGCGACCGTTATGCCTTACAATTCTCGACTGTTATTTACCTATTCTGTTATTCCAAGGTTGTAAGGAAACAAACTTTGCGAAAGTATTATTTGTTGGAATCAAAGGTCTGCTCGTGAATTTACCAGGATTATTACTGATAATGTATTTAGTTGTTATTATTATAAACATCGTAATTTTTGCAATAGGTGTGAGTAGATATTGGAAAATAATGTACAATCTTGATTTTCGCGTGAATAAAATACCGTCTTACAAATTTATGAAACATTATATAATTTTACAGCCTCACGTAACAATAATACGTAGTAGAAAATACGAAGCTTTCGGTTGGCATCATGAACACATTTTTAATGTTACCTGTAAATAATACCTACACTTATCACGAACAGTGCAGTGCATCTACCTATTAACCTCGTTGTAAAAAGTAGATTATTCAATGTCTTAAATAAAAAAATGTAATTAATGTTATAGGTGCTGTAAGCATTTAAATAGATTCACTCAATTAAGTGATGCTGCGGCAGAGCGAATAAAAGAACGAGACTTAGCTACTACAGGCTGAGATCGCTAACAGCCGTTGAATTTAGACCTACCCTATCCGAGTTAGTTTCGCTATAAAGTGTAAATTGTTGTAATGTCATGATACACGCTCATGTAACTGTATCTAATGTTATAATTGCAATGATGCACAGCAAGCAGCTCGCTCCAACTTTGCACCGCAGACAGGCACGAGTACACCGATGTTCTCTGCTTTGTTTTGGAAACATTAACTAACTTGAGAGTTCGCCAAAAACGGAAACATTTAGCTTTTACCGGCAGTAAGCCGCCCACCCGCCGCCATATTGTCGCCACGGTACCACGCAATAACACGCCAAAAAACTTGTAATTATATGCCAAAAATAAACCCAGTTCGAAACCTAACAAAATCTTTTTTTTTATTTGTTTTTTATTCCTTGTAGGTTTGTGTTTGACTACATACTGCCTGATGTTGAGCAGATATGCGGTTTAGGATGTAGCACGCTTAGAATATACCTATTTACTCGGGATTTGAAGTCACCCACGTTGTACTTTAGCGGGAAGACAGAACCAGGCAAAACGTTCCACATTCTGGCTGTTCGTATAAGGAATGAGGATTCGAAACGCTTTGTTCTAACGCGCGGAATGTCCACCATAAAAGGGTGGCGCTTTGATCGCGTCTGCCTAGCCGTACGATAGAAAAAATGGGCAGGTGGGACCAGATTGTGCAACTCCTGAGCGCACTCTCCGAAGTGATTCCGATAAAAAGCCGAATACTCGTAACACGCTATCTTACGTCAAAGCTCAAGACTTTGCAGCTGCGACTTAGTCAAAGTGTCGTTGTCAATCAGCCTCCTGGCTCGCCGACTCCAGAGCCTCCAGTTGATATTTGGCATAGCCATCCATCTGAACTTTTATACGATATAGCAGAGAGCTAAGATTTTTTCAAAAATATGTTTCAGGTAATTTCTGGACGCACTATTGTTCCAAATTATTACAACCATTAGGTAATGTTAACATTAGCTTTAACCAGGCAGCGTCATGATAAACGTGCTACGTGCGATACTGTACCACCCTTTTTATAGTCCACTGCAGGACGTAGGCCTACCCACGAAGGGTGATTGGGCCATATCCACCAAGCTGGCCTAGTGCGGGTTGGTGGATTCACATACGCCATCGAATTTCTACTACTGACGTATGCAGGTTGCCTCACGATGTTTTCCTTCACCGAAAAGCCAGTGGTGTGAAATCCTGTACATAAATTCCGAAGAACTCATTGGTACGGGACCGGGATTTGAACCCACGACCTCACGATTGTAAGGCCTTTGTTATTACCACTAGAGCACCACGGCTTATTTACTGTTGATATGATACTGTACGGTCTGTATCCATGCTAAAAATGAAGTAGGTATTTTTATTTCCATTCCTTCGTCACTGCGTGAAAGAGTAACAAATAAGTCATATTTGGATTTATACCTAATATTGTATAAGCTATAATTTTGTTTACTAGCAACGAATAATATCTGGAACAAATGCAAATATTTAAAATAATTATTTTACTATTTCAATAGTACATTTAACTTGATTTGAGTAATATCATGTCTAAATGTATAACCTAGATGAATTCGAAGAAAGCCGCTAGTCCTACTAATATTAAAAACGCGAAAGTTTGTGAGTATGTATGGATGTTTCTTACTCTTTCATGAACAAACGGCTGATTAGATGAAATTTGGTATGAAGGTAGCTTAAATCTTGGTTTAACCCATAGGCTACTTATTATCTCGGGCTAATGCGAGTAACACCACGGGGTGCAGTTTGTATTCAATGAAACGAACAAGTAATAATAAATATTTGCGTTGAAAACCTCGGTTGTAAAATTTTGGCTTCATCGGTCAGTGCTTGACGCGAGCAAATAAAAATGTTTTATCGCTTTTAAACTCCCATTTGTCCGTTTGTGAGCTGTATTAGAGCATTTCGGTGTTCTTTATTAATTGAAAGCTTGAAATTTACAACCAATTTTAATTTGCTCTCCAGTTGAGATTTGGTCAATTTCATCATTACATGACTCGAAGGGATAGGTGGTTGCAAACATGAGACGTGGGTTCAACTCTTCGTGGATAGGTCTATGTTCAGCAAAAAGCCCAACACAGCATTGTAAAGGTAAAATAAATAAGTACTTCCGAAAACAATAGGAAGGATTATATATATGAAGTCGGTTAAGAATGATTTCGCTAGGGCGCTGGACCTACGAGTCAAATCTCATACGTTTTATACCTACATATAGAGCCCAATTTTAGGGCGCCATTGTAATTAAAATAGCTAACTAGACTGTTTCTGTTTCTTTTTCTCTTTAGGAATTCGATAGAGAGAAAACTTTTTACGTTGCTATTCAATTTACGATGGCGCCTCTAAAATTGGGGTTATAGTACTATAGTGCTATACTGAACGTATTAGACTGTTCAGCAGATATCTACTACTCTAACTATCACATAAATATGACACGGTTCAATGTGATAAAGGCTGTTTATCAAAGCTATCAATAAAATATAATCAAAGTTCTGAATTGAACTTTTATTCTTCAATACATACTAAATAAAAGTCGAATCCAAAATCAAGACATCGTGATGCTCCCAGCCGATATAAGTCTATCTAGGCAAGTATATAAGCTCGGGCTCGTAACATTAGTCCGATGGCTATCTTGTTTGCTTTTATCCTTATAGAAAATTTTGTGCATCCCAGTGAATGCATCGACGAGCCTTCCAATATCAGTCGGATTATACCCTGTAAAATGTTGTAAAACTTAACTTCAGCAGCTTGAAAACAACCCTTATGACGACCTGGTAGAGTTTATATTTGTTTGTTATGTAAAAGAATTTGTATTTTGCCTAAATGTTGGTAACGGATCGGCGTGGCTATACGTGGTAAGATAAGAGTCGCATAGTGATGCATTGAATGGATTACTGGACTGAGGTCTGCTTTTGTACTCCCTGTGGATTATGTTTGACTTTTCGACGTCCACTTGAAATTAGAACTGACAATAACTGAATAGAAACTAGAATAGCTACGTTAAAGATACATTAATGATTCACTTAGAACTGATTTTTGCCTACTAGAAAAATATGGTTTAGATACAGTCTCGTAAATCAATGTATCCATTTAAGAAGTTCAGGGGTAGGTACATAAGAAGTAAAAAAACCTAAAGACCTTTAAACAACTAATACCAAAGTGCATTTCACTTGTGAATGGATTGAGTAAATCCTAAACATTCTCAATGAAGTGAAGTCGATTTGTACTTAAGTATATTTAAAAAAAAATCTAAAAGGGGCGTAATTTTTTTTTTTAAATATTCGTAAAAATCGGCTTTACTTCATTGAGAATGTTTAGGATTTACTCAATCCATTCACAAGTTTTTTTTAATTGTTATTAAATTTTAGGTGTTACTCAGCGACTAGAGATGAAGTCGTTCATTTAAAAACTACATCAGACCTATTTCAAGTCAGAGAAACACGTCAAAAAGTTAATACAGGTAAATATTGACGCTCAACGACAGTGGACTGGTCTAAATTCGCGTGTTTGCCAGCCATATTGCGCTATACGTAGCTCCAGTCTATAAGTCCACATGGCAACCCTACCATAGGTTTGCAGAGTTAACATGGGAACATGGGTGTGGAGGCGTAGCCTATTTAAAAAAAACAGTACATAATTGAGCGATTCTAAATTGATTTTTCGTGCTATTAGGGTGGCGTTGGTGTATGAATATGTAGGGGGAAGGACTGAGGCAGCGCTATGGACTGAGAAAAGCAGAAATAGTGGCAGACTAAAGTATTTTTACTGACTTCCAAAAAGGACGAGGTACTATGTTCGTCTGTGTTTTTTTTTGTGTATGTTCATCGTTATATTCGCCAATTGTGAACCGATTTAAAAAAAAAATATAGTTCGAAAGAGTATACTCCCGAGGCGGTCCCATTTAAGTTTTATCGAAATCCGCTGAGCCCTTTTTGATAAATCAACAATAATTTACATGGATGCCACATCGATTCGTGCAAACTATTCGAATTCTGTACACGGTGGAAGTCGGTTTAGCCATTTTTTGCGAAAAATAATTATGGTATAGGCATGTCATGAAAAGGGAATAGTACTAATAGAACTCTCTAGCTAGCTAGCTCTAATGTCAGTTTTTAACCCGCTGACCTCTGACAACTTTACAGGCCTCCTGATCAAGCTGTCACCGCCGTCTATGGACGACTGCAACAATATTGGCACTGTCTGTATGTTGCATATCAGGTCTTCATAGTTAATGTTAATTTTTTATTTTTTCTTCTGGAAGCATCCCAAATAGGTATACTCTGTGAGGAAACCTCGGGTGAAGAGCTTTTGACTAAAACGATTCATCGGTTTTAAACATTGTATTAAATAATCCGCATGTAACTATGGGAACTAAAAACTATAGTGGCATCGAATGCATGAATTTATTTGTGAATGTTTCGTTTAGTAGTTCTTATTTTGGGAGCATTGTTCACTAAATTTAACTAAAACTCGTCAGCTCGAATTAGCGGTTCCACGTTTAGCCAATGGAGCTTATTTTCACCGTGAGAGTAATCGTGGTAGGGTTAACGTGTGGCGCGGCCGTGACAGGCTTGTAATGGATTGTTTACCTCCCGCGGACGTCCGCCGTCGATCACTGACATCGACCTAATTACATGTAAATAAATACACCCTAATCTGGTGCGAGACTAACTGCCAGTGTTGTGGTTTCGGTGGAACAACTTTGGACGCGCGACGGGCTGTGGTCAAACTACTGGGTTCATTTCTATGAAAGTATGCCCACTACTCTTTACAAATATAAATTGTCAACTTGCTCAGTAGTAAGTTTAATTTTTGCAGGAATGCAAGTGATTCATAGAGTAGTGAAAAACTTTCTCTAATTTCATACGCTTAAACGTGGAGAATTTTTATAAGCTTAATGTATTGTAGTAGGTAGCATCATAATATTATAAGATGGTGCTCAAATTTTGTTAGTTTTTTACCGACTTCCAAAAAAGAGGAGATACTATGTTCCTCTGAATATATTTTTCTTGTGTATGTTCATCAATATTATAGTTAAGGCTTAAATTTATAAAGCGCAAGTCAGGTCTTGCATGGAATACTGCTCTCACCTTTGGGATGGCTCTGCCAAATACCAGTTGGAGGCTTTGGAGTCCATTGAAAGGCGAGCCAGAAGGCTGATAGGCAACGAAACCTTGACTGAGTCGAAGCTGCAAAGTCTCGAGCATCGACGTAGGGTGGTGTGTCTGTCAGCCTACTATCGGATACACTTCGGTGAGTGCGCCCAGGGGTTACACAATCTGGTCCCACCTGCCCATTTACTAGCCCACGGCTAGCCGTACGATAGAAGATCTGTCTAGACAGACGCGACCAAAGCGCCACCCTTTTATGGTGGACATCCCACGCGTTAGAACCAAGCGTTTTGAGTCAACATTCCTCATAATATACGAACTGCCAGAATGTGGAACGCTTTGCCTGAGTCTGTCTTTCCGTTTAAGTACAATGTAAGTGTCTTCAAATCTCGAGTAAATAAAGAGAAAGTCAATTTTAGGTAAGCGTGCTACATCCTAGACCGCATATCTGCTTAACATCAGGCAGTGTGTAGTCAAACGCAAACCTATTTGAAATAATAAAAAAACTACCTAAATAGACTAAAATAGATTAAAAAATATTACTACTTAGACCTCTAAGTTTTATGACCCAATTGCTTTCTAATTATCTAGTTTTAGCTTAAGTATTGTATTGCTACACTTGATCGAGAAAAAATAACGGTTGACAAATACCTACAGTTACTATACCTATACAAAGTGAGAACGCAAAAACTGGCATAGAAGCTAGTAGGTATCATGTTGGTAGAGAGCAGTCAAATGATGCAGGAGCAGTTCCCAAGGGCGTGTTATCCTGGCTGGTCTGCTGAACGAATTCCTATACGTACATATATCTTAGCTATATAGATTTGTACCAAATATTCCTATTATATGTAGGTGGTCTATATACCTGTGGAACGAAGGTTGAATCCTTACAATACCTTAGCACTCTACGATATAGCTGTATTCGTCATCATTATCAGTCATAGAACTATTTTCATCACTAACACTATCACTACATAGAATAAAACAAAGTCGCTTCCCTCTGTCTGTCCTTATGTATGCTTATATCTTTACAACTACGCAACGAATTTTGATCCGGTCTTTTTAAAATATATAGAGTAATTCAAGAAGAAGGTTTATATGTATAATACACCTGTGCAAAGCCGGCGCGGGTCGTTAGCAATAATTCCTGTAATTGAAAAAAAAAGACTACTTTTATCAATTTGTAAAGTTTTAAAGACGTTTTTATGCGGTTTTAAAGTTGCTCCCATAGTAAAAGTTGTTCACAATGACCAGCAAAACTAAAGTTGCACTGGAAGTATTCAGGTAGGTACAAGTAGTTAGATGCTTGTGTCAACTATACACTAGTACACTAATAATTATACTAATACCTATACTTTAGTCAAAGGTAACTTGTAATATAGGTAACAATTGATCTACGGAGTAAATAGTTATAAGTATTTTTGTTGGTACCGACTTCATGATACTCAATATCAGTGATTCTATATTATGATAGTGTAAATAAAAATATTTCATTCAAAGCTGTAAATAAATATAGATCTGTAGCGGAAACAGAGTTTTCTAAAAATATATCATAGAGTTTTCCATTCCTAGAGTCAATTTAGCGATTCACAAACAGTTATTTTTAGAGTCGTGTTTTAAAAATTCACCAAAAAGTATCAATAAACGGGATAAAATATGAGAGTACGTGTCTATATTACGAGTATAACGGCATAATAGAATCCAAATATGGGTTTGAAACTTTATTCCTTTTTTACAACATGGAATTTTATTTGTACGTTTCGTTACGACATTCGGCATGATTATCACGTTACTTTTAATATAATTAATTTTACTCGTGGCTCAGTAGTTAGTGGTTAGTGAGTCTTGGTTCATAGAGGCGTGGGTTCGATTCCCATCCAGGACAAGCATTTGTACATAAATGTTTGCTCTGTCTGGATGTTGTTAGTTATTATCTACATAATTATGTATTTAAAAATAATGTAATAATATTTAATATATTCTAATTAAAATTAACAATGCCTATTTAAATTTCATTTCGAACAACATTTAATAATAAACACAGATATCACGGTAATAAAATTACAAATATAACAAATATTTGAGTGACTCAATTTAAACTTAACTTAAACGTAGTATTATTATATCTTCTTTGCTTAAACTCAAATATTTAATTTCGAAAACAAAGACCCCAAAGTAAGCTATAATTGTAAGTATTATTGTAGTCACTCTAAAAATAGTCTAAATTAATAATAGCAACTTACAAAAGCGCAGAAAAATAAAGCATTCACTTTTAATGATAGCCATTACAAATAATGCCTACTAAAATAAAAAGTTTTAATGTAGCAAACAAAGGGAAGACGCGCGAGGGAAACGCGAAAGTTTTCTAATCGCCCACTATTCACAATAAAATGGGGGAATTCCACTTATGCTTATTACATTTTTCTTTATAGACTAGTCAATGTAAAGCCGGCTGCACACTTGCACAGGCATGGTAAAGCCGCGGGACATTGGTCCGATATATATAAAGCATAGTGCGGGTAAACAGGGGCACAGTCACGCTGCATGTTTTTAGAAGTGAAACTACCGGTGTTTTTTTTTTGTCACACTACTACGACCTGTCTACTTCTGGACAGATGCGTCTTTTAAAGATTTCCAATAAGGTCCCGGTATATCATTCACTTGTTACAAAACGTGTCAAAAATATAGAGGGCATGTTTTCCTATTTACATATATTACAAGGAGAACATTTTCCAGTAAAATAACATTATAAGATAGAATTAATACTTTAGAAATATTTTTGGATTATTTCTTAATAAATCTTTTTTTTAACATATGTGTAGTTTTATTTCAACTGACCGGTACTACTCGTAAAAAAGTATTAAACATAATTATTACTAGAAAAAAGTCAACAATTTTAGCCATTAGTTAAATTAGAATTTTCCCGAAAGGCACGACGCTTTTACCTGCTATAACAGTTGTATACACACAAAGAACGAAAACTATGAGACCTATAATTGATTTAGTGAACTGTAATTATTTCATTTATTCCAGCTTAATTAATGTAATAATGCCCTTGCTATAATATTTTGATTCATTATTTTTAGGGTTCCGTACCTCAAAAAGAAAAAACGGAACCCTTATAGGATCACTTTGTTGTCCGTCTGTCCGTTTGTCCGTCTGTTCGTCTGTTCGTCTGTCCGTCTGTTCGTCTGTCCGTCTGTGTGTAATGTGTATGTCAAGACTCTTTATCTCGGAAAGTGAAAAGATATCGAATTGAAATTTAAACTATATTCGTATATCTATGATCTCTTGCTGTTGTTTAAAAGAAAAACTTCTTAGTTATCGTTTAAAAAAGTTAGAGCCGTTTATGTCGTAAAAAACCGCATATTTTGCACTCACAAAAATCAAAACCTACAGGGTACTTCCCGTTGATATAGAACTATGAAATTTGACGAGAAGCATTGTCTTAGAGTACACATATAGGAATAAATCTAAACACTGTATATTTTTATTCGAGTCATAAAAAATAGGGCCTCAAAATTCACAAAATATGGATTCAAAATTCAAAATCAGTAAATCGTATCATGTAAGGTATCATATAAAAGAACTTCTTTAGCACATGCTAATACAGGTTTTTCATCATTTTAACAACCTGTTTGTACGGGACCCTCGATGTGCGAGCCTACCTCGCACTTGTCCGGTTTTTTTGGGTAAAGTTCTAATACTTATCATATTAGATACGAATTCACACATTGATATTGATCACAACTGACAGAACTGAACTTTTGTTACAATATTTGTCTCAAAGAAAAGTTATTCTACATCATCATACGCTGTGGCGCGACGCTCTAACCTCCAATACAATATAAATTGCACTTTGAAAATGGTCCGTACATTACATGTTATACAAGCAATTCTCCACTCTACTGAGTCGGGCTAAGGCATGTTTTCATTCCACTGCAGGACAGGGCATAATGCTAGTAATGTGGTGTCGCCTTCTGTGGCAAGATAAGGGTACGCGACATTGACTATTCAAAGGGTTGCGGTCCTCAAAATTTGCGCTCAATAAGTCCAAAATACCTGGCCTCTCCAAAAGACCTTTGAGCTTAACGCGTAATTTGCGATGAGTGTTGCTGATGTTTCGGATAACCAACCGTTAGTCAGCGGTTTAATGATGACATTTTAATCGGAGTTTGTGGATGTTGACTCCAATGTAAAGAGAAAGTGCAATGCAAGAGTCGTTAATAGCTATTTGTGAATTTCGTGCAATAATTATTTAGAAATTGAAAAGGAAGTGAACATGGATCATAACACCTACTTATATTAAAGGTGAACAGTTGTGCATATGTATTACTTATTTTTTTTAATATATTTTAACTTCTTACTCAATTACCGTTAGTCAGCGGTTTAATGATGACATTTTAATCGGAGTTTGTGGATGTTGACTCCAATGTAAAGAGAAAGTGCAATGCAAGAGTCGTTAATAGCTATTTGTGAATTTCGTGCAATAATTATTTAGAAATTGAAAAGGAAGTGAACATGGATCATAACACCTACTTATATTAAAGGTGAACAGTTGTGCATATGTATTACTTATTTTTTTTAATATATTTTAACTTCTTACTCAATTACATCCTACTAATATTATAAACGCGAAAGTTTGTGAGGATGGATGGATGGATGGATGGATGGATGGATGGATGGATGTATGGATGTTTGTTACTCTTTCACGCAAAAACTACTGAACGGATTGAGATGAAACTTTGCAATAATATAGCTTATATATCAGAATAACACATAGGCTACAATTTATAAAGATATTTTGTGGATTGTCCAAAATATAACGATAAATGTTGAGTAAGTAGGAAAATTATTCCATCTGCGAGCTACTCTAGCGTGCGCTGCAAGAATGTCAAAATAAACAACTGTCGATCGAATATCTGTCAATTCAATCGATGAGCAGTCCTTGGATATCATCATACTGATAATATATTATCCTTATTTTAATATTATAAATGCGAAAGTAACTCTGTCTGTCTGTCTGTCTGTCGGGCTTTTACGCCTAAACTACTGAACCGATCTTAATGAAATTTGGTACACAGATAGTTTAGAGCCTGAGAAAGGACATACGCTACATTTTATCCCGAAAATTGCATAATTCCCGTAGAATAGGACAACATCTATCGTTAGCGAAACTGTCACCTACCACAACGACGCTAAAAGGCCCAATTTTGAAGGCACCATCTTTATTATAACAGTTAATTAGACTATTTCTGTTTCTTTTTTACTTTGGGCATTCGATAGAGAGAACACTTTTTACGTTGCTATTAAATTTACGATGGCGCGTTCATAATTGGGTTGATTGAGCCTAATATGGATTGACAAAACGTAATTAGATGACAGGTGACATACATTGACTGCAGACTTTTATAAACGTCTCGCTTAGCATATCAAAAAGACAAATTGTCTTTCCACTATTATAGCTCCTCGAAGAGGAAATAAAGTATGGATTAACAATGACAACTGACATTAAAATTGGACAAAATAGTTTTCCCTTTGCCATGCTACATATTACAATGACGTTTAATACTGGGCCGTCATTTCGTCTGACATTAAAAATAGTTTTAAATATACCACCATTAGAGGTTAAACATATTTCTTTATTCAACCTTTATGGTACAGAATCCATGCTAATATACGAAGAAACGGATCGAATTGATTTTAAGAAGTAGTATGGCATGCATTGAAGTATAATACACATTAAATAATACACATACAATAATACAATAATACACATATAATAAGACATTAAACATCATTGATGGCATGAGTATGAGTATCTTAAAACTAAGGCTATTAACCTTTATTCTGAATTGTGACCTTGACACGAACATAAATTTTTGTTGGTTTGGTTAAGATTGAACAGTGATAAAAGTGCAGCCTGGCTCAGCTGCGGCACTCCTCATGAGGCACGCAACTTGCCGGCCAGCTTCTCAGCTGCTATAGTTAACGACCCCAAAAAAGCGGCCCAACCTCGAGTGCAAACTTCTAAACTGCTTAGGGGGAAAAGACCAAAAAGCATCGGGAGACCTCTAGCGCCGCCTTCTCAGCTGTCTCAGAAAAAACCCAGAGAAGCGGCTCTGCCTGAGATTCCCGCGCCGCCCATAAGCCTCGGCTACTAAGTTCCCCCGCCACGACAAGACGGGAACCCATGGGCGGATACATTCTAACCTTATCATAATCAACAGAAGCATTTATAAGTATAAGGTATTTTGATGGCGGGTTAGGTTTGAACAGTGACAACAAGGTGCAAGGTACTTGATTTTTTTATATAGAAAGTGCCTTTATTAACTACCACTAAATAAAACTTCATAAACTACTACATATCAAGCAATTGGATCATCCACAGACCCTGGAAGGTCTAAAGATATTCTAAATGCTCGAGGCCACTGCCAGTTAGCAGCGTGCCCAGCATGCTGGCAGCATTGCCAGTTATACGTTGGCAATGCTACTTATACGTTGAGCCAAATAAACACCAGAATTTTGGTCACGCGGGTACACCAGACGCTCAGAAAGACTTTTGAAAACAAGATGAGCTCCCGGCCAACACGCGCACAATGTCTCAATTTCAAACAGCTCAAATATATAACCACTGCCGAGGTTAGCATATTTGCGCCGTTTGTGCTGCTCCGCGGAATCGGCCACCGCTCCAGCCCTACTCTGAGTCTCAGAAAGATGTAACGGCGCCAAAGTATCGACGCAAGTCGCGTTCCATACTAAGGGCCGTCTACACTTCCATAGGACTAGCTTCATACCGTCAGGCCTTTTGCCATCACCACGCGCAAACCCATTCGGTTTGAGTACGGCTGCGATATTGGCGGTCGCAAAAGGCCTGCGTATGACATCGTTCACAATGGCGTGGCAACTAATTACCAGCGCTTCTTGAGCAAGAAAGACGGTGGTGACCGAGCTGGTCAACTAGAGTACTTGAATAGGAGACAGCGCTCAGCTATGTGCGGCGCGGCAGCAAGGTGGGTCGACTATCTCGACGATATCATTAATACCGCCGGTCGAGCCTGGTCACGACCGACAAAGAGCCGAAGCAGATGGCACTGCAAGAGAGAGGCCTATACCCAACAGTGGGACAAAGAAAGCTGCGGATGATAACGATGACGAAACAAATTAGTTGAGATTGTCTGTTTTTTGGGTTTGAAATGATTATTTTCTACAATATTTGGGTACCGATTCACATTGAATGAGGGCTAATATTTTGTGGCGCACTTACTATTTTTGTTACCATATTTTTTTGACAAGTTAAACATAAATTAAATTATATCGCGGGCGAAGCCGCGGGTAAAAGCTAGTTATACACAATGATGTTTAATGTCTAGATAAGCAGACTCAAACAACTGCGTTGCTAGGCATGGCGACACATTAACCGCCCGAATATCGTTGGTAGGTAATTAAATAATCATATCTCTATCCCTGTTACACTAGTTGCTAAAGTACGGTATGACGTTGAAAATGACAGAAATAGCAATATTTTTAAATTTAGTCGGACAATGCCTACTTAGGGTGCCAGTTCATTAGATTGTAATTTCCCCAAAATGTTACGATATCTTCTCAATGTCAGTGATACAAACCGATATTTTTAATAATCAACATTTTAGTAATAACATTATGAATTTGAGTCATTAATCAAAATCAAATTTAATATGATGTAATTATGAATAAAGTTATAATACAAATAATATTTTATTCATTTATCCGACCAATATTTATTCGTTCTTGATAATTCAAATAATTATCGCCATAATAATACTTAATTATCAAAAACGTGTCATATTGTAGGACAGGATATTCCATAAGAAAATTCGAAAGCATTGCATGAAGGATCTACAATATATTGTTTTGAAAATTGCAGTGATGTTTTTTTTATTCTGGAACCGTTGGAGTAAACAATTATAATAAACAATAATAAATATAACAGACTAACAGCTAGCATATCCACACCGCCACCCGCGCCCGAGTTCGTAAGCTCTTACCACTAGTTACCACGCACCCCGCACGGCCCGCGTGCAGTCTGTGTCACTCATACGTACCTATACCACGCAGCGCTTTTTCAGTATCTCTGTATCACGTAAAACTTCTTTGAAAATTGTAGCCTAATATGTTATACTATACCTGTACTTCAATCTCCGGACATAGATACCTGTTGCCGTCGAGCTATTTGATTAAACTAATAATTACAAAACGTAACCTATTTAAGCCTGATTCTGCTGCTTGATTCATAACTATCAATAATTATAAAAATAGTAATGATTATTAGTATTATTTAAAATCGCTGTAGACGTTAATGCCGCCCATTAATCTAGGTACCGGATTTGTTATTATCTTTGTACTCTTGTATTTTTAGTATTTATTGAAGTTATATTGTAATCTATTGTAATTTTACTATTTCACTATTTACTATTATTATCCAGTCAGTTTCTTTTCGTAATATTCTAATGGCTTTTATCCATTATTTATCGTTATCTTTACGTATTTTGTCTGCGGATATCCTATAGTATCAAAAAAGTAATTATCGATTAGTCGAAATCTCCCATAATTATGGGGAAACAAAATTATGTTTCACCTGGCATCACCAACTGTAAAATTATTTACTTTTAAAATCATGATATTTTATGTGATAGTTTCAATTAATACGAATAGTGTGAACCGTATTTACTTGTGGAAATAAATTCCAGAAGCTTTATGAAGAAATTGAGAACGGGATTAAAAGGTTTTGACTACACATTTCCCCATTTTTAATTTTTTAAATAAAATTTTGACGTCTGATATATTCAACCATTTTGTTTAATCGCGACTAAGGCCGGTCGGCGCGCTTCGCCGGCGTACGCCGGCAGTTGGCTGACGTCGTCATAGACAACAATCTTCAGTTCTCGTGTATTATACTTCAATGGTTATACATAAATGTATGTGTAAAAATACAATTAAAAACTTTTTCAGTCAATTATGTTACAAATATATTTGGGATATAAAGAGGCAAATCTGACTTTGGAAAAGACTGTAAATACGCATGTATTATGAAGAAGAATATAAATAAAGCAATCAAAATGTCACAATTTTCAATGCTATAATTGAAGTGATCTCGAAAAGTCTAGCCCTAATTTGTCATTATATTTTTTGCTACAGACAAATTAAAAATAAACAACAAAGTAGAGTGACTGTAGGTTGGTACATCGCCGAGGGCAAAACGAGTTTTCAAACTGCTTAATGCTATACCACTGATTTGAGGTAAAACTAATTACGAAATTAATTTCAATTTGTGGACTTAGCATAACTTTGTGAAAGAAGTTAACCTTTTAAAGTAAATGAAAACTTTATTGTGGTTTAATTTCGTCTTGCAGACTATTTGTTTTGGTGGAATGATTAGTCCCAAAATGATTTTCGGTTACAACGGATACGAGTATTTTTTTATTTTTTATTTTCAAAGTCTGTGTATGGATACTTAGAAAGTGCGAGGTATAAAGATCTTGCTACCTAGATGAAAGGTACCTACACCATGTGGGATCACCAAATAGGTTGTTAACAATTTTTACACTTCACAGGTTTTGATCATGAACTTTTTCTTCGTATTTACATATTCTATTATCTTCAATTCACATATTTTCGGAAAAACATGGTAGGTACTATCTTGATTTTCGGATTGGAACCTAAGATCTTCAAATAAGACTTCTTCTAAAGACAAGAAACTTTTCGGTCAAATGTGTATTTAGTTTATTTTTAGAAATAACCTTATCTGATACTTTTTCTAAGTACCTACGCTATTTCATTAGATCTACGAATTTCGTTCCATCAAAGCTATTGTATTCTCACGTAGGTAACAACTAAAATAATTAGGTTGCCAGTAACCCCGCTTACTTATTCCGCGAGTGTGTGGAGGTGGCTTATTTATACGCAATTTGTTGGATATCGTTCGCTAGGTAGGCACCTTAATGAGGTAATAACAATAAATAAAGACCCAAAAGTTTCCTCAGAAGTTCACCCTCGCATTCACTTTGGACCCTTGCAAGAAACCACCTTAAACTCATATGTTACTGAAAAAGCGTTATAATTATTTATTAGGTTGGCGTGTGGTATTTTGATAAAGTAAGGGACCCCGTTAGCAGGAGGTACTACTTGGTTCTCGATGTAAGTAAAAGAGGTTAAGGTTTGTTAACAATTTTTTGGGGTGGGAAGACTGTTTTTATTTTGTAGATAACAAATTCATTGTGATGGTTAATAAAGACACTTGCCCTATAAAAATAAGTAAAAAAAAATAATTTTATCAGTACTGTAGCAATGTCATTAATTTTTCAGGAATAAGCAGCTAATAAAACATTTTCAAAAGAGCCGTGGTGGCCTAGAGTTAGTGACACCCGTCTTACAATCGTGAGGTCGTGGGTTAGAATCCCCGGTCCCGTACCAATGAGTTCTTTGGAATTTATGTACGGAATTTCACACCACTGGCTTTTCGGTGAAGGAAAACATCGTGAGGCAACCTGCATACGTCCTTAGAAGAAATTCGATGGCGTTTGGGAATCCACCAACCCGCACTGGGCCAGCGTGGTGGATATGGCCCAATCACCCTTCGTGGGTAGGCCTACGTCCTGCAGTGGACTATTAAAAAAGGCTGGTACAGTACAGTACAAAACATTTTCGTTTCCTGTGGAGTTCCTGGTAAGTTTTATTTTGTATGTATACGTACGTACGGTCTGATATATTACCTATTATTTTTAATATATTGTTTCGTTCGATTTAACTTCTTTTGATAGTTATGTATTTTTTTTATCAAACTTCAGTACTGTATTGATAACGCAATGATATCTTTATTGATTAATTTATATTACTTATAACTTCAATTAACTAAAATATATAAAAAAGTTTTTTTTATAACTTAGGTATATTTTTATACAAGAAATAACTATCAGGGCGGAATGACGTTACATAATTTTATAATGAAGCTCGTAATTAGCAAGAAGCTTGATATTTTTACACAAACCTTTCTTACTGAGTAACGAGTAAAATAAAGTATCCTCTTCCATAAGTCAAAGGACCGTCAAGTTTTTCAAGCTAGTTTACAAAGTCAACAATAAACATTGCTGACATTGTTTGCATTTACTATTAACTGGAGGCAAAAGCTAAAATTTACAGCTGAAAATAAAGTATTCTGGTTGGTTTCTTTTACAAAATTATCTTGGACTTGGTTTTTCAGATGTGTTTCATATTTTTACAGTATTTATAAATGTAGTACCGAATGAGAGATATGAGTTTATCTATGTCTAGATCTCTGAATGCCTATTTAAATGGTTAGTAGATATTGTTCATCTTTGATTATCTGTAATTAAAAATAATGTAAAAATAATATACAGCACAAAAATTATAAGAGAGCTTAAATACTTTAGTATGGCCTAAATGTCTGTAATGTCTTCTAGAAGTTATCTACATTTGTTACGATATATTACGATACGACTATATTAGGTAAAAAAATATACTTCTGTAGAATGTTATATATAATAAATTTTTAGTAATTTTAATAATAATAATAAATATTTTGGGACATCTTACACACGACCTCTGACCCCAAACTAAGCAAAGCTTGTGATATGGCTGCCAGAGACTGATATACTACATATACTAATTTTTAAATAGAATAATAGAAGAATAGAATAATTTATTGTTTCAGAAATATTTTTGACAATTATTGTTTTGAATCCATTGGCTCCGAACTAGTATACACTATATGACGGAGCCAATGGCTTCTCCTTATATAAATGTTTACAATAAATTTATACCAATAATAATATAAACTAGTTAATATTCACTACTAACGACTAATCTGTTTACGTGAAAGTTGTGTGTTTGTGTGTGTGTGTGTGTGTGTGTGTGTGTGTGTGTGTGTGTGTGTGTGTGTGTGTGTGTGTGTGTGTGTGCGTGTGTGTGCAAGTGTACTTAAATACATACTTACATAGATAGTAACTAAATAACACCCAGACACAGAGCAAACACTTATATTCATCACATAAATATTTGCCCTGGGTGGCGATCGAACCCACGCCTCTTTGATCCAGAAGTTAGGGTCACTAACCACTGAGCCACCGAGGCAGTCTGCATATGAAATCTTATTCTAGAAAATGAATAGTTAGGCATTTTATTCACAGAACGTGGTGATATAAATTAATTCGTAACTTTATTGAAAAAATAAGGAAAAGAAATCAAAAATCCACATTTGAAACTATTCCCTTTTTCAAACCGAACAGTACCGCAGCATCCATAAATTCATAGACGTTTAAAATGTTATAAGTAAGGAAAAATTCTGAATAGAGAACTTCGCTGCGAGTGATTCGCAAAGTCACTGAGTAAAAGAGTAAAAGGTTCTCGTAGAGTCAATGTTTGCTCCCGTAATTCTGCTTCCCTAGTGACGCGCCGGCTGAGCCGAGCTTTGCACTGTGCATTCCATTTTTCTATGGCGCAAATTAGAATAGGACTGCGAGGTTATTGTCTGGGCGTTTAGCCATTGTTGTTGTCGGTTTGTACGCGCTGTTCATTCTGTATGTCTAGTAAGATGATAGTTCTCCTTTATTACACGGTTCCTGTTGTGTTTAATCATGTCGATTATTTCAAGTTTTAATAAAAAGAAATAGGCGAGTTACTAATACACGACTTAAAATGATTTCTGACAGGATATGGCAACCTGATTAATTAATTGGAGATGAACTTCTGCAAAGCTATAAACGCGAAGTTCTTTATCCAAACTAATCATATTTGCTTCTGAAAGTCTGTTTAGTAAGTGATGTGTCATTTGATTCGAGCTTTGGACTGTGTATTCCATTTTTCTATGGCGCAAATTAGAATAGGACTGTGATGCGAGTTTATTGTCTGGGCGTCTAGCCATTGTTGATGTCGGTTCGTACGCGCTGATCATTCTGCATGTCTAGTGAGATGATATAGTTCTCCAGTATTATACGGTTTCTGTTGTGTTTAATCATGTCTATATAGTATCGAGTTTTAATAAAAATAGAGGAGTTACCTAATACAAAACTTTAAATGACTGTTAACAGGATAGGGTAACGTGGAAACCTAATTAAGTATTTGGAGACGAACTTCTGTAAAGTTGTAAATGCAAAAACGCAAACGCAAATGAATCATGTTTACTCCAGTTTACTCATGTAATTCTGCTTCCCTAGTAAGTGACGCATAAGCTGAGTCAAATTTTGCACTGTGCAATGTACTTTCCATTTTCCTATGGCCCAATTTAGAATAGGACTGGGAGGTTATTGTCTGGGCGTTAAGCCACTGTTGTTGTCATTTTTACGCGCTGTTTATTCTCATTTTTATTAAGATGATAGTTTTATTTCATTATTGGGTGTTTGGTTATGTCGATGTAAATATCTATTTCTTCACTCAATCATTGCTAAGCTGCTCATTTTTTATTTCAAATACTATCATAATAAATTATCGAAAACTCCATCAAAATTGATCTAATCGTTTGGTAGACACTTATGATGACAAACTAATATTGTATTTACAGGAATATTTTTATCGGGCACTAAAAATGTATTATGCCTGAATTTTGAAGATTAATTAAGTTGGAGATAAACTTCCGCAAAGTTGTAAACGCGAAGTTTTATATCTAAAGTAATATATTTTATCACAGCTATAAAAATATAATAAGTAGTTATGTCAGTAATTTACAGCTGTAGAAATAAAAAAAAATACTGCTAAATTCACCTTAAATAACGTCGGACTTTCGTTTCCAGATTGGAATACTTTATAATTCATTGCAATTGTATTTGTCACTGATATTAACATCTGACCCGTAGCAGCCAGTTCAAAAATAGGTAGATGCTTTGTCAGCAAAATAATCCGGAAAATGATTTATTTTTAATACCACATGCAAATAGCACCCTACCGTTGAATACATTCATTTACGTTAACGCCTGTGTATACCATAATCTTGTTATAATTCCAGTAACCGAATATTTTGATGAAAGTCATTTTATAAATGCGGTGATCTGAACGATCAATTTGCATCGTAATTAGGAGTTTGCTGTTTTAACCCGGTTTTAACACAAATTAGCTTTCGGGAAATAGCTGCAGTTATGACTCTGGAAGTAAACAAATAGCAGTTTACGGGGAAATTTCGTAGTTGAAAGGATGCAGCTTGATTGTTTCTATCAATATTGAATATTGTCATTATGTTATTTTATAAGGTAGGTACTTAAATAGTTTATACATTGAAGCCACTAAGGTATCGAGCCGCTCGCTCCGATAGAACTGTACTATGGATGGATGTCGATGCCTAAAATATAGTCTTGACGTCTAGAGTTCTCTATACATGCAAAGTCTGTAATTAAGAATGTATAAAAATTTTAGTGTCATATTTAACACACAAAAAATCAAAGGTTACACAGCATTATATATTACTCTTTGCTGATACTGATTTTATCTTCATACTGCACTTACTATCATCAAGTCGCAGTTTTCATACCAACAAAACACTAAAATTATACAAATCTCAATTGAAAGTAGCACCACAAAAATCGGATAGAATTTTAAAAAATAAACTAAGCATAATGCGGATATTTCCGCCGCAGTATTAGACTGCAACGGTAATCTAGTTTTTACTCCATCAACCGTAGCCTAAAAACGACATGTAACTATGTGTATAAATACTACGCCTACGTGTAACGATGTTACAAGTGCACGCGGGTACTTCTTCGAAATTTCATTCTTTGACTGATTCATCTGGCCAAAATTTTATTTCACTTTCAGCTCTGTCGCACATGTTCATATGTAAAAAAGGTAACTAAAGAACATATATTTCAATGAGGGACTTGTTTTTATTAAGTTGTTTTTAAGATATCTACGTTCGAATATTTTGTGCCCAGATGAATCAGAATTGATTACAGATGAATCAGAACAGAACTGAAAATGAAAAACTATGTAATTTGGCTGTGTAATAGGGAAATCTAATCATATTTTACATACGTACATAAAATTTTAACACTATAGCACGAAAAAAAGTTGACGAATGAACAATATTTCTTGTATTACATTTTAGAAATCTAAAAATTGTAATACTTAATTATAATTCTTATATTACCTGGGTAAACGAAAACATTTTAAATTACATAAATGAACTATTAGTAATATTTGTTACTGATAAATAGGTACATGAAAGTTAATAATTAAGAAAAATGAAACAATGTTTGAAAATATTATCAAAGATTTTCTTATACAAAAAGCATACTATAGTGTAAAAGATTTTATGTGTGACAAAAATTCATTGCGTAACCTGACATGTGACAGTATTTGTAAATGAAAATGTATTCATTCTGTTAGTTTTATTGTTTTATGTTAATTTATTTTTATTGTTTACTTTTGACATTCATAAGTGTGCACCCATGTGAGAATAAATGAACTGAACTGAACTAATAGTAAGTATAGTAATTGGTACATTATATTATTCTCTCTGTTTATTTTTTTCCATGTACAATTCACGAATCCTGTTAATTATATAATGAAAAAATAAGATTAAAGTAAGAAACATGAGATCAACTTCAATTAAATGGAATTTTTGACAGTAATCTTCCTTGGTAACTATCACAGAAACATGATTTTTCTTAGTACATATTGTTAACTATAAATAATGTAGTCACATTTTAGTACTACAAGAAATAAATCTTTAGCTTTTTGCAAGGGCCCGAGCTACTTTCAATGTCATCTTTAAAACCTTTTTCTTGTTGACGAGATCTTGATTTTTTAATGGAAGATTGAGTAATCATACCTTCACCAGCAGTGTGAGACTCTTTTGTAAGTTTATTTTACTGAAGCTTCAGAAAAACGTGGATGATTGTTCAGATTCAAATGATGAGGGCGTTTTTGTGTTTTTTTAAACAAATAAGATTAAAGAAGAAGAAGAAAAAAAATATAAAATATAAATATTGAAGAAGGGTCGATAACACATCTCTGGTGAATTTTGGAGTAATGCATCGATTGACGAAGTTTCTATCCAAAAACTGTCGTCATCGAGGTCTTGTTGGGCTATATAAGCTATATTCAAAGCTTTTCCAGTATGAATTTTATGATTTATATGGCGTTTTGACCATATGAATCAGGCCAGATGAATCAGGATTTTGCCGTAATACATGCATAACTCATCATACATACTGAATTCAGTATTGTATTTTTTCTACTTGAATCTATAACCCAAAAGCATTACACGAAATACAGATTGAAGTTGTAAAACCATAAAATAAATTTTATAAAACAGGCATTGTAATCATAATGCCACCTGAACTAAGCACAGATGAATCAGACATTTATCTTTGTAACTCCGGGATCCAAGCGAACCAGCCGTATATCCACCTTCTGGCTCGTCTGTTGTACGACTGGCTTCTCCCTGCGCGAGAAGTCAGGCTCTCATCATCATCACCCGACCAAGCACGGTCAAGCGCAGCATACGCCACATTAATCAGTATTATATGCCGGACACTTCTTATTAGCCTATTTATAAACATATTAAGGTAGTTATAACTAATACACATTTTTTTTGTAAAAGTGCAATTCATTTCCTTTTGATATAATTATAATTTATAATGATTTACCAAAGGGAAAATGCGATATCGACCATTTTCTTTCGAAAAATGGCAAGCGGACGCGGTATATGAATCAGGAGAACAATCTTCAGATATTTTTAATTTACACTTAGACTGCAATTATTTGAAAAATTTCACTTGTCCCAGGTAGAGTTAAAGGTAAACTGTATAGAAAAAAAATTACACACTGTTTTGTTTGTTGGTTTCAGAAAAAAACCCATAGACGTCCAAAATTTTGACTTCGAAGAAGTACCCACGCGATTCGCAAATAAACCTAGTAAGATATCAAACAAACGCTGTGCAGCGATAAAAAGCCGGCCGGTTCAAATGGGAATAACTAATGGTGTCCGATTTGCGTTTTTTACCGCTCGATGCGGATTAGATGTGCTTTATAATGCGAAATAAACGATACGCTGCCTGGCGCGATATTCGACTAATGGTCATGGGCTTGCGCGGAACCATTTGAAAGACTGCAATGGTGGTATATGTACATGTATTCACAAAACGCACACACAGCAACAACGTAAAAGTACTTTAAATCTAGAGTAGATAGTGTGTGCCTTCTAGATAAGCACTCTGTACCTCAGCTTGCGTCTTTGTTATCGCCAATAACTTGACCAAATAAGCCACGTTCACGTCTGTCAAAATGAAAACCCATTTTAAATAAAAAACATATCGTCTATGTACTTTTTTTTATTCTAGCTACCTACGTTAAGATCTCGATCATTATTGACCCTTGAGACTAATCTCTCAGTTTGCTTGGGTTTTATCAACAATAGTGATTTGAGAATAGCACGCATTTAATTCTACCGATCGTTAATTAAATAAAGTAAAACCAAATTACATTACCTCAGTTCCCGTACAAAAAAATCAAACCCCTCAGGAAACGAACACCTCAAAAATTCCAGCAATACAAAATTCTACAAGATTACAAACTCTTACAACTATTACGTTTTCACCCGCACCCTGTAAAGGATCGAGTTTCTACACCGAAGGCTTACGGATACATTAGGTTGGGCCATAACCGAAAATTCACTTCCAATGTCTGCCATTTGATAACAAAGGAAAAACACCGTACGAGCGGCAAGATGGTCTAAAAATAGTTTCGCAATCTAGCTACCTGTTCACCTGGCTTGGCCATTCCGGCCTTCCCATAAAGAAGAGTACACGGGAAGCGTCGGGAAGGGTTTATTTTCCCTCTGGGAGATCCCTGAGCCCGGCACTATATCATTGCCGCCTCTATCTCTGTGTACTCTATGGTCGCTCTTCCCCGCCAGACATAAAACTTGGTGAAAACATAGTTGAGACCACGCAGCAGAGATGTGGATTTGAATTTTCCATTTTATAACTAAATTTTTGAGTCGAGATCGAATCAGAAATCAGGAGGTCCGTGTAAGAACCAAAGTAACAGAGATACTTAGCAAGTTGAAATAGCAAGGACAGAGCACACATCATGGAGGACTGGTGATCGATGGAGTGAAACGATTCTCGAGTGAGGAGTACGTACCGGCAAGCGCAAGGTAGCACCTCCACCCAAAAGATAGACCAATGACTTCATTAAGATCGTAGGATTGCACTAAATGCAAGCCGCTTCCAATACTGGACATTTTGTAGAGAAAGCCTGTGATGTAAACCTACAGCTATGGTTGTGGATGAAATAATGTATTAAATCGAAGAACGTCTATGTAAATATAAGGCTAAATGTATATTTCTGTTAAGAAAAGGAATTACTGAAATATTTTTATGTTCGTTGTAAATTACTGGTAGGTACAAATAAATACAGATAACCTTGAAGTTCTATTGACTGCGGCCACGAAAACCCTTTTTCCTCGTTGGGGATTTCTACCAACTTTATGTTGCTAAACTGCTTCGAGCAAGTTACCGGTTTGTTGTAGAAAAAAGTATTTTTAAAGTAAAGTTTATATTCCGGAGTACTACGATTAGTTGGGTTGGCAAAATGTGTCAGAGTTTTAAAGTAAAAGACCGTTCTTGCCGGTAAAAATATCTTGCTAACTTAATTTATATATATTTGAATTTCATTTATCCGATAGATATGTTTGTTACAGGAAGTAGCAATATCTACTACAGAAGTTAAATGAAATGTTGTAATTAGGGACTTTACATCATTAGTTACGTTAGCAATTAATTTAATTACCGGAATTAAAACCGCTGATCACGAACAGTAACTATTTTATTTGCTAAATACCGACGTGCTTTCCCGATTATTGCGGGTAATATGTAAATCGATGATATGTTGCATGTCGATGGGCATAATGGAATGCTCTACCCCCACAGATGTAGTAGAATGGGGCATGTCGTTTTAATCTAGCAGGAAACTAATTTCACAGGAAATAATTACTTTTCGCAAAAAATGGCAAAACTGACTTCCATCTTGTATAAAATACACCAATTCGCTTGAATTGAGGTATTCGATTTTTTCATTATCGTAGACCTTTTTAAAAACGGCTCAGCTGATTTCTAAAAAAAAAGTATAAATGACCACCTACATATATCCTTTCGAACTAAAAAATATTTTTAGATTCGGTTCAGAATTGGCGAAAATATCGATGATCATACAAAAAAAAAATACATAGAATCTCTTCCTTTTAAAATGTTATTGAGTTCTAAATATTAGAGAAATTTATTTACATAACTTAAAAAACATAGGAATTCCTTTTTGGATGTCGGCTAAAAACAAAAATATCTTTCTATCTCGCTTACTGTACTGTACTGTACCAACCTTTTATAGTCCACGGCAGGACTTAGGCCTACCCACGAAGGGTGATTGGGCCATATGTGGTGTGAAATTCCGTACATAAATTCACAGGAATTCATTGGTACGGGACCGGGATTTGAACCCACGACCTCACGATTGTCTAGTGGTAATGCCACGCTAGGCGCGTGTCATTACCACTTGACCACCACGGCTTTTCGCTTATCTATGCTTAAAAGCACAACGACGTGAAATGTAATTTATTACACAATTCTTACTCATAGAGCACAACAAATCACTTATTATTAAACAATCACACAACACTGCATTCTGCGATGTGTGTTTTGTATACATGAATTTTGCGCTGTTTGCGTATTTGCAGCATACAAGATCGCTTGGTAAAGAGAAAGCCTTTCTCTAGACCTCCACAGCCCTACTGTTATCGCTTTGTTCTACTAAAACTGCCGTAAAGTCACAAAAATAAGGTTGATTTTCCTGTGAATTCGTGCGTGAACTAAATTTTGTGATGCGGTCTGCAACACGGAGTCCAACAAAATATGAAATAATGTTCAGTTTATTTGCATAAAGGCCATAAACGTTGGCCTACATAGCGCCATGTCACAGTATTATCGCCGTGAATGTCTGTCCGTGTCGGATTAATATTCAACAGGATGTCTTTTTAACATCCACTCTGCGAGTGCCGGAAGTTATAATAACTTCTAGTTCAACTGATTTCGATCTTTCAAATATTTTACCGTTACGAGTATCTCCTTCTCCATGTGCTGATTTCTAGTTAGTGAACTTTGGAATAAATAGAGATTTGCTCTAGCCCTCCCTTTTTTGTTGACGGGGGGGAAATCTTTAACAGATACCCGGTTGTGTTGGGGTGCAACCGGGTTATATGGACTTTTCCACTAAAACCCCCTCGGTGGCCTCTGTGCTTGTCAGAAGGAACTAGGATCTCCGTAGAAATGCACCAGTGAGCCAATTTCTATTTATGCCAAACTTCATACCATTGCCCACTCCAGAAAAATATTATATGATAGACTTTTAAGTTTTCTGGGATGGAAAAACAAAGAAGTGTGTAGGATGGGCACCGCCCTTCCGTGCTCAACCTACGCCTATTATATGAACATTATTGTTTATGAAATTATTTTTATCGTGCTTCACACACTAGGTGTATAGAAACTTTATTTTTGTGATAAACATTTCAAAAAGAAAGTTTTTACTATTGTATATGTTTAGGATTGTAAGCTGGCCATCATCATCATAATCATCCACAGCCTTCTTTATCCCACTGTTGGGTATAGGCCTCTCTCTTATTGTGCCATCTGCCTTGGTCCTGTGCCAATCGTGTCCAGGTTCGACCCGCGATTTCTACTATATCGTCAACCCATCTTGCAGCCGGACGACCAACGCTCCGCTAACCTTGCTTCGGCCACCATTCTGTGACAGCCTTAATCCACCTTTAGTCACTTCGCCTCGCTATGTGTCCTGCCCAGCTCCGCTTCAGTTTCATGACCACGGTTCCAACGTCCCAAACTTTAGTTCTTCGTCGGATTTCCGTATTGCGAACTCGATCTTGGAGTTTAATGCCAAGCATGGACCTCTCCATGGCTCTCTGTGCAACTCTGATTTTGTTTACAGCCTCATGTGTGAGTGACCATGTCTCGGCACCATACATCATGATGGGCAAGACACATTGGTTAAAGAGGCGAGTCTTTAGACATTGTCGAAAATGGCGGGGTTTAAGGATGTCATTCAGTTTTTGGAATGCCGCCCATCCAAGTTGTATACGCCTAGCGATCTCTTTCTTCTGATGCTCTATGCCAAAGGATAAAGTATGACCGAGGTACACGTAACTGTCAACCACCTCACTCTGTAAGTAACTGTAACTGTCAGTTGGCCAAATAGATAATAAAAAAATATTATTTTGATTCAAAATTTAAAATAGGGCAATGATGTCGAATACTGTCTTCATCGTAAGAGCGAGTTTGATGATGAAGGCACTGGCTTTGACTCTCAATTATTACATTACAGCTATCTAGTTATGTTTTAGTATACACAGCAATAAACTACCTGCAGTAAAGTAACATATTGCTGCGGTGCACCGTGCTGCGAAGTAGTGCGGCTCGAGCGACTTTACTGCCCCCGAGGGATCCACCGAGCACCTGAACTGAGCAAGTGAGAACATTGATTCTCCATACTACAGAGAAGGAATTTTAATTATTTAATTTAAGTTTGAATAAATATATATTTATTCAAACTTAAATTAAATAAATTTATCTATAAATAGCCTTAATTTAATATATGTCATTAAGGTGGTATTCCTTATATGACAAAACAAAGTTTGCCTGGTCAGCTAGGAAGTTCTAGTAATCATTACTCATGCACTTAATTACACTGTATAAGTGTCTACTAAGTGTATAATACTAAGTAAGGTTCAATTAAAGCTGTTGTCCTGTACAAACTCGTGACTCGGAATCGTAAAAAGGTTTCAAACAGTTGATTTTTAGGGTTCCGTACCTCAAGCGGAAAAAACAGAACCCTTATAGGATCACTTTGTTGTCCGTCTGTCCGTCTGTCCGTCTGTCCGTCTGTGTGTATGTCAAGACTCTTTATCTCGGGAACGCGTAAAGATATCGAGTTGAAATTTAAACTACTCGTATATACGTAAACCTATGAATTCTTGCAGTTGTGTAAAAGAAAAGCTTCTCAGTTACCGTATAAAAAAGTTAGAGCCGTTGATGTCGTAAAAAAACGCATATTTTGCACTCACAAAAATCAAAACCTACAGGGTACTTCCCGTTGACATAGAACTATGAAATTTGGCGAGAAGCATTGCCTCAGAGTAGACATATAGGAATAAATCTGAAAACTGTACATTTTTATTTACATCACAAAATATAGGGCCTCAAAATTCACAAAAAATTGGTTCAAAATTCTGTCTAAACTGAAAATAAGTTCAAATATAAATTTATATGTAAATGTATAATTGTATAAATATAAAACATCAAACTTAATCGCAATCAAATCAAATAAGTTATAAAATCAATTCTTAAAGCAGTTTAAATCTCAGTATTTACTCATATCAAAACTAGATGGCGTTGGCGTCAAGTTAGCCCGCAGATTAGCTTTCTCCGTCGATGTACGAGGTATCTATGCGTTCGAAAAATGTTGTTTTAATGCAAACATTTTTAATGCAAACATTTTTAATGCATTTCCTGATTCGACCAAATTCAAAGTGAGTATCATATTAAAGAACTTCATTTGCAATGCTAAAACATGTTTATAATCGTGTTTGTACCCTCGATGTGCGAGCCTGACTCGCACTTGTCCGGTTTTTTTTTCTCTGGTTTCGGGTTAACCCATTGTAAAAGTTGCGTTAATAATGATTGTCTTCTTTAAACTATTTCGATTTCATACAGGGCAAGCTAATAACCTTGTATATCCCGTTACAAGGGAATACGGCTCAGGCGACTTTGCTGCCCTGAGGATCTGAACCAAACTAGTGAGCTTCATGTTTCATATATATTTGAATACTAAAAAAATGCACCAAGAGTCCAACTAAAATAATATTTCATAATTTTTATGTTTACAAAATGTACAAATTTCTAACATTTTTCCTGTAAAGTTTGCTCAATTCATTCTTATTTTGCGCTCATAAAACAGATAAGGGCTGGGAGTTTTTTAAAATTTATCTTTTAAATTTGACAAATAAGCAGGTAAGTTGACCTGTTAAATTATATTTAATGATAGATTGTAAGCATGAACGTTGGACGTAAAAAGGTTTCCACTACTAAGTCCATTCCTGGGTTACAATGGTACAAAGCTCAAGCTTTTGGATTATCACTATACTTACACCAGTATGTGAGTAATCCAATTTATTTTCGATTTCGATACACATTCTACTCAAACTACAATAAATATTGGTAGTATGATAGTTTTTTGACTGGAGGTATCAACATACTGTGTTGATGACATTCAGTTGACATAAAATTGCTATTTTTACCGATTTGCAAAAAGATAGATATATAAATAAACGCTTTATTGCACACCAAGAAATATACACAAAGAAGAAACAAAGAAACATAAACAGTGTAACAATGGGCCGCCTTATCGCTGATAGCTATCTCTGCCAGGCAACCTTAGGATGGAGATGACAGAATGCGTATAAATAATGGACGGGATGCGCATTCATTAAAATATAAATTAGATTACCTATACATCAAAGGGGAAGGTACTATGTTCATCTGTATATATTTTTTTGTGTATGTTCACCGATATTTTTTGCCAACTGTGAACCGATTTAAATAATCTTTTTTAGTTTCAAAGAGTGTACTGCCGAGGTGGTGCCATTTAAATTTTATCGAAATCGGCTGCGCCGTCTTAGATAAATCAACGTTCGTTCGATTCGTGCAAACTATACAAATTCTGTAAACGGCGGAAGTCAGTGTTGCGATTTTTTGCGAAAATTAATTACTGTTTTTATGTTTACATGTGGTGTCGATGAATTTTGTATTTGGTTTTAGATTATGTTTTTTGTTTGTTCCAGTTATTTTTATACTTATCTAATAGAACTGTCTATTATATTTATTCACTGCACAATTCACGCACGTCTGATACTCTTGAATTATCTGTATACAGCAGCGTAATTGAAGCGCTAGTTACGAGCCAGTTGCATTTCTACGTTCACCAACCTCAGCAGGTTCACTTAATCCTGAAACCAAGCATCTAATGCTCACAGAAGATTCCGCATTCACTTACCTGGCGTTTGAGTAACGACCTGCATTTAATCTTTCCAGAGGTTCTCAAATATCCCTCATTAACTTGTGTACCCACTCAGACATCGCCGATTTGTTACTTGGAATCGCGCCGATAGATTGAATGAGCAGAGATTTGAGGTAAAGAGGCGTCTATTTACGTTGGACGTGTGGCACAAGGGACAGGTTAACGCGGGGTGAAGTTTTCTTTTCTTAATTTTTAGTACGTTTCAGTAAGGATGTCTGAAAAGCAGCAAAAATACAACGGTAAAATTTCAAGATTTGATAAAATAACTAATATCATGAACATCGACATCGACGGACATCACTAGACCATCGACAAAAATATCGACTATTACTACATCACTCGTGCTTGTATTCGTATAGGTTTGAACCTCCCTCACCACTACCCTACCCCGCATCGTGCGATAGGGACAATTGCAGCTCAGGGCGATTTATACCTACAATAATTTGTTTTGTATTACGCAGTTTTTTCCTTAAAAAACTAAGAAATACTAGAAATTATTTAGTCGTTTCTCGTAGGTCTCTAAAGATGTCAGTGATAATGGTGATTTTGAAGGGTCATATTTCGCCTTATAATTAATTTATCAAAAAAAAGAAAAGTTTGAACAGCTAAATTAAATTTGATGACTAAAATTTCTAGCTCAAGATCATTCTAAAAATCATTTTCCAGGAAGAAAAACAGCGTAATACGTTTGTATGGAAAATTACGGACCCGCTGTGCTCTTAATATCTGAACCAAAGAGAGCAGTATCAAAACTTTGTATGCATTTGTAAGTTTGTGCCTGAATTATGTGTTTGTAGGATTCAACACTTTTAATTTTACGCTTGCGTAGAGCGTATTGCGTGTTGTGCACGTGGCATCGCACGGTTAGCGTTACTTACCAAACTTGTTTATTTGCACTATATTTTATAGCATGAAAGTTTATAAACAAATGGCTTAGTACTACACCCCAAATATATTTCTCGCTTTCTACAAGAAGCACCTACTACTCGTACATATCACTGTAACTTCTCACTAGTTTCAATACTTTAACTGTTGATAAGGTTTACTAAGATACTACCAATTTAAAAATTGTGATTAGAAAATAAGAAACTAAGGACTAATATAATATTATAATAAAATCTACTAAAAATAATACACCTACCTAATATTGTTAGTATAAAACGGGCATGTCAAAAAAGCGTAACAAAAGTCATCCGCTCATTACTTTCCCCAATCTTTTCACTCACCCCCGAAGCCCATTTCTGAAAGACTGAAGATAATTTCTCATAAAACGTCCGTCTAATTGACGTTACAAGGCATCTAATTAATCAACTTTGTTTGTACAAATTGTGTAAGCGTTAAACCGGTAAGTAACTTTGTCTTTAATACCTAGCAGTAACTCCGTAACTGATCGGTCGCTAATTTTGTAGGGCATTAAAGCTGATTGAAAAGTTCGCGTTTTTAATTTGAAATTTTGTTTGGGTACATTTGTAGGTAAGAAATAAGGTATTAAGGATAAGATTTTGTGTAGTGTGCGCCGAAATAGTTAAAATCTAGTTTCCAACCCTATGGTGGACGATATAAGTAAAATAATTAAAGATTTTGATATTTTTGCTCGAAAGCGTGTAAATATTGTTTTATTTAAATACAATAAATGTGTGACTAAACAATGTCATTAAAACTGATTTAAATTTTCACGTTTTTGACCTAAAAGATTTTTTGATTAGATACTTAAATGTATGGCTAAGAAATTAGGTATGTAGGGTTGTAGTTTAGGTAAAGTACGTCAAAATAGTTAAAATCTACTTTCAAACCCTATGGTGGGAGAAATAAATAATATGCTTAAAGTTTTTATTATTTTGATATTTGAATTTTGCATCAGTTGTACCTACTCTTATTCAATATTATATTTATTTGTCCTATTTTAGGCATGAATTATTTATGGTTATTGTTTATGATCTAATAACTTTTCAAATGATACAATTTATAAGGATTCTTTGACATTTGCTATGACTGTCTCTATTGATGACAAAATTATTATCTTATGAGAAAGCGTCGATGTTACCCATATTAACAGTGGAATAATTCTTATCTATTTGGAATCTAAACTACTGAATATAAACCCAGTGCGAATCCTTCAAATGAAACACCCAAGCAATGCCTTTGATCCACCCAAACGAATCGTACCCGAGTCAAATTTGACAATCGTCCATGACACAGATACGGGTACGGAATCGACAAAACAATAAATATTTGAATATTTTAACGACAGTCCTGATAAAGGGATGTAAATGACTAGCTCGTTCAATTTGCATTGAAGAGATTAAGACGAGGCACCGGGCCGAGAAACACGAAAACGGCAAAAACGAGTACTTTTGAATGCGCGATGTGAGAGGATGAATGATATCGATTCAAATTTAAAAAATGTCATAGATAAGGGAAAATCTTAATAAATTGAATGAACCGGACAAAATTTTGAAAAGTAACCGGCTTTATTAAAAAAAAAATAAAACAAATTGCTCACCAAAAAAATTTTAGTAATTCGAATGCTCAGAATTATCAGCGACAACACCCCATTATTTTTTACGAATAAAATAGCCAGATCCCTTTTCTTTATTATAAACCGAGAATTTTTTTTTTTTAAATTGTATATTATGAGTAATTAATTAAAAACTCAATCAAATCTCTTCGCGCCTACTCTAGTTTAGCTTTTACTCTACAGTGTTTGCTCAGAATATTTGATCCGGCACTATCTGGGCCGCCGCCGCCGTACCGGTGCGACGTTGCGACTCCGACGAGCGCATGATTCGCTCAGCGTCGGGCTGGCAACGCCGCAAAGTACGGACGGCGCGAGATGCGTGCTGTTTGTTTTTGGTTATTGTCTTCTAGGTACTCTGTGCGACGACAACCGAGTAATTTACTTCAGAATTATTTTCAAAATTATAAGTTAGACTTTAGTGTACTATATTATATTGTAGCTTTAGAACATTATTATAGTAGGTAGTAAGTTAGGTACTTAGTATTTTTATTTGGTAGTGTGTAAATAGTAGTGAACAAGTGTGCATAGAAAATGGGGAGGAAAAATAAGCGGAAAGAATTGTTTTTACAAAAACGAAAAAGAAAACCTAAAAAAAATGACGGAATGTTTGGGTAAGTCGAATTACATATATAATAAACTTGCAATAAATAGTTGCACTCTAATGCCCTAATAATAAAGTCTATATTTGGCAAATACACATTCGTCTACAGATTATGGATTATCACATTCTTACTACCTAGGTACTTCAATTTTTCTGCATTTACCTATATTTACAATTTTTTTAGGTCAAAAAAACGGAAACTGCAACCTGACGATTGTCAATCCACATCCTCAACAGGGCCAGTAGATAGAGAGTGAGTCCATGCCAAGTACCTATCTATCATGTCAGCAATCAATTTAAAGTATCTAGTAATAATACTCCGTCTATTCTTTATTTTCAAGTGTGTACCTACTAAGATTTGTCTGTACAAACTAACCATACTGTAGGAAACAAATATCAGAACAAAAAGCTATGGAGTCGTCTCTTGATATTTTAGAAACCTATCTAAAATAATGATATTTATTAGGTGATGTTCTATCACCTAAATAATTGTGTTAGCTTTAACTTTTTAATAATTATATAATTACATCATTTTATTTTGTAGCCACCCAGAAATATCACCAACATACGCAGAGTTACACAACGTGTTGCCGACATCTGGGGATTCAGAGGAAACGGTAAATTTAAACACTTTTTTTAAATTATCACGGTTATAGTAGGTATTGTCTTTTACCGACTTCAAAAAAGAGGAAGTTGTCGATAGGGTTATTATTATTTATAAAGCCAGTGGTCAATAGAGTGAACTCTATAGAACCAGGAAATAGATGAGAGACAATTAGCTCTTATCTGGTAGATCGTTACGATCTAGCGATAACGATAGTAGAATAGATAGTATAGAAGTTCTAACGATAATACAAAAGCCCGTTGTAGAATCAACCGACATAATGTTGTAAACATCCAGCAGATTTGATAACAATAACAATCATTTGATACATTTTAAAAAGGGACCTACTCGTACGATACTTGAAAGAGTTGAAAGGGACCACAGATTTAATTTAAAAAGGACATTTGAGAACTGAGCCAAATATTTATGTCACGAGAAGTAATGTTGTTATGATATTTATAGTGGTAGTGTATTAGAACAATCATCAAAGCACACTATTTGTTTGAATTCTTTGAACAATATGAATCAGAGTACAATACTATACCTTATTGAAAAGGTAGTTTCAATTACTGAAGCCTATGTAACTCACTGTATGCATAAATAAATAACATTTTGATATTTAAATTGTAGAGTTACTGAAACAGTATATTTAAGATGAATAATTGGTTTGATTGGGTTTTTCTGGGTTTTCCCCAATCCTGCGCAACAAATGTTGAACCAATTTGAATGTATCCCCAGACAAGGTAGGAAGGTGTGTTGTGTTATTTTAATTGTATAAAATTTCGTTATCAAAATAGGAATTGATTTTTAAATAGATTAATTTTTGAGGGGGCGTGTTGGAATATGATACAAAAACTAATCTATCTCACTCTAACATGTAATGTATGTGAGTGTTTCTCTTTCCTTCACGACGTTTACATTATAGTAAAATACCCCTTTGTTCTACAACTTTAATGCTTATTATGAATTCCTCACCACTGTTCTTATAGAGCTGTGCTAGACCGCACTCGCACCTATCCTACCAAATATCGGTTAATAAATGATTTATATTTTAAACCGATTAACTAAATATTTTATTTCTGGCATCCAAACCCTTTTCTAAGTGTGTGAAGCACGATAAAAATAAGTTCATTGATTATGATACCTGTACATAATCAACATTAATTTGTATACAGGGTTATTTCTAATCAATTAGCATCCTTTTAGAGGTTTATTCTGTATATGTACATCAAAACTAACAACTTTTGTTCTGCAACATTTCTCAAAACTAACAACTTTTGTTCTGCAACATTTCTCAAAATTAAAAAAAAAAAGCTGTTCCATACATTTTGTTGCGGGTCACGGGTAGACTCACTATTCTACGGAGTGTCTACCCTTGACCACGGTTGATGCAACTCGGACGAAACGTCGGGATGATGAGTTATTTATTTATCTCGTAATTTCAGAGCGCGATAAGTCCCGTAGTATATAATAATAATGTGTTCAAATCGCGAAAGTTTAAAAACAGCAGTTGAAATAACCCTGTATTGTATGAAAAAAAAAAACATTAAAAAGATCAAAATAATTTTTGCCTTTTTTTTAAATTGTTGATTAAGGACAAGGCGACTCCATGATTATCTATGCTCTAGGCAAATTGAGTTGACGCGTGCCGCCGCCGCGCCGTTAGCAGCGCCACGTACGCTAGCCCAGCGTTGCCGCCCGCCGCTCTGGCGTGATCCTGTCAAGTGAGACCGCGTAAAATTTTGTCCGAGTGAAGGGGCGCGGTACTCGATTTTGAAACTATAGTTTATCAATGCGTCACCTTAACGTCATAATCGGAGCGATTCAATCAGCTATCCCGACAACTCTGGACAGAGGAGAGATAGACGAGAGGAGGGGGTGTACTAATAACGCCAGATAAAATGCTAATTTTGTGTTCATTCGATTTAGGCTGCGGAGATAGGCAGTCATCAATAAGACGGCGAGCTTGAAACATTTAATTTATTCACTAGGAAATGCATGAGTACCCTCATTAGGGAGAAGTTTGCCGGTCTGTTGCGCTGTACTTAAGGAGTGCTTTAATTTTGTTTTTGTTTCGTTCGGAATTGTTTGTGTACGCAACGCTGCTAATATTTATGCGTATCTATGTTTGACATCGCTGACGTGCTAAATTACTTTAATTTTAAGAGTAGTATAAAAAAATAATAGTCAGTTTTCTCACAGTTTGATTCATTAGTATTCGCTATAGTAGCGCTCATAGCGTAGATGTTCAGGTTGTTATTACTATCATTTCAAGTACCTACAGTATACAAAATAATAGTCAGTTTTCTCACAGTTTGATTGATTGGTATTTGCTATAATAGCGCTCATAACATAGTTGTTCAATGTGTTTCTTAGATATCACCAAAGTAACGGCAAGTCTTTGGATGGATGGGCAGCTGGTATTTTTAACAAAACACTCAAATAATATGGTAGATTAATGGCACCGGTTTTTTCAACTCTTTAGGTCAGGGGTCTTGTTGATATATTTTATGTTTGTAATGTACTGTATCAGCCTTTTTAATAGTCCACTGTAGGACGCAGGCCTACCCACGAAGGGTGATTGGGCCATATCCACCACGCTGGCCCAGTGTGGGTTGGTGGATTCACATACGCTATTGAAATTCTTCTCCGGGCATATGCAGGTTGCCTCAGGATGTTTTTCCTTCACCGAAAAGCCAGTGGTGTGAAATTCCGTACATAAATTCCAAAGAACTCATTGGTACGGGACCGAGGATTTGAACCCACGACCTCACGATTGCAAGGCGGGTGTCACTACCTCTAGACCACCACGGCTGTCTAGACCACCACGGCTGTTTATGTTTACTGATTGATTATTGCCTTATTGATATTTATGCGGCTTGTAAACTCTGAAACTAAGGCTAACTTACTCGGCCTGTACGAATTTACTTAGGTACATGCTCACAAGTTACTAGATCTAAGATAATGATAATGTAATCTACACGGCCAAAGGTTAAAGAGATAGAATAAATTCAGAAAAATATTGGACAGTGTATGATTCCCCGACCGGCGATTTCCGTACAAAAATACCCCGCCTCGCTCTATTGCTCTCAATTCTAAGCTTAAGCAATCCGACCTAAGTGAACGCTTGTCATATTGATTCAGGGTTCTGAGTGTTTTCGGAAGCTAAGATAAGACGCGACGTGACTGCCGGGGCCGGCGCCGGACCAGCTATGTGGACCTTTCTCTGTACTTACAAGACCTTGAAACTGGGACTCCGAAAGGATTTTAAAGTGTAATGTAGAAAGGTAGGTTTGAAATCGGCGCAAAATTTCGTTGCGATTTGAAAGACTCCAGTCTGGAAACTCTCTTTCTTCAGATGAACAGGTACCTAGCTGTTTACAAAATGTTTTAATATTTTGATTTGTATTGGTTAGTTTTATTACGCGTTTACTGCCTTTTTAATAAACGCAGAGTTACTTTCGAGTAGTGTCCGTCCGTCCGTCTTTTGCCTCTTACAAGTGAATAGCAATTGTCAAAGAAAAAAAACCGGACAAGTGCGAGTCAGGCTCGCACATCGAGGGTTCCGTGAAAACACGTTGTCAAAATAATTAAATACCTGTTTTAGCATGTGCTAATGAAGTTCTTTTATATGATACCTTACATGAAATGATTTACTCACTTTGAATTTTGAACCCATATTTTGTGAATTTTGAGGCCCAATTTTTTTGTGATTTGAATATTAATGTACAGTTTTCAGATTTATTCTTATATGTGTACTCTAAGACAATGCTTCTCGCCAAATTTCATAGTTCTAAGTCAACGGAAAGTACCCTGTAGGTTTTGATTTTTGTGAGTGCGAAATATGTGTTTTTTACGACATAAACAGCTCTAACTTTTTTAAACAATGACTTAGAAGTTTTTATTTTACACATCTGCAAGAGATTATAAATATACATATAAAATTTAAATTTCAACTTGATATCTTTACGCGTTCCCGAGATAAAGAGTCTTGACACACACATAGACGGACAGACGGACAACAAAGTGATCCTATAAGGGTTCCGTTTTTTTCCGTTTGAGGTACGGAACCCTAAAAAGAGACAAAAGATGGACAATCAACTCAAAAGTCTTAACTCTGAACTCTATGTTTAGTTGGAGTTTACTACATTTACATTCCTTACAAATCTTGGGCCTTAAGAAGGTATTTATAGGCAGCACTACTTAGATACAAATGACATTAGAAACTTCATAGTATCTAAGTTATGCTGCCGTATTTTTTTCGATATTTGTCAGTACAACCCTAGGTTTTCTAGAGCAATGCTTATTTACGCTACTCACCATTGTTTCACAAATAAACAAAATTTGCGGTTTCCAGCACAGTTCAGTAATAACGTTACGTTAACATAACGCCGAAACTTTAAAAAAGAAAACTCAATAAATAAGCAACATAACAGGCTGACAGTTAAAAGGTACAACTTTTTGGAAAGTTCAGTAAAAAGCGAGCTTTCAGAATTATAACTAGATTAATGTTCGTTGACTGGAACTACTCGGAACTTGGGAAGTAAGTGGGAACAGAGTTTTGTGCTATTTTTAACGAACTGAAGCGCCTTTCGAATTCATTAGCTACGTTTCGAAAGTAGCGAGGGAAAGTCTAGCTCCAATATGTGATTTCCTAGACACATTATGTTAGATAGCTAGGTTAGATGGGATCGGTTACCTAGAAAAGTATTTTTAGCTTCCCAAGATCGTTGATAAAGCTCTATTTTTATAATATTCTTGGAAAAATTGCGTGGTTGCTTTACGACAGCAAAAAAGTTAATCTGAAGTCCGTTAGCGTTTGACATAATTTGTCAAGAGTTTGTGAATACATTCATGGTGGCAGGGTTCAGTACACATTTAGTGAGACGGATAACATTAATTAAATATTAATTAAATTTTACAGCATTTTAGACACATTTTGATATAAAATTATATTTTGTAAGATGTTTTTGACAAGAAAATGAAATATTCTAAGTGATATGGAAGTTACATCAATGGCTTGTAATTGTTTTTATACACAATAAAATATGTTATTTGTAAACCTTCGCGATTGCAGCATATTATTCTTATACTACGGGACTTATCGCGCAATAGAATAAAAGATAAAAAATACTTAAGTACAATAAAATATATTTACACACAAACAAAGACTGTGTGATTCATGCAGAAAACAGAGCTTAGAATCGTACATCCAATAACTTGTTTAACTGTTTAATTCACCGATGTTCATAATGCGCCTAATATTATATTTGTTATGGTAAAGGCTTGGGCTAATGCACAAGTCAAACATAACTTTGCATAATGGCGGTGTATTGAAACGCTACTCATTAGGCAAATCGGCGCCAGCGGCTTATCCTATTAGCTCAGTCAATGTTTGACTAGCGCCGACAGTGACTCGATTCTGTACTTTGATTGACTCGAACTAAATTAATCGTTTGTTTTGAAATTCGACCTCAGGATCATGATTATTTTAAAAAACGATTGCGAGTCAAAGTCGCACACGTCCCTACGTGTGCGACTTTGACTTGTTTGACTTCCGTATCATTATCTACATTTTTAGGGTTCCGTTCCCAACCCAGGGTAAAATGGGACCCTATTACTAAGACTCGGCTGTCCGGTCCCGCTGTCTGTCTGTCATCAGGCTGTATAGAAACGTGATAGCTAGAACGTTAAAATGTTCACTGATGATGTATTTATGTTGCAAAAAATACTAAAAACAGAAAAAAAATATTTATGGGGGGCTTCCGTACAAAAAATCTGAATTTTTAGCCGTTTTTCGCTCGATATTAAAAACGGCGACAGGTAGATACTTGAAATATTCACAGATTATTCAAATAAATATACATATTAATAATAAATAGCTAAATAAAAATAAAATAAAAAATTTGGGGGGGGGGGGGATCATCAACTCCCATGCAAATAATATTAATGTAACGTGATTTTTTGCTTGATATTTATAACGCAACAGGAAGATGCTTGAAATATTCACAGGATATTAAAGTCATTGTATGTGCCTATAAATAATTATAATAAAAACATTTTAGGGGGTCTTCCATACGTTACGGAACCCTTAGTGCGCGAGCCCAACTCGCACTTGGCCGATTATTTATTTTAGTTAAATTACATTTTTTTAATTATTATTATGTATTAGTTGAATATTTATTATATTGATTGAATATAGGTATTTATTATTATCAATATCGAGCAAAAAACGGCAGAAAAATCACGTTTGCTGTATGGGTGCCTTCCACTTATCTGTTTATTTTATTCTGTTTTTAGTATCGGTTCATATAGCAGCAACAAAAAGACATCATCTGTAAGAGTTTGTTGTCTAGCTATTACGGTTTATGGAATACAGCCTAACAAGCAGGTAGACACACAGAGAGACAGACAGACGTATAGTGGAGTCTTAGTTTTAGGGTCTCGTTATACCCTTTGGGTACGGAACCTTAATGATCCAGTCACTTAAGCTTAAATTAGGTAAGAATCTCGGAATTCGAGATACCCAGCTGTAAGTCTGTAAATACTTGTATATATTGACACCCTAAAACTTGTCACTTGTACAGCTGGGTATCTCGAATTCCGAGGTGAACTTACTATAATGACTGGACTATATAATAAAGAAAAATAAACTTAGTGAAAAACTTTCACATCAAAAAAACTATCGCATTCTTAAAATGACAGGTACGATAAGTAGGTACCTAAACCTTAAAATAGTAATTAGCTATGTTTTCCGCTATGTATATGTTTGACTACGCAAAAATTATAATAAGCCTATGTTCAACAATTATAATAGACTATTTAAAAGCCAATACCTAGGCTACCTAATAGTATAACAAAATAATTAGAAATATGAACTGATCACTTTTGATGGACATGTTACAAATTATGTAAAATACGCTTTGTAAAGTCTATAAAATTCGACCTAACCGCTTAACATTTTACTAAAATTAATACGAGGGAGAGTAGAAAAAGTTTAAAATAACGATCAAGAAGCTCACATTTTTCCGTAATTTTATGAAAACGCCCCACTAGATTTATGAATAAAACCTTTCAAGGCGAATGGTAGGCCGCAATGTAATTTAGGCCGTATAAGGAATAGCATAGGGATGTACTGATCAGAATTTGGCCGGACTGAGACGTGAAATAAATTCAAGGCAAGGCAGAAAACAGGAGGTATTACATACCGGTGTCGGTAATGAGTATAATTTTTAATTAATTGATTAATGAGTATAATAATTAATTAATAATTTTTATAATTTGTAACTTTTTTTCAATGGACTTAAGTCTGGACAGTAAACATTTTCATTTCATTTTCATTTCATAGCAGCTGACATGAAAATTATGGAAAATACGTAAGCATTTTTTATTTTGTTAGATGAAAGTTTTGCCAAATAATATAATCTTTGTGTGATTTACTACTGTCGTACTATTATATTTATTTACTAAAGATACAAAAATATTATAACTATAACTTTTATTTACTTCTTTCTCATATTAGGCTATAGTTCAACAGCAAGATAATTATAACTCTCCTGGCCAGTGACTCTCCTAAATAAAAATTAATTCTCATCGGGCATAAGCTTCATCAGACAGAGAGTTGCTTATTGCCGGATAACACTCAGTGCATCTCTAGTAGAGGTTAAATTAGACCGTTATCATTCCACCGTTGTCGCCGCTGAGATCGCCAGAGCCAATACACCGAACAGAATAAATTTGCTTTATATCAGAGAATTGACCTTCCTAACCGATATTGTTGCTACGGAAAATATTTCGGAATTTTCGGCGTTCATCCCTAAGTGCGCTGCCACGCGGTCTCCCGCTTTTTTGACTTATTTTGCGATACTAAGCCGATACTCTATGTGGGAAATTGGAATCTGGGAAGGTATGAGATTGGGAATTATGGGGGGCGGGAATTTAAGAGAGCTACAGATGGAAGTAAATTATGGTATCGGGTAAAGGTGAAGCGGTATTTTGTGATCGGGTTTGTAAGAAAATTGACACCCAACATTTTTGAGCGAAAAGTGAGAGTGGCGCGAAGGTTTTAAAAATGGAATGTGATTAAGAAAACCGTTTAGCTTCTTTTTCTTTGCTTTTGGGATTGTTGTCTATTCTTTACAATCTTTGTAACAAATTATTCAAATGCTTTCGTTTAACTGTTGTAGAAATACTACGTTGCGCTTGTCAGTACGTGGTCTCCGTTGCAGGACTTCGACCCAAAACTGCGTAAACATGTAATAAAACGATGTTATTCTACAAGTTTGTCCGCATCACAGTACATTGCGCGCTCGTTGGCGCTCTTTCATGCGTAATTCATAGCGAGCGCGCGACGCATTCCAAATGTAATTTAACGCAGACACGGACGTCCAAGCGCTGAAAATTAATACAGCCACTGAATTTCTAAAGATTTACTTAGTTAAAAGTGCTTTTGTGCGCTTTTGCCAGTCGCGACCACTACCGTTGTACTTTACATAGTCGAAAACGAATAGTCGCATTGACACACGAAAACATGAAAACTTAGCTATAGGTACCTATACTCATACTTGAACATACAAAAATAATCTAAAGTAGTAGATAGCAGTATGTTCAAGGCAGTAGGTTAAGTTGACAGTAATTTTTATTTTAAATAGTGTATTTATTAGCTACAAAAAATACAAAACTAATTACATAATCTAAAACTGCATTAATTACTACTACATAAAAGCAATTGGATCATCCACAGACCCTTGCAAGTCTAAAGGTAATCCAAATGCTCAAGCCCATGGCCAGTCGGTAGCGTGCCCAATATGCTGGCAGCAATGCCACGCTGAATGGCGGCTTTTACGTTGAGTTAAATAAACACCAGCATTTTGGTCACGCGTCGCGTCCACCAGACGCTCAAAAAGACTTTTGAAAACTAGATGAGCTCCCGGCCCCCACGGACCCAATGTCTCAACTCCAAACGGCTCAAATATGTTACTACTTAGCATTACACAGAGGTTAGCAATTTGCGCCGCTTGGTCTGCTCCACCGAATTAGCCACAGCTCCAGTCCTATTCTGATTCTCAGAAAGATGTGACGGCGCCAAAGTATATATGCATGTCGCGTCCTATACTAAGGGCCGTCCACACTTTCATGGACCAGCATCATACTGTCAGGCCTTGTAATTTGCCACCACTACGGGCGAACCCACTGCTGGGTGTATGTCTCTCTCTTATAGTGCCATCTGCCTCAGTCCTTTGCCAATCGTGTCCAGGTACCCTCGACTTTTGGGTTTTTTCTTTTCGCTTACTAAGATTTACCTACATAATACGTATTTCTCCCTCTAAAGTGTACGTGTTTTTATCTTAAGCCAATTAAAACTTAAACCTAAAATACTAAACTAAAATTAACAATCATGTTTACTAAGTTTGATATGAGCCTATATGCTCGCTAAACTATTTGTAAGATATTGCAATGTACGGCTAGGATATAATTCACACTGGTGTTTGTACTTTTTCTTGTAACTTTTATGTGTAATAAAGACTTTTTGAAATTGAAAAATTGAAATCGTGTCCAGGTTCAACCCGCAATATTGACGATATCGTCGACCCACCTTCCGTACAGCAGTACGGAAGTACGGTTGCGATATTGGTGGTGACAAAAGCCCTCCGTATGACATCGTTCAGACTGGCGTGGCAACCAATCCGACCAGCGCTTTTTAAGTAAATAAAACTGAAAATATGAAATCCAAAAAAAAAACTAAGGAAGAGCGGGGCTATTCAGTCACAAAAATGAACGCCAAATTTTTATACCATTGTACTTTCGTCTTAAATAAAGCTCCTGTAAATGTAACAAATGCATGTAAGGAAGACATTATCTGGTATTCTATTCATCATATTTTCAGCGCGAAATACTCATGTCAAAAATTAATAATAACTAATATCTTGAGCAAAATGAATACTGACTTAATAACCCCGTGTGGGGTTATTACGTCAAAGAAAATTATAAACGCCATCTTTGTAGCCATTGTGGTAAAACACAGAGCTGGTCAATACTGGCAACAATACACATTTGAAACTACACTTTATGGAGTATTATTAAGCTTTAATTTCGAGAAACAATACTTTAAAATTTTCGTGGGGCTATTCCGACACGTTTCCATACATGCTAGGGATGGGCTCATGGTAATCGATAAAAACTATAGTACGAATTTATCACAACTACGTACCCAATGAAATCCATGACAAAATGTAGGCATTTACTTGCGCCTGCCTAACGCAGATGGGATAAAAGAAGTGATTTTTTTTTTGTTTTGTGACATTTATTAAAAAACCTTTTTGCACTCAAGTTTATAAAGAAAGTAGTACCTAGAAACCTAGTACCTAGTACCTAGTAGTACCTAGTAAGTAGAATCATATTCAGCACTTAAACATTAGCAGCCTTATTTAGAATAAGTTATTGTCATAAAGTTATGAGCCATTTTTTTTCATAAGGCCGTAAAACACTTAAACATAAAAATACACAGCAAGCTTTAACAAGCGTTTTAAAATTAGGCTTGACTGAATCCATTTTTACGTGAAAATTTATATAAAACTAAAACGTTTAGGCATTTTTTATAAAACATGTCATAAGACACATTTTGATTAAGTTACAATTCATTAAAGCTAAAAAATTACATTAAAGCTTTATAAAGGAAAAACGTATGTGCTTGAATTTTTTTTTGCATGTAAATTAGTTTTTTACTGAGCATCTGTAATGTCATAATTAAGAAAAAATTACGATTATATTTCTCATAAGCACATTCAGTCATATTTTATCATGAAAAATATAATGCGCGAGCGAGATAGCAAGTAAACAAAATTGGAATTCTTCAAAACATTTAGATAGGTATTATGCGTGTATTCCATTTTTTTTAGTTTAACAGAATTTCGAAAATAAATTCTGAAATATTTTTTTTTAATTTAATTACATTGAAATGCATTATTTATACGTACAAATATAATATTAAATACGACTGTCTGAAATAAGTTGAATACAAAGATCGATGTTTATGCCAAGCTTATGGACATCACTAGTATTTTGCAACTTCATATAAAAACGACGGGGTCATTAAGTCATTTAATCTGACGTAATAACCCCGGCACCGAAATTTCGGGGGTTATTACGTCAGACTCAATAGCACTATGAAATCAAAGCGTAGGGTAAAACCAATAGTCTACAAAGAGTCTTTGTGTCTTAATATCGTCACTTACCTTGTTAAAACTTTGAAAAAACCACGAACACTATTTTTAACAATTTTTTATTCACGGAGCCTACACGCATCTGAGTGCAAAAAAATGGCGTCTATGGAATTATGCATGTCAATCAAACATGCCACTTGCTAATAACGCCATCTTGTGTACATTACAGATATACTGTTTTCTCTACCGGTGCATAGATGCCACTTCTGACTAAGAGTTATATTACAGGCTAAAAAGCCATTTGATGTAATTGCCCCGCTGATGTAATTGCCCCGCTCTACCTTACGAAAAATCATTCGATGAAAAAAAAATTAAAGTCAAATTTCAATTATCGATTTATTCTCGCTCAAAATTGAAATTGAGTAGGGACTTAAATTGGGGTTTTTTACTTTTTTCTGGAGATATTATGTACTTATTGTAACTCTTAAATGGATACATATTTGACTATACTGTATTTACATCATTATAATCCTAAAGATCAGATACCTAATGGCATGTCAGTTACAAAACATTTCCATATTAAAGGTATGCTAAAGAAAAGACTTGAAACCTGTTAATTAGGAGTAACGATTTGTTTTCAATTACGCCCTTACAAACGGAAGCTTCAACTTCAATTATTATAAGTATTCCAACATTTTTATTAATTTTAAAAAGAGGAAAAATAACGTTTTCATTTTATTCTGCTCACCTTAAAGCTAACAGAACTTTTTACACGAAAGTTTATCCGAAGAATTTTCATCTTGAGGTTGAAACTTGGATGCATTTTCGCTACGTTCCTTTCAACTAAGACTGTATTCGATGCACATACTCGCACCGCCTTCAGCAATCTGACGGAGCGTTCAAAGCACATAGGAATATTGGATGTATGGTAAAATGACCAAGTGTGCAAGGTAGCCACTACTGAATTCAGGATATTCGAGCCTATATACTTGACTGTACTTCACACGCGTTGCTACGATTTTGTTATTTAGGCGGAATGTAGCCACGGGACATGACGTGACGCGTGGTGGTTCATTGTTAATATTTTCACGATATTAGCATGTGTCGTGCGGCGCGACAGCGGCGCGGGCGTCACGTGCGCCCGTCGGCGGAATCATTTGTTAGAACGGCAATAAAGCGGAGGATTAGGTGCCGGCGGAGGGCGCTCGCTGCGACAAAGTTCCCAATAAGCCGGCTTCCTGTACCGCGACTACAAGAGTAATGATGGTTAATTTTAATGACGCGTCGTCCACAGTCACCCGCGATGCCTCCGCCGCGCCGCGCGTGACCAGACTCCCAACCGCCAATATTGGAACACTCCACGAAACTCCGACGATAAATTCAGTTATTACTTGTGAAAATAGACGGAAGGAGATCGCTAACTTGTCCTCGCGACCAGATAATGGATCATTGCGGGGGACGTTTTAGTTACTTTCAAAAAAGGTCTCGTTAAAAGCCCCATTATGTGAGGAGTTTTCCAATTGAGTCCCGAGTTTTGCGCGTTTAAAGCGGAATTGGTGATACAAATTTAGCTTTAGTGGCTAAAGTTTAGATTATACCAGATCCGCGCTCACTAATCAGCCTTTATATAATAAGTAATTTTTACCTAGATATGGTTATATTAAGGCCTACATAAGTATAAAGAGTTTTCTTGCCTTACACGTATTTCTATTAGGTATACTATGCTGCCAATAACAAGATATATTTAATGCAGGGTTCTGAATAAAGAGAATAACTAGTAATAAGAAAGCTTGTGTACCTATATCAGCAATTAAAACAAATTTCCTAACCTTAGTTACTTCAAACATTTGAATCCTATGTTTTAATTAAAATTAATATAGTTTACCGAAGTGTAAAAAAAAGATCAAGTAACTGCTGTACTGAACATTTTTCTGCAGAATTTTGAGCTATTGTAATTAAATGTTCTTCAATAAAAATAATCTATCATTTTCGTCTTAGGATTATATAGATAGATCGATTTGTGGCCCGATGTTATGTTATAAGCAACTTAACATAACACACAACAATGGTCAGTTAGCAAAACCACTCGCAATTGAATTAGCAATACAGGCAATACAGTTGGATAGCATTTTCATCTATCAAAGCATTGTTTCATCATCCAATCGAGCGTCCAACTCGTGTTTTCATAGCCAACTTAATGTTTGTTGTCAAATATGTGCCAAATCGGGCGGACGCGGACGCGATATTACAAAAGCCCGTGCGTTTCAGACAAGTATAGCTTTTGTGGTTGAGATTTCCTATTTAAACCTCAGAGCAATTTGTTGGAGTCGTGAGCCGAAGTATTAAGTAGATAAACTGTACAACTTTACTAAATAACACCCGTTTTTGTACAACTGTACAATAACGGGTGTTATTTAGGTGCTATCTATATAAGTATGTATTTAAAAAATGTATACGTAGTATATCAGTTTCTGGCAGCCATATAACAAGCTTTGCTTAGTTTGGGGTCAGAGGCCATGTGTAAGATGTCCCAAAATATAATTTAATTATTTATATATTTAACTTGCCCCTACAAATCCCCGATCAGGTTATCGAATTAAGGAGGTTATTGTGGCTTTCATATCGCTTTAATACCCAGAGCGTTTCAGTCTACGTCCCTCCATTTTCATATTTTTTAACGATATAAAGAACGCTCTGGGCGTTATGGTCGAGTTGCATTTTGGTTTAAAGAGCAAATCCCAACTACAAAAGCGGGAGCGGTACTTGGCTGATTTCAGCCAAGTACCGCACGTGTTTTTGTAAAGACGCGACGCGGGCGGCACATTGGAAATGAACGCAGCGCAAACACCGATCTATATAAAATTAAAGACAGCCGCCGGCGCGTCCGGCTGCGGCCGCGAGCCGTGAATATTGTTTACGAATGTACCGCATCCATCACGAGATGAGTGAATATCTAAATGGGATTCATGTTTTTGTCGTCGACCTGTGTTTTTATTTCATTAATTTTACCAGTTCGTTTCAACAGCCTTTTGTATTTTTTATGGCGTTATGTGAGGTGTTAAGTGGCAGTACGCGTGTTTTTATAAAAGCTATCAAGGCTACAATATCATTGTTTGTTTATGCTATAATTTACTTTATTAGAAAATTAGTTTAATGATTTTCCTGTGAGATTGAATGAAAATAATAAAATTCGTTATGATACGATACCATGATAATTATGTCAGCAAATTAGCAAGTTAGAATTGTAGTGTGAACCTTAGAATAAGGCGGCAAAAATCGTTATTTTACCAAAAGCTTGAAAATGCAACGTAATAATTATGTCCTTATTTAAAGACCTCTATACTATTGGATCTACTATGGTACACAATATACATTTTTGATCTAGATAATATATCTACATTATTACATTTTGCTAGCCGACATCCTTTCTCAACTAAATTATTTCAAACTGTTAGATATTATACCTAAGCTCACGAGAAAGGATAAGCTTAGTGTCACCAATAAACGGCACACCGGCAGGTAACAATATTTCCTAGCAAATTGAATAAACACATCACCTACGCCTTAAACGACGAAAAGACACGTCCAATAAGCCTTAAAATTTAACAAAGCGAAGCGGAACTGAGATAGGTAGAGTTTTATTCGAAAGTGCGTAAATACTCATCATTGATGCTTATTATTAATTGCTTATCAAGAACAAGCCATAATTATGGTCTGGTTAATTGTTTTCTTGAATTGAACTGTACGCGTACCAGTATCAACTTGGCATTTTTTCTTCTTGATGCGTACCAGCCATCTTTGATTTTATATGAAATCGTTTTAAACGTTGCGCACATGTCCATGCCATATGATACATATCTCTGTCATATTATAACTATAGGCGTCTGACCCTTTCACCGCGTTCTGCTTCTACGAGGCGTACTGGTGAGCGTTTAGCTCTTTCTTTCTCTAAATGAATGAGTTTATGGTCTAGAACGCACTGGTCCGGTCCGCCTTAGTTGAGTTAGGCGAACCCCGGCTGATAAATATTCCGGTACGTTCCCCGAGCTAGCTCCCAGCGCTTATGCCAGCCTGATATTTATTTTACATATCATTTAGGTTATTTGTTTATATAGAACTGAACGCGCACTAGCCATACATTTTTAAGTAAAATCGTATGAAGTGCAGTGTCCACGCCACTAAACCCACATTTCCGTCAAATCCTGTAAGGGTTGTTTTTGGCACGGTCTGCTCTTGCGGCGCATCCTAGTAAGAGGCCAGCTTTTTGTTTTTCTAAATACAAATGACATTTTTCAATGAGTTTTCTATTTGTTACGTTTAGCCTTAGTCCGCATATACCCAGTCTGCTTTAGTGGAGTCTGGGTCTAAACGACGAAAAGACAAGTCCAATAACTGGCGAACCCCGGCCGATAAATATTCCGGTACGTGCCCCGAGCTAGCTCCCAGCGTTTATGCCAGCCTGGTACTTCTTTTTCATATCGTTTAGGTTATTTGTTTTTATTTGGACCGTGTAGTAACCTGGAAATAAAATGAAGCTGCTGAAGTAGCACAACATGGGGAAGAAATATTACTTACTTATTTTCTTTTGCGTTTGGTAAAGTTATTTCGAGAATTCGTTTCGGAGATACGATTTTGTTGTAAATAAGAAATAGGCACAGAAAATAGTACATAAGTGATTCTGTTGTCAATTTTCATAAATAAGTTGAACATTTTGGAAAGTTCTATTTCGTGGTAACTTTTTTCTAATATATTTTTTTCTTATTCTATTTTTATTAAACATAGTTCCTAAGTGATGAATAGTAATTTCATATAATTTGGATGGTTTCAAAGTTTGTAAGTTACTTTAAAGTCTTTGACAGCTAAAATGCTACCCGCGGTCATAGGAAGATTGACTAACCTTGCTGCGCTAAGGAACCTTGAGTCAAACAAAGCTATAATCGCTATAGGACAATCATCACCAGGACAACAAAAATAAAACACGAATGTAACAAATCCAAACATTCTAATTCAACTCTATAAAGAGTGTGACAACATATAAAGTGATGACATATGTGTTGAGATAATGGGTCCGTGGGGGCCAGGTGTTTCAAACATCTTTTTGAACGTCTAGTGGACGCGACGCGTGACTATACTCGTAGATAATGCTGGTGTTTAATTGGCTTTAGGTACAAGGATTGCCATTCAGAGTGGTTAGTATTTTTCATCACATCTGTTCGAAAAGGACTAGGTATTTGGTTCGCCTTTAAGTGCGCCCAAAGGAGGTGTTTTCTATAAGGAACTTTATAAATGCGACGGAATTATCTTTGCCGCGCACTTTTTGAATTTGGAACAAATAAGTGCGATGGAATGATCTTTGCCGAGCACTTTTTGAATTTAGAAGTATTTGTAATGTTAGTGTTCAGCGCCAAGAAAACGAAAGAAAAAAATGTAAATATAAGTTTTCATTTGTTTTATTATTAGATACCATTTAATTTCAATTTAGTTGTTACTCTACGTTTTATTAAATAATAATATTATAGTAAAATATGAAGCGCCTTTTGTTTTCTCATAGAGGTGATGAAAAGTAGAGTCTACCACTCGGACGCAAAATATATTTTTGGCTCGGGCGACGTACTTTGATTCCCTCGCTACGCTCGGGATTCTACTCTAGAATCCCTCACTTCGCTCTGAATTCAAAAAAGCGCCCTCGCCGTAAAAATATTATTTTGCTCCCTAAAGATACAATCTACTATTTAATCACATCTATTCAAAAAGGACTACTTGATTCGCCTTTAAGTGCGCCCAAAGGTGGTGTTTTCTATAATAAACTTTATAAGTGCGCCGGAATTATATTTGCCGCGCACTTTTTGAATTTGGAAGTATTTATAATGTTAGTGTCCAGCGCCAAGAAAATTAATGAAAAAAATGTAAATATAAGTTTTCATTTGTTTTATTATTAGATACCATTTAATTTCAATTTAGTTGATACTCTACGTTTTATTAAATAATAATATTACAATAAAATATGAGGCGCCTTATATTTTCTCATAGAGGTGATGAAAAGTAGAGTGTACCACTCGGGCGCGGGGCTTGGCTCGGGCGACGTACTTTGAATACCTCGCTACGTTCAGGATTCCACTAAAGAATACTACTCTAGATTCCCTCAGTTTGCTCTGGATTCAAAAAAGCGCCCTTGCCGTAAAAATATTATTTTGCTCCCATATTATACAATCTACTAACAAAGACTTATGTTTCTCTATTCTTAAAAATATCATTTACATACAACTAGAATTGAACGATACGAATTGGACACATACTGTGCAGCTTATCTTGCCAATCTGCAATTAGTTGCAATACGTGTTCTATCGGGGCAAAACTAATTCTATGAACTCTGGTAACTCTGTTAGTCCGAATTTAGCTTGTAACTAATGAAGCACAATGTCACCAAGTTGCAACTAAGAACGTACTAAGAACACACACTGTAATTTGTGCTTTTGATATTAACTGTAGATTTTTATGGATGTCTGTATCCTACAGTGTACCTACAGGAGTGGTAGGTACAGTTTATAATTTTCTTTGATCGTGGGTAGTAGATCATTTCAATTGTTTGACGTCGAAAAAGGCCTCTGCTAAAGATCTCCAATAAGAGTTGGAAGTGGCTTGCATCTTGCATCCCGCGGGATTCTGCGGTCTTTAAGGGGCCTCAACTTGGATTTTTTACTGTTTTAAATTGATGTTAAGGGGTCATCCGTCCACCTTGTGGGTGGATGTCTTACGCTGCGCTTGCCAGTACTTGTTTTTGATTTCTTTATGGTACTTGGTATAAAAATAGTGATCGATTTTGTCTATACAATACCTACCAAAGGTAACTCTTTTGAACTATTCAAGATATTGTCCATCAGTGGGTTGACGCTTTTGTATGCGTGATGTGGTAACTTAGTGATATCAGAGTTATTATAATGGTAAGTAATAAATTGGTGATCGAATAGGTTTGTTAAAACAACGCGTACTTAATATAAACAAATAATTATATTTCGATGTGTGTTTCTGTTTACCACCTTTTTTAGTTTTTTTTTTTAATTTCAAATAGGTTCGCGTTTGACTACACACTGCCTGATGTTAAGCAGATATGCGGTCTAGGATGTAGCACGCTTACCTAAAAGATACCTATTTACTCGAGATTTCAAGACACCTACATTGTACTTTAACGGAAAGACCTTCACATATTTTAGATCCATATATCATCTGTCACTAAACTACTAAGCGTCAACCACTGCCAAATGACATAATTATTCGCGTAGGTATACTATTTTATAGATACCATTGCTTTGATTATGTAGACATTCAAAATAATTCGTATATTTCAATCTTTTTTCTATATTTTTTTTGTGACCCTAAAATGAATCTGGTTTTTGAATTTTTAATTATACACATTATTTTATTTTTAAATTAGGTACTTAACAATTTATAAATTTGAACAACCATAAATAATTTTAAAATACACGTATCACATTTACGAAGCTAATAAATATATCGTAAGGGAAGACTTCCCCCACAAATGCGTGCTAAAATTGACAAACAGGCTCCTAATTTTCATATTGAAAATACCAAAATGGCGTCTTGTACACATTCTCTTGCGTGAATTTTTGTTAAGGTCACGTATAGGCATCGCCTAATACAATTTGTTGGAAGACACGCAACGCGGGCGGAATGCAAAAATATGCGATACTTCATAACATGTGACGATTATTCACGGTTTCCCGTTTTGTTGTGACAACAAGATGTATTGGGGATGTGAGGAAAATTTTCTGTGTTCTAAATGTAAAAAGTAAACCTGTTTACTCGCGCCTTATTATGAAAACTGCGGGCATGTTCGTATTTTGATCATGAAAAAACATTTTTATTTTTTGAAAATCCATCAATAAATTTCAGTGTAGATAGCTTAAAGAGATATATTGACTACTAATGTAATTGCTTTCGTTCGCTTAAATGTTTAAGTTTGTACATCGAAAGATTTCAAAATACAAAAAAACGTGCCAACAAGCACTGTGTTCGAATCAATTGTAACATATTTAGTTCCAAAAATATCAACTAGATGGCGTCTTAAAATAACGTGGTGCACGGCTGAATCGCGCAAACGTTTCTCGTATCAACCTTACAGGGGTCTTAGAAGTAATTCTTTAATTTTAGTTCTGGATATATACCTACCTCGAATATATAAGTGTTAAGTAAAGTGTGTGTTTTAGTGATCGCATTGCGCGTAGTGAACATGGTGCCGAAACCCGGGACGATTGAGTGAAAAGTGAAAGTACTGACTTTGGATTGTTGGACTGGTAATCGTGAGTCGAAAAATATTTATCACTTTGATTACTTTGGAGTTTGAATTTATAAAATAACTTTGAACTACAATATATTACTCTAAAGACTTAGAAAAGTTTGGTGGACGAAAGACTTAGAAAATTTCAGCGTCATCTTTAAAACACTTAGAATATTTATTGAAACATTGCTGTGGACTTTGAATATTTTCTGGACTTAGAAAAATCTAATAGTGATATGAACTTGCAATATTTTTAACTTTATTTCAAACAATTTTTTGGACTTAGTGAATTTAACGTACATAATACAGACGTGAAATTTAGACAATTGGTTAAGTGCAATAATACTCATTCAAGATGGCAAAATCATTAATCCTTAATCAAGATGAATTCTTAACATTGTTAAATAAATCATTCACAAATTATGGCAAGTCTCCAAAGTCAAGAATAACCGAATCTTATATAGAAACAAGAATGGAATCACTTACAACCTTATGGGAGAAATTCCAAAAGAATCATGATAAGTTAGTTAGCTGTACAGACAAAGAAAGTCAAGCAGAATTATCTTATTTTACTGAAGATATGTATGAACAATTTGAAGAAATTTACGTGGAATACAAAGTAAAATTGAAAGAAGATTTAAAGAGTTTAGCTTCAACTTCTAAACCTGAACTAACATCATCTACATTACCTAAAGTTGTGTCATCATCGCCTCATTGTGAAGTACGATTGCCCCAAATTAATTTACCTCAATTTACAAGTGGCTATGAAGAGTGGCAATCTTTCCACGATATGTTTGTGTCATTAATTCACAACAATGAACGTTTAACTGCCGTTCAAAAAATGCACTATCTTAAGAGCTGTCTGCGTGGTGAAGCAGAGAATGTGTTAAAAAATCTTTCTACTACAGAGAACAACTACAGCGAAGCTTGGCTTCTAATTACTACGCGGTATAATAACAGAAGATTTAATACTAATGAAGTTTTAAAGAAGCTCTTTGCACAAAAAGCGAGTAGTGCGGAGTCATCGACAGCTATTAAGCAGCTTTTGGACACAACAACAGCTTGTTTGAAATCATTGGCGAATTTAGGCATTGACACAAAATCATGGGATGCTATCATAAATTATCTGGTAATAATTAAGCTAGACCATGAGTCAAGAAAACAATGGGAACTTCACTTAAGTCAAAAGAGTTCAAACGACAGTCAAAAAGGCTCAGACGAGCTGCCAACTTGGAAACGACTTAAGGAGTTCTTAGAAACCAGATTCAGGACGATAGAAATGTTAGAAGGAGCTAAGCCAACTTCGAGTGCAAAGCCAGCTACGAAGTCAAAGTCTTTTCATGCAGTAGAAAAGAAGTATAAAACTAAATGCGTGATGTGTGATGGCGATCACTATCTTTATCAATGCAAGCAATTTACCAGCTCTTCACCACATGAAAAATCAGAATATGTGAAGACCAAAGGTTTATGCTTTAATTGCCTTGCACCTAATCATTCAGTAAAGACATGCCATCAATCAACGAACTGCAGAAGATGTGGAAGACGTCACCATACACAACTGCATGTAGACAGAGATCCAGAAAAACAGAAGGCGCAGGAGGTAGCGATAGAAGAAACACACACTCAATCTACAGAGAAAACAAATATTGTTACGAACTTTTCTAAAAACGTTTCACCCACTGAAGTGTTGTTAGCAACTGCAGTGGTTAGGGCAAAATCAGTCAACGGAATTTCATATGTAATTAGAGCATTAGTCGATCAAGGGTCACAGGCTTCCTTTATCACGGAAGATACTGTTCAGTTACTGGGACTTAAACGCAAACCAATTAATGGTTTGGTGTCTGGAGTGGGAGATGGTCACACACGAGTCAAGTTTATGGTATCATTGCGTATCCAATCACGCCATCACCCAGCTAAATCAATCTCAGTAAATGCTTATGTTCTAGGATCCCTTACATCGATGCTTCCGTCAAAGGTTGTTCATTCAACTGGTTGGCTCGAGATAGAAAAGTTACCATTAGCTGATCCAGAATTCGCATCACCAGGCAAAGTCGACGTCTTGCTTGGAGCTGAAATATATAGCGAGATTCTAGAAAATGGCGTAATCAAAAGTCCGTCGAGAAATTTAGTTGCTCAAAACACAGTTCTCGGTTGGATTATTTCCGGTACAGTAACGTCACATTCAATTTCAGCGCAGAGAGTAATAAGCATGCATACACAAATCCGAGAAGATGATTTGTTGAAGAAGTTTTGGGAGTTAGAGAAAGAACCAGACACGAATCAAAAGATATTTACTGAAGAAGAAATAAAATGTGAAGAGATCTTTGATTCTACAACTACGCGAAGTGAGGATGGCAGATACATTGTGCGATTGCCATTCAACTCTGACGACCCAGAATGTCAATACGGTAACACGATACAAAAAGCAAAAGATCGTTTTATATCCTTAGAGAAGAAATTATCTAAGAATCCAAAGTTAGGCGAAGAATACGCAAAGGTGATCGAAGAATATAAAACTTTGCATCATATGAAACCGGTCTCTAAAGAAGACATTGACAATCCTAAGGCTGTATATCTCCCGCACCACGCTGTAGTACGGGAAGATAAAGATACGACAAAGGTGCGCGTGGTGTTTGACGCGTCTTGCAAAGGCGTGAACAACATCTCACTCAATGACAACCTGCTGGTTGGACCTAAGTTACAGCAAGATTTACAACATCTTTTGTTACGATGGCGTACTCACCGCATTTCTATCATAGCTGATCTAGTCAAAATGTACCGACAAGTTCGTGTCAATGAACAGGACATAAACTATCAGCGTATTCTGTGGAGACCTAACATGGATGGACCAATTGAACATTATCAACTACTGACTTTAACATTTGGAACGGCTTGTGCACCGTACTTAGCGGTCAAAGTTTTACACCAACTAGCAGACGATGAACAACTGCGATATCCAATTGGAGCACAAATCACTAAAAACGATCTGTATATGGATGATTTGATGACCGGTTGTGATAACGAGACTGACGCAATTCATATTTATGAAGAATTAAACAACCTTATGAAGTTAGGAGGGTTCCAATTTCAAAAGTGGAGCAGTAACTCAAATGCATTGTTGGAAATTATAGGACAACACGGAAAGAGAGACCAGGAGAGTACTAGCATCAAAATGGACAAGACACTGAAGATTGTAGGAATCACTTGGAATAGGGCTGATGATACTTTTGAATATGTGATAAAGTTGCCTCCACTGGAAACACCAGTCACGAAACGTAAAGTGCTTAGTGAAGTTGCGATGTTGTTCGACCCGCTAGGATGGGTCGCTCCTACAATCACCACAGCCAAGGTGTTCATACAAAAAATTTGGCTAGCTGGAATAGACTGGGATCAGGAACTCCCGGACGGCTTACTCAAGGACTGGCTCACATATCGAGAAAATTTATATACTCTTTCAGAGTTTAGTATTCCAAGATGGATAGGAAAAGGCAACAGTGACAAGTGCCTCGAACTTCAAGGTTTTTGTGATGCCTCTAATGTGGCCTACGCTGCAGTCGTTTATGCGCGAGTGATAGATGAGCATGGAGAAGTACAAGTTAACCTCATCTGTTCCAAAACGAAGGTAGCTCCAGTGAAGCAGGTATCTATCCCACGTTTAGAGTTGTGCGGCGCAGTTTTGCTCACTAAGCTTCTTTCAGATGTATCCAAAGTGTTGCAAGTATCAAAAGAAAACGTACATGCTTGGACTGACTCATCGGTAGTTCTGGCATGGTTAAGCAGTCATCCTTCAAGGTGGAAAACTTTTGTGGCCAATAGAGTATCCGACATACTAACCCACATGGACAGCAATCAGTGGTCTCACGTAAGGTCAGATGACATTCCAGCCGATTGCGCGTCGAGAGGGATAAAGGCAGCAGAGTTAGTAGAACTGAAACTGTGGAAGAAGGGTCCAAAATGGCTTGAAGAAAAACAGATTAAATATAACAAAGTAGTTACAAAAGACACAAATTTAGAAGAAAAGAAGAAGGACACCGTATGTCTAGTACAAACAATCGAAAAGAAAAAATCAGAGGAATTAATAGAGAGGTTTTCAAATTTAACAAAAATGATCAGAGTGCTTTCATATTGTAGACGGTGGTTGGAACTTAGAGTTTCAAAACGCGAACGTCGGAAGTTTCCGGAATTCTTAACGGTGGATGAAATGAATGAAACATTATTCAAGGTAATAAGAGTAGTTCAAGCGTCTAGTTTTGAAGAAGAGATTAAGCACATACGAACCCGTGGTAGTGCCTTAAAGAGAAGTTCACTGCATACTCTTTGTCCGATAGTAGATTCTAAAGGAATATTAAGAGTCGGCGGTCGCTTAGACAGAGCTGAGCTTTCTTACGACAAGAAGCACCCTATAATACTGCCTGATAAAAGTCATTTTACTGGGTTAGTTATTCAAGATGCTCATCTCAAAACTCTTCACGGTGGCATACAAATTATGTTGAACCACATCCGAAACAAATATTTCGTTATACGAGCTAGAGTTCAAGCTAAGAAACACTACCGCAAATGTGTTAAGTGTCGGCGATATTCACCTGCAAATCGGACTCAGCTCATGGGACAAATACCAGAAGTAAGACTTAAACCTGGAAAGGTTTTTAAATCAGCCGGCGTGGACTACGCAGGGCCGATAAACCTACGGTTTTCACCCGGTAGAGGATCAAAAGCGTACAAAGGCTACAAATGCTATTTTGTTTGCCTGTCAACCCGAGCATCACATCTTGAAGTAGTTTCCGATTTAACAGCGCAGGGTTTCATTGCTGCGTTCAGACGTTTTACAGCCAGGCGCGGGCATTGCCAACATATCTATAGTGATAACGGTACTAATTTCGTAGGAGCAAATAAACAGCTGATAGATATGCTTAAGAATGCACAATTATCATGGCCTAACGAAATCATACAGTTGTTAACACTCGAGTAAAACCACGTGGCACTTCATCCCTCCCCATTCGCCAAATTTTGGCGGACTGTGGACTTTTGGGAGGCTGGAGTGCGCAGTGTGAAGAATCACTTGAAGAAGACAATCGGTGATAGTACGTTAACGTTCGAAGAGTTAACTACAGTTCTAACACAGATCGAAGCGTGTTTAAATTCGCGTCCTATTACATCAGCTTTAAGCGATGATCCGTGTGACCCACTCCCACTCACGCTAGGTCATTTTTTGGTCGGCGAACCTTTGATCAACGTCGCAGATGAAGATTATTTAACTAATAATGCTATAGGTTTAAATCGATGGAAGTTGTGTCAGAAAATGGTTTCTAGTTTTTGGAAAAGGTGGTCCAAAGAATACCTTCTTAGTTTAAATCAAAGATATAAGTGGAACCAAAAACTAGCTGAACCCAATATTAATGATGTAGTAGTTATAAGAGAAGATAACATGCCACCGGCCAAATGGTTGTTAGGTAAGATTATTGAAAAATTTCCTGGTCAAGATAATATTACTAGAGTTGTTTTGATCAAGACGAAAACCGGTATTATAAAAAGACCTGTTAGTAAAATTTCTGTACTTACACATTAATACTTTTGAAAAAAATAAATAAAAAAAACTCATTCGGCACGGTGGGCGGTGTGTTAAATTATCTACCTATGTATGTATAATCTAGAGTGTTTAAATGTTTAAGATAACAAAGCTATGTTTTTGTTAAACTGTTTAAGTATATGCAAAAATATTTGTCACCGTTTATACTTAAGTTTAGAGTTATGATTGTTTTAGTTTATAAATCAAAGATGTTGCCCCTGTTGTTGATCTATGTAAAGTATACGTTTTTTTTTTTTTGGTTATATTACTTTCTGTTTATATTGTGAAGGACAAGTAATGTCCTTGGTGGGCGGTTATGTTCGAATCAATTGTAACATATTTAGTTCCAAAAATATCAACTAGATGGCGTCTTAAAATAACGTGGTGCACGGCTGAATCGCGCAAACGTTTCTCGTATCAACCTTACAGGGGTCTTAGAAGTAATTCTTTAATTTTAGTTCTGGATATATACCTACCTCGAATATATAAGTGTTAAGTAAAGTGTGTGTTTTAGTGATCCCATTGCGCGTAGTGAACACACTGTGTTCAAAAATAGTAAAAATAATTTGACACGCTTGGTTCATATGTGTTTACTAATGTTTTTTTCACAATTTTTTTTTTAATTTTTATTAAGATTTAACAAAATAAATGCTGTTTTTAAACTTTCGCGATTAGAACATATTATTATTATTATTGGTATTTATTTGACTCGTAATTTTAGTGCGCGATTAGTCCCGTGGTACATAATTATAATTTAAGGAAATAATATTTAACCTATCGCAAGATATTATATATTAAATTATAATACACCGAGTCTAACTATACTATCGCTTCTAAACAATCTCAAACAACTTATATTACAAAGAAAAGTTCTAGACTCAACTTCTACGCTCGTAAGTGAAAACAAAACGATTTCAAAAACTCCAGAAGCCAATAAATCTAGCCAAGATAAGACTCAATAAACTTGCCGGTGGCTCGGCCTGTCATAATTTTAAAAGCTTACATAAATCCATCAATATTTAAGCTCTAGAATCACGATATTTTTCTTTGAACTATACTGTGAGCATAACATGCGTGCCGGCCATGTCACATAAATTTTCCGATAATCTCTTCGCCAGTGTATTTTACAATATTCGATGCTATTATTCAATTCATATTCGAATGTTGACCATCGGCGGTTTCGTATTAACTGTTCTCGTAGTGGGTTCATATCGAGTCATAGTTGTTTTGTGGAAAATCTGTATGTACCTACGGCGCAAATATGCTAACCTCAGTAGTGGTTGCCGGTGGAAGCCGTGGTGGTCAAGAGGTAGTGACACCCGCCTTACAATCGTGAGGTCGTGGGTTCGAATCCCCGGTCCCGTACCAATGAGTTCTTTGGAATTTATGTACGGAATTTCACAACACAGGCTTTTCGGTAAAGGAAAACATCGTGAGGCAACCTGCATACGTCCGTAGAAGAAATTCGATGGCGAATGTGAATCCACCAACCCGCACTGGGCCCGCGTGGTGGATATGGCCCAATCACCCTTCGTGGGTAGGCCTACGTCCTGCAGTGGACTACTAAAAAGGCTGGTACAGTACAGTACAGTAGTGGTTACATATTTGAGCCATCTGGAGCTAAGACTTTGGGTAGGGAGCTCATCTTGTTTTCAAAAGTCTTTCTGAGCGTCTGGTGGACGCGACGCGTGACCAAAATGCTGATGTTTATTGCATTGCCATTCAGCTTGGCAATGCTGCCAGCATGCTGGGCACGCTGCCAACTGGCGGTGGGCTTGAGCACTTGGATTATCTTTAGACCTTCAAGGGTCTGTGGATGATCCAATTGTTTTCTATGTAGTAGTAGTGTAGGTAGTTTTAGCATATAAAGTAGTATTGTATCATATTGTAGTTAATAAGGGCACTTTTACCCGTTAAAAAATATACACCGCTTTTCAAATAATAGTATTATATACATATATGTTGCAAATATGATTGCAGGAATTTGTACATCTGAAAACTAGGAAGAAAAGATAATATAATTATGTATTTGAAAACTTTCTGTACTTTGTTTTACTTTCGATCAAAATCAAAAAAAGTGATGAAAAAGCCATACATCGTTATACAATTATACATGTAGCCAAATCACTTAAAATAATATTTTAAAAATATTTAAAGTATTTGAATAATTTTCATCATGATGATTTCAACCAGAAAATATCAGTTACTATGATAAAATAAATTTAAAAAAAATAACGACTCGATAATCACCTGATTACAAAAAAAATCTGCGATTGATGTCTGGAACTTACCCAAAACGGACAACAATGGCGTTTGTAAGTATCAGAGACTAAGACACATGTGTGTGGTAGCTGTGCCAACATAGTTTTTCAATACCAATAAAATGAATATTCTAAAATATTTGCAGTCAGTCTCAATAGGCGTTCTCACGAAGTTCTTCGACGAAAGGACGTCGGGTAACTCGAGCAACCTATTGTACATTCACACTACTCAACGCAACAAAAGAATATATTTTGAAAGACTTCCAAACTGAATCATTTGAAGAATATAAGTTGGGAGACAGATGGCGCGAGGTGCGAATGCTCACAAAGTTTGAGTGGAAAAAGTTTCGAGTTCCCGCGAATCCAGACCGAGTCTATGCCCCCGGGACACCTTTAACAATTTGTTAGTTATTTATTACTGCCAAGAAATATCATTAACCCTTTAAAATTTTGCCGCTTTAGCAAACTTTGTTTGTGGCCTGAACGTCTTTGAAGTTTTGATCTTGTTTCACTATTTAGATTTATTTTTTCGATACACTACAAAATCATCGATTTAAGTTTAGTAAAGTCAAGCTTAATACGTTCATAAAATCTGTCACAGATTTCAGTGGCATTAAATTATGGGTCACAGTGTTAATGTTTTAAATGTTACAAGTGTTAATGTTTTAAATAGATAAGTTCGTATATGCTGGGTGGCTAGCCCTAGTGTCAGAGTTTTTAAGCCACGTAAAGGCCTCTGACAAGGCTAAACGGTTAAAACAACCGGAGCCTACAATATAACGTGTCATCCGAGCCACGGTAGCGCTCGGTTGTAAATGCCACCCGCGGTCACCCATCCGAAGACTGATCGTGCTGAACGTTGCTTCGCTAATGAACACATAGTCAAACTACGCTATGAGCGCTACTAGGGTAAGGTCAATTATTGTGATCTATTAGTTATATGATTCTATCTATTAATTGAAATACACCATGCAGCAAAATGAAAAGGTAAAACGTGCTGTAACCCTGACTGCACTTGCTAAATATTACCAACTAGTTTTTACCCGCGGCTTAGCCCGCATGATATTTTGATTTTTGACGCAATATCATTAAAATTTATAGCCTATGTGTTATTCTGATATATAAGCTATATTACTGCAAAGTTTCATCTCAATCCGTTCAGTAGTTTTTGCGTGAAAGAGTATCAAACATCCATACATCCATCCATCCATCCATCCTCACAAACTTTCGCGTTTATAATATTAGTAGGATGTGTTCAAACAATATTGTAAACACCAATCTTTTTGAAATTTTGAAAAGAATAATGATAATTTTTGAAGTTTTAAAAGACTGCAAAATAACAGACACCTGGATGAGACTAGCACATGACAGGAATAATAGTCATGATGACTAAATAAAAAATAAGTCCGCCAGATGAATTAAAAAAAAATATTAGACACGTATTTCTTTCGTCAATTAAACAAAAGTTAATGAAGACATAGCCCGCTAGAGTTTCGCGTGACGTCATGAGTGCACTACGTCTACGTATAGCCTACGTCGCACTAGTGACGTCACGAGCTCTCACTCCCAATCTTGGACATGGTTTATCTATAACTTTGTCATTTATTGTTTGATTAACAAAAGAAAAAATACGTGTCTTATAGTTTTTAATAACTAACGGACTAATTAAAAAATAATTAACTTTTCACCCACTCATCATGCCTATTGGCGTAAGTAGGACTAACATACAGATGATCAAGTACAAAAGTTAACAGCCATTATTTCCAAATTACGTCCCAAGATTTACCTGTCGCAAACTTAAAGATTGTCGGCGAGTCTTACCATCCGGCAGCAAGTTTGCGGCTTATTTCAAACTATTACTTATGAAAACCGAGTTAACATGCAAATCTCGGCCATTCCGAATAGATCCCGCTTACACAAGCGCTGGTTAATACTTCGAGAATATTTTCCCCTCACATTCTTTCGACATAATATTTTAGATATCCCTCGAATTTAGGCTGAATATTAAGAGGGTTCAAATAGCTTGTCTTACTATACGTTAAGCTCTGTGCTCTATTTTTTATAAATTATGAAGATTGGAGGATTTTCTGACTATTTTTATAGCAGACTTTTTTATTCTATCTGTAAAGATTTTGGCAGAATGAGAAAATGCGCCGTGCTAAACAAATACGATACAAATATGTAGTCTGGCTAGCGAAAGTTGATACTGACAAAGCGCGGCAAATTTAAAAAATATCAGTATGGCAGCCCTAATTTGAGAGGGAAACACTTTCTCTCACTCACACGATGTAGCATTGTTACCACACTGCGATTTTGATTCTTCCAAATCTTCGGGGGAATCGCAAAAAAAATATTTTTTCAAGCTTTAACTTGTGTAGGAGTTTTATATTCATTTAGTAAATTATTTTCTGTTTTATGACGTTATTATTATGCTAAACTGAGGCTTTGTATTGCTCTCCAAATGATCCAAATGATTTCAACGCGTACCTATCTTCTTCATTACCTACTATTAACACTATAATAATAAAATGAATAATTTTGTTCAGTTTAGTAAATGACGTAGATTTGAAAAATGTTTTTAAAACAAGGTAAAATATCCCAATTTAAAGGTAAATGTGCAATGATAGTAGCATCGTGTGTAGTCATTTAAAAAGTTTGCGAAAAATTTCAGTATCAATTTTCGTTAGCCAGACTCTAATGGATATCATGCAATGGATAATTATAAAATCTATACCAAATAATGAGGAAAGATTTGATTGTTTATTTGCATCAAATAGGCTCTGAAATTACTAAACCGATTTGAAAAATTTTTTCACAGTTGGAAAGCTACAATACCGATGAACATAGACACATTATACGAATTTCATAAGTTATATTTAAAAAAGAAATTGATCCTTACTATTTGACTTCTAGAGCCAATAGTACCTGGGCGAAGCCGGTACCGGCAGCTAGTATTATTAGAACACTGAAATATGTTAGATTGGTTTCACAACTGTAGTTCAAGGAGCCTGTCACAAAAAAAGTAAATCCAAGAATTTTCATAATAAGTTTTATTCCCCCACAACTTTTCATCTGTGTAAGCTCAGTCCAAATGTATGCAAATACAAAAAGTTGGCGTTTTCAAGGAAAGTGGTGCTGAAAAGTAACTTGGTTAGCGGTTGTCAAGTCTTCGGCCGAAATAGGTTTAGTCGAGACCACGACCAATTTGATTAAGTTAAATTCAGGTAACTTTTCAGCGGCACTTGCTTGGGAACAGTTGGAAGTTACAACTTCGCAAATTTAATTTTGTCAAACCACTAGCTGGACTAAGCAAATTACTAAAATTATCACAGCTAAGTAGATATGACAACTTATTGTATGTAAAGCAACGTTTTATTTTTACTCGATTAAAACCAATACAGTTAAAGAAACAATGTGGGGAAACGTGAAAACATTTGCATAATGTTACTTACATTTTATTTTTCAAAAATCTTTGTACTTACATTTGTATTCAACAAAATCTCGACTGTTTGTGGTTGTGTAATACATAGTAATGCTTAATGCAGATCTCTTACCTGAAAAAGAAAAATTCACTTATTAGTATACTTGACTGATAACACTTTATTCATTCACACACACAAGTATTACAAAATGCAGAAGCTTAAACATGTGCAGCAACCGGTGGTCTTATGACTAAAAGTAATTACTTATCACGGAAATAAAAATATCATCGATTTCGAAGAAGAAAGAGTGTATTAGTAGATCTGACGCACATACAGCCTTGGCCAAAAATATTAGGCACCTTTAAAAAATCAAAATGCATGTTTACTACTTAACCAATAACTGAGTGCTTATCTTAAATGACTTACCGGGGTCATACATAACTTCTTAGAATATCAAGCGGCTCTTTGTTAAGGTCATAAAACACCTGGTGACCGAAAACAAAGATTCGGTTTTCTTTCGGTGTTATCAGTCAATGTTTGGTCACTTGTGTTCTGGACTCTAACAAGTAAACAAGCTTTCATTTCTGTTGATGTGATTAAATTGACACCTAATTTTGTTAAAAATGCCAAAAAGGAGTGAAATTAGTTTAGAAGATAGAGTGAATATACAGGGTGCCTAATACTTTTGGCCAAGGCTGTAGCGTAGAGCAAGGGTGGCCAACCAGTCGATCGCATCTATAACTCCAGTCGATCGTGCCAAGACAAAAAATATAGTAGATACATAGAACAGTTAGTGGATTTTATCAGTTACCAGTATGATAATTGCATTGACCATGGTTATTTATGGACTAAAATATATTTACATTTCCAATACCTACCTAGACCATAATAATCCTACTATATTATCCTTCCTACTAATTTATAAACGCGAAAGTTTGTGAGGATGGATGAAGGATGGTGTTTGTTACTCTTTCACGCAAAAACTACTGAACGGATTGAGATTAAACTTTGCAATAATATAGCTTATATATCAGAATAACACATAGGCTATAAATTATAATGATATTGCGTCAAATACCAAAATATCATACGGGCGAAGCCGCGGGTAAAAACTAGTATGACATAAATAAATAACATAGGTAAGTACTAATTGTAGGTACACCAAATTAGGTACCAATACTCTATAAAATTTAACTTGATCTCTGCGACAGTTACATATTGATATATTTAGAGTTGAGATAGTGGTGGAAAACATCGATTTTCAAACAATGTTGTAATGAAATCGAATGAGTAGTTGAAGGTGAGAAATTGGATTTTATTTATATTACTTACTATTATTTAAGATCAAGTATGTACACATGTAAATAATGTTATGATATTAATTAAATACTCATAATAATGTAACGATAGTATTTATCGACGTTTTTCACTATTATCGATGCTAATGTAACAAGTAATTGGGTTTAATTTAATTACACATGTAAACATTGTTATGATATTAAAATATACAATAAAATTAATGATAAATCAAGTTTTATTTAAAATATCGTCAGTACAACCTATCGATATTTTAATTAAAACTCTATCTAAAACTCTGTGTTCACGATCATTCGTCGCCCGTCACTAATCGGCATGCCCAAAAAGTATGACATTGACAGGTACTGTCTGTACTATTAAGAAATTCAGGACTTCATAGGCGTGATTTTTCTGACAGCTGTCGCAGAGATCAAGTTAAATTTTATAGAGTATATATTGTTTCACTTGAAATGACAAGAAATATGTCATTGGTAGATCGCACAGGGCTTCACCAGTAAACAGTGACTGTAGATCATAAGTTCTAATATGGTTGGCCACATTCGGGCCGTAGAGTGTAACAAAAATTATCTATATCCCACAAAAGCACCAAAACTGATGTTCTACCTAGACTCGAAAAACATTAATATAATAAAATAATGGAACGTCACACACGGTGATTCCTCCGTCTAATGTAGCCGTAGGTAATAAGCTAACAAGTATTCTATCCTCTGCCATCCATCATGCGTCTAGAAGTCGTGATCCCTTTCATCTGTCATACTTCCATAGAGACGTAGAGATCTAAGAAGAGGCTCTGTCTTTACTCTCCACGAGGGACACTACGAGTATGCAACAAAAAATCATACACCGCAGAATGCATGTTTACGATATTTATATTGCGTATGTAGTGTAGTTCATTTTGTGTTGTGAGCTTCGAGCAAATATCTGCAGTCTTCGCGTGAAAGTAGTAAAAAAATATCACATACATATGTACCTACTTAGATATATACATTAAATATTTCACAATGATCAATTTTCTCTAATCTCGACGTTATGTCACCTAATTTGTGCTTGTGATCGAGCACTTTCCTATCGCGTGGCATTGTAGTTGGCTTGCAATCACCTTACGATTAACTAGGACACTTTTTTTGCACGATTGTGACTATAGATACTTGTTCAATGGTGGTGAGTAATGAATTATTAATTTATTCGCATTGCGCGTGGTTGTGATTTTAAGGAGGGTGTCGCGCGAAATTATTTCTGGTTCCTCTAGATCGAGATGATTCGTCTCATCTTGCGAGATCTGTGCTACTATTACCTAATCTCTCTTGTGTGAGTATGCAAGGGCCTTAAGGACTACAAAACTTTATTTTGTTTTGTAAGGTAGCAAAGCGCTCATTTAGATCAATTATATAGGGCCAAAATTACTTTTCTACAAATTCTAGGGCATTTTAGGAAGATCCTGATGTTCACCTAGGTGAACGCTGTGTGCGTTTCATTGCATACGCAGTGAAACGCACACAGCGTTTCACTGCGTATGCAATGCAAGTCCTTACCACATTATCAAACAATTCGGACGCACTCGAGCGACAATACAATATCAAGCAATGCAGAGATGTGTTCATTACCGACTTCCAAATAGGAGGGACTAAGTTGTTCTTTATGTATTTTTTTGTGTATGCTTATTTATTTTTTCGCCAATTGTGTATCTTTTTTTAGTTCTATGGAACATACTTTTGAAATGATCTCATATAAATTTTATCGAAATCGGCTGAGCCGTTTTTGATAAATCAACAAAAATGTACATGGATGTCACATCGTTTCGTGCAAATTATTTGAATTCTATCCATGGTGGAAGTCGGTGTTTCGTTATTTTGCGAAACATTATTATTTTGTACTAATATTGCACGATTTATACCTAGTGAGTTAACGAAAGACAATATGCATTTTTCATTTACTTTTCTGATATGCATGAAACTTAAAAAAAAAATTACTTATGTTTCACAACTGAATGATTGGAATGTACAGCAATCACACAACGTGGCTTATTAACGTACTGACTGACATTCAGAATTTAACTATAAAGCTTAGCCGCACTAAGAAGATTACGAAAAAAGTACTGAGATGACCTTTGGGTTCCAGGATATTCCTAGAACAACGATTCAGTCTCCTATAAATAGCAAATTGAAAGCGGCGGGCGGTGCGTAGGCGGCTGACAACATTGCCAGACGCCCACGACCACGTAACACGCCCCGAATTCATACATGCATTTTCCACTGCAGCCATAAATAAAAATCTAAAAAAACGAGGCGATCACTGTAAACTGCAACAGATAAAAGGATTGTCGGATAAAAGTTCGGTTGGCAAGTTTGGGCCGCGGCCCCGCGCCGAGCGGTACTGCGATAATGGCATGTCACTCATCTGACTGCTGGATGCTACAGATTTACATTCCAGTGATTTATGACTTCTTCATAGAGAGGGGAAAAAATATACAGCGAAATAAGGGAGGTTGACACGCGCCTCCGTGCCCTCAACTTGCTCGGGTGACGGAATTGAAATGCCGAGGAATTCGGTGATTGAAATATTGGTGTGGCTTATTATTTTTCTACGGTTATTTATGGCCTATTACATGCGGCTTTGTTACCATTTTTTGTTTGATTAGTTTAGTACGGTAATTTTTAAAAATATTCTTCAAATAAGGTTAAAAAAACCTTAAGATTTTTTTAATTGCATTTAACAAGGCACGTTGATTAATGCGGACGTTTGATCGCAACCATAAACGTTGCCATCGTTGTTAAATGATTATCCTATAATATCACGCAAGATTTACTGACTAGGGTATGAATTTGCGGCCTTTCTATATATGCCTTTGTAGCTCGCGCGCTGTGATATTTTTTGGTAAAATTAGGCGCCATTAGTTCAAAATATTTTTTCTTCTAATTAATAGACGTTATTCTATGGTAAAATATTTACTTTCGCTGACGATACAGCAATGGTGTTCACAGGAAAAAATTGGGAAGAAGCGCTATTAAATGCTGAACAAGGCCTTAGAGACGTCATATCTTGGCTACAGGCTAATCTGCTGACATTGAATTTCACCAAGAGTAAATTTATCTCTTTTAGTATTAAAAAAAAAGCGGCCTCTATCACCAGATACCTTTAAAGTTCAAGCGCATACATGCCTAAACTATTCCAATGGCCCGTGCACCTGCTTGTATCTTGAACACGTAAAATCAATTAGATATCTAGGTGTTATTATTGATGAACAGTTATCATGGGTACCTCAGATCGAAGCAGTTTCGGCACGTCTTCGGAAACTTATATGGGTCTTTAAGAACCTACGTCAGATTACTTCTTTTGAACTACTCAAAACTGTTTATTTCTCTATCTGTCAGTCCATACTGGGTTATTGCATATCCATATGGGGTGGTGCTTGCAAGACTCATATTATAAAGTTAGAGAGAGCTCAAAGACTTATTTTGAAAATTATGTCCTATAAACCCACTCGTTATCCAACGAATCTTCTTTTTACCGATTGCAAAATTTTGTCGGTGCGCCAACTGTTTATTCTTAACCTTATTCTTATACAGCATAAGAGTAGTATTCAAAACGAGAGTACTTCTAAACTCCCTCATCGCTCTACAGGTAACAAAAACGTTTGCGCAATTGAACACTGTTCTACAACTTTTGCTTCAAGGCATTCTCAATCACGGGGTACTTATGTTTATAACAAACTGAACAAAATTCTAAATTTTCATAAGGTAAATAGACACGACTATAAAGTTAAATTGACAACCTGGCTACTTACTAAAGATTATCAATCTACTGAAGATATTTTATATGAACCTTCATAAGGTCTACCTTGTAAAATCTAGATCTGAAACACACTCATTCACTCTCATTTACACACATGCACTCTATCCCTGCAAACCTTGGCTCTCATGAGACCTCGCGTATTGCAGGGATAATACACTTACGCACTCAATCACACTATACACTTTCATTCACATCCATAATAAAATGTATTAATTATTTCAAAATTTAAAATTGGCATTGTATTTTATTACTATTTTTTTTTTTCTTTGATTGTACTATTATGATTTAGTTCTTACTGTTATCCGGCGGAGGGCATTGCTATTCCAAAACACAGGTTAGTTCCTAGCTTGGATGGCAATATTTCTCAACTTGATTAATTACTGAGTTTTTATGACTAGTGTTAATAATATAATTATTGATAAGAAATGTTTGTAACAGCCAATAAATTTCATTTTCATTTTTCATTTTCATTCAAACTTACCGCTTCGGCCGTCTTCACAAAGTTACCTACTTAAAACCAAAGTGATTCAAATTATTTGAGACCTTTGGTCTTTGAGTAAATAACGATCAAATCTTCTACAGCTGATACGTTCTTAGTAGGTATTAATAGCTCGGTTTTGTTTAAGCTTCAGAAAGAAGTACAAAAGCATTAGGAGAGTGCATGTGAATAAAATATAGGTAACATCCCACCTTCACCGAGCTTAGCCAGCAATACTTTTAGTTCCAAGAAATACATATTATTGCGAAAGTGCAGACATGAATATCGAAGATCAGATCGAGCGCTACAGACGAACAAAATAGAAAAAGAATATTGAATCGGGGAGAGAATGCTGTAACTTAAGAAAATGTCGCCCTTTATCAACTTTGAAGTGCTGCTCCTTGAGCTATTTCTCGTGTTTTGCGATAATCTCGCCGGCTTCATATAAGGAAATTGTGACACTTATTTATGAGTCAAGTGTTTATTATGCGAACGAGGAGCACTTTTACACTTAAATGGTGTTTGAAAATTGGATATTCTTTATGTACCTATATGTAATATTATATTCTAGCTTTTATAAAGGTAAAAGGTAAATCAGTTTTATGTTGTGCTTTGATGTGGAAGTCAGTTAATTAGAGAGTATTTTTTAAAAAAATTGTACACAATAATATGAATAAGCGACATTGGAAAAAATATGGGCTAGCAAAATACGTGATATCATAGCAAAGACAATATGTATTATCAATAAATGGTTTATGGTCCTATTCACAGAAGTTAAATTATTATATACTACGGGACTAATCGCGCACTAAAATTACGAGATAAATAAATACTTCTATGTCCCGACGTTTCGGCCGAGTTGCATCGACCGAGGTAACGGGTAGACAGACTCACATAAGTTTTTGTTATCATAAGTTACTCTAAAAATACAAAATACTATTAATATAATAAATATTTTTAACGTGCGCTCCCATTATGACTTGTTTGAGTGCTATTTTTAAAATAGCCAAATTCGAGTTTGTGTACAATTTTATATTTAAACAGTATACTCGAAACTTTATAAAAAGCAAGAGCCGAAATACTTGTTCAAATTACGTGTAATCTCTCAATTTGCAATTAGGATGCTCAGACAAATGGAACTTGCAAAAAGTAAAGCCAAAGGACACAAAACCCAGTATTCAGGAAATATGCTGGCCGAAATATGCGCCACTGTATTATTTAATTTCAAGCTCTCTGAACAGTGAATACTGTGGAGTACTCGCATTAGGTGGTCTGGCAGCGTTACTAAGCCGAATGGTATTATAATACAACATGGTTCCATTATTTGGTAGAATGTACTCTAACTTGGTAAGAAGGAGCAAAGATTGAAACTGAAAAAGAGGTATCTAAAAAATCTTACCATTTTGAATAACAGAAGAAAAATGACTCATTTACTTACTTGTTCTAGATTTATAGCTTGAATTTGATCACCACTTGTAGGTCAGTAAGAGTATGAAATATCAATAGGCATGTTTACTGGGTATGTAAATAATTATTATAATTAGTCGTTTAGTTAAATTATTAAAAAATGTTGGACACTTATTTTTTCATTTGTCAATTAATGACAAAGATAAACTTTGTCAAAGTTTGAGAGTAGGGGCTCGTGACGTCATTAGCCGGTACATTTGTAGTAGGTTAGTGACGTCACGCGGAACTTTAACTATATCTTCATCAATTCTAATAATCTTTTGAATGGACTAATACATTTTTTTCTAATAAACAAGCCTTAAGTTGTAAACATTGTTATTTCATATTTTTGCTGGTCTGACATGATGGTGTAGTTTGTATATGTTGTAGAGTTATTGTAGGTATATGTTGATGCGTGTTATGAATTTATAATTATTGTATTTGTGACATGAAAAGTGTAGCCGCATTTCAATGGAACGAGACGTTGAAATAGTTGATTCCTCATAACTTCCGAGTTCGAGAAGACGACTGTCGCCACTCGCCGCCTACCACCGTAAATAGAGTGTACTCTTTAGCTATTCCGCACACGGAGTCCAATTTCAGAGGCGGCATTTCTTATTTCTTAACAATGAAAATCACGCAACGCATTCTCGCAAAAACAAGAAATCTCCAGTAACTAATTTTCGTTTCTATTCTCAAGCGTATAGCTGCGGACGTGTGGAAAATATCAGAGGTTTCCTTGACGTGTTTTGGTTCGTTGTGAGATAATAACCTGTCTTGTTCCCGTTGCGCTCGTCAACCGGGGCCAGGGGGGAGGCGCGCGTCGTTTTGTCGCTAACGCATCATTTGTACTGTTTGCTAGAACGTTATTGGCCTTGTTTTTGGCAAATGCCGGCGTGTTGTGCCGCCCTACGCCTTTAAGGCCGAAATGAAAGAGCGTTTCGGTTCAGCCCCGAGAATTGGCTGCCTTCATTAACGCTCTCTGTTTGCGCGTCTGGCGAAACAGTGTTATTTTCACTAATTAACTGGGTATTGTGATGTGATAGAGAGAAAATAACAAAAACATTAATCTTCTACTACAACCCTTTTATTAACTGACACAATGTTTTCATTTGTATTAAAGTTTGTCGGTTAATTGAATATTGTTGGTTATTTAAGTAACGATAAGTCGGTGAGACGATTATATACCTGTAATGTCCGCCGCGTGCGGGTAAAGTAAACAAGTGAGACTAATTTAATTTTGTGGCTCAATTTGTGATAAAAATGCGAGGGTCTCGGCGGCCGCTCGCCATCCAAATGTATATTAATGTGCGTCCCAAAGTTCAACAGTAATATTGTTTTCTTTTTATTCCCGAGACCTCGAAAGCTTTTACTAGTGTCAACTATCACGCCTGTTTTACGACGCAGAGTGATCTTATTGCGTGAAGTGGAGAACAAAGACTGGAGCTAAGGGAATTTCCTTGGAAGTTCATTTAGAGAAAAGCTTTGATAAAATTTTGTTCTGTTGGTTACAGAATGTGTCGGCATGTAGAACTATGTAAGTACCATGATTGTGTATGTTTTGTAGGCTAAGTTAACGAAGTCCATAAGTAAGTTTATACAGCCCGGGAGATAGCCCTGGTGTCAGAGTTTTTGAAGCTGCCTGAAGACATGTAGCGCATTTAATAAAGCTAATTTAACACTGGATAAAGTATCTTCGTATAGATAGGGTGGCTAGCCGTGTCTAGCTAGACCTCTGACTTAGCTAAACGTTTAAAATAGCCGGGACCTGCCATTTAACGTGTCTTCTGAATTTTGTCTTGAAAATTCTGAATTTTTTAATTTTATTTATTGTTTGTATTTTAAGTATTTTTATCATTTTTTATTAGTATGTATGTTTATGATGTATAATCTAATTTATTTTTTATTTAATGCGCACCCCGTCCATTATTTATACGCGTTCTGTCCTCTCCATCCTAAGGTTGCCTGGCAGAGATCGCTATCAGCGATAAGGCCGCCCATTGTTACACTGTTTATGTTTATTTGTTTCTTCTTTGTGTTTATTTCTTGGTGTGCAATAAAGAGTTTATCTATCTATCTGAAGCACGGTAACGCTCAGTTAGAAATGCCACCAGTAGTCACCGTGCTGAAGGTAGCTAAACTTAACAATGAAGGAACGGAAAAGCAGAAATAATACCTCTCAGACTCAAACGATACAAAAATAAGTTTTAATTTTTTGCCAAAATCTCAGCTCTTATGCAGTAAATTAAAATATTATGAGCCTCTGTGCATGGCTTATAATAATTATGCAGTCAGGAAGTTATTACTCTGGGCTCTGGCTCCCAATCAGCGCACGTGGTAATTGCTTTATAAATGACTTATTTTAACGATGTCGTTTATCAGCATGCAAAAAGTGCAAACAAAGCTCTGGATTTTCGGTCTCTTGAATATGATAGGTAATTATTTCAAATTTTCATTTGTGTTATTGCACTGTGTTGTATTAAGTAAAACGGATAAGTAGGTATGTAAATACAAGGTGTTATTTGAAAATTGCAGAATTTTTTAGTGTTGTATCATGTATGTATGTATCATGGTGATCATCTTTATGAACAACTTTTGCTATGGGACTAACTGCGAAACCGCATATAAATCAGCTTAGTTCTTCATCAGATCAAATAAGATCAACAAAATTTAAAGAACACCTGAATCTTTTTTGGCATCGCAATTGCAATGTTACGATTGGTCCTATAGTAAAAGTTATTCATAATTATGCGCATATACACTTTTTAAAATTCTTCCATTTTGCAAAGCAACACGATGTTTATTTCGGTAACAAAGTTTTTTATTTTTGTAGACTGTAAATTAATTGCGCATTCTTCAGTTAAAAATTGTAGGCAACTAAAACATTCTAAAAATATATAAAACAGTGCCAAGTTTCGCTAATATTTGTTGTAAAATGCCCCCTGTATGCAAGAGCAACATCCAACCTAATTTTCGCAAAAAATCGCAACACCGACTTCCACCGTGTACAGAATTTGAATAATTTGCACGAATCGGTGTGACATCCATGAACATTGATTTATCAAAAACGGCTCAGATAATTTCGATAAAATTTAAATGGAACCACTTCGATAGTACAATATTTTAAACTAAAAAATATTTTTTAAATCAGTTCACAATAAATTATTGTCAATTTTTGCCAATTATTGGCGAAAAAATCGATAATAATACACAAAAAAAAAACAGACGAACACAGCACCTCCTTATTTTTGGAAGTCCAAGCCAAATCCAAGCAAAGACGCTTCGCTTGCTGGGTCAGTTAAATATTTTATTTTTTTCTTATCCATATTTGCCAGCATCAAACAAGCTTGGCAAACTTCAGTGAGGATGAAGTGTTTGTTTTGGCTTGCCTAAGTTTGCTATCGCTAGCTGTATCGGATTTTCTAAATAAATGAAATAAAGCTTGGATATAAGTAAAACTAAAATAATTGTTAATGTATCCTTAGCTACGCGCTTAAATGTTATGATATTTTAATGTTTTACCCGCAAAATAGCCGACTTTTTACTAGTAGGAAAAAAAATCCACTAAAAATCTTTGGCAAGAAACGAATTTCTGTGGAGTTTTAGGTACAAACTCGAGTGCTATGTTATTTAAAAATAAATACGAGTATATAAAGCTTTAAAATTACGCTCATAATCCGACTCTGGTATTTTGTATGTTGATTTCTAATGCCAATGTTTATCTCCCAAATATTTACCTGAAATAAATAAAATACAATACATGCTACGAACTTACGAAGTGCTAGTGTGATGCTACGAGTACGTGTAAGTGCTACGAATCAGCTTGTGCTACGCAACCGATCCTGGTACGCTACAAGTCGCGGCATATATCTAGCGCTGAGCGAAGTGTGGCAGGGATGACTGCGCATGGGTATAGTATGGCGGTCACTATGCGCAGCCATTCCCTCCTTAGTACCCTCAGCGCTAAACTTACGTGCCGCTACCTGTACGCAATGAGCTATATTAAAAAATTTTCATTGAAAATCAAAAAAAGTTTCAAACCTATGCTGTACTGTACCAGCCGTTATAACTACACTACAGGACGTAGGCCTGCCTACGAAGGGTGATTGGACTATATCAACCAAGCTGGTCTAGTGCAGGTCACATTCGCCATCGAATTTCTTCTACGGATGTATTCAGGTTGCCTCACAATGTTTTCCTTCACCGAAACTCCGTACCACCAGTGGTTTGAAATTCCGTACTTAAATACTGAAAAAATCATAAGTACGGGACCGGGATTAGAATGCACGATGCGACATCACGATTGTAAGGCCGGTGTCATTACCACTAGACCACTGGACTAGCAGCTGCAAAGTCTCGAGCATCGACGAAAGGTAGCGTGTTTGTCGGCCTTTTATCGGATACACTGCGGAGAGTGCGCTCCGGAGTTGCGCAATCTGGTCCCACCTGCCCCTTTCTTCTATCGTACGGCTAGGCAGACGCGACCAAAGCGCCACCCTTTTATAGTGGACATTTCGCGCGTAAGAACTAAGCGTTTCGAATCCTCATTCCTCATACGAACAGCCAGAATGTGGTGGTGAATGTGTGAAGCCGCTTTGCCTGGGTCTGTCTTCCCGCTTAAGTACAACTTGGGTGTCTTCAAATCCCGAGTAAATAGGTATCATCTAGGTAAGCGAGCTACACCCTAGACCGCACATCTGCTTAATATCAAGCAGTATGTATTCAAACGCAAACCTATACGGAATAAAAAAAAGACCATTTTTTCATGCAAACGCAAGTTCATATTTTAGAGCCCCACAGCGTGAGTGAATCACACTCGACAAGCAGCTTCACATGAATCAGCCTTAAAGTAATTACCTACACAATTTTTAGCGATGAAAACATTGTGCCCGAGGTAATAAAGCTTGAAATCGTATTCTAATGAATGATATTGGTCTTTCCATGGGATTACAAGTTAAGCCTCTTGAAACTGAACTGAGAGGGCCAGAGAGGGAGGGATAGGTAATAAAACTCTTACGTCATCACCGGACCTCCGGATTGCGGGTTTAAGGTATTAGGCATTACAGCCTCATCTGCTTAGCCTTTTTTAACATTCACGGATTACTTTTACAATGTCCTTTACATTTTGATTTTCAACTTCTATATAATAATTTTTTTTCAAAAATGGCATGACCGACTTCAACTTTGTACAGAATTCGTAAATATTTCGCACGGATCGATGTTGCATTTTTCACATTATTGTTGATTTATCAAAAACAGCTCTGTCGATTTAAATGGTACCAATTTCGAAGTACATTCTTTCTAATTAAAAAGTATTATTGACTACTGTGTAATAAATTATGCGTGGCTATAAATTTAAAAAAAATCGTTTCTTCGGTCAAAAATAAAGATTTCAGTATGGCTTAGTACTAATAGTATTTCTTCGAACAGAAGTCCTCGCGGCACATTTTTTTAACTGAATCATCATAAATCTATATTTGAAAAAATCATCGAGCCGGTTCGAGCCGGCCAGCCTTAATATAATTTTCTTTGATTTTCATAAGGTACGATTACAAATACATTTTTAACATTCACAAATTGCGGATTACGATTACCTTTGCAACATTGTATTTTACATTTTGATGTTTAAGAAATGATTTCCTTTGGAAAATTGGTCTCGCTTTAATGGAGGAATCGGATGAAGGAAGTGGTATTGTTGTTTCAGGACTGCAAAGAAAAACAACTTTTATTGGAAAAGTTAAATTGAATAAAACGATTATCGTTTCGTTCTGTTTTGTACTTATCGAATATTGTATAGATTCTTAGAAAAAAAATGTTTTTAGACCAATAATTTATGTTGTATTTTTTGTTTAGGTATATGAAATACTTTATAGAGTATTAGCAGTAAATATTTTTTGAGGAAAATAAAACCAAAAAAAGACATAGTATTATCGTAACTTGTGTTTCAGTTATTATAATTATTGTTTTTTTCACAATCACGAATTAAGTATATCACCATTATTTGTGTTAATTTTTTTTTATGTTAAGCAAATATCATAAGAGCTAGAAAGAGAGAAAAAAAAACAAAAGAAATTAAGAATAGACTGGATCTTTGGATAAAGAAGGAAAAAAAAATCCTTGACAGATAAATACTAATTTTATTCGAATCTGCTCGTTATAGGCACATCAGTTTACGCTGCTCGCCTATAAACAAATAAATAAATAAGATTATAATAAAACAAATCATAGGAAAGCCAACTCTTGCCATTAGGTACATCCCGAGACCTTTCCTCGCTTATTCACTAATCTCAAGAACAGAAAGCATATTTGTATAAACTTTACGAATCATTAAATTTTCACATCAATCACCACAAAACCAAGGTCGACATAACCACAGGCTAGATTACTAGACTCCACCGCATATAGTGAAGCTTATGAAGTTAAATTAACACACAAGGCACATAAGGACAATGGAGCATGTGGGAGGGCGGCGATGATCCGTGGTATTAAATCTAGATTAACGTTTGGCATTTCCGCCCGGTTGGATAATCAACGGGACTGTATTAATGCTATCACTCGAGTGACGGATGACGTGCGCTCTGACGTCACGCCTCATTGGTGTTACAAGTACAGTTGGAGTTAAAATAATTTTCGAATAGCTTAAAAATAGCTGCAGTTAGTAGAAATAATATACTTGGAACCTAAATAAATGCGCTAAGCTGAATCTTTATCTTGCGGATAGTAAAAATTATATCAGCAGAAAACTATGTGCATATACCTTTGATAGTTGATTTGGTTGGTTTTCAGTTTCATTTGGTTTTTAGTAAATGAATAAAACTGTTTAACTCAAAAACTGTTTTTTTTACTATCTCTAGATTAACGTATGGTGTTTTCGCTTGGTTGGATAATAAACGGGGCTGAATTAATTAATGCCATCACTCGAGTGACGGATGACGTGCGCTCTGACGTCACGCCCCATTGATATTACAAGTACGATTACAGAGAATAAAGAATGGAAATCGAGCTTGGGAAAGAAATAATCAACGTGCTGTCTTTTCTCAGCGTAGCAGACTTTGTTATCTCTGTCTAATAAATACAACTCTCAAAAATTTCACGACACATTAGTTAGTCGGCGAGGTCGTATTGTGTCTGCGTCATGACGTTTGACTTCACTTTTTATCCTGCTTACGCCAGTTACTCGCGCCACTAGAGCGAGCGGGAGGATAAATATGCGAAGCCGAACGTCAGAACATGAACAGAATACGGCCTCTGCGCTGGTACGTTCAATGGGGCTTCGTGATATATCGACCAACGCTACCTACACAATTAGCCGATTATCTTTGTCTAAATAACGATGCCTGTTATTACTCGTTATTAGCGCTTAAGATACAGTTCAAATTGTCTATTGCACAACTGTAGAACAAGTTACCTGTCCTGATTATGTCATAGTAACATAGTTGAACAACAACAGTAGGCACAAAACTTAGGAGGATTTGGGATACATTGTTTTCAAAACGAGAAAGTACTTTTTATTGTTGATCAGTTCTTGAGTTACGATAACCGATTTAGTTTTATTAATTTACATAGGTATGTGATACAAAAGAAACGAAATAAATTCATGGCTTTGTATTTAATTATTTTGATTTAAAAATATTTACACTATCGATAAAACAATTTTCAAATCGACCATTCGCTTTCTTAGAAGTACTACATTATTTAGAATTCAAAGTGGCGTACTTGCACTGACTAAAAAATTCTCTCAGATTGGCTAGTTTACTCTAAGAGCGCAGTTTACTTTTATGCTTGTTGCTTTTAAGAACAGTTTATATTTTGTATGGAGTCCATGAATTTTAGTATAAGTACCAAGTTAAGCCGCCGAGTTAGTGTATAAACTAAGATCTAGAATTATATACGTATATACGTTTACTTAACTTACCTTTATGTTTTAATTGCTTTAAAATGTTTTTTTACACTCCAAGTACTAGCTAAAAAAAACCCAAGGTGAACAAACCCAAGGTGAACTGACGACCTCACTTGGACTGCAGGATCGTGCTGGAAGTGACCCGCTTATAACCGCTCTTACTGGATATCTACGAGGCAAATCGATAATCGAATCGATACGACGATATAAATAAAATTAGGGAGTTAGTTAATAAAATATTGTCAAAAAGTACTACGCTCTATTAAAGTTGTATCCATGTGTATTAAAATACCTCAAGCCGATACTCACTATATACCGATATATCTATACCTATACCGTTCCTTTTTTTTCGACGTGCCCTTAATCCGAATCGAATATGTGGATTAACGGTGACCATAAAACATGATTAGTGGTCGCCGCCCAGGGCAAATATTGCGCGCCTGGCCAAACATACAGACCGATTAACAAATATATGCCGGCACACTCTTATGCCGATAGAGCTATTAGGATATAGCCCTGTTTGTGTAGGTATTCTAATGATATTGAAGTAAACGTCTGAATTAGTTCTGAATGTTGCTATTGTTCAGAGAATAAACGTTATATTTTACCTTCAGCCAGATCATTTAATATTTTTACGGAACACTTTTTCGATATTTTGATGATAAAGGAAATGCTTTAAAAATGTTTTATTTCTGGCTGCCGTTCAAAACTTTATTTTTATTTTTTATAAAGTGTACTCTCAACTCACTTTCACGTAAGTTGATTTCTAACTTGGACCTCAAACCTCTGATTTGGAATAGTAAAAGCACGTTTGTTGAACTTGGTGCTAGTGTTCATGAAGGAAACATTCAGTTATACTGCGGTGACTGGAACTTTACTTACACGATTTGACAGCACAATCTTCATTTGGAAGGAGTAAAGTAGTTACGACACCTTCTATGATCAGATACTGAACATTGCACTGTCTAAATAACTAGATGTTGATAGTTCAAGTCAGCACATATGTTTTCTAAATTCGTCGAAAACTTGTCGAAATCTGTCTAAATACGAATACCTCAGAACGTCTATATGCACTTTTACCCGTGCTGTTGTCTTTAATTTTATATGGGTCATGATTTCTCTTACGGAAATCGATATCTTTTTATTCATGCGTCTTTCAACAACCGTTAGTTTAGATAATGGATAGGATAGTACACGATGTAACAAGAAATATAGACAGTTTTACTCCATCGACATCAGCTGTTTGGTGCCGGAAGAATGTGTTTCTCACGTCACAGATATCAAAAATAATCTAAACATAATTAGTCAAAATATAAAACACGCAATTTCGACAACTTTGTAACTCTTTTACAGTCAAAATAGTGCCAGACGTTATAATACTCAGCGAATGTTGGCTGTCCGGTAATAAGCTCGTTCTTCAACTCGACGATTATAGCTGTAGTATGTCAACTAATCTCTATAATCACGGCTAGGCCAAATAAATTACTATACGATGTGTTGCGCTACTGCGTCTCAAACCTTATAAAACTTATTAATCTCAATAATTTAGAGGCTGCACCCCACACAAACCAAACGCGTATATTCACGATCCTATAGGCAGCAGATGATATCTTTTCGAACAAAACACTATTGGACTTTACATCATAATTATGTCGGGCGACCGCCAGCGGCAATTGCGCTAGCCACCATCGGACAATACGTTTTTCATTCGTTCAAAAACATGGATGATTTTTCCAAACCATGGGCTGTTTCCCGAGCCATGGCCAATTTTTTCCGAGCGATTCGAGTCTCTGCCACGCCGCTGATTGGATGCACTGACCGCAATGTCAAATCGAAATATTTATCAGATCGAGTGGTGCGGTAATTTGGAGATTTCGTTTTTCTTTGTAGATTATTGATATGAGCTCTGCTGCCAGAGTAGAGGGGAATTTCGTTGCTGTTTAGATTTTGTAAACACTAACTATAACAGAATACGGCTAAAACTCACGTTATGATTATACGGTCGATCCGCAAGGAATCCGACCAGTTTCGGAGTATTTAGTACTCCATCCTCAGGGAATACGCGCGCCCCCGTCGACTGGCACGCGCGCCAGTACTAAATACTCCGAAACTGTTCGGATTCCTTGCGGATCGACCGTATAATTATAACGTGAGTTTTAGCCGTATTCTGTTATAGTTATAATGAATACTCACGGTAGTTTTAATGAATTTTGTAAATTCTATTTTGGATATCTAAAAGTGAGTGTAAGAATTGATTTTGAAGTTAGTTTTACTTACTTGTTTAACAAATTTAGTAGCGATTATAACAATTAAACAGCGACAGCGTCGATAATGGTCATATTTGTAGATATTCTTAACTCAGTAACTGGCGTAGCATAGTTTGTTTTATGATGACGTTATCTATACGATTTAGCAAAAGAGTTTATCACAGTTTTAAAGACTTAAGCAGAAATAATTATCATAGTCATTAGTCAATTTTCAGTTATTACTATTTTTACTTTATGAAATAAAGTCGTAAAAAGTTGCCAGATTTCATATAGAGCCAAGCTTTTAACTCTACACGCCGGTGAGTATTTTTTTTCTGATCAATATTTTGTTTTAATATTTTATAAATGATAACGTTAAACTATTATTTTGGCTTTTAATGTGTACTTTATAACTGCTTAATTTTTAAGTATTTTTAAAAGGCATCTATCCGTCAGTAATCGGATGCATGAATCATTTTTAGTTGGGATAGATGCCTTTAGGGGCGTATAACCTTCCACCAAGGCACCTATCCTTTACTTGTAAATAGTAAGTACTCACATTAGAATTAATTTGTTGCGGTGTTTAAATTCCCAGAAAATATGTACAAAAATAAGGAGCAAAGCAGAGTGCCAGAAAATAAAATGAAAATGATTTGGAAGCTCCTTAGCAGATTTTCATTTAGATTTTTTAAGCATCTCCTGAGAGCAAATAAAAATTATTAACAAAAAATATTAAGCATTTTAATTTTGGTACCTACTCGTAATCATAAAAATATAAAAAAAGTGAATTAAAGGCGTTGAGAAGAAAAGTATTGAACTAAGCTTTTGCTTGACATGAGTATTAACAACGAATATTAGGTGGAATGTGTTTTTCGTTGGAGCATCTATCCTTAACCTTGATACATAGTAAATGCTCCTTTCAAAATATATCTATGTACTTTATACGTATCATGAATCCATTATAGATCATATTTACTCATGACTAACTTTTATTATAAATGTGTTTTACAAAGTGGCATCTATCCTACGGTCTAATTTATCAGGCGGGGCGACTATCCGGGGTGGGGCAGGCATCCGTAAAAATTTAGAGGTCGACAAAAACTGTTTTATTTTCTATTATTCATGGCTTGGACTGCTGACTTTGTATACCAGATTGTTGTCTAAAGACCGTACTTTGCAAACGCATAACCAGTTATTAAATATTGTGATTATTTATGAAGCTGTGACTTTTTTCAAAAAGTGCGGCATCTATCCGGGACTTACCCTATGCTAAATTTAATATATTTAGGTTAAATAGTTTTCGAGTTATGAAGGGGTCAAAAGTGACCCGAAATGATTCGTGTAATATTACATACGGCTGCTGCGTCGCCTTTTTCTTTGGTCTTGGCTGGACACGCTGCCTCATGTCTAGATCGTTAAAATCTATTGGACAACACTAATTATATATGTGGAAACATACATAAAACTTGAATGAATAAATGAACGAATAATAAAAAAAACTTGCCTTAATATTGCGACAATATTTTTGACAAAAGTTTTTACTACCCTGCGCTTTATGTAGCTTAAGTCTTACTCAAGGTTGGTTTACTACATTGTGCTACACTAGTAGTAGCAAGGCTCGACTCAATTGATATACGTATAAACTGAGATAATTAAGCTATAGAACACTGCTTGAAGCGAGACGTATTTACGAAGTGCACAAATAACCATTGTTTAGTCACTATATTAGGCAGTTTTTTAATTTGATTTAATTGTAAACAAATAATAACGTTGGGGATGTAAACATGTGTTTCTATGTTCAAACTCTAACACGTTTAAATATTTATTGCTAATAGTAGTTAATAATGTATTGGCCATGTGGATAATCTACTGAATAATTTAATTATTCGTATGACACGCCACTGGAATTACAATACAAACACACAATTTATTATTTACTGAAAACATTTCTCAAAGTTTATCGTGAATCCATTGATATTGAACCAGTGTAAAAGTCCGATTCAGTTAATAATATACTTGATTATTTAGTCGCCGATGACTTAATACCTAGTTAAAATATTAGTCGATTATTTTTTATGCACTACATGTGTATTTTATTCATAGTTCGCAACTATTATTAGACTCAGCCTAGGATAATTGTATAATTGACTACAATATTATATATCTTGCCTACCCTTGATGTAAATTTAATATTATCTTTTTTGTTGTTTTCTTCATTTACATTAACTTATGTACGAAACTTATACTGTTAACTTAGTAGACTACACATAACCACTAATTTTAATCAATATTAATACGGAAGGCACTAAATCCCACGACACAAAAATTCTCCTAAGGTTCATCTACAAGTATGTACAGTCCACGAACTCAATGTATGTTGCATAATAATTTTAACTATTAGTTATATGTATACTATTAAACTGGAGCTATTAACTGGAATTATTATTAATATTAGATTTCTTGAGGAATCGGTCGATTCGAGTGGTTGTTCGGATGGCTGCTCGTCAGAGCAAATGGCTATTAATGCCGGTGTTCCTCAGGGGTCAATGCTCTCTGCGACCCTCTTCCTACTGCATATCAACGATCTGCTAAAGCCCGGGATCTTTGGGTACGCAGACGACAGTACAGTCGTGGAGAGCTACACATCCGACACAGGAACCAGTAGGCCACAGATCGATATCGATCGAGAGAGGCTATGGTCGAACGGCTCAACTTGAGTCTCCCGCTTTCCGCGGTATCTCCGTTCCGGTAACTGACAGTTTGGAACTGTTAGGCGTTTCACTCTCATCGACTCTTAATTTTGGCCTCTACATAGAGTCAAAAGCCCAATTAGCCTCCACAAAACTTAGCGTTTTCTCTAAGGTGAGACCGTATTTCACACCTGAGCAACTACTTAGTCTTTATAAAGCACAAGTCAGGTCTTGCATGGAATACTGCTCTCACCTTTGGGATGGCTCTGCCAAATATCAATTGGAGGCCCTGGAGTCGATTTAGAGGTGAGCCAGGACGCTGATTGACAACGAAACCTTGACTAAGTCGCAGCTGCAAAGTCTCGAGCATCAACGAAAGGTAGCGTGTTTGTCGGCATTTTATCGGATACACTTCGGAGAGTGCGCTGAGGAGTTGCACAATCTAGTCCCACCTGTTCCTTTCTTCTATCGTACGGCTAGACAAACGCGACCGAAGCGCCACCCTTTTATGGTGGACATTCCGCGCGTTAGAACTAAGCGTTTCGAATCCTCATTCCTCATACGAACAGCCAGAATGTGGAACGCTTTGCCTAGGTCTGTCTTCCCGCTTAAGTACAACGTGGGTGCCTTCAAATCCCGAGTAAAAAGATATCTTCTAGGTAAGCGAGCTACACCCTAGACCGCATATCTGCTCAACATCAGGCAGTATCTAGCCAAACGCAAACCTATACGGAATAAAAAAAAAACTGTATAACTGAACCATTTCTGTACATAGCCTTAAGAAAATTATTATTTATTAAATATGGTGTTGGAAACATAAATAGAGAAGTTCGTCATAAATCTGGCATGTTTTAGTCACTTTTCAAAAGAAAACACGTAAAAAGTCGCACTTAAACGACAAATCCGCCGTAAAACTGAGTCTTTTTAAGCGCAAAACTTAATCAAAATGAACAAAAGTTTGCCATTCCCATCTTGTAAAATTGCCCGTTTCTGCCCGTTTTAAAACTTGCGATCCTAACGATCGGCGTACCCTCAGGACGCTTTTTCAATTCCGCTGCTTAATAGTCTGTCAAACAGTGTCTATTCTACGGCAGACTTGAAATTCCCTTAATTTCGAGAACCTTCCTGCTTGCAATAATAATTAATCTCCATGTTAATTAGTGTAGAGGCAGCTGTCGTAAATCAAGCGACGGCCGACGTCATACCACGATTGTTTTATTGTTTTTGTTTACAGTCCAGCTGGTGGTCCTCGATTTTCTTTATATGGATCTATATTTTCCTGAAACATTGCTAATACAGGGTTATTTGCTTAACCTGTACTAGGCCAAGGTGGTGATTCAGACCAACATTACGAACGACTTTTACTATGGGGCCAACCCAAAATTCGAGAAAACAAAAATTTGCTGTTTCAACAATGCAACTCGGAATCGACAAAATGTAAGAAACAGATGATCTTTTTCTCGAATTTTTTATCGGCCCCATAGTAAACGTTGTTCGTAATGATGGCCTAAATTACCTCCTTTCGGCCTAGTACAGGGTAAGCATATAACCCTATATACAGCATATTTTAGTTCTTTAAGTTATTTTAACTCTTTGAATATGTGGCAAAAGCAGAAGTAAGATTAAATTTGTATATAACATGCTCTAGGTACATAGGATTGTGCCACCGAGATACATACACCTAAGTATGTGCAGAACTCTACATTTTGGATTGTTGTGGCTAAGATCGTTTTCAGTACAAGGTTTCGCAGGATTACTTCCATTCCCAATTTTCATTTAAAGCAATGTATTTGAAATATAGCTTGTTTAGCGCTAGCAATGCACATACTTAATAGCTAACTTGAGATTTAAGAGCATTTTGTCCGTTTCATAATACAGTTGCGGAATAGAAATTTCTGTGATCGTGAATTAAGTTTGAATGAGAAAGCAACAAATAACGCAGAATTCTATTAGGTTTATTAAAGATTTTATTTCCTGAAGTCATGTAAAAATGAAACAAGACCTAACCTCATTCAAAATTATCGCTTTCCAATAGGAATAAGTTTTCATTTGTTGTTTTTAAACTTTCGCGATTTGAACACATTATTATTACATACTACGGGATACGTCCTCATCCCGACGTTTCGGCCGTCTATGTAACTCGGCCGAAACGTCGGGATGAGGAGGTATTTATTTATCTCGTAATTTTAGTGCGCGTTTAGTCCCGTAGTATATAATAATAAAGTTTTCATTTATCTGTATTGATTAAGGTATTTCCTTTTTCTTTTGTATTTTTAGATTTACGGTATTAGTAGCGTACGTACACGTAGCGGCAGCAGCACAGCGTAGCACGTCCAGTCATCCACCAACTAGGTAGACTGACGATTTAATTAAGATCACAGAAAAGCGCTAGATGCAGGTCGTTTCCAATCGGCTTTATTCGAAATCCATAGGGGAGGGCTATGTCCGACAATGGACGATTTACAGCTGATGAGTGGATAGATTGTACGTTATCTTTTTGTACGTTCTGACCGACTTTGTGGGGGCACTGCCATGCCCCCACAAAGTCGGGCAGCAACGCCGTACCATACTTTCCTCGAAGCCCTTCAGGCCATTTTCAACCGCCTATAACTTTGTTGTAAATAAAGATAGACGTCTGAATTTTAAATTACAAAGAAAAAATCATGTAGTTAGGTAAATATCCAAATTTCATCTAAATCGAAGCAGTAATTTAATAATTATCGCTAGTCAAAGTTATTTGACTTTGTCACTGACTCACTCACTCAACGATCATCATAATTCTAAGGTACTTCTAGCAGACTTAGAAATTCAGATATTAAATATTGTTGCCGTCCTTTCAGAATATAGTTAATAACTATTTATGTATCAATTTATGACAAATTTGATGGATACTTACTCCTTTTGATGGGTCCTGAATAAATTACTTAGGTAGCCGACATGGGTTAGCATTAGGTCTCACAAGTTTTTACAGTAAATTAATTGCGTGCGTGACTTGACGCTTTTTACTTGCAATGTTTTTGATAGGATTAACTTTTCAGGTTTGAACTAGCATCAAATATATAAGATTAAATGATTTAGATTTAGTGTGCAAGATTTAGAAAAAGTTAAGTTTAAAAAGTGCTCAGTTTGATTTTTAAAAATTATCTCAATTACCATTCTTGTAAATAAAATTTTGACAGAATGTAGACATGCATATACTTCCCGATTTCATTTATGCCAAATACTCCCAAGATTTACATAGACTTTCATTTCACAGACGCTAAATACATCCATCCATCCATCAGCCATAAGACGTTTACTGTTGGACATAGGCCTCCCGTATAGATATCTAATAGGACCGGTTGGTAGCGACTTGCATCCAGCGCAATCCTGCGGTCTTAATGAGGTCCATCTTGAGGGTGGACGTCCTACGCTGCGCTTTCTGGTGCATAGTCTCCACTCGAGAACTTTTCGACCCCATCGGTCATCAGTCCTCCGCGCTATGTGCCCTGCCTATTGCCACTTCGACTTGCCAATCCGCTGGGCTATGTCGGTAACTTTGGTTCTTATACGTATCTCCTCATTCCTGATTCGATCTCCCAGGCGCTAAATACAACACGCTCCAAATGGACATTAAACAAACACATTCAAAGATCGTTTCAAGATTTCTTCGCAGTATCGTGAAATCCAATGTCTCTAGTTCAGCAAACAGGGAAATGTTGTGAATAGCAGTGAGCGGTGTATGGAATCCGCCGGAGAGATATCTATGAGATTCCGCTGCCACCAACCGAGGATATAAAGCCACTAACTTGCGTACGTTAAGTTTGATGAACCATACTTTAATAAAATTATATCAGAATTGATATATACTACTGTTTCAGCCATTTGTCCTCGATTATACATTTTCAGACGAATTTAAAAAGGAGTGGTTCGCGACTTAGTTAAATTATTTTCAAGATGAAGCTTTAATAACGTAGCATACACATTTTTGCACCTGTATCTAGTACAATACGATGACAAGGAGCAGTTATTTGAAGATTATTGTCATGTTTTTAGGGTTCCGTCCGTCTGTCCATCTCATTAATACAAAGCCGTATAACTTCTACATTTATCAACCAATTTGCATTTAATTTGATAGTATGATAGTTTAATTATATATCTCAATTTTTAATACTTTAAAAAATACCAAAACTGTGTATTTAAGGGGTAGCTCCCATACATGTAAAATGTGGATGAAAAATATTTTTCATCACATCTATTCGAAAAGAACTAATTGGTTTGCCTTTAAGTGCGTCCAAAGGTGGTGTTTTCTATAATAAACTTTATAAGTGCGCCGGGATTATCTTTGCCGCGCACTTTTTTAATTTGGAATAAATAAGTGTGCCGGAGCTATCTTTGCCGCGCACTTTTTGAATTTGGAAGTATTTGTAATGTTAGTGTTCAGCGCCAAAAAAATGAATGAAAAGAATATAAATATAAGTTTTTATTTGTTTTATAATTAGATACCATTTAAATTCAATTAAGCTGTTACACTACGTTTTATTAAATAATAATATTACAATAAAATATGAGGCGCCTTTTATTTTCTCATAAAGGTGATGAAAAGTAGAATGTACTATTCGGGCGCACAATATATTTTTGGCTCGGGCGACGAACTTTGAATACCTCGCTACGTTCAGGGTTCTACTAAAGAATCCCTCACTTCGCTCTGGATTCAAAAAAGCGCCCTCGCCTTAAAAATATTATTTTGCTCCCATATGATACAATCAACTATTTCCACCCCGTTCCCTCATGTGGGGATCGTTGAATAGGGTTTTTAAAATGAATGTAAGGTTTTCTAAACAATTTTTTGTCACATGTACCAGGCGAGATATAGGTCGACAAAGTTGAACTGTGGGATCATAGCTTTTTGAGTTATCAAGGAAAAGTGAAATTTGCAAACATGTACATATCTCAGAGGTCATTGACCTCACAAATATATTTCATAGGTATTCAATTACATTTTTCTAGTAGTCAAACATCTAATTACATCGTAAAAATTGTTTTTTATCATCATCATAATCATCGTTACCCTCTACGGAAGCCTATCATACGCGTATCTCAACACCCACTTGACAACTTATTATAATTATATATTCACGTTCAAAGAAGATTTTTCAAAACAGTCAAGAAATAAAGTAGATGTTTTCTTCTAGATAATTTTCTACAGGTACTAGATATTCATGAAGATTATCACGATTCACCCCTATCGTGTGCTGAGACAAATTAAATACGTAGAGATCTATAAGAACCATCAATATGAAATTTATAACAGAAAAAATGCCAAGGCAATGATTAGAACCTAGCGTATAATTTGAAAACTGTTCAATCAGCAAATACTCAGTTTGTTATTTTTGTGACCCGTGTGTCCACGTGTTACCTGAACTGAAGCTATGTTTATTACAGCACTGTAACCGCCAACTTGTGTACAGCAATGAGAATTTAGCCGAAACACTAACTACAAATGCTTGTGTATTTTCGGAAGTGTTCGTGGAATACGTTGAATTAAAATAATTATACTGCGCGATGACGTTGAAATTTACCCAACCGTACCATGGAGTTTACAGGTATAGATGTTTAACTTCGAGTTGAACTTTGAAAATGTCTGGTTAGTTAAAAATATTAAATTAGAGACAAAAATACCGGCCATAATAAGACCTTCATTTAGAATTTAATAACCGACCGTCTGAATGATATTGTACTATACTGTACTGTACCAGCCTTTTTAATGATCCACTGCAGGACGTAGGTCTACATACGAAGGGTGATTGGGCCATATCCACCATGCTGGCCTTTTGCGGTTTGGTGGATTCACATACGCCATCGAATTTCTTCTACGGACGTATGCAGGTTGCCTCACGATGTTTTCCTTCACCGAAAAGCCAATGATGTGAAAATCCGTACATAAGTTCCAAAGTAACTCATTGGTACGGGATCGAGATTTGAACCCACGACCTTACGATTGCAAGGTGAGTGTCAATACCTCTAGGCCACCACGGCTTCAAACATAAACTTACAAATATTTTAAAAGAGACATATTTTTACTTTCAGTTCTTTAAAATATTTAGTGATATCAAAGTTCTGTCTCAATTTAGTCAGCAAATTGAAAGCTCAAAAAGGGGTCCCAATAATATAAAAAAGTAATTTTTAAGGCTTTAATTTTGTAGTGTATCGGTTTATTTTAACTATTCAAATTAAATTACCTAGCTAGGATGACTAGTGGCAACGTAGAGACAAAAGAGTAATATAGGACGAGTTACTTTAAAAATATTATTTACTAAATATGAAATTCATGAAAGGCCACCCTAACTTCGAGTGGTTTTAACAGGTAAAAAGCATTGTTTCTTATGCTCATTACATATTTTAAAAAAAAGGAAAGAGAAAATGAGAAGACGACGAGAAAGTGAATATTATTCTGTTTCTATGGACATATACCTAGTATAACATTTTGCAGTCCTCAAAACAGGTGAAATGCTTCAGTATTTTTCGACATTTAAAAAACAATATCATATTTTTTTTCAACAGATGCATAATTGCATACTTAAAAATTGTCTTGCCTCTTTTATAAATTGAAAAGGGATGAATTTAAAAATATATTTAGATATCGCCGCTACAAGTAATAAGTAAACCAGAGTCAACGCTCTGAGCATGTTAGCTTAGACCCCAGTTAAAATTAAAAGGGCAGCTCTGTGCATATAAGCTATTAGAAAATCTCCAGAGCTTCATTCTAGCTTCATGAAACCATGAATTTTAAGCCTGATTACTCAGTCCCGAGCAGTTGACATTTGGAGTGGTCCTAACTACTCCCCTGTGAAACTTTGGACACATTATTTTTTCGGTAAATGCCTACGCTTAGAACATTATTTTGGAAGGGTCTAAGTATAATTTTTGAGCTGGTGACTGTGAGTTTTGAGGAAATTACGTGAAATAGCGAGTTTTACTGACATTATGGTGGTAGAGATTTTTTATAATTCCTTATTTACTATCATCATCATCATCAACAGTATCATCAGCTTATTTTGGCCCACTGCTGGGCATAAGCCTTATCTCCCTTACGCCAACTATCCCTGTCCTGTGCCAGTCTCATCTCTCTTATTTACTATACGGTAATAAATTCCAATGTTAACTTATTTAAGGCTTAATTTTTTTTTATTAGCATTTTACTACTAGTACGTTAGAAACTCCAAGCTCTGAAGTAACCCAATGAACTATGAAGAGCCTATGCTCGGAGTCTCTTTGCGATATCGAATCAGGAATGAGATCCGTAGAAGAACCAAAGCTACCGACATAGATCAGCAGATTGGCAAGTTGGCAGTGGACAGGGCACATAGCACGGATGACCGATGGAATCGTACAGTTCTTGAGTGTAGACTAAATACCGGCAAGCGAAGCGTAGGACGTTCACCCGCAAGGTGGACGGATGACCTCATCAAGACCACAGGATCGCGTTGAAAGCAAGCCGCTTCTTATCGAAAATCTATTGAGGAGGCCTATGACCAGCAGTGGACTTCCTTTAGCTGATGGACGGATGGAAGTTAGAAATAGCTCAAAATGCTATTATAAAACTAATTCAACGTTTCTCTACAATATTATTTAAAAAAGACAAAGGAAGAAGGAGGCTTTCGCGCCCAAATTAAGATGTCACGTGTAATGTCAAATGATTGATAAACACAAAAAATGAAGGTACTTAATCTGGGATATATCTACTCTTAAAATTGACAAAGAAAACCACGCAGAACTGTTAGTAAATCGAAAACATTTAATAAAACGGTTTTATAGGCAGAATTGTAAGTGCGGAAATCGGATATATTTAATGTTATTGAATATAACATTCAAATGCTACATCAATTGCATGCTACAAAATGCTGCTCACATCATAAATTGCCTAGATATGGCATCTGTACGAAAATTATTTACTCGTAACTTATTGATTGAAATTATTTACGTCAATTATTTTGCAATTTTGAAATCAGTTGTAGTTCAGGGGTTCTATATTTGCATCGTTAAAACGGCTGAACGTATCGTAGATGGTCTTGTAGACGAGTGGTAACGAGAGCGAACATTGAATCATTTCTAATGTTGGCAGATAATCGCATGTTATGCTCTCTCGTTAGCACAAGCATTTATTTTCTATTGGAATATCTTTGTTAGAGTAAATACTATTATTAATACTGCTTATTACTTATATATGTTGTTGGCGTTGCGCGCGACCACCCAATCACCCTCGTCTATCAGCATGCACGACCACATTGAAAGGTCCTCATATGTTTTCGTGTGCCTTTTACTCTCATTGAAACTGCTCTTATAACTGAGATTTGTATTTTCACTTTCAGCCAGTTTACTATTTGAGAATATGCGTTTCCCCATTTCCCATTAAGCTTTGATGCGTTTTTTTTAAACTGTTATATTCAGTTCCTATGGCTCCATCGCATGAAATGACTAACAGGGTGAATGAGGCTCTTTGCACATTCCTAGCTCTTGTCACTTGCTATGTCACGTGGCCATTTACGCATTTCTATGTTTAGCATTTCTAATTTTTAATTATAGATCCCTTGATAGTAAATAAATCATAATTCACTGAATTTATTTGAATTAATATTCAAAATCGTTGCAACTCCGAAATTGATCGAAACGAGCTGAATTTTGTTGTAATATAATATAATCAAATAAATACGTAGGGAAACTAGCAAAAATATTTTACAAATACAATATTATTAATCATGTACAAATACGTTAGGTAACAATTTGTTGTAAAACCTTTGTAACGAGTCCATCCAACTAACACAGATATGGACAAATGAAAGCATATTTTACTAATAATTGTAGAGACCTTTCACTCACTAGGTCATATATCTTACTAGCGCCCCGCCCCGGCTTCGTGCAGGTGGCATTTTTAAATAGTGCCACTTAGTATAATTTCGAAGGACTAGGAATGGTGATGGCAACATTCCTGGGGTAACGCTTGTAACAAACGCTGCTGATTGGTTCCAAGGAGTTTTCAAGTGATATCGCATGATCGGCCGATGGGTGGTGTGAGATGAGATGTCAGATGTCTGTTGTGAATAGTTTTTGTTCGGAGAGGTTATGGCGAACTGTGATCAGAACAGCTCGAGTGGTAATTCTTGATAAAATGGTAGCAGCGGTACGCTGCGAAACACCATATCCTTCGCTTAAAGTTTTCTTTATAATTGTAATCATACGTAATCCTCTGTGAATAAACTGATTGTTCGTGACTTTGCAATTATCTTCTCGCCCGCTTAACCCACGCCACGCCACACTGAAGCATTGTTAGTTAGTGGTATAAAACATTACCACATTGAATCACCATAACTGATGCGGATCCTTTTATGGATTCGACATACATATAAACCCTCCTCTTGAATCATTTTATCTATTTAAAAAACCGCATCAAAATCCGTTGCGTAGTTTTAAAGATAATAAGCATACTCGTACATAGGGACAGACAGCGGGAATACGACTTTGTTATATACTATTTAGTGATAATGATGGACAGTAAACGAAACTACCCAAGGTATTATTTTCACCACAAGTCATTGTTATCGTCTTGTTTCCGTAGGATGTCCGTTGCTAGGTATAGGCCTCCGAAATGATTTATAAGACTGAAAAACTAATAGTTAATTTAATGACAGCCCCTGACGGATATTCTTACGCGAGAGATCAACTCCACTTACTAAATCTTTTTCCGTTTATTATCTTGCGTTACATTTACTTTTTAAGTCGGAGGTTTTTAAATTTTTTTTTTTTTTTTCAATTACTTCCCAACCATCGTGACGTAGGTTTTTTCAAAATTTTTAATTTTGCTTTTTCAATATGACCGTTTAGAAGCGGCTGGCATTCCACGCGTCTCTAGAGCGTTTATCAGATCTTCTCTCGACCTTGTCGATGGACGTCAATTATTGCAAGACATCCTCTGTGTCTGGGTGTTATTTAGTTACTATCTATATAAGTATGTATTTAAAAATAAGTATATGTAGTATATCAGTCTCTGGCAGCCATATCACAAGCTTTGCTTAGTTTGGGGTCAGAAGCCGTGTGTGAGATGTCCCAAAATATTTATTTATCCTATTTCAAAGCATTTTTGGAACTAGGTACATAAGTAAATATGTTAGGTCTACCTCAGAATAAATTTGTAGTATGTACAGATAGTGAATAAAGTTCATCTCTATCCAGGATCGGGTTAAACAACTCGTGTTACCGTCCTCCCGACAAATAAGTTAATTTCCGAGCGAGCTGGCAACGGCAGCGGACTGTTTGTCCATTTAGTCGGGGAGATGCGAGAGATTATATTCACTGATAGGGCGTGATATAGATTCGAAGGGACACATTTATAACTCTTTTGTTTAATTTTGTTTCATTTTAGGTAGATTTGATGCTTTCTATCAGAAGCATCAATGTGTTTATTGCATCACTGATTTGCGTGAAAGTGAATAAACCTGCATGATTTTGTATTTTGTCAACGCTTTTATCTCTTTGTTTAGCTTCCGCTGAAATAAGTTGAAGAATACTGTAAGAAAATAGCAAGATAAACATGGTAAAATCGTCAGGTTTAAACGGTATTCAATCAATCAATCATTTATCGCAACGTAATGTAATATTTACTTGCGGTTCTGTAACATGTCCTATGGTTAGTATGTACTTCTACCTGCACCAGACTTTTTAATAGTCCAATGCAAAAAGTAGGCCTACCCACGAAGAGTGTAATAACATGTATTAATCCTTACTCTGTTCATGGTAAAGTTACACAGATTTAAGGAATGACGAGAATGATAAAATTAGATCAAATCAATTCAAGTGTTTCATTAAAACTAGCGTGAGGATTCATTATTAAAATTTATATGCACACCGGATACAACTCACGATTATTTGAACGGTCGAGCCGCTATGCGTCCGACCGGTTTCAGAGTAGTTAGTACTCTTTCTTCAGGGAATACGCGCGCCCCCGACAACGGACGCCCGCGCACTGGAGTCAGCGACGGCCGTGAGCTGGGCGGCGGCTCGCGCCTCCGCAGCGCGCGAACGGCTACACGTTATCGGTGCTGGATGGTTTTCTTCTGCTTCTTCTGCCTCCGATGGCACATCTTGTGCTGAACAACCTCCGTCCACACACCATACACTGACTGTGTCCAGCGCTAAGCTCTCTGACACAAAATTCTGCTGCTTAGTGTTTAAAACCGGTCTCCATGACGGCGCCAAAGTCCAACCACCATCCCGATTGAAATTCGGATGACGCGCGATCTCAATAGCCTCCCGCACCTTGCGGGGAACCAGGTAACTTTCCTTAGCTAAAACGGTCGCGCGATCAAATCTCAGGAAGCGGTTAGGTTCCTGCGCATGCTCCGCTACGGCAGACCTAATCGTATCCATATTTTTCACACTTCGGATGTGTTCAGATGAACGTAAATTTTAGTTCAAGTGATGTCCAGTAATAACCAAGAACCGCAGCTCCCGATCTACTGTTTGTCTGTTTGTTTGCACAAGCTTGATTACTCAGGCTGGCTCCATTCATAAACAGCGTAATCAGCTAACAGTCGAATGTAAACAATCGTCACAAAAACCATTAGCCGATAAGCGATTTCCAATTGTTCTGTCATCGATTTCAGAGTTTGGGTCGGACCCGGGACATGGCGCTTTTCCGTATTGATTGCGTTGTTGCTATTGTCCATTTTTTGTCGGTTGAAAGCATGTTTACAGTTCTGTTACTGGGCACCTTAATTCATTTTGACGATTTGAGGATGGATTCTGAGAGATTTATGCAGAATTACCGTTAGTATTTTATATTTGTAACATGCTTTTTGACCGACGAACCTACCGGAGGAGGTACTCAATTCGAAGCGTAGGTATATATAATTATATATAACCACGCATAACTTTTTTCATAGAAGTCCGATTTCAATAATATTTTTTTTTTACAAAGAATATGCTTTAAAATTAGTTCCATTTAAATTTTATCGAAATCGGCTGAGCCGTTTTCGATAAATCAATAATAATGTGAAAAATGGTACATCTGGTAATAATATGGTACTGTCGAACTGATCTGATGATGAAGCCGGAAGATAGGCACTAGCATTCTATGATGGAAAATCGTATCATAGTCGTGTTTGCACTAATAAGAAAGGCCACGTAATGGACTAAGCGGGTTTTTCTAGTGTTTTTTAAACTGTTAATTTATTTAGACTTCGAGCTGAATCCGGAAAATGGCGTTTTAGTTTTGTTGATTGGTTTGTTGCTAATATTTTCCACTTATTGTAAGCAGAGCTTGTGTTTATAGTTCTGTTATTGGGCACTCTGATTTGTTAAGATCATTTGACGAGGAATTTGAAAGGTTGACGAGGAATTATAATTTATTTGGTTATTTTATTGTTTGAGTTGGATATAAGACGTAGTTTTCAAGTCATATAGATATAGTTTTTACTTTATCATGCTCATGGTTTTTTTTCGTAGCTGAGATTGCAAATTTTAAATCAACGACAAATATTTCAAGCTTAAAAATTAACTGATAAGCATTTATTCTCAAAATTTTAGATTCTGATTTCGGACTGGATTGGAAACAATACGTTTGCTTATTATACATTTTATAAAAATAATGCCTCGGTGGTTTAGTGGTTAGTGACCCTGACTTCTAGATCAAAGAGGCGTGGGTTCGATCCCCACCCAGGGCAAACATTTATGTGATGAACATTGATGTTTGCTTTGTGTCTGGGCGTTATTTAGGTACTATATATGCAAGTATTTATTTAAAAATATGTCTATGAAGTATATCAGTCTCTGGCAGCCATGTCACAAGCTTAGTTTGGGGTCAGAGACCGTTTGTAAAATGTCCCCTAATAATGAAAACAAAAAAAAAACGAATTTAATAAATTATTAATTAAGACGCCGCGGTGTTCTTATTGAATTCCTGCTATATAGGTAGTCATTCATAAGTTTCTCTTAAACATTTTTACTTTGCACAAGCTTTGCAATAACTTTGACGAAATAATAAAAAAAAATACAGCAAAAAGTAGGTGAAATAATCACTAATATAACAAATTGTCCACTAAAAGTACCTTCTTAAAAGAGGCTGATGAAATTCCTCCCTGTTTTGAAAGCAAAAGCTGAAGCAAGGTTCAGTCAATAGCCAACCCGAGGCTCCGAGTAGAATCAAAGAGCCTGTACGGCTAAACCAGCTATCTTACGTAAATGGTGGTTATTAAGGCATTTGACGCGTGCTGAAAGCTTCTGCACGTGGCTTGAAATTAAGTGCTGGGAAAACATGCAAAGGTTTTGATCAAAGTTGAAATTAGAACATAAGGATACAGTTTGTTTATTTTTTATACGACGTTATTTTTATGTGTGATGATAATAGTTAACGTAATATTACGTTTTTTTTTTATAATTTGATTTAAGATTAGACTATAGTCTGTTTCATTAGCGCTGAGAACCTTCGACAGTATTATGTTAGCACTCGTCTTGGCGAAATGAAAACAAAAGTATCGTTTTCTATTCAATATGTATCGCTTTCGTGTCGATAACGCAGTTGCCACGTTTCTTGGTAGAGGATCAGAGGTTGCGAACATATTTTGACCAGAGTCTTACCGCATGGCCCAATTTCGACTCGAAGTACTCTAGCGTATGCGTTCTCAGCGCTAATGGAACAGACTATATACAGCCTTGGCCAAAAGTCTTGGGCACCCTGTATTTTCACTCTATCTTCTAAACTAATTTCACGCCTTTTTGGCATTTTTAACAAAATTAGGTGTCAATTTAATCACATCAACAGAAATGAAAGCTTGTTTACTTGTTAGAGTCCAGAACACAAGTGACCAAACATTGACTGCTAAGACCGAAAGGAACCGAATCCTTTGTTTTCGGTCACCAGGTGTATTATGACCTTAACAAAGAGCCGTTTGATATTTTAAGAAGTTATTTATGACCCCGGTAAATCATTTAAGATAAGCACCCAGTTATTGGTTAAGTAGTAAACATGCATTTTGATTTTTTAAAGGTGCCGAATACTTTTGGCCAAGGCTGTATGTTTATGTTCCGGGTTTTGTAACGACTGTAAATTTTTATAAAAAATAAAATTAAAATTACGGCTATTTTGATAATCAGCTAGTTTATTTTAAAGGACATTTTAAATAACTTTTGAAGTAAAATCTAACCTCAGTATTAAAAAATAGGTACAAATTACAAAGTTATTAATGACTATTTATGTAAGTTATAGACTAATTTGGCTTCAACCACATTTAGTTTGGCATTATTATCTAAGAATATCTAAATGACTAAACATAAGCCGTTCTTCGTAAGCATTTGGTTGAAATTTCAAACCCAAAGATATAAAGTGTAGTGCATAAAGCACATTGGGTCCAAAGAGTTTTCGCTCAAAGCGCTTTCCTATCTAATCAACATTCAAGAAGCGCCCGACGTGCTTTCTCTATAAATTACGTGTCAACCATGTGTGGAGGCTTTATGAAAAACGTTTTTGCTAAGCAGACTGGTGAAAAATTAAGTGAATTTTGTGTTTTGATTTAGAAATAATTGGAGAGAGATTAGTTTTGTACAGCTATTGAATCATAATTCTTAACAAAGGACATGTCCACAAAATGTATGGAGGCTTGTATAAAAATAATCAAAAATTCTAACCACAACACTCAATTTCAGATTTTAGACTCAATTTTCAGAGAGAAATTTCATATTTTTCTGAGTCTATTACAACAGTAAAAACAAAAAAGAGCACTCCGAATTTTCTGAAATTAATTTTGAATTTATTAGAAAAATTAAATATATTTGGCTTAATAGAAAGTTTATCTCTAGCAGCCCTGATTAAGTAACCTCTTAATTGTTAAATAAAAGCATTTTTACCAATTAGACACACTTTTTAAATAATTTTTTGTCACATTGTACCTACTAACTGGTCACACTGGTAGGTTATAATTTTTATTTTAGCAAATTAAGAGATGAATGTGGAAGAATCAGCTACGAATACAAGTAAAATAACTATAGAAGCACTTTATTACTGCTAAACTAGAAAAAATAATAAGCTGTATTGTTATTTTTCATACAATATATTTTTCGCATTAAAAAAAATCAGAGGGGTGATAAAATCTAAATTAAATATTTTTAAAAAGCCCATATAACAAGCTTTCAAATGATGTATATATCATCTTGGTTCGATTTTTATCTGAATAATATACCACTCGTGGGCGTCACCTTTATAAATGTTATTGAAGATGAAGGAAAATGATAAATTTATTTATTTCTTTCAACGAAAACTTATAAGATTTAAAAACTGTCTTGATTAAAAAGAAAAGATCTTAAAATGTTGCAAATTAATGCATTTTCGTTGTAAAACTATAATTTTCCTTTAAAATAAAATTGTTCTAATTCCTAACAAAACAGAAAAACAAAGTTGGCACTATATTTTTTATTTGACGCTTATATATAAATCTCTATGTTTGCGAAAGAATTTGAAGTATGTATCTGAATGTTAACTACTGAATGACAAGTACACTTACTGATTTACGTATTTGTACTAGTTTTTTTAATAGTCCACTGCAGGACGTAGGCCTACCCACGAAGGGGTGATTGGGCCATATCCACCACGCTGGCCCAGTGCGGGTTGGTGGATTCACATTACGCCATCGAATTACTTCTACGGACGCATGCAGGTTGCCTCACGATGTTTTCCTTCACCGAAAAGCCAGTGGTGTGAAATTCCGTACATAAATTCCAAAGAACTGATTTGAACCCACGACCTCACGATTGCAAGGCGAGTGTCAATACCTCTAAGCCACTATGGCTTCACGGATTTCCGTATCTAGGTTCTCATAAGTCATAATGCTTAAAATTAATGCAGCTAGATAAGTAAGTAGCAGGTAATTTAAAAACTCTAGAACTAATATAAAGTTGAAACTAATACATACCGCAAAGTTCCGCCAAAAATTGTGTGAAAACTTTGCAAAAGTATCGCCATAACTCAGTTAAAAGTTAAAAGCTGGTTTAGAGAGGAAACTATAAAGTGCCTACACGTCAGGACAGAAGCTATGCCCGTCCAATCCGCTTTAGAATCAGAGACAAAGGCAACTTCGATGGACCCAATCGGGCTTTAGCTTGGACAAGTCTGTAATACTCTTTGACATTGGATGGAAATCTTGCAAAACGACTTTTGGATTTTTCTAATTTATTTTTTGGTTTTTCTTAAAGCTCTTTTACCTTTTGACACTAATATCCTTTCTTTAAAAGCATTTTAATTTACCTGCAGTTGGCTCTGGTTGCACGAAGAAAATCGAAGTTGTAAGCAGCTCTAAGTTACCAGACCTAGTATTTTATAACATGTATTGAACTATTGTATCTTTACTACTCCTTGTAAGAGCTATTTTTACCAATTTTCAAATAGGAGAAGGTGCTGTTCGTCTGTATGTTTTTTTTGTGTATGTTTATCGATATTTTCGTCAATTGTAAACTGATATACATTTTTTATTTATTTTATATTTTGAGCCTGTATTGTCCCACTGATAGGCAAAGGCCTCCCTTCCCTCCTTCCAGACTGCGCGATCTACTGCGTTGGTGATCAACTGCCTTCCGGACTGCGCGATCTAATGCGTTGGTGGTGCCACTGATATAAAAAAATCTTTTTTATTTTGAAAGAGTGATCATTTCCAAGGTCATTTAAATTTTATCGAAATCGACTGAGCCACTTAGATTCACCGATGTCATTCATCGATGTCACATCGATTTGTGCAAATTATTCGAATTCTGTACACGGTGGAAGTCGGTGTTGCGACGTTTTGCGAAAGATAATTATGTTTTATATTTTGTCAGTCCTATTACAATTATCCACCATCATTAAGTTGTAGTTGTATTGCTACAAGTATTAGTGTACCTACTTTTCTTTGTTCTACATTTTGATCTGATCTCATCCACGTATGGATCTGTACAAATCTAATTATTTTTAGGGTTCCGTACCTCAAAAGGAAAAAACGGAACCCTTATAGGATCACTTTGTTGTCCGTCTGCCCGTCTGTGTGTATGTCAAGACTCTTTATCTCGAGAACGCGTAAAGATATCGAGTTGAAATTTAAACTGTATACATAAATCTATGATTTCTTACAGTTGTGTAAAGGAAAAACTTCTCAGTTATCATATAAAGAAGTTAGAGCGGTTTATGTTGTAAAAAACCGAATATTTCGTCACTCACAAAAACTAAAACCTACAGGGTTCTTCCCGTTGACATAGAACTATGAAATTTGGCAAGAAGCATTGTCTTAGAATACATATATAGGAATAAATCTGAAAACTGTACATTTTTATTTAAATCACAAAAAATAGGGCTTCAAAATTCACAAAATTTGGGTTTAAAATTCAAAGTGCGTAAATCGTATCATGTAAGGTATCATATAAAAGAGCTTCATTAGCACATGCTAAAACAGGTTTTTAATTATTTTAACAATTTTCGATGAATGACGAGAAAAGTAAAAAAAAAAAATTGTCGATGATGATGATGAGTACAGATATTTTAACAACGTTCTTTCCAATTTTGTGAAATTTTCTGGATTTGTACGGAACCCTCGGTGTGCGAGCCTGACTTGCACTTGTCCGGTTTTTTACTTCTACGCTTTATTAGACCTCAAACGGCGATACTTATCATACATCACCTGAGTCCATTTAACGCCATACATTTGTATCCTTAATGCTGCGGATAGCAGCTTGTTGCCAAAGCCAAATCTAGTAGGACGGATACAAATGACGTCACGTGATACCTATCGGTTGCAGATGCGACGCCGCCTCCTGGACTATTCACTTACGGATTGATGGCATCGAAACTCGATACATAGCTAGTTGGCACAACAAATCACTTTGACGCGCGTTTGAAAATCGCTATATTGCACCGGTGATATTAATGCGATTCCTTCGCTGTGTTTGGTACTAATACTCTTTGTGTTGATACATTGGCATCTAGAAAAGTTATTTATTATGACTCTATGATTGCCATACTTTGTAGATAAATAAATAAATATTTGGGGACATCTTACACACGGCCTCTGACCCCAAACTAAGCAAAGCTTGTGATATGGCTGCCAGAGACTGATAAACTACTTAAACATATTTTTAAATACATACTTATAGAGATAGTAACTAAATAACACCCAGACGCAGAGGTGTAGAGTTTGTGAAGTAAGGACTTGTAGAGTTAAGACGTGTAGAGTTAGAAGCTTGGCTCTACATAAGATCTGACAACTTTTAGAAAGTGTGAATCTTGGCTATATTTCACAAGGAAATGTTTTTGTTGGATTCATATTACGCCACCTTTGCTTTTTTCACTACAATAGTGTAAATAATAATTATAAATGATTAAATTAAAAATAATAATTCATAAAATGAATCAAAAAAGACAGAATAAACTTATGTTTCCCTAGTAGTACCTATGTAAAATTAAGCTAAAATAAAAAGCCCAGTGAAATCATAAAATCAGCCATTACATGTTAATTTATCTTTTACTATAAATACAAACCTATGCTCTGATATCTGAGTCATAACTGAATTTTGAATTAAAATGATTCAATTCCATTTTTAAAAACTGGACATGTTTTCACGTTTGTAGGTAATGTAGTATTAAAAGGGACGAGATCATACGACGAAACCGCGTTAATTAATTCAAATTACTTGGCAATTTCATTAATTAGCTAACTTCTTTTTAATGGTGGCACATATGTATTTTATGAAGTTGTAACTCGTATGAAAATGTGTAGCATCCTGGGTTTGTATCAAATAATAAGTAACTTCATCTTTGCTAGGTATTTAGCCATAGTATCAGAGTGTTCGCGCGCCCAGTCGGCCGCCCCAGGAGAAGATGGTACGATGACGTCGTCGAAGCGGCGGGTCCAGACTCGTGGTTACACCGCTTGCGGCGGGCCCGACTTGGACTCGACTTGCCCAAGATCGATATTCATGGCACCGCATGGAGGAGGCCTTGTACCAAGTTTGGGTGCCCAAATAGAATATTTAAATTTTTAGGCTATTATTAATTTGTAATTATTCAATTTGGGAAATAAAGGCTTTTTTATTTTTATTTTATTTTATTTATCAGAGATTTTAAGCCGCTTGACAGGAACGGAAAATAATTGAAATAATTTTGTAAATAAAAAATATTCTAGTCGAGACTAGATCGGTGCAAGATGATTGATTCTGTCTAGACGAGAGAGAGAATCTTTGATCGTTTCGCACCATGAGTGGTTCAGACCCCAGATGCCCAGCTGTGGGTCGACATGCTGATGATGATTGCTATTGCACACGAATTTCATCCCCACCACGCTTACGCAATAAGGCCCCACGTCATAAAGACAGGCCGCAGTGGTGGACGCTCATCAGGCCCTCGATATTTCACGAACATTACAAACGATGCGGCGACCAACTGGAGTTAATTGGATGCGCTGCACATTGGCGGCACAGAATAGGAAGTAAAAGATAGACATCTCAGCCTATGGCCACTTTTACAGCAATTTCAGACCGTGCAAAATCCCAAAATGTACTGTTAGGTGAGCACAGGTAGGCGCCACTGTGAGACATAGAACGGTTTAGTTTGTAGCTACTTTAGATTATTCACGTTTCTACTAGTAGTTGCACAGTGTCACTCACGTAAGGCACGTATTTAGACGTAAATTCACAGTTTTTTTCCCCATATGATTTATTAAAATATTTGATCTATCTATATACCCCATTTCAAGAAATAGTTTCAACTTTATAAAAGGGAAATACTGTTTGCAGATGAAGCCTGAAAGTGACATAACATTGGCTGAATACTTCTGTGATTTTTTAGTCTGTATCAACGTATCGTATCGCATGAAATATATATGAGTAGCTAGACAGATTGTGTGTGCTACCGGTACACTATTTTGCAGGATATTTGTAGGTACCGTGAGTTGTTTTGTAGAAAACAATAGACTGGCATACATTGGATAAAATTATAAACAAACATGCCTCGTTTATTGTATTGATAAATTTAAATTTAGCCAACTTAAGGTACGTTGCACCAAATTACTTTTAATGCTAACCAAACCCTAACCAGTCGTAAAATCTCTAGATACGTCAAATATCTATGTAATTATATCAAATATTTTTTACCTAACCAGAGGTTTTACGACTGATTAGGGTTTGGTTATCGTTAAAGAAATTTGGTGCAACGCGCCTTAAGTTGGCTAAAGTTAAATTTATTAATACTAAAACAGAGGCATGCTTGTTCATAATTTTATCCAATGTATGCAAGTTTATTGTTTTTCTGGTTAATCTCTGCTTGTAATCTCTGGTTACGACAAAAATGTTTGACGTATCCAGAGATTTCACGACTGGTTAGGGTTTGGTTATCATTGAAGTAATTTGGTGAAACCCACCCTTATTGAATAAAAAAAAGCTTGTAAAAATTCAAAGTCATCGTGATTAATGTATAGCAAACAATTGGAAATATTACAGTAACCAATTATTAGAATTAATATTCCAAAGATCATTCTCTCTCGGTCATATTCATTTTAGGACTACCAAATCTTATAAACCTTGTTCATAAAATAGTGTTTAAAAGATCTTGTTATAATTTTATTTACGGTGTTTTTTCTAAAATTAAAAGAATCGTCTCTCGACGCCTGTTGGGGTTCCACAGAATTATCCTCACTACCGCAAAAAATATAAGAACCAGTTTACATTTTTACAGAGTTTTGCATTGTGTATATAGGGCCTAATCCTGCCTCAGCTACTTAGTTCTCACATTTTGAGCCCATCAAGTATCAGTTGGGCGGATATGTCGTATGTAGCGCCGGTGACAGCGCCATAACGAGCCGAGACGACTTTCCGCGCTGGATAATGGGCTGCATTCACCTGTAAAACCAGCTCTTTATCCTAATAGTTGAGCCAAAATACCGCAACTATAAACATTTTGATTCCTAAATTTTGTTCAAAAATTAATAATGTCATGTGATGCATCTGAGCATGGCCTCGGGGCAGTGTTGGAGCATGAAATGGATGATGGAACGATCAGACCTATAATGTTTGCTTCAAGAACTATGAATACACATGAACGGAATTATGCACAAATAGATAAAGAAGCTGCAGCAATAATTTTTGGGCTTAAGAAATTTCACCAATACATAAGCGGACGGAAGGTACTCATTAAGACAGACCACAAGCCATTGTTGGGGATATTTGGACCAGGAAAACCTATTCCAAACATAATTTCTCCAAGAATGTTACGATGGGCTCTGTTGTTAAATTCATATGATTATGAAATTCAATATGTAGAAGGAAAAAAGTTGGGAAATGCTGATGCATTGAGTCGCTGGCCATCGAATCAAGTCCAGGTAGAGGAAGAAGAATATTCCGGAGTGCTGCTAATAGAAGAGACTCCTGCTGGACTAGATTTCACTGCTACAGAAGTAGCCCGACTTACGAAGAAGGATCAAGTGTTAACCAAAATATTATATTGGATCAGAAATGGATGGCCATCTAGAGTGGATAAAGAGTACCTAGTATTTTGGCAAAAAAGAGATGAATTGTCACTACATAATGGTTGCATTTTATGGGGCAGTAGAGTAGTAATACCAGAGAAGATGCGAGCCTATTTGTTACAAGAGCTGCATAAGAACCATGATGGCATAGTGATTACCAAAGCTTTGGCTCGAAGTTACTTTTGGTGGCCTTCGATGGATAAGAAGATAGAAGAAATGGTCAGGAGTTGTCACATTTGTTCAGAAAATAGAAACATGCCACCGCAAGTTTCTCATCATTGGTTCAAAACAGACAAAGCTTGGTCTAGATTACATATAGATTATGCTGGACCTTTTCAAGGCAAAATTTTTCTGATCCTTATAGACTCCTATTCAAAGTGGCCTGAAGTTAAACTTGTCAATGATATGAGTAGTGCCACTTTGATAAGAACACTTCGAGACATATTTGCAGAACAAGGGCTACCAGATTCCATCGTAAGTGATAATGGAAGGAGTTTCATATCAGAAGAATTCAAGAGTTATCTGAACGAAAATGATATAAAGCAGATACTAGTGGCACCATATCACCCAGCATCAAATGGACAAGCAGAAAGGACAGTGCAGACTGTTAAAAATAAATTAAAGAAGAGGAGTACAGAGCCATGGCATGAACGGCTACCAAACATACTGTATGGACTGCGGGCTACACCAAATACAGTAAATGAAAAAACACCAGCGGAATTACTAAACAACCGACGGTTTAGAACAAAGTTTGACAGTCTGAACCCGTTGTCATACAGGAAAGAAGACACCAATGAAGAGGTCAAAGTACGCTGTTTTGATATAGGCCAAACAGTATATGTAAGGAATTACGCCAAAGGACCTCGTTGGTTACAAGGAGTGGTGGAGAAACGAATTGGGGTGTGCAGATATTTGGTGCTGTGGAATGGTAGATTGTTGACGAGACACATCAATCAAATGCATGGTGGTGGGCCTACTGCCAGGAAACATGCATGCACAACTGCCGGTGAACAGCAAGGAGAACCACAAGATGGAAATAGTGACAGTGATGAGGAGGGCGGAATAGTTATTCCCTCACCTCAAAAATGGCCAGAGAGCATTGGAGTGACCAAACCAGAAGACTTGTGTATCGGGAGTGGATATGGAGGAAGATCCAAGCGAGCACTGTCAATTACACCGCCTTCATCGGCAACCAAGAAAATAAGACCAGGCAGGCAGTATAGCACTGAATCTGAGGAATCAATTGTGTCCGACTCAGAGGGGCAGTTGGAGAGTAGTGTCTAACTCATTGAAACAATAATAATATGTTATACCCATTAATATAAGGAACAATATAAAAAAATATATATTAAAAGACTTAAAAAGACTATTTCAAAAAGTGATTATAAAGTGTGAGACTCTTTTTACTAGAGTCAGTGTAGTGTTATAGAATCCCGGAGGAAAGGCATGTTGTGTCTAACCTAAAGTGAGGGTAGTTCTAAAAAGAGAGTCAAGTGATTCGAACTGAAGTGTCAACCGGCGCTTACGGAAATCCGCGGAAAATCGGTGCGTACATAATACATTTATTATTTATTTTTTACTTAATAGAGTCCAGTCCTCATTAAACGTCAGCTTGACTGATATATTTTATCGGTAAGTATGCAGTTATATAAAAAATGGCGCAATGAGAAGAGTAAAAAACGATACAACTTGCTGCGTAGAATTATGGGGCTGCGTTCCCATGTAAAAATTCTGCTTGTAGTCTAGCCCATTTAAAGCTACTGCTAAAGCTTCTTATTGTAAAATGTAGTAATTAATTTCTTATAGTATTTAAGCACATCAGGTGTCAATCAGAACGATATTTTGAGTTTACAATAAGGAGACAGGAGAACTTACCAAGCTAAGTAATAGAAATTCACCTGGACCAGCAGCTGTTTGGAGTCAAGTCAATTTGCTGGTAGGTACTACAAATGCCTTCCGTTCTAAAACTTGGTAATTTAGTCCTTATTGTTTAACCCATAGGTGTCAATTTGATTGTATGTAGCATTGGCAACTGCACGATAACGAACCAAATTTCTTTCGCTTTCCAATTCAAAATACAAATTTTAATGAAGTCGTCCTACACAATAACTATTTTCCTATGATGCATATTTTCTGTATGAAGCGTAAATAAACATTGTTACAAAGTTGAATTCACACAAAGCTTCCGCGCTTTTATGCAAAGCTCCAAAAAGCCCACCTAATCACAAGCATTCTGAACAACCGCTGCAAAATATTACAAAGTATTACTATATTCCCATACAACAATACAAAATATTAGTATTTTCGTAGCGCGGCTCGTAGCACAGCTCGTAGCTTTATTCGTAGCACTATTCGTGACCAGCCACACACAATACGTTTGAAACGGACTGTGTAATAACAACCATCAAAATTTCTACGGTACAGTTGCTACCCGATCGTTTTCCCATTTTTTTATGCACTTCAATGTAGTACATAATCCTCGGACGCCGCTATGTGTGAAATTGAAATTAAAATTCTATTTAAGCAGAACGAATGGAATAGATCCACGTATTCTATTTTTGTACGGAATTAGGAGGGATTTTGTTGTTAATAGGGTTGGTTGGTCTCTCTCTATGGGCCTTATTAGTAAGCTCCAAGTAGCCCAACGAGCTATGGAGAGGGCTATGCTCGGAGTCTCTCTGCGAGATCGGTTCAGGAATGAGAAGATCCGTAGAAGAACCAAAGTTTCCGACATAGTCCAGCGGATTGGCAAGTTGAAATGGCAATGGACAGGGCATATAGCTCGGAGGACTGATGACCGATGGGGTCGAAAAGTTCTCGAGTAGAGACCACGTAACGGCAAGCGCAGCGTAGGACGTACACTCACAAGGTGAACAGATGACCTCATTAAGACTGCAGAATCGCGCTGGATGCAAGCCGCTACGAACCGGTCTTATTGGAGATCTTTAGGGGAGACCTATGTCCAGCAGTGGATGTCTTATGGCTGAAACGAACGAAGGTTGGGTTTTGCTTTCTAGATAATATTAAGAAATAATAGGTGCTGTGTTAAAAATAATCAATGAGGTTTAGTTCAATGAAAATAAATGGTGCGAAATTTATGTAACTTATAGAAATATAGATATAAGTTTATCGATAAATGACTTTGACTTCAGAAAAATAATCAAATATATTAAACTCTTGAATCTGGATTTAATGTTGTGCAGAGTTTTAAACATAGTTAATTAGTATCGTACTACTGTAAGACATCTAACAAAAAAAAACATCAACTAGAATACAAAAAAAACTTATTGACTTATCTTTGTCTATCTGGTCTAATGTGAATGAAACTATTAAATATGAAAAGATTCTGCGAACAGTTTATTATTATTTATTTATTCGCTACACATCAAAATATTTCTAGAAATTAATAAAAGTTAATACAATCTATTCTCAGTTTACTGGAAAATATTTCCGATGCACTTTTGATGTAAAGCGCATAACTCACGCTCGTCCAATTGGAGCCAATGACGCGAGCGGGTAAGAACAGTGCGACTGGTAGAGATTTATTGGCGTTGCGATAAACCTGCTCTGTGCACACCGTTCGTCTAATACGACACATGCACAAGCTGCCTATGGTTTCAAACTCAAACATATTTAACACTAGAGTACACGCGGCCACTTTTTTACACCAGCGCAGGCGTGGCCTACTTTAGTAGGCCCTTTTTAATATGGCTTTTAGTACATTTTTATAGTAAAAATGAATTAAAATTGAATGGAAATGACATAATTATACATTTTAGTTATTTAAAGAAATATTTGTTATAGTGTGTAGTTGCAAGAAATTCAGAATCATACACAATTTTGCTAACTTATACGAAAATGTAAGAAAATGGCACCTGTGAGATTCATTTTCTGAATTATGCATTTTTACTATAATAACATAAATCTTTTTACATTTTGTAGCAATTAAAACGTACTTAATCTTAGCGATCGAGGAAAATCCATTTGCTATACGTTTTGGTCATTTTTTTAACCAACCAATTTAGGGTTCTTGGACAGAGTGGCCATCGACCAATCTGGGGCCTTATTGTGTAAGCGCTCTGACGTTCAACTTCGCTTTTTTTCCTGCTTGCGTCAGTTACTCACGCCACGAGAGTGAGCGGGAGGAAAAGCAAAGCTGAACTAGATCCCACCAGTTTATATCTATATTGTACTCAAATTTTGTGCAATTTGTCGGTTGCTTCATTAGTAATACAATTAACCATAGTAATCATTACAAGGAATGCTGTAGAATTTAAGAAATTGTAATAAATCATTATTTCTTTTTGACGGGATTACGTCTTCAAAATCGATGAACGCTGGCTTGTCATTGTCATTATTCTGAGGGCTGCACTCAAGAAAAATAGTTGTGCCGCCTGAGCCCAGCGCGCAAGTGAGAGCGTGAAACAAGCGACAGAGAGGCACGATCGGCCTAAGCGTTCGACTTGTTTCAGTTGTTAATTCAACATTTTTTTCTTACGACGTTATGACGTAAAATTTTGACTGCCTCGGTGGCTCAGTGGCTAGTGACCCTAACTTCTGGATCAAAGAGGCGTGGGTTCGATCCCCACCCAGGGCAAATATTTATGTGATGAACATAAGTGTTTGCTCTGTGTCTGGGTGTTATTTAGTTACTATCTATATAAGTATGTATTTTTAAAAATAAGTATATATTATGTAGTATATCAGTCTCTGGCAGCCATATCACAAGCTTTGCTTAGTTTGGGGTCAGAGGCCGTGTGTAAGATGTCCCAAAAATATTTATTTATATTATTTATTTTTATTAATTATCGTCCGCAAACCGATTTTACAGACAACAATTTTTTTTGAAATAATTTTAACAGTTTTGTTAAAAAATAAAAAACAAAGAACAAAAATCAATCTGCCTACGGTAATTTTGAAGTGTAATAATTTATGTTGTTTTTAAACTTTCGCGATTTGAACACGTGAGGAGGTATTTATTTATCTCGTAACTTTAATGCGCGATTAGTCCCGTAGTATATAATAATAATTTAGATTTAAAACTGATTTTGTAAATTTCGCAGATAATTGTGCCATTACCCTTAGAAATATTCCTGGAACACAACAGTATAGACTACTACAGAATATCCCAAACCTTTTGTTTTTCAACACAAATCCATTTTGGTTTACTAACTTCTTCGAGTGTATTCAACTAGATCGAACAACAAAAGATACCGAAACAAAAGGTTGAACAAGTTGGATTCGTTGCGAAGTTAATTAAATATTTAGCTTCAGAATATTTCAAGTTGACGGGCAGACTAATATTTCAGCTCAAGTGTCGGAGCTGGGAAAATAAAATAAGCCTTTATCATGAGTTGTTGAGCAGGCGATAGGTATTTATTGTGTAAAAGATTCCATAACTCGTGGTATAGTTTGTGGCAGTAACTCAAATACAACTTTTGTATGGAATACATTCTATGAAATAAGAAAATGACTTTCGTAAAATAATCTATCACTCACATTGTGCATAAATAATTTTAAAGTATAGAATAGATTGTTGGTACTTGGAGCTGTTTTTATGTAGATTAAATTCGTCGATTTTCGACATAATAATTGCAATAGATATCAATGTGGCATACTTTTATCCCCATAATAAGCGTGAGTAAATTAGAACGCAAAGTTCAAAGTCACCACGCCTATCCGATAAGGACCTTGACTAACATTCAAGACATAGATTATGAAGTTTTTATTTTTCGGTCAGTTATGAATACCCTTAATCATTTCTAAAGTGTAATGAACTCTTTTTTTATGAAATCGAGTCCGATACCTATGGTGTGATTGTTTTATTGTGAAAACTATCAAATGGTATCGTACGAATTCAAATTATCACTCTATCATAACTGATTACACTGTAGCAGTTATTTATATATGCAGCTGATGGGTAAACAATTTCTGTACACCAAAAAAATGCTAAGCCTTAGCTTTATACACACTTGCCTAACTGTCTATAGTGTGTCCGAAAGTCAGTCAAGTCCACCGCTTGTTTGTTTAGGATAGATTCGGCCCAGGGCAATTGACGGATCAAAGGTATTGAATAACACTGGATTGATTTTCCTAACACTCATAAAAAGACTTCAGGGCAGGAACTCCTGACCCAATGAGGATATATTAATTACTCGTATATGTTGACGTTGTTAGTAACGTTTTTGGAAATAAAAATCAGTTGGAATCTGTAGAGTCACAATGGTGCAAAAAAGTGTCCCAGCCAAAACTCTGCCCAAGCTACGTAGTGGGCACGCTTTTTAGTTAACCATAAGGCGATTGCAAGCCGACTATAGGTGACATAACTTCGAAATTCGAGAAAACGGGTCATTGTTAATTATTTAGTGTAAATATCTGTATATATGACGGCGCTCGGACATTTTTTACTACTTTGACTTGGGACTGTGGCTCGTTAGATATTTGCGCGAAGGTTGGAATATTGTATTTAAATGTAAATAAATTCTGTTGTTTATATTTCCGGTACCTACATAATTTTAACAAAAACGGTACAGACAACTATTAACAAACTTTAATGATCTTAGTATTACACATTGGGTGACGCCTAAAGCTTTCTCTAGAATCGAGTTAAAAACATTTTTGTGATATCAGTTACTTAGTCATAATTTATTGTTTATGAATTATTATAATATTTTTTAAAAATATACTACAAGAAAATGAGGAGTGAATTTAAATTTTCAAAGTGACAAAATTTGTAAAGCAGTAGCCCAAGTATTTTTAGCAAGTTTTTATTTCGTATTGACAGTAAAAAAGTCAAGGCTACGCACTAAGACAGGAACTAAAACGACATGGCTTATTACTTTTCTTATATTACTCCAAAGAACCCCATTAAGCCAACAACAAACATTTTTCTCAACCAAACGAACTGATTGCGTCAACTCATATTTAATCAGCAATAGTACTTCCACATCAGCTCAATATTTTACTGAAATTAACTTATTTATCCGGTTATGTATATGAGGCAGACAGACTGGCGCCGCTGTTCTTTAGGTCGCATTATCTGGATTAAACTAGATCTAGCCGGATTTATCCGCCGTATTACGTACAAGGTAATGTAGGACATAGTTAATCCTTTTGTGGCATTAACTTCTCAATTGACGTGACGTTTGACGTAAGCTTTGACAGTTATTAGATCTGCTTGATTTATGAGTTAACGAGCAATCAAATTGGGTTTGAACTTAATTAAATATTGAAGGTGATAAATTAAGTGTATTGCGAACTTATCAGCATGGTTTGACAGCCTCAGTGGTCTAGTGGTTATTGATCCTGGCATGTGGGGCAAAGAGGCGTGGGTTCGATTCCCACACAAGACAAGCATTTTTGTGATAAACCTAGGTGTTAGCTCTGTATCTGATTATTATCTGTGTAATTATGTATTTTAAAATATATATCTACTTATTATAGTGTATATAGTAGATATGTCTCTGGCAGTCATATCACAAGCTTGGCAAAGTTTGAGGTCAGAGGCCGTTTGTAAGAGGTTGCCTAATATTTATTATTACTTGTTTTTGATCTACCAACCCGCACTGGGCCAGCGTGGTGGATTTGGCCCAATCACCTTTCGTGGGTAGGCCTACGTTCTGCAGTAGACTATTAAAAAGATTAGTAAAAGGTACAGTACTTGTATTTGCGGAATAACAATGTAAGCCGTTTTCAATTGGTCTTATTGGAAATTGCAATGAAGCCTATGACCAGCAGTGAATTTTTTACTTCAAATATGATGAGATTAAATTTTGATCTTTATTATTGGAGCTGTACAATGTATTATGATTATCTTGGAGGGAATGTGAAAATAATAAATTAATATTTTTTTGTAGTATATGAATACACATATTTCCTTGATTGAGTAAAATTGAATTCTAAAAAAAATATATGCCCCTAATTATTTAAACCTTATCAAGGTTACTTAAGGTTAATCTTACTTTATCTAATTTTTGACTGACGAACCACCGGAGGAGGTATACAATTCGACGCGTATATATATTTTGTATGTATAACTACGCATAACTTTTTTGATAGTGGTCCGATTTCAATAATTCTTTTTTTATTGGAAAGAGTATACTTTGAAATTGGTCCAATTTTAATTTTATCGAAATCGGCTAAGCTATTTTTGATGAATCAACAATATTGTGTGCAACAATTTTGAGTGCATTGCGAGACGGCTCCGCGTGCTAGCACTCGCCAACTTGAGAAAGGTCGCTGAATGCGACCGAAACTATAGTCGTTACGACTATCCCCACACGTGAGTTCAGTCCCGTTATAATATATAGTATAAAAATCAACAATAATGTGAAAAATGCTACATCGATCCGTGCATAATATTTGCGTTCTAGCGATGCGCCCCGTTATTATACATATAAACATTGAAACTCTTGAATTATTCTATATCTACTAAAACAAACTACATCAAAATCCGTTGCGTAGTTTTAAAGATATAAGCATACATGGGGATAGACAGCGAAGAGCTACTTTCTTTTATACTATGTAATGATTCTGTACACAGGTAAAGTCGGTCATGCTATTTTTTGCAAAAAATAATTATTACTTGGTATATTGTGAACTACCTAGATTAACAGTATTGTGAATTAAATTATATTTGTTTCATTGATTTTATGCAACTTAAGAGTTTGTTTTATTTTTTGTTCATATACGAGTACAATAAAGCATATATCACTAGTTTCCACGACGCTATTCTGATATTCCGGTCAAAATCCGTCGTGCTCCGATTAACAATCTTAGTGCAAAGAACAAAGCAACCTAAATCAAATGACGTCACTTCAAACAGATAAAATAACGAGAGCAGACAAAGTCCTCCGAACAATTAAGAATTCCATAGAAAAGTTATTGCATTTCGCCAGTTAAATGGAGTGTACAAGCCGGCGTGAAACGCGTCGCCTAAATCACGAGTCCCGCAAAAATCCAATTAATTTCTCTATAAAACGAGAATACTTTTATTATCTCAAGACTAATTTCAACTTTGGGCTTTATCGTGGGGACAAGTTTTTCTTATTAAGTGTGGGGAAGTGTCGTAAATAGAGAAATTAGCGAGTATCATCGGGCGGAGTGTGTAAACATGAAAACTTTGAAAGTGTCGGCGACGTCGCGCGGCGAATACAGCAGTGCGGTGTAATACAGTACGTAAACTTTATTATACGGATCATAGTTTGTTTAAGATCAATTATGGCGGTGAATGTCATTTAAATTAGTAATGACATTTTTGACCGACGTTACTGAGGAGGTACTCAATTCGACGAGTATATTTTTTTATTTTTTTATGTATAGCCTCGCTTAACTTTTTACGTAGTAGTCCGATTTCAATAATTCTTTTTCCAAAAAGTTATTTTTGTGATAAATATTTCAAAAATTCGCGACGAAATTGAAATGCTTAACACAAAAAACTCTTTGAGATAAACCTAGTGTGGGATGCACTATAAAATAAAAATCATTTTAGAGTATACTTCGAAATTGGTCTTATTTAAATTTTATCGAAATCGGCTGAGCATCGAAATCATTTTTGATAAATTAACAATAATGTGGAAAATGTTATATCGATCCAAGCAAAATATTCGCGAATTCTATACAGAGTTGAAGTAAGTCATGCTATTTTTCGCAAAAAAATAATTATTAATCTAAGTTACCGAATACTGAAGCCGTGGTGGTCTAGTGGTAATGACACCCGTCTTACAATCGTGAGGTCGTGGGTTCAAATCCCGGTCCCGTACCAATGAATTCCTTGGAATTTATGTACGGAATTTCACACCACGAGCTTTTCGATGACGGAAAACATCGTGAGTTAACCTGCATGCGTCCGTAGAAGAAATTCGAAGGCGTATGTGAATCCACCAACCCGCACTGGGCCCGCGTGGTGGATATGGCCCAATCCCTTCGTAGGTAGGCCTGCGTCCTGCAGTGGACTATTAAAAGGCTGGTACAGTACATTAAAGTTACCGACATAACTCATAGGCCAGTTGACATGTTGGTAGGCTGAGTAGAGCACATGATGCGGAATACGGAAAACCGATCGGATCGAAAAGTTTGCAAGTGAAGATCATGAACCAGCAAGCGCAGCATAGGACATTCGTTCAAGATAGAGATCTATAGATGAGGACTATGTCCAGCAGTGGACATCCTATGGCTGAAATGACGATGGAATATTTTATTTAGAATATACAACAGGTTTTACTTTCGGTGGAATTTAAACTATTTAAAGACCGAATGATTTCTATAGTTTTAATTTCATTTGGCGGTCTTTATCACGATTTTGGTTTCCAATTTAGTTGTGGCCCTAAATAGGTATCCCTGTTCATTTCCTAGATTACAGTTAAAATGTATATAGGTATCTAAACTAAGTTTTTTGAAGTGAAACTTCTTATGCGACTTCCAACAAGGTTGCGTTAAACGTTTAACGCTACCATAGAGGGGGTATGAAAGCACTGTTGGGTTAAACGTTCAACGTTACGAAGTTTCACTTCTTCCGCGCGGAGGGACTCCACGCACTATTTTTGAAGTGAAACTTCTAATGCGACTTCCAACAAGGTTGCGTTAAACGTTTAACGCTACCATGGAGGGGGTGTGAAAGCATTGCTGGGTTAAACGTTCAACGTTACGAAGTTTCACTTGTTCCGCGCGGAGGGACTCCACGCACTATTTTTGAAGTGAAACTTCTAATGCGACTTCCAACAAGGTTGCGTTAAACGTTTAACGCTACCATGGAAGGGGTATGAAAGCACTGTTGGGTTAAACGTTCAACGTTACGAAGTTTCACTTCTTCCGCGCGGAGGGACTCCACGCACTATTTTTGAAGTGATACTTCTAATGCAACTTCCAACAAGGTTGCATTAAACGTTTAACGCTACCGTGGAGGGGGTATGAAAGCACTGTTGGGTTAAACGTTCAACGTTACGAAGTTTGACTTCTTCCTTCTTTGAATATGTTATGCTTAGATTTATCATTTGTTAATTGTAATTTTTATTTTTCTTACTTGTAAATTCTAATAGTGGTGTAAGTAAGTAAGTAAGTTCGTATAGGCCGGGTGGCTAGCCCTGGTGTCAGAGTTTTTAGGCCGCCTGAAGGCCTCTGACATGGCTGAACGGTTAAAACAACCGGGACCTACAATTTAACGTGTCATCCGAGCCACGGTAGCGCTCAGTTGGAAAATGCCACCCGCGGTCACCCATCCAAATACTGACCGTGCGGAACGTTGCTTAATTTCGGTGATCGCTGACAAACACCTAGTCAAACTACTATAGTGGTGTTAAATATATTAAATGTAAATATTACTTACATTTTAAATCGTATCAGGTTTCCCGCGATACAGGCCCAGCCTAGTGCGGAAACCGCTGTTTATCTAGCATTGTATAAAACTATCCATAAACATATGTTTTCTCTTAATAAAACTTCTCATGCACTTGTGTATCTTATGTTTATGTTAATAAATACATTTCCATTTTTTTCCGCGCGAAGGGACTCCACACACTATTTTTGAAGTGATACTTATAATGCGACTTCCAACAAGGTTGTGTTAAACGTTTAACGCTACCATGGAGGGGGTATGAAAGCACTGTTGCGTCGAAGTTTCACTTCTTCCGCGCGGAGGGACAGCACGAACTATTCTTTATCTTATACCTAGTCAAAATAGTGATCGGAAGTGTTTCTTAGTTATTAGCGCTTTATTTTCTCCCTCTCGCTATGACATAAAAATGAGATTGTGGCAAAGCAATATCTGCATTTTAGATTTCATCGATTTTAATGACCAGCCACAACTATGTAAATATCTATACAGTCACAAGTGCCATGAAATGGTGAAACCGTAAGTGTTCCTGACCCCCACTCTAAGAAACCCTGTTAGAGACGAAAACTAGTGCGTGGACTCGTCTGGCTTAGCGCTGCAGGCAGGCAGGAGAAGTCGCGCTGAGAATTACGACGGTGGCGGTATGGTTACAATGCCGGAAGTTTTTGGAAGCTAAGGTGCCTTAACTCGAAATTCATAGAATTTTAATCCGGAAGTCCAACACCGTTTCTCTACAATTTAATCAAATACAAAAAGGTAGTAATAACAGTATCTCTTTTCTTTCTGAGTTGAGTAAAGCCGTTGTAATTTTATGTAAAAGCCAATTCAAAGAAACCGTGCATAGAAAGCTAAAAATTATATGCCTTGATTAGTATACTTATGTAATTTTAAGAATTGACAAAATTGGTTTGGTATTAGATAATAAAAATAATATATAAAATTGTACCATTATTACATTATGACGAAAAAGTCAGGAGGTACTCAAGTCGATAATTCGATTATTCTTTTTTTATTGGAAAGGGTATATTATGTACTTCGGAGTTGGTCACATTTAAGTTTTATCGAAATCGGCTGAGCCATTTTTGATAAATAAACAATAATGTGATTATTGCTACATCGATCCGTGCGAACTATTCGCAGATTCAGTACACGGTTAAAAAATACGTCATGCTATTTTTTACGAAAAATTAATGTGTTATAATTATTTTTAGATTTTTTATAAAATAACTAGTAAAAATAGTCTAAGTATGGTCACTGTTTTTAAGTATACTATGCACAACATCGGGTACCGTCACTTCGAGACCTAATCTCGGAACGAATAAGTTTGTGCTTTGTATTAGCTTACGCAGCCAAGATTAGTAGCGAGGTCTTGTTCAAACACGTTTCCTTATTACTTAGACATACTAAGGTTTATTTTTGTGATGCAGTTTTACCCGTGTTTTATACAGGATGGACTAAAATCTAGATACCTAATAGGCTAGATGATTGAAAAAAATATGATTAGGCCGTCAGATATATTATCTAAAATGTTATACACGTATTTTTCTTGTGTATATATAAATATTTTTATGTATAACGCATAACTTTTTATATAGTTGTCCGATTTCGATAATTCTTTACTGGAAAGAGTATACTTTGAAATCGGTCCCATATAAATTTTATTAAAATCGGCTGAGCCATTTTTGATAAATCATCAATAATGGGAAAAATACTACATTGATATGTGCGAAATATTTGCGAATTCTGCACAGGGTTGAAGTCGATTGCCATTTTTTCCAAAAAATAATTATAACATTACCGAACTTGGTCAAGGTTTATCTTTGGCATTTATAGTTTATTTGAGAAAAGAAAAAATACATGTCCATTATTTTTGATAGTCTAACGGACTAATTGTAATACCTAACGATTTTTTTATCCAGCCATATAATGTATGTAAAATCGTAACACGTTGTAATCAGTAAACCGAAAAAAAAACGGTTTATAATTACTTTTTGTTATTTTTGCATTTGCAAAAAGTATTTTTAATATATTTTTTGTTCTACTACCAATCATAGAATTATTTCTGTACGAGGAAGGCATTAAATTTTATATAATAGCAAAATAGCATAGCATAATTACCTATTGATTCATAGCAAAATTACCTATTGATGTGGTTTATTATCATGATATATTAGAATATTTCAGGATGCTCGATCAATGTTGTTTAATTTTTTTATATTTTGTAAAATCATCAATCAATCAATCATGGATGTATAAGTTGTATTGTTATATATGGGTATATTTGCCGGAAATAAAGAAATTTTGAAATTTAAATTTTTGCAGAAAACTTCATTAAGACCAGGGTAGCGCTGAATGCAATTAGTTTCCAACAGGTCTTATTGGGAATTCATAGGGGAGGCCTATGTCCAGGGGACATCCCAACGATGAATTAAACGAAATTATAATTAAAAGTAAGTTATTAGTTGAGTCTATTACATTTTCGACTGGATATTAAAATAAATCTCATAAAATCTCGTAACGAAGATATTTGTAGGTTTTTATTTCTAGGGGTAAATAAATATCTTACGGGTTAGACTATTGCTTTCATTATAAAAATACAAAATATGAATTAATTAATCCTTTATTTATATTTTATTCAATTTATTTCAGTATAAAATGATAATAATATCATCATATCGCGAAAGTTTAAAAAAACTTAACATACCTAATTATTTTTCTCAAAAAATGGTAAAACCGCCTTCCATCTTTTTTAAAATTCAAATATTTCGCTTGAACTGTTTACATTATTGTTGATTTTTAAAAACGCCTCAGCCAATTTCTTTAAAATTTAAATGGGACCACTTCGAGAGTATATCCTTTCGAACTAAAAAATATTTTTTCGATTCGGTTCACAATTGGTGAAATTATCGATGAACATACAAAAAAAATTACATACAGACGAACATAGAACCTCCGACTTTTTGGAAGTTAGTTAAAAATATTAATTGTATTTTCCTTATTAAGTTCAGAGCAGAGTTTTCGTGGCATCCTGTATAAGCCGTTATTTTTACCGGCTGGTTCGCCATACTACGGTCACATAATGGTGTACCGCTGTCCATACAATGGACGTTATTTATTGCCCACTGTAGGGTTCATTTTCGCTTAAATGGTTCTTCATTTTGACTTGAATCATAAACAAAACAGGGATGAAAACAGCATAGGTTGTTTGGTGTGCGATGACTTTAATTTGTATGAGCTACGTCGTGTTTTAGTCTGTTTTGGAGTGTTTTATTGTTTCACTTCACTTTATCCAGCTGGTCTTACTTTTAAACCTCTGTTTTTTTAGGATCTAATATTTAAGAGAATTTAGATATTAGTGTGGATAGCTGATGCCGACATTAAATTAAGTAACTTATTCAGACCATCTTTATGAACAACTTTTATTATGGGGCCAACCCGGAGTTCGAGAAAAAAATTAGCTGTTCCATAAAAATTGCAACTCGGAATCGAGAAAATGTATGAAACAGCTGATTTTTTTCTCGAATTCCAGGTCGATCCCATAGTAAAAGTTGTTGATAATGATGGTCTGATTATGTGATTTAATTTAATGCTGCCGTCAGCTGCTTACACTGTAAGTATTTATTGGAATTATATATTTTGACAAGTTATAGTAGGAAGTATTTAGGTATTTAACTCGGTATATACTAAATAGGTATATGTAGGTATTAAAATCTATGTACACAAAAAAATGCAAAAATGAGTATGATGTGACAGATAAGATAATAGAAAAATAAAGACATAAAATGCTCTTAAAATTGTAATATTGTGCGAAGCGAATATTCAAAAACATTCCTTTTCCTGCAATCCCTGCAATATCGTTTCCACAGTTACATAACAGCAGTTTTAAAAAAACTGGACAGTTTTCACAAAAATCTCTGGTTGTTTAAAAACAACAGAGAGAAAAAGCGGCCTGTCCCGGTCCCGTGCCGGACACCGAACGCCGAAAGTGGGACGCCAAACGCTGGACGCCGGGCAGCCGGACGCCAGGCGCCATCGAACGCCGCGGCTTCATATTATGTTATTTACGCCTCCGCCGAGGACAACTTTTTAATGGGGCGATAACAGACCACCCGAGACCGGACCGTCGCCGTTAAATCTCGCTCTCATAAATACGTTATGTAAACCCACCCTAATAATTAGTCGCGGTTACGACTCGTAGTTAAGTTTTATGGACGCAAAGAGGAGGTAAGTGAGAGCGAAAACTTGCGCGGAAAAATGTTCTTTAATTTGTCTGACGGCGTTAGGAAACGATGAAGCGGAAATTGTTATGTTTATTCGGGGAATCTTGTATTTCTAGCTACCCTTTTATATTTTCCGGCCGTTTTAATGCGATTGGATTTTCGTAGCACCGTGGCCGTAGCTCCGTAGCGATCGCATTGAATATGTATACTTCAGTCTGATATCCAACCTTCGCTTTCGATGCCTTCACCTCTGAATACTGAGGAGATCAATTCGAGAAAACAAACATAGGTACCTACTTTACATACGCATTTCGATTACCTTTTATAGCAAAGCGCTGCCGAACAATTTGCTAGATTAAAGTCGCGAGAAGGAAATAAATATTATGTATGCGTTACACTCGCAGAATAACAAATCTGGAAGCCATATTTCAGTATGCTTCTTATTATTTAACCTGGAATTCTTAATAAGACACCATTTAAAAATTTGCACACGTCCAGAATAAGCCGTAAAATATGGTAACATTAGCTTAATAGCTTCGTGTAAGTCTGAAGATTAGACGGTGCGAAAAGTAAATAATTGTTCCGCTACTTAAGTTACTGCTCTTGATCGTTACAGAAAATGGACCTTATGCCTCTAAATTAAGTTACATAATAGCGTGACAAGGACTACTTTCTTAAGACCTCGACAGTCATTAACTTCAGGCTTACTTGTTATAACGTTAAACTTTATTATTTTCGTACTGACGTTTCATTACCTGAACTACGTTTCATGAAAATTCAGTTTT